>BSBM01000224.1:577500-2006197 GCA_027924585.1 Larix kaempferi | reverse complement strand
GATATAATATTTTAACCACCCAAGCTTATGGTATCTTAAACATGCCATATCGCGCAACTTTCGAGTTGTGAGTCATTAACCAAGAGGGTAATACTGTTTTTTTGTTAAATTTGGGTATGTTTAAAAAAAAAAGTTGTATTTCAAAATTGTCGTTGATATATTGGGAAGTATACAATGTATAACTATTTCGAGATGTCGACCCTTAGTAATGCAACTTTTATATGTGTATTCATGATAAATAATAAATTCCTTAAGTTATTTTGTTTAAACTCTTTAAGAGAATAATGATTCATGAGCTAAAATAGTGATAGAGTGGGAGGATATATGCTCTATTAGAGCACAAGCAAACTTGAGTAAATTGACGTAGAAAATATATGTACAAACTTTGGATTCACCAACGGTGAAAATATTTTTATGTTAAGATTGTTATAGACATGGAGTATGCATTGGGATTTGTAAAATTATATGTTCGATGTAATATATATATTTTCTTGTTCTCATCATTCATATTTATATATATATATATTTCTTTCCTTTCTCTCATCATATATATATGGAAGTTAGGAAAGTGTTAAAAGTATTTCACCAACTATCAGGGAAGTTACATGAATTACTAGTTCTCATTAAGAAAATAGAAAGTTTTAAAATTTTCCACAAGTATAGTATTTGGGTATGTTATAAAGAGTTTCCATGGTATATTTATGTATATTATGTGTGAATGATGTGGTGTAATCTCTGTTTTGCTTAAAAGAATATGTATGATTTGCTTCTCTACACATGTTTTAAAAACTTACATTCTACCCATAGAGGCAAGTAAAGGTGGATGCAAAAGATAGTGAAATTGTTCAAGAGGTGGAGGAGATTATTTAATTATGCATGAGGCCAACTTAAACATGTCAATTTGGGTATTAAATTCTAAGGAATGGTGTACTAACTTTTTGTTTAGAGGAAACTATAAGATTTTGTTGCATCGAAACAAACGAGGTGTATTCTACAACCCAATATAGGGGATATGTGTAATGCCCATGCCTAATATTAATGTGACACATTACATAAGTTGACCCCATGCAATGTAGTGCCAATTGGGTCTATCTCGAGTGGTTGTGGGATGGAGTGTTATCCTTCCCACTCGGGTTCTATTCAACATGTTATCCAACTTGACGAGAACTCTCAAGAGTTCTCGTTTATTAATAGGGTGCATTTAGTGTCCATTTTTACCCTGGAATCGAAAAGTGGTGCTATTGGTAGCACCCTTTTTTTTCGGGGTTAAAATCACATCTTGTTTGAAAACCCGACCTTAACAACTATCGTCGTTGTAATCAAGATTCTAAAATGGTGCCCTCAAAATTACCCCTTATTTTTTCAGGGTTAATATTACACCCTGCTTGAAACCATGGCCCTTAAGTGGTTCAGTCATGGCATCCCCATTTTTCTTTTCGAGATTAAAATTACAACTTGTTTGAAATCATGGCCTTAACAAGTGATGTTGTTGCAGTGAAAATGCCAAAATCAATCCCCGAATAAAAAATATGTGCTACCAGTGGCACCCCTTTCTTCTTCAAGTTACAATTTTAGGAATTTCAAACCACATTATTTTTCTAATCATAGCAAAAACGAAAAAAATAAGGAAGAAGAAAATAAAGACAAATTTAACTTAAAAAAATAAAATAAAATAAATAACAATTTTTTAAAAACATATTTAAAAAAACATTAAAACGACAAATTTAACTTTAAAAATGAAAATAAAACAATTAAAAAAAAGCAGAAGAAAAAAACATTATAAATTTTTAAAAATACAAAGTAAAAAACACATTAAAAAAATTTAAAATACGAAATTTAAAAATAAAATTAAAGAAAAAGCATTAAAAAATTACTTTGAAACAAAACAATTTAAAAAAAGTAAGGGTTTGGACGGGAGGCATGGTCACATGAATCAAGAAAAGAATATGCTGAACTGTATGCAGGAACTCGAGGTTCAGGTTCGCCTGATACACAATGAAAACCTCGAGTTCAAGAAGGTCTTGATCAGGCTCTATTCTTTGGCACAAACAACGAACTCTGAGGTCAGGACTCAGAACCAGTAAGGTGGTGCGGACAACTGAGCATTTGGAAGAGACCTTGGGTCTTTGCCATCCCCGCAAAGTTCATAAAACTGGCGCCACTAGCAGCGAAATGGCGGATCTTGGAAGAAAGATGGATAAGCTGAAGCAATTCATGGTTCATGCAGGGAATTATGTGGACCTCAGCTCTGACAAGAATGGGACAACAGAGTCCGCTGGAGCAGTCATGGACACTGGACCTCACTAGCTGTTGATGGTTGGCCCTTTTGAATTTTGGTTTTGGCATGTTTTTCCCTCAGTCTATACATCTTTTTGCTCTGTCTCATTGTATTTCTTAGGATGGGAGTTCTTGTAGGTTTGGTACTCTTGCAGAAAGCTCCACTCTACAGTTTTTGTATAAGCCAACTCAGTAGTTATGTTTTTCTTCTGTATTAGGCTTCTTGGACAGTTCGTTAGGTATTACAGCTTTCATAGATCTGGAAGGTATCATATCAGTTATGAACTTGTAAAAGATGAACATGGAGTGATGGATGTTACTCTGTTGTGGGAGCAATCCGTCTTCTCTGCTATGTATTTTTTGCCTCCTTTATTTTAATCAAAGCTACTTAACTGTTTCTGTAAAAAAAAACAACAACAATTAAAAAAAAAAAAAAACCCACCCCCTTAACACCCCTTTCCCCATCTCCATGCCCTTTCCCTGTTGAACCTAATGTTGTCATTGATGTTAAAGCATGAGAAGCTTGAAACCAGTTTGAAGAAGTAATAGAACATGATTGTCATTGATATTAATAATAGTAGATTATTGGACCTAATGTTGTCATTGATGTCAAATATGATTGGAATGCATGAAAAGCTTGAAGCCAGTTTGAAGAAGTATATAGAACAATGAAATAATTATTGAAATGCGTAGTTAGCTAAACATGCAAAGGATGTAGATGTGTACACAAGCAAGCAAGATGTAGAAATGTGCAGTAAATAATTGGTGTGTTGAAAGACCATAGTCGAAGCAATAAATGATGTATATGTGTACACAAGCATGCATATGACAAGTGCATATAGGAAGCTGACAAAGCAAGTGAAGCCTATGAAATGTTGAAGTTTGCGTGTTTGTAGTGTGTGTGTTGCAAACTAACCCATCAAAAGATAAAGAGTATTTGTGAGTCCAAGAGACACCTTAGGAATTTGGAACCCAAAGGTCGCTTCTCATTGTATTTATGTACATTAACTAATGAGAAGATTTTGCATTCACGCCTATTCATCTTGTTTTTATGTTTGTGAGTCATGGTGTATTTGGCTTGTGTTTAGCCAATTTCTCTATATGCCCCAATAGGCAACCTAACCGTGGTATCAAAGCCAAGTTGAGCCAAAGCCACTTTGATCCTTTAATTGTGCTAATAATTCTTTCCTCTCCCTGTGGATTAATGTTGGGCATCCACGTGAGAACGAAGACCTGCTTGTGCGTTGAATGCATTTTGCTCTCCCTCTTGGTGACGGTGTGTGGAGCTGTTGCTGAAGCAAATGGTGAAGAACTGTGTGGAGCTGTCGTTTAGGTTGAATGCATTGAAGGCTGTTGGTGCCAACTGATATCATGGAAGACTATACTTAACTGTTGCATTGGTATGTCATTATTGCTTCTTTGAAGATTGATTGCTGGTAGTGTTGAAGTTTTATGTTATGCGTTGCAGTGTATACATATCACTTGTTTTGTTGGGCGTTTTTGGGGATCTAAAACCCTAATTTCACCTATCCTCTCTACGTACACTCCTCAAAATTCCACGCGTCTTGCTTCTCCTCCATCGATCCCTCTATCGAGTTTCATATTGTGCTTTCCTCTCTTTCAGCTGGTGGGGCATCCGATTATCAACTTTGCTGTAAATTACTATCTACCTGCCTCGACATTGGTGTTTAGGTGTTAATAAAATACCCAAAATTTTAGTGTGCATTTGATACCTCTCCTTTGTTGCACGCTCGTGTGTAGACTAGTGTGAAATTTGTTTAGTGCATTTGTGTTGTATGTGAATGTGATAGACGTGCTGTGTATCAATAACAACAAAAAAGTTGCGGTCATGGGAACTCTTGATTTTCATAAATCAATATAAAAACTTCACCATTGACAAGCACAACAAGAGTACTGTGCTATATCGTTTCAATGAGTGGTGGAGACGTAGGAGAAAGTGGTGGCAGACTGGCAGTGACCATTTATCATCTAACCATAGAGGCCGAGGGCGACGATCATACCAAGCTGTAAAAAGCCAAGGTGTATTTCAAATGTTTGGAGGAATTTGAGCCTGTTGAAGCATCCACCGATATCAACTATCAACGTGACGTAGTCACCTCCACCTAGTCGTGATCGTTGAGTTTCTCCTTATGCTAATGGAAGTGCCAATAGCCACGACTAGTATATTGCGTTGAGACTCCACCAACGATTGTTCAAGTTGAGTTTTCCTGGAGCCATTGTATTGGTGAGCCGTTGTGTGCACATTTCCTTCTAGAAACAATGAAATTTGGTGAGCCGTTGTTTAATAGAAACAATGAAATTTGTTGTTAAATTTGTGGAGAGACGGTTGTAGGAATTCCAACCGACAACCTGCCCACGTTTCAACAACTGCCTGTACTCCTCTCTCGGCTGATGGCTCTTACTCCACGTTTTTTAGGCCAGCCCATACATGTTAGTGAAAGCACTTGAATTGCTGAAGAAATATGGAAGAGTGTTCATCAAGTCGAGCCTTGTTCTTAGTGCAATATTGTGTGGTTAAAGAGCACGATAGCAACACTTCTGAAGAAGATTAAGAAGAATAACTCTCAGTCAATTCTGTCGACTGAGAACAAAAGAGAGCAGAAGAGATTAAGATCTATTGCAGTGACTGCGAATAGAAGTAAAGTTGCTCGTGACCAAAGTTAAAATGGTGCCTATGCTCAATCCACTCATTCAATGCTTCTCTGGAAGTTGAAGGGATGAGGAGATTCATCCACTAGAGTTTATCTAGCCCATTAGTCGCATGAATGCTCAATTTTTTGCAGAAGTTTCACCATTGAGGAATCACTTTATTCCGAGTTTGCACATTGCCAATAGAGACTGGCTCGCGGCCTCCATAATTGAGGAATTGATTTTGTGAGCACCCAGAATTTCAATTTTGGTGTGGTGAGCATCGCTCTTTCTTCCTATGTCGGGTATATTCAAAGTAACAGAACTTGACATCAAATCTTCTTCTCCTGTAACTAATTTAAGATCGCCACAGATACAAGAGATGCCAATATGAAGTTGGCAGCAGTAAATTTGTAGAAGTGCCAAGGAAGAACCGCCATTTCAGTCATGAGATTGCTGGGCCGGAGTGTGTTTGCCAGCCATTGTTGAAGTTTTCAGTGACCTCTCTTTGCATGTGGGCTCTCTCTATAATCAATCCACAACTCTCTACGAGAAGGGATCTCCTTGCACTTTTGCTACACATCCATAAATTCCTCCAAGGCCTTCAATTGATTCTTGTTCAACCCCACAGTTGAAGGAACACCACTAGTGGTATAAGACATTAGAGATGCAATTGGAAATTACATAAAAAGTGGCATTCAAAGAGTCAATGATGGAAATATTGTTGTGATCTCGTCATAAGATGGTCATGATGGTGATGGTGGCTTTAATCCAGTGCTCTATGTTAACACTTGAGGCGTCGCTGGTGCATTTCTCAATTTATAATAATGTAGGATGGTGTTTTCTGGTGTCCATCTCTAGTGTTGTTGTCCATCTCTCTATTGAGTTGGAGTCAGTGGTATTATTGGAGCTGCTGTGAAGTCATTGAGGTGGTGCCTCCACTCGCATCTCTATATCTACGAATATTTGTTGCAACTGCCTACGAAGAGGGACTAGTATATTGTTGTATTTTAAGACTGGAACGTACTGCCGAGACTGGAAATGTTTGTTGCATCTCAGCATTAAAGAACTGGAGCTGCGTATTGGTCTAAACCACGCATCCTTCTTCTACAGTTGCACGTTCGACTATGTAAATGCATGAATTGTTCAAATATTGGAGAGTTCTGCTGCGACAAGTCTTTTATCTACAAGTGGAATGGAAAGTGTCTTGGCTGGGTATGTCTCATGAGTTTTTTCTTTAAATTGTTAAATATAATATTGAAGTTGTAGTGGTCGAGGCACTCCCAAGAAGATATGTCTGCCATTTAGCGATTCCTCCTTCCATATGAGACAGTCAAAATCAGAAACATAGCTGCCTCGAATAAATGAGGTATTTCCGACAACATTTGTGTGGAAATAGCTGAGCCTGTAATCAATTTTTCTATAGCTGAGACTAACATGCTGCTTTTGCTAAGTTGAAGTATTTACTGAATGTGTTGGAGCATTGGTTGTATGTGTGTTGCTGTTCATAATCATCATTGGAAGTGCTGTGTACTGGTTTAAACACTTTTGACTAGCTGCAGACCAATCTTTTGCATATCATCTTTTCAAAATAAAGTTGTTATAAATAGGTTCACTGTGTTTTTTTGGATTGCCTCCATCTTCAATAAAAGAGTGGAGCTTGTTGCATATTCTAGGAATATGCATTGTGTTGTAGAGATTGTCCTAGATCTTGAAGATTGTAAGGAGTAGTGGACAAAGGCCTCCTATTTTAGTGGACTTAACACTATAGCAACATCATTGAAGCATCATCATCAGCAATCGTTGTAAGTTAATCTGTGTTTTGTAACTTGCAACTAGTTTTTTGTATTTGTCAAAATCAAGGTGAATTTACATTGTACTTGGGTGCATTTTCGGTAGAAGCTGAAACCCCTCTTTCTTTTGAGTCAAATACTTCAGTTGTTGAGTCTTGTTTGTAAAAAGGGTGGAGTTGCAAGAAGCCTTTTTGTATTTGAGTGAGTTTTTAATTTATCTATGGTGAAAATGAATGGTCTTGTAGAGTTACTGAACACTCTACTGCTTTCTGTACTGTCGACAACATTGTCATGATTGACAAGAACACACTCACTCACATTCAAGGATGTGTAAAAGAATCACAAGACGCTCTTGAGTTCCTACAACTTGAGTTGCAACTTCAACAAGAAGAAACACATTATGAACTTGTTCATGTTCAGAACAATCCTCTCTATGATCTATTTCAACAGCCTGCACAGATTAACGCGGCCACTTCAGAAGCACATAAGCAAATCAGTGGCCCCACATCAAAAGAAAAAGCAAATTAAGATGAAGACATGCATATAGAGGTTTTGCTTGTTCCTTCCAAGCCTATCATCAAAGCATGGGAAAAGATCAACCACAACAAGCACATAACCGACCTTGGATACGACAAGGAAGTGACAGTTCACATTCCCGATTTCTCCAAGCCCATCCAGTTTCAGAGTGCTAGATTCCTCAATGAGAGTTCATCTTCATCCACATCAGGTCAGAGTTCAACATGCCAATACCGTGATCGAGTTGGCCACATGAAAGATCATTGTTTTGATCTTCACCCTTGTAAGCATTATGGAAAACATACACATTGATTAGGAAGATGCTTCGGTTTGAAGAAACCTGCAAGAGAGAATATCCACTACGGGTGGATCGCTTCTTGGCAATGGCCGTCAATAGGCATAAATATTTATAAGTCATACTGGAGATTTCATTCACAAGTATTGACACATCTTGCAATAGAGACATCTTCTTATGCTCACATTATTCCTAACAAGGGAATGATGAATAGTCAGAAACAAGCGAGCAGGAACAAGCGAGTCTGCATCAGATCCAGAGCTTTGTTCCTGCCAGAATCAGAGTTGTATACAAAGCCATAGCTAGAGCCATGAATATCCATTTAGTAGAATATTGTACCAAATTCTACTAACCTTTTAGAATGTTCCACCAAGAACCTATGAGCCTTTGAGCCAAGTTCCAGAATTTTTGGTTAGCTTAAACCACTCATTTAGTATAAGAAAATCAACTTATGCTTTTGGAATGTTTTGGGAACCTTTGAGCCTTCAAGCCAAGTTCCGGAGTTTGTGATCATCCTTAAACCACCTTCATGGTTCATGATTTTCCAACTATTGAGATCGAGAATTTGTGGTCATCTTTAAACCACCCTCGTAGTAGAAGACTGCAGCTTCTACTATCCCCCTTTGTTTGGTGGTCAGCCAAATCCATCACTTCAGAGAGCACTTGTACTTGGCAGGAGAAGTCACCTTCTACTAACTTGCTTGGCATAGTCAGATTGTCAAGATTTTCACTCAGCCCTATTTTCTCAGACTCATATACACCCCCTTGGATTAAGGAGGGGTTTGTTGGAAACTAATTCGTCAGGGGATGAAGATTTTTTGGGAGTCCAAGAGACGCCTTGGGAATTTGAAACCCAAGGGTCCCTTCTCATTGTATTTATGTACATTACCTAATGAGAAGATTGTGCGTTCATGCCTATTCATCTTGTTTTTGTGTTTGTGAGTTATGGTGTATTTAGCTTGTGTTTAGCCAATTTCTCTAGTTGCCCCATTGGGAAACCTAACGGTGTGGAATGTCAAAGCACACAATTGGTAAAATGTCAAAATGCAGAAGTTGGTGAAATGTTAAAGTTTGCAGGAAGAGAGTTCGTAGTGTGTGGAATGTCGAAGTGCGCAGTTGGTAAAATGTTAAAATGCACAAATTGGTGAAATGTCAAAGTTTATAGTAACGGAGTTTGTAGTGTATGGAATGTTGAAGTGTGCAGTTGGTAAAATGTCGAAATGCACAAGTTGGTGGAATGTTGAAGTTCGCAGTGCATGAAATGATGAAGTTCGTAGTATGTGGATTATCGAAGTTTACAGTTGGTAAAGTATTGAATTGCACAGTAAAAAATTGAAGTACTAATGAAATGATGAAGTCATTAACAAGAAGAGATCAGATCGACTAGAAAATCACTTCGAGAAAAAATGCAAAATACTTAAACAACAATACAAATGACAATGTGCAGATGGAAGGTAGCACGCCAACAAAAGATCAAAACGACTATGCAGATGGAAGGCAGCACGCCAACAAAATATCAAAACGACTGTGCAGATGAAAGTGGATAATGAAAGCTTTCGTCGGCTCAAGTTAGTTGTTTGGGAAAACTTGACCATGAATAAAGTATATGGGAAAAATTGATCACAAAGGAAGAAATATGGGGTGTCTCCAACAAAGAGAAGCCCCCAAGGATGGTCCACTTAAGGAAACCGTGTTTAAAGGAAACGTAATTTGATCAATATAAATAAACAAAGATTGAAGGATCTTTAAGTGTGGAAGATTTGGTGAGTTGAAAAAAGATGAGGTTAAGACTCTAAGATTGCAAAGATGAATTCAATCGATGATAGATTTAGCTTATTTATCTAGGGTATACTTGCTAGTGAAATGTAAGGAAAATGAAGTGACAAGGTGTCAAACTTATGAGGATTCATCTTAATGAAAGACTAATATTTATGGTTAACAAAAAATGAAGTAATTTGGTGCCAGATCGACAAGGATACACTGCAATAAATGAATAACATTTTCGGTTGAATAAAATGATGTCACAATGACAAAGACTTAAGAACAATATTTCAGGCCAATAGAAGTCCAGTTCGGTCATAAAGCACTAGAGTGCAAGAGTAATGGCAAGAAAAAGTCCAGTAATAGAATAAAATGTTTGAGGTGCAATTACTATGGACATATTGCAATGTATTATCATACAATAAGATGCTACACTTGTAATGGTTTTGGGCACAAAACTCAAAATTGTCGGAGCCCAAGAAGCTAGTCAATGAATACTTCATATAATATAGGAAGGAAAGCAAAGTTGCAGTGTCAAAAATTGCATCCAGAAAGGCCTTTTCATTCTCAAAAGTGGATAAGAAAAATTCCAGAGTTTTGGTAATTGGATGAGCTGTTTAGGGAAATAAATTCCCAACAACTGTTAGGTTCAGTTGTTGCAGAGCAAGGACATTAACAAACTCAAATCTTGCAAGTGATCATACAATTTCTTTTCAACAAACAATTGGCAAACAAATTATTAAAGATACATACCTGGTTCCAAACGTCTATAGTAGAATCCTTTGGTCTTGAGCTTTGCTCCTTTGCCTCAACTTCTTGCTACAATTCCTGAAATGAAAACAAAGGAAAGTGAAAGCATCATAATAACCATAAAAGATTATACAAGAAGACTTGCAAAATTATAGGTTTCCAATTCAATATCAATAATCATTCACTTAAATGATCATGTATATAAAACTCATGTATTGGACAGGAAAAACATTCATTCATATATTAAAAATGGAAACAAAGTACATAGAACAAGTAAACCTGATCATATTGTTACCGTTCTAAAACTAAGTCATGGGTTCTTCCTCCCGAGCCACTTCAACACTCCAACTTAACTCAAGGTCTTTTCACAAAAGGTATGCTCTAGATATTTGGGGAATTCTCTAACATAATAAGCTTGTAGTGAAAGCAATGGAAAACCAGGGTTCCATATAAGAAAATAAGGATGTTGCAGACTAGGAAAAGGGTTGTGCAAATTGGTAGCAGAGAGGGTTTCTTCTCCAAGAACAATCTCACCAATAATTGGGCAAGGTGGTTATATATTATGTAACCTCCAAATTCCTCTCACCTATGATCTTTTATACTTTTGAGGAGAGCAGTTAGGGAGTTAGGAGAAGTTATTCACGGGATTTGGGAGTTGGGGAATGGTCTTGAACCGAAACTAACCCATGAAGTAACTCTTTCTTTATAATTTTTATTTTTTACCCTCATGCGGAGACATACACGGGCTAGACACACTTAACTCACGTATACGCGAGCTATCCAAGCATTGGGCACGTATTTGTTGTAAATATGATTTTTTAGAAGGATTTCTCAAAATAACAAAATGTCCATGACGACAAAAATACGTCTTGGGATAAATTGTGGCAAAAGATGCTATAACAGATGCCCCTTAATGTGTGAGGTCAGAGGGGCATACGATAGCTTAAATACATACAACCTTTCCATAATGAGTGCATAAAGTGACCCGCAAAAAATTTCCCAGTTGTCAACCATAGGCGGTAACAACAATTGACCAAGTAAGAACTCTCTTCCTGAGGCGGGCATACCCATGCTTAGAAGTAACAAAAGCATGGCTGCAAATCAAGTATATAGTGGATCCATAAATATATATAAAAAGTGATCATGGCCACGTGGATACAAAGTGGATCCATGTCATAGATAGATCATAGCCACAGAGATACAAAGTGGACATATGTCTCAAAATCAAATGAAGGTATTTGTATATATGTAGAATTGAGCATATAGATCTCCATAAGAATTAGTGCTAGAGTAGTGATAATGTTAATCCAACACAACTCGAATTATAGTACAAAAGATGTGACACTATCTCAAGATTCGAGATCTTCAAACTGACCAATACAGGTACATGTCTAAACAATGTGAATAGATGTTTTGAAGTCGAACATAGTAATACATCGTTTAATTACCAGTCATTGATGTATACTGTTAACAAACGCGAGCCAACTCACCAACAATGAAAATGAGAGGAAATGTACCTAGTACAGTCTAATAAGTGCAAATAGATGAGTTGACGTCGAACACCTATAGACTCTACTAATCAAGATACATTGATGTATTCCTACTATCAATAGCGAGGAGACTTCCCACTGAGGACTACAAGTTCCAAGGTACTAATAAGACTCTAGATTACTATCCTAGAATAAATGTGTTGAAGTCGATGTGAAGTAATCTGTTGGAAGGAGGGCATTAAGGCATCCTCCATCATCCAACACGAGGGTGTAGTAGAAGGCCAAAGATTTCATGGATCAACTGATGATTGTGAGTCGTACTTGACACGGGAAGGCCGACAAAATAAAATAAGGAAAGTTTTGAGGATGGCTAACTTAGGTTAAATACTTCCTTTGAATAATAGCATGACACAAAAGTGACTAACGCAACATAGTCTCAGAAGAGAACACGATACTTGTCAATGATGTATAAGACATAAAAGACAACTCCATAGTGACTGGAATATTAACCAGTCGAGGGAGTAAATGCATATATAATTTCAACTTCCTAGGCCATACTACAACCCAATTGTAGAGCAAAGACTCAGAACAATGTGTTGTGTTCAAAGGTGACACAACTTGCTGCCATATAAAATTCTGAACATAAATTTTTCCCATCTGTCTTTTTTGGAATTTTGTTTTTTTTTGTCTTTTTCATATTATAAATAGCTTGAAAAAGAATACAAGAATGCTATGGTACATGGGAAGAAATGAGTATCAAGACAAGCTAGCCAATCCCACAATAAATGGATCATGAGACAGATAAGGACACTCACAAATTTCGACCCAAAATTTTTCAATGTTTGAAGGAGTTTGAAAGTTGTAAAGAAATCTCCATAAATACTATCCTGTGGATTTTTACCGAGCTCGAGTCAATTAATGTTCACTTGGGTTTTCAATTTTAAAGTGTCTAAAAACTTAAAAGAAAACTTCATAAGGTTTCTTTTTCGTAAGGTTAGTCTCCCTTGTCCGAAAAAGGATAAAAGTATACAGGGGAGAACTCTTCTAACCATATAGACCAGAGTATTCATTTTTCGTAAATAATCCAAACGGCCCAGGAAAAGGGTAAACTTATACCATATGGATGTACTTTCAAATTATTTAAATCGAACATGAAAAGGAAAAGCTTACTCAACAATCTTTTCAGTTTTAAAGAGTCCGAAAAGAGCTTAAAGAGGACTCTAAAGTTGTGCTTCTTTGTAAATTTAGTCTCTTACTCCCGAAAAACCATAAAATCATACGAAGGAGAACTCTTCTAGTCAAAATTGACTAGAGTCTACCTTTTTAGTATTTAGTCCGCTTGGTCCGAAAAAGGTTTAATGAGCATAACAAACAAACGCTCTTACACATACTTTAACAAGCATGAAAGAAAACAAGATTGCTTGACAATTTGTTTAGTTCTTGAAGGAGTTTAGAAAAAAATCTTAAATAAAACTCCATAACGGGAGTCCCCCTACGGGAGATAGCCATCATAAAGATGAGAAGGAAATAGATGCAGTTCCAACACAAAGTCAGGCAATACTACAGCGGGACTCCCCGATCCTAGGAAATAACACAACATGAGCATCAATGGCAGATAGGATCAAATCTAGGATGCTCATGGGGCAGGTAGGCTCTACATGCGAAATTAGGACATAATATTTAGAAAAAGAAAGGTTTGTTGCAACTTCATAAGAACAACGTAAGGTGTTCCAAAACTATAGGATAAATGCAAAAAATGCATAAAAATAGGGAAAACCCTACCAGATATATGCTAGTTTAAAGAACATATACATGCCATAAGAGATACCATCACCAAGAAATTGAAACACTTCCCTGTAAATATACACCAAAATACCCTTCCAAAATATCCAATTAGTTCAAATTTGAAATAATAATAGTAAAAATAATAACTATAGGAAAATGGGTAATAATCAAAAGTGATAAAATTAGGGTAAAAATGAAAAACTACCATTTAAGTTGTGGAAATTTGAAATTTGGGAGATTTTGGAGTGAAAAAATACCTCGATCTTTAGGAGCAGATTTCGGGAGCTACAGTAAGCCAAATTCCATTTTGTCAGTGCCAGGTAAGAGCCAATGCCTTTCTCTTTCATTTCATCCTATTTTTGTTAAGTTTTATGTCCAATTTTTATTCTTTTAGGGAGCCCCTAAATGCTTGCAGTGGCATACATGAGCTACTGTTTATTGGGTCGCGTAGGTCAGGTGAATATACAATTGTGAAAGTTGTAGCCCATGTATTTTTCCGTGAGCATAGTTTTTGAAAAATTGACCACTAAAACTTGATTTTTGGAAGTAGGATGGTTATTGAGTGGAGAGAATGCGAGCATAAAGCTCTAGAAAATGGTGTGCTTGGAAATGGTGAAGCAATGGAAGCTCTCGAACGATGTGGGTTTGTTTACCGAAAAATATACACTCTATGGTCAACAAGGGGGTGACATCCCGATCCAGGGGTGTTTAGCAACCCCTAGTTGTTTGAGATAGCTATACCTTATGGGTTTAATGGCTCCGTTAGTCGACTAAAACAATAATATGATATAAACTAACTAAGCAGTGAACTAACATAAACTAGATATATACAAAAGTCTAATATATGGGTGGGAGCACAAAGTTGCTCCCCAAAACCATTGTAATGGGGCTATGTTAGTGAAAAAAAAGAGGACACGCACGCAGCTAAGGAAGCGCGCATGTGCCTCCATGTTCAGTACCGAACCGGGGTGCGTGTGCGCTGATGCACGTGCACGTTGTTAGTGCATATGTGCCCAATGGCGCACACACACTCTTGTTAAACCAAATAAAAGGGGGCAGAAGCGCGGTCTATTTCATTTCCAATCGGCCGAGAATCATTCTCCCGGCGTGTACGCGGACTAAGAGATCGCCCCACTCACCCATTGCACTCAAGAGCTCCATCAATCCATCTACCGAGTGATCATTCATTGCATTAGATAGGTAAGATCATTTTTTTTGTCATTATATTTATTTTTTTATTGTTTATTATATTTTTAATAATTCCCAAATTAGTAAAATAATATAATTTTTTTCAATTGCAGAGTCTAAACCTATACATGAATGAACAAAATGTTAACATGGATTCTGGTGGAACACAAGAAAACATAAATCTTAGAACCAATGAAAACGCTCAACAAAATCAAAACGCCCAACAAAATCAAAACGCCCAACAAAATTTGGACCAATACTTTAACCATTACCTAAATGAAATGAGAGTGCACACCCGAGAATTAAGAAACAGAAGGGAACCATCTCAAGTGTCCCTTTCCACCTCAATTGACTCCCTCATCCATGCACATCGCCAGTTGACTGACATGACCGAATATAGAGATAGGATGTGGGAGTATTATTCCACTGGCATTTCCAAGGAGGAAATAAAAGCATTGAATATTACAAAGGCTCAATTATACAGTATGTTCACCAATCCAAGAACACAACAACCACCAGACATTAGAAAGCCACGTGTCTGCATGGATTGGTGTCATTTCCAACCATGGAGGGACAAATGGATGCTAAGGTGGTTCATGGTTTACGATAAACCTCCTTGCAATAATAGGAAGGTTCCACAATACTTACTTCGACAACTATGGGCCGAGTTTGTGCTTGGTTTACATGTAAACTATTTTGACATAACCGAGTTCTAGGGTGTTGGGATTGGCTCTGCCCAAGATCGACCTACTTCCAGGAGGAACCCACTAAGAGGTCCACCAATCCCTAGGCGTGAACCCAACTCCCCTCCCCATCCACCTCAGTTACCCCACAGACTTGATCAAGTTAAGGGGGAGATGAGGAGTGTTGCACGTGGAATCCTTAGACACACTGCGTTTGGAGTAGCGACTACAGTGGACAAACAGGTTGACCCTGAGAGAGACTCAAGTGGAGGGCATTCATGATAGAGTCAAGATAGACCTGTGATTGGTGGTAGCCATGCTGGGCCTTCTAGTTCGACGGGGACAGTGCCACATCTTTGTCCCCATTGTTGGCACACTTGCCCTGGCCCGATTGAGGGCTGCTACATGGAGCAGGTTAGATATTTTTTTAATGAGTTTTCAATCATCACTTGAGAAATTGTAAAGTAATTTTAAAGCAGTTGTGTATGACTTAAACTGTTATTTCAATGTATAGTTATTTAGAGCGGAGACACCGACATGGGAGAACGTAGTATCTCCCAACCTAGATGCAGCAATGGAAACTGCAACTGAAATTGCAGCACCTCACACAGAGGCATTTTCAGTACCTCACACAATATCGTTATTACTTACTTATGCCATTTCTATTATTTATTTATTTATATTTATGACATACACGATGATAGTTCCTACAATATTTTTGAATATTTTGATTGCCTAAATAATTACTTGTTTAATATGTTCATAACATGCACGCATTTTGGTGTCCACAGGTATGCCCAAACTATGATGACCAGCCATCTCCGCTAGGGATCGGCAGGTCACCATACACACAAGTATAATGTGTGGTTAAAAGAACGTTTTTAATTTGAATTGTTATGACTTACTATGGTTTAATTTGATTTTTTTCTACTAAACTATGATATTACAAATGTATATGCAGGTGCCACCATCAACTACAGGTGCCACCATCAGCTGTAGGTGCCACCGTTCTACCTCCCCACTTTAGTCCCATTTTTCCATCCTCTCCCATGAGTATCCCCCCACCTCCCATGAGTCTCCCTCGCCCTCTTCCATCCAGACCCATCCCTCCATCCACCCACGCCCTTCCATCCACACCCATCCCTTCGTCCACCCACACCCTTCCATCCAGCCTCCCCCCTCCGTCCATAATCCCCCCTTTGTACATCCTGTTATATTTTCTACTTTTAATCAATATTATCTAGGATATTAATTTAAAGAATAACATGCACAACATAACACAATAGACACAAATATTTTCCTCGAGGAAACCATAAAGGAGAAAACCCTGCAACTTCCTCAGAGATAGAATCGTCACCAATACAATATCACAAAGTAAAACCCCCCAAAAAAGATGGTCTTCTGCAGCTCGTCTCTCTTTCTCCTATGTGACTTGTCCTCTCTCTCTCATTTATGTGAACTTGTGTGAGTGAGTGCGTGTTCAAATGAGAGAGCATTGCTCTCTATTTATACTTTACTTTCACTTGAACTTTTTCCTAGCTAGGTCGGCCCCAGCTAAACCTGACTGGGCCGACTTCTCTAGGGGACTCAATAACCCTAATACAACTGACTCTAGGGGGATCTATTGCCCCGACTTACAAAGGAGGATTTACCTCAATGAATTTACATGACCAAATGTAATAATGACATCCCCGACCAAAGGAATAAACATCTCCGTCGAAGGTACAAATAAAATACAATAATAATAACAATATAAAATACAAGTGAATATCTTCCGAAGTTACAATTACATTAACACTCCCTCTTAACTAGGAAGGTATTCTCTTGCCACAGTCATCAAAACATCTGGACACAAGTCTTCATCGCTGGATCATCTTCAATGTTGGAACATCATCAACACTGGATCGTCGCTGCTGCTGCAATCCTCATCATGTCGATCATCAATTGGTGACATCTCTTGAATCTACTCGTCATAGGAATTTCTACAGAGCCAGCCCTTTTTCATGCTGGATGTAGGCATAGCCCTCATGTAGGTCTTGATCATCTTTGCGAGCAAACCATCAAGTAGGTACATCCCAGGACCAGTCATTACATTTCCACTGCAAACACCTGCGTCTCCTACTGTCGCCTCATCATCTTCAGATCATCTCATTATCACACAGAGCACAACCCATATGCACATCACATGTCCCGCAATGGTCAGCCCGCGTCTACCAGCATGGGAGGCACAAACCTACCACCATGTGATACCCTGCCTAGGCGCACACACAGTGTCTTATGACCGGTGGACGTCTCCAGTATGGGAGGCACGGACCTACCACCATACGAGACCTCGTCTACCAACATGGGAGACACAAACCTACCACCATGCGAGACCCAACCCTTACATCTGTCAACATGGGAGGCACAAACCTACCACCATGTGAGAATGGCTCAGCCCTTACATCTACCAACATGGGAGGCACGAACCTACCACCATGCAAGAATGGATCAGCTACCAACATAGGAGGCACGATCCTACCACTATGCGAGAATGGCTCAACCCTTACATCTACCAACATAGGAGGCACGATCCTACCACTATGCGAGAATGGCTCAACCCTTACATCTACCAACATAGGAGGCACGAGCCTACTACTATGCGAGAATGGACCAACCCTTACATATACCAACATAGGAGGCACGGGCCTACCACTATGCGAGAATGACCCATGTGAATCTGCGTCTTCCAGAATCATCACTTCCTCTTGGAAGGAACCTCGATCTGGAGAACACCAAGCTTCTCTTTGAAGTACTTGAACTTCACTTTGGCTAGCGTCTTGGTCAACACATCGGCTATCTGCTCATCCGTTGCAATATACTGGAGCTTCACTGCTCCTTTCTGCACCATATACCTGATATATTGGTACTCGATCTCAATATGCTTCGACTTGTCATGGAACACCGAGTTCTTAGACAACTTCACACAAATCTGGTTGTCACAAAATATACAAGCCGCCTCTAACTGGAGATCAAACAAATCAAGCAGTAGCTTCCTAAACCATACTGCCTCACAACTAGCCGAACAAGATGCAACATACTCTGCTTTGGCTGTACTCAGTGCCACGCACAACTGATTCCTGCTAAACCAGGAGATCATACTGGATCCCATACTGAAGTAGCATCTCGAAGTGCTCTTCCTATCTGCGGCACTGCCTGCCCAATCCGAATCAACATAACCCTGTAGGTTAATATTCTAATTCACGTCATACTTGAGTCCATAATCAACTGTACCCTTCAAGTACCTCAATATATGCTTTGCAGCAATCAGGTGAACATGTCTCTGATCCGTCAGGAATTGGCTCAATGTGTTCACAACAAAGCATATGTCAGGTCTCGTATTCGTCAGGTACATCAATAACCCAATCATCTGACGATACATTGTGGCATCAAATGACTATGATGAAGCATCACATAGTAGCTTCAAGTTCGATGCCATAGGTGTGGCCATAGCCTTACAGTGCATCATTCCGAACCTCTTCGGAATCTCTATTGCATACTTCCCTTGTCCAAGGAAGATCCCATCCACATTCTGCCACACCTCCATGCCTAGGAAATAGTGCATCATACCCAGGTCCTTCATCTCAAACTCTGCGGCAAGTTTCCTCTTCATATCTGCAATGAGCCCATCCTCCCCTGTTACAAACAGGTCATCTACATAGAGTAGAATGATCACCGGATTTCCCACTTCAACCTTGTAGTAAAGGTTGGAATCTGCTTTACTCTTGGTAAAGTCCAAGCTCATCGAGAAACTATCCATCCCGCTGTACCATGTCCTGGGTGCCTGTTTCAATCCGTACAAGGCCTTCTTCAATTTGCACACATGAGTCTACCTGTCATGTGTCTAAAATTTGAGTGGCTGCTCCATGTACACTTCCTCCTCTACTACACCATTCAATAACACTGTCTTGACATCCATCAGGTGTACCTTACATTTCATCACTGCAGCCAATGCTAGTACTGATCTGATGGAAGTGTATCTGGCTACAGGTGCAAATGTATCCTCATAATCTATGGCTTCCTTCTGGGAGAAGCCACGTGCCACAAACCTCACCTTGTGTTTCTCTATGCTATCATCTGCAACATGATTGATCTTGTAGATCCACTTAGAAGTCACAACAGACTTCCCTTCTGGTCTCGAAACTACCTCCCATACATCATTCTTCATGATTGACTGGTAATCCTCGATAATGGCATCCTTCCATTCTTTCTTTTCTTCCGCTTCCTCATAGTTGGAAGGTTCTTTGTCAATGATGTCGCACAACAGGGCTACATAGCTGGAGTATGGCCTAGGTCTCTTGCTTTCTCTGTGCATCCCCTCTGGAGCGCCATACCTCTCTGCATCTTGTATTGCCTCTCATACCCATGTTGGCTTCCTCTTGTGGGAGTTCTTCTCACGAGGTGGATCTACTGGTTCTTGTGGTTCTTCCACATCGCGGTCTTCGTGGTCTTCTGGAATTGCTTCTTCCATTGTTGTATCTCTGATCCTGGGAACTTCAGGTTCTTTAGTGCCTTCAATAGGTAACTTTCTGGATTTGTTGTAGGATGAGTCTTCGTCAAATGTCACGTCTCTTTTGATGTCGATCTTCTTGAATCCTGGGAAATATATTTGATAGGCCTTCGAGCTTTCACTGTATCCTACGAATATACCCTTCTTTCCTGAAGGATCTAGCTTCATCCTCTTCTCCTTCAGAATGTGTATGTATACTGGGCAGCCAAATATCTTGAGATGGCTGATTTATGGTTTCTCACAGGAGAACACTTCTTCTGGTGTCTTATTGTCTAGTACTCTATGAGGAGTACCATTCTATACATACATAGTTGTCCTCGTAGCTTCTGCCCATAGGTGCATAAGAAGATACTGGTCATGAAGCATTGCTCTTGTTGCTTCCATTATTGTTCTATTCTTTCTTTCTGCAACGCCATTCTTTTGTGAAGTGTATGGAGTGGTCAACTCCCTCTTAATCCCAGATTCTCTGCATAGGTTCTTGAAATCTTCCGAGGTGAACTCTCCGCCATTATCTGATCGAAAGGTCTTTATTCTTTTCTCCATGTGGTTCTCGATCAAGGCTTTGAATTCCTTGAACTTGATGAATACTTCATCTTTTCTCTTCAAGAAGTATATCCAAGTCTTACGGGAAAAGCCATCAATAAATGAAACATAATATACATACCCACTTAATGAACTAGATGACATAGGACCGCATACATCAGAGTGGATGCTTTTCAATATTCCTTTTGCTTTGCTCTCACTACTTGGAAATTTCTTCTTCACGTTCTTTCCCTTTGCACATCCTTTGCAAATGCCTTCATGCTTCGACTGGATTTCTGGAAGTCCTTCAATTGCTTTGCTTGCAATGGGTAGTGCTCTATAGTGCACATGTGCAAGCCTTCTATGCCATAATTCACTTGGCTCCATGGAGTCATGGACCAAGGCTTGTTCAGGTTGGCCCTTCAATTTGTACAAACCTCCCTCTTTCTCTCCAATCACAACTGCATCATTTATAGTCTTTCCCTTTGGCCACATTAGGACTTGGCCATCAACAAATCAATAGATCTCTCCTGGATCTCCTAAAGTTATCCCTCTGACTTTGGTGGTGGTTTTTCTCCTTCTTACTCTGATGATAGTGCTCCCTCTTGTTATTATTCCTTCTGGAGTGTGCTATGAGAGCTTGATCATCGTTTTCTCCCATCTTCTCTTCTCGAGCCATAAGTCGAGCTTATTCTTGTGATCATTCTTCCCACAACCTACTGAATGTGATTAACTTATTTCTAGCACAAATCCCTTGAATGAATGAGTCCCATGATCTTGGGAGACCATTCAAGGTGGTCATCACAATTTCTCCTTCTTCTACCTTTTCTCCCACAGCTTCAAGTTGCTCCTTGATCTGAGAGACCCTTATAAAGTAATACTGCATGGTCTCTGCATTTTGTATCTTCACATTCTTGAGTTGGTTCCTCAAGGTCATCTTTCGATTTATATTCTTCCCTTCAAACAGATTTGTCAAAGCATCAAACATCTCTTTAGGTGTTTTCAAAGATGACACATGTGGGATGAGATGATCCTTAATGGAATATGTAATGATCCTCTTAGCCTTAACCAAGATCTTCTTGTGTAAGGCTTTAGCCTCATCTCCCTTTGGTGCTGGAACCTCTTCATTCACATACTTGTCCAATTCATTCTCTTCAAGAACAAGTTCAATCCCATACTTCCATGCTCAGAATTTATCAGCCCCTTCAAGCTTATCCTCAAGCTTGGTGTGGTGAGACATCTTTAATGAGAACTTCAAATGGAAATATCAAGGCTTTTAGGTCTTACCACTTTGAGATGCCAAAATTGGTTATGGAGCTGGCTGGCCCTAGGGTTTGTAAGAGAAACCCTAATTTTCCAAACTTGGAATTTGGAACATCTGATTGGACAGATAGATGCGCCTCCTCAAGGTGAGTTTCCCAATGTACTCACTTCCCCAAATCAGTGAACAAAAAACCAAAAATGTTGCTACCCTAGTTTTCCCCTGGCATCAGCGACGGGCCAGAAAATAAAAATTCTTGGAATCAAGTTCTGCTTCGACAGAAATATGTGACCTCCTAGGGAGAGTTATCCTAGCCTCTTTTCGTTGATGATCTATGGAGAGAAGACCCAAAATTAAGAATCCTTAGCTTCCGCAACTGCATAGTGTCTTCTTTTCAGGTTAGCTCTGATACCATGTTAGATTTTCTCCTTTTAATCAATATTATCTAGGATCTTAACTGAAAGAATAACATGCACAACATAACACAATAGACACAAAGATTTTTTTGGGGAAACCATAAAGGAGAAAACCCCGCAAATTCCTTAGAGATAGAATTGTCACCAATACAATATCACAAAAGTAAAAACCCTAAACAAAGATCATCTTCTGCAGCTCCTCTCTCTTTCTCTTATGCGAACTTGTCCTCTCTCTCTCTCACTTATGCGAACTTGTGTGAGTGAGTGTGTTCAAATGAGAGAGCATTGTTCTCTATTTATACTTTACTTTCACTTGACCTTTTTACTAGCTAGGTCAGCCCCAGCTAAACTTGACTGGGCCGACTTCTCTAGGGGACTCAATAACAATAATAAAATTGACTCTAGGGGGATATATTGCCCCGAATTACAAAGGAGGATTTACCTCAATGACTTTACATGACCAAATGTAATAATGACATCCCCGACCGAAGGAATAAACATCTTCGTCGGAGGTACAAATAAAATACAATAATAATAACAATATAAAATACAAGTGAATATCTTCCGAAGTTACAATTACATTAACACATCCTCCCCCCTCCATCCAGCATCCCCCATTCGTCCATGCCCCCCGTCTATCCATCCTCCCCCATTCGTCTACGCCCCCCCTTCCATCCAGCTTCTCCCCTTCGTCCACAGCCCCCCCTGGATCCATCCTCCTTCCTCTATTCATGACTTCCCTCCCGTACACCATCCCTCAACATCCCCCCTAGCCCTTTTAGGTCGATCCCCTCTACCGTATAACCAATAGGGGTTCATTGTCCACGACATCCTCCTCCACCCCATACCACCATGCCCTCTTCCACCCTACCTTCTTCAGTTCTCGCCACTATTGTGGCAACTACTATTGCAGCATCCGTCGATACATCTACAGTGGTTGCACCTATAGTTTCCGGAACTACATATTCCCCCCACCCATGAATGCATCGGAGCAAGTTGTCCAACCAATTGATCCACCTGCTAGCCCTGACGCCCAATCATATCCATTGCCTAAGGTGTTCATGGTGAGAATCAAGGTAATTTATGAAAATATTGTGATGCGATAACGAAAATTAATTTAAGCAATTATTTTTTTCAATGAAATGATTGTCGTAAATGTTGTAGGGTGTAATTGCTGAGAGGCTCAGTAGATCGAGGAGGACACATGCCTCACGTGTCCCACTCCCATCAACGGTGAGTTATTTAAGATTTGAATTCTACATTCATTTTATAAATGTGGTAAATGTTACAAATGCTTGAAAATGATGATATCTTATATCATTTGTTTAAGAGCCCGGAGAGAGGGTCTACTCCTAGACGGAAGAAGGCCCGCGATTCACTAGCTCCAAGAAGAGGAAGATTGATTTCAAATATGCACCTGGGAGTGCCGGGGGTGGGCACTATGCTTGACATACCATGTTATGCATATTAGGCACGATGTGGCATTTTTGGGCACCAGTTTCCATGTACTTGGTATCTAGGGCACGATTTGCCATGTATTTTGGATCTAGGGCACAAGTTATCGAACATTGTATAGGGCACGAGTTGCCATGTATTTTGGATCTAGGACACGATTTGTCGGACTTTGTATAGGGAACGATTGCCATCGTGTGTACATTGGGAACCATGTTCCACTGGTTACTAGAAAATTTATATGTTTGGACGAGTTTTGTAGCTTTGATGTACATAGATTTTTAGTTATGTGATTTTTATCCATGTTGTCTATATTTGTATCTTGTTGTCTCTTGTTGTGTCTCGTTGTGTGTAGTTGCCTAATAAACAACATCACGCTTTTAAAACAAATGGTTGAATTTGAATGGTTTTTGATATGATTTCCTTCGTTTATGATGAAATAGATAAACTTTGATCTCTAGTGGCCTCATATAGTCATTGTTGGATGTTCGATTGAAAAAAATATTGTGTTTAAACTCTAACAAAACATACTCACTTGATCATGTTCGTAGCATTTGGAACCAATGTCATAACTATAAAAATAATTATTTCCTTCGATGTTTAATATTTGAGGATATACCAATCAATAAGGAATTGTCGATCGTACTTAGGTGTACAAAACCTATGCTATCATCATTGTGGTCAAAGATATGAAAAATATCTTCCCATCCCCTTCACTTGGAATGTTTCCTTGTGAAGGGACCATCATCCCTTTTCCACTGTGTTTTTCTTAGCATGGATGCTTTGTTAGGTTTAAGTGTGACTTGAGATTTAGAATTGACATAATGGATATTATTTCAATTGGTTTTTATTATGAAAGGTATTTTGATCGTAAAATGTCATTCTAATAAGATCCAACTAGTTTGTATACATCACAATGCAAGGATGAAAGTTCCATGGTAAAATTCAACACCTTGAGGAGTTATTGGAGAAATTTTATGGGGCCCTTGATATGATGACTAGAGAGATACTTGACCTTTTCCTATACCTTATTATTTTGACAAGTTTTGCTAAAGACTTGTCATTGTATATGAAATTTTCGCATAAGTGATGAATGATAATGACGATGTTCCCAAATACCAAAAGGTTCCTTATGTTTGCTGAAAAGGTGATCTCAATCTCTTGACGGAGAGCATTTAAGTCTATACTTTATTGTTTGAAGCATTCCCTAGACCCCATGATATTTTGATTTATTTAGTTCTCTTTGGATCAATGAAGGAGCCCCTTGTGTACCTACCACCCCTAGTCATTTACACACAAACACACACAAGTTAGATGCACATAATTATACTTACACACATATTAAAGATGTACAAATACATATATTTTTACACTACAAAAACCTACACACATAAAAATATTTATACATAAACATACAAAAAATACATGCACACAGGCAAATGTCTATGCACATATACAAAAATTTACATGTTAGAAAAAACACACATAGACAAATATTTACACACACACTTGCACAAAGAAAACCATACAAATATTAGTATAAAATAACAAACAACATAATATTTTCAAACACAATTTCAAATATTTTGTATTTCGAATTATGCATTAGGATCTAAAGGCACCTTCTAGGGACGAAGGATCATGAATGATGCCCTAAAGCATTACAAATGACCCATCAAATTGATCATTGGTCCTAAGCCATAAATATATATTTCTAGCCTTGAGATGTTGGTCTCCCTCCTCTAACCATGTTTATGGATTTGAGGTCCACCCATAAAGTGCAAAACCTATTAATGGTGTCCATATTGGCATTCAAATATTTAAGTTACAGTAGACCAATATTATGTGATTGGTTAAGGCTTCACATTTTCCCTATCCTTGGAAACTTCCTTCAGAGCCTAAGGTCAAGGTTTCATTGTTTGACCATGTTTAGTGCCATAAAACCCATACTGAGTGCTAAAATACTCCTAGTTGCACCCATATCATCTATTGGAGGCTTAAAAACCCTTGTCATTTGAGGCCTCTTTCATGGTTGTGAAGCTATGTAATTAATACACTTGTAAGGTTGAAGCCTCAAGTCTCCCTTCCCTTAAAAGATTTATTTTTATTAAGGTTTGTAGTCCTCCTCCCAACCATGTACAAGGACCTAATATCGATAAATGGTTCTCAAAATATCCCAATGAAGTATGTATCAACACTTCGAAGCCAAAGAACCCTAAGACATGTCCTATATGGTGGTTTGAAAGCTCCTTTCTTGCTCTTGATTGCTAAATTTGTGCATTTAGGGAATAAATACTAGGTTTCCTACATTTACGATGTATCGATTCATGACTTGTATACAGGGCTCAAAAATTCCTGGTGTTATTCCATTCCTCTTGTATTCCTAGAGAAAAAATGCACCTATTAGATGCCAAGTGTTATGGTCCAAGACCTTTCCCATGGTCATCAAGCCCTAGAAGCTTCTCTTAGGACCTATGGCCTACGTTTCATCCTTTAACCACTTCCATATCCTAAGAACCAATTTTGGTGTTCAAAACCTCCAAATAGTGTCCATATCCTCACCAATAAGCTAAATATTCACAACCATATCTAGGCCCTCAACATCAACACTTGGTGTTCATAACCTCCTAATCATATTTGAATATGCTCATATGGAGGCCAAATATCCCTTGATCCTAGATGTGTTGTTATTTAACACATCATTCTTGATCCTAAATGCATATAAGTCTTGTTTAGGGCATAAGGAATATGTTTCCTCCATTGATCATGTTCATGGTCCCAAGACCCATACCTAATGTCTACAACCTACTTATTGCATAGAGGTCAACAATAAAAGGCAAAGGATACCCTTCATAGGTCAACCGTTATTCTTTAAGGCATTATCCATGGCTCGAGATGCTTAGAATCGATTCTTACAACCTAAGGCTCAAATTTTCTACCTTAATCATGTCCAAAGAACTCACATCCAAACTCAGTGCTTAAAAAATCCTAATGGCTAACATGTCCCCCCTTGAAAATAATTCTAACCTAGAGATTTAATGTGGTTGCAAGAATTTTACCTACCATAGAAACTAATTAATGCCATATATATTGTCATAAGAATGTGTGCACCTTTATAATGCGTCTATCACGTTTATAATGCATACAAATTCTTCTTGTTATAAAAAAAGGGAAACCAACCTTATTTTATGCAAACCAAAACTTACTTGTCTCATATAGAATCATCTTTCAGAAACATTGTGGCTCCAATACAATTTTTCTCATGTTTTTTACAATTGGCTCTTCATGTTTTGTTGAGTTCTTATTGTATTTGGTCCTTTAAAGATGGGTAATTGATGCAATCAAGCACAAAACTTTGATTGCGCCAATTTGTAAATAAACGACATGCACATATACAAGTATGTACACATACATACACACATAAGACCATACACATACACAATAAATAAAACCTGGCTTGCTGAAGGCCATGCCAATTTTGTGTAAGGGGGTCATTTCTGATTTCAAGGCTCCTGGGTGAGCATGGACATCGTGAACACATACACAATGGCCATATGCACGTGTGGGAGCTGAAAGAACCCCCTTCCGCTCGTCGGTGTTTGTTCCGTGCCCCCGGAGCAAATCCTCAAAGTTTCTCTGAATGGCCACGAGTTGCCTAGAAAAATGCCCATATCACCAAAATCATGACTCCAGTTGTGAATCCATCGATTCCAATGGATTCAGAACACTGGGTTTCAGCTAGGGGACGCCCCCCATCGTGCCTGAAACGGCCGGAAACAGTACTATTGTGCCATCTCCAAAACTAGGGTTTTGCTTAGTGAAGTTCATGCCAATTTTGCGCAAGGGGGGAATTTCTGATCCGAAGGCTCCCGGGAGAGCTTTGCCATCATGAACACATCCACAATGTCCATATGCACGTGTGGGAGTTGAAGGAATCCACTTTCGCTCGTCGGTCTGGGTTCCGTGCCCCCAGAGCAAATCCTAAAAGTGTCCCTGAATGGCCACAGGGTGCCTGAAAAAATGCCCATAGAGCCAAAACCGTGACTCTGGTCATGAATCCGTTGATTTTGATGGATTCGGGAGGTAGGTTTTCAGTTAGGGGACCCCTCCACCGCGCCTCAAAAGCTCGGAAGCAGTACTATTGTGCCATCTTCGGAACTAGGGTTTTTCTGAGTGAAGGCCATGCCAATTTTGTGCAAGGGGGTCAAATCCGATATGAAGGCTCCCAGGCGTGCGTGGTCATTGTGAGCACATCCACGGTGGTCATATGAACATGTGGAAGCTGAAAGAATCCAAGTCCGCTCGCCGGTTTGGGTTCCGTGCCCCCGGAGCAAATCCTCAAAGTGTCCCTGAATGGCCACGGGGTGCCTGGAAAAAATGCCCATAGCACCAAAATCGTGAATCCGGTCACAAATCTATTGATTTCGATGGATTCAGGACGCCGAGTTTCAGCTAGGGTACCCCCTGACCATGCCTCAAATGCCCGAAAACGATGCTATTGTGCCATCTCCAAAACTAGGGTTTTGCTTAGTGAAGGCTACTCCAATTTTGCGCAAGGGGGTCAATTCAGATCCGAAGGTTCCCGATCGAGCGTGGCCATCGTGAACACATCCACAATGGCCATATGCACGTGTGGGAGCTGAAAGAATCCAAGTCCACTTGTCAGTTTGGGTTTCTTGCCCCTAGAGCAAATCCTCAAAATGTCCCTGAATGGCCACGAGGTGCCTGAAAAAAATTCCCATAGCACCAAAACCGTGACTCCGGTCGTGAATTCATCGATTCCAATTGATTCGGGATGCTGGGTTTTAGCTAGGTGACCCCCCCCAGCATGCCTCAAACACCCGAAAACGGTGCTATTGTGCCATCTTCGGAACTAGGGTTTTGCTCAGTGAAGGCCACTCCAATTTTGTGCAAGGGGGTCAATTCGGATCCGAAGGCTCACAGGGAAGCATGGCCATTGTGAACACATCCAAAATGTCCATATGCACGTGTGGGAGCTGAAAGAATCCAATTTCGCTTGCTAGTTTGGGTTCCGTGCCCCCAGAGCAAATCCTTAAAGTGTCCTTGAATGGCCATGGAGTGCCTGGAAAAAATACTCATAGAACCAAAATCGTGACTCCGGTCACGAATCTGTCGATTTCGATGGATTCAGGATGTCGGATTTCAGCTAGGGGACCCCCCCCACCATGCCTCAAACTCTCGAAAATGGTGCTACTGTGCCATCTCCAGAGCTAGGGTTTTGCTCAATGAAGGCCATGCCAATTTTGCGCAAGGGGGTCAATTCTGATCTGAAGGATCTCGCGCATGCGTGGTCATCGTGAACACATACACAATGGCCACCTGCACATGTGGGAGCTAAAAGAATCCAAGTTTGCTCGTTGGTTTGGGTTCCGTGCCCCCAGAGAAAATCCTCAAAGTGTACCTGAATGGCCACGGGGTGCCCGGGAAAAATGTCCATCGCACCAAGATCGTGAATCTGTCGATTCCGATGGATTTGAGACTTAGGGTTTCAGCTAGGGGACCCCCCGCACTGTGCCTCAAACGCCCAAAAACTATGCTATTGTGTCATCTCCGAAACTAGGGGGTCATTCCAATTTTGTGCAAGGGGGCCATTTATGATTCGAAGGCTCCCAGGCAAGTGTGTCCATAATGAAGACATCCACAGTGGCCATATGCATGTGTGGGAGATGAAAGAATCCCCTTCTGCTCGTTAGTTTGGGTTTCGTGCCCCCAGAGCAAATCTTCAACGTGTCCCTGAATGGCCAGGGGATGCCTGGCAAAAATGCCCATAGCACCAAAGCCGTGACTCTGGTCGTGAATCCGTCGATTTCAATGGATTCGAGACGCTGGGTTCTAGATGTGGGACCTCTCCACCATGACTCAATCGCCCAGAAATGGTGCTATTGTGCCATCTATGGAACTAGGGTTTTGCTTAGTGAAGGCCATGCCAATTTTGCGCAAGGGGTCATTTCTGATCTGAAGGCTCCCGGGTGTGCGTGGCCATTGTGAACACATCCACACTGTCCAAATGCACGTGTGGTAGCTGATGGAACCCCATTTCGCTCGTCGGTTTGGGTTCCGTGCACTTGGAGAAAATCCTCAAAGTGTCCCTAAATGGCCATGGGGTGCTTGGAAAAAATTCCCATAGCACCAAAACTGTGACTCTGATCGCAAAGCCGTTGATTCCGATGGATTCAGCACGTCGGTTTCTAGCTGTGGAACCCCCTCCACTGTGACTGAATCTCCTAGAAACGATGCTATTGTGCCATCTACTGAACTAGGTTTTGCTGAGTGACGACCATGCCAATTTTATGTAAGGAGGTCATTTATGATCCGAAGGATCTCGGGCGTGCATGGCCATCGTGAACACATCCACACTGGAAAAATACACATATGGGAGTTTATGGAAACCTATTTCGCTCGTCGGTTCGGGTTCCGTGCACCCAGAGAAAATCCTCAAATTGTCCCTGAATGGCCATGCGGTGCCAGGAAAAAATGTCCATAGCACCAAAATCGTGACGCCGATCGCGAAGCTGTCGATTCCAATGGATTCCAGATGTAGGGTTCCAGCTATGGGACCCCCCCACCATGACTCAATCGCCTGAAAATGGTTCTATTGTGCCATCTCCGGAACTAGGGTTTTGCTCAGTGAAGGCCATGACAATTTTGCACAAGGGGGTCATTTCTGATCCGAGGGCTCCCGTGTGTGCATGGCTATCATGAAAACATCCACACTGACCAAATGCACGTGTGGGAGCTGATGGAACCTCGTTCCACTCGCCTGTTCCAGTTTCGTGCCCCTAGAGCAAATCCTTGAAGTGTCCCCGAATGGTCACAAGGTGCCAGGAAAAAATGACCATAACACCAAAACCATGACTCTAATCACGAAGCCATCGATATTCATGGATTCAGAACATCCATTTCTAGCTATGGGACCCCCCCCCACCGTGACTCAATCCCCCAGAAAGGGTGTTATTATGTCATATCCAGAACTAGGGTTTTGCTCAGTGAAGGCCATGCCAATTTTGCGCAAGAGGGTCATTTTTGATCCGAAGGATACCAGGTGAGCATGGCCATCACGAACACATACACACTGGCCATATGCACATGTGGGAGCTAAAAGAATCCCCTTCCTCTCACCGGTTTGGGTTTCGTGCCCCCAGAGCAAATCCTCAAAGTGTCCCTGAATGGCCACGAGGTGCTTGAAAAAAATACCCATAGCACCAAAACCGTGACTTCGGTCGCTAATCTGTCGATTCCAATGGATTCGAGACACCGGGTTTCAGTTAGGGGATCCCCCCCACCATGCCTCGAACGACCATAGATGGTGCTATTGTGCCATCTCCAGAACTAGCGTTTTGCTCAGTGAATGCCATGCCAATTTTTCGCAAGGGGGTCAATTCTGATCCTAAGGCTCCCGGGCATGCGTGGTCATAGTGAACACATCCACAGTTGCCATATGCACGTGTGGGAGTTGAAAGAATCCAAGTCCGCTCGCTGGTTTTGGTTCCGTGCCCCTGAAGCAAATCCTCAAATTGTCATTGAATGGCCACGGGGTGCCTGGAAAAAATTCCCATAGCACCAAAACTGTGACTCCAGTCATGAATCCGTTGATTTCGATGGATTCAGGAGACTATGTTTGAGCTAGGGTACCCCCCCCACCGTGCCTCAAATGCCTGGAAATGATGCTATTGTGCCATCTCTTAAACTAGGGTTTTGGTCAATGAAGGCCATTCCAATTTTGCACAAGGGGATCAATTCTGATCCGAAGACTCCTAGGCGAGCGTGGGAATTGTGAACACATCCATAATGGCCATATGCACATGTGGGAGCTGAAAGAATCCCCTTCCGCTAGCTGGTTTGGTTTCCGTGCCCCAGGAGCAAATCCTCAAAGTGTCCCTGAATAACCACGAGGTGCCTGGAAAAAATGCCCATAACACCAAAACTGCGACTCCAGTCGTGAATCTGTTGATTCCGATGGATTCAGGATGCCGGGTTCTAGCTGTTGGACCCCCCCACCATAACTCAATCGCCCGGAAACAATGCTTTTGTGCCATCTCCGGAACTATGTTTTTGCTCAGTGAAGGCCATGCCAATTTTTCCCAAGGGGGTCATTTCTTATCCGAAGGCTCCTGGGCGTGCATGGCCATTGTGAACACATCCACACTAGCCAAATTCACATGTGGGAGCTGATGGAACCCCGTTCTTCTCGTTGGTTTGGGTTCCGTACCCTTGGATCAAATACTCAAAGTGTCCCTAAATGGCCACGGGGTGCCTGTAAAAAAATCCCATAGCACCAAAACCGTGACTCTGATCACGAAGCCATCGATTTTGATGGATTCAGGACGTCGGGTTCTAGCTTTGGGACCCCCCCACCATGACTTAATCGCTCGGAAACGGTGCTATTGTACCATCTCCGAAACTAGGGTTTTGTTGAGTGAAGGCCATGCCAATTTTGCACAAGGGGGTCAATTTTGATCTGAAGGCTCCCGGGCATGCGTGGCCATCGTGAACACATCCACACTGGCCATATGCACGTGTGGAAGCTTATGGAACCCCGTTTTGCTCGCCAGTTTGAGTTCCGTGCCCTTGGAGCAAATTCTCAAAGTGTCCCTGAATGGCCACGGGGTTCCTGGCGAAAATGCCCATAGCACCAAAACCGTGACTCCAATCGCGAAGCCGTCGATTTCGATGGATTTGGGGCATCGGGTTCTAGTTGTGAGACCCCCCCCCACTGTGACTCAATTGCTCAGAAACAATGTTATTGTGCCATCTACAGAACTAGGGTTTTTCTCAGTGAAGGCCATGCCAATTTTGCACAAGGGGGTCAATTCTGATCTGAAGGCTCCCGGGCGTGCGTGTCCATTGTGAACACATCCACACTGGCTATATGCACGTGTGGGAGATGATGAAACCCCGTTCTGCTCGCCGGTTCGAGTTTCGTGCGCCTGAAGCAAATTCTCAAAGCGTCCCTGAATGGCCATGGGGTGCCAGGTGTCTCTAGATTTGTTTTTGTCTGGTTTCTAAGGCTAGATTAGGGTTCATAAGCTAGATTAGGTTCTATATGGCTAGATTAGGTCTCTGGGGATAGGTTACATCTCTAGGGCTAGATAAGTATTCGAGATTAGGTCTCTAGGGTTCTAGGTCCACATTAGGATTTCCAGGGATAGATGTTTTTGTCCGGTTTCTAGGGCTAGATTAGGGTTTATAAGTTATATTAGGTTCTATATGGATATATTAGGTCTTCGAGACTAGGTTATGTCTCTAGGGATAGATAAGTATTCTAGATTAGGTCTCCAGGGTTCTAGGTCCACATTAGGCTTTCTAGGGCTAGATTTGTTTTGTTTGGTTTCTAGGGCTAGATCAGGGTCTATAAGCTAGATTAGGTTCTATATGGCTAGATTAGGTCTCTGAAGCTAGGTTACGTCTCTAGGGATAGATAATTATTCTAGATTAGGTCTCCAGGGTTCTAGGTCCACATTAGGATTTCCAAGGATAGATTTGTTTTTGTTTGGTTTCTAGGGCTAGATCAGGGTCTATAAGCTAGATTAGGTTCTATATGGATATATTAGGCCTCTAGAGTTAGGTTATGTCTCTAGGGCTAGATAAGTATTCTAGATTAGGTCTCTAGGGTTCTAGGTCCACATTAGGCTTTCCAAGGCTAGATTTGTTTTTGTCTGGTTTCTAGGGCTAGATCAGGGTCTATAAGATAGATTAGGTTCTATATGGATAGATTAGGTCTCTGGGGCTAGGTTACGTCTCTAGGGATAGATAAGTATTCTAGATTAGGTCTCCAGGGTTCTAGGTCCACATTAGGCTTTCTAGGGTTAGATTTGTTTTTGTCTAGTTTCTAGGGCTAGATCAGGGTCTATAAGCTAGATTAGGTTCTATATGGATAGATTAGGTCTTCGGGGCTAGGTTACATATCTAGGGCTAGATATGTATTCTAGATTAGGTCTCCAGGGTTCTAGGTCCACATTAGGATTTCCAGGGCTAGATTTGTTGTTGTTTGGTTTTTAGGGTTAGATCATGGTCTATAAGCTAGATTAGGTTCTATATGGATATATTAGGTCTCCAAGGCTAGGTTACATCTTTAGGGCTAGATAAGTATTATAGATTAGGTCTCCATGGTTCTAGGTACACCTTATGCTTTCCAGGATTAGATTTGTATTTCTCTGGTTTCTAGGGCTAGATCAGGGTCTATAAGCTAGATTAGTTTCTGTATGACTAGATTACGTCTTCGGGGCTAGGTTACATCTCTAGGGCTAGATAAGCATTATAGATTAGGTCTCCAGGGTTCTAGGTCCACATTAGTCTTTCCAGGGCTAGATTTGTTTTTGTTTCGTTTCTATGGCTAGATCATGGTCTATAAATTAGATTAGGCTCTATATGGCTAGATTAGGTCCCCGGGGCTAGGTTACGTCTCTAGGGATAGATAAGTATTCTAGATTAGGTCTCCAGGGTTCTAGGTCTACATTAGGATTTCCATGGCTAGATTTGTTTTTGTCTGGTTTCTAGGGCCACATCAGGGTCTATAAGTTAGATTAGGTTCTATATGGATAGATTAGGTCTCTGTGGCTAGGTTACGTCTCTAAGGGTAGATAAGTATTCTAGATTAGGTCTCCAGGGTTCTAGGTACACATTAGGATTTCCAGGGCTAGATTTGTTTTTTTCTAGTTTCTAGGGATAAATTAGGGTCTATAAGCTATATTAGGTTCTATATGGATAGATTAGGCCTCCAGGGTTGGTTTAGGTCTCTAGGTCTAGATAAGGATTCTAGATCAGGTCTCTAGGGTTCTAGGTCCACATTAGGATTTCCAGGGCTAGATTTGTTTTTGTCTGGTTTCTAGGGCCAGATCAGGGCTTTTAAGCTATATTAGGTTCTATTTCTTAGAAGGAACATGTAGAGCTAGCTTCCAATCCGTATAGTGTGATTCTGATATATTTCAGTTTGTAAGTATTTCCTCTCGTGATCAAGGAGAATGTCAACATTATTGATCTAGTGGATTAAGATCATGTAGGGGTGATTGTACCACCCAAGATATTTATAGCATTTGTTTCTTCCTTCCATGAGACTTCCAATTATATAGAGGAGGAGAGGTGCCATGATGAGATGTGGATGAGATTGACTTCATCCATGCACATTCTACTTATTCATTAGAGAGGTGTGATTCATTAATGGAGGACGTTGTTGAGGGTGATTCAAGAGTCGTAGATAATGTGAGTATTACAAAGTATAGAGCCATGGATTATATCACAAGAGATGGTCTGTGATTGATATGCACACTTGTGATAACTTTCTGAATGGATGTCAGACGTCAGATTGTCATTGGCTTAGCATTCTTCCCTTGAGCAATTAATATCTCTAGCCTCAATGGCAGACACCTTGCATGATGGCCACATGGAGTATTCACTTGGCGGGAGAACACCCTACAAGATACATGGAGCAATGTGTATTGCGGAGGATGGACACAATCCCTAGATAGCATATGGTGCCATGGATTCCTTTTTGGAGGATTGGAGATGGATCGATTGTCTTTCCTTACATATGTACATATGTAATCTACAAGTGGATCACTTCGCTAGTGCGTGGATCACTTATGTTTCTTCCTTGGAGTGCTCTCTTCCGTTATATATATGCTATATAAGATGAGTTTTCAAATCTTGCTTATGCATGTGAAGTTTTCCTAAAGGGATGGAAACTTGAATTGGAGTGATTGGTGTAAAGCATATAATGGTGTAAAACATCAATGTATTGTAATATTAACTTAAACATCAAATAAACGATATAAGATAACATGATATGCATAACATGAAATAATCTATCTAACATAACAAGAAATAAACTATCTAACATGAATAACATTAGACATGCATGAATAAACAATCACATGACTATACTATGTACCTCAATCAATTAGGTCTTCTGGATCCTCTCTGTTTTTTATTGTCTCAAACAACCTCTCGTGCTCTGCATGAGGTAGTAAGTAGCATATCTTGTTTGATGAATTCATTGACATTGTTTGTTGTTGGATGTTTGTACCAATGATCAAGTGCGTAAAGTGATACACCTGTGAGCTTGGTCTATAATCCACGTATGTGTAACCATTTCTGTTTGGTTCCTTTCTATCTACTCTAAGATATTCTCCCTGAACAACCATCGAACCAGTCGGAAAGTTAATGCCTTCACTATTAGTTAATGATGCAAGGAGGGTTTGCTTCCCCTGGATGCATCGTGCCAACTAATAATTCATGCCAATTTCACTGTCTGCCAGGGCGACAACTGCATAGATGTGTCCTGCAAAAATGAATTTTACCTTCAAATTCCAACAATTAGTGTTTTGATAACATGGTTAATTAAAAAAACAAGAAGGGAATCGAGATATGAATGCATAAATGTTTACCTGGACGTACAAGATCATATATATGATCATAGTCGTTTGAAATAGAAGATTGGCCTTCCTCTAACTGGATTGTTTCAACAATTGCACGTGGGTCTACTGCAAGTGATACATGATCCCATTCATCAACCCAATCTGTTGATTCACACTCATCTCACTCGCCGCTGCTACAAGGCCCACAAAAGCAAGCAAGTTTTCGTGTCCATATTTCAAATAAGGGGTTGTTTGAGCTTCGAATCAAATGAAATCCACGAGTCCCTTGTACAATACTACAACTATAAGAATGCGATCGATCTATATCAACCACATGCCAGAAATTTCTGACAACATGTCCTCTACCTGTTGGTCTATGCTGCTCTGTGGTTTGATCTGAAATTTTTGCAAAGCACCATTGAACTATGGATTCTGCCTCCATTTTTGAGACATTCTCTAGCCCCATCATGCTCTCCCTTTCCATGCCCAGTCTCAAAATAGTTCCATATATGTGGCACATCATAAGTCTTGTGCAAAATACTCAACCACTGGAATACACATGCATTTTTGAACTGGCCCGCAAAACCATATGACCAAATCCAATGTTGATCCATCTGTATATATCTCTCCTTCAACTGATCATAGAAAATTTTGAAGCAATGTTGCACATAATGCAGGTTGTGGTACCTGTCATCATTGATGTAGAATTTGGTCTCTTTCAATATTATCCTCTTGTCATTGCTGCTCTCTGGTGCGTGCCTATATGTGATATGGACCATTATGTTAACCTGGTCTAAATGGTAGTATTGACTTTGAATCTCATTATGTGGTTGTAGGGTGTATTTTCAAGCAAAGTCCACAACCGACAATATTGTGCCATTGGGAAAGGTGTCCCTGCACTGTCTGTACTGTTCATCCTGCCATTGTGCTACATGGACATGTTGTACATACTACTTGGTCTTTTTGTCGAATTCCTTCATGAAATCGTAAATTTGTACTAGGTTCCACAAAACCAAGGACATTAATACAACGTGACATTTACAATCTGAATATATATGTATAAATTCAACATGTATAGTATGAAAGTATGCAAACTTATATTACCCTTGACTTCACCAATGCAATTTTTTGCTTTCCTTCGCACTATATACTTGATATGTTATGTACTTGAAGTTTTGCATTTCTACTGACATCCTCCCAAATTCACGCTCCTCACTTTCATGGATGCAACAGATCAATAATGCAAATCCACTACACCTGGAGCATGTCCCATATAAACATGATTTTTTATAATATTTTTGTCCTTCATGTCATGGACACATTATGCTATGGATAAATTCTTTGGATGCATTAGGTGGTTGTAACGATGGATAGTCATGCACAAATCTTAGTATGCAAATCACAAAGTATATGTCTATATGTATCATAATAGTACTCAAATTCTACATGGTATCTACAACATGTGTTGCGATCAATGTAAATTCTAACATACCAGTGTTTGCATTTTTCAAAGGACCTTTGGCCCAAGTTCAATTGTGTGTGCTCACTCTTGAACCTCTCATAGAGTTCCGTTTGTGTGGTGTCAAGGAAGTGCTTGACATGGCGTTCACACCCCTTAACACCTTTTCTCAACTGTAGCACATCTCTTTGGTTCGATGACGGTCCAGTGTTATCATGCCAATACTTTTGTACTAGTTCTTTAACAACATCAATAGGCTTCATGCCTGAACGAGATAACCTACCAACAAATGCCCATCAATATTTTTCGCCTGGGGTCTCAAGTTTTTCTCTAATAGCAGAATACTTTTGAAGAGTCTTTCTATCTACTTTAAATATTTTACATGTGTGTGATAACAGGCGACGTTTCCTTGTGGATTTGTCTACAATCGATTCCAACAGTACACGACGAGCCGCATTAAGATCTTTTGTACGAGAAGTTTTTCCAATCAAATTAAATGCAGTTTGTAGATTTCTAACAACATGACTATTGGCCTCTGAACTTCTACCTTTATGCCTAAATTTATCCTAACATGAGCTAGACAATGTGATTTTAACAAAGCCAGAAACAATTGACATTTTGCTGCATCGCTTTTGGATTCAAAAAATTCTTTGATGATCCTACTACAATGGAAATCAATAATGCATTTAGGCAACTTACCTTCAAGTCCTGAAAATGAACTTTCATCCACATGAATACGTCTGGGAGTTCTTCATCGTCCGCTTGATAGTCGAGGCAAGGGATTTGGAAAGGAAGTACGAGTCTCATCACTAGTTTGTTGTGGCACTTCGTTCACAATTTGGTCCCGCGAGGGAGTGTGTTCGACATGTGTGTGCTCTTATTGGGTAGGTTTCCAATTAACAACTCATTCACCACCATCCTTGCATACTCAACATCAATCAAGATTTGATTGACTTCAACCATCTCATCATTGCTTGTTGATGGATTATTCTTTGGATTATCACTTGATGTTGGATTTTGAGAGGGCTCCATTACCCGCATCAGTTTCACTTCTCTTGATGAAACTGAGGTCATTGTGGCATGCATTGCACTGGGATCTAAGGCACTAACATTTTGATGTCTACGTTTTACCATGTACAACTTGGCCTTTTCTCTTATCTCATGGGCCTTTTCAGGGGGCAACTCCTTCCTTCTAGACTTTCTTTTATTATTACGTCTATTGCCCATATTCTATCTGTTTTTTAACAAAACAAGAATATCACTCCTGCAAGAAAAAATAACAAATAAGATATTATTTTTCAATTATGAAATGAGGAAAACAAACTTTTACCACGATTAAGATAGAAGGGACACAAGATTCAGACAAGATTTATATATTGAGTGGTAATATGACTTGTATAATGTGCAAGATTATTAAAACTCGATGTAGCAATTGATTGGGTACTGTGCAAACCTATGCGTGTTATCTTTGTAAGTGTACAATGTAAACTATGGTCACGGAAGTATGTTTTGTTTTCTTGACATTGGACATATAGAGAAAACTAATATGGTAGCAAGAAAGAAGGTGGCATGAGGCCATTGCAACTATCACAAAAAATGATCGAAGTGGTGCAACAAAGATCCTTTTTGCTCTCAACATCCCATTAGTGTGTACATACATAGAGCTTGTATTACTAGTATCGATCATACGCTTATTCAATCAAATATTGATGTGGGTTTTAATAATGTTTCAGCAATGCACAACCCAACCTAGGTTGGCATAAACTTTCCTCCTATCCATCTTAGTGACATAGGCTTGTAGTGTGGTGAATTCCTTCATTTTGAGTGCAACCTCACTTTTGTCTAAATGTGTGGTTGTGGTTTCCTGTTTTATGTCTAATACCATGGTAGGGTCCTCATTTCACAGTTGTCATTAATTGGTCATCATCTTCAAACAATGTACAACAACATTTAGTGAGAATTTTTTCTTATAATCTTAAAATCTATTGAGAATTCCCTAGATATAACAACAACATCACCTCTAGGACCTCAATTTGAGATGTTTTCTTGTCATCTTGAAACAATGTACATTGGGCCTCATTTTGGTAGCTTGGCACTTGGCACATGGTTTTTTGACAATAGTTTGTGTTAGTAGATGGTATTGGATGGTGGTATGGGGTGTTAGTAGGAGCACATTTCCAATAAAAGGAGAAGCTCCTACTCACTTCATTTTCATGTTTTGGATGAGGGAAAATCGCCCCTAAAGATTAAGAATTTGATTCTTTTGGTGTTTGTGTGAGTTGTTGTAGTGAAATCATGAGGAATTCCACAAATGTTTGTGTATTGGATGGATTTATGTGATTGTGAAAGGTTATTGGTGGTGATGCAAGCAAGTTTTTTTTATTATCTTTATGAAAGGTTGAAAGCATTGCTTGGTGCATGTTGTAGTTTTTTTGTGGTAAGATGTTTTTATTGTCTATGTTGAAGATTAAGAAGACTAAAATACATTTATCATACAATTCATGAGGAAAAACTAAAATACATACAATTCAAACAAAGTGAATGAAGACTAAAATACAATTCATAAGGAAAAATGATCACCATACCTCAAGGATTGCTCTTTGCTTGAAATGTAAAATGGTCTTTTTATGTATCCACTATATGTAAGAAGAGTTCAAGTGTTTCCAAGCATCATGAGAATTCAATCCAAAGAGCCAAATAGGGTCCAATTGTTTTGTATTCAATCCAAAGAGCCAAATAGAGTCCAACTGGTGTGTATTCAATCCAAAGAGCCAAATAGAGTCCAACTGAAGTGTATTCAATCCTAATTGTCAAATAAACTCCAAAAGGTGTGTGAATTCAATCCAAAATGCAAGTGATTGTTGAGCTATGTGTGAGAAGAGTGAAAAATTTGCGATATGAGCAAAAAAAATGCAGGAGAAGAGTGTAGGTCATTTGCAAAATTTCATGTTCAACAGAGGCACGCATGTGCTTCTAGGGTGCGTGCGCCTCTACATAACATTGCTTTGTTCAATGGGTAACGTTTAGTGCATTTATTGCCCAATAAATATTTTTTTTTCCCATTTATTCCTAGATCCCCTCCCCCCCGAAGGCCTTTAGGCCCTCTTCTAAACCATCATCCCCAAGTGCATAAGTGCTTAGGTGTTTAAGGGTTTTGGGATTTAGAGCTTGTGGGTTAGGGGGTTAAGGTGTTTTGGGTTAACTAGGATTTAAGGGTTGAGGTGTTTGGGGTTAACACTACTAAATTCTTAGAAAGTCCATGTACAAATGAAGGTTATAACAATGATTTAAGATAGATAGTAGGGTTCATAAAGGCTCGTGGGGCCTAGGGATTATAAGGTCTATGGTTAGGAGGGGTTTTATTGGTCAAGAATTTATAGTTAGGTGTTATTTGTGTTAGAGTTAAGGGTTTATTGGTTATTGATTATGGGTCAAGGATGATGATGATCAAGGTTTAAATGTGATAGTGTTTATAAGGATTTTGTTTATTATTTGTTATCATTTAGATCTAATAACAATTAGTTTATATATAGGTTAGGATTTGAATATTATAGTTCAATGTTTATGGGTGATAGGGTTAGAAGGTGTATATGGGTTAGGGATTATTTAGGTTACCATTTTGGGGTTGTGTTGGTTGATGTTAATATGTTATAAATTATAGGGCTTATTAGTTATAAATATATAGGGGTTCTAAGAGTTATAGTGTATATGGGTTAAAGGTGGTAGGGGTTAGTGTTATAAGGATCGTAGGTTGAGAGTTGTTAATGTTATGGGATTAAATGTTATATATTTTAGTGTTCAAAATTGATAGTCTTTAAGGGTTATAGGGGTAATGAGTTCTCCCTCTAAACCCCTAATCCCCAATCTCTCTCTCTCTCTCTCCCTTTAAACTCCTAACCTCCATTTTTTCTCCACCTCTCTATAAACACCTAACCCTAATTTCTCTCTCTTTCTAAACCTAAAATCTATTTCTTTCCCTCTAAACCCATAATCCACAATCTCTCTATCTATATCTAAACCCCCGAGCCCTATTATCTCTCTCTCTTTGAACCCCTTACCACCAATCTCTCTCTCTCTAAACCCATATGCTCTAATATCTCTCTCTCTCACTCATTCCCTAACCTCCAATCTCTCTCTCTCTAAACCTTTAACACCTAATCTCTCTCTTTCTATATGTCCCTCTAAACCCCTAAATTCCAATCCACCACTGTTTATCTCTCTCTATACCCCTAACCACCAATCTCTCTCTCTCTGATGACATGGAACCACCAATCTCTCACTTTCTCGAGCTCTAAACCCATAACCCCCTCTCTCTCTAACCACTTATCCCCCAATATCTCTCTCTTCCTCCGTAAGCCCCTAACCACCATTTTCTCTCCCTTTATCTCTCTCTCTCTCTCTCTAAACCATTAAACCACAATATATATCTCTCTTTCTATACCCCTCACCACCAATCTCTCTCTCTCTAAACCCTAAACCCCAATCTCTCTCTCTCTCTAATCCCATAGCCCCTAATCTCTCTCTCTCTCTCTCTATCTAAACACCTAGCCCCCAATATCTCTCTCTAAACTCGTAACCCCCAATCTCTCTCTCCCTATTTGAACCACTAATCTCCAATAACTTTTTCTCTCTAAACCCCTAACCACCAATCTCTCTCTTTCTCTCCCTCTACCTCCATTCTCTCTCTCTTTCTAAATCTATAACCTTGAATTCCTCTAATTCTCTTTCTCTCTCTAACCCATTACAACCAATCTCCCTCTCTCTAAATTCCTAACCCACACTTTATCACTCTTTATGCTTAACCAACAATATCTTTCTGTTTCTCCCTAAACATGTAACCACCAATTTATTTCCCTCTCTTTCTCTAAGCACCCAAACCCCATTTTCTCTCTCTCTCTAAACCCTTAATCCCAAATCTCTATCTCACTAAACCCATAACCTCCAATCTCTCCGTCTCTCTCTCTCTCTCTCTCTCTCTCTCTCTTTGTCTATTTATCTAAACCTCTAACCACCAATCTCTCTCTCTCTCTAAACCACGAAGTTCCAATATTTCTCTCTCTCTCTCTAAGCCCCTAACCATCAGTCTATTTATTTCAATCTCTCTCTCTCTCTCTAAACCCCAAAGCTCCAATCTCCCTCTCTCTCTCTGAACCCCTATCCCCCAATCTCTCTCCATCTCTCACTCTCTGAGCCCCTAACACCCAATCTCTCTCTCTCTCTCTAAAATCCTAACCCAAAATATCTCTCCCCCTCTCTTTGGACTCCTAACCCTCAATATCTCTCTCTCTCTCTCTCTCTCTCTCTCTCTCTCTTTATGTAAACCCATAACTCCCAATCTCTCTCTTTTTATCTCTTTGTAATCCCTTTGACTTCCAATATCTCTCTTTATGCTCCTAACTCCTAATCTCTCTCTCTCTCTAAACCCCTAACCCCCAATCTCTATCACTGTCTCTCTCTCTAGAAACCTATTAACCAATCTCTCGTTGTCTCTAAAAACCTAAACTCTAGCCTCTCTCTCTAAACCCCTAACCACCAATCTCTCTCTCTCTCTAAACCCATGATCCCAAACCTTTCTCTCTCTCTCTCTCTAAACCCTTAATCCCCAATCTCTCTCTCTAAACCTTTAACCCCCACTATCTCTCTCATTATACCTAAACCCCTAACCATCAATTTATCTCCCTCTACCTCTCTCTCTAAACCCCTAACCCCAATCTCTCTCTCTCTAAACCACTAACCACCGGTCTCTTTCTTTCTCTCTCTCTAAACCCCTAAGATCCAATCTCTCTGTCTCTCTCTCAATCTCCCTCTCTGAACCCCTAATCTCCAATCTCTCTCCCCCTATCTCTCTCTAAACCCCTAACCCCCAATCTCTTTCTCTCTCTCTCTCTCAAAAACCTTAACCACCAGCCTCTCTCTCACTCTGAACCCCTAACCTCCAATCCCCCCCTCTCTCTAACGATCTTTCTGAACCCCTTACCACCAATTGTCTCTCTCTCTCTAAACCCATACGCTCCAATATATATATCTCTCTCTAAACCCCTAAGCTACAATCTCTCTCTAATCCCTTAAAACCCAATCTCTTTCTCTCTCTCTCTCTCTCTATCTAAACCCCTAACCCCCAATCTCTCTCTCTCTCTAAACCCCTATCCCCTAATCTCTCTCTCTATCTAAACCCCTAACCACCAATCTCTCTCTCTCTCTAAATCCCTATCCCCTAATATCTCTCTCTCTCTCTAAACCCTTAAGCCCCAACATCTCTCTCTCTAAAACACTAACCACCAATCTTTCACTCTCTCTCTAAACTCCTAACCTCCAATCTCTCCGATCTCTCTCTCTCTCTCTAAATCCCTAGCCTCCACTCTCTCCGTCTCTCACTCTCCCTCTCTAAACCCTTAACCCCTAACTTCATCTCTCTCTCTCTCTCTCTCTATACCTCTAACCCATAATTTCTCTCTCTCTCAAAAACACTAAACCCCAATCTGTTTCTCTCTCCCTAGACACCTAACCACCAATCTCTCACTTTCTCTCTCTCTCTCTAAAATCCTAATATCTAGTCTCTCTCTCTCTCTCTAAATTCCTAACCACCAATCTCTCTCTCTCTCTCTCTCTATCTAAACCATTAAGCACCAATCTCTCTCTCTCTCTAAACCCCTTACCACCAATCTCTCTCTTTCTCTTCCTCTCTTTCTCTAAACCACTAACCTATAGTCTCCCTCTCTCTCTCTCTCTAAACCCAAATCCCTCAATCTCACTCTTTCTATAAACCCCTGATGTCTATTCTCTTTCTCTCTCTAAACCCCTAACCCACTCTCTCTCTCTCTCTCTAAACCCTTAACCCCAATATCTCTTTCTTTCTACCTAAAACCATAACCATCATTCTCTCTCCCTCTCTCTCTCTCTAAACCATTAAACTACAATCTCTCTCTCTCTCTCTCTCTCTCTCTACACCCCAAACCCTCTCTCTCTCTCTCTCTATAAGCCCCTAACCTAGAATCTCTCTCTCTCTCTCTAAACCACTAAGCCCTAATATCTCTCTCTCTAAACCCCTAACCACCAATCTCTCTATCTAAACACCTACTCTCCAATCTCTCTCTCTCTAAACCCCTAACTTTCAATCTCTCCCACTTTCTCTCTCTCTCTCTCTCTATCTCTAAACCTCTATCATCCAATCTCTCTCTCTGGACCTCAAACCACCAATCTCTCACTTTCTCCCTCTCCAAAATCCTAACCTCCAGTCTCTCTCTCTCTCTCTCTCTCTCTATCTCCCTCTCGCTCTCTTTCTCACTCTCTAAACACCTAAACACCAATTTCTCTCTCCTTCCCTCTAAACCACAAAGCTCCAATCTCCCTCTCTCTCTCTAAGCCCATGACCACAAATCTCTCGCTTTCTCTCCCTTTTTTTTTCTCAAAACCCATAACCTCCATTCTTTCTCTCTCTCTAAACCTGTAACCCCCAATACCGCTAATTCTCTCTCTCTCTCTCTAAACCTGTAACCCCCAGTCTCTCTTTCTTTCGCTGAACGCGTAACCCCCATTTTCTCTCTTTAAACACTTAACCCTCAATCTCTTAATGTTTCTCCCGAAACCCATAACGACCAATTTCTTTCCCTCTCACTCTCTTTCTTTAATCCCCTAACCCCCAATCCCTCTCTCTCTCTCTATATCTCTCTAAGCCCCCATCCTCCAATCTCTCTCTCTCTGTCTCTCTCCAAAACCCTAACCTCCAATCTCTATCTCACTAAACCCATAGCCTCCAATATTTCTCTCTCTCTCTCTCTCTGACTATCTCTCTAAACCACTAACCACCAAAATCTCTCTTTCTCTCTCTCTCTCTAAACCCCCAACACCCAATCTCCGTCTCTCTTAACCCCTAATATATATCTCTCTCAGAATCCATAACCCCCAATCTCTCTCCAATCCCTTTAACTTACAATATATTTCTCTTTAAACCACTAACCTCACATCTCTCTCTCTCTCTCTCTCTCTCTCTTAGTGGCTATAGCGATTACATATTTATAATGATATACATTAGCGGTTATAATGGTTGGGAGTTAAGGATTAGGGTGATGTTGGTTACCACGAGAGTTAGGAATTGTACGAGATATTATACTAGAGTTATGGGTTTGAAGTTAGACGTTAAGTGTTATATGGATTATTGGTTAAGGGTTAAGATGGTTAGAGGTTACAAGTCATGTTTTACATGCGTTAAGGGTTGTAATAGTTATGGATTATGGATTATATACATTATCAGTGATAAAATTAAGGGATAAACAGTTAAATGGGATAGGTTTTAAACATGTATGGGTTTATAGGGATTAACGGAAAGTTTTAGGGATTAGGGTATTTAGAGTTATAGGTGTTAAGGGTTATAATTATTACTAGTAAGGGTTATGGGGATACAAACTTTAGGGTTCAAGGGTTATAATTATTACTAGTAGGAGTTAGGGGGCTACAAACTTTAGGTTTTAAGGGTTGTAATAAAAAGGGGTTACATCATAGTGGAAGTGGAACATGTATGAAGAGTTAGAGATGATATGGTTATGAGATAAATGTCTTTTTTATTCGATTCAAAATGTTACGCTAAGTTGCGGAAGCTTAGTAAAATATACAAGATTGTATAAGTATAACTATATATAATATTGAATAAAAGATGAATCATTACAATGCCATAGGATGGTGTACATATATATGCACTGACTGATCACTATGGATGATAAGTCATGTCTTTTCATTAAGACATGGCACTTCATTAATTAATTATTGTATTATTATTATTATGTTCGTTAGATTGCCTCTCCCTTAAGAAAAAGCTTTGTCCTCAAAGCTATATAGGAGATCTTCATCATCCTTTGAAATATACTCTTGTATTTCTTATGTCCTTATAATAATTTCCTTTCAACCATTGTACTATATAAAATGCCTTCTTGATTACATCATACTTTCCCTGCAAATTTAATATAATTATGTATCGACCTCACTTAATTTTTTATAAAAAACTAATATATTCCCCTTATACTTCTTCCTTTTTCTAAGGAAAGATTTCGATATTATTATTGAATACCTTTTCCTTTTTATAATATATATATATATATATATATATATATATATATATATATACTATCCACTTCTTTTTTTAAAAACACTCTGACATCTTTAATATTTTCCACTAACTTTTTGACTATTCTCTATTATTAATATATAGAACCTTATAATTTGTACAGAAATATATTTAATCCACTTTCTTTGTGTGCCACTAACTTTTTGTCTTTTCTCTTGTATTAATATAATACAACCTTATGGAAATATATTTAATCCACTTTATTTGTCCGTAAGTAACTTTTTGTTCCTCTTTTATAATAATACTTTTTATATAATTCTTCACCTTAATCCACTTTCTTTGTCTGCCACTAACTTTTTGTCTTTTCTCTTGCATTAATATAATACAACCTTAGGATTTGTATGGAAATATATTTAATCGACTTTCTTTTTCCATCACTAACTTTTTGTTCCTCTTTTATAATAATACTTTTTATATAATTCTTCACCTTAATATAATCATATGGAAAATTCGCGACTTTAGGAAAATGGTGGCGTCTAATTCCATATACCTCCCCTAGCATTAACTTTCTCTTAAGATACAACAAGTAATTTTTTGCTTCCAAAAAGTCACGTTTTGATGAAGAGTCCTGCCATATGAGAATAGATAGTATTGTTAACTTAATATTAATAATAAAAATGATATGGCTGTGACTTTATAAATCTCGTTGATTATCTTCATAAACATTCATATGTCATTTTGGCATCTCTGCATCACACGTGGCTCTTTTAAAAATAAATAACGGTAGAAGGTAGAAACCTTGCATCACACGCGACTCAACGGTGTTGTTGCTTTGTTCCTTGGCCTTATTTCTCCCTGAAATTGTAACGGTGATCTCATAGCTTGTGATGACCTTCCTGTCAGATAGAAAACTTGGTAAAACGCATCCGTCTCGCTTCTCATCATTTTTTTCGACAAATTTTGTAAAACTGAGAAGGAAAGGGTGTCCCTTCTGAAATGCGACCAGAGAAGTTTTTTTGTGTGTTCAAAATCCTTCTCAATAATGATGCCAATGTTGAAGAGTACATACAAGTTTTGAGAAACATGTTTATCTACTACACCTTCAACTCCTTTTATTGCACGAAAAATAGTTAGGGTAGATGATAAGTCACCTATATCATCTTTTCTAGAACTGCCACTACGATCTTGAGAAATTAATGCCTGGGAATAAAATAGCAACTGCATATAAAAAGGTTCATAAGCTCTGTCATTTTAAGCATCACCTTCCATTGGAAAGGTTGGATGATGTCCAAGAATATGAACCAAGTATGTCGGAATATATTTTGGGTATACAATAAGTGTGGCTCCTTCCATTTTCTTAGCCGCAGATGTTTGCAGCAGTAAAGTTTCACTGTCAACAAGATTTGTTAAGTATATTTTTGCATCTGCCTGAACATCTTTGATATCATTTGAAGCAGTCAATGCCAAGGCGCCAACATATTTGTTACTGACTGTATGTCACTTAATGCACTGGTGAACTATATCTAAGAATCTCCGTCGCACATGAGCTGAAGAATCTTGAGCTTTGACAGAGTCCTCCTATTTTGGATATCAAATCATAAGCTTCTAAATTGTTAAGCAAAAAATGTCGTTTTCTATTCTTATGGTTGTTCTCGATCTTGCCTTCCAAATAATTTGATCTGGGAACGAGTATGTGGAGCTTAGAATGATTTGTGATCCATTTGGGGACATTGCTTGATAGGTTGTTTTCACCAAAATCCAAAATTTCCAATATTGTGCAATTTTGAAGGGATGACTGAATATGTCCTCTTATCCTATTAACATTGATGTGCATTACCTGAAGTTTCTTTAATTTTCCTAGCTCCCTCTGTTAGGATATTCCTATACTCCATCCTAGTCCTTCTAACATTTCTGACATTTTCAGTCCTGCATGCAAAATTAGGGTTTTGCATGCAATTAGGGTTTTGCATGCAATTAGGGTTTGCATGCAATTAGGGTTTGCAGCACCAGCACCTAGCCCTTGCCAAACTAGCCCCAGGAGCTTCTCTCGGATCAGTCTTAGCTCTCCTAGAGCTTAGTGCGCCCTCTTTTCAGTTATTGCATGATAAGGGCACCCTTCTTCACCTACCAGTCCAGTTTAGTTCAGTTATCTTCAGTTCTTCCTTGATTTAAGGATTAACTGACTCCTAACTGACCTTATCACTCTTTTGGACCTCCAGTGTGACTAGATAGATTGTTTTGACTCCAGTTAGCTCCATGAGCGCCCCCCCACTGAGTCTCCTTCACTATATCAGTGCTTCCATGTGCCAGTTACACCAACCACACTCAGTTAGACTCAGTTTGACTCCCGGTTGATCACTACTTGTGCATTGATGACTTCACCGATGATGAGATAGACTCCTAGTTTGGCACTGATGACTCTCCACTGATTATGGATCTGTGCATGAAGGATAATTCGAATTACACCTAGTGAATTCGAATCCTCATACTCAGCATTGTATATTTACCCGGTTACTATTCTGATTAATGTAATGTGTGTAATTATTCTGCCTCTATTGGATCTATGTTCTATTGCTTCTCTCTTCTTCCTAAATTCTTTCATAGTGAGGTTTACATCATCTCTTTGGATCTTATGTGGGCAATTTCACATGGTATCAAAGCCTTGAGAGTATACTCTACCTCCATTCTTGAGAGTTTTTTTTTGCAGGTATTTTTTGAAGTTCCAGCAGTTGCAGCAGCAGATTCAGTAGCTTCTATTTTACACTTGTTCAAGCAATCAAGATGAGCAATTCGAATGATCCTTCTTCTATACTTCTCACTCCTTTCAATTATTTCGAATGGAAAAGGAAGATGATAATACTCTTGCGATCAAGAGGGTTTACTAGAATAGTTGAAGAAAAAGATGTCATACCACATCAAGCTGAAAAGAGAGTCAAGCACCTAAACAAAATGGATGAAGCCTTTGGATTCATATGCCTTTATATTTCTGATGATCTATTGTTTCATGCTGATGGATTGAAGTCTCCATATGATTTATGGATAAAATTGAGGAGTCTTTTTGGCAAACAAGACGAACTGAGAGGCTACATTCTTGAGAATGAATTGGTTGCCCTTCAACCTAGCAATTTCGAGAGCATTCAAGATTTCTTCTCCAAATTTCAGAATTTGGTTTTGCATTGCAAGCAATGTGGCATCACTAAAAGTGATGAGCAATTGATACTCTCTATATTGAGCAAACTTGGATCTCAATTTTCTGTCTTTGTATCTACCTTTCATTCTGTTCGAATGTCCATCCCTGGATGGAAGTTTCCCACCTTAAGTGACTTCATTGAGGCTCTCACTCAAGAAGAGAACAAACTGTTTCAAATGGGTGCCATCAAAACCTCCAGAGATCTAGCTCTGTTGGCTGGTGAATCAAGTGGAGCGAATGATAAAGGGGGACAAAAAGGCAAAGGAAAGAAACCTTCAAGATCCAAGAATGACAAACAAAAGAGACCAAATTGTACCTACTGCAAGAGAGGAAACCATCCTGAGCATGCCTGCATGCATAAGAAGATTGATCTTTTAACCAAGCTTCTTGAACAAAACCAAATTGTTGTTCCAAAAGAAGCAAAGATGTCTGATTCTGGAAGTGGATCTGATGATTGTCATGCATTGATGGCTGGTTTTTCAAAGACAAAAGCTCTCCTCATAGATTCTGGAGCTTCCAACCACATGATGGCACAAGAAGAATCCTTCTCCTCTTTGGATCTCCAAGATGGGCCTACCATTCACATGGGAGACAACTCTCAGATTTCTGCCAAAGGTTTGGGTACAGTTCATATGGAGCATGGTAAGTTCAAAAATGTCTTATTTGTTCCTTCTCTTACAGCTAATTTGTTATCAATATATCAAATGACTCATACAGGATCTCCAAAACAAGTGATTTTTGGTCCAGACACAGTAGAGATTACAGAAATCTCCACTGGAAAGGTTATAGCGAATGGGATTGCTAATCATGCCTCAAATGCATATGAGTTCTCCCACTTCATGCCCTTCTCTCCAACTATCCCTTCAGATTTTGATGAGGATCACAGTGACTTCTCTTCCAGTGACTCCTACTCTAGTGAGGAAGAAGATCAAGATTTTGATGTTGAGATCATAGTTCAAGAAGATTCAGAACCAACACCTATTCTTAGTCCAGATTCAAGAGAAATATGTTCTCACACAGTCCTTGCTACTACTAAGAACACAGTTGATGATGTATTTGCTTACAGAACTACTAGACTTCAGCAGCATGCTAACCTTGCATTATGCCATCCACCTCTCCATGAGAGATTCAGCATGATGATGGGGTTTACTCTTCCATTCCTTGGGAAAACTCATCATGATACATTCGCTCCAGTGACAGAAAAGGTTCCTGAAAGACTTGCTATATTCAACACATTCTCTAGCACTTGCATTCGCACTTTACAGAGGATTAGCTTACCAAGTCTCTTTGCAAAGTTTTCACTGATGAAAGCTTGCTTCTTTTCTGCTTAGAGTAATGGCTCCTTAAGTTATTCAAAAATATAAAAAAAAAAGAAAAAAAAAAAGGAAAAAGAAAAATTGAGGCAGTATTCTTTTTATCATTTCATTGATTATATGGGTGACCTTGGTCCTAGTTACCAGGGCCCAGGATGGATTAAGGGGGGGTGTTAGGATATTCCTATACTCCATCCTAGTCCTTCTAACATTTCTGACATTTTCAGTCCTGCATGCAAAATTAGGGTTTTGCATGCAATTAGGGTTTTGCATGCAATTAGGGTTTGCATGCAATTAGGGTTTGCAGCACCAGCACCTAGCCCTTGCCAAACTAGCCCCAGGAGCTTCTCTCGGATCAGTCTTAGCTCTCCTAGAGCTTAGTGCGCCCTCTTTTCAGTTATTGCATGATAAGGGCGCCCTTCTTCACCTACCAGTCCAGTTTAGTTCAGTTATCTTCAGTTCTTCCTTGATTTAAGGATTAACTGACTCCTAACTGACCTTATCACTCTTTTGGACCTCCAGTGTGACTAGATAGACTGTTTTGACTCCAGTTAGCTCCATGAGCGCCCCCCCACTGAGTCTCCTTCACTATATCAGTGCTTCCATGTGCCAGTTACACCAACCACACTTAGTTAGACTCAGTTTGACTCCCGGTTGATCACTACTTATGCATTGATGACTTCACCGATGATGAGATAGACTCCTAGTTTGGCACTGATGACTCTCCACTGATTATGGATCTGTGCATGAAGGATAATTCGAATTACACCTAGTGAATTCGAATCCTCATACTCAACATTGTATATTTACCCGGTTACTATTCTGATTAATGTAATGTGTGTAATTATTCTGCCTCTATTGGATCTATGTTCTATTGCTTCTCTCTTCTTCCTAAATTCTTTCATAGTGAGGTTTACATCATCTCTTTGGATCTTATGTGGGCAATTTCACACCCTCAGTATCTGACCTTCCAAATTATCATTTTCTACATTCAATACCTTGATATATGAGAAGTTACCAAAATGAGGAGGAAAATGCCCTTGGATCTTATTCCCTGAAAGATCCAGATAGGTTTCAAGTTCTTGATCATACCTCCTCTTCTTTCATCAGAATCAATGTCACTTGCTTCATTGTCTTCTGATTTTGGGAATTCCCCATCGCTGCTAACAATTTTGAGTTCTTTTATGCTCGAATAATTTCGAAGGTCGCTACCATCATTAAAACTCATGTTTATTTCAGCTTCTTTACAATGGTTTCTTTCTATTAACTCTGCATTCGATGGATTTATTTTTATTGTCTTTGGACTTTCCTGTTCTAAATCTATCTTCATTGGTACAGGTAAAAAATCAGCGCGTGGATGCTCAATTATTGAATTCTCCATGTCGTATACTTCAACTTCAGGAATAGTTCCAGTCTTTAAATCCTGACAGACATCTATCATACCTTTAAAATCCCTTTTTATTTCATGTATTAATCTATGAACTTCGCCAAATTCCTTTTCTTCCCTTGCTCTTGCTTGAAATTCTCTTTTGGATGCATGATCAAAATTTGATTTTAATTGTATGATTAACTATCGGAGTTCATCCATAGGAATTCCAAAGATCTGATACCACTGTTATGCTAAGGTGCAGAAGCTTAGGAAAATATACAAGATTGTATAAGTATAACTATATATAATATTGAATAAAAGATGAATCATTACAATGCCATAGGATGGTGTACATATATATGCATTGACAGGGTTATAGGACATTATATAGAAATTATAGCACTTCTTCTCTAGTTGTTATAGGGGATATATGTTATAGTGGTTAAGGGTTATAAGTTTTAAGGGTTGGTTGTTTGATGATAGAGTTTAGGGTTGATGAGAATTATATGTTATAAGGGTTAGGGGTTAATTTTTATTTGACTAGACACTTTAGAGGTTAGGATTAGGTGGTTATGATTATAGGGGTTAAGGGATATTTAAATGTTAGGGAATGGGGGATATATCATTATGTGTTAGGATTTAAGAGTTTTAGCGGCTATACTAGTTTATGATTATAATGGGCCAAGAGTTATAATGGTTAGTTGTACTAGGGACTAATGGTCAAGGGTTTGGGGATTGAGATATAGGGGTCATGGATTTATGGTTATAATGATGAAGATTTATATGTACAAGCGGATAATGTGAGTTAGTGATTTTGTGTAATAATATATACATATTATAGGATTTGTGGGTTATAAGGTTTACTAGATAGGAATTATAATGATTAGGGGTTATAGGGTATATTGGTGATAAGGGTTAGATGTTAATGGTTATAGGGGTTACATTCCTATTATCATTAGTATCGCTACTCATAACAGAGGATATGCTTGAGAGGTCGTGTGTAGTGGACTAAGGCATTTTTCTTGAACTTGGATGAAATTACATTCTTATTTTAGGGATTAAAGCCAAGGTTCCATCCCTCAACCATGTATAGGGTCTAAACACCCATACCTAGAATCTAATACATTAGAATGACCACACCCATATTCATACTTGGAATCAAGGCTAGCCTCAGGAAATCCTATGTCATGGCTTTAGGTGTTATTCATGGAAATGGATGACTAAATCTCCTAACCCTTGTGGTTAAGGAGAGAAGAGAGAGGTGAGGGAGGGAGGAGGGATTGGGCAGAGTGGAAGAGAGGGGGGCGATTGGGTGGATAGGAAGAGAGGGGGGCGATTGGGTGGATAGGAAGAGAGGGGGGGTGGGGTTATAAAGATGGAGGGGGGTTTAGGGAGAGATAGAAAAAAATGAAGGTGTCAATGAAAGCGTGCACGTTGGTATGCGTGCATGCATTTGCGCGCACATGTGTTTAGATTCAATTTTTTTTAGCGCACTTACAAGTTTGGTACTAGCTTCGGATTGCCAAACCTTGAGGCTCGATCTGAGTTATGGCAGAACACAACAATTTCTGTAACTTCATGTTTTTCACGCTGAGTTCCGCATATGCTCCACTTGTGCACTACTGATGAAATTGCATACACTTGTCAAGCTCTGTGTGCAGATTCTAACTATATATTTTTTGAATAAATTTGTTATTGTTTTCTATTTTTAATTCATTTTTAATTGCACTCATGTCAAATTTGTAAAAAACATAGGTCGTTTATTGGGGCTATAACTTTTGATTGGCATACATATTTCAAAAACGAAAAATAACCTGCACAAGAGTAAAATAATACCTATAAGCTAAAAAAGAGTTGATTGATTATGTTAAGACCATGATATGGTGGACCAACCCTCGACCATGTCGTTTTACGGCTTCACTGACTTTCGTAATTTAAAAGAAATATAAAATTAACTTTTAAAATGATGGAAAAATAGCCTTGCACAAGAGCTTCTACATATTTTTTTCCTCATAATTTGACAATTTACATAACAAACCAGTGGACCAACGGGAACATATGCATCATGTTTTAGAGAAAAAATAACATACCAATATTAGAATAATGAAATTTTGGGGTTGTTATACCACTTTTCCATAAATAAAAGTTATATATTCCTGAAGGTGATCCAATTTTCTATGTTTCACCTTTTTACACCTAATTCTAAATTTTTTTGTAGGTACCTCTAATAATTCATTTTAATGATCGGATTTATGTTTTTCCAGCATGTCATTTCAAATAACGAGTCATAAGTGGATATCATTACCTTGCACCAACCCATATACAAAATGTACAAATCTACAAAAATGTGTCTTGGAGAGTCCAAAAAAAACTTGATTTTTTTATGAAAAAAAATAATTAAAGGATATGAACATAAATGAACTTAAAACTTGTTTGCTGAAATCCTAGTAGAAATACATGAGATTTCAAAAAGAAGTTACCTCCATAATGCTCATGAAATTATGCAATCTAAAGCTGCAACATACACAACAGCAGGACTCTTAGCTACAGCATTTTGTTATTTCCCTTTTTTCCACTCTTAGCTACATTCTGGTTTGTAATTCTTCATATGTTAATGGTGCACACAGATAGCCCACCGACCGTCTTGGTGCTCACTCAATCAGATAAAGTGAAAGCGCTTTGGTGCCATTGTCGTTGTCAGAGCCCTACACACATAAAAGAAGAATGTTCATTTCCTGCCAAAATACAATAAACTTGAAAAATGTTAATTTTTCAGAATTTACTTCAATTTGATCTAGGATCTTAACTGAGAGAACAACATGTACAGCATATCTACATCATATCAATCATGAACACAATAATGCAAGCACACAAGAGACACAGAGTTTACTTGGGGAAAACCATAAAGGTGAAAAACCCCAATAACTTCCTCAGAGATAGATAGAGCAATGATACAACCCAAGAATAAGAGATAGACATCTCCTAGCAGCAACTTCTCCTCCTCCACAAGTGCGCCACTCTCCCGAGAGTGTGTGAGAGAATAGAATGATGAAATAGAGTGCCTCCTGCACTCTATTTATACTTGACTTGACTTGCCTAATAACCTTTACTAGGTCGGCCTTAACTTAACCACATAAAATAATGCTGGCTGGGCCAGCACCCAATAGGGTGGTCTAATAACCCTTTGACCCACATGGCTTATACAGGGCCGACCCCAACAAGGTGGTCTAATAACCCATCAAGTATAAGTTACGACACTTACAATATAAATGACGACACTTCCGTATAGAGGAATAATAACATCTCTATAGGAATACAAACACTTCCGTATAGAGGAATAATACCATACATATATGAAATACATTCTGAAGTTACATATACATCAACACTCCCTCTTAACTAGGAAGGTATTTCTCGACACAGGTCTTCTAGCACAAGTCTTTTTCTCTGGATCATCGTCACTGGATAATCGTCATCGAGTCATCGTCATCGTCACTGCTGCTGCTATCTCAATCAATCTCTGAATCTACTCGTCATAGGAAGTTCTATAGAGCCAGTCCTTTTTCATACTGGATGTAGGCCCACCACCTTCAGGTCTTCATCATTACTGGCCATACTTTGGAATCCTCGGGACTTATTATGTGCATCTGCAAAACCTCGCAAGAGCATTCCAGGCCTTTTACGAGCACACAACCCAACCTATCGAATATCCCAGGATCTTTTACATGCCACTGCACAACCTGTCCACGACCACCGAGTATCAACCTGATACTCACCATACATCAACCTGATGTACATCATCACATGATCATCCTGATCATCATCATCTCTGCGAGCAAGCCAACAAGTAGGTACACCTCAGGACTGATTACACTGCCTCTTCAAAACCTGCAAGATCTCTCAGGACTGATTACACTGCCACTGCAAAACCTGCAAGAGCATCTCAGGACTGATCATATGCCTCTGCAAAACCTGTGTACCAAACTGTCACATCAATGTCTTCAGATCACCACATAGTCCACGGAGCACAACCCAGATGCACACACACACATCACTTACACTCACTAGCATGGGAGGACCAACCTACTACCATCTGGGAAAGGCTCACAGCACTTACATCAACGATCATGGGAGGACCAACCTACCACCATGTCGGAATGGCACAGCACTTACATCAACAATCATGGGAGGACCAACCTAGCACCATGTCGGAATGGCACAACACTTACATCAACGACCATGGGAGGACCAACCTAGTACCATGTCGAAAAAGCTTGGCAATTACATCAACGACCATGGGAGGACCAAGCTACTACCATGTCGGAAAATCCCATCAGCCCTTACAACTCACCATGGGAGGACCAACCTACCACCATGTGAGAATGGCCCAGCCCTTACATCTCACCATAGGAGGACCAACTTACCACTATGTGAGAATGGATCAGCCCTTACATCTTATCATGGGAGGACCAACCTACCACCATGTAAGAATGGCTCAGTGTGCATCTGTGTCTCCGGACTCATCACTTCCCTATGGAAGGCATCTCGATCTAAAGTACACCAAGTCTCGCTCTGAAGTATTCAAACTTCATTCTAGCAAGCGGCTTGGTCAACACATCGACTATCTGCTCGTCTGTCACAACATACAGGAGCTTCACTGCTCCTCTCTGCACCATATCCCGGATATAGTGGAACTTGATCTCAATGTGCTTCGACTTGTCATGGAACACTGAGTTCTCCGACAACTTCACACAACTCTGGTTGTCAAAATATATACAAGTAGCACTCAACTGAAGATCAAACAAATCAGACAGTAGCTTCCTAAGCCATACTGCCTCACAACTAGCCGAACAAGCTATGACATACTCTGCTTTGGCTGTACTCAGTGCCACACAGGACTGCTTCCTGCTAAACCAAGAGATCACACCTGATCCCATACTGAAGCAACACCCCGAAGTGCTCTTTCGATCAATGGCACTGCCTGCCCAACCGAATCAACATAACCCTCCAGGTTAAACTTTTGATTCGCCTCATACTTGAGCCCATAATCCACAGTACCATTCAGGTACCTCAGAACATGCTTTGCAGCTATCAGGTGAACATGTCTCGGATCTATCAGATACTGGCTCAAGGTGTTCACCGCAAAGCAAATGTCTGGTCTTGTATTCGTCAGGTACATCAAGGACCCAATCATCTGACAATACATCGTAGCATCAACCGGCTCAGAAGAAGCATCACACATAAGCTTCAGGTTCGATGCCATAGGTGTGGCCATGGCCTTGCAGTCCATCATCCCGAACCTCTTCAGGATCTCTATTGCATACTTCCCTTACCCAAGGAAGATTCCATTTGCACTCTGCCACACCTCCATACCTAGAAAATAGTGCATCATCCACAAGTTCTTCATCTCGAAATCGGCAGCAAGCTTCCGCTGTGTGTCGAAAATCAATCTATCTTCACCTGTAATAAACAGGTTATCCATATATAGAAGTAGTATCACTGGATTTCCTTCCTCAACCTTGTAGTAAAGGTTGGAATCTGCTTTACTCTTGGTAAAGCCCAAACTGGATAGAAAGCTGTCTATCCTACCATACCAAGTTCTGCACATATATGACTCCCTGTCATGTGTCTCAGAACCAAGTGGCTTCTCCACATACACTTCTTCTTCAACTACACCATTCAAGAAAGCTGTCTTGAAATCCATTTGGTGTATCTTCCATTTCATCACTGCAGCCAGAGCAAGTACGGATCTAATGGAAGTGTATCTGGCTACAGGAGCAAAAGTCTCTATGCTACCACCTGCAGCATGCTTGATCTTGTAGATCCTCTTGGAAGTCACTACAGAATCCCCTTCAGGTCTTGGGACTGCATCCCAAACATCTTCATGATCGACTAGTACTCTTCGATCATGGCATTCTTCCCAGATCCCGGGAACTTCAATATCTTCAATATTTTCAATAGATAACTTTGTTGCTGAACAAATGTTGTAGTCCTTCTTTTGTAGGTGATGGTATACGATCTTTCCTACACAACAAATTAAATTGCATGATTAGAAAACATCTCATAGTTTTCAGAACAAATTCTTACACATAAAGAAATATGTCATACAGTCATGCAATTATCTTAGCCAATGCTTCGATACAACATTTATCTATATCCCGTAACTTTCTAGAAGCCTTCCAATCTCTTCCAGAACATTGTTAAGAGTGTGCACAACTCCCAACATGTTAGCAAAGAGGTTTCATTCTAGATAAGTAGCAATGGAATGTTGTACAGTGCCATAGGCCACTTACCCATGTATATTAGTAGTATACTGTTCATCAATGCAACTATTCTAATATGCATAATACACCACCTAATTCTAGGAACATGAGTATATACATTATTGAACAGTATTATTTAAACAATAAAATATGCAAGGAATGATAATTCAAATACTTATCTTTGTTTGTTTGTTGGGTTGACTCCCTCTCAGTCTTTGCTTCTTTTCTGCAATTCCATTATGATGTGGATTGTGAGAAGTGGTAAACTCCCTCTGAATATCTACATCCTTGCAGAAACTACTGAAGTGTGCTCCTTCTTGATCTTTGCTTCCTTGCAGGAACAACTGGAGTGTGCTCCCTCTTGATCTTTGCTTCCTTGCAGGAACAACTGGAGTGTGCTCCCTCTTGATCTTTGCTTCCTGGATTACCTATCCTTGAACTTACCATCACTATGCATGCTTATTAGTATCATCATTGTGTTATCCTCGAGGTCTCATACATAATCACACATTCATTAGTATAATCTCAATACTATCAAAACAGAATAATCTTAAACATGTATAGTCATGATCATTTCAAACACAGATAATAAACATTAGTATTCAAGGTTTCAGGGAAGTCTTCTTTTACTCATGCATATTCTTATTTGATCATAGGACTCTTTTGGTTAGTTAAATCATCAATCAAGATAAGAGACATAAAATGCATAAACCCTTGATTACTTACATTTCTAACTTTATGAATAAACATAACCAATCATACCAAGTATACTTATATAAGGGATCCCAACACAAGGTAGGATTCTAACTTGATATAGGAAAAACATACCTGGATTGGTATGTTAGCTAGTTATGTCTAACATACCCACATGATGTCTTCTTGTTCTCTTCAATGACTTGTGCTAGTAACCTGCATATCTCATAGGTTAACCATTATAGAACCAAGTTATACATACCTCGCAAATAGATCTTCTAAGTAATTCATGACAATGGATGAATCTTTGTCCTCATGTCATCACGATCATATGTTCTTGAACTAGAACATGATTTGTCTTTCTTGGTGTACCTTTCATGTTAGCGGACAACATAAACCTCATACAACACCATAATGCATTAGTAAAATCATAAGTGTCAACACCCTAATCAACGAATATCTTCTATCATGCATTCATAATTTTATTAAGGTGATACGACAAGTTTAATTTAATCAAGATTGTACTAACCGTAATAACATGAAGACAAACATACCATAAAATTAATCATGAACAAATCTCAAAACATACCTGGATGAGTCATACCTGTCGAGATTGCTTGTAATCTTCTTATGTAAGGCCTTAGCCTCATCTCCCTCTGAAACATGAACTTCTTCACTTATGCAGGTGACTAACCCAATCCACTTGATTTGCAGGAACTGGATCTGGAGCTGGATTAGGGTTTGTTAGAGAAACCCTAAAAATTCAAACTTTTGAAAGGATAGAAATATGCGCCTTGATGAGCTGATCAAGCTGGTATACTCATAATTTGAAAACTGCATAGTTTCACCCCTCAAATTTGCCTTTGAAACTTCTGGATTCACTCGACATGACCCCGAACTATGGTTTGATAAAGCCCACCCTTTTCCCAATCAAAAGGTTCGATCCAAAGCTCTAAGATTCTATTTTTCTGAGGAGCTTCTAGCCATGGTCACAGATTTCAAAAATTTCCATTTTTGCAGAAGCCCTAATTTTCCACTTTTCCGATCAAAGTCCCGAACTAGGGTTTGATCAAGCCCAGTCTTCTTCCCAACCAAAAATTCTGATCTTGGTCTCTAAATTTCAATTTTGATGAGTAGCATTCAGCCGTAGTCTCTGATTACAAAAATTCCAACTTTCTCTGAAACCCTAAATTCCGGAAGCCATGAATGAAGGTGCTCAAAAATAATTCTGTTTTGACAGAAATATGTACCTGATTGTTCCTGGTGTAACTCCAAACTTTTCGATCCATAGGGTCTGAAATTTTTTCTTGTGATATCCTAACCTGTCATATTTCCAACCCCATAGGTATGGTATGACCTCAAATGGATTCTCTGAGAGAGAGTTATGCCAAGTGTCACAACGTGACCTGTTTATGGGATAAAACAGGAGATCAAACTTGTACGGCGTGCCACGTGTCATTGGTTCAGTTTCGGCCTCTAAAAAAGTTACCTGAGAAATTAAAGTCCATGCAATACCTGTCACTTTTTACGAAATTTCATTTGGAGTTTCCTAGCCCAAGTTATGACCTTTTTTCCAAGGTCACCTGTTTATGACTGAGATCTGGAAGAGGCAGAAACCCTATATTGTACAGATCATAAATCACAAAGTGCAACGAATTAGAGGTTTTCCTTTGGACACAAGGTACATGGGGATCTTAGCTTCTCCCTGTACGATTTTCAGTTCCTGAAACCTCGCCAAAATGTATTTATAGTGAAAGTTCTACGATGACAGGTTTTTTCTATATCAAGCCCTAGCTTCGCAATTACAACAAGTGTCATACATGCCATACCATGCCTTCTTTCAGGCTAGCTCTGATACCATGTTAATTTTTCAGAATTTACTTCAATCTGATCTAGGATCTTAACTGAGAGAACAACATGTACAGCATATCTACAGCATATCAATCATGAACACAATAATGCAAGCACACAAGAGGCACAGAGTTTACTTGGGGAAAACCATAAAGGTAAAAAACTCCAATAACTTCCTCAGAGATAGATAGAGCAATGATACAACCCAAGCATAAGAGATAGACATCTCCTAGCAGCAGCTTCTCCTCCTCCACAAGTGCGCCACTCTCCCGAGAGTGTGTGAGAGAATAGAATGATGAAATAGAGTGCCTCCCTCACTCTATTTATACTTGACTTGACTTGCCTAATAACCTTTACTAGGTCGGCCTTAACTTAACCACATAACATAATGCTGATTGGGCCGACACCCAATAGGGTGGTCTAATAACCCTTTGAACCACATGGCTTATACAGGGCTGACCCCAACAAGGTGGTCTAATAACCCATCAAGTATAAGTTACGACACTTACAATATAAATGACGACACTTCCGTATAGAGGAATAATAACATCTCTATAGGAATACAAACACTTCCGTATAGAGGAATAATACCATACATATATGAAATACATTCTGAAGTTACATATACATCAACAAAAAATATCACGATGAGACTATAGATGTGAGCATTCCAGCTTCTGTGAAAATGAATTCGAGTGCTTCTATATAAAGAAGAGATGTTTCTCTCGTTTTCATTTTCAAATTTAATGCTACTCATCTTGAGTTCGAATCTGGCTAGGACTAAGCTTGTTTTTTTTTCCACAGAAAGAAATTTCATTTATGTTTTAATTTCAGGATGACACCATCATGGCCACATTTAAGCCATGCAAAAACATCATGCATGCTAAGCGAGCGCGAGGAATCTCCATGGCCGATTTCAATGCTTCAAGTTGTAGCTCATTTAGACCCGCGAGACTGCAATTAAGACAAGGTAAGAATTAATCTTAAACAGTCAATAAATTTCCAGATAAATTGTTTGAAAATTTGATGTTGCTTTTCAGCTTATATTTTTGAAATATTTGGATTAAATTAAAGCGATCAAAGTTTATGGTTCGATCAACATCCAATATTGTTAAATTTGTGAACCATTTTATTGAAATTGCTTATCGTTTATGTGCATCCCTCGTTGTTCTCGTGGACTCGTCATTTTTCTTCTGGGGTAATTTTTTATTTGCAAGATTCGAACTCTACGTTCGGGGAACCTGTCCAAGATATAAAATTTACAATGGCAACATGAGGCTTGGTATGATGGTTTGTAATATTTCTATTCAAATACCATGACGACCAAAACAGGTTGCATATATTTAAACATTAAAAATAATTACAGTAGCATACCATTCGTGAAGACTTCTGACATCGCTCCTAACTGCTAACTATTAATGCACTATTCTGCTTTCTGCCTCCAGGTCAAGGCAATGTTCTATCAGTTCTAATGAAGACGATGTTGAAGCCAAAGTGGATGACCCTGAAGCTCAAAGATAATCTGAATCAATAAAGAATGGTTCAATATTGATGGTTCACGATAGTGGCACATCAAGGCGGTGAGGTGGTGGGGTGTCAAGGCGGTGGAACAACAAGCTGGCCACCTGCAAGCCAGTGGCTACCTAATGAAGGGTGGAGGATTAGGCCCATTCAAACATTAAAAAATGAAACATAAAATGTTTTTGATTAATTCTAGGCAACCCATAACATTAATTGAGTTGGACTTGAAACTAGTTACATAATTATGCTTTGAAAGCTAAAAACATAGGAAAACTAGTTACATTGTTTGGCCTTTTCCTCGGGATGAGGCAAAATAAGGCCTAAATTCATCTCATTGGTCAACAAAAAGTTTTGTTTAAAAACCTTAGTTTAAACGGAACATGAATCCATCGGTTTCTGTATAGATTAATTGAAATGGCTGCACTCTGTTTACCAGAATCCCTGCAGCTGAAGGCAAGGACTAAAAAACATGTTATTTTATGGCCACCAAAAATCATGTATAAGTGCAAAGATATTCCACTTAGTGATCTATTAGAAACCCTTTTAATTCCCTTTAATATCATTTACTCTTTTCAAGGCATAATCAAAATGTTGAACCTTGATTGCCTTGTGATGCTCAAACTTGAAATTCATCCAATTAATATGCAAATTCAACTTTAGTGGTATAATAAATATTCCTAAGATTTAGAAGAAAATAAAAATATTTTTCAATTTGGAGAATTTATATGTAATAGTTTTCATGTGAAAAACAAGGGATATAGAAGTAGAGCTTCAAGTCCCTGCCAAAACTAAAAGCAAAACACAAGAAAGTTGCAATGCCACCGGGAGAATTGTATATGAATGTTCAATAGAGACCCTAGTTTCAATAGAGGCTTGAATATTTTGGGGCATGCATAATGCATTAAAATAATAGTATTTCATTTGCAAGTATACAAGCGGGAGTTCGAAAATGGAATATTTCCTTGGGAAAATAGCTGCCTAAAAACAATGTTTTCTCTATTTCAAGTAGCATTTCAAGCAACATACATCGCACTAACAAAAAAATAGGAAACAAATGCCAAGTTGCAGAGAAAATTTCATTACGAAAAGATACGGAAAATACCAATCCCAGTGACCAAAAAATAGGCAACAAATGCGAGGTTGTAGAAAAGATTTCATTACAAAACGATACGTGGCTTACAAATATACCAATTCTTTCTTTAGTTATTAGAGTTGTTACACGTCCTCAACATGCATTAATCTTAGTTATTAGAGCTATTACACGTCCTCAACATGCATTAATCTTAGTTATTAGAACTGTTACATGTCCTCAACATGCATTAATATTTGAATTGTGATAGAAGATTGTTTCACACTTTAAAAAAAATGGTACACCAGTTATTTGCTCTCACAATGAAAAATTTCAATATTTTTTAAAATTTTGCTAAGATATATTAAATTGCTTATACCCATTAATTTTTACATAATCTGTATTAATTAAAATTTTAATTCAAGAATTAAAAAAAATGATGCTTCAAAAATTATATGAATAATGTATTGACTCGACAAAGAACTGTAAACCGACATTAACGAACTTGGCTTGCAAGCAAAGTATTTAACTCCAGGGACGATATCACGACTCGAATTTGGGCTTCTTGCATACGATTCCAACGTACTGCATTCAAATATTGCAAACATTCTTCAACACACTCCTGAAAAAATAATCTAGAAGCCACTGGTAGAATAGCGAGGGAATCATCCACACTTGAAAAACGAATTCGCTTGCTTGGTGCAGAAGAATACATTTAACATGCTCCTCCACACTAATTGAGTAATTGCAGTTACATTGATTTGAAGACCAACGATCAGATCGCAACGCTTCATAAAATTCATATTTTTCTCAAAACTTGAGAATGAAGGTAAACTGGATACTCTACACCATTTGGATCACTCTAATGTAACAATATATCAATGCTATTCATATCTCCGAATTTCGACATTTGTTCGGTCATTGCGACTAAAAAGTGTGTATCAGACAACACATCTAACATCTAATATCTAACATGTTCTATGTGCAATTATCGATGAACGCCCTCGCTTATATTGAATGGAACCAACTCTCACTTGTTATCACCTAGAACCTGCACCTTTCACTTGTTGCATGCCTCGGAAATTGTAGAGGGAAACATGCCATATAGATATATTTCCAGTTAGAATAACTTGGCTCATGCGAAGTTTCATTCAAATACCTTTGCATGCCTCAGGAAGGTGTGGAGGGTAAGATGTCATATAGACATATTGCCAGTTAGCATAACATGGCTCAAGCGAAGTTTAGTTCAAACACCTAGCCTCAAGGCTCAAGTTCAGTGGGATTTCAGCAAAAAAATTATATTATAGCATATTTAAATTTGAACACCCGACACTCTAAATTTTAGAGGTAGAGAAAAGTACACACAAAACAAGAAGAATTCTCTTTCTGTCACTCAGCTAGAAGGCCTGAGGTACCGAGCAATGAATATTGTTGCAATGAGGCTCAGCCCGGCTGAGCCTCCTCTTAAAAAGGAGGTGGTGGAATATATACTATATTTGGATTCTCATATGTAGAGCATGCGCCGCAGTAAAGCAAATTTTTTCTCCATAATGTCTGTACTATTTGGAGTTATAGTTGCAGGCAAGTGGTTTGATGATATATGCAATTGGAAGAATCCTTTGACTATTGTGTTTGTACATATATTGTTCTTCATTCTTGTGTGGTATCCATAATTAATATTGCCAACAATATTCCTATATATGTTCTTAATTGGTGTTTGGAATTTTCTCTTTCGTCCCTAGTATCCACCCCACATGGATACCCGCCTCTCTCATGCAGAGGCAGTTCATCCAGATGAACTTGGAGAGGAATTTGATACATTCCCTACTTCTAAGAGCGCTCACATTGTGAGGATGCGGTATGATAGTTTGAGGAGTGTTGCAGGAAGAATTCAAACTGTGGTTGGAGATTTATCTACTCAGGGAGAAATGCTACACGCCATATTGAGTTGGAGAGCTCCTTGTGCTACAACTATATTTATCACTTTTTGCTTACTGGCTGATGTGGTTCTATATGTCACTCCCTTCCGAGTAGTGGTAGTGATTGTTGGTGTGTATACCAACTGAGGCATCCAAGTGTAACATCCCTCTTTTATACCCCTATTATTTTGTAAATGTAAATGTAAAATGTACTTGTTTCTGGTGAGGAACTCAAGGCCAAGTCCCCACCAGTAAACCTTGTAAGTTTCGTGGTTTAATTCCTAAATTGTAATTTGGAATGCTAGACTTAGGAGACTGAGGTCATGATGCAACCTAACGATGAGGGCACAAATCCACTAGGGCGGGGAGAGATGAAAGGCTAGGGAACCATGAATTGATGACATGTTTTCATCTTATTTTCCCCCAGCACTGAAAGGGGGGGGAACAACGAATGTTCACTCGTTGACCTAAAATATTTTAGGTGTCATCCTAAAAAGTTTGGGTTAGTCCTAAGCAGATAATTTATTATTCCGCAAGCAAATAATAAGCTCCTATAACATATATATATACTAAGTATTATTAAGTAGTCACTGGGTTTATCCTAGATTTTATTTAAGCAATGGCCTTATGCAAAAGAGAAATTCCTTTTTATAAAATAGAAGAGTAGGCATATAAAAACCATATTAAAAAGAAAGTATTTAATTTGGTAGATAATGTAAAAGGAGTTGTTGTTCAACATTTTGGTACCCATGACTTATGAATATTAACCAAAGATAACGCATGGAGAGAGTTAAGATATTATTTAAATTCTTGTTGTTTAGGATTTTAGTGAAGGTTTGTTAAACCTTAGATATCGTATAGTTCTTTTACTCTACCATATTCTTGTTTGCATCCGTTTTGTTTTATTTAAGGGGGATCTTCTTGTAGCTCGACATTAAGAGCATAAACGTCCTCATCCCACGATATTCTAAAATATTGGCAGATGGACAGACCGCTAAAAGAGGGATTCCCTCATGGGTTGGGAGGAATCTCCAAGGAGAGCTTAAGATTTCTAGTTTGTATTTATGTGTGGTCGTAGCCAGAAAAGGGGGCGATCCAATTGCTATAACCATGTATGGAGAAATCCCAGAAGGGAGGATATCTCCTTTCAGAGTTTGATTCCCACGATAACGATTGGCTTATGATATTACATAGATATAGATATAGATATCCTGTTCCTTTTCTGCGTGGAAGGGGGAAAAAGGGGAACCTCTGCATATAATTTCTATTACGCCGGCTCTGTGTTGATAAAGGGTTTGGTTATTGCCTGTTGTAAATTTTTTTGTGATCAACAATGGGGATAGGACAGCTGAGAAAGCCCGATCCCAAATCCTTAATCTCCATCTGCATATAATTTCTACACGCTGGATCTGTGTTGATAAAGGGTTTGGTTATTGCCTGCTGTAAAAATATCTTGTGATCAACAATGGGGATAGGACGATTGAGAAGGCCCGATCCCAAATCCTTAATCTTCCTCTGCGTATAGTTTCCACATGCTGGCTCTGTGTTTGTAAAGGGTACGGGTTATTTCCTGCTGTGAAAATGTTTTGTGATCAGCAATGGGGATAGGACGACTGAGAAAGATCGATCCAAATCCTTAATCTCTATCTGCGTATAGTTTCTACACACTGGCTCTGTGTTGGTAAAGGGTATGGGTTATTGCCTGTTGTAAAAATGTTTTGTGATTAGCAATGGCGATAGGACGACTGAGAAAGACCGATCCCAAATCCTTATTCTCCATCTGCGTATAGTTTCTACACGCTGGCTTTGTGTGGTAAAGGGTATGGGTTATTGCCCATTGTAAATATGTTTTGTGATAAGAAATGAGGATAGGAAGACTGAGAAAGCTCGATCCCAAATCCTTAATCTCCATCTACGTATAATTTCTATTACGCTGGCTCTGTGTTGATAAATGGTTTGGTTATTTCCTGTTGTAAATATGTTTTGTGATCAACAATGTGGATAGGACGACTGAGAAATCCTGATCCCAAATCCTTATTCTCCCTCTACGTATAATTTCTATTACGCTGGCCTTGTGTTGGAAAACGGTTTGGGTTATTTCCTGTTGTAAATATGTATTGTGATAAGAAATGGGGAGAGGATGGCTTGAGAAATCCCGATCCCAAAGCAGCTTTCTCCCTCTGCGTATAGTTATAGACACTGGTTCAAGATTCGTAAACTATCTATGTATGTATATAAAATCATGATAAGAACCGGGGATAGGACGACCTGATAAGCTCGATCCCAAAACAATTTAAAGGTAGAAATCCTTAGTTCGGATATAGGAAGCCTACAGTGAATATAAAGATTTGGAATCTTGGTTGGCTCAAGTTTATTAATTAAAATCCTTATGAAGTAGACAAGTTATGGTATGGGTTGTTATGATTGATTAGAAGTGTGTCACCAAGACTAGATTGAATTTAGAGCCCCGTTCTCTTACCTCTAGCGGATTCGTCGCCCAACTCAGGGGTGGTCTCTCGGCGGAAAAACATACGCCGGACAGAGAACCAATGGTAGGGAGGAAAGTTGCAGTGATGTACTTAGTCGCCCAAGTTTGTTTATTTGAGGTAATTGTTGTTATAGCTAACTTGTTACAGAAAAAGAGATGCTTTGAAATTGGCATATGTGAAATTATGATGGTCATGTTGTTTAAACTATGTGTATTAGCTATTAAGTTCTTTTAAACATTCAAAAGTTATTTTATATCGAATGAGTAAGTTTTGATGTATGAGTAGCAAGGTCTATAAAAGTATTTGTTGCAGGAAGAATCAACATGAATGATTATGTATGTAACTAAGATGCTTGAATATTCTTTTATTGATAATTAATCCTCATTATGTTGTTGCAAAGGTGGTGGTCTTATGGTCCTTAACAAAAATGGATTTCATTATAAAGTTGTGGAGCTCTTTACCGTTATCAAATTCCAATGAGAACCTGTATTTGTATTAATGTATGGATTTGTAAAAGTAGTTCTCTTAAGGGGTTATTGATATTTGTTTAGAATACATACGATACTTATAGAGTATTGAGTAGACCCTTGGTAGGGTTTATTACCTCTTCCAATAGATTTTCTATGTATAGTTAGATACTGCATGATGGATACACATCTAAGAAGGAAGTGCATTTATTCTTCTTAGTTATTCTATTATAGGGTGATAGCCACTTTCTTTAGTTACTATTGGTAAATGTTATAAGGAGTGATTCACTTTAATAAGATTACACCATGAGGATAGAACAATTGTATTGCACCCACTCTCTTGAGAAATAGTTACATGAAGGTTCATTAAAGTGAATGGTTCATTAAAGTGAATAGTCTATAGAGACAATATAATGCTAGGGTCTAACCAAAAGAATGTAGGGAACCTATGCAATACAAAAGTGAGAGTTAAAGGTAAATAGCTTATCTCATAGCTTATCTTCATGAAGTCAATTATATGGATATATGTATATATATATATATATATATATATATATATATATACTTACATCTCTTTTATAAAGAGAACCTTACATACTTAAACTAATCCTATTTAAGATTATAATTAAGATGGAATCCACACAAATTAAATATGTGTAGTGGACTAGGAATAGTACTTTGCAATTGTAAGTGGTATGATAAGAAGTTAAGTGACCACTGTGAATAATTTGAAATTTCGATAAAATGTTAACTTGGAAATTTAGGTATTTCACACAAAGATTTCGCAACAAGCTTCCATCAGTTTCGCTCATTTTTTTAGGAGGCTGCCTATACGAACTGATAGTATGCTATAGTTCATCATTTTGATTATGATGCAGTTTTTTCTTTATCAACTTCAATCATGGCACAACTTGGGTACTCTCGTGCCAACACAGATTTTCAGGTATGAGGTGGAAATGTATTTTATAGGAGTTTTGGTAGGTATTTTGTATTTTGTGACGCTGGACAGGTATGATCATCCTTGTGTGTGTAAATTAAGATTTTTGCAGTTTTTCTTAATCTCTCTTGGATTTATGTACAGTGTTGTGAATCCTCATATTCCTTTTGAGGTTTGGGAAGGTTTATATTGTTTATGATTGATAAATAGGACTATTACTCTACATCAAGTGAATTTGTCAGGAATATCATTTTTGTTCATATAGATCTATAAAACTTCAAACAGGTTCTATATTTTAATGTCTTGTCTAGATTTGCAAGTATATGTGAGGAAGATTCGAAGGTCTAGCGGGGAGGATGCCTAACGTTTGAGATGATAATTTGTAGCAGGTCTTTGGTACGATTGTTGTAGGACCCAAGACATGAACTCCTCCAGAATAAAAGAACAATGAACATGATATTATTATATACAGGCAATATTATATAAGCAACATGCAAGAAGACACTTAAATTTGAGAATGGGTTACCTGAACTCCGCATGTAACCACACCCATTTGCAGAAATGATATTGACAAATAAAGTAATTACTCACAGAGATGATATGAAATAAACGAAGCAAAAGATCAAATGACTGTTAAAACGATGTGCTAGAATTCCATACCTTGTTCTGGATATGAAAGGATAATCGACCTTTAAGATAATCGTTTGTACATGAGGAAGAAAGAGCACGAGCTCTACTACACAGACTAGAAACACACTGTAAATTGCAATAGAGTAACCAGGCCGAGAGTCTACCACAGGTCAAGCCATAACTCTCGATATCGCCCAAAAAATGATTCTAGTGAACAAGTGAAAATTAGTTTACCAGAGCTATGCCATTAGACAAGGCCGAATAACGTTCGATGGAAAGGTTTCTGGACCATTCAGTTAATATTCGCGGCATCGTTCCTATCTTTCCTATCAATCTAGATATCCTCCCCTTGTTCGGTCAAGATAAGGTATGGGAAAAGGTGCAACAAATGGAGGGTATCTCGGCAGGCATCATCAATTATACGCATATGATTGAAACAAAGTAATATAAGTGGAGCTAATACCACCACCTTAACACCACAAAATGTAAGTGGTGCTAATACCAACACCTTAACACCAAAAAATTGTAAGTGGTGCTAATACCACCACCTTAACACCACAAAATGTAAGTGGTGCTAATACCAACACCTTAACACCAAAAAATTGTAACTAGTGCTAATACCACCACCTTAACACCACAAAATATAAGCAGTGCTAACTTGTGGTGCTAAAAGATGGATTTCCTTGTTGTGAAACAATGAGATAAGCAAAACAAGCAAATCAAGCAACCACATAAAACATTGTAACCATATATATACATAATGGCAAGAAAAATATGGCAAAAATAAGCCTAAATCAACTAAATAGATACGCGCTTGAGTGATGACATCATAAATAGAATATATGTAGGAATGAAGTGACTACATATATAGGAATGAAATTGAACAAGTAAAACCTATGTAAAAGTTGAAGTCCATAAATTCATATAAAAATGGTGAAGCAACATAATTAAGTGTTTATGCCTTGTAAAAAAGTATCAATACAACAAAACAATCCAAGCATGCACTAAAGTTGAAAGTAGATGCCGCAAACCATGGCTTGTGGTCATAAAATAAATAAAAGACTTTAACTTGAACATGCATCTAGGCCTCGGCCTATAAACAATAATAATACTTCAAGTACAATTAAACCTTTATATCAAAACCAAGGGTTGAAACCTTGTAATCAAGTGTTGTGTAAGGGCCATGCAAATATAAACAACGATGGTTGCAAAGCAACTAGTCCTTGCGGCAGGGACTTAGGTATTTATAAAATATGATTGCATTGCCTTAAGTACTTTGAAATGATTTTGAGCTATAATATAAAATTATTTTTGTTTTTGGAACACTCTATTACATGTTTAATTTCTATAATCATATTCTAAGTTTTTATGATAAAAATCTATAATCATGTTTGATTTTATTGATTTTTTTTTTATTACTATAAAATATAAAAAATAAAGGTATTATGACAAATGATAAGAAATTAACTTAAAAATTGCTTTTATTGATTATGTTTTTTTATTACTATAAAAAGATAAAGGTACTATGACAGATGATAAGAATTTAACTTAAAAACATTGATGGATATGCTACAATAGAGTTGATATAAATTATATAGCTAATTTTGATTTTAATAATTTATTAAAAATATTATAAATTAGATTAGCTGATTTGGTTTTTAACAATTTATTATAATGAATTAAAAATATTAAAGAAAAAAATAGATTTAGTAAAATGGCGATGATATATTAGGGTATATAATTGCATATATATAAAGGTAATTATATTGTAAAGGTGAGTCATTGTATGATATATATGTAAGGTTCATGGTATATAATTGTATATATACTAGCATTTGCCCCTAGAGGTGCAAAAGTGAACGTCGTTAGGAAAAGAGTGAATTTTGTAACAATTTTAGAGACTATTTTTCTTTCGCTTTAGTATACAACGAATCAATAAACACAAAGATGTTATATATTTAATGATAAGGAAATTGTTATTTAAGTGGGTGTAACTATTAAAAGCCTACGTTTTTTCCTTTATAAATTATATAATCAATTAAAAAAAATTGTATAAATATAAAAGAGTCGACCATATTTGACAAAGGTGACGGATGACATTCGGTCATCGACCATATTACTACCCACTGAAGAGACTGACCATATTGAAGTTTTAACCACTCTTTAGAAAACAAATACCTCCTCCAACCTCCTACGACTTCCTTCGACCTCCTTGACGTGATCTGACCTATCCAGCCTCCTCCGACCTCCTCGATGTGATCCGACCTGTCCGGCCTCCTCCGACCTCCTCGATTTCGTTCGACTTCTCCTCCGACAAAGACATTATATATTTAATGATAAGGAAATTGTAATTTAAGTGGGTGTAACTATTAAAAGCATAAGTTTTTTCCTTTAGAAATTATATAATCAATTAAAAAAAATTGTATAAATATAAAAGAGGCGACCATATTTGACAAAGGTGACCAATAACATTTGGTCATCAACCATATAACTATCCACCGAAGAGACCGACCATATTGAATTTTTAACCACTCTTTACAAAACAAATACCTCCTCCAACCTCCTACGACTTCCTCCGACCTACTCGACCTGTTTCGACTTGTCCGGCCTCCTCTGACCTCCTCGACTTCGTCCGATCTCTCCGGCATCCTATGACCTAATTTTCATTAAACACAAATTCGTTTTGACTTGTCCGAAAACCTTATAAAGTTGATGAACTTTTGCAATTGTCTCAGTGTTTAATATCTCCGACGTGGTGAGTTTGAAAACGAATAAGGATGAATGAACCCTTAATGTTTATAAAATGTCATCACTCAATATTTAACACCTATCATAAAAAGATAAGCAAACCTGTTCCATTATTGTAGTTTATTCACATTGCAGAATACTCCTATAATCAAAGGCATCGAATAACTCGAAGGTTTTTCTTCAATACATTATAACCGTAATGAGACAAAAAATTTCAGATAAAATATCTTTTAACTAATAAAAACAATAAATTTATACTGGGAAATGTGCAGGATAAGAGAATCTAAACCCAACAATGCTGCAAAAATTTGACCATATAAGATGTTGAGCTGAACATCAAGGGTAAAACTATACATAAACAGATCTCAGTTAATCATTATATTGTCTCAACATCATATATATAGATGTTTACATTCAATTATACAACTGTATTGTTGGTGCAACTGGCCGACATATTTGGACTGGTCGATGGGTCTTCTCCACTTATATTGCAAACAGTCCATCGGAGTGTGCAAAATTACTGAGCATAAGTTGTGTATAACTGTGCTTTAAGTGATAAATGCAGCTGTTATGAGTTGTCTGGAGTGGAACTGGTCGCCGTTGGTTGTTGCAGACAGACCTCAGAAATTGCTTCAGCTGAAATTGACATTTGGTGCTGGAAGCTCTCCCAATGGTGCAGTGTGTTCTGGATGTCAATACTAAGTGTTGTAAGGGCCGACAAGTGGGCTATCTGTTCTTGAGTATTTTTTCCCTGTGGATGAATTGGGTCGGAATTGAAGAGCTCTATTTTCTATTTTGCAGCTGAAAGCAGTGTTTGAAGACGTGGTCGGAGTTGCTCTACTTTGTCAAGGTTATGACGAGCCTGGCTACACCACTGTACTTCACTTTTTTCCAATTTCTCTAGTTTCCTATTTTCCATTATCAGTTATTCCTCAATAGTTCTGGCCATGGTTTCATTAGCTACTTGGTGTTCTTTATGAAGACTGTCAATTGTCTTGCTTGTCTCCCTCATTTCTGTAAACACGTTGCCATAATGTTTGTACCAATTGCGGAGAAGGTTGTTTGCTATCTCTGCTTGATCATTATACTGTATGAGCTGACTGTGTGCTGAGTTGAATGCTAGAAACTGTTGCGACATCAATGACGCTGTTATTGTGGCTTGTTCTTCTCGGTCCTTGGTGAGCTGTTCAGACAGTGCCGACATGACAACTTTGAACAACTGAAATTATTTATCAAGTGTGCTTGTCATGTCGGAGGTGACTGGAATTGGTATGACCTATTGCGCTAAGTCTTGACACTTTTTCAGAAATAGAGTTTGGTCTTGTTCCACCTTGTGAATCCGGTCTTCTGCTTCCAGTCGTCTATGTCGCTGTTCTCGGTTGATTGCATCAGCCAGTAAGTCGAGCTCTTCTTGTGGTGCTTGTTGTGGATAGTATGTCGAGATCGACCCAAATTGGTCGAGATGTACATATAAGCGACTCAATTGAGATATGTGGTGCAGATGTTGTTGCTGTTGCTGAAGATCTTTCTGTTGGCGTCATTTTTTGTTTTTTTCCTTTTTCTTGGATATTCCTTTGGATTTTGGCGCCGCTAATTGCAGTTCTGATTCTTTTTGAGTCTCGACTATTGCTGATCCCCGTTCTGTCTGTTTTTGTGCTTCTTCAGTATACTATTTTGTTTGTATTGAGATTCTTGGTATTTCAACTGTGTTTGTCGGAACTACTTCTTCACTTGTTAGTTGTTTTGCTTGCTCTACTGTCTCGACTGCTGCTTTCAAGAATTTTGGAACTGGTGTTTTCTATTGTTGAAGTTGTATTGGTTCTGATGTTGTGGTCGTCGCGTTGGAAGGGTTGTGGAATGGTACACTAGTACCGATTTCACCTGTCGACGACACATGTGTTTCGTCGACTGGAAGACGAGGGTTAGGATTTGAACTGGCAGATGGTTCGCGACTGACTACAGGGGATAAGAATACATCTAAAACTTGAACGTCAGGGAAATGTTGTGGTGAGTTCATGACATGTCGGGGAGGTGAATGGGATTCCATCGACGGGTTGACTGGAAAAGGAATGAACGGAGAAGTCTGTTGAGAAAAAATTGGATTGTTTGTGTTAGGATTGCGTTGTAGATGGGTATGGTGCATGCCAATTAGTTGCGGTGCTAAGGTATCTGATGGATTCAAAGTTCGGTTGGGATGACACCGGGAGGGGCAGAATCTGTGGGTGAACCAGTGTCTACGAATACAGGTTTCTTGGTTATGATTTTTCTCCAATCTGGGAACATGGCTGGGGGTTGAGTCATGAATTGGGTAATGTCGCTATCATTTTGGAATGTTTCTCGAAGTGAGGAAGGAAGAGTTTGTACAATATTCGAAACTTGAGATGGAGCTTGAAGTGCAAGTGGGGTACTTACCATAGGTCTAGAAAAAATAGGATCCTCCGTGAAAATGGTCGGCGATGGTGGAGTTGAGTTATCTGACAGGTTGACAGCATCGTCGATGATAAGCTTGAATTTCTTTTTGGGTCGAGGGTGCTCAGCTTCCAAAAATTTCCTTAACTGCTCGTCGACAGGTATTTTTTTCTTAGTTTCATCTTCCAATATTCGCGTTGCGCTGTCGTATAATTCAGTTTCATCTTCCACTATCGGCTCGTCAATGGTCATTTTTCTTTTTCCCCTGCCCTGTATTTGTACAACTCTTGAATGTCGACCTATGGATAATTGGTCGGCCATCTGGTGGATGTTGTCGGTTGTCAAGGCGTACTCAGGATTGTCCTACAGGGTCTCTTCATCCGATTGTTCAGCTCCATCCGGTGAATCTTGGTGTGGAATGAGCGTAAGTGCTAAAGGTTCTGATCCGGCCGCGGGATGAGGTTGAAAAGTAAAATTGTCCATATATAGGCGGCTTTCATATGCTTATTCTTTCTGTGGATCCATTAAAGGTTCGACTATGGGAATGCCGACTTGGTGTGCCATAGCAGGAATTATCAATTTTGTGTTCGATTGCCTTTGAATCTCATTGAATATTTCCTCAACCAAAGGGTAATAGTCGAGATCTTGTGCGGGTCCGGTTGCTCCTTCCAAGTACCAAACTAATGTATGGTCCAGTGCAAGTTCAATGTGAGCGGTTGGAGGCAGACTCCGTCGAACATTCTGAGATACTCTCCATCTGGTCGACCGAACTTTGAAGTCTTCGAACCAGGCTTCTAGCCAAATCTTTACTATTTATGGCCCAAGTTTGCTGCCTCCTTTCATAAAGTGACGAAAGTTGTTCATTAACACAGGCCCTTATTTAGTAAAGTATTTATTTCATGCTGGTCTTACAGCTGTCATTGCTATCCAGATGATTAGAGATGGGTAGCGAATGGGCACTCCAACATCTTGGCACTTCATACATATGTTCTTGATAATTTCGGCAAGGTACTTAGCCTAGTTGTAGATTTTTCCTTCTTTTTCCATGCTCAGGACAGGCTCTAGCATTTCAATTTTTAAGTCGGACCCTCGATCGGAGCTTGACAAAGCGGTGGACATGATTCGCGCAGCTATTTTATAATTTTCATATTTTATCTGGGTCACTAATAACCCTCAAGAATTCTTTCCAGTTGGGTGGTCTGTAAACTACTTGATCAATTCTGGTCTCTGTCGACTAGGTACATCTGCACCTTTGTTTGATAACCCTGTAATCTTGTTGATGACCTCACCATTTATTTCGACTGGAATGCCAAAATATAATTTTCCATTATGATATCTGCTTACTATGAATTGAGCAATAATGTCTTTCAGTCCACCAAACTGTTCCAGCAGAGGTGCATTCATGTATTGCAGAATGGTAGCAGTCCGCAGTCTTTCGGCTGGCTCCCTCCAATGGCCATTTGATTCCTTTGCCCACGCAAGAATATCTTTCCAAGTTTTTCGCCAGTGTGGCTCATGTACCTTAGCATTTCGAACCAGCCGTTTTACAAACATGGAAGCAGTAGATTGGCTACGATGGTGCATCATCAGGTTATATATGTAATAACGAAAACGAGGATGTTGGCCAAATCTATTGTCATGGTATCTAAGAAGGTGCAGTGCATAATTGTCCATACCAACCTCTTGAATGTGTGGTTGTTTAAGCATTGCAACTCCTGTGGGAAATAAGGTTGGGAAGGCCATTGAGAGGAGGCCTATTGTGTTATACTCATTAATAGGGAAAATGTCTATTGGGGGCCAGTCAATGCAAGGTAGAGTTCCTGCATGGATTGCTCCTAAGAAGCGTTTGATTTCATCAACCTCAGTTCTACAATTTGTTTGTGTAGATATAAAGGAGGATGATTGTTGTTCATGGGGTTCGAGGAATTTGGATGATTGAATAGTAGAAGTTGAGGTATGTTCAGCAAATGGGGTTTCAGCAAGTGTGACATGACGAAGGAGGGCTGAAATGTCAGTTGGTTCAAGAGGCAAAGAAGATAATGCAGTTGAGTTAACTTAGACATCTTTTTAGTACAGATCATTTGAAAGCTTGTATTCAAGAGCAGTAAGAACACGTGTTCGACTAACAAAGAAGTCATAAGGATTTTTCGTAGGACTGCATTTATGCACAATAAGGATGTCAATGTTTGAGAGTAAATGAGGGAGGAAAGTGGCAATGCTTGTAATGTTTTGTGGGAAGCTGATAGTGTGGATAGAATATGTATATTGTCCCCCACGAGCATGAGTGACTTATAAAATTGGGTTAACTCAAGAAATGAGCATTTCTTCAACTTGAGTAAGGGATGCTAGCATTGATGGTTGTATCCCAGGATCCATATTGTTTGCAATGGAATAACGGTGGCCATTTTGTTCCGCATTGCACTGAGAACATGCATATGCACCAGAAGAGTGTTTTATTTTAATTCCAGGATATGACTCCATGCATATAGAGCATATTTTCATGGGAGATAATTTGTCCAATCTTGTACGGAATCGCTGCTGTGCACCATGTAGGTCCATGTTTGTTGGGTGCGTTGTTGTGGATGCGAATGTTGTGGAGGGTGTAAGGGGAGGTTGAGCAACGTGAAATGGAGAAGGGATATGAACAAGTTGACGAGCAGCTCTATATAGAAGGCGTTGACGCTTGTTGTTTTCATTTTTCTTTTGAGCATATAGAAGTTTTCTTCTTGCATTCTGTTGATCATTGTTATCATTGGTTGACATGCTTACAAAAAAAAGTGTTTAGTGGTTGTGGACTTTGTTGTGCAATTGGTGGAACAGAAAAATACTATACACGTAATAATTGCAAGAGTAAACAAAGTTATATTGTATAAGATAAATGGTTATCCATGTTGCATTTATGGTGCCTTTGGTGGAAGAGAAAAATAATATATATGTAATAATTCAAAGAGTAAACAAAGGTATATTGTAAAGGATATATGGAACATGCATAATTTATGTGAAGTTGTTGCAAGAAAGAAATAAAGACACTCTTGAACAATGTTTATAAAGAAAAAAAGTATAGACTTGACAAAGCAATCTAAATTATAAGTACAAATTTGAAAATTGCAAGATAGGCTGCAAAAAAGATGTGATTTAACAAAATGGTACATCAAAACTAAATAATATAATATGCAGGATTGATCATTGATGGTTTCAAGTACCACCTATGTAAAAGTGTGTACACAGAAATGTGTACTTGCTAAGTACAAGCTAGAAAGTACAAAAGTCAGAATTGAAGAGTAGAATGATGTTGGGGAAAGTGTTTATAAAGGTAGAGTTCAAAGCTTGCGAGCAATTGGACGTTTATTCAGCACAATGTGTTCACTTTCATCAGGAGTATCGACAGGTGACAATGATGGAGAAACCTCTTCTGACATAACAAGAAGCACCTTCAAGCGAGCATTTGAATTGAAAGTCTTTGTCTTTACTGATAAGGTTAGAAGGTACTGCCGAGCACAAACATGTTGAACAATTTCCAAGAGAGACGTTGGACCATTTTATAGGAGACAAAAATCTTTTACAGAGACCCCCATGAGTTGTTGCGTAGCATCATCAAAAGCTATGATACCATATAGTTGTCCAGTAGCATCCGTGATGTCAAGTTTGAGTATGTATCGGTAAGCACACTCTGTAAACTCCCCATCACATTTTGCACAATGCCAAACATTGCCAAATTTGTGGTAAATTTTTTTCATGCATTGTATTCCATTGACAAATAGAGGGCATGCAAGGAAATGAAAGTCATTGATGTTAATATGGGTGATTGTAGCAATAATTGAATACCAAGTTGCCTTCTCAGAGGGTTGGAGATATTGTAGCACAGAGATGGAAATGCGTTTACATGAGGTAGAAGAAGACGAGTTGGATTTTTTGCTTAAAGATGGAGAGGCTGAACGGAATCCATTGTCAGCAAACCATGCTTTGAGAACTTCAACTTCCTCAATATCTAGGTTTATAATGAGGTTGGTGTTTGAGATGGTTCCAATGGTTTTTCCATTGAATTCTGTAACACGCCCACCTTTTATTGCAACGATAGAGGGAGTAGCTAAACCTCGAAGGTTTCCAAGTTGGGCACCCTCAATTGTGCAATGATCCCCCCAAAGTGTTATATCTATGCTATACCCAGACATGTCCCTCAACCCAATTGTTCGGCAAATGGTTTCAGAGCCATCCCTTTTGCATATAGTTGATGCAGGGGAAACATAAATGACAATTCCGATAAGGTCAACCATGGAATTGAGCGGTGTAGTTTTGATGTCATGGATAGATTTAAAGTTGAAGCAATGAAAAGGAATAAGTGGGCACTCTTCCAAGCATCGTTGAATTGTTGAGGACGAGTTAAGGAAAATCTCGAAAGCACTCTTCAAATGGTTGTATGTTGGATTAATTGGTTTGATTGTGCCATTTGATACTATGTAGACTATGCCAACTTGTATATGGTCATATAATGAGGTAGCTAGTTCATTGAAAGCAGAGATATGAATCTCATCTCTGGTAGCACTAACAAGGTCAAACCCAAAGAGTTGACCGGGACCTTTTTGGTTGGTGTAGGTGTTGATACTTGTCTTTGAAGTAACTCGTCCTTGAATGGTCCAAGTTTTGTTGGAAGGGTTGAGCAATGTGAATTGAAGAGTAGGTGCAATAAGGTTTGGCGTTGGAGAAGGTATTGCAAGTGAAGGGTTTTCGGAGTCAAGGGCATTGTTTTCTAAAATAGATGAACTGCTGTGGGCTGTAAAGCTAGGTGTGAGGTTGAAAGGGGATGGGTCTCCAATAATTGCTGTTTCTAAAGTGACAATTTCAAAGGTGCCCAATGCAATAGTCCTGGCAAGAAGAATGAACGTAAGTAAGTATAAGTAAAAAATATGTTACAATTATGAGGAGTGAAAAATAAAATAAGTGAAAAGGAAGATGCGGAAAGCAAATCGTACGTTGCATCATGTATAGTGTTGCATGTACACTTGCCGACTTTGATGATTGAACCTTTTTGGAGTTGGTGGTTTTCCATAGCGCTATTGTAGTTAGTTGGAAGCAATGTGTCGTGCTTATGAATTCCATCAGAGATAGAGATTCGAAAGCAGGTAGTTGCTGAGTTAAGAGAGCTTAGTCGATCAAGAGCAACAACTTGTACAATTGGGCATAGGTCAACAACACCATTCATCAGAAGTGAGACGACGTTTTCGGTCGATAGAGTGTCCATAGCGTGCTACTACGAATAGTTGGACTACAAAAGTAAGCTGGAGAAAAAGGTGCGATATTGATATTAAGTCTAAAGATAGAAGATGTAGGAGAACATGACAAAAGATCATTTGATATTTCATGCAATAAATAGCAATATTTGTGGCAAGAATACAGAAATGAAGGGCTTGAAATTGGTTTCAATTTTGGGATTATTTTCCTAGAATGGAACTTTTATAGGAGACAAAAACTGTTGCGGTGCAAATTATCTGCCTAAGTTAGTAGGAAACATATATTGGGATTATTAATCCTTTGTCTGAAACCAGTAAATAAATAGGAGTAAATAGGAGTAAATAAATGAAAATCCATTGGTAGAAACAGACTTTAGTTTCCAACAAAAACAACAAAAAAAGATAGTAGAAACAGAGTGTAGTTTTCAAAAAAAAAAAATAAAAAAATAGGACAATTTTATATAAATTGGCTCTTAGAACCTTGTTTTTAAATATTAAATAGAAACAATGACAATAAGATAGCATTGTGCATATACCAGATGCATAATATAAAGATTATTTTTCTGCAATGGCAACTTTTCTAAGAGACAAAGCCTATAGCAGTGAAAATTATCTGTCAAAGTTAGAAGTAAATAGGAGTAAATAAATGACAGTGCATTGACAGAAACAGATTCTAGTTTGCAGCAAAAAACACAAAAAAAGACAGCACAAACAGATTGTAGTTTCCCATAGAAAAAAAGGCACCACAATTTTAGTTAATTTGCTGTTAGAACCTTGTTTTTAAATATCAAACAGAAACAAGATTTAGAACAACATAATTATAGCAGGGGAAATGAGTTTTGGTTTGAGAGGAGAACCTTTTTTGAATAGAAAACAAGAATCTTTGGATCCTTAACAGGGTTGCTGGTCTGTAAAAGAGCAACATATTGAAACCAATAAATAATTGACATAAACAGACTCTAGTTTTCAAGAAAAAACATAAAAAAAGACAGCATAATATTGTTTGGATATATTAAACAGAAACATGATTTAGAACAACATAATTATGGCAGGGGAAATGAGTTTTGGTTTGAGAGGAGAACCTTTTTTTTGAATAGAAAACAAGAATCTTTGGATCCTTGACAGCGTTGCTGGTCTGTAAAAGAGCAACAAATAGAAACCAGTAAATAATCGACATAAGCAGACTCTAGTTTTCAAGAAAAAACATAAAAAAAGACAACAGAATCTTGTTTGAATATATTAAACAGAAACAGGATTTAGAACAACATAATTATAGCAGGGGAAATGACTTTTGGTTTGAGAGGAGAACCTTTTTTTTTAATAGAAAACAAGAATCTTTGGATCCTTAACAGGGTTGTTGGTCTGTAAAAGAGCAACAAATAGAAACTAGTAAATAATTGACATAAACAGACTCTAGTTTTCAAGAAAAAACATAAAAAAAGACAGCAGAATCTTGTTTGAATATATTAAACAGAAACATGATTTAGAACAACATAATTATAGCAGGGGAAAAGACTTTTGGTTTGAGAGGAGAACCTTTTTTTTGAATAGAAAACAAGAATCTTTGGATCCTTAACAGAGTTGCTGGTCTGTAAAGGAGCAACAAATTGAAGGCGATTCGAATGCTGAGAAAAAAACTGGGATTATGTCACAATAACAGTATCGAAGAACAAAAGAATGAGAGAGGCTTTACCCATCGAATTTTATAAACGATCAAGAGTAAAGATGGTGCATTGGTGTCTGAGCACATTTAACCATTGTTGCATTGAAATCTATTCTCGTATCTCCACAACATCGAATATCCAGCACGTCCAATCCGTCAAATCCAGATATACGTCCATAGGCAGAAATCTGTACTGCTGAAGCAAAGTTCATAAATTCGTGATGGATTAAACGCAAAGAAATCAATGTTCACGTGGGTAACCTTATAGAAAGTTGATCAATGTCCAATTCGTCATTGAATGCTCAAGTTTATAATCAAAAGTATGGATCTCGCAAGCTTTTTCCATGTAGAGCTGGACCGCCTGTTTAGACTGTATCAACCCAAATGTTGGCGAGTTTGGTCGAAAGTCGAGTTGGTAGAGCCTTAAAAAATTGGTCGCTTCTTAACTATTTCTTCGAAATGATGAACACTTTCTAACATATGGTTGGAAGTCAAAATGGTCGGGTCACTTTTGTTATAAAAAAATATGGTCGATAGTCGAGTTGGTCGAGCCTTTAAAAATTGGTCGACTCTTAATTGTGTCGGGTAACTTTAGTTTAAAAAAAAATATGGTCGATAGTGGAGTTGCTCGAGCCTTTAAAAATTGGTCGACTTTTAACTGTGTGGTGCAATTGATGGACACGGGTCGGAAGTCAAAATGGTCAGCTTACTTTAGTTTTAAAAAAAATATGGTCGATACTGGAGTTGGTCGGGCCTTTTAAAATTGGTCGACTGTTAACTGTGTAATTTTGTTTTCGATAATATTTGTAAGATATGGTTGGGAGTCAAAATTGTCGGGGCACTTTAGTTAAAAAAAAATATGGTCGATAGTCGAGTTGGTTGAGCCTTTAAAAATTGGTCGACTCTTAACTGTGTGATGGAATTGATGGACATGGGTCGGGAGTCAAAATGGTCGAGTAACTTTAGTTTAAAAAAAAATATGGTCGATAGTCGAGTTGGTCGAGCCTTTAAAAATTTGTCGCCGTGAAGTTCTCACTATGTAAACATGATCGACATATGAAACAGTTGATATGAATTTGTAATTTTGTTTTCGATAATATTTATAAGATATGGTCGGGTCACTTTAGTTAAAAAAACATGGTCGATAGTCGAGTTGGTATAGTTGATATGAATTTGTAATTTTGTTTTTGATAATATTTGTAAAATATGGTCGGGAGTCAAAATGGTCGGGTCACTTTAGTTAAAAAAAATGGTCGATAGTGGAGTTGGTTGAGCCTTTAAAAATTGGTCGACTCTTAATTGTGTGATCGAATTGATGGACACTTCATTTTAGTCTGCTTGAAGTCTGCAAATCTGTGCGACATGGACGGGGGTTTGCGTGAAAGGGGCAAAGTAATGCAAATAATGCAAATAAGATCGGCGTGCACGAAAGCGGCAAAACACGCGGTAGGATTCCATTGGATTTATAGACGAGGAATCTATCCAAGGATTTTTAGACGGCGTGAAGTCTGCAAATCGCTGCGACACGGACGGGGGTTTGCGTGGAAGGGGCAACATAATGCAAAAAAATATGGTCGATAGTCGAGTTGGTCGAGCGTTTAAAAATTGGTCCCTGTGAAGTCTCACTGTGTAAACATGATCGACATATAAAACAGTTGATATGAATTTGTAATTTTGTTTTCGATAATATTTGTAAGATATGGTCGGGAATCGAAATGGTCGGGTCACTTTAGTTAAAAAAATATGGTCGATAGTCGAGTTGGTACAGTTGATATGAATTTGTAATTTTGTTTTCAATAATATTTGTAAGATATGGTCGGGAGTCAAAATGGTCGGGTCACTTTAGTAAAAAAAAATATGGTTGATAGTGGAGTTGGTCGAGCCTTTAAAAATTGGTCGACTCTTAACTGTGTGGTCGAATTGATGGACACTTCATTTTAGTCGGCTTGAAGTCTGCAAATCGGTGCGAAACGGACGGGGGTTTGCGTGAAAGGGGCAAAGTAATGCAAATAAGATCGGCGTGATCTGGTCGGCGTGCATGAAAGCGGCAAAACACGTGGCAAGATTCCATTGGATTTATAGACGAGGAATCTATCCGAGGATATTTAGTCGGCGTGAAGTATGCAAATCACTGCGACATGGATGGGGGTTTGCGTGAAAGGGAAAAAGTAATGCAAATAATTTCGACGAGACGGTCAGCGTGCGCAAAAGCGACAAAACACGAGGCAGGATTCCATTGGATTTATAGACGAGGAATCTTTCCGAGGTGGAAGGTCACGCTTCTCGTTGGTGAACGCCTACGACGTAATGAAGGTAATTATATAGTAAAGGTTAGTCATTGTATGATATATATATGTAAGAACCCGTAAGAAATAAAATATATTTTGATCTTGTATGTAAGGTGATTTCTTATAAAAAGTTCTAGCGAACGCTCCCATGGAAGATGAGTCCCAATATAATAATTTGTGAATCAGAGTTTTATAAAAAAAGTGATGGAAGATGAGTCCCAATATAATAATTTGTGAATCAGAGTTTTATAAACAAAGTGAGATTTAATGAAAAAGAACTGCAACACCTTTGAGGACAGTTGATGAGGTAAAGTGGATAATACCAAGAAAGCCTTAACTTCCTAGGAGATCTAACTTCTTGCATCACCTTAGCATGCTTTGTTGAGTTTTGTCATGAGATCTAATTTAGTATTAGTATATTATAAATTGTAGCTTTTGACTCACAACATATCCTCATAATAGTTTACAAATGGGTAAAGGCGTTTTAGAAAAGCAATTCAATGCTTCAAAGGATAGGGAAACATAATTAAATTCTCTAGGAAGATAATAGGAAAGAAAATTAGAATATGGAAATGGAACAAATAATGGATTTTGAAATAAGAATATGGAAAAAGTAATAATTGAGTAATATGTAAAACAAAATTGTATAATTATCTTATAATTTTTTGAATTTACATTTTTTAACTTAATTTTTTTTGTTAGTAAATGGATATAAATTTAGAATAATTAAACAACTTAAAAAAAAGTTTGCATAAATATGAGAGTAACTGGGCTCATTATTGTATTATTTTGTTTGTGATTACTGTGCATGCTAATGTGCTTTGTATACTAGGCATGCACACTCAACGTTGATGTTATTGATGACGTTTAGTGGGTTGTTGACTTGACAAACATGATGATGTAGCAATATAGTTGATGACATGGCAGCTTGCCGATACAACACTATCATTAGTTCACTTGAAGGTACGTTGTCTAAACGTGTTATTGCTTATCAAACTTGACAAATACTTGATAACTTTTTTTATTCTAAATGTGATGGGGACAAGTGCAAACTATTGTTATCATTGTTAAAATCTAGGTCTATGGTTATTGTTAGAAGAACGTTAAAGATAAAGATGACCAAAAAGTTAGAACCAAGTTCTCATATTATTAAAAGTTTGGTAGACGCATTAAGTACAATTGGAAAGAAATCTCGCTCAAAGGATCACAATGCGGCTCGTCGTGTGTTGTCTTAATCAATCGTGAACAAAAACACTAGCGCACTTCGTTTTCTCAAACCTACATCCAAAATTATTAATTTGAATGTGAAGACACTTCGTAGGTATTGTGTTAGAAGAGAACGACTTGAAACCGGTCAAACAGATGTTTGGGCCTTCATTGACAGGTTGCCACGCTTCGATATGAAGCTCATTGATGCGGTAAAGGGATTAGTGCAAGCTTTTTGGCATGACAACACTAGACCTTCTTCCAACCAAAAAGATGTATTAAAATTGAGAAGGGGTTCAAAGGATCGTGAACCACACATTAAAAATTTTCTTGATATGATACAAACAGAATTATATGAGAGATTTGGGACTGAACATAACGAACTTGACTTGGGCCAAAGATCCTTTGAAAAATGAAAACCATGGTATGTTCAAATAAACACAATTCATAACACATGTTGTTGTCGATACCACATTGAGTATGGCTACTATTATGACACATATACATATATTTTTCGTGTATTGCATAACACTCTTGTGTAGGAATGCTCAGCTACATTACCACTGATGCAATCTAGAGACTTTATTCATAGCATTTTGTGTAGCAGGCCAAACGATTGCACATTTTATCAAAAAAATTGCATAGATGGGACATGCCCAGGGTGTGGTGGATTTCATTATTGGAAAAATGCATACATGTGACCGATGAGCATGAACTTGGGAGGCAGGAGGTGAACTTGCAGCCATTCAAATATGTCACGTATGATATTGATGGAGGGAATGAAAGAAAAAAATACAATTGGTCACTTCTCAGGTTGGTAATGAGCTATTGGATACTATTTTTTCTTCATATTGCAATTTCATATGTAACAATCTATTGATATATGTCTTTATTGTTGATATACCAGGTACGGGTTTGCGACTTCATGGAGGAATTCTTTGAAAATACACACCAGTGTGTAAAGCATGTGCATGTGGCTCGTTGGCAAGATGAGCAGTTTAGAACTTGCATGGATACATTTCCTATTGGGACTATCCTGACAGTGGTCGATTTTGTGGAAAACTACACTCTTCAACCACAAAATGAGATTCAGAGTCAATACTACCACTCAGAAAAGGTCAGGCTAATGGTCCATATCACCTATAGACATGGGGAAGATAGTATCGAAGACAACATGGTTATATTGAAGGAGTATCACTTCTACACAAGTGATGATAGGTGTCACGACTTGGATTTTGTACAACACAGCTTTCAAATGTTCTAAAATCACTTGAAGGATAACAGTATACGGATGGAACAACATTGGATTTGGTCTGACAGTTGTGTAGAGCAATTCAAAAATTCCCCTGTCTTCCAATGGTTGTGTATGCTCCACAAAAGGCACACGGTGCCACATATTTGGAATTATTTTGAGACCGGACATCGAGAAGGTGAACATGATGGAGCAGGTGCGTACATAAAGATTGCATTCCGCAGACAAGAAATGAAGTTCACAAATGGACCTATCATCCGAGATGCAAAAACCATCGTTGAATGGTGTGCTTCAGTCACGGGGGAAGGGAGAAAGAAGGCAGGAAGATCACTCAACCAGGAAAGCACATGTACATAGATATTTTTGGGAGGTGGTGGATGTAGATCGATCACAGTTATATGAGTGCAAGGCCATCCAAGGAACTCGTGCATTTCATTCAGTTAGAACGTCGGACAATGCTATACTTGAAATGTGGAGAAGGAAATTGTCATGTTTTTGTTCTCCATGTAGTAGTGGTGAATGGGACAAATGTGAATCCATGGATTGGGTTGATAGATGGGACCGTGTATCACTCCCCATTGGTCGACAGATAGCTACAGAATTATCCCAGTTGGAGGAGGACCAATCAAGTATTTCACCAGACTATGACCACATATCAGATTTCATACAACCAGGTTCGATTAATATTTTTATATTTTTGACAACTAGTTGTGTCTAATTAGCTGTGTATATTTTTGATATTTTTGACAACTAGTTGTGTCTAAATAGTTGAATGAAACATTGGAACTATATTTTCTCCAAGGAACATATACGCAGTGGTTTCCTTGAGACGCAATGCATGGCACACTGACTATTGGCTGGCACGTTGCTTAGAGGGGAAGAAAACCCTAAATGTCCCATTACGGGACTCTGAGGCCAATGATTTTTCGATTGGGTCGATGGTTATAAAGGGAGAATATTTGAACCAGGTTTCCCACTCAGCAAATAGAAAAGGGTATACATATGAATATTATAGACCAGGTGAGATTGTATACCATTATACAAACTTAGTTATTGGCACAAACCTCCAACTGCAAACAATGCCAAGGAAGAACTCATCAAAGGCACGATACTTATTGCCTTATTCTGAGCATGAGAGGTTAAAGGAAACCATTGGTATTCGAGGTGATCCTGATGGTCTAGTCGACTGACCATACGTAGGTAATTTGGTATGTGGTTTGCATGTTTTATTGTGTACTATGTTATAGGTATTGAGTATTCACATTAATATTTTGACTATTGCAGGCATACATTGATAGCTTGATAGATTCAAAAATTGAATAGACTTGGTACAACTTGATAAATTGCACAAGTTTCGTAATCATCATCATCATCATCATCATCATCGTCATCTCCCTCTTCCTAATCAAAATCTTCATCATCGTAATCATCATCATCTTCATCATCGCCATCATCATCATCTTCATCATGATCATCATCTTCATCATGATCATCATCTTCATCACCACCACCACCACCATCATCATCTTCATCATCATCATCATCATCATCATCATCATCATCATCAACATCTTCATGATCATGATCATGATCAACATCTTCATCATGATCATCATCATCATCATAATCATCATCATCCTCATCCTCATCCTCATCCTCATCCTCATCCTCATCCTCATCATCCTCACCCTCATCATCATCTTCATCATCATGTCACCTACCCAAATTCTGAAGACTAATTATTTTATTGCAAAATACATTATGTTAAATTTTAATTACAAAATTTTGTAATTATGACCAAATCTGGTCAAGGATGATTGTAATGACTTATTATTATTATTTAATAAATTAAACAGGAGACAAACACCCAAGGGAAATGTTAAATGAGTGTTCACTGACCCACTAGGAGGAATGGAAGCTGTTAGAAGGCATGGGACAGATGGTAGCATTTGCACTCCACCACTAGATGTTGGTTATGGGACAACTACCCCTAAATTTGTGGCATTATCCCCCAAGTGGGTGGAAGAGAGATGATGGCTCATTAATGACCAGGTTAACAACTAAAAGGCCTAGGCAGCCTAGATAAGGCAATTCAAATTGAGCAGGAAGCTCCATAATATTTTCTGTAGAAATATTCCTCAAGTGTATCAGGTGATCACTGAGAGATTTGAATAGGGAGGCTAAAGTGTGAGTGCATTGTGAGTCTGCTAGTTATTTTGAGAAGGAAAACTAGAGGTGCTGGTGCATGTCTCTTTGACTGCTGAGTCTTTATGACTGGATAATCTATGTTCTACTGCAAGTTGATGAACTAAAGCTTCTACAGTTCTTCTTCCTGGTGGTTCAGTGAATAGGCTCAGGGGTCCTAAGGAAAGTAATTTGGTTGTCTTCAGGAGTAGGTTGGGTGGAACAGGTTCCTTGGGTTGTTTGTTTCTTGGGGGTCCTACAGTCAACCAGGTTCTACTGTTCTGACTTCTTGTTTATAGTTAAATGAATTTCTGCATGGTAGAATTATTAATTACAGTTATACATAAGAGACTATGTTATTTTCTGACTTAAAGATGATATGTTTTAAGGATGATTAAGTAAATTAGATGAATGATTAAATTCTTTTCTGTATTTTTCCCATACTGTTATCTATATAGTACTCTAGTACGAAAAAAAGTAAAATTAATAGAGATAAGTGATAGGAGGAATGCCATTTGAATGAATAGATAAACACAATAGTATTCCTTTTAAATTATGCCACTTCAATCATGTCTAAAACTCAGGAAATAGTACAACATAGTGTAAACATATGTATAGTATTCCTCTATTTCATAATAAAAGAAGAACACTTTTATTTATGCACAGATCTATATTTTCTAATTCAAATCCATCTATTTTCGAATAGTAACAATATGCATTCCAATATTATAAATCCATTGTTTTCAGACATTTTATATTCTAAGAAATATAGCAGCTGCAAACTATTCTCTATACAGAGTGTTACTTACAAATGATAAGTAAACATTTATTATTTTTCCTCACTAATTATCACATCTATATTTAATAAAGATTTCAATCATTAGATATAAATACTTTCACTGTAGAATCCAAACCCTAAGATTTTGCATACCCTAGATTTTAAACATTCATTTAATATACAATTCAATAAACTTCTTATCAAGCCATTCATGGCAATAAAAGATAAAGATTTCTGCAGTTATAGCAGACATATTTTTCCAAACCCCAAACAATATTTTATTAACCTTAGTATCTATTTTTTTCATGTTAAGAATACTAACAAGGCACGTAACAACACTTAACATCACTTAACAGAAGACATGACATTTTTGTATCGTTACCTATCAAACCCTAAGAAGAAACATACAAATTGTTGAAACCTTTAGAGACACAAGTTAAGGCCCAGTTCTCGGGTTCGAATTCTCAGAACATTAAGGGTTACCAACGAAACCTATAGGGTAGGGTTTCGTTCGTTGGAACAAGATCTAACCCTTTGGTGTTTAGCCATTTCAGAACATATGATAGACCAAATTTTACAACATCATTATTTCAACCTTAAATTTCAAAAACGATACGAAGTACAGGGTCTATCTACCAACAGACATACAACCTACTACTCTCAACCAGAGACAACGATTGTTGTTCGAAACCAAATCAACAGTTTATACAAACGATTTCTCAAACCATTATTTAAACAAAACTATAACATTTCAATACAAATGAGCCATTGTTCTACAGAAGCGAGTGAACCCTCGGCTCTATGATTTTCATGTTCAAAACTATAGTAAAAATTCAACAGAGTTTACATTGCAGACCTTTCAAGGTTACAAAATTACACAGGGTCTTTCCCTTAACAACCAGCAACACTAAAACAAGTTCAAGGTCATTTTTAAACGACGCAGCAAGGCATTACAGAGCCATTTAGCAACTAAATACTGAGGGTTTATCCTCTTTACAGTATTGATCAAATTAAAACATTAAAACTCGGCCATTACTCCGAACATGGTTGTATTTCCAACTCTCCTCACACCGCATTCACCAGCTAAACCATGCCAAAGGTACCTACGAGGTTTCAAGAACCACCGAGGCTTACCAGGAGGTTGTAGCAGCATCCTCATTCCAAGTTCTGCTCATAGAAACCCTCCGACGAAGTAGTACCTGCCAGTCACAGTTTGAAAGGATTAAAAACAAGAAAAACACAGGTATAAAGTAAGTATTACAGTATTACTATCACTATCATTGAAAACTTACCATTAGCGTTGAATGTAATGTCCCCATTCAAATAAGTGCATAGTAAGACAATCCCATCAATCCTACTAGTTTCCTAGGTTGGATGGGCACATGTGGGATGGTAATAAGGAAGCTAATAAATGATATTTAGCCATTAGAGGGGTTAAATCATTTAATAAATATGGTGAATAAATAAATTCAAGATAAATTCTAAGTGGCAAGTGGTTTTGGAGACATATGGAGGTGGTGGGACCCACACTAGCTTGATTTTTCATAATACATGGTATCTCTCTTTTGCAAATTCGAATTAATGAGAATGTGAACACTCTTGGGTGAGTTGGTAAGTCATAACACATGTCATTGAGCATCTTAGGTCGAATTGGGAAGGATTGGTAACCTCCATGGAAGATAAAGAGTCAAAGTGGAAGTTTGTGGACACTTGGGCTAGATTCCCTAGTCCCTATGACACCAATGATGGAGCATCTATGACAACTATGACAATTTGTAGACCTGACCTCTGACATCTGACCACTATGACATGTCAGCACCAAAAATAGGCTCAAGGAAGGCGAATGTGGGAGTTGGAGAAGCCAAAGAGACTCAAAATCGAATTTGGGAGAAGATGGAAGGTTGGAACTAGGAGACAAGTGGCAAATGTGGAATATTTCCTAAATGGAAATCTATTGAATCTATTGAGAGGATTTCGACCCTTAGAAGGCTAATGTTGGTTATAAAATGTAGAAATGAAGAATGAGAATGGCTTTTGATGATTTGAGAAAAATTGCATTTGTGAAGAGAGAGCTAGTGGATGACTAGTTTCTTGCCTTAGCCAATTTCGAGGGTGAAAGATTCCCATCCAAGTTGGTGTTTGGAGAGGCCACTCAGGTCTTTCATGGTGCTTTAATGGAGTTTGTATTTGCAGGTAGAAGCTACAGGAAGTTTCATGGTTTGGTTTAGTGCAAGACTTTCTCTCCACCATTTCCAGTTTTGAAGGCATATTCATGCTCCTTAAGGGAGGGCGTTTTTGGTGAGCACTTGTGCTTCTTGAGAGAGCTTATCATTATATATTTATGATTTTAATAGATTCATATCCTCTGTTATTAATATTCAGAAAGTCTCAGGTCGAAATACCCACTGGTTGTATGCAAAACTATTGATTAATGAGCAAATAATGTCCATTTCCCCAATGCATTGATGTATGACACTATAATGTTGATTATTTCGAATGGATGGATGATTCTCTGATATATTTGTGATCAATATACTGCCATGGATTTATTATACAAGTTTCATGTATTGTACTTGATCATTTGAAGCATTTTTACTCAGTTTAGTTGTATTGGGAGGTGAAATAGTGCCATTTCCCCAAGGGTCGAATTGGGGGTTTTTGCTGTTGAATGTGAGAGAGTTATAACAGTAGTAAAAATAAATTAATGGTGCATATGAGACCTTAATCACATAATTAACACATTATATACCTCTGTTCATAAATTTGTGGGAGTTTGGAGGCATTTGGAAGGCCATTTGCAGTGTTACCCGGGGGGGATTTGATGCACAAATTACTAGTCAAAATTACCTATATTGATCAGAATACAAATCAAGTTTGCAGAAGTATTTGGAGGGCCATAAAACATCCCTGAACCTGATATTCAAGTCTATATACCATTCATACACTCCTACAGAATATTTGGGAGCATTTGGGTTGATTTGGAGGTCAAAACAGTTAAACTAGTCAAAGGTCGAAATTGGGGAAAAAGTGGAAAAATTGGCATTTTAATAGAATTTTGAAAAAGGGTCATTACATTGAAGCTCCTGGACTTAGACACACCACACCAACAAAATGACGAAGCCTGATGGAATTTGCAGCAAATACGAGTTCAAACTCAGAATACCATTTTATGAATTGGAGAATTGAACTTCAATTCGAATTACACTCAATAAAATGACAGAAGAACCTCCCCACAAATAAAATGGCTGTATCGTGGCTTTATTGCACAAGATTATAAGCCTGTAACATATAAACTCTCTCTCATAGGTCTAAGGTTCGAAACCGAGGAAGGAGTCCTCCTAACAGTAAAACTCTAAACCCTACATTGCAGCAGCACTGTCGGCTCTCCAAACCTTACCACTAAAACATGAAATGAAGGCCAGGAAACAATTCCTTGCTACTTACCAACGAAAGACTAGGGTTTCTTCCAAGCCCTATATCTTGTAAAGATCAATGGTGGATTAGCTGCCAGTCGGGCACGTTGAGATTCGAGAGATCATTTCAATCAATACCACATTGATTGCTGCATCTACCAAGTTGCCAATTCAGCAGACCGAGGGCTAGAGTAAGGCACAACTTAGCATCGTATGGTTCTCATTGTAAACTCTATCACATGAAGACCATCAACTAAGCTTCCATTTCACTTAGCAGGTAGGCAACGTAAATGCTAAGACAAGGATTCGACAGTTTGAAAGCATACCAAGTACCGAGTTTTAATACCCTGTCAAAATCGTAATCATTGCAATGTTAGATCCATAGTTTACATTTTATAATAGCTCCTAAGGTTTATACCAGGCATCGTGATAATCATAATATATGCTATTGTATGGTGCGTAAATACATAGTTACTATATGTTGTATATAATTATATCCTATAGTATATGTATAGTCGTTTAGGTATAGTTTAAGTTATGTTGATACACATTATAATGCTAGTTCATGGCATAAGCACTATATTCACTATATATTTCATATATTAGCCATATATCGTTAATCAATTGATAAAAGTAAGACTTTAGGTATAGTTTAAGATTCTATTAATGCATAATATAATGATAGTTCAATTTGAAATAGTATAAACACTATTTTCACAAGATTTCAAATAGAGTTACAATTGGGCGTTGGTATCATCGTTTTGATATTAATAATAATAGTCATATTAGGATGATTTTTCGTAGATAATGAATATAGTAATATAAAAACAAAATGACGACGTGATTTTAATAACACTGAAAAGTTTGTAAGCCAGCACGTAAATGAAAATTGAAACCAAAATATCCATACCTCTAGTAACTTGTTTTGCAAGGAGGTGCTTAGTATTTTTCATATTACATTGACGATGAATTGAAAGACACATGTACTCTTAACTCATGTTTGTCGTAAAATTTCTTACCTGCGTTCTGCACATGGAAACATGATTCAAATGCCTTAGCTAAACGTAGCTAAGTAAACCTCAGGGTACCTTGTAGGACCCCTTCGTCATCATACAAAACAAACTGTCAGCACATTACCAAGACAATTATAATAATACAAACCTATGTACAGCATAAAGTTACATTTAGAACTTAAGCAGATTTGAAGATGTATTCTTGTGTTATGATCATAAAATGTCCTTTGTTAAAGAAATTAGCATCCATTTAGTCTGCAATAGCAATTACAACTAGCATCATATTTTGTTTTGAGAATTTCGACGTGTCGTCGTTATTACTTATCCTAGTTAAGAGATTTAACTATTTTTATATGTTCCACACATTCAAATTCAATAATTATTGCTATTTTAAATTTTTGGTATTTTACGAGATGTTACACATCATCATATTCATCATGGTCATCATCTTCATCACCACCACCACCATCATCATCATGTTCATCATCATCAACATCATCATCATCATCATCATCATCATCAACAACAACATCTTCGTCATCATCATCATCATCATCATCATCATCATCATCATCATCATCATCATCCTCATCACCCTTATCCTCATCCTCATCCTCATCATCCTCACCCTCATCATCATCTTCATCATCGCCATCATCATCATCTTCATCATGATCATCATCTTCATCACCACCACCATCACCACCACCACCACCATCATCATCATCATCATCATCCTCATCATCCTCATCATCCTCATCCTCATCATCATGATTTGTTTTCTTTGCTTTTTTCTCCCATCTAAGTAAACCATAATATCTACGTCCTCATGACCATTTTCATGCTCACTAGCACCATCACCATCTTCATGCTCATTATCACTATCCCCGTGGTCATTTTCGCGATCACCATGCCACCATGAACATCACCACCGTGCTCTTCCTACCCATGTTATCACCATCACCATCCCATTTTTCACCATAAGATTCTCATCCATCATCCACACAAATATAACTGTTAGATACCTAATTTCATCACCCAAAAACCTAGAAACCTAGGCACCCAAGACTTGAGCTCAAGAATGTTAAGTTTGGAATTAAATCCATTGTCCCCCCAACCATGTTTATTCCTCAACACTTATTTATAGTGCACAAAACATAAAAGGTCAGATTAATAAAAAGTTTGCATGAGAGTTTATGGACAATGTGCTCATGTTGGTCTATCCCAAACACACTTTCCAAAAATTACAACATTCAATTACATCTATTCCATAACGAAATGAAAATTGTGCATTCAATTAATGCCTAGCTCTGCTGACGTTTAGTAAGATTCCGTTGCTTTAACAAGAGTGTTAGCATAGCTTTAGAAGGGAAACGCTAGCCATAAGTGCCCAGTGGATGATTTTGCAAATTTGATCCCCATGTGCAAAAATTGAACACTCCCTTACTGAGCAAAACCCTAGTTTCCAAAATGGACCTACAAGATGACACCTGGGCCATGGGACCAACGGAGAGGGGAACTTCTAGCACTATCCCGATGTCCTGAATCCAACAGAGTCGACGGTTTTTCGATCCGAGCCAAGTTCATCATTCTATGGCTCATTCCGTCTCGCATCCAAAAGGCCTTCAAGGACACCTGCTGGATACCTACCGGGGGCATAGAATTCCAACCGTGCAACAAAAATGGGTTCCGGGGAATCCTATAAGTGTGTCTAGGAAGGTTCCAGCTGGGAACGCTAGCCATAAGTGCCTGGTGGATGATTTTGCAAAGTTGACCCCGTGTGCAAAAATTGCACACTCCCTTACTTAGAAAAACCCTACTTTCCAAAATGGACCTACAAGATGACACCTGGGCCATGGAACCGGCATAGAGGGGCACCCCTAGCACTATCCCGATGTCTTGAATCCAATGGATTCGATGGTTTGTTGATCCGAGCCACGGTCATCATTCCATGGCTCGTTCTATCTCGCATCCATGATGTCCCTGGAGGCCTTTTGGATGCGAGACAGAATGAGCCATAGAATGATGACTGTGGCTCGGATCGAAAAACCATCGACTCTGTTGGATTCAGGACATCGGGATAGTGCTAGGGGTGCCCCTCTCCGTCGGTTCTATGGCCTACGTGTCATCTTGTAGGTCCATTTTGGAAACTAGGGTTTTGTTCAGTAAGGGAGTGTGCAATTTTTGCACATGGGGGTCAACTTTGAAAAATCATCCACCGGGCACTTATGGATAGCGTTCCCAGATAGAACCTTCCTAGACACACTTGCGGGACTCCCAGAAACCTAGTTTTGTTGCACGGTTGGAATTCTATGTGTTATCTTTAAGGTTGTTTCTTAGACTAGTACAACCTTTACCCAGTTTTCATTCATTTTTTTGTGTACCTTAGTGTTTTTTCCCATTTTCCCAGTTTTTACATTTCCTTCATTCACTTGGTTTCATACTATTTTAGTTACATTCTGTTATATTTTTCATAATTAAATTAGGATAAGGCTCTTGGTTCATGTTTATTTTCGAAATAAAGTTTAAATTCTTAGTCAAACAACTATTCAAATGTTTGGAAACATTGCCATTCATCCAATTTGATTAAAATGATGAACTGACAGCATATGTCAAAATCTCAAGTATTGTAAAGCTGTCAATAATGTGAAAATGTTGTCAGTATTGCATAAATATGAAATAATGATTTATACAGGGGTTTTAAATTTGCAATTAGTTTGGATTTATCATAGTTCGAAATGAATTATGATTATTCATGTATCTCGTACCCCCATGAGGCGTGGCAGTCCATTACACATGCAAGATATCAGTTGAACAGTACACAGTGATGTGCACAACTCTCCAGGCATCGAGATTATCAGATTTCCTGGACAGAGGTATTCGACATCTGGAATGAACCTTGTAGCTTAGGGTTAGCTCAATGCTGATTCATTTTGCTTTGGTTAGGGTAAAAGATGGAAGAAACTTCACAGGGTCAAGAGAAGAAGAAACCAGGTGGTCTCATTTGCAGGACTGAACCAAATAATATTGAGTGGATTACTCAGTTCCCCAGGTCAACAAAATTGGTGAGAGATGCAGGTTGGCTTGTTTTCTGCAAAACATTACAGGGTTACAATCTCCAGGTAACCAAGGATTTCATAAAAAACTATAAGGATGGAGTTGTTGATTTCAAAACCTTTAAAGTTACAGTTAATGAACAGTCCATAGCAGAAGTCATTAGTGTTCCAACAGAAGGAGAGAAATGGTTCAAGAAAAAGGAATTTGAAGGGGATTACAGTGAATTTTTGCTGCCAGGGTTTGAAGATTTGAATTGGCAAAATGGAGTGCATATCAGCAAGGTAAAACCTAATTGGAGAATCCCTTTGGAAATGATCCAGAATTACATTACTTGTGATGGCCGCTATGATAAAGTATTAAGATGCCATATCCGGTTGTTAATGCATTTGCATGGAAGCAAGAAATTGAATTTGCCATATTATTTGCTGAGAAGTTTACAGAAAATGGTTATGTGGGTTCAAAGCCACCCAAAGCATACAAACTGCTCCATTTTTCATCAAGGTCTCATCAAGCTTTTGGTACTTCATCATTTGAATCAGGTAGGGCAAGATTGGGAGAATTTCCTTCTCGAGTCAGGGTATGAGGTGAAGAAAAAGAAGAAATCGGCCAAAGAGAAAAGGGATAAGACAGAGCTGCCAGACAAACAGGTCCATGCTGAAAATATTGAAAGAAAAGATGAAGCAGAGCAAGCCATATTGAATAATGGTGAAGGTAAGGCAACTGTTGATCAATTTAATATGGAGAAATCATATATGTTTAGTTTGACTGTTAAAAATCCAATTTCTGATGAAAATGAGCAAATCAAAACCCTAAGTACAGGAAATTTGGATTTAGGGCCTAGAACAAGGTCGAGAACTAAGGTGGTTGCAGAGATTAAATTAATGAATAAGCTTGTGAAAAAAGATGAAATCATTCTTGTTAATGACTCTGACAATGAGAAAGACATTCAAATGTCTGATACTTTTATTACTGAGAATGAAAACTTCATAGATTGGCAGGGGAATACAGGGCATATACTCGAGGCATTTTATGTGAAAAAACAGGTTAATTTTGGAAATGAGGCATCAAGTTCGAAAGGTGTGCAAAAGGAGGATGTTGCAATGAATATTGAAGAGATGGAAATAGTCCCAGAACTGGACCAAGTTAAGAAAAATCTATAGTCTTATAAAGAACAATGCCAGTACCTGCAAAATATAAATGAAAATCTAATGTTGTCTAATAAGAGACTGCGAGAAGACTTAGGGCAAAAAGATGCAGATTATCAGAAGTTGGCAATCAGATACAAAGAGACATTACAGAATAAAAGGTCCATGCACAAGCAATGGAAACAAATGAAGACCCAGCTGAATGAATTGCAAGGTCGGGAGCAAAATGCTGATGCTGAGTACACCAGGCTACAGAAAAGATCACAGGTTCTTGATGATTTAGCTGTTTTAGCCGAGTCTTCTAGAAGCATCTAGTCTATTGCTAAGTTAGGATGATAAGGACTCATAGGTGGTAGTTTGTTGTTTTTACTTTGCCTATGTTAATGATTCGAGAGACTTAAGTTCAAAGGTCTTTTCCATTTTTGAAGGGATTCGATCCAATAGAATAGGATCTCCAAACTGTTTTATTTTGAAATTGTTTTGTATATATATGAAACAGTAATGAATTAGAAGAGGTTGGAACTTGAAACAATATAATGGAAGTTCGATTTTAAAGCTTATGTACAGCATGTATACAGTTTTTTATGTTATCTTTTACAGAAATGACTGTTTCTGAAATGAATTATGATCTTTGAGCCTATCTTATTTTAATTTATGAAGTGTATACTGTCAATATTCTGTCTATGCATGATATTAAAACATCATGTTGTGATTCTTTTGATTAGTATATAACTATGTCCCTATTCTGAAATGAAACCTGAGCTCTTACATTCATACAATCATTATCACAGTCATTTTTTGTTCTTGTTTAAGTACTGAAACTTTATATTATCCTTGTCATTTGATCTTAAATATCCAACCTTGGTCATATATTCATTTGCCACCAAAACTAATAGAATTACTATGTAGATGTCCTATGTCTGCTATCTAAGATTTCCTTAAGCTTGAACCCCAGTAGTCTAGGTTCAACTTTAGGGATAACATCTTTTGGCACCGTTGCCGGGGATGGAGAAACGAAAGTACATCTTCCCTGGGTGTTTGACATCTTTATAGCTGGTTTTGAAAGGTGACAAGATTAGTATTTTTATTTATAGACTACATTCACCTGACAGTTTAGAAAGTTACAGTGGCTTCAAAGCCGATTGGTACAAGAGGAAATCCTTCATCTCCTCTGCATACATGAGTTTTTGATCCAGAAAAGATTATAAGGGAAGCTATAAGGAAGTTGAATAATCCATCATCCAGTAACCCTCAGCTTTCCATTGTTGATGTTGATCCAGGATCTTCCTCTTCAGATTTTGTGAATAGCCAAGAAGAAAACAAATTGGATTTATCTGTGTGCATTCCTGAAGGTGATGATTTAAATCCAACACAGGTTGGTGATTTTGAAGTATATTCAAATCCTTTATCTTTTGAACATAAACATATTCCACAGGAAGTTTTTACTTTAAAGTCTTTGACAGCACTTGAGATACCTCTTACAAGTAGGATTTTCATTGGCCAATTGAAAATTGAAGTACCTTCGCCTCCACATACCAAACCACCATCTCCACAAAATAAGCCATCTTTTTCACAGATATCCCATTCATCAAATATGGAAGGTCAACCTCCCGATATGATGGACCGTATGGTAGCAGCTAGATATGCTCCATTGGTTATGCCTAGACCCTTAAATCCTTTGCCTGGTGGTGATTACCAAAAATACTTGCCTAGGTTTGATGGCCAAGGTGGAAGGACTGCAGAAGAACATTGGGATAAGTTTTGTAGTTATGCTGATAATTACAACATTGAAGCTAGAGATGTTTGGATGAGGATGTTTGTACAGAGTTTAGACGGAGAGGTAAGAAAATGGTTCAGGGAATTACCAGAGAATTCTATAGATGGGTTGGAGGAGTTACACCATGTTTTTATCAGACAATGTGGAGATACAAAATATTATCTCTACTATTATACATCATTTACAACATTAAAAAGAAAACCAGATGAAGTAGTTGCAGAATTTTCTAAGAGGTTTAATAAAATGTACAACAAGATTCCTATCGAGATTAAACCTACTGAACCTGCAGCAAAATTAACTTATGCAAATGCTTTTGATTATCATTTTTCTTTATGGTTAAGGGAAAGAACAACCATGCCTCTGATGAACATGCAAGATGCAGCCTTAGAAGTTGAATCCAACATTTTGGCATCAAATAAACTCAAAGAAGAAGCAAAATGTCAAAAGATGGATAGGAAGGGTAAAAGGGAAATGATTCTTGTTGCTTCTTTTACAAAGGTTTCAGATAGTAAATATGATGATATGCATAAAACTATAAAATATTTCTCTGCAAAGGTTGAGATATTGGAAACATAAAAGAAAAATCAAAACAGGCCTGCTCAGGATGATGACAATAGAAACCAAAATCAGTTTAGACGCCCTTACCCTCCTAGATTCATTCCTAGAGAAAGAAGGAACAATGACATGCAAAGGGAGAGGAGAGAAAATGAAGATCAGAAGATTCAGCCACCTTTTCAGGACAATTTGAGAAGAGATGATGATCCTTATGAAACAACAGTAGAAGAAATTGAAGATTTAGAGCATGATATTAGTCAATTGGATGATGTTTCTTCTGCTAATTTTGTGACAAAGGATGATTATTATGGTGTAGCAGAGCTTGATTATGAAGAAGTAGATTTCAATGAGCAACAATCTGAAATTTTTCAGCAAGAACAACAAAAATCTTATGGACTTAGGTCATGAATAAAACAAGCTGCACCATTCAAAAAGAAGGTTAAATTTGTGCCTACCAAGGAAGTATTTCCTTCTAGAGAACAACAAGAACCACAAAAAGATAAAAGCAAGATTGTTAAATCAGCAGAAGTAGGCAATATTCTTGGTTTTGATTTGGAGCATGAGATAAATAAAATCAAGGTCCCCATCCCTTTAACTGAATTGATAAGGAGCATATCTTATAGAGAACCTGCCATGAAAATTTTAAAATCATCACCTGTTCATGCCTCATCAGATGTGATAAATTTGCAAGAGAAGGACCCTACCATTATCACTGGTGCAAAAGCTTCTGACCAGCCAGACATGAAATCCTGTTATCCCCCACCATTCTACATCACAATTACCATACATGACCAGATGTTACATAATTGCCTCCTGGATTCAGGTGCTTCACATAATCTTATGCTAGAGGAAGTTATGGAAGCCCTAGGATTATTTGTTACAAAGCCCTATCATGACTTATATGCTTTTGATTCTTGAGCTGTAAAATGTTTAGGAGTCATAAAAGACCTTGTGGTCAACCTTATCCAGTTGCCCATGAAAAGTATTCTTATGGATGTAGTAGTAGCTGATATTTCTCCTAAGTTTGGCATGCTGTTGTCAAGATCATGGGCTAAAAAGATAGGTGGCACTCTGCAAATGGATTTGTCATATGCTTCAATTCCTATATTTGGAGGTGAATATAGAAGGCTATATAGAGAGGTACAATTAGCATTCTTGGTAAGTGATGACAAAAACCCTACAAATCATCCTATTTATACAATACAAGAAGATATGGGATCTTGGATGTTACAGGTAAATGATGATTCTGCAGGGGTTTTGCAAGTTAGGAAAGATAATTCAGTTCAGTGCAACACAGAAGAACAGGAGGGCATTTGGCAGATGTATTTTGATGGATCATCAAATAAGGATGTTGCAGGGGCTGGTGTGTTGTTAATTTCTCCTGGAGGTGAGATGATTTCATTAGTGTATAAATTGGAATTCCAAACCACAAATAATACTGCTGAGTATGAGGCACTAATCCTTGGATTGAGAGCTGCAAAAAATATGAATATTCAAAGTCTTGCAGTGTTTCGCGACTTCGAATTGGTAATTCAACAAGTGAAGAGTATTTATCAGGTAAAGCAGTCATTATTGAAAGTTTACAGAAAAGAAGTATGGGATATGATAGATAATTTTTTCTGTGCTTTCAACATAACATATATTCGAAGAGATTCTAATCAGACTGCAGACTCATTGGCATTAGTATCAGCTTATTTCAGAATTCCAAAATTGACACACTTGAAGTATCCCATTGATGTGAGGTATAGACTAGCAGTCCCAGATGATATTAAACATTGGAGAGTTTTCCAGGATGAGCAGGAGATAAAAGAATTTTTAGAGTTAACAGAAGAATTTGTAGATGACCAGGTTGATTTAGATGAAGATGTAGATTTGGCTGAATTTTCTACCCATGCAAAACATTCAATTGCTGATAAAAAAATTCTTGATTTAAAAAGCAATTTCATCCCTAAGGGACTTGTTCCACTGGAGAGGTTGTTTTCAAAGAATGATACATTGTTAAAAAATAATCTGCAGACCACTGAAGAAAATGTTCTAAGCTGTAATATTGGGTCTGAAGCAGAACCTAGAATGGTCAAAATATCTAAGAAATTGTCAGAAAAGAAGAGGAATAGATACATCAGTTTGCTGAAGGCATTTATAGATATTTTTGCCTGGTCATATGAGGATCTTAAAACCTATGACACTAGCATTATCCAGCATAAGATCCCACTGAAGCCAAACACTAAGCCTTTTAAACAGAAAATTCGAAGGCTTAATCCAACACTTTTACCAATCATTGAGAAGGAAGTAAAAAATTACAGGATGCCAAGATCATTGTTCCCCTTAGGTATTCATCTTGGGTAGCTAATCTTGTGCCAGTACGCAAGAAAAATGGAGAGATAAGGTTGTGTGTGGATTTTTGTAATTTAAATAGATCATGCCTTAAGGATAATTATTCACTTCCCAAGATAGATCAGATCCTGCAAAGAGTGGTAGGTGCAGAAAGAATTTCAATGATTGATTGTTTTTCTGGTTATAACCAGATTGCAGTCCAGCCAGAGGATAGAGAGAAGACAACTTTTACAATCCCCTGGGGTACATTCATGTATGAAAAAATGCCTTTTGGGCTGATGAATGCAGGTGCTACGTTTCAGAGGGCAATGGATATAGCCTTCGTAGGTGAGAATGAAAAATTTGTGGTTATTTATCAAGATGATATCACAGTCTTTTCCAAATCTGATGAAGAACATTTAAAACATTTGAAGCAAACTTTCCTGAAATGCAGAAAATTTGGGTTGTCACTGAACCCAAAGAAGTCTCACTTTGCTATGACAGAAGGTAAGCTATTGGGTCACATAGTTTCTGCAGATGGGATTAAAATAGACTCGGAAATAGTGAAAGCTATTTTAAAGATTCCCATTCCTAGAAATAAAAAAGAAATTCAGTCTTTCATAGGAAAAATCAATTTTTTGAGATGGTTTATTCCTAACTTTGCAGAAACTATTAAGTACATCACTGACATGCTCAAAAAAGACAGGGAGGTAAAGTGGACAGATCATGCCAAAAAATCATTTGAAGGGATTAAGCAAGCACTTGTAGAAGCACCAGTATTGATAGCCCCTGATTATACTAAAGATTTTGCAATCTTTTCATTTGCATCAGAAGATACAATAGCTGTTGTGTTATTACAGAAAAAATTTGATGGCTTAGAACAACCCATTTCCCTTTTTAGTAAAACATTAAGGGATTCAGAGTTAAAGTACACTAGTATGGAGAAGTAGGCATATGCCTTGGTAAAAGCACTTAAATTTTTCAGGATATATGTTCTCCATTCTAAAATTTTGGCTTATGTTCCTAATTCAGCTGTTAGAGAAATTTTGGTACAGCCTGACAATGAAGGAAAAAGAGGCAAGTGGATTGCAAAAGTGATGGAGTATGATGTGTAAATCAAGCCTACTAAATTGGTAAAAGGGCAGGGCTTAGCCAAGTTTTTGTCGGAATCAAATTGTCAGATATTGGATCTCCACATGATGGCAGAAAGTTCAGAACATGGTGAAGAACAACTTTATAGCAGGTATTATGACTGTCCTTGGTATGCTGAAATTGTATATTATTTATTAAATCTGCAGTGTCCCCCAGAGTTGAGTAAAAATGAATGCAGATCTGTAAAGTTGAAGGCTCTCAAGTATTTTGATGGATCAAGTTTTGTAATGGAAGGACCCGGGAGGAATACTTCTGAAGTGTTTGGATAGAGCAGAAGCAAATAATGTCACTGAGGAATTGCATGCTGGTGCGTGTGGCAGACATAAGTACTGGAAGGCAACAACCTTCAAAATCCTAAGAGTTGGGTATTACTGGCCCACTCTTTTCACATATGTATATCATTACATTAGGGCTTGTAAAAAATGTCAAAAATTTGCAGGAAAACATCAGCTACAGTATTTACCTCTAAAACCTATATCAGTAGATGCTCCATTTCAACAGTGGGGTTTAGACTTTATAGGTGAAATTCATCCTGTATCTAGTGGCCAACACAAGTGGATTTTAACTGCCACATATTTTTTCACCAAATGGGTAGAGGAAATCCCAACTAGAAAAGCAACAGATTAGGTTATCATTAATTTTCTGCAGGAAAATATTCTTAGTCGATTTGGATGTCCTAGAAAACTAATTACTGATAATGCTTCTGCATTTAAATATAAAGAAATGATAAATTTTGCTCAAGAGAATAATATTTCCTTAAGACAGTCCACACCATATTACCCCCAAGGCAATGGATTAGCAGAATCCAACAATAAAAATATTGTAACTAGTATCAAGAAAATGTTATTGGAAAATAAAAAGAATTGGGATACTAAGTTAAGATTGGCTTTGTGGGCAGACAGGGTCACCATAAAGAAAGCAATTGGGACTACTCCATTTCAAATAGTGTATGGAACTGAGGCAGTATTTCCTGTTCAGTTATTTTCTCCAGTAATCAAATATGTGCAGGAAATTCAGGAAGAACTAGAAGAGAAGAAACGAAGGATATTTCAGATAATTCAGCTGCAGCAAGAAAGAGAAGTTATCATGGAAAAGGCTGAAATTCTTAGAAAAAAGATGAAAGAGAGTTTTGATAAGAAAGTAAAAAAGAATGTATTTTCAGTGGGTGATACAATATTAATATGGGATGCTAGAAAGGAGGATAAAGGAAAGCATGGTAAGTTTGACCCTCTGTGGTTAGGACCATTTATAGTGGTGAAGATTCTGGGAAACAACACTTTTGTTCTATAGACTCTGGGTGGTAATGAGATTCCAGGTCCAGTAAATGGATGATTCTTGAAGCTGTTTCATACATGTTAAGATGGCAGATACCTTGTACATATCCATTGTATATATCATTACAAGCAAGTTTTAGTAGACTCCGGCCCAATAAGACAGATTTCAGGAGGCACAGGTCACAGTGTTCTTAAGGTCTCACAAGGAGGACCTTATCCCCAGACGGAGCTAGATGTTATCTTTAAGGTTGTTTCTTAGACTAGTACAACCTTTACCCAGTTTTCATTCATTTTTTTGTGTCCCTTAGTGTTTTTTCCCATTTTACCAGTTTTTACATTTCCTTCATTCACTTGGTTTCATACTATTTTAGTTACATTCTGTTATATTTTTCATAATTAAATTAGGATAAGGCTCTTGGTTCATGTTTATTTTTGAAATAAAGTTTAAATTCTTAGTCAAAAAGCTATTTCAAATGTTTGGAAACATTGCCATTCATCCAATTTGATTAAAATGATGAACTGATAGCATATGTCAAAATCTCAAGTATTGTAAAGCTGTCAGGAATGTGATATGCTGTCAGTATTGCATAAATATGAAATAATGATTTATACAAGGGTTTTAAATTTTCAAATAGTTTGGATTTATCATAGTTCGAAATGAATTATGATTATTCATGTATCTTGTACCCCCATGAGGCGTGGCAGTCCATTACACATGCTAGATATTAGTTGAACAGTACACAGTGATGTGCACAACTCTCCAGGCATCGAGATTATCAGATTTCATGGACAGAGGTATTCGACATCTGGAATGAACCCTGTAGCTTAGGGTTAGCTCAACGCTGATTCATTTTGCTTTGGTTAGGGTAAAAGATGGAAGAAACTTCACAGGGTCAAGAGAAGAAGAAACCAGGTGGTCTCATTTGCAGGACTGAACCAAATAATATCGAGTGGATTACTTAGTTTCCCAGGTCAACAAAATTGATGAGAGATGCAGGTTGGCTTGTTTTCTACAAAAAATTACAGGGTTACAATCTCCAGGTAACCAAGGCTTTCATAAAAAACTATAAGGATGGAGTTGTTGATTTCAAAACCTTTAAAGTTACAGTTAATGAACAGTCCATAGCAGAAGTCATTGGTGTTCCAGCAGAAGGAGAGAAATGGTTTAAGCAAAAGGAATTTGAAGGGGATTACAGTGAGTTTTTGCTGCTAGGGTTTGAAGATTTGAATTGGCAAAATGGAGTGCATATCAGCAAGGTAAAACCTAATTGGAGAATCCCTTTGGAAATGATCCAGAATTATATTACTTGTGATGGGTGCTATGATAAAGTATTAAGATGCCATATCCGGTTGTTAATGCATTTGCATGGAAGCAAGAAATTGAATTTGCCATATTATTTGCTGAGAAGTTTACAGAAAATGGTTATGTGGGTTAAAAGCCACCCAAAGCATACAGACCGCTCCATTTTTCATCAAGGTCTCATCAAGCTTTTGGTACTTCATCATTTGAACCAGGTAGGGCAAGATTGGGAGAATTTCCTTCTCGAGTCAGGGTATGAGGTGAAGAAAAAGAAGAAACCGGCCAAAGAGAAAAGGGATAAGACAGAGCTGCCAGACAAACAGGTCCATGCTGAAAATCCTGAAAGAAAAGATGAAGCAGAGCAAGACATATTGAATAATGGTGAAGGTAAGGCAACTGTTGATCAGTTTAATATGGAGAAATCAGATATGTTTAGTTTGATTGTTAAAAATCCAATTTCCGATGAAAATGAGCAAATCAAAACCCTAAGTACAGGAAATTTGGATTTAGGGCCTAGAACGAGGTTGAGAACTAAGGTGGTTGCAGAGATTAACTTAATGAATAAGCTTGTGAAAAAAAATGAAATCATTCATGTTAATGACTCTGACAATGAGAAAGACATTCAAATGTCTGATACTTTTATTGCTGAGAATGAAAACTTCATAGATTGGTAGGGGAATACAGGGCATATACCCAAGGCATTTTATGTGAAAAAATAGGTTAATTTTGGAAATGAGGCATCCAGTTCGAAAGGTGTGTAAAAGGAGGATGTTGCAATGAATATTGAAGAGATGGAAATAGTCCTAGAACTGGACCAAGTCAAGAAAACTCTATAGTATTATAAAGAACAATGCCAGTACCTGCAAAATATAAATGAAAATCTAATGTTGGCTAATAAGAGACTGCGAGAAGACTTAGGGAAAAAAGATGCAGATTATCAGAAGTTGGAAATCATATCCAAAGAGACATTGTTAACACCCAAAAAGTGCTCACTACCTCATCTACCCCATTACATGACTCATTGGTCCATATTTTCTACCATATTTGCCTCCAAAAGGCCAAAAAACCATTAAAAAAGCCTCCAAAAGGCCAAAAACCCCCCTTTTTTCCCCAAAATAAGTTAAATTCCTCCAAAAATAGCAAAAACCCTCTAAAAAGGGAATAAAAAATACAAAAAAGAGGAAAAAGAGGAGAAAAAAGAAAGCAAAAACCCTATACAGCTGACCTTAACCATATGGTGCCCAAAACCATGGGTCAGCACTCCACCACTAAAAACCTATAAATAGGTGATGGAGGCTCCCCATTTCACATCCACAATCATCCTTATCCTCACTCTGCCAAAAATTCTGACGAAACCCTAGCTCTCCCTTTGGAGCTAATTTCCACTTGAGAACCCCATTTGGCCCCATTTCCAAAACATCTTTGGAAGAAGGAGAAGGAACAACACTGGAGCTTGGAAGCAACACTCCTGGACTGCTGCAAGAGCTTCACCAACCTCACATTGGAGGTATAATCAATACAAAAAACATTTTATTATTTTGTCTTTTCTGTTTATGCACATGCTAGTTTAAATTTACTATTTTCATTTATTGTCTTGTATTTACTGTTTTTATTGAACTGCTACTAAGGAGTCCCTTCTCCTTGGTAGGTGCCCATTTGCACAAGCTAGGGTGAAAACCCTAGCTACAGTTTTGGCGACTCCCCTAGTGTTCCTTTGAATTTCTGGTTATAGTTTTTAGCAATTTTTAGTTTTCTGCAATATTTTCCTTTTTTTTCCTTTCGGCTGTCCCTTTCGGCAGTCTGGTTTGCTGCCGTAAACCACGTCTTTTGTCCCCGTAGTTGCAATCCGACCGCGGCTTTTAGACTGTTACCTGCGATCCGACCGCGGCTCTCAGACTGTTTTCCGGCGATCTTCCGGTGGTTTTTAGTCTGTTTCCTGCGATCTAACCGCGGCTCTCAGTCTGTTTCCTGCGGTCCGACCACGACTGTCCATCCCTTTCCTGCGATCCGCCTGCGGCTTTCAGCCATTTTCCTGCGATCCGCTTGTCGCTTTCAACCATTTTCCTGTGATCCGCCTACGGTTTTCAGCCATTTTCCTGTGATCCGCCTGCGACTTTCAGCCATTTTCCTGCGATCCGCCTGCGGCTTTTAGCCATTTTCCCGTGATCCGCCTGCTGCTTTCAGCCATTTTCCTGCGGTCCGCCTGCGACTGTCGACCTATTTCCCGCGATCTGACCGCGCAGTTTTGCCGCATACCCGCGATCTGTTTTCTGCACTTTTTCCCTGTTTGAACCCCGAACTTTGCTGCAATATTTTCTGCACCTGCACAGCCACCTATCCCATCTGTAGCCATACTTCCCTACAGCCTTTTTCTGCAGTATTATTTTTGTTCCCTTTACAGAATTTCTTAAGTTTCAGCATTTTAATTGAAAAGAGAAAATTTTGCATTTCAAAGTTTAATTTCTGCATTATTATTGTTAGTTAGAAAGTTTCCCACCCTTGTGGCACTTTTACTTGGGTTCATTATCTCACACGCACACACTTTGTCACCTAATTCAAGTGAGCCCTAAAATACTACTTAACACAACCAAGTTTCTAACCCCACTTGGGGAACACATAAGAATATTGTAGTTAGGTAGGGTCGGGCGAATAGGCATCCAAATAACACCCCTCGGTCGCTTACACTTGAGACATAGTTGTTGTCCATTAGGGAACCAAAATCCCCTAGTATTTTTTGGCACGGTCACAACCAGTTTATCAGAGGGACTCTCCCCTAGGAGGGTTGAAGTAGCCAGACTGGTTCCGGAGGCCTGAGTGGAATACCGCAATCCATTCAGTCACCGAAGGATACCTTTCGTAGTTCTCAGTGTATCACCCATATGGGGATACAACGGCGATAGAACCAAACTACAGATTCACCTTTTTTGGACGTGTCATGAACGGGGTATCTTAGTTTCCTTTCTTCTAGGATTGACTACTCGGCGTCCCTTCCGGTAGGGGGATATCTTTAGCCACTTGGCTCTACTATCCATATTGTCTGACTTGGATTTCATCACCTTGCAGAGGATATGTCTGGTTGAGTCAGAATACTATTTAGCTAGGTGTTTGCATGCTCCCTTACCTCCCTTTGGTCCACTATTTTTATTTTTTAGGAAACCTATTGCTTGTTGGTATTTTGACCATTTTTTGATGCTCCACTTATTGTAGCATAGTTGTTACAGTAAGTGTTTTGAGCTGGTTGTTGGCATGAGTGCCGTCTTTTTTGCGCTCTCCTTCTGCACACTTGGCTGCATTAGGGTTTTTGAGCTGTTTTTCACTCGACACAAATCCCATATATTTGACACCATCTGTCAGCATAGAGTCCCCGAGACATTCTCGGCGTGTCCGAGGCCAGCCCTCGCAGCACAGTTCACTTGACACCACCCGTCATAGACATAGAGCTTCATCACTCAACTCCACTCGTCATAGACGCAGAGCTCCGTCCCTCGGCACTGACGCCCCTTATTTTACCTCTGATTCTGAGGCAGAGTCCGAGAACCCCACTTATACTGCACCAACCAGCCCCATGGCTGGCATGACTTCAAACCCTTTCTTTGTAGGGACTATTGGTGGAGCATCCACCACCACCTTAGCTACCAAACCCGCTTTGGGTATGCCCTCGATGGGGCCCACACCCACCATTCCGATCACTGTACCTATTCCAGTGACTAGCATACCCATCCCCACTCCACCAGTGACTCACACTACCCTTGGCGGTGTAGGACCGTCCCATACCACCTTCGTTCCTCCACCTGGGGGCAACGTCCCCAACTCGAACCTAGTTCCTCCACTTGGGGGAATTGGCCCCAACGTGGTCACAACCACCAGTATGTCACATCCTTCTACTAGTTTTCCATTCATGGCTAGTCTCAACCTTCCTGACCTAGCCAGACTGACTAACGATCCCATCAGACACGACCCTGCGTGGCCTCACATGCCCACCAAGATCCCATCAGACATCCCTAAGTTTGAGGGCAAGGCAGGTGAAGACCCCCAGAACCATATTATGTCCTTCCATCTATGGTGTTCCTCCAACTCCATAGTGGACAACTCTGTCCGCCTCCGTCTGTTACAGCGCACCCTCACTGGCTCTGCATCTAAGTGGTACATCGAGTAGCCCCATGGGACCCATGCCACCTTTATCTCCCTCGCCTCGACCTTCCTGCAGTTCTTTCAGTTACCTGTCCGTTATGACGTGGGAGTTGAGATCCTACTGTCTTGTAGATAGAACACGACCACCCACATCACTGACCACATTCATGAGTGGCGTCGATGCCGTAGCCTCTGCAAAATCAAGTTAGATGACCGTATCTTCTTAGATTGGTTTCTAAAATATCTCCTTCTTGTCATTGCCAAGGATGTGGAATCCGAACAACCCCAGTCCGAAGAAGAGGCCATCCTCAAAGCCCAACAATTTGACCTTATTTACGCCCAATCTGGTTACCTATATTCCATCATCCCTGACGCCCCCCGCGGCGATTCCTCCCAGCACGGTGTGATGGGGGCATCCCATGCCGCAGATGGCATCATTGGCCGTATAGCCTCACATAACCAACCCTTTTCCATAACACGTCCTAGTCATGGCCCCGACCTTTTGCGGGCTACATCCCAGTCCAGAGCAACCAATTCGTATGCTCCCATGGTACATCACCACCATTCCCACGGACCCTCATGTCCACCTCAGTGCATCGGCCATGCCGCCCCTGTTTACGTCCCACCAGTCGCACCTCAGCCATATTACCACCCGCAAGCCGCGCAAGCTCCTGTACCCTCTCAAGCTCCCCATGCTTATTATCCGCCACATGCAGCACCTGCGGCAAACCCACAACCCGTTGCACTGGCATATCAGCAACCCCCACAAGGTTCAGCACCTACGCTACCTCCACCAACTTATTATCCACCACAGCCTGCTCCCGCACCTACACAACCCCAGAACTCACCTGCCACCCAAGGGCAAGTGTATGCGCAACAGAATCCGCAACCCAACCAAAATAACCAATGCCAACAAGGCCAACAAAACTGCGGCAAAGGCCGTAACCGTGGGAACAACCCCCCTCCAGATCAAGGCGGTCAACCTCCCAATCCCCCAACCAACAATAACGGGGCACCTACCAACCAAAACCCTGAACGGCCGCCTAAGCAAGCCAAAAATCCTAATTTGCGAACAAACCATCCTTGTTCTATTTGCGGGGTCTATGACCACTACACACATGCTTTCCCACATTTGGAGTGAGCTCGGCAACTTTGGACTGATGATGCCCACCGCCAAGGGCACGCAGCTCCTCAGGCGCCACCCAACCCCCCACCACCTCAGAATCCACCCTTGGTGTTACAAAACCCTTTACCAACCCAAGGCGTAGTGAACACTTAGCCATTGGCTCATCCTCAAGGAAACGCGCCTCCCCAACAACAAACCACTTATGCCGCTCCTGATCAACCCATGATAGACTCAGGTACCCATCACTTGCTAATCATGTCATCCGCCGATTTCAACCTCCAAACCCGTCGGAACCAATATGGCTCCACCCCTGAAGCCCTTCCCGTTGACAAAAACACCAACACTCATCCCACCGATCAGTCGTTACGAATACCCCCTGCCCCACTAGATGGCGCCTCCAAAGCCCCTCGCTTCCCACTTCGCCGCATCAACAATAACCCCAATGCTCGCGCTGCGTCTAATTACAACATTGTAGATGACTTAGCCCAGTCCCCTGCAACCATGTATGCGTTAGAAGTCTTAAAAAACTGTCCTACACAGCGCAAGACTTTGCTTTCAGCCATTGGTGCTATTGACCCAAATGATTCACGAATGATGGCCTTCGATTTGGACCAATCCGAACCACGCTTGCCTTCCACATTAGCGTTCCAAGTTTCTGTATCCATTCGGAATCTTGTCACCCATCGATGCACCATCGATGAAGGTGCCTCTACATGCGTTATGTCCACATTCGTTTGGCAGAAGTTGGGATCCCCTACACTCTAACAGTCCACCACTGCGTTGCGAACCTACGACGGTCGTTCGGCTCAACCCCAAGGTCTCTTAGCCAATGTCCCCGTCCAGTTGGCTGGTAAAACAGTGCTCATTGACATAGAGGTCATCAACACCCAGCTTGATTATAATCTCTTACTTGGCCGCAGTTACATGTACGCCATGTGGGTGGTTTCCTCATCCGTTTTTCGTACCATGATGTTTCCCCACGACGGACGCATGGTTAAGGTTGACCAACTCACCTATTACGATCCCAATGCCCCCACTGCACCAGAAAATGTTCTCCCCATGGTTGAACAACCTGCTTGTGGTGAAACTACCTCATTGGTTTCCTCAGTGGGACCCGGAGTCTACTCAGATACGTCGATGACTTCAACATTCCAAGCCATTCCACCCCCGTCACCCGCGATCGATATATTTGACTTATGTACCCTTTCCCACAATACACCAACACCCAACCATCAACCGCCCTTGCTACCCCAACCACCATTGGTACCTAGTCATGTTGGTGTTACACCCATCCACACAATCCCCTTCCTATTTCCCCCTTTGGGAGTAGTAAGCTCCCTGGTTATGGCTACCCTCAACCTCCCGGGTTTAACTTTAGGATTACCCATATGGTACATCACGCCTCCTGTTTCCCCTCCGACACCAAATGTCGTCCTACAACCGGTGCAACCCATCAACACCACTAGTCAACCACCTCCTGGTGTCTCTACCCCTTCATCATCCAGTAATCCATCCCCTCTTATCAAGCACAGTTGGGGCAGAGGCCCACAACCATATACTGCTTTACCCCCGCCTAAACCAGTTAAGAATACCCCCGTGTTTCATGCTCCTCCCAAATGCTCGTTGTGTGATGAGTTAGGCCATGCTACTCATCATTGTCCACAATTACCCGCATTACAGGAACACATGCAAATGCTTGACGATGACCCCACAACTCCGGTTGTCCAACTGGACCCCACCCCTAAGCCTCGTGATAAATCACTACGTACCAACCACCCTTGTGCAATATGCGGTATTTACGGCCATTACTCACATCACTGTCCCGATCTCCCAGATTACAGAGCAGCTCTCTATGAGATGAATAATTTGGACCTTGAGATGGCTCCCGCCACCATTGAATAGATCCACCCCCCAGCATCCCCACCAACCAGAGAGATTAATACTATTTATATGATCTCTTCTAATAGCACTCCCTCGTCAACCAATTTGACAACCCAAAGTTTCCACAACGATGAGGAGATTCTCGAGGCTCTTACTGCACCGGATTACCCCTGGGAAGATATGCACCATCGCTCCTATTTCCTCCCAGAAGAGTCCTCCTCCACCACAGCCACCCAATTCTCGGTTGAGTCCAAAGATTTCCTCCCCACCAAAGTCAACTGGTTCAAAGATCTCGTTCCCGCCCCCGACGCCTTCGAGGAAGGTAACATGGCCAACATCTCACCCGTCATCCCCATTGATATCTCTACCCTAGCTGGTGCTCCTGAAATCATTTCGTTAGGAGATTCCTGCATCGAGTACGAGATCAGAGAGTACAAGAAACTTTTCCAAGAGTTCCGCGATGTCTTTTCCTGGTCCTACACCGAAATGCCTGGTCTTGACCCTGCTATCATCGAGCACCACATTGACACCTCTGAGTTAGGGGGCATAATAGATTACCTCGACCCTGGGATAGGGGGCATGATCAATCATTTTGAACCTTACCCATCACATCTATCTCAGTGTTTCAATGATCCCATTGTTCAAACCAACACATGTGTGATCCAAAATCACAAACCCCATGCGCATAGCATGGGGTCAAGTCATTAACCCTACTCACTTTTTCACATGCGTGATCTCAACCATTTTTGAGGTCACATGTCACTTGTATATATGATTTGATTCGATACACCTAGTATTCTGCCCCCACGGGTCATCATTTCTCCCAACCACTTCATCCTTGGCTTGGTGGACTCAACTTTATTTATAGTCATTTTTAACCTCGTTTTTCCTTTGCCATTTTGAAGTGCGTATGACCTCCATTTTTCGCACCATTTGCACCGCCGGATTCATATTTCCGTGCCTGTGATGATGCTTGAGATCATTTCTCGCTCTCACCAACAACTTTAGGGCATTTTTTCCATGCCCCACGTCGCCATCTCAATTTGCGCGCCACATCGGCCGTTGTCAGTTTTTAGCATTCCTTATACCATTGGATTCATATGTCCATGCTTGTGATGATGCTTGAGATCATTTCTCGCTCTCACCAGAACCTTTATTGACATCGTGACATGACACCTTGCCGCCTCGGTTTGCGCACCACATCGATCGTAGCCTGTTTTTGATATATTTTATATCAGCGGATTCATTTTTTTGAGCCCGTGATGATGCTTGAGATCATTTCTTGCTCTCACCCCCAGATTTTTTGGGTATTTTTTCCAAAACGCCCCCTGTCGCCTCAGTTTGCGTGCCACCTCGGTCGTTCTCCATTTTTGACACTTTTTATATCGTCAGATTCAGTTTTTCAAGCTCGTGATGATGCTTGAGATCATTTTTCGCTCTCACCAGGTACAATTTCAACATTGTGTCCTGACACCTTGCTGCCTCGATTTGCGCACCACATCGACCGCCATCGGATTGTTACACATTTTTACATGAGCCATTCACTCCAGTCATATTGCAATTATTTTGTTATTTTTCCACCATTCATCATCCCACAAGGAGGCCCACCAGTGTTCCCCCCCACCCTCGTTCTTGGTTCTCATCGATGTTCCTTGATTGAGCACTTCCTCCTTGCTTGGCCATTCCTTTTGTTCAGTATAATTTTATCCCTTTTTCGGGCTGGACAAGTCCTTTACGAAAAAGGCACTTAGGGAGTTTTTGTTAAGATCTTTTCTGACTCCTAAAACAATGAAAAGATCGTCGAGCAATCTTGCTTCCTTTCATGCTCGTTAAAGTACCTGAAAGGGCGTCTATCTAGTATAAGTTTAACCCTTTTCTAGACCTGATAGACTAATTACGAAAAAGGAATACTCTAGTGACACCGACTATAAGAGTTCTTCATTGCATCCTTTTATGCTTCTTCGAGCCTTGGAGACTAACACACGAAAAGGAACCCCCCTTTGGATTCTTCTTGTTGCTTTCAGACTCTCTAAAATTAAAAGCAACCATGAGCACGCACCGTCCTGGGCTCGTACAAATTCACACGACGGTACCATTCCATTATTTTAGAGTCTTCTTATCGCTTTCAGACTCCTTAAAATTGAAAGGAATCACGAGCATGAACTGTCCTGGGCTTGTATAAATCCACATGACAGTACCATTTTGAACACACTTCTTCTAGTTCCTTAACCAATGAAGAAGTCCCCCCCCGTGCCTCTCGGCACTATGATCGATCACCACGGCAGCACCCCCAATAAGGTCGCCTTTGTTCAGAGTATTCTGCAGTCTCCTGCCATCTTACCCCAACTTGAGTATCACTCATCCCAGTCACTATCCTTGATCCATTACAGCTATGATCCCTTTCCCACTAGTCAGTTTCATATGCTTCCCGATCATCCCCGCCATCATACTCTGAACAAAGGAAGTTTGAGTCCACCCACTCTACTTGCCCAGTTATCCCCCACCCCCATAGTATGTCAGTCCTACCATCAGTACTCTCACACTTCGGTTCTCCACCTCGTGCTCCTATCAAGGAAACATCATTGCCTTGCTAGTTGCAGGTCTCCCTTTGTCAATGAAAGCCCATCTATTCCAGAGGATAGACCTAGAGGTCCCTGCGCCTTGGACCCATCACCATCTGTGGTGAGTGCCTACGGACCATTTTGAGAGGAGTCATCAGTGCCTCTCCGAGTGGTTGTTTCTCACATGCTCGACTTCAACATCTTGATCGCATCGTTGAGAATCGTGCAGGGTATATATCCCTTCAGTTATTGGTCGAAGACCCCGGATTTCCCCCGACTCTAGCACATTGGGGAGTCACTTCGGAACGCCCAGTTATATGTTCCCGTGGATGTCCGGGTTGTGTTGGCGATTGTATTCGGAAGCCATCCAGTTATATGCTTCCTTGAGTACCCAGTTTAGTTCCAGTTCAGTGTACCATTGCGGGTATGACTCCCCGTCACTATGATCCAGCAGTTCATCAGTTCCTCTAGTACCACACTCAGCAGCACTATTGTTATTCCAGTGTATCAGTTCTTCAGCTCAGACATGGTCAGCACAGCAGTACGTCCCAGATTCTGTGTCCCCTCTGGACCCTTATGATGTACACAGTGGTTCTCCATGTATCTTTCAGGTCCCCATTTTCGGGCCTCATTGTTATTGTTTATATATATCTTGATACGAGCATGGGTATGCCCGCCTCGTCCATATATTGAGATTCTCCCTCATTCATTATTTGAGGCCATGTATATTTCAGGTCCCCATTTTTTGGACCACATTGTTATTATTATAGATCTTGATACGAGCATGGGAATGCCCGCCTCGTCCATATGTTGAGATTATTCCTCATTCATTATTGAGGTCATGTACTTTCAGTTTTTGCAGTTTGTTCGGGACCGTTGTTCCGGGCTCTAGTTCGTTTCTTCTCCTCTCCACATCCCAAGAAAACCATAAAAGACTTATGATGTCTACCAGCCATACGATGAACTCCTGCCCTCACACATCAGGGGGCAATCTGTTAACACCCAAAAAGTGCTCACTACCTCATCTACCCCATTACATGACTCATTTGTCCATATTTCCTACCATATTTGCCTCCAAAAGGACAAAAAACCAAAAAGCCTCCAAAAGGCCCAAAACCCCCTTTTTCCCCAAAATAAGTTAAATTCCTCCAAAAATAGCAAAAACCCTTTAAAAAGGGAACAAAAAATACAAAAAGAGGAAAAATAGGGGAAAAAAGGAAGCAAAAACCCTATACAGCTGACCTAAACCATATGGTGCCCAAAAACATGGGTCAGCACTCCACCACTAAAAACCTATAAGTAGGTGATGGAGGCTCCCCATTTCACATCCACAATCATCCTTATCCTCACTCTGCCAAAAATTCTGACGAAACCCTAGCTCTCCATTTGGAGCTAATTTCCACTTGAGAACCCCATTTGGCCCCATTTCCAAAACATCTTTGGAAGAAGGAGACGGAACAACACCGGAGCTTGGAAACAACCCTCTTGGACTGCTGCAAGAGCTTCACCAACCTCACATTGGTGGTATAATCAATACAAAAAACATTTTATTATCTTGTCTTTTCTGTTTATGCACATGCTAGTTTAAATTTACTGTTTTCATTTACTGTCTTGTGTTTACTGTTTTTATTGAACTGCTACTAAGGAGTCCCTTCTCCTTAGTAGGTGCCCATTTGCACAAGATAGGGTGAAAACCCTAGCTACAAACATTACAGAAGAAAATGGCCATGCACAAGCAATGGAAACAAATGAAGACCCAGCTGGATGAATTGCAAGGTCGGGAGGAAAATGATGATGCTGAGTACACCAGGCTATAGAAAAGATCACAGGTTCTTGATGATTTAGCTGTTTTAGCTGAGTCTTCTAGAAGCATCTAGTCTATTGCTAAGTTAGGATGATAAGGACTCATAGGTGGTAGTTTGTTGTTTTTACTTTGCCTATGTTAATGATTCGAGAGACTTAAGTTCAAAGGTCTTTTCCATTTTTGAAGGGATTTGATCCAATAGAATAGGATCTCCAAACTATTTTATTTTGAAATTTTTTTGTATATATATGAAACAGTAATGAATTAGAAGAGGTTGGAACTTGAAACAATATAATGGAAGTTCGATTTTAAAGCTTATGTATAGGCATGTATACAGTTTTTTATGTTATCTTTTGCAGAAATGACTGTTTTTGAAATGAATTATGATCTTTGAGCCTATCTTATTTTAATTTATGAAGTGTATACTGTCAATATTCTGTCTATGCATGATCTTAGCATCTCATGTTGTGATTCTTTTGATTAGTATATAACTATGCCCCTATTCTGAAATGAAACCTGAGCTCTTACATTCATAAAATCATTATCATAGTCATTTTTTGTTCTTGTTTAAGTACTGAAACTTTATATTATCCCTGTCATTTGATCTTAAATATCCAACCTTGGTCATATATTCATTTGTCACCAAAACTGATAGAATTACTGTGTAGATGTCCTATGTCTACTATCTAAGATTTCCTTAAGCTTGAACCCCAATAGTCTAGGTTCAACTTTAGGGATAACACTATGCCCATGGTAGGTATCTAGACGGTGCCCGTGAAGGTCTTTTGGATGCAAGATAGAATGAGCCATAGAATGACGACCGTGGCTCGGATCGACAAACAGTTGACTCCGTTGGATTCAGGACATCAGAATAGTGCTAGGGGTTCCCCTCTCCGTTGGTCCCATGGCCCAGGTGTCATCTTGTAGGTCCATTTTGGAAACTAGGGTTTTGCTCAGTAAGGGAGTGTGCAATTTTTGCACACGGGGGTCATCTTTGCAAAATCATCCACCAGGCACTTATGGCTAGTGTTCCCAGCTGGAACCTTCCTAGACACACTTGTAGGACTCCCCAAAACTCGGTTCTGTTGCACGGTTGGAATTCTATGCCCCCGGTAGGTATCCAACGGGTGTCCCTGAAGGCCTTTTGGATGCAAGACGAAATGAGCCATAGAATGAAGACCGTGGCTCGGATCGACAAATCGTCGACTCTATTGGATTCAGGACGTCGAGATAGTGTTAGGGGTGCCCCCCACCGCCGGTCCCATGGCCCAGGTGTCATCTTGTAGGTCCATTTTTGAAACTAGTGTTTTGCTCAGTAATTGAGTGTGCAATTTTTGCACACGGGGGTCAACTTTGCAAAATAATCCACTAGGCACTTATTGCTAGAGTTTCCACCTGGAACCTTCCTATACACACTTGCAGGACTCCGAGGAACCCTTTTTTGTTGCACAGTTGGAATTCTATGCCCTCGGTAGGTATCCAATAGGTGTCCGTGAAGGCTTTTTGGATGCGAGACAAAACGAGCCATAGAATGACGACTGTGGCTCCGATCGACAAACCGTTGACTCCATTGGATTCAGAACATCGGGATAGTGCTAGGGGTTCCCCTCGCCGCCGATACCATGGCCCAGGTGTCATATTGTAGGTCCATTTTGGAAACTAGAGTTTTGCTCAGTAAGGGAGTGTGCAATTTTTGCACACGGGGGTCAAATTTTCAAAATCATCCACCGAGAACTTATGGATAGCGTTCCCAGCTAGAACCTTCCTAGACACACTTGCAGGACTCCCCGGAACCCGGTTTTGTTGCATAGTTGGAATTATATGCCCCCGGTAGGTATCCAACAGGTGTCCGTGAAGGCCTTTTGGATGCGAGATAGAATGAGCCATAGAATGACGACCGTGGATCGGATCGACAAACCGTCGAATCCATTGGATTCAGGACATCAGGATAGTGCTAGGGGTGCCCCTCTCCGCCATTCCCATGGCCCAGGTGTCATCTTGTAGGTCCATTTTGGAAACTAGGGTTTTGCTTAGTAAGGGAGTGTGCAATTTTTGCACATGGGGGTCAACTTTGCAAAATCATCCACCGGGAACTTATGGCTAGCGTTCCCAACTAGAAAATTCCTAGACACACTTGCAGGACTCCCCGAAACCTAGTTTTGTTGCACGGTTGGAATTCTATGCCCCTGGTAGGTATCCAGACGGTGTCCCCGAAGGCCTTTTGGATGCGAGACAAAACGAGCCATAGAATGACGACCGTGGCTTGGATCGAAAAACCGTCAACTTCGTTGAATTCAGGACATAGGGAGAGTGCCAGGGGTGCCCCTCTCCGCCGATCCCATGGCCCAGGTGTCATCTTGTAGGTCTATTTTGGAAACTAGGAACACCGTGGATGTGAGATAGAACGAGCCATGGAATGATGACCATGGCTCGGATCAATAAACCGTCGAATCCGCTGGATTCAAGACATAGGGATAGTGCTAGGGGTGCCCCTCTCTGCCGGTTCCATGGCCCAGGTGTCATCTTGTAGGTCCATTTTGGAAAGTAGGGTTTCGCTAAGTAAGGGAGTGTGCAATTTTTGCACACGGGGGTTAACTTTGCAAAATCATCCACCGGGCACTTATGGCTAGCGTTCCCAGTTGGAACCTTTCTAGACACACTTGTAGGACTCCCCGGAACCTGGTTTTCTTGCACAGTTGGAATTCTATGCCCTCGGTAGGTATTCGACATGTGTCCATGAAGGCCTTTTGGATGCGAGACAGAACAAGCCATATAATGACGGTCATGGCTCGGATCGACAAACCGTCGAATCCGTTGGATTCAAGACATTGGGATAGTGCTAAGGTTTCCCCTCTTCGTCAGTCCCATGGCCCAAGTGTCGTCTTGTAGGTCCATTTTGGAAACTAGGGTTTTGCTCAGTAAAGGAGTGTGCAATTTTTGCACACAGGGGTCAACTTTGAAAAATCATCCACTGGGAACTTATGGCCAGCGTTCCCAGCTGGAACCTTCCTAGACACACTTGCAAGACTCCCTGGGACCCGGTCTTGTTGCACGGTTGGAATTCTATGCCCCCGGTAGGTATCTAGACGGTGTCCTTGAAAGCCTTTTGGATGTGAGACGGAACGAGCCATAGAATAACGACCGTGGCTCGGATCGACAAACCATTGATTCCGTTGGATTCAGGACATCGGGATAGTTCTAGGGGTGCCCTTCTCTGTTGGTCCCATGGCCCAGGTGTCATCTTGTAGGTCCATTTTGGAAACTAGGGTTTTGCTCAGTAAGGGAGTGTGCAATTTTTGCACATGGGGGTCAACTTTGAAATTTTTTGATTTTGATTCTAGAACTAGACATTCAAAGAGTGGCAATCAAACCGACCACATTGCACCCTTGGTATATTTCTATGTCCTTAGTGTGCCACGTCATTTAAAAACTCCTTAGTGTTCCATTATATTTGGATTTTGAGTAATTAATGTCATTTTTAAGAATTCAAAGTTCCAAATAAAAAATGGAGGCAATGTTTCATCGATGATATCCCTCTGATCCTTGCTATCTTTGTTAGATCAAAGTCACCATGAAATGTTTCCATCAAGCTATGGGGGAATACTTTCCAAATCACAATGAACAACCATTACATCATCGTTTGTATCAATCAGGAACATTCAATTTTAAATACATTTTCATATGAGGATAATCCATCATTTTTACAAACATAGGACCATGAACATCTTATTTTCCTGCATCAAAACAACATTATCAAGGAATATCATTAAACTAGTTAGGTATTTCATTTTCCATGGATTCTGTATGATTACTTTTGCATTATGACAAGTGGAAAATGGACATATGAAAGAGGTAAAGCACAAACCAGGGTCTTACATACTAGGGTTTAGTAAAAATATGGTTTATATCTTCAATGATTTTATGAGAGTGAATTCATGACCAGCTATTGGTTAGCATATTGGAACAAACTAGGGTATATTTGTTACATATATTTGACCATATGTACATGAAGGCCCAATAAATTTTATTACACTTTAGTTCATGCATTCCTTGCCATTGTACTTGATACTTTGCCCTTGTTTTTAGCATGCTAGAGTAGGCACACTTCAACCGAACTGCATAGATGCTCGTGTACGTAGCGTTTGATGAAATACGGTAGCATTGATGAAATGTGTAACATCTATTCGAGGCTTCCTCTTAGTTTTTGAAAATGTCATAGGATTACATTGATGATATGCGTAGCATGTTACTATTATGACAGAGGTTATTCAAACATATTTTGACTTATTTTGTTAACTTTTGTTTTTTCCTTGCAACATATTTTCCTTGCAACCATAGTCCTGATCAAAGGGCATGAACCCTTGGAGTTGACAAAAAACACAATTTTAAATTAGATATCAAATTAGCATGCATGTGCTAAGTTCATTGAACTGTTGAAAGATATTATTAGTTTTTTTATTAAGATAATGTTTTCATAACACAATGGTGAGATGTTACTTGATCAATGCAATAAATGTAAGAGAATAAATATTGCTTAAAATGTAATTATATAAATTTCAATAGGATAATTTATCAATTTGTGGTTCAGAGATAAATCATCACAAGCACAAGTGGAAACTCGAGAGAGAAAATGGAATATATTGTATCATGCATTGATAGTCGAATGGTTGTAATACAAAATATGGCAAAGTAGCCGACCCTCAAATGGCATGTCAATGTACATGTATCCCTAAGTACAACAATGTGTACATGTACATGTCAAAATACATATATACAAGACTATGCAACATCAAAAATCAATCTTTCGCTTGTTTTTCCCCGACTTTCCTCTATCGACCATCTCCCTGGGATCGCTCTGCATCTCAAGAGTCTGCAAAAAAAAACAATATTTTTATCAAATAATTGCACTAATACCCTACCATTAACAAACTTAAAAAATTAACTTATGGCCAAATTATTTATGACAAACACTCACCAAATCCTCATGGGGTATAGATGTGAGCGGTGTGCTCATGGAGGGCCTCTCTATAGTTGTGCTCTGAAAATAAAAGATCATATCTCAATTAATTCAACAATTCAACATTGATCAACATGTTTGGGTAAATCGAATAAAAAATCTTGGTCATTAATGAACATCTCACCACAAAGGAGACCCGGTCAGAACCATGGATTGAGCAGAGGGGTCGGGCACTTCTGCCGCTAATGGATAAATTCACCAAATGGGGAAATAGTTAGACATGCATGAATAAACAATATAGTAACATGGTTAAATACTATGCATTGTGATTGTTGAAATAGTTATCTCTGTATGACTTGTGCCTATTGCAGATGTGGCACTAACTGCAGCATCAATGACCCTTGTTAGGTGAGGGGTAGATGGATCTCTCGTGTGTATGCTATAGAGGACATCCACACCCTTTCTAGGAGTGGAGCCTCTCTTATACACTTGTGCCTTTTGCACATTTGGACTACGAGGAGATCCAACTGCTGACAGTCTATGAAGTATAGAGGCTGGTGGCTACAATAACCAATACTGACGTAGTTAGAAATGCATTGGTCAATGAAATAACATGTATTAACAAACTGACAATGATGAAATACATACTGATGTACTGTATACTTCAATCAATTCTAAGAAATGGTCTGTCGTCCAATCTGTTTCCATGGGAACGCTATCGGTTGTATTCCCACTAGGGGGGAGCTCACTAGATGAAATCATTTCCCTCTGATGGGGATCTACAACCTACAATTTAGAAAATTGTAAATATTAGATCGTGTAGCATTAATTAAGTAACATGTGATAATAAACTAACATGTATTAAAACAATGTCATGTTGAAATAGTTACCTCAGTGTGAGATGTTGTCACTGAAGGTATGACAACATCTTGTAACTCAGAAGGTTCTGCTGCATGAGCCTCTTGCCCCTCATGCCCTTCTGGTAGCAACTACAAGTTTTAAAATCATTAAAAATATTAGCAATCTATATATGTGTATAGTAAGGAAAAATCATTTACAAATGACACTAAATTGTTAACTGGATTTACTCATGTATTAAAATAATGTCATGTTGAAATAGTTACCTCGGCTTGAGATGTTGTCGTTGAAATTATGACAACATCATCTACATCGGGCATTGCTGCTACATGAGCCTCTTGCCCCTCATGCCCTTATGGCAGCAACTACAAGTTTTAAAATCATTAAAAATATTAGCAATCTATATATGTGTATAGTAAGGAAAAATAACTTACAAATGACACTAAATTGTTAACTGGATTTACTCATGTATTAAACTAATGTCATGTTGAAATAGTTACCTCAGCGTGAGATGTTGTCACTGAAAGTATGACAACATCATCTACATCGGGCGGTGTTGGTGCATGAGCCTCTTACCCTTGATGCCCTTCTGGCAGCAACTACAAGTTTTAAAATCATTAAAAATATTAGCAATCTATATATGTGTATAGTAAGGAAAAATAATTTACAAATGACACTAAATTTTTAACTGGATATACTCATGTATTAAAATAATGTCATGTTGAAATAGTTACCTCATTGTGAGTTGTTGTCACTGAAAGTATGACAACATCATCTACATCAGGCGGTGCTGGTGCATGAGCCTGTGGACTGTGCTCTGCATCATCGGTGCAAAGGTCTTCAACCTCGTGCCCTTCTTATAGCAGCTACAAGTTTTAAAATCATTAAACATATTAGCAATCTATATATATGTGTATAGTAAGGAAAAATAATTTACAAATGACACTAAATTGTTAATCACTTACTTACCTGTGTAAAATACCCAGTAAAGGTATCATCTGTTTGGACAAGACCAAAGCAAGGATGGACACATACTGTGCATGGGTGGGGCTGTTGACTGTGCTCATGAGGTGCAAGTCTAGTGCCACTACTAGATGCTCCTGGACCACTAGAAGGTGGTGGCTCTACCCCACTGGGAGGTGGTGGATCTACCCCACCGAAAGGTGGTGGCTCTACTCCACCCATAGATGGTGGCTCTGGTGTCCCTTCCTGGTACGTACCTTGAAGGTACGTGCTATGGCGAACAACCGCTTGTGCCAGCAGTAGGAAGGACTCCTGTGTCTCTGGGACCAACTGATGTGCAGGTGGCAAATCTGGCCTGGGTAACTTCCTGCGAGGTGGAGATATAGGGTGATTGGGATCTATGTGCCTCACATTGGGACGTTGTTGAGGCATCCCCATCCCAATGCCCTGGTACTCCAAGATATCAAAATAGTTAACATGCTTCCCCATCAAAAATTCTGCGTACATTTTTCTCAAAAAATATAGAGGCATTTCCCTGCTGTTGTGTGGTGGTGCATCAAACATCATGTATCATCGGTCTATCCAGTTATCTATGAATGGTTGATATGTACACCACTCGATAGAAATGTGCCTTTTGTTTGCATTCGGGATTTCACTCGTTCGTGGATCTATAAAGAGGGAAAAGATATGTTGTTTTGAGATCTTCAACTTCTTAACTTTTTTGTAGCTAAGTCCATCCTCATATTGTTGCCTCTTTCTTTCTCTGAATGTGGCAATATCTTGCAGTGCACCATTAGACCTACTCCAAATTGGATGCAAGCATAAGATGCCTATCATCAACAATAGTAATTGAGGCTCGAATTTCTCTGAGCCTTTGGATTTCTCTTTGGATGTCTGAGTGTGCATCCATGGTCATCACTGCAATCAAAAAATGAAAAAAATAAAAAAATTAGAAACGTATACATGTGCTATAATGACATCTCTCAAAAATGAAAAATGTACAAACTTTGTACAAGAACGAATACATTACAAACATAAATATCATCTCAGGCATACATTACAAACATAAATATCATTTCATATGACCATTGCAGGCATACATTATGGGTCCTTGCGGGCATAAGGGTGAAGACCATGAGGGCATAAAGACCATGATGATGTGGCAAATATATGTAGTTTTATTGGTTAAGGATAACATGGAAATAAAAATATCATTTGACTTATTTGAATTAATAAAAGAAAAAAGACAAGTCGGCCTCCTAAGTACATGGAAAGGAGAACAAGATGGTTGTGTTTTTTGTGTGGTGAGTGTGGAGAATTCGGGGGATAATTCGGGAGATAGAGGAGAGCTCTGATCTCGAGGGTCAGGAAGATGAGGACAGTTTTTGGTGAAGGAGAAGCAGCAGGTGGAGCAGTAAAACAATTTCTCTTTCTATCTTTTATTCTGGATTAAACTGAGGTAGCCTATTGATGGACATAATGAAGACATACTGGTAGAATGATGAAGAGATGATTGATGATATGGGCAGAATGTTGTGATGTGCATATGGACGGTGTAAAGTGTATGAATGGAGATATGGCAGCAGATTGATATGACATGAATAATGATGACAGAATGAAGATGTGATCTGATTGGTGATATTTGTTGATGGACAAAATGAATTTATATTGAATAATGAGTGCTTGATGAGAATGATGAAGTGCTTTGGAAACAAACATGGGCTTTTGGTTGATGATGTATGTAATCTGCAGACTTAAGAAGAGTCTGAAATATCATTTGTAAATCTATGGTTGTTGGGGTGTTGGTGCATCCCATTCAGTTGCAGCTGACAATATTATCTTGTGAATAGGATTGTCATTGATGACAACATTAATGACAAAGGTGTAAATGGCATGATGACAAGCAAACAAGGTGACTTGACAAGGATTGGAAAAGATGAGGTGATGGGAATTGGCACACCTAATGAGCCAAATGACCCATACTGTGGTAATTTGGAGTTGGTCTAAATACCCTAGACAAGGATGACTTGGAGATAACAAGTGACATGAACAAAGAAGCATGAAGTGAACAAAGAAGCTCGAAGTTGACACTTGGCAAGGAGATTGGGGGCATCCCTTATGGCATCTATGGGCATCCAGAAATGAAGTTAATGTACATGCGGGCATGTGGACAAGGTGACATGGGGGCATCTTGAAGATGCATATGCAGGCATGTTTGTGGAAGCCGCGAGCATCCTTGAGGCATGCTAAAGACACCCATGCGGGAAATTGAAGAAGGTCTAGCTACATGCATGTTCAAAGGCATAAATATGGCCCTTGCGGGCATGAGTTACAAGCTAGTGCGGGCATGCTGGAAGCAAAAGAAAATGGTGATGATGTGGGTATGAAGACCACGTTTAGGTGGGAAAAAGAAAGTCTAAATAAATATATACAGATATATATTTATAATTTATGAGGTGTTTATCGAAATCAAATTAAAATTTGATTTAAAAAATTAAAATATAGGCTCATTGATTCACCCCCCCCCTCAGTTAGCCATTGTGTCTAATAGGGTGGATGTAAAATTCATTAAGGGATTGATAGTAGGGAGGAATTAACATATGTTAAATAACAAATTTTATAATTTTTAGTTTTGGTATTTCATTTACAAAGATTTTTAGTTTAGGGCAACATAAAAATTTATATTTTTAATGATGAAATGAGGCAAGGATTTGGATGCTTACCTTTCCAATCCTCCTTGCAAGATGAAATATCCCTTGTTGAGCTTCCAAATCTCTCTTGTTGAGATTCTCCAATGCGTTTTGGCAAGTCGAAATCGCTAGAGCGTTTGGGTTTTGAGAAAACGGTGGGTAAAATAGTGCCGTGGTCTGCGTACTGTTTATTTTTTTTGGTTATATTAACCAAAACGCGCACGCGTTATAGTGATACATAACGCGTGTGCGTTATGTATCACTATAACGCGCAGACATTTTGGAATCCTATCCTACATGTCAATTCACATGGCAGGGTCGGAGTCCGCCCATGCCTACTTCTAAGTAACGTGCGCGCGTTTCTAATTTACACAATTCTAGCGCGTTTTGCGAATGCACGATTGCACCTAAAGGGTCTCTCAACTTCGTGCGAGGGCCCAACAACTGAAGTTCATCCGGTGAAATTGAGACAATGGGAGGAGTCCCCACTCAGATTGTCATGCAGTAACCTACGTGCATGAAAACATCACTAGAAAAAATATACAGGAGAAGACAAAATGCATACAGGAAATCAAAAGTACCTCTGGCAAAAGGACACTCTGCCTTCAACCTAATGGATGGACTTGGACTGTAGCCTTACCTGCAATCGCCGCCTATTAGGCTCATGGACGACTGAGTATGGAGGGGGGGATTGCAGAAGTGGAAAAGCTAGCATACCCGACTCTTAACTTCGGTGTGAAATGATGGGTTCGACAGCTTAGCCAAGCTTTTAATGGTTGTAGCGAAGTAGTTGAAGTGCTTTGATTGTCGTGGAGGAAGGAGACTGGTTTTGGCAATTGTAAAGAGTTGAAAGGTCCATGCAACACCTAATGTTTCAGTTTGTTTGGTGTTTCATCTCATCCATCATATGCGTCCAAATGAGGGTGAGCCGCATTAACCGATGCTCACCCTTAGACCCAGAATGAAATGTATACAATGAAACGTATGTGCTTTCATGTACTCTAGTTCCCCATGACTATGTGCTGTTTTTTTAAGCTTAAGGATTGCATCGACATAGTTCATTCGGTACTTCACTTGACACTAATTTAAATCTCCCCATTCTGCTCTCTCTATGGACACAAGTCTAATATTGGAACATCAACGATACCAGCTGACTTATCTTGGTTATTCTTCAATATCATACACAGATACCTAGCTGACTTATCTTGGTTATTCTTCAATATCATACACAGATACCTTGAATGACTGATTGAAGGAAAACTATTCCAAAATCATAAGGTAGTATGGCTTCGAAACGTCTATGAAAATCATAATCATGACTACTGTGGGATCTCCGAGCACACAATCCGAAATCATAAGGTAGGCGGAGGTCATACACATTGTCATCGTAGTCTTGGACCTAATTTTCAAAATGCACTTATTTCAAATGTTGTTGGTCTCACCTTTTACATCTATATTAAATAACCAAAAATTCAAGGCCATTGAAAGGCGCATTCAATTGTTTGCGTTGTTGATGCCCTTATCCGAACCATTTGAGAACAATGCATTTCGCCTTTCCTGGAGTTTCAAGCGAACTTCATCATTTTTTTTTCAACAGAAATACATCCCAACCAAGGGATTCGACTGGCTTGATGACGGCCTTCTGGTTCTGAAATGATTGTAGAAAACATACTCTCATTGACGGGAGGCATACATATTAATGTTTATCGATGATCTTTCATAAAGCCTTTCATAAGCTCTTTAGCATGGGATGATGTTGCCAAAACAATGCCTCTCTTTCCTCGTGCCGACAATAGCTTCTGTAACCGCGTGGTTTTCCAACTGAAGCTCGTAAGAGGATTACCTCTCTCTGCGTGTAACCTCTTGCTATGTGCATGAAAGGTGGTGAGTTGCGATCAGTCTAGGTCTGCTCATGTCCGTTATATATTCCTTGTGTTGGGAGTGACGTGGACAGGTCTGTACACCGCATTCTCAACTCAAGCCAAGCGTCCACCCCCATCAAAGCTTTTCCTAGATGGTAACGGTCATGAGGTGTTCTGCTGCGTGGATGTCCATCTCAATGGCTCCCCTTCTATTCACGTTCATGTGGAGCTGGCAATTTTCCTTCCATGGCCGTTACCCAACGTGCCCTTTCTCTGCCCATGGATCTTCCACTGCGTGCTTGATGCGTTTTATTTATTTATTAAAAATTTGATGTTTGGGGAAATAAATACTTAAAAAGGGACTTTGGGGTTTAGATTTTGAGAATAAATGGGGATTCAATAGGGTAATAAAAAGGGAAATAATCACACTTCTTTACATTAAGGCTAAACTGTGGAAATGGAACAAACATGAAGGGAAAGCTCCTTGCTTTATGGTGTGTTTTGACTGTGGCTAGTAACGTTGGTATTGACAATCTGAAGGTTTTTGGGGACTCTAGGGTCACCATCAAATGGGCGCAAGAAGAATATAACTTGAAGGTATTATCTCTTGTTCATTGGTGTAACAGGATAAAGGCTGTTATCCGTCTTTTCCGGAACATTTCGCTGGAGCACATTTACAGGCAACACAATCAGCTGCCAGACAAACTTTCTAAACAAGCCTTATGTGGTGACTTTGGAATTTTAATTTGGGAAGAAATCCATTTTTCACAGGTTCTGAACTATGGAGTTCTGAAAATATTTGAGTAATGTTGGTCGTAGTTTCTTCTTTGTCATGTATTTTGGGGTGATGATGTACTTTGGTAGTTTTTGATCATCCATCATGGAGGCTAGTTATAGCTCCTTTTTGTTTATTTTGGAAATTGCAGGCTGGTTTTTTGCCCCTGTATGGTTATGTCTTTTTATAGACTTGCTAAATCATGTACCTTTTGATTCTATATGAATAACATTGGTACGCTTTTTTCTGCTGCAAAAAAAGGGAAATGGGAGCTCATTTTATTTTTTGAAAAAAAAATACAATAAGGGCTTAGGGAAAAGGGTTTAGGAAGGGTAAAGGAATAAGTGTAAGGGGACTCTAAATGATAAGAGGTTTAGTCGGTTCCCTTCAAAATTATTTTTACTAAAGGGGATAAGGACATGAAAGGGGATAATGTATTAGGTAGAAGGGATAATTTAAAGTTCTTGCAATAATTTTAATGAGAAAAAGGGACAAGGGACTATTTACTTTGATGGGGCTTTAAAGGGGTCTAATGATAAAGGAAAATATTGGTAAAGATCATTTCTTCGAAAAAAGGGGAGAGGTTTTTTTTATTCTTAAAGTTGAAGGATATTGGCTTTCTTTGCAATGAGAGTGCCTGGGGAAATTGAGAATGCTAACGATGGATGCAATTCTGGAATTAAATGCTGACATGAAATTGGCAAACTTTTAGCCAACGAGGAAAATAATCACATACTTGCCAAAACTTTGACTAACTGCCGAAAGAGTCCAAGGGACTCAGGATTTAGAAAACGAGATATGGGTGTGACCAGTGTGATGAGCCAAACTCAATGGTGTAAAAATCATGACATGACGATGCCTAGGGTGAGAAGCAATAAATCTCCATGACATGACATCGACCGAACTATGGCGACACCAAAGATGCAACTATGCAAATTTGCCGAAGGCGTCATACAATGACGAAAATGGTGAAATAAGATATCAACATGACAAGCACATCGAACTAGATGCGACAACACTGACGAGATGACCTCACAACCAAATTTAGTAGGTTCGCCTCTGGTGTCATGCTTCAACACTTCAGAAGCATGTTGATGTTGAGAATCAACACCTTATATTAGGATGAGCCCTTGGAGGAGTTTCTCAATGAAGATTTTGTTGGTTAATACAAGAGGCTTGAAGGGGCAGGAAAAAAATTTGGCCCTCATGCGTTTGGTTGATTTAGAGAAGCCTGACTTGATTCTAATTTAGGAGACTATGGGTCAGGATGTTCAAGTGGTGACTAATTTGTGTTGAAAGTTGGGAATTTCATGCTTTGGATTCGGTTGGTGTGTCAGGTGGGGTGGAAACTGGCTTCTCCACTAATATAATACTTTACAATTCTTTTGTAGTGAAGTTTGGATTGTGTACATAAGTCTATTGCAAGGAATTGGATCATGAGTTTGTGGTCTTGTATGTATATGGGCCATATGATGGAAGACAGGAATTTTGGGAGAACATAAATGCTCTTTAAACTATCTCAAGGTTAATAATCTTAGCAGTAGTGAAGAGATTTGGGGTGGCTCATCTAGTGAGGACAAACTTGCAGAACACTTCATTAACAAATTTGAGGAGGTTGATTAGGTGGATGTAGCCTCGGTGTCTTTGAATCCTACTTTGACCAATAATTGGGTGGGAGCGACTGGGATAGCAAAAAGATTGGATAAATTCTTTGTAAATTCTAGCTTGCTTGGTGATGTTGACCGGCGCAGGTCTTGGGTGTGTATAAGGAACCTTTTGGATCACTCTCGGTTTTTTCGAAGTTTTTTTGTTGGGAAGAGAAATCAAGTGCTCTGTTCAATTAAAATCGAAGTTGGTCATCCAAGGAGGAATTACAACTTATTGTCGAACAAAATTGGCAGTGTGTTGAGTTGAATAGTAGGGTTGTTTCCATTGTTCAGTTCTTATGAAGTTTACATGCAGTTAAAGAAAAGGTGGTGGCCCGGAGTCATGAACCCTACTCCAAGAGATAGGATCATATTGCGACTATGGAGGAGGATATTGATATTTTTATAACTCTCACTCAGATGGGACAATAGATGAGGGGGAGAATAACTATAACAAAAGCATGACAAGCTCCTTCGTGATAAAGAGATTGATCGGCGTTTAAAAATTTGAGTCTTAGTGCTTGCTTCAAGGGACCATAATACAAAATATGTTTAAAGATTTTCCTTCCAAAGGCGACACTATAACACTATTTGGGAGTTATTTGAATGGAAGGGATCCTCAGTTAGATGGTTTAAAGATCTGGAAAGGAAGGGGATTTCCCATTTCAAGAATATTTTCATGAAACCTAATAGGGCCAACCTTAAAGTTTTTTTGAGAATCATTTCTTAGTTCCAAAAACTATTTGAGGAAGATGAAAATGAATAGTTATATAAGCCAGTTTATGTGGAGAAACTAAGGGGGGTGCTCTCGTCATTTCATCAGAACAAAATCTTGAGGTCAAATGGTTGGTCCATTTAGGTCTTTCTGGATTTCTTTGATGTGCTCGACAATGATCTTTTGATGATGGTGGAAGAGGTAAGAACTTTGGGGAAAATTCCTTGGGGTTTTAATGCAACTTTCCTGGCGCTTATCACGAAAGTGAACCGATCGAGGTCCTTTAATGATTTCAGACCGATTTCATTATGCAATGCAGCATACAAAATTATCTCTAAGGTGATTTCAATCCAAATTATACCAATTCTCTCGAGAGTAATCTTGGTAGAACAATTTGGGTTTTGATATGGTTGTTTGATTCATCAAGTGATCGGATGTGCTCAGGAAAGCCTGCATACTATTAAAACTAGGAAAGTGTCGACAATTGTCATCAAGTTAGATATGTCAAAAGCATATGATCGTGTTTCCTAGTTTTATTTGAGGTTGGTTTTCTTACATGTGGGATTTAACTTATATGTTGTTCGATGGATATTGGGGTGTGCCATGTCCTCTTTTACTAATATTATCAATGGTTCGAGAACATAATTTTTAAAACCTTCTACGGGGTTGATACAGGGCTTCCCCATGTCTCCTAATTCATTCTGATTGGTATTTGAAGGATTCAATCAGTCTCTCACAAATTCTAGATGGCGTCGAATATTACAAAGGATTACTTTTTGAGGTTGAGAACATCGAACACACCTCCTTTTTGTTTATCATATTTTATTATTTTGTCTCATTGAAGGGGAGGAAGGAGGAAAAATCAAAGAAATCATTGATACTTTCTACCTTGCTTCTGGCATAGAGGTCAACATAGAAAATTCAATGATATACTATGAGCTTGATGATTTCCATAGGAGAGATATTTGAGATAATATTTTCCCTTTAACATTACAAAATATCGATGATGGTCTCAAATACTTGGGGTATATTCTGAAATCCAATAAGTATGGAAAAGTCGACTGGGCATGGCTTATTAGCATAATAGAATAGGGGATAAATTGTTTGTGCAATAGGTTGTTGTCATGGGAGGGCATCTGGTGTAGGTGAAGTTCGTCTTAGAGGAAATTTTGGTGTATTAGCAGCTTATGGCATATATTCAAGTGGGCATTCTCAATAAAATTCATCATATTTGCTTTATATTTATGTGGAAAGGTAGTATAAACTACAAAGGATCACACCTGGTGACTTGTAATGAGATTGCATCCCCTAATGCAATTAGCGATTGCAGGGTAAATAATATATCCTCGTTCAATCAAGTTCTAGTTTCAAAATCATTATGGAACTTTATAACCTGCAAAATTTTGTGGAGCAAGATCCTCATTGAAAAGTATCTTGCTCTGAGCTCGATGGTGGATTGGATTCGCCATCATTGAAATTCTATTCAAGGAGTTTTGAATTAGTGGAAGGCACTCACAAAGGCCTTTCTCGTGATCGAGAACTTTATGGCCTACAGAGTTGGTTCATGAGCCTCAACTAGGGTGGGAGTGGATTCCAACTTGGGTTGTGATGGGGGGTATAGAATTTCAAAGGATTTGGTTGGTCTCATTTTGGAGTGGAACCTCTGCACTTTGAATAAAGTGGTCAATCTAGCCACTATGGACATATGGTTGTAGGGATGGTTGGGTTCAAAGGAGCCGGGTTTGGATGGTGATTGGGCTCGTCAATGGGGGAATTATGTGGTTCTGTTAAAGAAGGGCCATTTTTCAGCTTAGGGATTTCGTAGACAAATTGATTTAGAACTTCAAAGGCTCAGGGGTTCAATATTCAGCGAAGATGGGATACGTGAAAATTTCCAGTAATGAGGGGAGGGGAAATGCTGGTGGTGGAGAAAACTGTGGAAATTTTTGCCCCCCAAAGAGTATTTTATTTATATGGTTGATTCTTCATGGTCGTATACTTACTTGGGATAGGTTGTAGAAGGGGGTTCAGTTTGGTCCTAGCATTAGTATGATGTGTTGTGAGGAAGGGGAGACCAATGCCCAATTGTTTCTTCATTGTTATTTTTCAAAGCAGGTTTAGAAGGAACTAGAATAGAGGTTGAATTTGCAGCGGTTGTGGAAACAAGAGACAATCGTAGGTTATTTTGCTAAGTTTTTCACTAGACAAAAGTTGAATTCTTTTTGGACACTCCCTTATTTGGTGAATGGGGGAATCTGGTTGGCTAGGAATGTAGCCATGTTCGAGGGTTGTTTGTGTCCATTCAAAGTTTCTAATTGTAGGTTTTGGCTATGCTACCACATTTCATGCCAACTCTGATTACTAAACCATCTCAATGAATTGGTGAACTAGTTATGGATATGGGGAGACACTAGTGCTTCTTCGACGGAGCATGTGAAGGTGTTGAGAGAAGCTGTGGACTTAGGTTCATGTTATTAATTTAGAGACCCACTAGTTTAAAGGGAAAGTGGCTATTAGTCCAAGTTCTAATAAATGGGTTGAGTTCAATGCCATCATATAGGTTTTAAAATTAGCCGTGGATGTTGGAGTGGAGTCATTACAAGAATTGGGGACTCTACATTGGTCATCGGGTGGATGAATGGTAAGCGACAAATTTTGTACAATAACTTGTTTACTTTGGATGCCTACCTTAGAGATATTGCTAGGCGATTCCATCATATTTCTTTTGTCCACGTCTATCATGAGCTTAATGTTGAAGCATATACACTTTTGAAACATGGCCTTTCAATGACTCCAAGACAACTCAATATAGAGGAAATCCAAGATGGTAGACATGATTTACACATGTTGATTTCTATGTAGTGTCATTATTGCTTGGTGGCGAAAGTACCATGAGTTTAACAATATTAGATTAAGTAGAACTTTTGATGATTCCTATGGGAGGGATTTCCATAGACAGTTTTTTTTTATCTATGTACTATGACACCTACATAATGTAATTTCTTTTTTACCTTAAATTGAAGTTACGATTAAAAAAAAAAACATAATATAAAGAAAATTTAAGAAAAGAATATTAAGTATATAAAAAAACATAAATCCATTTTAACTCAAAATATTTTAAATACTAAAAATATAGTCTCTAATCTTTCCATCTAGTCATGATGACTTGGTTGTAAGAGGATCTCCTTGTCTCGAATTTCCCATCAAATAAGTGGGTGGAATGGCCTTGCTATCAAATTTGCACAAGAGATAGCCAATTACTTTGCAGCTCTGGAGGATAGAGAACATTTTGCAACATAAAATAAGGAAATCTAGGCAATTTAAGCCTAATGGTGCCAATTCCTTTAGATTTGATGTTGGATTTATCTAGAAAGTACACTGTACCATCTACATTGTCATTCAAATATTTAAAAAAATATCTTAGAAATGTGATGTGGCAGGTAGCACCAATGTCAAGAAGCCAAGTATCTCTACAATATGTAAATGAAGTATTAAATATAACTACGTTTAAACTAGGAATATCTGATCATCAACCTATACTTCTTGGACTAGACTCAAATGACAGGAAACCTTCAACCCACATGAAGTTCAATAATGTTTTGCTTCTTGAAGAAGTTTTCAGAAATATGGTTCCATCCAATTGGGTTCACATCGATTCAGCTAATGGCACCCCAACCATGCATCAATTTTCCTCCTCTTTAAAAAAATTGAAAGCTTTAATCAAACCTTGGGAAAGAGAATATCAAGAAAAGGAACATCTGTATCTAAAGAATACTGAAGATAAGTTGAAATCCTTGTTCGAAAATAACACTTCAAGTATATTCTTAGAGGAAGACTTGGAATCCCTCAAAGCTCTAGAAGAGAAGAAACTGGATTTGTTAAACAAGAAAGAAATCACTTGGAAGTTGAAGAGCAAGGCACTATGGCTTAAGGAGGGTGATAATAACTCAAATATTTTTCAAAATTATGCTAATTACAAAAATATTATAAATACAATATGGGAGCTTAAAACCCAAAGCAGAGAAATAGTGAGATCCTTTAAAGACAAGGCTGAGGTAGGGAAAATTTATTTTTCTTCCTTATTTAAGGAAACTGAAGGTTGTCCTATTGAGGAGATTCTAAGGATCACCCATTTTGTGCCAAGGTGTATAAGTGAGGAGAAAATAAAGTCTTAGAGGAGGAGATAACATACGATAAAATTGAAGATACTCTATTGTGTTTTAAAAGGAGAAAGAGTCCTAGTCCAGATGGATACATGGTCAAATTTTATTTAGCCTTTATGAAATTTTGAAAGAATAATCCTCTTAAAGGTTGTCAAGGGTTAGAAATAAGTTGGGAAAGTAGTTGAAGAATTAAACTCAACTTTGATTTCCATCATACCTAAGACTCAAAACGCTCTTTCTCTTGAAGATTACAAACCAATCTCTCTACGCAATCTTATTTACAAAGTAATTTATAAAATCATAACTAATCGATTGAAAAGGATTTTATCGGGTCTCATTTTGGAAGAGTAATTTGGCTTCCTCTTCAACCGCGAAATTCACAGATGCATTGGTTGCGGCTCAAGAAGGATTACATACCATTAAGATGGAAAAAAAATCAACGGTATTAAAGATTGATCTAGATAAATCTTTTGACAAGGTGAAGTGGGCTTATATCAGGCTCATTTTATTCCATATGGGAATGTGTTTATCGATAGTCAATTGGATTATGGGTTGTATCCAATCTGCAACTTTTGTAGTCCTTATAAATGGCTCCCGTAAGATTTTATTAGGGCTTAAAGGGGGTTGCGACATGGATTCCCTATGTCCCCTTTCTTATTCTTATAAGTATCATAAGGTCTCAATTTTCTAATGAAGGACTTTAAGCGAAGGGGGGAGTTGAAAGGAATAAAAATCTCAAACTTAGTGGATATCACTCACCTCTTGTTTGTAGATGATGTTTTTCTCTTTGGATATGGTTTTGTCCAAGATATTATTAAACTAAAAGAAGTTCTTACTCTCTATTGCATTGCTATAGGTATGGACACTAATTTAAATAAATCCTTGATTTTGGTGAATGGAATCTCATAGGATGATGTTCAAATCATTCGGGACATTCTCTTGCTCTTAATAAAGGATATTGATCAAGGTGTAAAGTATTTGGGCTTTTTCCTTGAGCCTAACAAATATACTTCTAAAGATTGGATGTGGATTTAAAAAAACATAGAAACACGCGTCTCAGTTTGCGTTAACAGGTGGCTCTCCAGAGGTGATCTTTTGATTTTGGTAAATTTTGTGCTTGAGATTATACCAATTTACTTGATGAATATCACAAAAATTCCTAAATGCATTTTGACCGTGATGAGAAAGAAGCGTTCTAGTTTTTTGTGGACTGGGAGGAGACCTTCTAAAGGAATCCCTTTGGTGAAATGGTCAAGGCTAGTAGCTCCAGAACATATATTTGTTTGGGGCTTAAAAAATATCTACAGCTTTGGTAGAGCCCTCGCTGCTAAGAGTTTATGGATGCTTGTTTACAATGAATCCCTTTGCGGAAAAATATGAAGACTAAATATTTAAAAGAGCGAACAATGGAAACTCGGTTCAAAGACCAAAGAAAATCCTCCAAAGGAGGCCCTATAGTTTGGAAAGATTTAGTAGAATCCTTTCCACTCGTAGGAACTTGGGTTTCCTCGAAGGTTGGAGATGGGAAAAAGGTTAGAATTGGGGAAGATCTGTGGCTAGGGATTGAAGGGTGCTACAGATTGTCAAATGGCTTGTTATATTCGCTTCACTATCTAGACATTTCCATCCTAAATGATGTTGATCGACCAAATGTCTCCTCTAATCATATTCAATAATGGATGACAGTGGTCAATTCCCACTAGCTCACTCGGTTAAGGTGTGGATCTCGTCAGCAAGGTGACCCGAGTTCAATTCCCCTTAGGAGTGACTTAGTTGGGAGGCAACACCCAAAAACCCAATCAAGTTAAGGCTGGTGTGGTCCAAGCCGGGTGCGATCCCTGCGATTCCCTAGGCCATGGTTTCTCTAAACACAGGCCACTCCCGCAAGTCAAGGAGATTCGAGCAAAAAAAAGGTGACAATGGAAGCTTTAGGTTTGGATGTATTGCTCGTTGAAGAATGGAGGTCATTTCTTAGAAAGTTGGCACACGAAGCTATAAAATTGATAGGGGAGGAAGACAATATTTTGTGGTCCCGAAATTCCTCTTCAGGAGATTTCATTGTCAAGCGAAAATTCCTCTTTCAGGAGTGTTTTATGGAACTCCCAAGACATCTAAAAGCGAAAATTCTCTTATGGTTGGTTCTACTGAATAAAGTTCTAACTTGGGACAATGGCTTGAAACATGGTTGGATTGGCTCGAACAGATGCTACCTATGTACTCAAGCTGAGGAGACTGTCCACCACCTTTTTGTTATGTGTTGCTACACATTAGAAGTTTGGAAGGAGGTCAGGACAACCCTAAAGGAAAGGGCAAATTGGAACACTGTTGAAGGTTGTTTCCAGGAATGACTAATGGATGGAGCAGTAAAAAATTTTAGATCTTTTCCACGTCAATTCGTGTATTAATCTTCCAAGAGAAATCAATTCCCTCTACCATTGTAGAATTTTGGTGATCAAAACTACTTTGGAGTTTAAGAGTTGTCCAAAGGAAAACAGGACCAGATTGTTGGAATAGTTGGATCTTAACTTCGAAATACCGTGGGGCTATTTCGATGGGGCAAGTCAAGGTCACCCTACCTTTTGTGAGGCAAGAGCATTTTTACACCTTAACAATGAGACTTGTTTTCACTTAAATTCTACAAGAGGATACAATACCCGCACAAAGTTGTATGCTCTATGGATCCTTTTAAGAAGTGCTTGTCAACACAGTTGCAAAATGATCCAATTTATGGGAGACTCCAAGGTCATAATTGATTGGGTAAACAAAAGATCAAGGATAGAGGTTCTGGAATTGAGAAATATGATGTCTACAATTTAGGAAGAAATCTTCCTCTTTGAATGGACCGCTTTCATGTTAGACCTCTTAATCCTAAGTTCTAAGATTTCTAGGATTATATTTGAGAATAAATTAGTTTATTTAGTATTTTTGGATGAGAATAGGGTTTGTTTTGTAAAAGATACACAATCATACTCATGTGATTGGTTGTCCTCCTAGTTTCTAGCTTAGATTTGAGCTATTTAAACTAGCTCTCATTTCAAAGTGAGGTTAAGAGTGTGTGAGTGTGTTGTAAGACCTCACTTCACATTTGTAATTGATTTTTTCCTTAATAATAAAATTACGTGTCTGAGGACACTTCTTCATCACTCGTATCAGAGGCATGATGAATTGATATGTTAGTTCGAAGAAACGTGACCGTCTTCACAACGGTGGTCTCTACAAATTTGACAACAACGGTTTTTGGTTTTTGGGAGGTAACTTTGTTGTCAAAATTTTAATAAGGAAAATGTTGTTGTAATCTTCAAAATTCAAAGTCGTATATTTAAATTTGCATTAAATATTTATAGATAAAGATTTAAATTTGTATTAAATTGTGCTCAGTTCAATGATAACTTTCTGCAAATTTGTCAATTATTTGTTATAGAGATGTAAAGTTTTAAAGTCTCGATTCAGATCCAGTCACCGTTTTTATTAGATTTGTCTTGCATTCTTGTAACCTACGATCTGTAATCTGCTGATGATCCGATCTGTAATATGCCAATGATCCGATCTGCCAATTATTCGATCTGTAATCTGTGATCTGTAATGATCCGATCAGCCTCTCTCTGTATATTCCTCTTTTTTGGTGCAAACCCTTGAAATCTTGTGTTGAAAGTTTCTATATAATCCTCAATTTCTATCAGTAAAAACTGTGAAGATCATCCTCATAGCACTCTCATCTACGATCGGTTCAGACTCATGCATTAATGAGATCAGTGATCTGGCGATAGGTCAGCGATCCATGCTTTGCTTGCACCTCCATGCACAATCCTCCACGCGCAATCTCAGCCATTGACAGTGATCTGCTATTTGAGGTGATAAAGTCTGCAATAACGAGGAGCTACAGACTGTTTTCTGGTCACTCCCACTTTTCCTTAGCGCAGCAACCACAGAGCAAGATAATAGATCTGCCACACTCTTCAGCCATCTCCAGTGATCTACAACGACCGGCCTTCATGCAGAAATCGCCCTAAAGAATAACTTGTTGCAGTTGATAATCAAACGGTGCTTCGCCACACAGCAATCTGGCTGCAAACTGTAACCCCGCGCTGGTTCTATCTCCACTGCAAAACAACGATCTGAATCTAGTGCAACGTCGATCTAGACTGCGATCTGATGAACTTTGGATAGCTCCATTACGTTCTGCTCAAGGAGAAAGAGTTTTCCCTTCAATCTGAGCATGTGGCAGTCAATTTTTAATGGTGCAACTGGTGCTTCTCCATGCGGGTTTGAAGTTTGAAATGTTAGAAGCTGCCACATGCTGATTTCTAGGCAATCCTGACCCGTGGTATTTGCCCACTTAAGACCTGATTCGATTTGAAGTACACCTCTTAATATGGTCAACCTTCAAAGGATACGTGCTCAACTCTTTTGCTTTATATTTTTGCATGCCTTATAATATGTGCTTGTCACTAAGAAGGGAGTCACGCTTCCTTGAAGTCTTTAAAAGGAACATTTATATTGTAAAAGTTTTGAAATTGAACACTTTTTTAAGGTGTTTTCAAAACTTAAAACTTCATTTTCAAAAGGTAATTTATAAATTGTAATTGAAGTTTTGAACTATTTTATGTTCAAAGCTTAAAACTTCATTTTCAAAAGGTAATTTATAAATTGTAATTGAAGTTTTGAACTATTTTATGTTCACTTTAAAAGGGAGAGATTTGTTTTAAATTTATGTCAAAATTTTGTAAGTTTGACATTATTGTAACACTCGAGAGAAAAAGGCAAAAATTGTATTTTCTTGAAAATGAGATTGAGAAGAGTTAACTAAAATATTCTTTCTATTTTTTTTTTACGAGACTTTTTAGAGGGTCAAGGCCAAGCCTTTAAAAATATATTTTTTTGGGTGGAGAGCATGTGATCTTTTTTGCACTTGATCCTTCACTGTATCGTCTCATTGCTTGCACATTACAATATTTCAAATTACATTAATCATGTCGAAGATAGTGAATCTCTTCATTGATTCAGATAAACTTGATGGAGCCAAGAACTATAAGTTATGGAAATGTCATATGAAAAACACGTTAATTTATAATGAGTTATGGTGCGGAATATGTGATGTAGATCCCACTTCAACTAAGCCCATTGATGCCACTTCCCTAACTAAATGGGAACTTCAAGACGAAAAGGAACTTGCCTTAATTCGTTCTTTTGTAGCTAATCATTTAAGCATTCATATTGAGAATTCTCCCTTAGCTTTATAATATCCTGATTTTGACCCAATCACATTAAAATGTAAATGATGTAATATCGTTATGAAATCGTGGTGAGGAGCTCAAGGCCAAGGCCCCACCATCGATTTACCATTAAAATTTACGCATATGGTTGGCGTGCTAGTCAGGTGCAATAGAAATCGTAAATATCATGTAAATATGCATTTAATAAAAATACTCACAACTAGCTATGCAATGCAACAAGAGTATGGGGGCATAATTTTTACAAGGAATTGGGAGGGAAATATTCAAACCCTTGAACCAATCAAGTCAAGCCAAGTGTCAATGAGAGAACCCATGAACCTTCCACTCAATCAAGTCAAGCCAAGTGTCAATGAGAGAACCCATGAACCTTCCACTACCCATGTTGATTTTTGTACCCAATCATTTATTTCTCCCAAGAGTTGGTTGAAATAGTTATTATCTGGGAAATGGAGAGGTATGGATGTCCAAATTCGAGTATGAGCAGGCCACCATTTTTGGGAAAACGTGTTTGGCTTCTTGGGAAAGAAAAGAGCCACAAATTTTCTCCCCAAGCCATTATTCATCAACCAGTTTGGCTCTCTCACGAAGTTCTAGCTGGTGGGGCATTTTCCCTCCACGTTTTTATGGTTTTTCCTTGGTTTCTAGCTGGAAAAAGAGTGTTTTTGGTGTTGCAGAGCAGCTAGGAGGAAGGGAGCTCGATTTGGGGATCCATAGAGGACGTTTTTGGCCATTGGAATGCTCGTGACCTATGTGAAAAATCATTTTTTCTCCCTGTGGTCGATTTTTCCCTCTCACAATCCATTTTTGGTGTGCCCACGATTTGGGAAATCCATTGACACCATGTTTTGTAAATACGATAGTAAAAAATGTGTATCCATGCCCAATATTTTAGCTTGTTGTGTGTGGGAAGATTATGCTGTGGAAGGAGTTATGTGTATCCTTGGTTTTTGGCTTGAGCTTGAGTGCAAGGATCCCAGAATAGAAGAGGGTTCAGTTTTGGCTTAATAAACCCCAACTGTGGACTGGCTTAGCTTAGATGTGGTGTTCATTTTGACGTGCATCAGTTGCAAGTTCCCTTTCCTTGTAGAAATCATGTCCAGCTCGGGGGTGGAAATTGTGCCGAGAGAATTGATGAGCACAATTGGCCTATGGTTGGGTGGAATGTTGCAGTTGCATAGCTAATGGCTTGGGACAACTTCACCATCAAGATAAGTATTCTCTATGTGTATTAAACTCTGAAATGTATTGATTGTTCTGAGTATGCTGATAAATGCATGCTAGATGTGTAGTAGCATAGCTTAATTTCCGATGTGTATGTTTATCTTACCATGATTATGCACATATGTGTTTTATTTATTTTCATGAATTTGTTCATGGTGAATGGGGCTGAGTTTATATAAAATCCCAGAATTGTAGTCATGTTCCCTTCCTTGCATTGGATCGATGGGAGGGGATGTGACAAGCTTAGTCTACATGGGAAGAATTCCGTAAACTTTTTGATGATCCACCTACTTCTCAAAGAATGGATTTGCAAGTGAAACTTTTAAGTCAGCAGTTAGGAGATGGAGATGATGCATTAGAATACATTTCTAGAGTGAAGAATATTCACCAAGATATCATTAAGGGTGGATATGGTAATATTGAGGATAACTTTCTAATCTCAATTTTGATAAATGGCTTACCCGGATCCTATAAACATTTCATTGAAACTTTACAAATCGCTGATAAGTTGACATCTGCCGCATTTGACTCTTTTAGTGAGATGTTAGCTCAACATAGTAAATATTTTGGCCCAAACAAAAACAATCAAGTGAATGTCTTCTCTTTACGAATTCAAGTAAAGGAGAAAGCTCAAGAGGAAGAGGTAGAGCTCGAGATCAATTTTTTCATAGAGGTCGAGGCCGAGGACGAACTCAAGGAAGAGGCAATAACAATTTCCAAGGGTCAAATTTCCAAAAATCTAATTATTTTAGGAGTCAATTTGAAAGACCTCCAAACCGTAATGATCAATTTGGAAGAGGAAGAGATATGAATCAAATCACTTGTAAAAGGTGTAATAGAGTTGGCCATTTTGCAATAGACTGTATAACGCCAAATAATAAACTACCTAAGTTTAAGCAACCTTCAAACATAGTGCAGTATGTAAGTGCTAATGGTCAGGATGAAGATCAAAGTGGTTATGAGTTTGTCTTTACTACTCTTCAACAGTAAGAAGCTTTAATAGCTTCTAATTATTCTTTCCACAGTGACTTTGAAGATGCAACAATTATACAACTTGAAGAGAACTTTATACTCAAAACGAGAACTCTAGCCATAAAAACTAATATTTTTGTGTTAAAAACAACAAAAACAACCCTCGATTTGAAAAGTGGTGCTACCGGTAGCAACTTTTTCTTTCAGTGCTAAAATTACAACTTTTTTGAAACCTCGTCTGATGTGATTGCAATCAAAACCCTAAATCAACTCCTCAAACAGAAAGTGGTGTTCCCAAAATCACCTTATTTTTTCGAAGCTAAAATTACAACTTTTTTTGAAACCTCGATTGATGTGATTGCAATCAAAACCCTAAATCAACCTCTTAATCAAAAAGTGGTATTCCTATAATCACCATTTTTTTGGAGGGGGTTAAATTACGCATTGTTCCAAACTGTGACCCTAGCAACCGACATCGTTGAACTGAAATTCCTAAAATTAAAATACAAAAAAATACATTAAACACATTAAAAACAATTAAATAACCGAAAGAAAATAAAAAACGCAAAAAAAACATAAAAAACATAAAACACATTAAAACAATTAAATAACAAAAAAATACTTTAAAACATATTAGAATACAATTAAATTTAAAAAAATTATTCTTAATTTTTATTTAAAAAAGTTTACATTATACTTTAGAACCATAACAAAATTTAAAAAAACAAATAATAAAAAAATTAAATAACACAACAATATAAAAAGCAAATAATAAAAAGTAACAAAATATTTATAAAAAATATACAATAATTAAAAGGTAAACACAAATCAAACCAAACATGCGGACCATTGGGTTAACAAATGGATCAATTGTGGTCTTGTGGAATAAGGATACAGGACTTTGGTAAGTGACAGTGATGGTACACTTTTCCAAATATAGATTAGAATGAACCAAAGTTTAAGTGAAATGTATTTTATCCGTGGAGGGTAGCTCAAGTGGTAAAGATGAGAAGTTGTAATCGGTTGTAAATGGAATGTCACGTGTTCGAATCCTCCCAAATTTACCTATGCGCCATGGTTCAGGGCCTGTGGATGCACTTAGGAGTATAGTGGTAGCGATATTAAATCCATGGACCCCATGTCACGCTGGTACCAGCCCAAATACAATTGCCAACTCCCCTAATTAAAAAAAAAAAAATGTAAACACAAAACAATACAATTAATCATATAATAAACATTCAAATAAACATTGAAACGTGGGATGCATACGTATTACGGGATAATGTTATGAGGTAATGGGGGAGAGGCCATGGGGGTCGATTCTCAGATTCGAGCCCACGCCCAAGCCCCACTCCAAGTGGTGGCGCAACCACTGCACCACCACTCGAAGTGGGGCCTGGGAGGGGGATCGAATACGAGAATCTACCCCCAATGCCCTCTCCCCATTAACACATATAGAAACCCCCTTTTAACCCTTTGAAACATGTATAATGTGTTTTTATGACTTAATTTTAAATTATGGTTTAAATTGTAAATTTTATGTTTTAGCTTTAAATTATATATTTTGGTTTTGGTTTTTTTCATTAGGATTTGCTTTTTTCTTTATGGTATCAGCTTTTAATTTTATATTTTATATTTCTATATTTGTTTTTTTAAATGTTTTATTATGGTGTTTAAATAATTTGATATGGTTTTTAAAGTTTATTAAGAGCACATTGAGGTCTAGAAAGAGAACCAACCTGCATAAAATATCATTTTCGATGAAGATTTTGGCCTGCATGATATTGTTAATTAGTTTCATATCATTGAGGAAAATGTTAAAGTTGACAAATTTTTGATAATATATTTTTGTAATGTTTTGAATTTAAGATTTTATTTTGACAATAACTATTATGTTTTTAATATGCTATTTAGAAATATATGGTATATATTTTGTTGAGTTTATGTGAATGATCACTTTATGGAAAATAATATCATTTGTATCCAACAAATAGCTGAAAATACGTTGAAAATGGTTACAAATGCTTTTTTAAATCATTTTTTAGAAATTTGCCAAAAAATTAACTTCTTTAAGAGAAAAGTTCAATGAAAAAACTTCAAAAATGTATATATTTTTTTGTTCTAACTAGCTTCTAAATGTTAAAAATAAATGTATGTATTTTTTCATTATAACTAGCTACTAAATGTATTTTTTTGAAAAAATTGAAAAAACGATTTTGTAAATAAAAATTATAGTTTCTTTATGACCAATAAGTTTCAAAATCACAAAAAATGGCTCGAAATGAAAAATGGTGCTACCATTATACACGCTTTTTGAAATGGAGGTAAAAACAACTACTAAAATTGACCCCCAAAAAAACCAGAACAATGTCGGGTTATCGTCAAGTTGTATAACTTGTTATGCTTGGTTGTTGGATACATGTGCAACTCAACACACGACCTTCCAGAAAGATTTATTTTAGTCTTTTAGTGAATGTAAGCTCAATTCATTTTTTTTAGTTGATGATACTTCACATACACCTCAGGGAAAAGGTTGTGTGAAAGTGTTCCTTCCTAAAATTGGAGAGAAGATATCAAACGTGTGGTGTGTTCCAACGTTTAAAAAGAGCTTACTATCCTTAGTGATGATACGACAAGCGGGTCATCAAATTATGATGGATGATGGGTTGATTAAAATCAACTCAATTAAATCAAATTATAAGGCTGTCATGATTGGTTATGAAGATGGAAAGCTTCTTGGGATGAAAGGGACAGTTATACTTCGAAAAAAGGATTTTGCAGCTGTAGTAGAGTCAAAAAATTCTCCCATCAGATTATGGCATGTTAGATATGGACATTTAAATTTTGATAGTCTTTATCAGCTTCAAAAGTAGGGAATGGCTACAGCGATACCCACCTTTAAAAAGATAAATGCAAGATGTGAAGCTTCCATCTATGGAAAACAAAGTCAGGAAGCATTCCCTACTTCATCTTGGTGAGTGAACAGATGTCTACAACTCGTCCACAGTGATATTTGTGGACTTATCAAGACTTCTCTCAGAGGGTGTAGATATTTTTTTCTTTTTATTGATGATTTCACTTGGATGACTTGGGTATATTTTCTGAAAACAAAGTTTGAAACATTTGATAAGTTCAAAGAATTTCAACAGTTGGTTGAGAGAGAAACTAAAGAGAAAATTGGAACTCTAAGAACAGATAATGGAGGAGAGTTCACTTCCAATGATTTTCAGAATTATTGTAAAGACAAAGGAATCATAATGCATTTCACAAATGCATACACTCTGCAGCAGAATGGAGTCACTGAAAGAATGAACCAAACCTTCATGGGAATGGCGAGATCTATGATGCAGGTTAAAGGCCTTAATTCCTCCAATTGGGATGAAGCAGTTCATACTGCAGTCTATTTAAGAAGTAGATTTCCCACAATTTCTTTGGTGGTGTTACACCATATGAAGCTTAGTACGGTTATAATCCTAAGGTTAAACATCTTCGAGTATTTGGATATGTATGTTATTCCTGAGTTCCAAAAGAAAAAGAACTAAGCTCGACTCTCGAAGCATAAAATGTACCTTCATTGGATACTCTGATCAAAAGAAAGGGTATGGATTGCTTTCTGATGGAAAATCCATTGTGAGTAGGGATGTAATACTTGATGAAACAGAAAGTGCAAATTCAGATGAGATAAATCGTCTTCTTAGTTGTTTAGAAAAGAAAAGCATTAAGAATGAAGGAAAGTTAAAAAAGCAACCAAGGCAGTCTTTGTGGTTTGAAAAAGACCTTGTTTCATCAAAGATCATTCCTTTATCTGATAATTCTTCTTATTCTTCTAATCAAGAAACTTCAAAGGATTCTTCTGGTAATGAAAAGGATTCTTTTGAAAGTGATGCTTCAAATTCAAATTCTCCAAGTTCTTCTCCAACTGCTTCACAAAATAGTTCAGTTTATGTTTATCAAAATCATCTTTTTGAAAACAATAATGGTGATTCAGATACAGAGTCTACTCTACATCAAAGACCAAAATGGGCTATACAACTTCTCAAATATGTTCATACCAATGAAATGAACAAGATAAGAATACATAGTTCTTCAATACTAGAGGCCAATGTTGCTTCCACTAAACCTACTACTTTTTCCAAAGCAATGGAACATGAAGAATGGTAGAAAGCAATGTTAAGTGAATATGATTCTGTACTTAAAAATGAGAGTTGGAAAATTGGTTGATTTTCCACCTAATGTTAAACCCATAGATTGAAAATGGGCTTATCGAATTAAGTACAAGTCCAATGGAGAAATTGATAAGTACAAAGCACGACTAGTGGCTAATGGTTTTGCTCAACAAGAAGGCATTGATTATGATGAAACTTTTGCTCCAACAACTAAGTGGAAGACAATCAAAACAAATATAAATTTGGTTGCACAAAATGGTTGGAATTTACATCAAATGGATGTTAAATGTGCCTTCTTGAATGATGATTTAAAATAATATGTATTCACTACTCAACCCCAAGGATTTGAGGTTGAAGGACAGGAACATAAATTCTGCAAACTCATAAAGGATTTATATGGCTTGAAACAAGCTCCTCAAGGTTGGTATGCAAAAATTGATGAATATCTTCGAAAAGTTGGTTTTCAACGAAGTGAGTTTGATGATACTTTGTATTTTCGGATTAAATATAAACAGTTTGTGATTATTGTACTCTATGTTGATGACTTAATCATAATAGGAAATAATGAAGCTCACATCAAACATGTTAAAGGAGAATTTCAAGCAGGTTTCAAGAGACAGATTTGGGAACACTTCATTATTATCTTGGAGTGAAGTCACTCAGCGTCCAAACCACATCTTCCTTAGTCAAACTAAGTATGCCACTGATTTATTGAACAAATTTGGCATGGAAGATTGTAAACCTTCCCTTACCCCTATGGAGCAAAACTTGAAACTTTCAAAATTTAAAGGGGGGGAGTTGGTAGATGGTAAAAAATACATGCAATTGATTGGAAGCCTTATCTATTTGACAAATACTCAGCCCGATTTGTCATATTCAGCCAGTATACTTTCAGGGTTTATGCAGAAACCAAGGGAAAGTCACTGGAATTCTTCCAAAAGAGTATTGAGGTATATCCAGGGTACAAAGGACTTTGGTCTTCTCTATAAGAAGAATAAAGACTATACACTTGTTGGATATTCAGATGCAGATTTTGTAGATGACATTGATAATCGTGCATCAACTTCTAGTTACTTAATGAATTTGGGTTCAACAACAATATCTTGGAGTTGTAAAAAGCAGCCTACAGTTGCAAATTCTTCTACAGAAGCAGAGTACATTTCAACTTGGGAAGCAACATGATAAATTGTTTGGATACGCAGGATATTATAGGATCTTGGTGTAACACAAAAATCAACAACTACTTTATTTATCAACAGTCATTCAACAATAAAGATGGCAAAGAATTCAGTTTTTCACTCCAAAACAAAGCATGTTGACACCAAGTATCACTTCATCAGATCTCTCGTTGTCAAAGACATCATCAAGCCACAATTATGTCCATCTGAAGATCAAAATTCATATATTTTTACCAAGTCACTTGGTAGGATAAAATTCACTAAGTTCATAGATGAACTTGGTATTTGTAAATATGAACTTTTGGATTAAAGGGGGGAAGCTAGACCTCTTAATCCTAAGTTCTAATATTTATAGGATTATATTTGAGAATAAATTAGTTTATTTAGTCTTTTTGGATGAGGATGGGGTTTGTTTTGTAAAGGGCACCTAATCATACTCATGTGATTATGTGTTTGGTTGTCCTCCTAGTTTCTATCTTAGATTTGACCTATTTAAACTAGCTCTCATTTCAAAGTGAGGTTAAGAGTGTGTGAGTGTGTTGTAAGACCTCACTTCACATTTGTAATTGATTTTTTCCTTCTTAATAAAATTACTTGTTTGAGGACACTTCTTCATCATTTCAAGCATGTATAGAAAGAAATTAACCAAGATGCAGAAAATCGTTCAAAACAAGCTCTAACTTTAATCAAAGGTACCCTTGTCCAAGCAGAGTTCAGGAAGTGTATACTTCAGTTTGAAGTGGAGTTACATTTGCAGACAATCGTTCAAAACAAGCTCTAACTTTAATCAAAGGTACCCTTGTCCAAGCAGAGTTCAGGAAGTGTATACTTCAGTTTGAAGTGGAGTTACATCTTTATTAACATTTTATATCACAAAAGTATAGAGAGTCTATGTAAGTTTGTTGTTCAGGTCTTTTTCCAGTCTTTTAGCCCATGACATAGAGGTTTTTTTTTCTGTATTTTATCAGTCTTTTTGAAACTCTGATGTGATCTTAAGCCGAAGCTCTACTTAGTGCGGACACTCAATGGAATATCTCTGTATTTGGTCCATTAGCTGGTACAAGGAATTTGATCTTATGGACCTATATATGTATATTATACTTTTTGAATATAGTTGATTTTTTCTAGTGGGAAAAAATATTCATTTAGACCAACATTACAATGTGCAACATTAAAACGAGGGGATTCGTGAGCTTTACCAATTTTATGAGATTGATCTCTTCTTGTATGTGATCTTCTCCCATGGAATTCAACATGCCTTTGCCTCGTGTCCTTTATTACCACAACGAACACATTGAAGATCATATCTCTCACCATGGTTATGTCTACCCCTCCAACCTTTGAAATTATTTCTTCCACTTCCTCTTTCATTTCCATCTCCTCTAGAAGAATCATGTGATTGATTCTTCAATTTTTTAGCAAGGCCCACAATTTATTTAGTGGGCTAAGTTGTGTTTTTTCCCAAGTTTTTCTCTCATTCTGTAATTTTCTCTCCCAGAGTGTCACATTTGAGGTCTTTAAATTGCCACTAGATTTTAGTGACTCAAGATAGCAGGAATATGTGGGGTAGAGGACGTTGATGAAGGAAGTGATAGGAAGGTCTACCTTCACATGAGTGGCATGATCAGTTTCATGCATGATGGCTTTAATCTCATATGCTACAACCATGGTATCATTATCCTTCAACTCTAGGTTGAAGAGCTTCAGCAACAGTTGAATCAACTCCAATTCTGAGTGTGACTCATACAAATCCTTCAATTTCTTTAGAACATCATAAGAATTTTTAGTAGATAGTATATGCTAACTGACCTCTTCAACTGTTGTAGTAGTAATCAATGCGTATGCATTTTTTTCTTTACTCTTCCATGTTGCAAGATTTTTGTCTGTTTTAGGTTCTTTAGGTACAACACCATCTTCTCTTTCACAAATGTAATTCCATAGATTTTTGAATAGGAGGGTGTGATTGATTTTCCTTGACCATTCTGGATAATTATCCTTGTCACTGAGCACCAATCCAACAACTGAAACAAGAAAATGAATCTTCAGGAGCAAGTCACTTCAAACAACATGTTTTTAAGTGGAGATATATTCCGCAATACAATCTCTATAACAAGCACTACAATACAATCTCTACAACAATATTTGCAATAGAAGTTATACTACAATCTCTGAAAATAAACAGTTCAAAGTATAGGTCTACAATCTCTTCAAATAAGCTTCACATTTGTACTGCGATAACATTAGTTATACCAATACCACAACTATACAAAAAAAACATATATAGGTTGACAATACTCAAAGATGTGAGACTCATGCATAAATAGTCATGTATTGGTTGAAAAAAATGAATTAAACCCATTTAGGTAAAAATATCATAAAAACATTCATCCTTACCATGAAGCAACTAGATCCAATTACTTTTCTAAAGATTTAATATCCACCCTTCAAGTAATTAACAACATCATATGGAATAGTTGCGACTGTCTCAAAATAGTAGTCTTGACATAGATAAGTTGTGCTTGAAAAAAATGAATTAAATCCATTCAGGTAAAATATCATAAAAATGATCATCCTTACCATGAAGCAACCAGAACCAATTACTTTTTTAAAGATTTAATATCCACCCTTCAAGTCATTTACCAACATCATATAGAATAGTTGTGACTATCTCAAAAGAGTATTATTGACATAAATAAGTTGTCGCGCTTTGCTAACGAGATTACGAGGAGAAGACACAAGTCTTCACAATCTAAATCAACTACTCCAACACCAAAAGAGTTAGGAAATATTTCGAAGGCATCCATTCCCTTGTCTTCATTGAAGTCCTGGTCTACAATATGAGTGCACCAGTCTCATGTATTTTCAAAGGCATCCAGTCCCTGGGATTTGTTTAAGTCTTGGTCTACAATGTGACCTCACCATGTTCATAATCTAGACCCATGTAGATGTTAGTTGGTGAAACTAAATCCTAACATTTTTGAACCGTATGTCAACTCTCATGTTGGTGCCAGTGCAGTCTTCAGGTGTCTGATGGTAGTTAGGATCATAATTGTTACATTAAATGCTCAGTGGATTCTAGATGAAGCCACCTCTTTGTTACTTCTATCCAAAGGCTCTAGACACCTCGTATGATGTTGCAATATCCTTGGTAAAAACACTCCATTTTTAAATTTATATGTTGTTATTTTTTGTGGTGAAGCGAATACCAACAAAAACATAGTTTTCGCCTTGTTCTATGCTTACTGTGTCCCTATGTGCCTGCTATTTAAACATTATGTGTGTCACATGCTTATGTATTGATTAAAAAGGTTGATGGTTCTATTGTGCTTGAATTGTTGGGACATTGCAATGGTGTAGTGAGTGGAGGCGAGAAGTCCCATCTCCTTTCTTAGTAGTTCTAATTCTTCCCAAATTACCCTATGCGAGTGGAAGTGTAGGAATCGACCAAACAATTTTGTTGCATCTATAAAGGCACAATGTATTTATCGATTCATCTACGTATTTAACAAATTTGGATACATAATTTTCAGGTAGTATTTGATTAGAGTTGCAGTGGACAGAACGTAAAGGGACTACCCATAACAATTGGTATCAGAGAACGAAGAATTTGCTAATAGTGTGAGATGGGTCTATTGTTCCTCAGGTTGTACCTCAACCGAAATGAGGTTCTCTTCAGTATTTACGCATAGCTACGGATTAAAACATCAAAATAAATGGCAACTTCGGTTAAAATACAAATGCCAAGGAAGGTTTTACAGATAGCACCGTCTCTATGCCACTTTATGTCAATCATCTAGTCGCCTTACCAAGGGAGGGTACCCTAAAAAACAAGGAGGTATGATTCCTAGTCTGTCACACTAGGTACCTTTCAGATATGCATAAAAACTTGACTGGTTTTACGCTGAAACCTGAGGCGCTCGGGGGAAACTACCAACCATGAAAAAAAATGGAAATGAGTGTTGTAATTTTTAAGAGGAGGAGCAAAGTATTCCAAAGCAAAACAAACTCAAAGCAAGGCCCACCTGGGTGCCTTAATCATAGCTTAATCCTTGAAAAGAAGCATAGTAACCATGTAAAGCATTGCAATGAGAAAGCAGTTTCAAATATCCATTAAAATGCATCTAAGAGAAATGTTAGAACATCACACAGGCGAAAAATAATGTTTTGATCCATCTGAATAATGTATACAAATGGAGACTTATCTACTGCATTTGAAATATCATTACACAAAAAATAAAACTACTACAAATTCAGACACCTAGTGGCATCATTTCCTCGATCCTGGTCCCAAAGTACTCGGTCATTTAATTTAATTTTATGATAGTGTACAATCAAAGGGGATTAGTTCATCGCTACAACCTTGGTGCTTATCATCTATTTTCAGAATTACATCATATTTTCAATGATCTGATACAATGAACAATGAGGAAAGAAAGGGAGGAGAAAGCTAATGTTGCAGATTCGATGTCTTCTCTAATCTCTCAAAACTATGGAAAATGAATGAACCTCCTTTTGCACCCTTTTGGGTCTAGCTTTTATATGTCGTCTTATGATGAATGTTCCCTAGCAATGTGTCTTTCTGAAACAGACACGCAACACTACTTCGCTTCTGGAACCCAAATTGTTTACCATGGCTAGCGTAATTGATTTTGGGAACAACTAACCCCATTATGCATTCTCTAATGGCCTCCACTCCTCGTGCACCTCTCGTTATTTGTCTTTTGAAAGGAAAGGATAATTATGGTACTGAACAACAGAGGGGGCATGCTTTTCTCTGATCGACATCATCACTGGAGAGAACTCATCCCATGATGCACTGAATCAAGGAAAAATGCAAGGGAGGTTTCATTTTTCCTCATTGCGGTGTGCTGGGGAATTAAATCGATAGAGGAAGCTTGGTCCCCACAACCCTCATTGGTGAAGGATTCATCACAACAAAGGGGCTAGCAATTGCATACCTCATTTGATATTAGATTTCTTGGGGCCAACCTTCATGTATCGAAAAGATACACAACTGGAATATGGAGCACAATCGCAGACGCATGAAACTTTTGCGGACTCACCTTAGCTGGCATATATTACTCTCTCAAACTTCCCCACTACATGGAGTTGGAGGATGTGGAGCCTGGGAGAGCATAGAATCAAGGGAGAACAAAAGAGCCACTATTATGAAGAATTCATTGAGATCTCTCAAAATGATTATTTAATACGGGCTTAGTAATCCCAATCAAGAGAGAAGCTTCAAAATGCTTCTTTTTAATACAAGTTGTGGCTTGGAGAAACCACTAGGATGCTTCTCCCGGAAGAAATTGAGCCGGGATTTTTGGGGCAGTGCTTTATGTGGTAGCAGAGTGAAAATCACATATGTTAACATGAATAGTTGAGTGGTCATCACGGAATGGAGCATGGGAAGATAACTAGAAATAAAAGCAAGCCATGGACTGTAGGTGACAAAGCTTAGCATATATATATAGGCTCAATTCAAAAAGGGATGTGCTCTGTCATGATTTAGATCAAACGCAGAACAATCATGGCTCAAGACTCGGCCATTTGGGCCTAGATTTTTCATGACGGCAATCACATGGATTTGAGGGTGAATCAGAGCTAATTTATTCGTGAAAGATCCAGGATGATTAGCAGCGACGCATGCAGACAAGATGATTAAATCATGCAGGGGAAAATACGATGTTGAGATGGTGTACATTATTAAGGTCGACCCTTCAAGTTTCCTGAGATGAATTTGACTTAGCATGAGTGAGTATATTTTTAGCCACTGAATCAGCAGTCGTACTGCTACGCAATTCAAATTTTTGCCACAAAAATTTATGCCTTTGGCACGAGGAAATATTTACAACAGGCCCCTCAAATGTTGACTTCCAAGATTAGCCTTAATCATTCTGCATGACTGATACCTATCCAGAGATGGGATGGTCATCTTTACTTTTATTTCCCGCTTGTCAGGACATCAATAGCCTAAAATTGCTTTTGGAACGTGATTGAATATCGACCATTAATGGGGAAGCAATGTTTATTTATCCTACTATATGCTTTGGTGACTGTTGACTATCGGGATCTGGCCCTGGTCTGTTGCACGATTTAATTTGAACTGTTCATGGCATGCCCTTTCCTTCTTCTTAAGTACAAGCTCTGCTCACTCCAATGGCTGGGATCTATTTTGACAAAATTGTGCACACTAATCTTGGCCATTAGCAGAGAGGGATTTCGCTTGGCTTCTTTGCTCGTTTCGATCCCTCCAATGGTCAAGATTGATCTTTGAAATAATGCCCCACGACATTTGGACCATTTATGGGTGCTTTAATTTTTAACTTTGCCGCACATCTTATCACCTCCAATGGGCCCAATCCATTCCAGCAAAATATGTGATTCAATCTGGGTCGTAGACGCAGAATACGCACTTTTAAGTCCTTTGCATATTTGGGGCCTCCGATGGTCAAAATATGCCTTGACAAGTTGCATGTTCGTGCCCAAGTTGTTGGTGAGATGTTGTGTTGGTTAATTCTCTTGCTATTTACTCTCCTTGAATGGTTCATATCTCTTATACATATAAGGTCACCCTTGATGATCGGTGCTTGATTTCTCTTCCTCTTGGTCTTTGGTCTTCCGCTTGATCGGGGAAATTCAACGATGACAACAGGTACAAAGTGTGCTACAACAGGGTCTATCACAACGCCTTGTTGCTATTGACATGATTTGGGTCTCTAGATTTCATTTTTGGGGACCTTCGTTTGGAGCAACATGGAGAGAAAAACAATGAGTGACACGAAGAAACTGAATGGGGCCAATTTCTCCCCATGGAAATCATAGATGGAAGATATATTAATTTTAAAGGACCAATATCTACCGATTGAGGGAGTGGAAAATAAACCCCCATCGGTGACTGTTGAAGACTAGAATAAATTAGACATGAAAACCATTGCCACAATCAGGCAGTACCTAGCAAAGAATGTCTACTTCAATGTGGCTGGAGAGAAGACAACAAAAGATCTATGGAAGAAATTACATGATTTGTATGAGAAAAACATAAGATCAAACAAAGTTTTCTTGATGAAGTTGTATAACCTCAATATGAAGGAGGGTGCTTCAGTTGCACAACACTTACATGAATTTAATATAACTACCAATCAACTTGCCTCTATTAGAATTATCTTGGATTATGAAATTAGAGCCATCCTACTCATGTGCTCTATGCTAGACAACTGGGAGAATTTTTTAGTATCCATGAGAACTTCAGCTCCTGCAAGGACCCTGAACTTTGATGATGTTAGTAGTATTTTAATGAATAAGGAGTTGTGACATAAATCAGTTACATAAAAATAGGGAGGAGAAGCTCCAACCCTAGCTGATCTTGGAAGAAAAATCGATCAAAATATACAGGGGCATTCAAAGTCAAGGGGTGGATCAAAATCAAGTAGAGGCATACTTACTTGTTTTTATTGTGAAAAACCAAGACACATGAAAAGATAGTGTCAAGTTTAGAAGAGAGAACAAAATAAGCAAAAATCAGTCAGCACTAATAAAAAATCATCCAACACAAATGAAGGTGAAACCACTGTTGTAGTTTCAGATGGTCATATTTTATTTATTGTTTCAATGGAAAATGCATGCTTATATACTTCTAGCAATAATATTGATTGGATCCTTCACTCCGGGGCATCTCATCATGTAACTCCATGCAACAAAAAAAAAATTGTTGCATATGAAATCGATGATTATGGTAGAGTACATTTGGGAAACAATCATTATTGTAACATTGTTGGAGTGGGAGATGCCCGATTCCAAACAAAGGAAGGACATGATATCTTTCCGAAACAAGTTAGGCATGCTCCATAGATGCACATGAGCCTTATCTATGTGGGACAATTGAATGATGAAGGCTACTGCTCCACAAGTTTTGGAGAAGGTGGCTGGAAAATTAGTAAAGGGGCACTAGTCATGGCTAGAGGACCCAAGACAAGAACATTGTATACATTAAGAGAATAACAAGAAAATCTTATGTGGATACTGTTGCAAAAGTAGGAAACTCACCAGATTTATGTCATAAGAGCTTCTGTCATGTGAGAAAAAAGGGCTTAAAAATCCTTGTTCCAGGTTCAAAATCTTATGAAATCGACCTTTCTAAGCATTGTATATATGGTAGGCGATGAAGAGTTTCATTTATGAGAGGAGGCCATGAAAGGAAAAAAAATCTATTAGAATTGGTACACCATGATGTGTTTGGGCCAATAAATGTTGAGTCTCTAGGAGGAGCCTAATATTTTGTCACATTCATATATGATGCATATAGTGTTAGGAAAACAGGATCGCAGAGCAATAACAATAAACAGAAATGCAAATATAATCACACATACACATTACAAGAGAGACACAGATATATCGTGGTTCACCCAACTTGGGCTACGTCCACACTGAATTTGCCAGTCCTTATTATTATTACCATCCAGCAAGGTGAAGGGATACAACCTGCAGCACAACCGCTACACTTCCTCTTCACTGTTTCACAGTCTCTCTTCTGATCTCAGAGATCTTTACAATGCATAAAACCTAATACATCAACCAACCCTAGTCGTATTACAATGTCTTTATTTATAAGGGAAATACAATGGGAAAATACCACGGGATACCCAAAACCATGGGCCCGCAAAATAGCTGGCGAAAACAGCCCCAAAAATTTTCTTCGGGGGCGCTGCCCCCAGACCCCCCAGCCAGGGGGGATGGTGATGCCCCCCTGCTGGGGTGAGTGTACAGTCCACCTACATATCATATAAAACTGGGGTACAAACACGGCTGATACAATATCATCTATGAGACTAGAAAATCTGGCTCCACAACCAACATATAGGAAGGTTTGGGCCTACCCCATGAAAGGCAAGGATGAGGTATTTGAGATGTTTCAAAATTTTCATGTTGGTGTTGTGTTGCTACTACAACCACTTCCCCAAAAATTTCTTGAAATTTTAGGGCCCCCCTTTTATTTTTAGAGTTTAGATCATCCTAGAAAAGTTCACTTTCAACACTTAGAAATTCTCCTAAAAATCAAGCAAAGAAGGCGATTTTTGACTAAGTAAAACTCATGTTTTTGCGCCGAAACAGTCGGAGCAACTCGGCAAGTTGAGTTGACATGGTTGGAACAACTCGACGAGTTATGCCAAAACAGTCAGAGTGTTTTCCCGGTCACGCCGAAACACTTAGAGTATTTTGAAGTTGCGCACAGTTGGAACATATGAGTAATTCACGCCGATCGTTTCGGCGATAAAGCTTCAACCATGTTGAAACACGTCAGTGGGAAAACACCAGTCATGCCGATGAAAAGCTTGGATAAAAGAAGATCGACATAAATGGCTAAGTGTCGCGACCCGTTTCGCAGCAACTCGGAAAATTCCGCCAAAACGTTCACCGACGAAACAGAAAGGGCCACAAGCGCCGCTGCAAGATCACAAAGGAAAACTCGCGAAGTAACACCGACGTTTCGGCTAAACTCAGAAAGTGTCGCCGAAACAGTCACAAGCAAATTTTGAAACTCGTAAGGTAACGCCGAAAATCCGCCATCGACACAAGTTTGAGAACACTGTCGATGCATTTCGTGGAAACTAAGCGAGTCGCTCTTAAACGGTCGGCGGCAAGTTATTTTTTGGTGGCGAAGCGAAAATGATATTTCACTCTGAAATGGTGTTTGGTCATTAATGACCCCACCAACTCCCATCCCATTCACATTTATTGTTTAGTTTTTCAAAAGGTTATATATAGGGCAAAAGCCATTTTTGTTTGACATTGCAAAACGTCGTTTTAATTGATTTTTACCTCCTCCAATCGTTAGACGCCAGGCATCTCAACGCCGTTGAACTCGATTTTGCAGCCATTTCGCAAATGACAAGTAGGTTATCTCCTACCTTCGTGCTCCTTTAAGTTGACTTTGCTGTTTGATTTTGGGCATTTTTTGTTTCTTATAAGACATTGGTTTTCCTTGTTGTGAGTTTATCGACGTTCCTCTGACCCGTTAGGGAAAACCATTTGTGGGGTTTAGAGTTGTCGTTTAAAGGGGGTTTTTTATTTCACATATCCTAGTTTTCTCTTATCTAGACAGTCGCCCTACCTCATTTTGAACACTCGGGAAAGCCCTTCGATGACCCCCGTTTCTTTTTAATTGAACTAACCGCGTATGGGGGGTGATTTTGGCCACGAAGAGAAAAAAATTCCCGCAACCGCTGAATCAGAACAATGGACTCCCTGCCACCTTGGAACCAACTTAAAAAAACAAAGTAATAAGCATTGCAAACGTTTTTTCTCGGACATATAAATCAAGATGGCCATGCAGTTTTCACTCAGTTACTCGTACTTTTACCCTTGCAGAGAACCGGCCCTGAGTGTATCCTCACCGAGGCTGACATATTTTCAAAGCCCCATGGTATTCTCATGCGTTTTTTTCTATTAGTGATATATTTGGTTTTTGTGTCCTACCTATCGCTGGCTCAAGCCTTGATTTTCCATAGAATAATGATAATTCGAGATCGGCTCGCATCTATAACCCCTAAAATGTGAACTTAATTATTTTTCTTCATAGACTGAACTTGATGAATACACTTCATATAATCCCTTATGCAAAATCATTTAAATATTGGTTTAACCATTGTCATGATATTTTAACCAGAAGATTATAAGTACCACTGACAGCTATATTGTGTTTATTAATGAAATTTTTTGGGAAGAATATTTTTGAAATAATTTTGCATACTTTTCTCAGTTGCATATTATATCCCACACACCTGCATACTGTTGAAACAAAGCAAAAAAAATTGACAACATGGAAGTAATTTTTCTCTCAACTCATCCTATTGTCAGTAGTATGAAAGAAAAATGCTTTACAAACTTTTGGTTGAGTTTTGCTTACACATTGTTTTCACTTTTTCATCGGGATTTAGAAATGCAAAAAAAGAGTCCCAAGAGCAATTCTAAGGAAACTGAATCAGAATCGGATGTGGAGATTGTAGTTGACACCACGATAGAAACCATGTTCGAAGATACTAAATCAGTAACGGGAATTGTCCCAGAATTCAAGTGGGGAGAATTGTATCAGATGATTCGGGACCAGAATATTCCTGATGCAGCTCTCAAAGAAATGATCTTGTATCAAAATATAAAAAAATCAAGCATCACCAAAGCAGCCACACGCCCGGAAATTTTTCTCTGCTCAAAATTCATTGGATGGATCCTTCCACACGTGGATGTCACATTAAGAATCATCTCTACCACAAAAGGGGAAGGATTTGCCTCTTTCCATCCAAGTCATATAGCAGCAGCATACAAACTACCACCGGACAAGGTCATGTTAACCGAAGACTGGATCAAGAGTATAAACATGGACCACTTAGAATATGCTAAGAAAATGGTAGTCTCATGGAAGCAACTGAGGCAGAAAGCAAGTGGGGAGTATGAAATTCAAAGCCTGAGAACCCCTTTCAGAATTATAGCTCTTATGCTAAGCAGAATTTTCGGGAGAGAAAATGGGAACATATACAAGCTGAATTGGGTACCCCTAATTTATCACATAGCCTTCCACGACACTGTGTTTAACCGGGAATACATCATCTCAGATAGCATGTCATCAACAATAGCAGCAACAAAGGGAGGTTTCACATAGAAGAAGGTATAGTTATACATGTCCTCATATCTCATGGACTGCATACTGATTAGGAACCCATTTCCTAAGTTGGGAAGTATTTGGAATCAGGCAGAATCTCCTATTTATGTGGCCTACCAGATATTGTGGGCCCAAAGATATGCCAGCCAATATAAACTTATTTGTGAAGAGTTTATCATCCCTCTTTATTGGTTAATTTTCAATGAGGAACCAAACTACCTATCTGAAAACGCAATGGCAGTGATATATGAATATGGATATTATTACTTTTCGCAAGAAGGCACGTCCATTAGAATGTATGGAGGTTCCAGAGCTCCATCCCTTATTCTTAAATATGCGACCGATTTTGTGGTCCACAAAGAGGCTGTGAGGCAAGTTTTCATTAATGGCATTGGTAGCTTTCTGCATGATAGCAAGAAGGCCTCCTTCCCACCGTTACCCTTCTGTATCGAGGCATACAAATTCACCAAGGTTAAAGGTGTTGAAGCTTTTGTTAAATATTTGGAAGCATTTCACTTTGGAGAGAAGTGTTTCGAAAGAAATGACAACCACAGGAAGGTTGTCGAGCATTGTGCGTCAATCATAATACATTATGAATATGCCAATTACTACGATAAGGACAAAGAGGTATACAGAAGAGAAAGCAATGTGACTGAGCTGAACAAACATTTTGTTCGAAAGAGTAGCGCTGGCCCCAGTCATGCTGCCACTACTGCAGCAGAAACATAAAGGAAACGAAAGCAAAGAGAAGAAGCCATAAGGCTACAAGTGGCAGAAGCTGAAAGAAGAAACATAAAATAAGTAGATAGAGGAGGCCCAAAATTTGAAAAGAATAGAAGAGGAACGACAAAGAAAAGAAGAGAAGGAAAAAGGACAATAAGAACAAAGAGAAGTAGCTGAGAAGAAAGAAAGAGAAGATAAGGAAGTTGTGGAAAGCATGGAAACTAGAGGTGGAATCCCAAATATACAACACATTGGACATAGACCCACCTGAAGTATCAGATGTCATGCTGACCAGAGGTCACCTCCCATTTACAGAGCTAGGGCTCACACCTTTCACCTCGTCAAAGCAACAGACTGTGGCCAGATTGGACATGATTATTTTTTATTCAGGGAGAAAGACCATCAAAAGGAGGATAGAGAAGAGATTGAAGATGGGCGCCCAGCCTGATGTTGTTACTATCCAGGAAAACATGATCATGGAGGGTACTCATAAGGACTCTAAATCCACAGCCTCTGTAAGTATAGCAGCTGCACAAGCAAGTGCAGACAATGTAGACAAGTTGTTGAATGATATCGAGCGCAACAAGGGAAAAATGTTGAAATTAAAGGATAACTTGATAAAAGCACATGGAGAAGGTATAGAGTTGAAAAGGAAATATGAGGCCATAATCGCAAAAAAGGACAGATTATTGTCTAACTATTAGGTTTTGGACACAGAGAAAGATGCATTGACTGTACAAATAGTGATAATGGAGGGTGAAAGAAGCGACTTTGAATCTCGCATCAATGAATTGGAAGCAAGAGAGTTGGCGGAAAATCAGCAGACTAAATATTTGCAAACTCAGATTGGGGAATTGATCAAAGAAAAGGAATCCTTGTCAGGATAGTTAGAATTAGAAAACAATAGGATACAAGACCTAACTCCTTTCTATGAGCAGATATGAAAAATGTAGGAGAAAATATATCACTCATAGGAATTGATCACTGAAGAAATATACAAGATGAAAATAATGATATCAAGGATGAAATAGATTGATGCAGAACCAATGAGGATCAAGCAAAGATTAGTGAACATTGCAACTAATATTAAGAAGCAGATGACGTGGAGAGAAGGGAAAGCATAATTCCCTGATCACTTGCCTCAAAAGATGATTGCAGACTCTAATTTAGACATAGCTCTTCTTGAGTTTTGCAGAAAATCGAGCAAAAGGATAAATGATAGAATCCCTAAGACTATCAAAAAGTGTGTGGGTTTCTACCAGAGGATTCAGTAGATTCACGAAAAATGTCAGCTCACTATGCCTCCAACTATGGATCAGCTGCCTGATAGGGATCAACGTTTGATGGAGTTGCAGAATGCGCTAAAATATGACCTGGAGTACATTAAAAAACTAGACATGTTGACAGGAGAAGATCTCCATCAGTTCATTGGGCAAGCATCCATCAACACTTATTTTCTGGAGGACAACTACAAAGCAGCAACAGAAGGAGTGAAGAGTGTGGAAATGGAGCTATCACATCATGAGATAAATTTGAAAGTTTTAGAACCCACACAATGTAATCTTATTTCTGAAGAGACTGACATGTGGGCCATGTTTATATCTAGTCTGGAAAGGCCAGCTGGAAATTAATATTTGTAATTTATTATAATATTTTTGTGCAAACACTAGAGGACGAATTTTAGAAGTCCAAAAGTTAGGTCAGGTGAAACGAACAACCACATGAGGACACATATTTTGTAATATAAATACAAGGTGGGGAATACTAAGAAGAGACTTTTTTTTAGTGAATGATATGCTGAAGGCATTTTCTAAAAGAATTATTTCTTTGCTAATGACAAAGGACTTATTCGCTGGGGAAAAGCCTGCACTGATGTTTTCCTGGAACGTGTGATTGTTGGAACATAACTATTTCTTTTTCTGCTTATATCATACTATGAGATCTTTCTAATTATGTCGAACTATTTCAATGATGATGAATGGTTTCTTTATTTCATGCAAATGTTTATGTGTATCAGAGTAATAAATTGCTTTAATAAAATTAGAGCTATCTTTGATCATTTCTGTTGGAAATGTGAATGTTTATTTTAATGGTTATCTGTTAAATCTGCCTGAACATTTCAGCTTATTACTCTCACTTTAAATTTGCTCCCTGTAGGGATAGGATAGTTAGTTTAGGTTAAGAATAAGTGAATTGATAAGGTAGGTGTGGTAAGACAAGAGGTAAGAACTTGCGCATCACTTGTGAGGCCCCTACCCATCAGTTCCAACTTAAATTGCATTTAAATAGGGCACTTGCATTTCATTCCTTAATTTAAAATTACATAAATGGTGGACCGGGCCATAACCAGTAAAGAATTTAAATAAACTTATTAACGGTAGCCAGACCGTAAACCAAACGGATTCCCTATACCGAACGGTGAACGATCTAATTGGGATTATTCACTGGGGAGAATCCCTACTATCGATGCTAAGATTTTCTAGGCATCAACATTTTTGGCGCTAGAAGGAGGGCCGCTACTGCATGGCTGGCAGAGGAAGCCTATTTTCAATAAGAATTTTTTATGGGTCCCCATTAAATACGGCTGTGTCAGAAGAAGTGATTCCTGAAACTCAAAAGTTAGATTCTGAACACTTATACGCTGTCCCATTCGAGGAAATAGACAATTTATGAAGACATACAAGGTCTTACGTGAGAAAGCTTGGAGGATTATCCGTAATTCTTGCTTTACCTAGAAGGCGATCTCCCAAGAAAGAGATCTCATACACAAGAGACTTTGTGCTTGTATAAAATTTGGAGGAGTTGTTTGATTTAACATTACAAGAAATCCCTGATCCTCTTAATCAGTTACCCAAGTCTCCACAGACTCACACGGTACCTCACACACCACCTCATACCCCACATCACTCACCACCACATTCTCCACCACGAATTATGGATGGAAATGTTAACCAACCTCCTGCGTGGAGAGCCAGAGGGCCACTCAATCTGGCTGCACCTTTAGATGATTTACCTAAGCACCCAGAAAGAGTTTTACCAAAATTTGATTCTGGAAAGGGTATTTCTACGGAAGACCACTTGAAGAGTTTTTATCTGGATCTGAATATTTTAAATGTCGAACATGAAGATGTAGTCTGTAGACTCTTCCCTTATACTTTTGAGCCTAGATCGTCGTCATCATATTTGAGTTTGCAAGCAAATTCGATAGCAGACTGGGATGGTTCTGAAAAAAAAATTATAAGCGAATTTGGAAATCAAAAGATTGTGGCCACACTTATGAAAGAACTGTTGTCTATGAGGATGGAAAAGAAAGAAAAGGTGAAAGAATTCAATTAGAGATTCACTACCTTATTAAATAGTTTCAGTGTTGCAACAAAACCTGCAGAAGAGGCCTTGGTAGAGTATTACACTACAACACTTTATCCACCAATAGCCATGTTTGTCAATAGATCAGTCAAGGCCGCTTTGGTAGAAAACTACGAAGAAGCTAAGAAGGCATAGGTTGAATTGGACAGTATCGCGAAACATGCAATGGAACTAGAAGTAAAACCAACGGCAAGTAAGAAGCCTCTGATACTATCCAGACCCAAAGAGGAATCCTCCAATGAATTAGAAAATGTGGTTAAAATGGTAAAAAAATTATCTAACAAGATAGTAGATTTGGAAAAGGAAAAGGCAGTTAGTATAGCAAGAAAACCATTCAAGCCTTTCTACAAGAAAAGGGAAGAAAATGCACAGTCCCAACCACCATCAAATAGCTCTAATGTTTTGAATTTGAATGAAGTTGGCATGGATAATTTATGCACTTTCCATCAAGAACATCACTCTGAAAAGAGTTTCCCACAATGTATTAACTCAATGACTTTAGTGATGAACCAATTCTTAGATACACAGTTAATAGACCAAGAAGACCAAGAAGAATATCAAGCTCACGAACAGGAAAATCAGAATGAGGAAACCACGATGGTATTATGGGATTGGGAACCTACTTTAGGATTGAATGAAGAATAAGAGGTGGAATAAGTTCAAGTGAAATCTGTGAATTATGTTACTAGGAGTAAAGGGCCAGTTGAAGACCAAAGCTTAATGTTGCCTAAGGTAAGGACAACCAAGAAGAATATTAAAAGGAGCAATGGCATGAATCAGTCACGGCCTAAAGTGAATCTTACAACCATGAAAGAAGCAAAACCATTGATTAATAAGCAAGCGAAAACCATAGTAAACAAATCGGATGGTGGTGAAAAAATCATTGTTGATCATAGTATGGGATATGATATTGTGGAAGACATTAAGAAAACTAGAGCAAACATCTCCTTGTTTGAATTATGTAATCTCCCACAACAGAGGAAGAAATTGTTGGAAGCATTCAACCCACAACCAAGCAGTATGATGGAAATAGTTGAGTCAGATACTGAGATTAACACAGCAAGCATTGGTGGAAAATCAAAATCTCGGACTCTACCCTTCCTTTTAACTTTTGAGATCTTTAATCATAATGTCCATAATTGCTTGGTAGATTCGGAATCTTCTTCCAATGTGATGCCACTATCCATTTGTAAGAAAATCAATGGGAAACCAATAGCATCCCCGTATCAGATCATACAACTAGTCAGATCAGTCGTTAAGGTTATAGGGGAAATGAAAAATGTACTTATCAAATTATCTGCAGATCTGAGGGTGTGTCAATTTATAGATATCATGGTGGTATACATACCTGAAGCTTATGGTTTGATATCGAGTAGGGACTGGTATACGAAACTAAATGGTTATTTTGCAACAAATTGGTCCCATTTGTGGTTTCCATACCAAAATAGACAGAATCAAATTAAAGTACTGAGATTAACGCAACAAGCATTGGTGGAAAATCAAAATCTTGGACTCTACCCTTCCTTTTAACTTTTGAGATATTTAATCATAATGTCCATAATTTCTTGGTAGATTCAGAATATTCTTCCAATGGGATACCACTATCCATTTGTAAGAAAATCAATGGGCAACCAATAGCATCCCCGTCTCAGATCATACAACTAGACAGATCAGTCGTTAAGGTTATAGGGGAAATGAAAAATGTACTTATCAGATTATCTACAGATCTGGGGTTGTGTTAATTTATAGATATCATGGTGGTATACATACCTGAAGCTTATGGTTTGATATTGAGTAGGGACTGGTCTACGAAACTAAATGGTTATTTTGCAACAGATTGGTCCCATTTGTGGCTGCCATAACAAAATAGACAGAATCAAATTAAAGTAATGAGAGAGCCTCACATGAAACAAAATGTAACTCAGTTAGAAGAAAATAATGAACCTATAAAATTCTCATCTTCAGTTTTGGGGAATTATTTCTTATAAATTGAGCCAGGAAATAATCAAATGGAAGATGCTAGTCATGAGTTAGACAATTAGTCCGATCTCCTTCGATTTTCACGAACTGATGATGTTGATTGTAACATAGTAGAATTAGTTACTAACTTAGAAGATAGTACTAACTTATTAAAATCAGAAAATAATTTTTGGAATTTATATTTTGATGGTTCCAAAACATAAGAGGGATCAGGATCTGGCGGTGTCCTTGTTGATCCTGAAGGAAACAAACAATTTCTCTCTCGTAGGCTAGAGTTTGAGTGTACAAACAACACAACTGAATATGAAGCTCTAGTCCAAGGACTAAAAAGAGCCACTGATCTAAAAGTCAAGAATTTAAAAGTCTTTGGTGACTTAGAAATAGTTGTCAGACAAATAAGAAATACAATTCATTGTCTGTCCCCGTACTTAACAGGATATCAATCTGAAGTGTGGAATTTGATTTCACAATTTGATGCTTTTAACATAAACTCCATTCCTGGATTACAGAATGCTGCAACTGATTTATTAGCTACTTCTGCTTCTAGATTAGTTCCGACAAATAATAAATGATCTATTGAATTAATTTTCAGGCCATCAGTACCTGATAACGTGACGAATCTGAGGGTGTTCGACGATGATGAACATATTATCAATTTCTTGACAAACGAAGATGCCTTCAAGGAATCTATTATTGATGAAGAGGAACACTTGTTGGATTTGTAGAATAAGGACACAAGTAAAGGAAATTTTATGCCGAAAGGAGTAAGGACTCTTTAAAGATTATTTGATTTACAGAATAAATTTAGGAGACCAACCAATGTCAATACTAATAGTTCATTGATGCAGCATGAGCTGGTAAACCTGGGTACATAAGCTAAACCAAAATATGTTAATTTAGGAAAATGTTTTTCACCTGGTGAAAGAAGTAAGTTCATCAAACTTTTTCAGCAATATAAAGATGTGTTTGCATGGACTTATGAAGATTTGAAGACGGATGATACACGAATCATACAGTATGTGATACCAATTAAGCCAGGAGTAAAGCCATTTCAACAACAACTTAGAAAGATGCATTTGACACTTGAATCGCTAATACAAAAGGAATTGAAGAAGTTGTTGGATGCTAAGATCATTTTCAAAGTTCGACACTCTGAATGGGTGGCTAATTTGGTCCCCGTAAGGAAGAAATAAGGAGAAATGCGATTATGTGTTGACTTTCAAAAATTGAATAGAGCGTCTGACAAAGACAACTACCTTGTGCCACCGATGGAGCAAATTTTGCAAACGGTATCAGGCTCGGAATTGTTCTCCCTGTTAGATGGATTTTCTAGATATAATCAAGTGTTGGTGGCCGAGCAAGATCGACTCAAGACTACACTAAGTGGGGAACATTCGCATATAGGAGAATGCCTTTTGGCCTAATGAATGTTGGAGCCACATTCCAGAGGGCCATGGATATTGTATTCCGAAGATTAGTCGGCCACTGTGTTGTCATATATTTAGATGATGTTACAGTGTTTTCCAAAAAACGAGAAGACCATGTTTTCCATCTGAAGCAGATCTTTGATCGGTGCAGAAAATATGGTATATCTTTGAATCCAAAGAAGAGTATTTTTGCAGTACTTGAAGGAAAACTGTTGGGACACATTATCGCCAAGAAGGGAATCTCAATAGATACAGAAAGAATTCAGGCCATAACTCAGATTCCCATGCCCCACAACAAAAGGACTATGCAATCGTTTATGGGTACGATTAATTTTGTTCAAAGGTTTGTACTAGATTTTGCACAAATTGTAAATCCTTTGCAACAAATGGTTAAGCAAAGTGTACAGTTCAAGTGGACCGATGTGGAGAAGGATGCATTCAGGGATATAAAGAATGCTATAGCTCATGCACCTTCCTTAAGGATTCTAGACTTTGAAAAGGATTTTATCATGTATACCTTTGCTTCAAACAATTCTCTCACAGCAGTGCTCACACAAAAAGGAGAACTAGGAGACGAGTACCCAATATATTTCATGAGCATTGGGTTACAAGGATCTGAACTGAACTACCCAGCCATGGATAAACAAGCATACGCTTTGTTTAAGGCGGTAAAGCAATTCATACCTTATATTTTGAAAAATAGAATGAAAGTCATAATAACTCATACGTCTGTCAGATCCTTTTTTGTGCGGAAGGAATTGGGAGAAAGAAGAGTAAATTGGATAACTGCACTATAAGAGTATGATCTAAAGTTCAAACCAACCACTATCATTAAAGGTTAAGGGCTGTGTAATTTTCTCACTGAAAACCCAATTGAAGAGGATCGTGATTGGGAAAACGAAGTTGAATTGAATACAACTGAAGTATGTTCAATTTTTACTACTATGGAATCTTGGTACAGAGATTTGGTATACTATCTCCAACAAGGATATCTGCCAGAACACTGGATTTCTAAGCAGAGAAGGGCGCTCTGATTGAAATCAGCAACTTACCAAATAATTGATGGGGTAGTCTTTAGGAAAAACTATGATGGAATTTTTCTTAGATGCCCGGAGAAAGAGGATGCAGATAAAGTGGTCAAAGAGCTACATGATAACCTCGCAAAGGGACATTATTATGGAGATACCATTGCTCACAAAATATTAAGAGTTGGATAGTACTGGCCCACTCTTCTCAAGGATGCTCACGCTTATGCCAGGAAGTGTGACGTATGTCAGAGGAGTGCCGACAGATTACCGAAGGCAGCAGAACCACTGCAACCAGTTGTTATATCATAACCATTCCAGCAATGGGGCATAGACGTTATTGGAGAGATCAATCCTAATTCTTAGTTGAAACATTGGTATATCCTCACAGCTACTTATTATTTCACACGATGGACAGAAATAGCTCCTCTGTGTAAAGTGAATGAAGATGCAATCATCGGATTTTTGCAAGAAAACATCATAACCAGGTTTGGGGTTCCAATTTCCCTATTTTTTTATAATGCAACTTACTTCTCATATGTTAAGTTAATTGCATTTGCTTATGAAAGAGTAATCAAATTGCATTATTCAACCAATTATTATCCACAAGTAAATGGACTAACAGAATCTACAAATAAAAACCTCATCCGAATTTTAAAGAAAAAAGCTATTGAGAGTCAGAGGAATTGGCATGTAGCTCTTCCAAATGATTTATGGGCATATAGAGTCACTCCAAAAAATTATTTAGTATTTTCTCCTTATACATTAGTCTATGGAAAATAAGATATAGTCCCTCCTAGCATACTGCTCCCATCCTTGCAATTAGCACATGCCTCTTAAGGATCCAGCAGTGAAATTCTGCAATCACAAATCAATACCCTGTTGAAACTTGAAGAATCACAGCAAAAGGCTAAGGATAGATTCAATCAGCACCAAGATATTTTCAAAAGATGGTTTGATAAACGGGAGGTAAGAGAAGTTTTGAGGTAGGAGAATTAGTTCTGAAGTGGGATAACTCGCATGAATAAAAGGGCAAACATACGAAATTTCAACAATTGTGGCTTGGCCCCTATCAAATTTTTGAAAAGCTTGTCCCATCAAAATATAAACTGCAAGATTTACAAGGGGAGGAGGACAATCTCCCTGTCAACGACCTTTCTCTTAAACAATACTTCACTTAGGTTTAGGAACCACTGGTGTATATAAATAAACCTTTGCTTTTTTTAACTTTTCTAGTTTGTTATTTTATGAATTTATCAGTTTTAGTTGTTTTGTTTTCTCATTTGATCAGTGTTATTTTGTTTGATTTGCTTTATTTTTGTTTTTAAATATTCCCCAGCTCAACATTTGATGCGTGGAAATATAGGGATCTGAACAATCTCACGGTCATCACCAGAGAATCAAGATGAGTTTATAGAAAATAATTTTTTTTGTATAACATTGTCGTTTATGATTTTAATTGTTGCTCAGTTCTAGAATGGGAAACCCGCTTCATGGTTGCGATTGTGTCATTATAAACCCTGTAAAATAAACAAGACCCATGAATTCCAAATTACTATCTTGGGGCTCCATCCATTCACACATAATAACCATCTCAGGAAGCCTGATACAACAGACCCACAGAAAGGAAGCAAGTCTTACAGATGTATGGAAATTAAAATGATCCCATGCTACAAATTTGAAGCCAAAAGGCTTATAAAGAAGAGTTAAATTCTGAAAAGTTTCAACTCCATCAAAGAAATGGTTTTTAATACAGATATATCAAATCAAGAAGATCGCCCAAGAAAAACAGGCTGAGAAAGGTTCTTCTCTGTTCGTGAGCATGACAAACAAATGAATTTCTCACTCACACAAAAGGAAATTATGGATGGAAGAACCCATGTCAAATTATGAAGATTGAAGCAATTTATCAAAGAAGACTCGGACGATAAAATATCGTCAAAAGGAAAAGCATCTAAAAGAATGCTTATAGCATGGGAATGAGGAACAAACGAATACATTTGTTTGGTTTTGTTACGATCCTGTGGAGTCATATGTAGTAGCAACCGAAAGATGGAACTGAAAATGAACTCCATACTATGGCCTCAGGAGAGTAGCCAAGTGTAGCTAGGGTTTTCACCCTAGCTTGTGCAAATGAGCACCTACTAAGGAGAAGGGACTCCTTAGTAGCAATTCAATAAATAGTAAATTAAAATGCTAAAACAATAATGTAAATTACTCTAAACATGTGCATGAAATAGAAAAACAAGATATAAAGAATGGCTTTTGTATTAATTTTACCTCCAATGTGAAGGTTGGTGAAGCTCTTGCAATGACCCAAGAGGGTTGCTCCAAGCTCCAACTTGCTCCTTCTCTTTCTCCAAATGATGGGAATGGGCCAAAAGGGGCTCTCAAGGTGAAAGTAGCTCAAGGGTGAGCTAGGGTTTCAAGAGAGATTTTGGCAGGGTAAGGGTATACTTGATTGTGGATATGAAATGAGGGGTCTCCATCACCTATTTATAGTTTTTTGGTGGTGGAGTGTTGGCCCATGGTTTTGGGAACCAAATGGTTTAGGTCAGCTGTATAGGGTTTTTTCCTCCTTTTTCCTCATTATTTTATATTTTTTATTCCCTCTTTAGAGGGTTTTTGCTATTTTAGAGAAATTTTGGATATTTTTTGGAGGAAAAGGGGTTTTTTAGCCTTTTTGAGGCTTTTTTGATGGTTTTGTGGCCTTTTGGAGGCATTTTAGGCCTTTTGGAGGCTTTTTAGCGGGATTTTCAGGGTTTTTAAGGGAAATATGGTAGGAAAATGGACAGATGAGTCATGTAATGGGGTAGATGAGGTAGTGAGCACTTTTTGGGTGTTAACACCAAGAATTTTGGTCCAGGTTACCTTATATCCTGAAACAAATGACCAATATGACACAAGAAAGATTACCTCCCTGTGTTGAACTTTGGCCCTTTAAATTTATGCTAAAATCAATGCAAGCATCGTTTTACAGTTAGGATCAATAACATACAAACACTCCTGATTTTCAAAAGGAATGGTTCAGAGATCTGTGTTCACCAGCTAGTCGCCAATTGTTGCTACTGCAACCACTTCCCCAAAATTTTCTTGAAATTTTAGGGCACCCCTTTTATTTTTAGAGTTTAGCTCATCCTAGAAAAGTTCACTTTCAACACTTAGAAATTAACCTGAAAATCAAGCAAAGAAGGAGATTTTTGACTAATTAAAACTCATGTTTTTGCGTCGAACAGTTGGAGCAACTCGGCAAGTTGAGTCGACACGATTGGATCAAACGTTGGTTTTTTGGGTGAAGTCCTTGTTTTGGAGCAACTCGGTGAGTTGAGATGACACGGTCGGAACAACTCGACGAGTTATGCCAAAACAATCGGAGTGTTTTTGTGGTCACGCCGAAACACTTAGAGTATTTTGAAGTTGCGCATGGTTGGAATAGATGAGTAAGTTGTGCCAACCCTTTCGGCGATAAATATTCAACCATGTTGAAATGCGTCAGCAGGAAAACACCAGTCAAGTCAATGAAAAGCTCGTCGAAAAGAAGATCAGCATAAATGGCTAAGTGTCGCGACCCGTTTCGCAGCAACTCGGCAAATTCCGCCGAAACAGTCACCGGCAAAACAGAAAGGGCGACGAGCGCCAATGTAATATCACAAAGGAAAACTCGCGAAGTAACACCGACATTTCGGCTTAAATCAGAAAGTGTCGCCGAAACGGTCGCAAGCAAATTTTGAAACTCGCAAGGTGATGCCGAAAATCCACCATCGGCACAAGTTTGAGAACTTTGTTGACGCATTTCGCGACAACTGAGCGAGTCGCTCCGAAACGATCGGTGACAAGTTCTTTTTTGGCTGCGACGCGGAAATGATATTTCACCCCGAAACGGGTTTTGGTCATTAATGACCCCACCAACTTGCACCTCGTTGGCATTTATTGCTTAGTTTTTCAAAAGGTTATATATAGGGCAAAAGCCATTTTTGTTTGACATTGCAAAATGTCGTATTAAGTGATTTTTACCTCCTCCAATTGTCGGACGCCAGCCATCTCAACGTTGTTGAACTCGATTTTGCATCCATTTCACAATTGACAGGTAGGCTATCTCGTACCTTCGTGCTCCTTTAAGTTGACTTTGTTGTTTTCTTTTGGGCATTTTTTGTTTCTTATAAGACACTGGTATTCCTTGCTGCGAGTTTATCCATGTTCCTCTGACCTATTAGGGAAAACCATTTGTGGGGTTTAGAGTTGTTGTTGAAAGGGGGTTTTTTTATTTCACATATCCTGGGTTTCTCTTATCCAGACAGTCACCCTACCTCATTTTGAACACCCAGGAGAGCCCTTCGATGACCCTCATTTATTTTTGATTGACCTAACCACGTATGGGGGGTGATTTTGGCCACGAAGAGCAAATTTTTCCTACAACAGCCTCCCTGCCGCCTTGGAACCAACTTAGAAAACCAAATTAATAAGCATTGCAAACGTTTTTTCCCGGACATATAAATCAGGATGGTCGTGCAGTTTCCACTCAGTTGCTCGTACTTTTACCCTTGCAGAGAATCGGCCCTGAGTGTATCCTCACTGAGGCCGTCATATTTTTTGGAGCCCCATAGTAGTCTCCCGCATGGTTGTTCTATTAGTGATAGATTTGGTTGTTGTGTCCTACCTATAGCTGGCTCAAGCCCTAATTTGCCACAGAATGATGATAATTCGAGATCGGCTCGCATCTATAAACCCCAAAACATGCACTTAATTCTTTTTCTTCATAGACTAAACCTGATGAATACACTTTGTATAATCCCTTATGCAAAATCATTTAAATATTGATTTAACCATTGTCACGAGCTTTTAACTAGAAGATTATAAGTACCATCGATAGTTATATTGTGTTTATTAATGAAAAAATTTGGGAAGAATATTTTTGAAATAATTTTGCATACTTTTCTCAGTTGCATATTATATCCCACACACCTGCATATTGTTGAAACAAAGCAAAAAAAATTGATAGCATGGAAGTAATTGTTCTCTCAACTTAGCATATTGTCAATAGTATGAAAGAAAAATGCTTACAAACTTTTGGTTGAGTTTTGTTTACACATTGTTTTCACTTTTTCATCAGGATTTAGAAATGCAAAAAAAGAGTGCCAAGAGGAAGTCTAAGGAAACTGAATCAGAATCAGATGTGGATATTGTAGTTGACACCATGATAGAAACCATGTTCGAAGATACTAAAGCAGTAACGGGAATTGTCCCAGAATTCAAGTGGGGATAATTGTATCAGATGATCCAGGACCAGAATATTCCTGATGCAACTCTCGAAGAAATGATCTTGTATCAAAATATTAATAAATCAGGCATCACCAAAGCAGCCACACGTACGAAACTTTTTCTCTGCTCAGAATTCATTAGATGGATCCTTCCACATGTGGATGTCACATCAAGAATCATCTCTGACACAAAAGGGGAAGTATTTGCCTCTTTCCATCCAAGTCATATAGCAGCAGCATACAAACTACCACCGGACAAGGTCATGTTAACTGAAGACTGGATCAAGAGTATAAACATGGACCACTTAGAATATGCTAAGAAAATGGTAGTCTCATGAAAGCAACTAAGGTAGAAAGCAAGTGGGGAGTATGAAAGTCAAAGCCTGAGAACCCCTTTTAGAATTATAACTCTTATGCTAAGCAGAATTTTCGGCAGAGAAAATGGGAACATCTACAAGTTGAATTGGGTACCCCTAATTTATCACATAGACTTCCACAGCATTGTGTTTAACATGGCAGACATTAGCTCAAATAGCATGTCATCAACAATAGCAGCAGCACAGGGAGGTTTCACATAGAAGAAGGCAAAGTTCTACATGTCCTCATATCTCATGGACAACATACTGATTAGACACCCATTTCTTAAGCTGGGGTGTATTTGGAATCATGCATAATCTCCTATTTATGTGGACTACCAGATCTTGTGGGCCAACAGATATTCCAACCAATATAAACTTATCTGTGAATATTTTATCATCCCTCTTTATTGGTTAATTTTCAATGAGGAACCAAACCACCTATCTGAAAACACAATGGAAGTGATAAATGAATACAGAGATCATTACTATTTGCAAGAAGGAACCTACATCAGAATGTATGGAGGATCCAGAGCTCCATTCCTTATGCCTAAATATGCGACCGATTTTGTGGTCCACAAAGAGGCTGTGAGGCAAGTTTTCATTAATGGCATTGGTAATTTTATGCATGATAGCAAGAAGGCCTCCTTCCCACCGTTACCCTTTTGTATCAGGACATACAAATTCACCAAGGTTAAAGGTGTTGAAGCTTTCGTTAAATATTTGGAAGCATTTCACTTTGGAGAGAAGAGTTTCGCAAGAAATGACAACCACGGCAAGGTTTCCGAGCATTGTGCGTCAATAATAATACATTTTGAATATGCCAATTACTTCGATAAGGATGAAGAGGTATACATAAGAGAAAGCAACATGACTGAGCTGAACAAATGTTTTGTTCGAAAGAGCCGCATCGGCCCCAATCATGTTCCCACTACTGCAGCAGAAACAGAAAGACAACGAAAACAGAGAGAAGAATCCATAAGGCTACAAGTGGCAGAAGCAAAGCAGAAGTTGAAGGAAGAAGCAGAGCGGAAGCTGAAAGAAGAAACATAAAAGAAGCAGATAGAGGATGCCCAAAAGTTGAAAAGAATAGAAGAGGAACGACAAAGCAAAGAAGAGGAGGAAAAAGGACAAGAAGAACAAAGAGAAGCAGCTGAGAAGAAAGAAAGAGAAGATAAGTCCAAGGAAGTTGTGGAAAGCATGGGAACTCGAGGTGGAATCCCAAATATACAACACATGGACATAGACCCACCTGAAGTATTAGATGTCATGTTGACCAAAGGTCACCTCCCATTTACAGAGCTAGGGCTCACACCTTTCACCCCATCAAAGCAACACACCGTTGCCAAATTCGACACGATTATTTTTTATTCAGGGAGAAAGACCATCACAAGGAGGACAGAGAAGAGATTGAAATGGGTGCCCAGCCTGATGTTGTTACTATCCAGGAAAACACGATCATGGAGGGTACTCATAAGGACCCTAAATTCACAGCCTCTGTAAGTATAGCAACTGCACATGCAAGTGCATACAATGTAGACAAGTTGTTGAATGATATCGAGCGCAACAAGGGAAAAATGTTGAAATTAAAGGATAACTTGGTAAAAGCGCATGGAGAAGGTATAGAGTTGAAAAGGAAGTATGAGTCCATAATCGCAGAAAATGGAAGATTATTGTCTACCTATCAGTGTCTAGACGCAGAGAAAGATGCATTGATTGTACAGATAGTGATAACAGAGGGTGAAAGAAGTGAATTTGAAGCCCGCATCAATGAATTGGAAGAAAGAGAGTCGGCGGAAATCAACAGACTGAAGATTTGCAAACTCAGATTGGGGAATTGATCAAAGAAAAGGAATCCTTGTTAGGACAGTTAGAATTAGCAAACAATAGGAGACAAGACCTGACTCTTTTCTTTGAGCAGGCATGCAAACTTCGGGAGAAAATGTATCACTCACAGGAATTGATCACTGAAGAAATATACAAGATGAAAATAATGATAGCAAGGATGAAAGAGATTGATGCATAAGAAATGAGGATCACGCAAAGATTAGTGAACACTGCAACTAAGATTAAGAAGCATATGACGTTGAGAGAAGGGAAAGCAGAATTCCCTTATCACCTGCCTCAAAAGACGATTGCAGACTCTAATTTAGACATAGCTCTTCTTGAGTTTTGCAGAAAATATAGAAAAAGGATAAATGATAGAATCCCTAAGACTATCGAAAAGTGTGTGGGTTTATACCAGAGGATTCAGCAGATTCACGAAAAATGTCAGCTTTTTATGCCTCCAACTATGGATGAGCTACCTGACAGGGATCAACGTTTGATGGAGTTGCAGAATGCGTTGAAAGATGTCGTGGACTACATTAAAAAACTGGACATGTTGATAGGAGAATATCTCCATCAGTTCATTCGGAAAGCATCCATCAACGCTATTTTCTGGAGGACAGCTACAACGCAGCAGCAGAAGGAGTGAAGAGTGTGAAAATAGAGCTGTCACATCATGAGATAACTTTGAAAGTTTTAGAATCCACACAATGTAATATTATTTCCGAAGAGACTGACATGTGGGCCATATTTATCTCTAGTCTGGAAAGGCCAGCTGGAAATTAATATTTGTAATTTATTATAATATTTTTGTGCAAACACTAGAGGACGAATTTTAGAAGTACAAAATTTAGGTTAGGTGAAACGAATAGCCACATGAGGACAAATCTTTTGTAATATAAATACAAGTTAGGAATACTAAAAAGAGACTTTTTTTTAGTGAATGATATGCTGAAGGAATTTTGTAAAAGAACTATTTCTTTGCTCATGAAAAAGGACTTATTCGCTGGGGAAAATCCCGCACTGATGTTTGCCTGGAACGTGCGATTGCTGGAACATAACTACTTATTTTTCTTCTTATATCATACTGTGAGATCTTTCTAATTATGTCGAACTATTTCAATGATGATGAATGGTTTCTTTATTTCATGCAAATGTTTATGTGTATTAGAGTAATAAATTGCTTTAATAAAATCAGAGCTATCTTTGATAATTTCTGCTGGAAATGTGAATGTTTATTTTAATGGCTATCTGTTAAATCTGCCTGAAAATTTAAGCTTATTACTCTCACTTTAGATTTGCTCCCTATAGGGATAGAATAGTTAGTTTAGGTTAATAATAAGTGAATTGATAAGGTAGGTGTGGTAAGACGAGAGGTAAGAACCTACGCATCACTTGTGAGGCCCCTACCCGTCAATTCCAACTTAAATTGCATTTAAATAGGGTACTTGCATTTCATTCCTTAATTTAAAATTACATAAACGGTGGACCGTAAACCGGACGGGTTCCCTATACCAAACGGTGAATGATCTAATTGGGATTATTCACCGGGAGGAATCCCTACTGTCAATGCTGATATTTTCTGGGCATCAACATGTTGAAAGAGAGACTAACAAACTGCTCAAGTGTTTTAGGAATGATAATGGTGGAGAATATTGTTCCATAACATTCAAGGATTATTTTAACAGGTTTGGTATAAAGCATCAGAAGACTGTCCCTAGTACTCCTCAACAGAATGTTACTGCAGAAAGGATGAATCGCACTATCATGGAGAAGGTGAGGATTATGTTGTCAAATTTTGGGTTGGAAAAACATTTTTGGGTAAAAGTAGTGAAGACAATTTGTTACTTCATCAATCGATCACCTCTTATAGCCTTGGATAGTGGCATTTTTGAAGAAGTTTGGATTGGTGTGAAGATAAACTATTCTCACTTGAACGTTTTTGGATATGAAACATTTATGCATATTTCCAAAAAGGATAGAACTAAGTTAGACAATATATCCATGAAATGTATTTTTCTAAGATATGTGTATGGTGAGTTTGGTTATTGTCTATGGAATCCATTAAACACAAAGTTATTAGAAGAAGGGATGTCATATTTAATGAGTTATAGATGTTTAAGAGGTTTATAGGTGATATGGAGATCAAGAAAATTGCTGACAAGTTTGTTGAACAACAAGAAAATATCCCACCATTGCAAGAAAATGGACAACCAATTCAAGAAAATGATGGACAACAAGCAAAAAATGAGGGACAACGAGTTGAAAATGAGGGGCAACAAGTTGAAAATGATGGACAACAAAAAGAAGAAACGTTGCAGCAACCATTACAAGAGGTCCAACCAGAAAACACACCACCACAATTGTTTCGCAGGTCTACTAGGCCTCATAAGCCTTCACAAAGGTATCCACCCTCAAACTATATTTTGTTAATTAATGAAGGTGAACCTAATTGTTTTTAATGTTGGTTGTGGAGCCTGATCTTCCAGATTAAGAGATGTTATTCAGTCGTGTTTGTACCCCAGGCTTACTTTACACTCGTTCCCTCACTTTGGGGTTGTTTTTGCCAACAGTTTATGGGTCCATGGTTTTGGGTAACCAATGGTATTTTCCCATTGTATTTCCCCTATAAAAGAAATACATTGTAACACGGCCAGGGTTGATGTATTAGGTATTATGCATTGTAAATATCTTTAAGATCGTAAAGAGAGACTGTGAGAAAGTGAAGAGGAAGTGTAACGGATGTGCTACAGGTTGTATCCCTTCATTTGTTGGATGGTATAATAATAAGGACTAGCAATTTCAGTGTGGGCGTATCCCATTTTGGGTGAACCACTATATGTTGGTGTCTCTTTTGTAATGTGTTTGTGTAATTTGTATTTGCATCTTGTTTATTGTTATTTCTCTGCGATCCTGTTTTTCTAACAATTGGTATCAGATCCAAAGGTCTATTTGGCAGATAAACCCGCAGGAAACTAGGGTTTCTGGTTCGAGTGGGAGCAATGGCGGAAGAAGAAAAGTTTAAGGTCGAGAAGTTTAATGGCCAAAACTACCAGTTATGGAAGATGCAAATGGAGGACTATCTATACTAGAAGGATCTATTCTTGCCGTTGGGAGGAAAGGAAAAACAGTCAGCGACCATGAAGGATGAAGAATGGGAGGTTCTTGACAAAAAGGCACTGGGAACAATACGGCTGTCCCTGGCTTCGTCGATGGCTTTTAATATCTCAAAAGAAAAGACAACAGAGGGTTTGATGAGCGCATTGGGTAAGCTGTATGAAAAACCCTCAGCCTCCAACAATGTATTTATAATGAAGCGTTTATTTAATATAAAGATGTTTGAAGGTGGATCTGTTGCTGATCATTTAAATGAATTTAATACGGTTACAGATCAACTAAGTTCTGTAAGTGTGAACTTTGATGATGATGTTAGGGCTCTTTTAATCTTGTGTTCATTGCCAAAAAGTTGGAATGGCTTGGTCATGGCTGTAAGTAACTCTGTCTCTGGTTCAAACACCTTGATATTTGATGATGTTGTTAGTGTTATTCTTAGCGAGGAAATGCGAAGAAAAAACACAGGTGAGACATCAGGTAATGCATTGACCATGGAGAGCGGGGGAAGACAAAGGGAGAAAGGAAAGAGCCAAGGTAATCGTAGCAAGTCTAAAACAGGAAGATCCAAGTCCAAACTGGGAAAAATAGAGTGCTGGAACTGTGGAAAGAAAGGACATCTAAAGAAAGACTGCAGATCTCTAAAGAAGAAAGGAGATGGATAGCAGGAAACCACCCGGGAAGCAAATGTAGCAGGTGATGTGTTACAATATGCTTTGATTCTTGCATTAGATAATAGTAGTGATTATTGGGTAGTAGATTCAAGGGCTTCATGTCATGCTACATCCCATAGGAAATATTTTCATGATTATGTTCCAGGAGATTTTGGACATATTTTATTGGGTGATGATGAGCCATGTAAAATTGTTGGAATGGGTAAGGTATGGATAAAATTTAAGAATGGAACTGATTGGCTGCTAAAAGATGTAAGGCATATTCCTACTATGAAAAGAAATATGATCTCAACAAGGCAGTTGGGAGATGGCGGCTGTCTATCTACGTTTGGATAAACGTGGTGGAAGATCACTAAAGGATCAATGGTGATAGCAAATGGAGACAGGGTAGGTACGTTGTATTTATGTCCTCATAATACTGACCATTCTATCTCTTTAGCTTCCATAGGAACAGATACAACATTGTGGCATCATAGGATTAGCCACATGAGTGAGAAGGGGATGCAGATTCTCCACTCAAGAAAGTTGATGCCAAATTTGAAGCAGGTAAGTTTGGAATTCTGTGAGAACTGTGTTTATGGAAAACAGAAGAGAGTCATATTTCTCAGGGTTGGGAAACAAAAGAAGAATGAAAAGTTAGAGCTTGTGCATACATATATATGGGGACCGGCTCAGGTACAATCTCTTTGTGGCTCTCATTATTATGTTACATTTATTGATGATGCAACTAGGAAAACTTGGGTTTATTGCATTAGACATAAATATGATGTGTTTGCTACTTTTAAGAAGTGGAAAGCTTTGGTTGAGAATGAGACAGGAAAAAGGTTGAAGTGTCTCAGATCTGATAATGGAGGTGAGTACTGCGGCAAGGAGTTTGATAGTTACTGTTCACACCATGGGATTTGTAGAGAGAAGACAGTCCCAGGAACACCACAAGAAACTGGTGTGTCAGAAAGGATGAAGAGAAGGATCATGGAGCATGCAAGGTGTATAAAATTGCATGCAAGGTTGCCATCACAGGTTTGGGCAGATGTTGTAAACACTATTGTTTATTTAATAAACAAAGGGCCTTCAAGTGCTTTGGATGGTGGTATTCCAGAGGAGGCATGGACAGATAAAAATGTAAACTACTCATTTCTGAGAACTTTTGGTTGTGAAGGATTTTTCCATATTGATAAAGAAAATAGAACAAAGCTTGAAGCTAAATCCAAGAAATGTACCTTTATTGGATATGGGTTTGATGAATTTGGTTATCGCTTATGGGATTATGAAAATAACAAAATCACCAGGAGTAGAGATGTGATATTCAATGAAAAGGTCATATATAAATATCAGTTGTAGGGAAAGAAACAGGAAAAAGAAAACACGGAGTACACAGTGCTTGATGAAATTAAAGAAAATGAAGTTCTGAAGGTTCCAGAAAATCAAGAACAGCAGCAAGTACCTGAAACTCCTGCAAGTGTAAGAAGATCTACCAGGTTAAGTAGACTCCTTGAACGATACTCTCCTTCAATGTATTATTTATTGATGACTGATGCTGGTGAACCAGAATGTTATGAAGAAACAATGCAAGTGGAAACTAGAAAGAAGTGGGAGCAAGGCATGAATGAGGAGATGGACTCATTGGTAGGAAACCAGACTTGGGATTTGGTTCAGTTTCCTGCTGGTAAAAGAGCATTGCAGGACAAATGGATTTACAGGTTGAAGGAAGAAGAAGGAGGTAAGAAGCGGTACAAGGCCAGACTTGTTGTAAAGGGGTTTGCACAGAAGAAATGTATAGATTTTGATGAAATATTTTCTCCTGTTGTTAAGATGACTTCAATTAGGACTATTTTAAGTCTAGTGGCAGTAGAAGATTTGCATCTTGAACAGTTAGATGTAAAAACAGCCTTTCTCCATGGGGATTTAGAGGAAGAGATATATATGCAGCAGCCACAATGGTATGAGGTCAAAGGGAAGGAGAATTTGGTGTGTAGGTTGAAAAAGAGCTTGTATGGCTTGAAGCAAGCTCCAAGGCAGTGGTATTTAAAATTTGACAGGTTTATGATAGAACAAGGTTATAGTAGATGTCATTTTGACTATTGTGTTTATTTCAAGAGGCTAGATAATGAAAGATATATTATCTTGTTATTGTATGTGGATGACATGCTTGTTGCAGGGTCAAACATGCAGGATATAAATGTGCTCAAAAGGAAGCTAGCTAATTCATTTGCGATGAAGGATTTGGGTACTGCAAAGCAAATCCTTGGTATGAGAATAACAAGAGACAGAAAAAATTGCAAATTGACATTGTCTTAGGGTGAGTACATACAAAAGGTGTTGGAAAGGTTCATAATGCAGAATGCAAAACCAATTACTACACCTTTGGCCAACCATTTCAAGCTAAGGAAATGTGTCCCAAGACACAGGAAGAGATAGATTACATGTCCAAAATTTCCTATTCATCAGCAGTTGGCAGCTTGATGTATGCCATGGTGTGCACAAGACCAGACATTGCACATGCAGTGGGAGTTGTGAGCAGATATATGAACAATCGAGGTAAAGAACATTGGAAGGCAGTACAGTGGATTCTCAGGAATTTGAGAGGTACTACCAGTCAGTCATTATGTTTTGGAGGTTCAGACATTGTTCTATAGGGATATGTTGATGCAGATATGGCAGGTGATAAGGATAACGGGAGGAGCACCACAGGGTCTGTATTTACTGTAGGTGGAACAGCAGTAAGTTGGATTTCGAAACTGCAAAAGGTTTTTGCACTTTCAACAATGGAAGCAAAGTATGTTGATGTTACAAAGGCTAGTAAAGAGATGATTTGGTTGCAGAGGTTTATGGAGGAATTGGGTAAGAAGCAGAAGAATAACAGGTTGTATAGTAACAGCCAGAGTGTCATTCATCTTGCAAAGAACTCAGCATTCCATTCTAGGACTAAACATATACAGCTCAAGTACCATTTCATACGCTCTATTCTGGAAGATGAACTGTTGAAACTAGAAAAGATACATACTAGCCAGAATCCTACAGACATGTTCACAAAGGTAGTGACCAGAGAGAAACTGAGTTCTTGCTCGGTTTCAGTTGGCCTTCTAGCATGAAGGTGAAGACGAGAAATTTTCCAAGTCCAAGTCCAGCAAGTACAACAGTAGTGGAGTTGTTGTGATCAGTCTCCGAGGGGGAGATTGTTGGTTGTGGAGCCCGATATTCCAGATTCAGAGATGTTATTCAGTCGTGTTTGTACCTTAGGCTTACTGTACACTCGTTCCCCCACTTTGGGATTGTTTTCGCCAACAGTTTACGGGCCCATGGTTTTGGGTAAGCCGTGGTATTTTCCCATTGTATTTCCCCTATAAAAGAAAAACATTGTAACATGGCTATGGTTGATGTATTAGGTATTATGCATTGTAAAGATCTCTGAGATCGTAAAGAGAGACTGTGAGAAAGTGGAGAGGAAGTGCAGCGGATGTGTTGTAGGTTGTATCCCTTCATTTGATGGATGGTATAATAATAAGGACTGGCAATTTCAGTGTGGACGTAGTCCATCTTGGGTGAACCACGATATATTGGTGTCTCTCTTGTAATGTGTTTGTGTAATTTGTATTTGCATCTTGTTTATTATTATTGCTCTAGGATCCTGTTTTTCTAACATTTAAGAGGCATGTGATGTTGAGCATAGAAAAAAAGGGAATAAATCCATGCAGGAAGAAATGGACTCCCTGACTTGGGAGTTAGTAAAGCTTCCAAAAGGAAGAAAAGCTCTTCAAAACAAATGGGTATACATGATTAAGCATGAATGTAAAGGGAATAAGGGAAGGTACAAGGCAAGGTTGGTGGTAAATGGATTTGCCCAAAAGGAAGGTATTGACTTTACTGAAATTTTTGACCTATTGTTAATATGTCATCGATAAGAGTTATTCTTGGTCTCATTGCTACTTTAGACTTGGAGTGTTAACAATTAGATGTAAAGATAGCCTTCCTTCATGGAGAATTGGAGGAGAATATTTACATGGAGCAGCCAGAAGTATTCAAAATAAAAGGTAAAGAGAACTTGGTTTGAAGATTGAATAAGAGCCTCTACGGCCTGAAATAGGCACCTCGCCAATGGTTTAATAAATTTGATTCATTTATGTTGGAGCATGGTTTTAGTAGGCTAGAAGCTGACCATTGTGTTTACATCAAGAGGTATGACCAAGAAAGGTACATTATATTATTGCTACATGTGGATGATATGATCATTGTTGGACATGATAAGAACATGATTAACAGATTGAAGGATTTGGGCAACCATTTTGTAATGAAGCATATGGGTCCGGCGCAACAAATACTGGGCATGAGGATCATACGTGATAGAAATAATAAAAAAATTTGGTTGTCACAAGAAAAATACATTGAGAAGGTGCTCAATGGGTTCAATATGAGGGATGCCAAGCCAGTTGGTGATGATTTGTGTCCTTGCGATGACAAGGAGAAAAAGGGAATGAGTAAGATTACTTATGCTTCAGCAATTGGCAACTCAATGTATGCCATGGTATGTACATGATCAGACATTGCACATTCAGTGGGAATAGTGAACAAGTTCCTTGCCAATTCGAGCAAACAACACTAACAAGCAGTAAAGTGGATTTTAAGGTATTTCAAGGGTACTAGTCATTATTGTTTATGTTTTGGTGACAATGATAATGCATTTGAAGGTTTTACAGATGCAGTGATGGTTGGAGATGTGGACACTAAAAATTCTACCATGGGTTATTGTATACATTTGCAAGTGCAGCAGTGTCCTGGGTATCTAGGCTATAGAGAGTAGTATCTCTCTCCACAATTGAGGCAAAATATATAGCTGCAACAGAGGCTTGCAAAGAGATGTTGTGGATGGAGTGATTCCTAGGAGATTTGCCAGGGAATAAAACAAGACAAGTATGTGATGTATTGTGATAGCCAGAGCGCCATTTACTTGGCAAAAAACCCCACATTTCACTCAAGAACCAAACACATTGATATGAAGTACCATTGGATTTGACAAGTGTTGGGAGAAGGGCATTTACATCTAGAAAAAATGCATGTAGCTGAGAATCCTACTGATATGCTCACTAAAATTCTACCAAGAGACAAGCAAGAGATATGTAGAAACTTGGCAGGTTTAGGGGTAACTTTATGTGCAGTTTTTGGATGAACATCAAAGGTTTTTTGGAACAACATAGCAAGAGCCTCCATTTAGTTTCAAGTGGGAGAATGTTAAATGTGAAGCTAAATTCCAACATTTTTTAACCGTACATCAACTCTCCCACCGGTGCCAGTGCAATCTTCGGGTGTTCGTTGGTAGTTAGGATCACAATTGTTACATTAGATGCTCAATGGCTTCCAGATGAAGCCACCTCTTTGCTGCTTGTATCTGAAGGCTCTAGACGCCTCGTATGATGGTGCAAGCTCCTTTGTAAAAACATTGTAATTTTTCTTTGTATGTTGCTATTGTTTTGTGTTGAATTGAATACCAACAAAAACATAGCTTTTGCCCTGCTTTGTGTTTTCAGTGTGCATGTTCTTTAAACATTCTGTGTGTATGCTTATGTATTGATTGAAAAGGTCAGTGGTTCTGATGTGCTTGAAGTGCTGAGACATTGCAGTGGTACAGTGAGTGGAGGCGAGAGGTCCCATATATTTTCTTAACAGTTTTAATTCTGCCCAAATTCGCCTGCTCCATTGGAAGCATAGGAATCAACCAAACAATTTTGCTGCAGCGAGATAGGCACAATGTATTTACTAATTCATCTATGTATTCAACAAATTTGGTTAGATACCTGTCAAGGAGTATTTGATTAGAGTTGCAGGAGACAGAACGTAAAGGGACCACCCATAATAGTAGAGAAGACACATTACTTCACCAGAGCGCGGGTTCTCAAACTTTCTAGAATGTAAGTATGAGCAAGGAGGGCACCAGAGTTGCAGGGGACAGAACGTAAAGGGACCACCCATAATAGTAGAGAAGACACACCACTTCACCAGAGCGCGGGTTCTCAAACTTTCTAGAATGTAGGTATGAGCAAGGAGGGCACCAGGGCACAGGCTTGAACTTTCCAAAATGCAGGTTTGAGCAAGGAGGGTGCTAGGTCGCGCGCCCAAACTTTCCAGAACGTAGCTCTGAGCAAGGAGGGTGCAAGGTCGTGGGATGAAGCTAGTCGAGGCATGGCTAGGAGACTCTCCAGAATGCAGAACACGGGTAGAGTGGAGACACACGGAGGTCGCAGGAAGAGAGTGTGGGAAGAGAGTTTGCATGCAGGGGATATAACTCATGTAGAGTGGCGCACAAGTAATGAGCGTTAAGAGAACACATGTGGAGAGATGAATGAAGCAAAACGATAATGTTGCATATGCCCACAAGTAATGAATGGTAATAGAACACATGTTGTGGAGAGATGAATGAAGCAAAATGATAATGTTGCATGCAGGCCTGGAATTTCAAATTCTATCTGCCTGTCAAATAAAAGTTGATGAGGTTCATTTTACATTTTATACAGATTCAAATCAGTTGATGAAGGTTAGATTTTTAGAGTGACTTTTATTTTACATTTTATACAGATTCATAGAAGGTCAACACAATTTTCCTTCAATCTTTAAGGCGGGATCTGGGGATAGTCCATTACAGTAATAAAACCCAAATAAATTGTTTAACAATAAGCCAACTTCACTAATAAACCAAAAATCTGTTAAGAAATTTTCACTTTTTCTGTAACTTAACCTCTCCCGGTAGAAAGCAAGAAATCATAGATTTATGACAAAATTAATGTTTTGATACCAATTGGCATGCTTGGGATAACTTCAATCCTTGGGATGCAATTGTATTAACGTGAATTTATACAAGAATAGAATAGTGGCTCTTGGTTTTCATCTTCTAAGAGGTTATAGTTGGTGACTCTTCAATTTATTTTTTAGTAACTGGAAATATCTACCTATTATGTACATGAAACCATAATCTCTTAGGATTAGGTATACAACATTTAACTTCAGCTTAGGCCTCGAGCTATGTTATGCATTTTTGTATCTTCTCTAATACAGAGTGCGACGCTAGGCTCCCCTCCAACTCCTCCCCACTGCATGCAATGACCTTTGCATGAATTGATCTCTATTTGTTTAAGTTTATGTAGAGAGTCACAGTGTGGCAATGTGGCCCCTCCAACCTTGATTCCTTCCTTTGCATGCTCACAACTCTACATACCTTGCTTTATTGCTATGCATGGAGCATAGAGTTCAAAGCTAGACTTTGATTTGATTCCTAGCCTTTCCTCTGCATACCCCTATCTCTATATGCCTTAGTCACTTTTTTTCCTTCCAAAAGGTAACACAAAGACTTTCTCTGAGGCATAGAAAAGGGGTTATCTCCTAATATTTTTGAAAAAGACTTTAAAGTTATTGACCCTGGTAACTTGGTGGCTTTTGCATGTTGAACTCAACCAACTATTCAGAGTGAAACTAGATCAATATCTAGACCCATTTTAGATCAAACCTCCATATTTAAAGGCCTTTGATTTCCCCAAAAGCTTTGACACCAAAAGGCCTTATTTTCTCCATAATGCCTAAAGTCTTTCCCAACATGCTCATACTTACCCTCATACCAATATGCTTTGTAATCGCTCAACCTATGGCCAAGTCAATTCAGTAGCATGTATCTTAAGTAATACACAAATTATTTTTGTTTATCTATGTTTGTTATTTCATTGTGTTTAAAACTAATTTGTATAAAACTTGCAATGCAATTAAAATGCATAAAACAACATTGAAAAAATCAATCGTAATCACAATAATAACACAAAGAATTTACTTTAAAAATTGAAATGGGAAATTCAACAAATAATGGCCTTTGACATAGCTTCATTAATTAAGGAATTACATGCAATGGGCCACACTCTCACTGAGTTTTATTACTCTCCTTCTACATTCTATGTAGACCATCTATAGATGCTATGGGACCATCTCCATAACCATGGGAAAACTGTCTTCTGTGTTTACCCCATTCAACATGTAGAACAATACTCTATTAAAAATTGTTATCTCAATCTTCCTCTTAATCAACAACCATTGGTTTTGTGCTGTCGGTCATGCTCTCCATGAGATTGTTCCATTCCCATTTAGAACTCTTGGCCATTTCTTCCTCTAGACACAAGCATACTTGATCACCAAGTCTTTTTCATCCATCTTTGGAATTATCCTCTATTTGTGGAATCTGGGTCAATGAGCTCTAGAATCTTCAATGTTGATGTTCTTTCTTCCTTACACCATGAATGCCAAGAGGCATGATGTAAGGCTCTTGCCTTGGACCTATAAATGGGTGTCTCCATCAATCCATTGATACGGCCATTGGCAAGATTCAATTGGTTGTGATTACAATTTGCAAGGTTGGATGAGCATGTGTTAGCAAGTCTTTCACAATGAGAATAAATGCATGTGTTAGATAGATTAACAAAGTAATCTAGCTAAGCATGACGATGGGATGAGGGTTTTCATTTGGGTTTCTTATAACGACTGCACAATAACTTGGATGATGGACATCCCTTAGTTCATGGGAGTACTAAGCAACAATGCCTTGACTTGTGGACACACCACCTTGTTATGTAGGCAAGAGCGCCTAGAGGTTTTGCATGCATTAGAAAATGGATAGATGGAGGATCGACATGTCATGAAGTACAAGGAATGGCAAGAAGTACCTTGCACATCGTCAAGTGAGATAGTTGGAACCATGGGACGCATGAGACAATTGGGATCCCTTGGGCGAGAGTGATGGACACAAGGGTTAGTTCCAAAAACTTGGCAAATTATTGGGTGGATTGCATGTTGGGTCCACTTTTAGATGTGGTGTGAATTGCAAGCCACCTTAGAAGGAGGAAACAACAAGACACCTTCCTCTATATAACGAGGGCCTCCATTGTGCAAAGTCATTCAAGATTGGCCATTCATACAAGAGTGAAGAAGTTGTAAGGTGCAAAGTCTAAGTTTTGGCATTATGAACTACTTGGATGTTAAGTGAGTCTCAGGTAATTTGCACAAAGGACTTAGAAAACTTGGCAAGTGCCTGAGGCATCGCATAGCTAGTTTGTGTGAGACTGTAGTAAGTGGTTGTGCTGCAAAAGGTAAATCCATGGATGCTTTAGGGGTAGGATTGTGATAGTATTTTGGGAAATAGGCAGTGTGCCTTGAGTTATATGTATATTTGTAAATGAGTCACATGTAGAAGGTTGCACTCCCTTATTCTTTGCAACTTCTTAATATTAATATGTTTAGGGATCCACCTTGGGTGTTGCCCATATAATTATGTGATATGATCTCTTTATACTTGTTGGATGTTATTGTACCTTGCATTGTTGTGGCGGGCTAAGTTTGATGAATATTGGTTATGTAAAGTAGAGTTGGGATGCTTTAAGGCCACAATTGGGCATGTGCCTATTGTTAGAGAATATGGTTGCATTGGATTTAGTTGTAGATCTAAGAAATTGTAACTTAAGGCGTAGTTATGGGCAATACCTTAAGTGAAGAGGTATAGTTTGATTGTAGTAGGCAAGGGTTGGTAAGCCCCTATGGTTCAGTGCCCCACAACCTAGGGCGTCAAAAGTGATTTTTCTGTAGGAAATGTGGTATCCAAGCTAACTTGGGCTCTCTTTATCATGTTTTAGAAGGAAATGGTTGGTTGGAGTGGACTAAATTGTTTTCATAATTATTTTCAAACACTCTTTACCATGTCTTGATAGGCTTGGACTAAATGTAAGCTTTTGGAATGAGTCTAGCAGGTCGGTGTAAAGTGACTTGAACATTGGATGAAGTAGATTTTGTGACTAGGCACAACAAGCAACTGAACAATATTCATTTGCACAAAGCTGATATTCTTTGTTGTTTTTAGGTGGAACACCAAATGACGTTTGAATACTCGAATATTGAAGCAACAATCACTTTGAAAAATGACTGTGTTGAGAAGAAGGTCAATGACAAACTCAAAGAGTGAAGAAGTCCCCTTTAGCTTGCCTCATGATAATAGTGACATAAGTCATGCAAGAAATTTCAAAGGTCGAGAAGAGACTTCTCACTTTGGAGAAAACAATGGACGAGTTGGTTAAGTTGTCCAAATACAATCAAAGAAGGTGGAAAAAGTCATCAGAAGGTTGACAATCACTAAAACAAACAATAGCTTAGATTAGTCAAACATGAAGCAACATGAGTGTTGAGCATTGAGAGAAGACATAGTGGTAGCAAGTGAAAAGACAATGACTTTTGCATAGTTGGTCAGGATGACATCGATTTTGTACAACACCATTTAATAGTTTTAAAAGAAGTTAAATTGAAGATCGACTCTTTGTCTCTTAGGTCGGAAATCTTGGTGCAAAAAGTAGAAGCATGATCATGACCTGAGAAGACATCTAGTAACATGAAATACAAGTGTGTTGCATGTTTTATTTATGACCATAACCAATGTGTAAAATTTTCCCCTTAGAGAGCCACAATCTTGGAAGAAAACCAGGAGCAACAAGATTCAAGTGCAAGATTAGAGGTCCAAGGAGATTGATTTGGGCAACACCAAGAAGAAAGGTAGAAGGCTTAACTTGTTTGGAAAAGTCAATAAGGAGGCTAAGCGAATAGATGATGACAAAACAAGAATGGTGTAAATCTCTTGTTTGTTGGGTGTGTAGGGAGCCATTATACTAGGAATTGTCCACTGAAAAGAGAGAAGAATGTAGTAGAACTCAACAGGTCATCATTGGATATCTCAAAAAATTTGTGTGCCTTGACAAGACTACCCTAGAAATGAATTAAACATACAATCTAAGGGAACTTCATGTGGGAGTTCTATGCAACCTTTGGTGGACAGTTGTTCAATAAATGCAATGGAACAAAGGTTCACTAGGCCAAAGGCCATAATGGATTCAGAACAAGTTGTTGGCATAAGTGTTGGCGATGGCATTAACAACCACCTACTATCAATTTTCATTGATGCAAAGTGGCTTGCTAGTTAAGAGCTAGCAATGGAGCCTCGGGCGCTAAGTTTAGTGAGGAGTTGGACAGAAGAGGAAGGTTGTTTTATTAAAAGGATGAAACTTGTGATGGCAGTGATCCATGTTGGTTGTCCTCTTCTTCACATTAAGGTCATTTCAAGTGGCCTACTACACAAGAATCATGACATTTGAATGTGTTTTAAAAAAATATCAAACATTTTATGGTTGGAAATTTGATAATTAATAAGATTCGCCAAGGCTTTTACACTTTAAAAAAATTATGGATCCTTAAAAGTTTCCTTGATAGTGAAAGGGGTGACCACCTTGTTATCATGGGAACCCAAAGTATAACAAATCACTCACAGAAATCAACATTTCGGTTCTCCAAAATTGACACCTTTTCGATAAATAGATTTATTTATCCAAATCGTTGATTTTCCCATGGTTAACAATTGTCAAAATGTCCTTAGTAACAATGATAATAGGAAGGGGAGGCAGGAGGGGGAGGGGTGATTTTAAGCCCCGATGGAGAAAGAATTTGCACTTATTCTTGGAATATAGGAATGGAAACCAATAACGTGGCAGAAGCCATGGCGTTATGGCAAGGCATAAATCAAGCTCTTTATTATGGAATACAGTCCCTTACGGTCATAGGGGACTCCAGGTTGATCATTCAAAGCATGAATTCTAGGAAACTGCCCGCCTCTATTCGGCTCCGACAAATCCTTCGAAGAATTGGTCTCATAACTTCTCAGTTTCGAGCCATCGATTTCTTTCATATCCTAAGGAAAAACAATGAGCACGCCGACAAAGCGGCCAATGAATCTATGGGCCTTGGTAAAGGGGTCCTCAAGACCAACGGTGGGCTTAGCTGGATATCCATCCCTTAACCTGCTGCGAATGTCTATAACTCTAAGAAAAGGTAACACGTGGAGATTGAAGGCTAAAACGGATGTCATGCTTCCCGGCTGCCGGATGGTCTGTATCCATGTCGTGGCGATTTCTCCTCTGGCTTATAACGCCTCCCAGATTGCTCCCTCCTTCAACATCATGTCGTCTGCGTTCATGCTGATGAATGCTAGTACTTGCATTTGTACCTTTGGGCATGTGAAATTAATGGGAAAGATTTCATGTAATACGAGGAGCCCCTGCAATCATAGCAGGTTCATTTATCGGGCAGATTCACTTAAGTTTTACATCCTCGCAGCCACTACTCCTGGGCCGGATGGTACCTGGTATGGGCAAGATGACGCAATTTCTCAGGTCTCGCATCATGGTTCCTTTAAATGCAAGCTGAATCAGCAGGTTAATGGAAGTACGGTCTCTGGAAATGACGATCCGCGTATTTTGGTGATGGGCTTTGAAATTCGCCCCAGGCTTAAGGATGCCCCTATTTATCTCATGGCAACCCAGCAAGGAAAGCATCGAATTCCTCATTTCATCGCCTCTGATTGCAAATTTCTCTCCACGCTTGGGCCATCATCCTGGTGGCGAAGGCTCGGGATATCTTGCGTTGTTCTTTTGGTAGGTTGGCCTGCTAATACAGAGAGGAAGGAAGAAATGGCAGAATCTGGCGAATCCGCAACCTCCTCTCCGGATCCACTGCAGGAATTGGAAGCCGAAGTGCGTGTTCTGCGACGAAGAGTTCGTCGTCAGGGGAATTTCATGCAGCAACTGGACCACCAGGGTGGAAGACGCCTCGACAGAGTGGAGGACGAATTAGCAATGATTCGTTCGGATTTTAAGGCTGCCTTCGATGCTCTGGAGGAGAAAGTTATGGTGGCAACTGACAACCTGGAACTCAGGCTGCAACGGGCAGAGGCGGCATTGGCTAACCTGAAGAAATCCGAGATTGCTGGACATGATAAGTATCAAGAGGCCTCCAAACCTGCTTTTGGGGCACGTCATCGCTGACTCCAGTCTAGGCCCTGGTTTTTGCTCTCTGTTTCAGTCTTCTGTTCACAAAAGTCCTGATTTTGTTTCTACAGGCATATGTTTAAATGGGTTGAATGTGCATGTGATTCTCCTGTCATGGAATGTAAACTTTTACGTGACTCTGTCACCGTTTTAATAATATAAAACCTAGCCGCTATTGTAAAAAAAAACAATGATAATAGGCAATTAACAAATACGACAACGTATGCCATATCAACTAGACACCATTTATGAATATGCTCATAGAAAATTCACATTTTTTGTGGTCATTGATCTCTTTGGTAACATACAACCTAGGCCTCATGCTACATTATCACTACTTGTCTTATTCGATACGGAGCATGGGATGCATAGTGTGAAGCTAGGATCCCCTTCTACTCCACTTCTCTATACCACATGAAACCAACTTCACATGGTTTGCTCTCCATTTGTTTAAGTTTGTGCATAGTGCAAAGTGCAATGATGTGCCCCCTTTAAATCGTGTTCCTTCCTTTACATGCTCATGACTCCACATGCCTTGCTTTGTCATTGCATGTGGAGTGCAGACTTCAAAGCTACACTTCAATTGAAGGCCTAGACTTCCCTACACATCGCTCTTGTGGAAAAAGTCTACACACTTCTGTATTATTTTGTTAAGAGCATCTAAAAAAATGATAAACATCATGAAATGTCTCGCAAACTAATTTCAAAAGTATACCAAGGTGAATTTAGTTGCATGTAAATATAATTGTTCTCATAATCAAATTTCCTTATGGAAAGTATGTGCAATGGTTGTACATCAATTATTCTTGCTTGAATAGTAAATTAATAGAATTCTAAAAAAATAATAAAATCAATTTAATCAGTACTAGGGTAAGACCTAAAACTGAAGTTCCTAGCTTGTTTTTCTTTGACACAAGGAAATAGGTTAATGGCCCAAGGCCTGAAGGTATCTCAAGAGTTATGGTAGGTTTTCCCAGCTTCGAAAAATTATTTTAATGCAATGCACTTTCCAAAAGAAATTAAATATAACCACCATATATCCATTGTAAACCTAAATCTCTCTCGATGCTCAATGGATCCAAGTTTAACATTGATCTATGTTGGTTTTATTTTTATTTTATTTTATGATCCAACATTGGAACATTAGGCTATGTAACATGACAAACATGACATCTTTCACATAGTGGCTTGTAAGCATCTCACTACTCTCAATCCAATCATCAAATCTTTTATAATTTTATTAATGTTTTATAAAAATAATTTATATGTAACATCTCACTACTCTCAATGTAATCATCAAATCTTTTATAATTTTATTAATGTTTTATAAAAATAATTTATATGTAAGCATCTCACTACTCTCAATGCAATCATCAACTTTTTTATAATTTTATTAATGTTTTATAAAAATAATTTATATGTGATGAACTTGAATAATTTTGATACAATACACCTTCGGAGTAACAATTTTTGATAATAAATTATGATAGATGTGAAATTTTTGAAGCTAGTATTCACAGAGATTTGAACTTATGACCTTCCATTTTCAACTTCTCATTTCAATTATTCATTACCAATTTGCTCTACCCTATGAGCTTGTGATAGATGTGAATTCTTGCTGTATAAATAAATTTATAATTTTGTAAAAAAAACTTTAGAAAACACAGTAAAGAATAAACCAAAGCTTCAACAAAGGGAAGGTCGTTTCTACGGTCTCATAATCTGGTCGAAAGCATGTGCAGTAGTTGCATAATTGAGTATTCAAGCATTTAATAAAGATTATTTCAATAAAACAGGTTGCTAATAGTACACAGTAATGTTTACTTGTTCTCTTCGTCTTTCGGAGGGTGATGGAGCATATATCTACTTGGGTACCCTTCACGTGGCACTTGGCTGTATACTTTACCCTGTAGCTTGATCTTTTATAACTTGTTTTGGAGGAAGTTCAAGAGCCAAGACCCTTTTTTGTTTCCCAAAGGTCTACCTTACGCATTAGTAGATTCCAAAAGGTGAGAGTGGATAGTTTATGGGACACTGGAACGGCATCATTAATAGATCTGATTATATTATTTTCCTGGCTGCTCTACAATTTCTTTTTTTTAAACCATGGAAACAGCAACCTTCTAAGGGTATATCCAACAGCCTGTAAGTCAGATATACCAAAAACTTGTGACCCATCAGGGGTCGAGACGTCCCGAGACCCTTTATCCCAGGGGAGAGCCTCTATCCCAGGGGTCGCCTACCCTTCAAGCCTTGTCAAAACGGACCAATGAACAACCCTACCCCCACTGGCTTTGAACCTGTGACCTCCTCAGAAATAACATATGTTCCTAACCATTAGGCCCACTCAGGTGCTCTACAATTTCATCAGATATCCTAACATAATTATAAGGGTGGTCCATCAAAAGGGAAGGGCTTTGAAGAGGGAAATCAAATTGTTCATAGAGTAAGTTGATTAGGAAGAACATTCAATCTATAAGCCGAAAGCTCAAGCTCTATCCCTGCATTCACAATTATCCTTTCCACTATAAGAATAATTAGTTTATTTATGCTTTGACTTATAACTGAAGATAGATCATATGATTCCAAAAGTGAAAGGAATGACATAGATCATATGAATAACACTTCTAAAATTGTTGTCCAGACCTGTAATGACTTAGAAGCAAAACCCCATGACGAAGATTGAAGATCGACAAAAAAATATTAAGCATGGTTTCCAATGTAAAGAGCCATTTTGATCGACAAAAAAATATTAAGCATGGTTTTCCATGTAAAGAGCCATTTTGAATAATATAGTCAGGTTCAGTCCATCAGTGCAGGGTTTTCCATGTAAAGAGCCTCAAATAGGCATGCGATCAAGGACCATATATTAAATGGACAAGTGCCCTGTAATGATTATGGGAGGAGGCACTATAACCCTGCTTTTTGGGAGGAGGCACTATAACCATGATTCTGGGAGGAGGCACTATAACCATGATTCTGGGAGGAGGCACTATAACCCTGCTATTTGGGAGGAGGCACTATAACCATGATTCTGGGAGGAGGCACTATAACTTTGGCAGGAACTAATGCAGGAAGCCGTGTAACTTTGGCAGGAACTAATGCAGGAAGCCGTGTGGGTGACATGAAGATGAGGGAAAGGTAATCTCTATATCATGTTAAATGATATATAACCTGGAGGGGAGGATTCGAACGACGGCAATAGAAAGCCACTCAGAACAAAAGTCTTCCCTAACAGATTTCCAGCTTGCAGATTTCTTGACCTCACAATCGAACCAACTGAAAGGTTTTCCCTTGAACATGGTGCTGTGCTGTGAACTTTACTGTTTAGTGAAGTTTTAAGGTCCTTGTAAGAGAGGTGCTAGCCTTGGTGAAGAAACATTACAGAACGTGCACTGGGTACCCACCAAACAATGGGCAAGAGTCCAAACCTTTTGGAGAGTGATCTCCTCCAACTTTAGTGCCCGTAATAACCCATAAGGTTTCTATGTCACATGGACACCACTCAATGCTTAAATTGTCTGTATCTTACTGTATAATTGGAAGTTTCTCTGTACTGTTCATAACAATATTCCAACTTCAAGCATAACACATTTGACCCACAATACGTTAAATACCAGAAAGTATACACCGTTTGAAAGTAACTTACAACACAACCTAAGTGGAGCATCACCAGTCCAAATCAGGTGCTGCATTTTTCAATGTGAACTAGAATGAAGAATGAAATGGGATGAAAGTGTACAAGGAGATGCTTTTCTATATGTTATAAATAAATGCCTTTACAGAAAAACAATATGCGCCATCAATTCCTTGTAAAACCTCATCCATTAATTGCATAAATTGTCTCATCTTATTCTACATTTAATCCACAACAAGTACCAGAACACTACCCAAGGTAACTTGCAACAAAGTAAAGTATCATAAGTTCAAAGGTACTGCATTCTTTAATCTGAAATTGTATGAATAGTGACATGTGATGAAAGAACGTACAAGGATACGCTTTTGTATATATTATAAATAAATGTTTCCACAGAAAACAAACAATCTGCCATGAATCCTTGTAAAACCTTCTCCTGACTTTAGTGCACAAAACTTAGAAAGTTTCTATGGTCACATGGACACCATTAATTGCATAAATTGTCTCATCTTATTCTATAATTGCAGGTTTAGATATCGTTCATGATGAAATTCCAAGTTCAAACATAACACACTTGATTAACAAGACAAGTACCAGAACGTATACAATGCCTAAGGTAACTTGCAACACAGAAAGTAAAGTATCACGAGTTTAAATTAGGTTCTGCATTCATTAATGTGAAATAGTATGAAGATGCTTTTCTATATGTTATAAATAAAAAAAATTACACATAATCATAAAGTTCAAAAAAAGGTAAACAAAATCATACCTATCCTTCTAAATTCAGGCCAATATACAAATACACGCTATCTATATAAACAAAAAAAATATCCATCGCATACGGTTTAGAAAAAGGAGAATGTTTGCTTATAATCTTTGAAGATTTAGGCAAACATGTCAGAATCTAGATTACAATGCAAGTAAAATAGATGATATTCTAGAGAAAATTGGGCAATTGGAAAAACATTTTGGTGAAAGGAAACTATTTGGCAAAAAATCATCAGTTAATTTTGTCAGCAACAAGACTCCGATACAAATTAAAAACAAAAAAGATAACCTGCAAAATTTGCAGGGGGCAAGTTAAACTAAATACCAAGCAAAAATCAACCCCTGATCAAACCGAGATGCCCATGTAGATTCTATGGGACAAATTTGGCATGGGTAAAATCAACAAATTGCAAGTTAAAATAGGAATAAACGTAAAATGCAGAAAGGTTGTGAGATCCCAGAGTGTTGACTCTATGGGATATATCAGAATGTGTAAGTATTGGCTCCATGGGATGTATTCGGCATGGGTAAATACTAAAAACATGAAGTTAAAAGTTAAGGTAGGACTAAATGAAAAAATGCAGTCAGAATGTGATCCCAGTATTGACTCTATGTGATATATTTAGCATGGTAAAAACAACAAATTGCAAGTTAAGGTAGGGCTAAATGAAATGTTCCACCATGTTTCCCAAATGCAGGACTGGGGAAATGCATCCAGGGAACACATGGAAACACCACATATTTTAGGAAGCATCATGGGGGACATTGGGGTCCCTTACCATAGGAGATGCATCCCTGAAATCATACAAAATAAATTAAGGGCATGGACAAGGGGACTACCTACATACCCTGGGTTTCAGGGGGGTAGTGCCCAAGGGTCACACGAACAAACTTTGGTTCATTTAACAGAAACTAGCTATTTAAAGTTTAAACACCAAACTATACCATATAAGCTATTCAATATAAGTAGGGAATTATTCCCTACTTATAATTAGCGAATTATTCCCACCGAATGTGTCTGCCATATTGATTTTACTCTAGTTTAGAAGTAATTCTAGCACAAGAAAGCATTGACAAGAAATTTTCTAGTTTCCTGGGAGGGTCTATGGAATTTCCTGTTTTCAGGGGGACTCCAGTTAGCAGTCTCCTCATTTCGCAAAGAATCGTTCATGCTGGCGAGGACTCAGGTGTATACATTGTTATTTAATATTTTGGGACTCCCTTCTCTGAGTTCTCCCAAGCACTCTGTGCAAGCTAGAAGGGGTTTCCCAAGTCAAAGCTGGATAATTGGTGCAGTGATGACAAGCGGTGGGGCAGGATTCAACACAGCCAAAAGGAAGCCTAACTGTTCGGCGGGGTTCAAGTTTACAGGCTTCATCCTTTCGGCAACTTCAACAAGCTCAGGGAAAATGGCTAGTCGGGGCAGGCAGAGAACACAAAGAGGAAGCAGCAGCAGGGGACCTACCTGAGCCCATCGAGAGGCTGAAGAGGCCAGGGAAACGTATTACCAAGAAATTCCTCCAAAAATCTGAGCTCAATTGGCTCAAGCCAAGACTTGGGTAAAGGAGGAACAGCTTACACTAATCCTGAGGAGATTTCTGAGGAGATGAAGCCATGGGTCAAGGATTCTGGAAACACGCATACTCAAGATACCAAATTCTACAAGACTCTGACCCTCCAATGGACCACCAAGGCACTATTGGGTAAGGTTTTATTGGACACAAAAGAAGAAACAAACAAACTCCTATTGCAGATGACAGAGCCAAATTCAGAAGTGGACTAACTCATTCGAGCTACCATTGGCAAAGACTACCAAGCTACAGCTCCAGATCCCGGGTTAGAGGTCTCCCACATCTCAGTTTCAGATAATGAAAAGGTAGTCTAATAGCGACTGTTTAGGGACTTTTTTCAGTCTTTACATATCATAGTTTATCTCAGAAACAGGTAAGTCTTAGCATATAGTGTTTTCAGTTTTCAGCAGTGCCTTTTGAAACTGTGCATACTTTTTTGTTCTACTTATGGTCTGGGTTCCCATGGGGCAGGCCTAAACAGTCAATGCTGTAAATTTTGTTCTTGTTAATACAAATCTGAGCTTTACAAAAAAAAATATTAAATAGGGAATTATAGATTTATATTTCAATCTAAAACTGTAATAATTCAGGATAAGCAACCTACTTTATTTACCATAAAAAGGGTCTCTTACACACATTGGTAACAGCCAATTCAGCAGTTATAGCATCAAGACTCAACAATGCACATTCCACCATACTGATTGAGGAGATTATCTAAAAAAATTGCAATTCCCAACTTATGAGATACACAGCTTAATAGATCCTAAATCAAATACAAACAGAGTATTTACAACAATCCCTGACAAAATGCTCATTTTTATATGTATGTATTCACAATCACAGCAATAAAATAGTGAGCATTGGCAAGCCTTGCTCCAAAACAAAGAAAACAAGCTGTCTTTAAATCCAAAAGAATGGAATGTTTCTAAAATAGAAAGAATTCTTTAAATCCCTGATGATCCATAAACTCGCGAAGTTTGGCAATTGAAGAGCTTATTTTCTATTATAACCAGGCTCAAAAGCATGCATCAAGCAGGCAACAGCAGCAGACGGCAGCCAAACTGCATAATAGAGTATACAGATAAATCAGTTCCTGATTTTGGTATCTGATGCCACACACAGAATTTTCCATAATCCAGTAGGTATTTTATTATAACTTAAAATAGCATGGCTCATACAGCACAGTTGATCAGTACATATGGCATTCTATAAAACTGTAATGTTTCTAAACTTAATTCAAATGAAATAGATAGCATTTATAAGACCAGAAAGTAAAGTAAACTAAATAAGCATGAAAGACATTGGAGCATACCATCCTTCCATAAATGAGGGTCCACTGCTCTGCTGTTGCTGCTGAGCATACTGAGGAGGAGGTTGTCCATAGCCGCCCTGAGGATACCCTTGTGCAGGATACCCTTGAGGAGGGTAACCCTGTGGATATCCTTGTGGAGGATAACCTGGTGGGGGGTAAGCATCCTTCGGATAACCTTCTGGAGGATACCCTGAAAAGCATCAAAATACGCATCAAGCATCAGCCATTACATGTGGTAAGCTTAATCCAGTACTTAGCATTGCCAATAACAAGTCTTTTTTAAATCCCCATTGACACATAAATGGTAAATAAGCTTATGTAGGAGTCTAGCCTATGATTTTCCAACCCCTTTTAGTATAACCATGACCTCGAAAACTAGCCTCTATATAGATTAATCATTAAAGTTTTGAACATAAAATTTCACTGGCAACATCAACCAAATTATTTTTTTTAAATCTCAATTTGTGCATGTATTCAGCTGTATGATATCCCGATACCATCACCTGAAGAGATAAGACCCATTACTATACAAAACACTGTAAGCACAATAACAATCAAGAGCTACCCACATGGGAGAGATAATTTCCAAAAAATATACTAGACGCATATAATTAGGTTCAACATTATTACTTTCCAGTGCTCAAGCAAACTATTGCCTACATGTACAAATATGATCAATTCATTACTCACCAGTCAGATGAAGAAATGCAAGCATCAAACCCATCATTTCAAGATGCTTCAACCACATAGTGACAATATATGCGATGTCCAAAATAGCACAAAATTCACTTAAAAAAAAAGGCAAAGCACTCACAATTCAAACAAACACATACCATATAGTGTATCAGATACATGTTTTCTCATACCATATCCTAAAATACCAACCTGCTAAACTGGTTTCAACATGCACAACACCTATCCTCAATACAAAATGTATACCCTGGTCAAAGGTGTATATCCATCATACAGCATGTTAATAACCTCCTAGATACATCAACAGCTTAAGCTATCTTGAAGTTTACCCAATATGCATGGCGCACGTAATCTAATTCAGCATGTCAATATGCCTAAGGCTGTTAATTCACAATTGAAATTAAGAAAATAGTCTTTTATAATAATAATAGAGAAAATTCACAACTAATGCAATAATGATTCAATGGTGAGCATGATAGCTTCGATAGTGAGCCTAATGGCTTATATTATGCAATCCCCCAGGTCCCATTCTAGGGGAGGTCCCCCAATCATGGCTTGCTACTTGTGTGATCGTGGCCAAGCGCAGGTCCTTAGTGACTTCGGTGGAAGAGTTACTCCCTGTTGTGGCATCTAAGCCGAAAGTGAGTTTGAACCTTTCCAAGCAATTGATCCTCTGCAGGTAGCTGAGTCCATGGAAGCGGACTATTGGTAAACCCTCACATGTAGCGATTAAGCATCACTTACAGAATAGATGTGTGTGTATATAAATACGATTTCTTCCGCAGAAAAAAGAATAGATGTGTGTATGGAGTGTGTAGACATGAATTTTCTGTCATTTGCCCCATGAAATACACACAGATCAAACCCTGCATGGATTAAACTACTATTCCCATCACAGGAACCGCCTCCTCTATATAAGACCTAAAATCCTACCAAAGAAAAAACAAATAAATGCATACATGGTCATATTAAAAAGAAGGGTTTTATTCTGATAACGAAAACTCAAAAGCGTGCCCAATCAATAAAAGAAAAAGTAGCCAATACAAATAAGTATATCATTACCCAAATGCAAACTGTGAAACCCAAACCAGATATCTACCATACAGACCAGAAATTCTAGAAAAGTAAATAATTAGGTGCAAAGGAAAACTGTTTTTCCTGGAAAAAGAAGAAAATATACCCATTCGGGTGCTCAATCCAAAAAAGCAAAAAGAACATACAGGGCAGATCCAGAACCAGATACATCAGAACATATACACACTGTGTATACATCCATCAAATCAAAGGAAGATATCAACATGCATGTTGCAGATCCAGACCAGGAAAACATATTAAGCCTAAAAATCAAAACCCGAACAATTTTAATCGAGAAAAGAAGAAAAATCAATCAGGCATGAATTAAGTTGAGCAATAGGATGTACCTTGTGGAGGAGGAACTCCGACAGGGGGCTGTTGTTGATTGTAGTAACTCATTCTCTATCTCCTTCTGAAAGCAAATTAAACTCCCCTTGCGCTGTTAACAGAATTCCTTATCTGAACCTAAATTCAGAGGTCACCCAGATACAAATAAACTTTGTCAATACCAAATGTGCGACATATACAATATATATAATTTTTAAATATCCCTTGCTGCGCCAACGAAGTTTCCTACGAAACAAAGCGCGCAACCCAATTTTACTAATTATTATTTTTATAAGAAGCGGGCCGCGTGGTAGACGCGTTAGATGCCTGTGAACGGGTGAAGAGATTTGTCTCAAGTTCGGCTGAATTTAGGGGACTCCTCGGGCCCGCTGATTGGTTGAATGGTTAAGACTCTCTTGGATGTGCACGGGGAGATTGGGGTCAAAGGATCTTATACTGCCCTATGGGAGGTGGTCGTATATTCTCGGCTTAAATATTATTATGACATCCATTATTTGTGGTGATTGGTTGTTATGTTCAATTTTAGGTCTTAATAATATATAAGATCAAATTAAATATGTTATTTGTTTTTCATGTGTAGTTGTAATTATGCGTTGTTTATGTTTTATCTAACTGTTATCAGTTATCTTTTTCTAAGCCCAAATTAAATTGGTTATTTGTTCTCTATATGTAGTTGTAATCACTAGGTGTCTATACTTCACTTGGGAACACCCACCTTCGTAATTTGTTTTTTGGTAAAATCCAAATTACACATTCGAATACCCCATGGCACCCAAATTATGCAAATTTCATAGTTAATATGTGATTATAATATATTTTTTTTAAAACTTAACCAAACTTAGAATAAAATAAGATGAAAATTATATTTAAAAATATTGAAAACCTAGAATATTTATCCCACGACAAATAAATATGGAAAGAATAATACCTATTGGTATTAGTTTTATTCTAACATCTATAGATGTAACCAATTGAAATGATGGTAGTTGAAAAATAGGAACCCACACATGAAATCGAGGTGAGCAGAGATCATAAGTTGGCCGAGTTTGACCAAATTGAAAGGATCGAGGTTGAAATTTAGGTGGACATAGGGAATAAGTTCTCTTAATTTGACCTCGCGATTTACAGCTAGCTTTAATTGAATTTCCTTTACTGTTATAGGAATTTGATGTTGATTTCTTAGCTTATTATTAATGAAGGTTCATTTATAATGAACATTTTATTTTTATTTATTAATTATATGGAAGGTATAAGACAGTAGTATTTTAATGATTTGATATTTTCATTGTTTCTTGGTCTTGGTTCAAGGGTTAATGAGGATAGTGATGTTCCAACTTTTGAGGTTAAAATATTTTTAGAAAGATATGTTTTGTCCTTTGTGGGTTTTGTTTCCTATGAGTCGAATGGAATGGCATTTTTATGGTTCAAGGTAGAGGTTAAAATGGCGTGGCTTTTGGTTTAATGGTTAATGGGTAGTAATATTCTAGAGTTAGATAATTAAGTATTTAAAAAAAATATTCTTATAGATATATTTTATTTATTTGAGTGTATGGTATTCTATATTTATATGGTAGAGTTTCAAATAATGTGTATAGGATTATTGTTTTGATTTTTGGTGCATAGGATTATTGTTTTGATTTTGGGTGTATTTTTGTTTTAGCTTTATTGGGGAATATAGTTGGTTATACATATTTCTTATCATGGGTTAACCATAAGATTTAATGGGAACCAAACCCCATTAAGACTTAATGAGACCAAACTCTATTAGTACAACTTTAACCATGGCACTTACTGTTTATGGGTTCAACCACAAAACCTAATGGGACCAAACCTAACCCATAAGATTTAATGGGAACCAAACCCCATTAAGACTTAATGGGACCAAACTCTATTAGTACAACTTTAACCATGGCACTTATTGTTTATGGGTTCAACCACAAAACCTAATGGGACCAAACCTCATTGGTATCTCTTTAGCCATGGTGCTTAATGTTTAAGTGAGCTTTACTTTAGTTCATATTAGTAATAATTAATCTAAGTTAGTTCACTTCTTTAAAAGACTTTAACCTTGTCAACTTGGTCATGGTTTGATGGTTAAGTAAGAGTGATGATATTTCCCCACCAATGTTTATATCCCAAGAGACATGTTCACCTCTTATGGATTATCTCATCCATAAAGTGGGTTGCTTCATGCGATAAAGCTAAGAATAAGCCATGGGAAAATTTCAAGGAACAGATACCCCTCACTCACAATGTCTTAGCCAAAATATCCTTCAAGGGTGTTTTTAGTCCACCACAATTCATTGTCAATTCTCTTTAGTTAGGGAAGGGCTCACTTTTGACTCAAAGACATGCAAAAACATCTTGTAAAAAATAAGAAGCTTTGACCTTAACATTGCTAAGATGCGTAATATTATCTAATCACAACTTGTGCAATATAACTAGTGATGTAAATCTTAATGGGAATTTTGGTCTTATTTGAGTCATTGTTTCCCCGTAATGATTTTCTTATGTGGCCTTAAGGGATATTTTAGGAAATTAGTTTTGTCAACCCACAAAATTGGTTGATGCTTCTAAAAGATTAGGTGGTATAAATAGAGGGCTTGCTAGAACTCACGAGAGGATAGGGTTCTAGTTATTGCATGAGATTTGTGATCTATTGTCTTTAGTTGATATAAACACCTCAAGGCCCAATCACCACCCAAGGAAATACTATAAATGGTGGTTGGAATACATCAGTACAAATGAATAGATGTAATGGGCCTTCATAGGCCTTGATATTGGAACTAAACATGTTAGCCAATGCTCTTAAGCCTCGGGCTCATGTGGTGCGTAAATCAACTCCCCCTTTGAGCTATGGTCCATCCTAAGAGGGTGGACTTATAGAGCTTGTTTTCCTCGTGTAATTCTACACACACAAGAAGAAGGAAAGGTCAATATCCTAACAAAAAATATGTATCCATTTACTGTAAATGACTAGCTCCAACAGAAGAAACATGTCCTTTGCCCAAACTTTTTTCCATACATTTCTCAGCCTCAAGGAAAATGAGGAGGAGATGTAAGACACAATGTGTTCACATTGAAAATAATCCCTTGGAATGCTTGGGCTCTGAGTCACCTTAGTAGGAAGCACGTAGTCCACCAATTATTGTCTTGATTGATGGGTGAATATTTTATGTTTATAGGAAGGTTAAAGTTACAAGTTTCTTGTTGAGAATGATGCTATTAGTAATTTGGTTGAGTTCTAGGATTGTTTTCATAGAGCATAATAATGGGTAATGATATCTTGTTATCCTAATCTCCCCCAACATGTTAGTGTTGTCATTGATTGAAACTTTGATGCCATCAAGAGAGTTCTATAGGTTATGTTTATTTTAGAAAATTGAATTATGGTATTGGCCAACATATATGCCTCCAATGATGTGGGGGAATGAGCAACTAATTGGCAATGGATGATGGATGAACTTTTGGATGCACCTTCATTTATTTTTGGTGATTTTAACATGGTAAAAACCCAGAATGATAAGGAAGGTTCATAGTCAGCCATAATCTTGTATGGAGAGAACAAGGCCTAGATAGCTCTCAAACCCACCTTGAGATGTATGACTTGAATACAAATAAATACCGTGATTCCTTAGAGCTATGGTTTACCTATAACAAATTTCATAAAGGTTAGAAGGGAATCTTGCAACAACCACACATAACTATGTTATTTGAGAAAAATACATTTTATTTTGATTATATTGGTGGTAAGTATTTGTATGTCAATGTCAAAAACCCCTTTCCTAACAACCAAACTATTTGTTTTGTCATTTCCTACGGTGCATGGAAGATGAAAATACACAAGACTAAATACAGTATGATTGTCTCCCGCTTGTAGAGCCCAAGTTGCCTTGTCTCTATCAAGATGGTATGGAAATATTTGCATGGGCCTCGTACGAATTATTAGAGAATGTTTGGTGAGTTGACACCATATCCTACATTATTTCCTTAATACAAGTTAATGGGTGTCAAATGATGCAACCATTTGGTGCAACTAGAACCAAGTTGTTAAGGAAGAATTTGAAGAAGTCTCACTAACTTTGAAAGCCAACCACTTTGACAAGGAAAAACATGTGTGCATTACCAAGTAGTGCCACTTCTTACATGTGAATGAAATCTAGAAAGCCTAAGGAACCCAACTTCAAGCTCAAATTCATTAGTTAAGGACATGGGATATGCCAAACAAGGATTTTTTCAAAGACCTAACAATCAAGGAAATTGGGGAGTCATTGTTGGCCCTCAAAACTACCATGAGTCATACTAGTAGTCACTAAGAAGGATTTGAGTATAACTTTTTTCCAACTACTCAATATTGTTTTTCCCTACATAGGAAAGAAAGATAGTCATGCAATGTTCTCTTGACCTAGTGATAATCAAAATGATGGAAGAACAGAAGAGGGCATGCGATTAAGCCTTATCCTTTGATGAATTAATAGTTGTCCTAAGAGAGATATCAGAGTATAGGCACATGGTGTTGATGGCTTCCCCATGTGAGTTATATGAGTTCATGTGAGAATTTGTTGGGCTAGATATTTTACAAGTATAGAAATAATCTCTACGAAAACAATCTTTAGGGTTTAACATTAACCACTCTTTCATTGAATTCAAACCTAATGGAGGAGATATGGAGCTTAAAACTATTAGTTGTCAATCAATTTTCCCTAAACACCTAATACAATATTATGGATAAGGCCCTATCCTTACCATTGAAGCATATATTTCCCAAGATTGTAAGGCCAAAGCAGATGAGTTTCCTTCATTGACACTAGATCTTAGATAATGTTATTATAGTATGGGAAGGCATGGAATGGTCATGAGCCATGGCTAGACGCTCTCCTCAAAATTGATTTCGACAAGGTGTATGATAGAGTGGAATGGATTCTAATTTGGAATAAGCCTTATCCTTGGATGAATTAACATTTACATTAAGATATATGTAAGAGGATAAAGCACGTTGGCTTGATGGCTTCCCATGTGAGTTCTTTAAGACTAGATAGGATTCCAAACAATATTATTTGAGATTATAGAGAAACTCAAAGCAGGATGTGAATGATGCCACATCACAGTGGTATTATGTATTAACATTACTCATTGAATGTTATATGTAATGTAACACCCTATTTTTTACCCCAACATGTAATGATGTAAATATGCATATAATGATGAAATGGCTAGAAGTCGGACATAAATGGTCTAGTTCAACCAAGATGATGTAATTATGTACATTTTATGTTTAATATAAAAACCACGACTACTACAAACAAAGAACAACAAAGAAGAGATGGGGAGCTATGATTCCATAAGAGGGGAAAGTGAGAAGGGGGTTTAAGGGGTAGATGACCCTAGTGCTTTATAAGTTTAAGTCATAATTTATGCTTATTATTTCTTTTATCCTAAGTTTATAAAGACTTTTTATTAAAGTACATTAGCCATAACTTTGAGTTAATTATCACGAGATTGGGATTAGAAGGGTAAAAGTCAACTTTACATGCATGCCACTTAGCTAGTTCTCAACATGCATACAAATTATTGAGAACTAATTCATTCAAGCATATTCCATCAATTATTGATCCCATCATCCTATACCAGACCATGGATCTGTACCATAGGACAATGACAATTATAGAGTTCTAAATGTATTTACCCCAGGATAATAGTGCTGGGGAAAATTGAGTTTTCTTGTGAGAGAACCTATCATGCAGTTGAGTTCCTTGGAGTCTCGGAAGGAAGAGTCCCTAGTCGACCTGTGTTGAATCCCTGAAAGGGAATTGGGAATCACCCGAGGAAATGTTAACTTAGAGAAGGGGACCCCATTCCTTGGGTTGTGTAGGAAGATGGGGGAGGAGTGCTAGCAGATTGGGATAACTAAGGAGGGGGGTCAACACCTGTGAGTTTGTTGGGGTATTGAGATGAGTTTCCCTTCTTGTGATTGATATCCCCAGCTTAGGGGTGGCCTCTATTATAGAGATAATTGATATAATAGAGTGGCTACGATTGGGAGGAACGTCCTTAGTCTACAGTCAGTTGCAGGATAATATAAGATAAGTTTCTAAGTATGAAATGCCATGAATATATTTATGTTTGCATATTGTTTAGTTTATTGTTATGTGAATATATTTGCATGGATTTCTGAGCATGATATGAATGCATTAATGCTTAAATGTTCCTGTATGTTTTAGTAAATGCATATGTTTAGTTTGGGCAACCATACATTTAATTTCCACCATAAATTGGATAATGAAAATTATGAAAAATAAATTTGGGTATCCATGGTGAACTGTGTAAGTTACTTAAGTACCCCATGGCCTAGCCCTAAAGGCATGGCGAGGTCACTAGGAATGTGACCAATTGGTATCATAGCCAAAGGTTGCAAGACTCGGACTGCATGGGCTGTGTTTGAATTGTACGTGCATAATTACAGGTTGCACATGAAGTGTTTGACGAAATGCATCAGAGAAAGAATTTGCGAGAAACGATTTTGAATCCTCCATTGTTTAAGGGAATTAATCAACATATATAATGGTTGATTTATGGATTGGGTCGGATGTGGAGAGAAGCCACAATGAAATTTTAATGTTTTAGTTGGTTTTGTGAAAATTGGGGAAAAACTACAATTTGCAAGCAATCTATTTGATGGAAGTTCTCTATGAAAACTCATGGTATCGAATGCTAGATGTTGTTATTAGAACCAACATGAGAGCTAGTGATAAAAATCTGTAATGGAAGAATTTAGGTTAGAGAAATTTTGGGAAAAACTTGAACCATGGTAAAAAAATATGATAGTTATGTTAATTGTTGAAAATTACCAGCTTTGTTAATGGACAGAAATTACTAGTCCCGTTAGTTGATAAAACAATCACTACAAGGAAACACCTTCTACCAGAGGTTTTTATGGACCCTTCACAAAAAAACCCATTCATCCATTTATAGTGGAGGTGGGCAGAGGTTTTAGCATAGGTTTTAATTTGTGCGCCTAAACATACAAAACACACCAGTGTGCTTAATAAATGAATACAATGGAGCATCAAAATCGTAAGAGCACCGACAAACTAGTGTGCCAAATTATGACATGCACCGAAGACAACAAGGTCGATGCATTTGAATATATATATATGTGTGTGTGTGTGTGTGTGTGTGTGTGTGTATGTACACACACACACACACACACACATGTGTGTGTGTGTGTGTGTACATACACACATATATATACACACACACACACACACACACACACACATGTGTGTGTGTGTGTACATACACACACACACATATATATATATATATGTGTGTGTGTGTGTGTAGATATGTGTATATATATAGGTATATGTATATGTAGGTATATGTATACATATGTATGTATGTATATGTATATATATGTATACATATGTAGGTATGTATATGTATGTATATACATATACCTACATATCTATATCTCTATCTATATATTCCCCCCCCCCCCATCAAGACTTAGTGGTGCATGATGTGCAAATACATGCATTGGTGCACGTGGAAGTATAAAGCACCGAACAAAAGTGGAAAACATAAATTCTTATTATAAAAAACGTATGGTGCTCCAAATCTATCAAGACACACCGGTGCACATCAGTAAAAAAACAACAATATCAAAATAGTTTGACATAATTTTTTAAAAACATGTTTATTTGATTTTCCCAACAAACCTTTTTTGGTGCGAGGGAATGAGACTAACGCACTAGTGCATTCAACATTACAACACACTGCCTTGGAAAAACCTATATTTTATGTTCCCATTACGATTCCCAACGCATTATATCTATAAGGATGCACTAGTGTGGAACATAAATATACAACGCACCCAATGATAATAAAAAACATAATTAAAAATAAAAATAGAATGTAGAGTGGTGCTTTATATTAAACTAAGTGCACCAATGCGCATGCTATACAATATGCACCGATGCAGGGTAAAATAAAAAAGAAATATGACACAAAAATGTCAATTCAACATTTCTTAGTGTTGGAGACTGCCTAGGCCCACCCAAGCACCGATGCTGCATTATGATTGTGACGCCCCCAAACTCAGTGCCCCTTGTTGTTTGTATTTCTCCCACAATTTAATTGGTTGGTGGAGTTGAAATTTTTGCACATGGTTGGAAATTTTGATTTTGTGTATACATGGAAACCATGCCCCTCAAGCAAGCAATAGTCCAGGTATTTTTTTTATTACCTTCTCATTTATGTTTTTAGCGGATTAAAAATACAAAATTTCCTTCAATTTGCCCTTTTTTTGAAAAAAAAAATTAAAATATGCATGGTGCGCCTTTCCTATTCAGTTCACACCATTATGATTGGCGCATTGTGTGTAGACACAGAGCGCACTGTTCGTGGTGCTTGATCATAAACTTGATGCACCATCCACGGTGCATCGACCTAAAATAGACACACCACCGAATAAAAGACAATTTTTAAAAATAACCGGTGCTATTTAAATATTATGACGCACCGCCACCGATGCCTCTGCAAAATGAGCACCATAAAAATTCTAAAATTATATGTGCAATACACCTTAATAAATTTAAAATAAAAAAATCCTATAGTTATCAATGATATTGGTGCTCTTTATATATACAGATGCATTGGAGGCAGTGCGTGATGTTATATAAAGCATTGATATCCTTGCAAACTAGCTGTAATGTTTTGTTTTTTTTTTTTTTGACAAGAACGGTTAGATTGCATTAATCGGCATTCTGGCTAGCCAGAATGAAAGAGTTACAGATCTGAAGAAGGTTGGTGACCTCTAACAGTGCTGCCAACCTTCTTGTGAAAGTCTTGGGAGACAAATCCCATCTGTTTCTTGAGCTAATTCGAGAAAATGACGAAAGGATCTTACAAGAATAAATTCTCACAAACTGTGAGCAAAGTAGAAGACAAAAGCAAAACATTTAAACTTATGAGGATGATATTTGCCCCTTAAAGTAGGGATCCAGCTTTTTCTGAGATCCTAAAGAGATGTTGGAAGCCGTCTCCTTTTCTCGACGCGCCTTGTTTGTCCTTCGCCCTCTGGTAAGGGGTGGAGATGGGGCTGAGATGTCTTTAGGTTCAATAGTTTCCACAGAGCCGCTGGAGGGGACTGAAACAGCCGGTCCTGCAGAGGCAGGGGGTTCAGGATCTGAGGCCCTGGCTTCCTTCGCATCTACTGAGCCAGGTAGGGCGGGGTCCGGAAGTCTTTCGTCTACCGGAGGATCTTCCTTAACTGCTGTTGCTTCAGGGTCTAGGGCTTCTTCTTCTTGCAGTGCATCAAAGCTATTTTTAGTTTCCAGAGTTGCCTCCGCTGAAGGGATGGCCTTCGGAGCCTGGGCTAGTGTTTCCTTTCGCCTTGGCTGCCTTCGTCGGTTAGTTACTGGCTGAAAGTCATCTACTGGTTCCGCAACCTCAGTGGATTTGGGGCAGCATTTTGCGAAATGACCGTAAGCATGGCATCGAAGGCACTTAAAAGGAATCTGCTCGTAGTCCAACTCTTGGATATGGCGCCATTCCCCCAGGGAGAGCTGAATGGCTTCCGGGAGTCCTTTCTCGAGATTAACCTCAACACAAACACGAGCACAGGTAAATTGATCCCCTTTCGGCTCCACACTGTCCAGAAAACGCCCAAGCTTATTACCAATGTCCTCCAGAGAACTTTTCCCCCACAGATGCAAGGGTAGATGAGGCAGCCTAACCCAAACAGGGGCTGCGGTGATCTCAGCTCCGGGATTAAAATCAAGAGTCCAGGGGGCTAAAAATAGCCCCCTCGGCCCCATGAAATAGGGACCCGATCTGAAAACTAAATCACGGTCCTCTTTGCTCGAGAAGCTGAAAACAAAAAAGCCCCTGCCTACTGCACACAGAGAAACGTTTCCATGCATCAGCGATTTCCAGCGTTCTTCCATCCAAGCCTCCACCGTTTTGGGGCTAGGCCATAACCCCGTGAACTTTCCGATGAGGGCTTTTTCTGCTAGAAGAAGGGCAAGACTGCATGGCTCTTCTGGAGATATCTCCAGAGAAGGGATCTCCTCCATCTTCTTAACAAACTTAGACGAGAGAGAAGGATTAGCTTTAGGTCCTGCCGAACGGACTAATGCTTTGAAAGCTTCCAAAGGATCTTTTTCCATCTCAGCAATCGGATCAGGGGCCATCGAAGCAGCGGCGACCACCAGCAATAGCCCAGCTGAAAACCACCGACTACTGTTCCCGAACACGAGCAAAAACGCAGGAGAAAAAAACGCAGGAGAAAACTTGGTCAATCCGCGGCCCTGCAAGCAATGGAGCGAGAGACAGTCCCTGAGCGGATGTCGCGTCCCTGCAAACGAAAATCTAAATCGGAGGCGGCTAGGGTTTGTGCCCTAGCCGCAGAGAAAGTCCACCTCGCTGAACAGAGGCCGCCATTTCCTTGTTAGCTGTAATGTTTTGTTATTTGGTCAGTGCACCCTTATTTATTCAGTGCACAGACTAAATAGCAAAAAAATGTTTGTTTTCCAGGAAATCAATGCTTTATATGGGATGACGCACCGTGTGCAGTGCGTATAACTATATACAATGCACCACAAACATTAACACCCAAACTGTAATATGTTTTACAACATACGGTGTTGTCTTTATATAGGGATGCACCGGTTCTAAGTATATATATTGACGCATCATCATCAATGCATATTTGCAATAAGCACCATAAATCATATATATAAACAATGTTTTTTTATTTGTGCTTTGATTATATACAGGCACATCGGTGTGTACTTATATACAGAGCACTATAAGTTATATAATTAGGAAAAAAAGTGGTTTTATTTTGACGGTGTGGTTTATAAATTTTTGAGTGTGTCACTAGGTGGTGCGATTTTTTTTCCAAGCACCGTTAGCAGTGTGATAAGTTTACATAAGCACCAGAAATGGTGCGTTATTGTTTTGTGGGTGCATCGATGGTCTTTGCAATTTTTTTTTAGGAATAAATTTATTTTATGATTTTGATAAATGTAAATGTACTTTAGTAAAAAAAATATCTTTTATTTATTGATATATCTCTCTATGTATATGTTTCTAATGAAAGTTATATGTGTTTAATCAGAGACAAGAGCCATGAGAACAAAAAAAAGACTGACAACAACAACATGACTTGTACATTGTTGTACAAGAGTGGGAGATTAGAGAGAGGGAGAGGGATTTTCTCCCTCGACTTATTAACCCATAGGCGAGACAACTCTTAGAGAATGTTGGCCTTCAAATTTTTTATGAGGAGGCTACATTGATAAGAGGGCATTTACAGATGCTGATGTAGTTGGGCCGCCATTGGGATCAATGTCAACATGATTTTAAGGTGGGTACTAATATGTGCTTCCATCCCATAGAGGAGGACATATAATTCATCATCAGATTATCTAGGAGAGGCGAGAATTTGCCCCATTTCCCTGATGTCTCACTTGGAGTTATTGCAACCAGTTAAGTGACATATGTATTGATATATGCCAGTGAGGATGCCACTACCCCTAGTGACTTTCAAGCAGTGAGAGACTAGTTGCAGATATCTTCTTTTCATGTAGAGTAAGTTAGGTGCCTTTTGCTTTTGGTCACGATAGTGGCCCATGTCATGACTGATGGGAAACACATTAGTTTCCCCTTATTATATTATTGATTCTTTAGTGTAGAGACCTAGATGCATCGGCTGGTGTGTCATTTTTTTGCATTAGTGTTGTTTTGCTCTAGATTGTTGTCGAGTTATGTTCGATGGCAGGTCAATCTTCCAATTTGCTTTATAGTTGTTTTCCTTATTTTTTTACAAGTTTTTGGTCACTTGGGCCTCATTCCATAGCCAAAATTTTAGGATGATGACTAAGGTGTGTGTGCGCATGTGGAGGAAGATGTTTCCCAAGAGGGGCCATTCTGATTTCCCTAGCATGATCACTTAAAAGCCACTTGATTTACTTGCCAGTGAGGATGATAACACCCTGGATATGGTACCGTACCCATACATAGGGTTGGATTGGCAAGGATTGGACAAAATCCTATTTACGCTAACCCAGATGAGCCATCAAATGCTAGAGGTAATATTAGCTTATATTTTGATTAATCTAGTTGCTTTCTATTGTCTACTTCAATGCATATACAATTTACTATAACATTTTCTTTAAATTATTTAATTAAATTGTCTAATTATTGTTATCTACAATTTTGTAGATACAAGTAGTTATGTTGGGGATGTGCCTCCCCAACCCAATGAGAACATGGTAAAGGAAGAGGAGTTTCCACAGTTATAGAGCCCAACCCACGACGCAAACTTGATGCTAGATCCCACCAGGGGATGGTGGATCAGTTGTCTAGGTTGCTGGATTGACAGGAAGTGCACCCTATTCAGGCCAGTGATATCATGAGATACCCATACCTTGTTCAGTTTTGGAGGATCCTCCCACATGATATGACATCGCTGATGTGTCATATCGTGGCTATGACAAGGCTACTAGAGAGGTGGTATCCAACTGAGAGTGCTAATACCGATTCATCTAATGAGGGTGGTGATAATCCACCGCCTCCTCCTTCTCCACAGTTCGATTTACCACCCTCTCCACCATAGGTCATCCGACCACCATCTCTTTCTCACCCATTCGACCCACCACAAGTTAATCGACCACCCTCTTCTCCTCACCCAGTCGTCGCACCACAGGTCGATCGACCACCCTCTTCTCCTCACCCATTTGTCCCATCACCCTATCCTCCTCTCCTAATCGAACCACCACCCTCTCATCCTCCATAGGTTGATCAAACACCCCCTCCTCCACACTGAGTAGATTGATCACCATCTCCATCTCACCCAGTCGACCCACCCCCACTCCTACACCATTGGTCAGTTTGATAGATACAATAGCTACATCGGGAGGGATAGATACTCACAGAGATATGGTTTAGATGTTTTTTTTCTACATTTTTATCTAGTGGAGGTACTGATGCGTTTAAGTCCGGTGGTGGACATGCTAGCTCATAGCAATTATTGAGCACATGTATATATATCACTTTTAGTTTTTACCTGAGTTGTATATTTGACATATATTATGCTTGTTTCATGTCTCGTTGATGTTGATGTAGATGTGTATCACGTTGATGCCGTTAATGTATATTTATGACTTTTCATGTTGATGTTGTTTCATTTATACAATGTATTTAATTAGAGGAAATGTCAACTTAAAAATGGCCTTCCAAGGAAAAATCAATAAATTAATAAAATAATGCCATGTATATAATTTTTACTATATTATATTTACTATTTCACTTTTATCGAAACTACCCATGGTTATTTCGCTTTATCAAAGATATATTAGATATATTTTTATATTAAAATCATTTTATGAAAACGAACATCAAGTTTTCACCTAAAAATAAGGAAAGAAAATTGAATACTATTACAAAAAATAATACAAAATAATGAATTAGTTAGTATATCATATATTAATTAATATATTACGTTATCTATTAATATATTTAAATATATTATGTTATGTTTGAGGAAGGCAAATTAGATTGTATATTTTGAATGATGCATTTTTTTTTTCAATGTCATTCACGTACTGGTCCCGCCGGCCGGCATCGCTACATCCACGGAATAATAGCTGGTGGATCCACCCGAAGGGACCTCACAACTTCGGCACATTTTGCGTACCTAACCCCAAGAGTGTCGAGGAGAATGGATCCCGCGACCTCACATGCTGGGAGGCCTAACTACGGGTGCTCGACCGATTGAGCTACCTCTTGGGGCTATATTTTGAATGATGCATATTATATTATATATAATGTTTTAGATGGGAAGTGCAAATTATATTATGTTTTGGTGGGGGACGACTCTTTATATACACTATTATGATGATGATGAGATGGTTAACGTCCAGTGAGACCAAATTTGGTCTATTGGACCTTAAGAGAAAAGAAAAGAAAGGAATTATTTGGTTTGCTTTAAAATTTTATTCATATTCTCTAAAAACTTATATAGAAGCATTCCTAACTTACCATAGTTTTGAGAAGTTAGAAGGTTAGAAAGGTCAGTGTTGTGACATATTTTGAAATTGAGACTTGATGTGGGTGTACACACAACATTCTAAGAGAAAGTGCTTTTCATCCTCAACTCTCATAGTCTCACAGAGATGACAAATTCTTTCAACCCACTGAGTTTTAGGAGTTGTCCAATGCTTGATTTCACTATGGAGGTCATGAGAGTTCGTTCTTATCTTGGAAATATTAATTTTATTCTTTGAACTAGATAAAACCGAGAGGTAACTTTGAACTTCTAGGTTAGGGTTAACAACCTCCTTATAGTATCTCGATTTTATTTCAACCTCTAAATCCTTCTTGCACCACGCTTTCTCCTTAAACTTAGACGTAATAATTTTTTTTGACGTTATCGATATTTTACAAAGCAACATTTTCGTCAACCCCCCAATGGTTTAACCATGCCATGGAATCTTTATGCCAACCCTACTTGAGATGCAGTAGGTTTTGATTGGAATTTAAAGCAATTTTAGGAAGTCTATGGGGTTCCCATGTTGTTTACCTTATCCTTGTACATCAAGTACCTAATCATAGCCATACTCTCAATGGAGGAGAGACCCACTTTTATGAGGAGAATATGATAGTGTATTGCTTTAATATATATATATATATATATATATATATATATATATAAAGGGTTGTGTGCATATGCCCTATCTTTATAGGATATTTAGTATTAGTACTAGTTATGTATATAATATTATATGTTATTAAATATTATTATATTTAATCAATGTTAGTAATGAAAAGTGTGCCACTGCATTAATATCATCTCAATACACTATCTTTCATTTATTAAAACTATTTGAAAATTGATTAGTGTATTAATTTCAGTTTCGATGTCCAAGACAATTTCGGGTATCATGCTTAGGGTAGATAAATTATATTATTAAAAATTTTCACTTATCTCCAAATTATATAATAAAAAATTGCTTAAGGCATGCACCTCTTTTGAATTTTAAGGATTTTTATCGGCTTATAGATTATGCCATGCAAATTCAATGTTAACTTTTAAAAATAATTTTCCTCTAATTGAGTGTGTCATGTTTCATTTATAAAATGTATTATAAAATGAATTGTATATCATGTTGGTGTCGTTCATGTATATTCATGTCTTCTCATGTTATTGTTTTTTTTTACGAAACCGGTTAAGATTTTTTTGTATTGATAAAAAGGTGGCAAAAGCCGAAATACACAGTGTAAGAACATGCAACATCCCATCTATGGAGAACCGACATATCTTAGCCATCATCTTTTACATATCTTCGTAAAAAAAACAACCGAAAGGAACCTAAAGGAGTGTTAGAACTTCCAGAGAATACTACATACCATTTCCGATTAAACTTTCGTCGACAGAACAGGTAGTTCAGAGACGGTTACTCAAAATTCCAATAAGTAGAGTGGCCCAAAAAGGTATCCAAATACTCTATCCTCAGACCAAACTAAAACACAGATCATACAATAAAAAGACCCAAATACACAGACTCTTACAAAAAGCCGTGTGACCCAGACCAAACAGAAAAACCAAATAACCCAGGACCCATCTATTTCCGAGGCACAGCTTCCAGGTTCAGCAAATCCAGCTTCGGGTCCTCAAGCTCCTTTCACAGACTGTCCACCTTTCTCTCAATGCGCTTTGCTATGAAAGGAACCTTTCTAATTTGAAAGGTGCACCCGTCGTACACTATCGCCAAGATATTGTTCACCTTAGTACTGAGAATGCAATATTGTTTCGTGCCTCCAGACGGCCAGCCTGTTCCATTGCATTCAGGCATTGCAGAGCCTGTTTGATGTCGAAATTCCCATTCTTTAAGACATGAATTTGTGCATCGAGGATGTTCAGAGGGTCGTCCACCATTGTGAGGGAAGCCGCAATGCCTTGGTGCTCATCCGAGCCACTACAAATTTGAACCTTCGCACAGTGCTGCTCACAAGCCATGCAGTCATACCCTCATGGCCATGAAGGGAATTGTTTCCCTAAATCCGAAAGAGAGTCACTACCTAAATGGGCATAGTCTGCTTGCCACGGGAATTCACTCCAGGGTCTGTCATGATCATACCCCCAAAACACATACTCTGCCAACCTGCTCTGCAATTTGGGTTAAATAGATATTCACCGCCGACCTGCTCATCCAACCTGCCCTGAAAGCCTGTTCTAAGCATGACGCTTGAGTTGAGGGCTCATATGCTTCGCATGTGGAAGCCATGTGACAAGCGCGTGTGATCGTCGCTCCATACGAGGCCCCAATGTGGGTTTACAACTTTGGATAAGGCTCTCAATTTGTACAAGGTGTTATGTCCTAAAATCCTCCCCTTGTGGGATCGAACACATGAAGATTTAAACATGGAGAGACTAAAGATCAAAGGCAATGGATCCATACTTTTTGTTTCCTCCCTTGATTGCTAACTAGGATGCCACGGTCGAGTTTAGCACCAATGTTAGCCATCTCATCCGCGTCTTGGTTATTGTTTCTCAAGATGTGGAGAAAACTGATACTATTAAATTCGCTAACCAAATATTTAAGAAGACTGTGTACTTTTGAAACAGGGCTCTTTCTATTTTTTCTCAGACTCCGAGCCTCCCTGATGACCAGCATAGAGTCCCCACAAACTACTAATTCATTGATGCCTTCCTCCCTTGCGATCTCTAGACCTTTGGTGAGAGCTAGCCATTCAGTGCTATTGTTTGTTCGTCTGCCAATTCCCCATGCATAGTCTTTACTCTTTTTTCCATCGGAGTCGAAGAGCACTCCACCCGCGCCTGCCAACCCCGGTCTTCTCATGTTATTGTTGATTGTTGTTTAATACTTTATAAAATGTTTATTTTGACAAAATTAAATTTTTTATTTAAAATTGTCTAATAAAATTTATATACTAAATTAATTTTATTTAAAAATAATTGTGAATAAAAGATGTTGTTGATTGTTTGATTATAGTGTGACTGAAACATATTTGTCCATTGGTTGTAGCTTGGGTGGTTGGGAAGAATGATTGTTTCCCTCCCCACCTAGGTTCAAGTCTTGTAAGTGACATGTTGCTCTTGTATTTTTGGCCATACCTTGATTCTCTACTTGGAATAGCAGGTGTTGGCATTTCTCTAGTGGACTAGCCCTCTAACAAACGGTGAACCATCATTTAAAAAAAATGTGATTGAAACATGCAAAAAATAGTAAAAATGATGTGAATTGTCTTATGCTTATATATTAAGTCTCTAGTCATAGTCATACTTTTAATGGGAAAATACATTTTTTTATAAAAATGTAATAGAACTTATTGCTTTTAATTTTATTTTGTAGATTTTGTAATTGGTATTTATTTTTTTCAAAAAACATTAACCTCTTATTCAAAATAAAATAATATTTTTATAAAATTTTATGCCTCTTCAAATGAAAGCACAATGGTTGAAGCATTCTAAATATAAAATAATTTTGATCAAAATTATGTAGAAAATTTTGCATCAAAATATACACTCAACAAAGCATTTTAAATTTGCAATTTTTAGATCAAAATTATAAATATTTAAATTAGGTATTGTTATCCTTAATTCCACCTATTTTAATTCAGGTATATAAATATCAATGCATTTGGAAAGTTATCCCATAAAATTTTAATGTCTTACTTGAATTATTTATCATTATACTTGGCATCTATATTGATGATAAAAAATGGGTGAAATGAGCTACCAAATGATTTTATGAGATCAAGTCTTACAAATTATGTTCTCACTCCATTAGAGAAGAAAACATATACTATGGTAAAAGTTTCATCTCATTTTATGTTATATATATTGGAAACAAACAACACATGTATCATTTTACCCTCTTGTAAATTTGGCAATATTAAGCCATAATAAGTTGAGTGGAAGTTGGGCCAAATGACTGACAATGTTATTGGAATACAATCCGGATGTCAAACACATCAAAAATAAACTTTATACAAATATTCACCCATATTTTGTTAATATTGTGAATTGTTTTAATTTATTGATATCTAGTAGACCAAGGACGATATCCGCATTTCCAATATATATTGTGAATCCTTTTTATTCAAATTTCCAATATATATGCTTTTTTTTATTGAATTCAAGTATACCAAGGAGGATATACAAATTTTGAATAATATCCCATAGGCCCTTAGTCATGTACATGGGATTACTATCCAAAATTTTGATAAGGATTTCATAATCTATTTTTTTTACTTTTGATCTACAATATTTATTTTAAACCCCTCAAACAACAACAACATTGTGAGAATATTCACCCATATTTTGTTAATATTGTGAATGGATTTAAGATTAGATTTAATAAGTGAGTAAAAATTAAGGAATTTGAAGAAGTGAATATGATATTTTTATTGGATAAAGCTTAGGAGAAGCCCTCAACACAACTAGTGTAATTCACTTTGTGTTGGGCCATATTAGGTTACAAAGTACAATGGATTTAACACTTCTATATTGTAAGGCAAATGACAACATTCACCCAATCCATAATCAACTAGGAAACATTTAACATAATACTAACCAACTTGATATTGTATAATGAAGATATAATTGAAATACACTTTCATCAATATAAAACATAGCCATAACATAAATGTTGAAATAAAATATGTGCATATCACTATTCATTGCGATCACCTAGATTTTCTTCATCGCTTGGCATGATAACATTGTTGTTCTCAAAAAGATGTTTTGATCTCAGATTGTGTCTTAGTACAAACCACCAATCCCTATCCAACACATATGGGCAAAAGAACACTTGGTTGCAATGTTTTGGGTAAACATAAGGCTCATTATTTTCATCCCACATCTTCTTAGAGTTGATACATATTAGGTGTCATGCACAAAATTAGAAATTGATTATAATAGAATTGTGTTAGCATTATATTAAATTATACATATTAACAATTGTCATTAAATGTTATCGAGGATGAAGAGTTATGTCTCTTCATTCATTAGGGTATATATATTGTGACAAAGTCCCATTCCAAATCATCATCAATTCATTAAAAACATTATTAAATATATATTTGAAATATTTCTCTTTCAAGTGGTATCAAAGCCTTTGATTGTTTCTTGCATGAAGTTGTTCGGTCGACGGGATCCACTCATTCGCTGTAATACCCCTATTTTGACCCTTATGGTTTATTGGCCTCAATGTAAATATTGTATACATGCTATGTGTGTGTTTTCCCTAGTGTGGAGCTCAAGGCCAAGGCCCCACTAGTGGATGGGCAGGTTTTAAATTGCATAGGCAAGTATGGACAGTTTGATTATCCATGAGCTGTTAAGCCATGAAGAAATGTAAATGATGTAATTATTAATTAATGCAATAAAATACCCAAGAAGCAACCAATGAGAAGGGGCCATGTGTATCCATTAGGGAGAGGTGAGGGGGTTATTGGATTGGTATACATGCTGCCACATGTCCAATTGTGAACCCATTTGACTCACCATGTTGACATTAATGTAACTGTAAGAGGGTGGTTGAGGAAACCAGACCCATGAATTCGATGGAGTATGGGAAACCTGCAGATCCATATGGCAGGGTATGGCCTTGTGCGTTTCTTGTCCCTTAAGCCACTCCACACTGAGGAATTCGCCCATCCTGTTGCTAACCCTGGATTGACCAAGAAACCAAGTCATTCACGCACCTGTAGAGTCCAGCCGTGAAGAAAACAAGCGAAAATCGCGATCCTTGTGTAAGACGAATGTGCAAAGCCGAGAACGCCCAAGGAAACCATGTGCCGGAATGAAACCAATTGGGACAACCATAGTTCGGTTTGTGGGATGAATTGCAGAGTTGTAACAGCCTAGATAACCCACAAGAACCCTTAAATCGATTGCAGAAGACCAGATTTGCAGGGCAGAGTTTACGGCGCAACCCTATGAGCAATTAGTTTGTATAATAGAGTTAAAGGTCAAAGTAGGGTTGGGTCTGCTTGATAAACCTAGTGAAGGCTGTAATCTCATGAAGAACAACAACTGAACCTTTCTATTCCCACCCTGAATAACACTGGAGGGAAGGGGCCTTGAGGGACTGTGCAACAGAGAAGAGGGCCTTCCCTGTGTTGGGTGAGGTAGGTAATGTGGGTGTCATGCTTGTTGAGTGGTCCGAGATGCCTGCAGCTCGGTGGTAGAGCTCACTAGCTTAGCAGAACCCTCCTTGTTCCCTGGATTGCTTGATAAACCCAACTATAGGTTGGCTTAGCATTGGGATGAGACCTTGACAGTGAGAGAGTTCCTTAGCCCTCCTTAGTGGATACACAGCCCATCTCGGGGGTGGTCTCTCGGTTGAAAGAGTACAAGATGGACAGAGACCTAAGGTTGGGTGTAATGTTGTCCTCACTTAGCCAGTTGCTTGGGGCAACTTCAGTCTAAAGATAAGTGTTTCTATGTGTTAAATGATGCAAATTCATGTGTTATAACTATTTGTTAAGTTATGCTTGTCATGCTTTAGACTAATGAATGGAAGACTCCATGAACTTTCTCATTAGGTAGCCATGTACAAGCTTGAATATAAGATTGAATGCATGTTGGAAGACTTCATTGTTTACATGAATGATAGGCATGGCTAACCCCTGCAGGTTGTTAATATGATTAGCTAACTTAGTCCATTATATGTGTTTATTATGCATGGTATTCACCCTTCAAAGGGATGGTTTGACCTCACTTGGACTTGGGGAATAAATGGGATAACCCCTAATGTGTTTCTAAGCCCCATTGCGGTCAGGTGAAGGGAGGATTCATGGCAAGGAGGAAGAATCCCTGATAGAAGGGTAAAGGCACTTAGGTGGGATTATACACAGGATTTTAGTTGGGAAATTAGCAGGGTTGGAGTGCTCATATGGGGTGGGGGTTGCACCATTGGATAGAGCTCTTCAAGATATTTTCAACGGTACCAACCTTGTCCCATTTGGATCAGGGAGGAGGAAGTTATGCCCCTTAGAAGTTGCCTTGGAAAGCTTGCTGGAGCAGGGGTATTTGGCCCTGACCCTCCCGCATCCACAAGGTCCTTTCTGCATCCGTAATGTGGATTGCGGAGGTTGGGAATCATCCATTGGGGCATATGGAAATCCACATTTCTGCACCCGCAGTGTGGAATGCGGAATGCAGATCATGGGAGTTAAAATCTCCCGGGATTGAAATATGGAACTTCGCATTTCCAAATCTGCAATGTAGAATGCATGATGCGGGTTGCGGAAGGGAAATTTCGAGAGAGCAAAAAGGAACCCGACTTCCAAGTTCTGCATGCGGATTGTAGAATTGTGGAAGTCGGAAGGATAGACTTTCGAGGCCAAAATTGGTTTCCGACTTCCAACTTCTGCATGCAGATTGCGGAAGTTGGAAGCGCAAATTCGACGGAAAGTTGGTTTTGGAAATACGACTTCCGAGTCCCGCATGCAGATTGTGGAACTCGAAAAGGGAGGATTGCGGATCGCAATGGGGAACTGTGGACCTAAAACCATTGAGGCTGTGTGTGGAATTGGTTGAATTTGAACAAAAAAAATAAATCAGAGGGTCTCCCATGGCCTCTGAAGGCCACCTGGGAGGTTAGGGAACGTGACATTCGCTCATCTCCCATTTCTCCTTAACACTCACACTCCCAATCCTCCCCCCATTCTCCACGTTCTTTCCCCCATGCACTCCCTACTCCACAATCCACGCTGCTCACATTCCACTCAACCCCCCCACCTCATGCTCCATTCCTCCCTATCGTCCCTCACACACTTCCACTCCATTGACACCTCCAAGTCACATCCATCTCTGCTCTACACCCTATGCCCCCGGTGCTCCACTCTGCCTCCCCCCACCTCATTCTCTATTCCAACGCCTCCCAAATCCCTTCTCCCCTCCTTCAATGCATATCATTCTACACCTGCTCCCTTGCTCACTATTCCCTATGCCCACTCCGTCTAATCGCTACCGCTCTCACCTACTCACCCTCCTCCATCTCTCTACACCAAAACCCTACAAACCATGTCGGTTCCTAAACAACAATCCCTCACCCATCGCCCCTCCTTCACACGCTTCAATCCTCCATGGCATGCCCATTTGTCTGTTCCTCTACCCAATCCCCCAATCACTTACACGTTGCTCCATTCATATGTCCATTCAATTTTTTTTTAATAATAATATTATTGTTAATATTCTTATATTTTAAAACCTAAGATTGAACTAGTTCCAAAAAAATAATATTAATAACTATTATTATTGTAATACTTTTCCCCAAAAACTATTAAAATTATATACATGCTCCAATGTCTTTGGAAATTGATAAGATTCTTGAAAGAATTGAAGAAATGAGAAAAGAATTAGTCCCTGAATAAATATTGAAAGAGGCAGTAAAAAAGGTACCAATGCAATTACAAGAAGAAAAAATTGATGAGAATGTTGATAAGACAAATGCAAATGTATATACAATAGATAATAATGATGATATCGATCAAGAGGGTGAAAAAGAAAACAACCAAGAAACTGGCCAAGAACCAAAACCGAAAGAAATGATTGATGAAGATGAAGTCAAGGAAGTTGGTAAAGAGATCACTGTAAAAATAAGTGATTGCGAGGTTAAAAAGGGATACATGGTAGAGCATCTGAACAAAAAGAGAGAAAGGGAAAAAATTTTGAGTATGGAGAAGGCGAAAGAGTGTCCAATCAAACAAATAAACCAAAACCTAAAGAGGAAGAAAAACAAGAAGATCCAGATCGACAAAGGTACCGAGATCGTGCCAAGGAAAGGAGAGGATCAAAATTCAGATTATGAGCCCACAAATATGGGTTCTCTTCATGTTGTTGCACCACCTAGGACTGTTGATATAAGGATAGTTGATGCACATAGGATATCTATTGAGAACAATAAATATCTTGGATGTGATGTCGAACATACACATCTGTTGAAAGGGTATATTATTCATTGTTGCATAAAGTGAGGAGTGAGATTGAAAAAATTCCAGAGAATGAAGATATTCCTGATGGGAAGTGAAGAGTATAGAAGGAAGATTTCATATTCGAAGGTGTTGGTATTGATTATGTTGTTCATGGTAGAAATGAAGGCTAGTTTCCTCTCTCAGAAGATATGGAAGAATCCCCCATGGACGGGGAAAGGAAACCATTGTTTAATGATCGTATCCTTACCATTGAAGCATATATTGCCCAAGATTGTAAGGACAAAGCAGATGAGTTCCCTTCATTGACACTAGATATTAGATAATGTTATTATAGTATGGGAAGGCATGGAATGGGCATGAGCCATGGCTAGATGCTCTCCATCAAAATTGATTTTGATAAGGTGTATGATAGAGTGGAATGGATTCTAATTTGGAATCAAGCCTTATCCTTGGATGAATTAACATTTGCAGTAAGATAGATGTAAGAGGATAAAGCACATTGGATTAATGGCTTCCCATGTGAGTTATATAAGACTAGATGGGATTACAAACAATATTAATTGAGATTATAGAGAAACTCAAAGAACGATGTGAATGGTGCCATGCCATAGTGGTATTATGTGTTAACATTGCTCATTGAATGGTATATGTAATGTAACACCCCATTTTTGACCCCAACATGTAATGATGTAACTATTCATACAATGATGAAATGGCTAGAAGTGAGACATAAATGGTATAGTTCAACCAAGATGATGCAATTATGTACATTTATGTTTAATATAAAAACCACGACTACTACAAACAAAGAACAACAAAGAAGAGATGCGGGGATATGATTCCATAAGAGGGGAAAGTGAGAAGGAGGTTTAAGGGGTATATGACCTTAATGACTTATAAGTTTAAGTCATTATGCTTATTATTTCTTTTATCCTAAGTTTATAAATATTTTTTATTAAAGTACATTAGCCATAAGTTTGAATTAATTATGATGAGATTGGGATTAGAAGGGTAAAAGTGAACTTTCCATGCATGCCACTTGGCTAGTTCTCAACATGCATACAAATTATTGAGAACTAATTCATTCAAGCATATTCTATCAATTATTGATCCCATCATCCTATACCAGACCATGGATTTGTAGCAGAGGACAATGGCAATTACATAGTTGTAAATGTATTTACCCCATGATATTGGTGCTGGGGAAAATTGAGTTTTCTTGTGAGAGAACCTATCATGTAGTTGAGTTCCCTGGAGTCTTGGCAGGAAAAGTCCCTGGTCAACCTGTGTTGAAGCCCTGAAAGGGAATTGGGAATCACCTGAGGGAATGTTAACTTAGAGAAGGGTACCTTATTCCTTGGGTTGTGTAGGCTGATGGGGAGGAGTGCTAGCAGATTGGGATAGCTATGGAGGGTTTTCAACACCTGTGAGTTTGTTGGGGTATTGAGATCATTTTTCCTTCTTGTGATTGATATCCCCAGCTTAGGGGTGGCCTCTATTATAGAGAGAATTGGTATAACAGAGTTGCTACGACTGCGAGGAACGTCCTTAGTCCATAGTCAGTTGGATGATAGTTTAAGATAAGTTTCTAAGTATGAAAGGCCATGTATACATTTATGTTTGCATTCTGTTTAGTTTATTGTTATGTGAATATATTTGCATGGATTTCTGAGCATGATATGAGTGCATTAATGCTTAAATGTTCTTGTATGTTTTAGTATATGCATATGTTTAGTTTGGGCAACCATACATTTAATTTCCACCATAAATTTGATAATGAAAATTATGAAAAACAAATTTGGGCATCCATGGTGAACTGTGTAAGTTACTTGAGTACCCCATGGCCTAGCCCGAAAGGCATGGCGAGGTCACTAGGAATGCGACAAATTGGTATCATAGGAAAAGGTTGCAAAACTAGGACTGCATGGGCCGCATTTGAATTGTACATGCATAATTACAGGTTTCACATTGTACAAAATGCTTCAGAGAAAGAATTTGCGAGAAACAATTTTGAATCCTCCATTGTTTAAGTAAGGGAATTAATCAACATATAGAATGGTTGATTTATGGATTGGATTGGATGTGGAGAGAATCCACAATGAAATTTTAATGTTTTAGTTGGTTTTATGAAATATGGGGAAAAACTACAATTTGCAAGCAATCTATTTGATGGAAGTTCTCTATGAAAACTCATGGTATTGAATGCCAGGTGTTGTTATTAGAACCAACAAGAGAGATAGTGATAAAAATCTGTAATGGAAGAATTTAGGTTAGAGAAATTTTGGGAAAAACTTGAACCATGATAAAATATATGATAGTTATGTTAATTGTTGAAAATTACCAGCTTTGTTAATGGACATAAATTACTAGTCCCGTTAGTCGATAAAAAAACCACTATAGGGAAAACACATTCTACTAGAGGTTTTTTATGAACCCTTCACAAAAAAAACCATTCATCCATTTATAGTGGAGGCGGGCATAGGTTTTAGTGTAGGTTTTAATTAGTGTGCCTAAACATACAAAACACACCAGTGTGCTTAATAAATGAACACACTGGTGCATCAAAATCGTAAGAGCACCGACAAACTGGTGTGCCTAATTATGACATGCACAGAAGACAACACGGTCGATGCAATTACAATATATATATATATATATATATATATATATATATAGAGAGAGAGAGAGAGAGAGAGAGAGAGAGAGAGAGAGAGAGAGAGAGAGATATTCAATGGAACACATCACGGGAAACCCTAAGGTACTTCCCCTCATTTTGAGGATGGTACCTGAGGTAAACCACCAGCCCTTATTACAGATCCTAACCCGGTAGGGACATCAAGTGAGGCCCTGCATAGCCACCCGAGGATTTGACCCTGAGACCTTCTGCTTGTGATTACAACACTCAACCACTTGAGCTAACCCATTGGGATGTGGTATATATATATATTCCCCTCGTTAAGACTTAGCGGTGCATGATGGGTGTTGTGGAAAAAATTGCACAAGTGCACTCTTCCACTTGGTAAGGGGATAAGCCTTGTAGGTTGCTGCAAGGCCTCAGTCCTTGGAGCCCCTTTTGATGTGGTTTGGTATTCCTCCAAGTGACCCTGCAAGAGATTGTTAGTGTAGTTCACATCCAAACTTGAAAATATTGGTAAAAGTAAAATGAAAGGGATGGGTGGAGGATGAAAACTCCAACAACAACCAAAGATATTCTAAAACACTCTTGTATTTTCCAATGGAATAGTTGTACAACACCTAGGATGTGAGGTATTCAATGGAATCCAACAATCTCCCTTAGGGAGGCCTTTCTTGTCCAAACTAAATGCTAAGTAGACGGTGGAACAATGGAGAGAAACCCTTGCCCCTTGATGGGAGGTGGAAAGCAAGCTTGAGAATGCTTACAATGGTAGGAAATGGTGGGCTACGAGGAAGCTCCAACTCAAATCCAACAGCATAACCTTGCTCTAATTTTTCTCTACAAAATGCATGCCAATGGATTCCTTTTATAGGCCAAGAAGTGGCCATCAAACAATTAGATCCAAATGTGAACTCTCCTCCTTCATGAACTAGTTCCAAGGTACACAAATGGGGTTGATTAATGCCCCCAAGTGTGTGAGGAGCCAAATTCGAATTCTTGGGGAGGATTGAGTCTTCAATGCACCAGTGGGAGTAATTGGTCCCACCATTTTGATAGTAGCGCAACTATCAAAGGAAAATCTGCGTGGGTGTAGCGCGGGCATTGTTCAGATAACCTGCACTATAGCATAAGTCAACTGTGTAATACCCACGCTACCATTTGTTTTGACTGTTTCTTGGCACTTATGGAATGATGTTTTGTTTTGGATCTGTTGAGGATGTATGTGGTGAGATGCATTATTTATGTTGATGACGTTTTACTGGATGAATTGCTGAAACGTCACATGTGTGTGAATTTTAGGCATTAACAGATGTCCCCTGATGTATGAGGCTCAGAGGGTACTGTAAAGCCGATAATACATCATGTTTTATTTTATTTCTCTCTTGTTCTGTAGGACTAAGCATATGTGGACAAAATAAGGTTCTCCCATGGGGGGAGATTGTTGGTGATGACCGTTGGAGATGTAATAAAGAATAGTTTTTATACAAACAAGGCGGGCATACCCATGCTCGTGAAATGATGCCAAAGTGATTACAATGAGAGGGGATGAAGGTGTCGACTCTACTATACTGCTGGGACATGGATGAAGGTGGCTTCGATCCATGTTTGAGTAAATTCCCCAGGTACTGTTGCAGAATATTGAAGAAGTGGAACTACTGGTGACCATGATAAGCCCACTAGGGTGGGGGACCAAAATGGTATGTAAATATGCCTGAGAGCTTCACTATACCAAATAGACTGCTACCATGATTTCCAATGTGAACACTGCTACCTTCAAAAGTACGTTTCCCCCTGATGCAATGATGTGTTGACGTCAAGCATAAGGGAAACCAGTTATTTAGGGAGCACTAATGATGCAGGAGCATTGGGACCTAGGTAGAGAAGTCGAAGATGATCAACATAGAGAAGGCGACTAGAAGGAGTGCCGACGACCACTGGTGCGAAAGAGTAGATTGGCTGTCGAAGTCAATAAGTCGTGCAGGAGCAGTCGATATGCGATCGACAGAAGATGCGGAAGGTCGAGAGTCGACACGTCCAAGGTCGACAGACGACAAAGTTGCAGTGGAGACGTTGGGGATCGACATGTTGTCGAACTGTGACTCCGACAGGTTTGGGAATGAGCCAAGTGAGGAGGAAAGGGAAGATTGGCGAAGCTGTAGATGCGAAAGGAAGTCGAAGGGTATGGCGAAGGCTGACGGAAGACATTATAGTCGAGGCAGTGATAAGATTGACTACTGTAGCAGTGTTAGAAGGACGTGCAGAAAGTCAAGCAGAGTACTTGGTAGCTATTTGGGGTTTCTAAGGAAGTTACGAGTAGTTATTGCTGGTGGTTGGGATCGTGACAGATGTCGTCACAGGTGGAGGTTGTGCAACACGGCAGCGGCGCTGACAATGGTAGGTCTGTAGGATCAAGGATATCGGAAGACAGAGGAAGAGTGTTTCAGGAATCAGAGTAGACCTTGGGATGCGTAGTAGAGAGCAGCAGAGTAGAAGACTTGTGCGCAGGCACAGGGAAGCAGTTCAGTTAGTTCTGTTTTGGAGTTAGCACAGAGCCGAGTTCAGGGAAAAGATTTGTAGATTGGATAGGATAGTCACATATCTACTGAGCGTAGAGAAGATCGAGCCATAGCTCCGACTTCTGCAGTGAACCAGGAGAGGGTGAAGATCGACACACTGAGATAACACACAGTTACTTCTGTATTGTAAGGCTAAGGCCGACATAGTTAGTTGTTTTAAATTCCTTGCATTTTGCATTTTAACTGATTGATTTGAAGTAACAGAAGCCAACTTCTAGCATCCTTTTTACATCTTGTTTATGTGAACGCGTGTGTTGTGTGTAATTGTTAAGCAAGAACCCTTGTCGGGGTGACCTTGCATCAGTTGGTATCAAAGCTCGGAAGTGAGTCCGATTGAGTTGAAGTAGTATCCTGTGGATAAGAGAGATTGCGAGTGTGTTAACAACTCCAGCTACAGTTGGGTAGAGTTGTGCACGGTTTGTGAAAGTCCGGTTGCGATTGGACGAGTGGGAGTTTCAACTGAGGTTGAAAATGGCTCACAGAGGCGTTAATGTCTAAGCTGTTGGACAAAGAGCGCATGGCGCATTAGTCACAGTTGATCGTGAGATGTTCGACGAGTGTGTCCGAACAAAGCGAACTTTGACTAATGAAGTCGCATCAATCAAAGAAAGCCAAAGGTGTGGTTGTATTCCTGATGCGTTAGACCACAGCGACAAGGAGGTCGAAGAGGTGGAAGCACGAGAAGTAGCAGGAGAAGAACCGAAATAAAAACTGATCAAGTTACTATCAGAGATGAGAGGTCGAACAAAGATAGATGTACATACCTACTCAGGAAGTCTAGACCCGGAAGACTTGATCGACTGGTTCAGATAAATGGAGAAATACTTCGACATAGAGCAGATTGAGGATCCTAAACGGGTTAAGACTACATGTCTGAGGTTGAAGGGTCATGCCTCATTGTGGTGGGACAATGTACAGGCTGACAGAGTCAAGAAAGGCAAGGAGAAAATCAAGTCTTGGGACAGGATGGTTGCCAAGTTGAAAGGAAAGTTCTTGCCAAATGACTATGTGATTTCCTTGTTTCGGAAATTACAGAACTTTCGACAAAAAGAGATGACCGTGAAGGAATAAACGAAATATTTCTATAGATTGTCGATAAGGTCGGGACAAATCGATGAAGGCGAAGAAGCTGTCGCAAGATATGTAAATGGATTGAAATATTCCATACAAGACAAGTTGAGCATGTCAAGATTTAGAGCGGTCGGTGAAGCCTACCAGTTAGCTTTGAAGGCAGAAGAGAAACTATCGAGGAAATCTGCATCGACTAGAGGTAGGATGACTGGTCGGGGTTCGAAGATTGTTTCCGCGAAAGGCCAAAGTAGTGATATAGGAGAGAAGCCGTCGAAGACAATCAACGTGTGGAAGGGACATCGACAAGAGAGAAGACACAAGAAAACCGACGCGATGGTCGAGAGACACATGGTCGAGATGCGTATGGTCGAAGTGGTCCATCCGATAGAAAAGGAGCTAACAGACCAGCTGTGGTTTGTTACAAGTGTCGAGGAGTCGGACACAAGGCATATGAATGCCCAAAGAAGCTACATGTTGCAGAGGAGTCGAAACCTAGATGTCGAAGGGATGAGAAAGTCGACGAGAGGGAAGAGTCGACATCCGACAACAGTGAAGGTGGGAAAGGAAAGAAGCACGCCATGACGACCAGGAGGATGTTGGTTCAGGATGACCGACGCGACAAGAAATAGCTAGAACAACGAAAGGCTATCTTTCGAACTAGAGTGTGAATCAGCGAATGGCGTTGCAAGACCATAGTCGATGGTGGAAGTACATAGAATCTTGTGTCAACGGAGGTCATTGAAAAAGCAGGATTGAAGTTTCAGGAACACCCACACCCATACAAGATCTCATGGTTGCAGAAAGGACACCATGTGAAGGTGACCAGACAGTGCCTGATTAACTTCAAGTTCAGGAAGCTTGAAGACAATGTACTGTGCGACGTAATCCCAATGGACGAATGTCATCTGTTGTTATGAAGACCATGGGAGTATGATCGGAAGATGATCTATGATGGTTGAGAAAAAACAGTCACAGTGTGGAAGACTCTGAAGCCAAAGCAGGAGGAGCAAGCCAACTACAAGCAGGGTGAGAGAAACTATTGGGAGAAGCGAGTGCTGATGTGTTCAGCGAAATAATTCCTCGAGGAAGAGGAAAAGCAGTCGGGATGTTTTGCCATCATTCCGAAAGGGCCATGTGTCAAGAGGTCGACAATGGGGAGAATTCCAGTTGAAGTCGAAAGGATGCTCGATGAGTTTCGGAGCAGACGAGGCACCGACGAGATTTCCACCAACGAGGAGCATATCCCATCAGATCGACTTGATTCCAGGTTCGAGTCTGCCAAACAAGGCACTACATAGGATGAATTTGGTAGAGGGTAGGGAACTCAATCGACAGGTCCAGGAGTTGTTGGACAGAGGATTGATCAGGGAAAGTCTGAGTCCTTGATCAGTACTAGAATTATTAGCGCCGAAGAAAGGTGTAGAATGGAGGATGTCTACAGACTCCAGAGCCATCAATAGGATCACGATCAAGTATCGGTTTCCATTGCCGAGAATGGATGACTTGATGGATCGCCTGAGTGGAGCGAAGCAATTCACGAAGATTGACCTGAAGAGAGGCTATCACCAAATTTGGGTTAGAGAAGGAGATGAATGGAAAAAAACATTCAAGACGAAGGAAGGGCTGTATGAGTGGTTAGTCATGCCATTCGGATTGACTAATGCACCCAGTACATTCATGCAATTGACGAATGAGGTGCTGAAACCATTCTTGGGAAAGTTTTTCGTAGTCTACCTAGACGACATTCTGATTTTCAGTCGAACCAAGACAAAACACTTGGGGCACATTCGACAGGTATTGCAGAAGTTGTAGGAAGAAAAGCTGATGGTGAACTTGCAAAAGTGTTTCTTCATAAAGTAAGAACTGGTGTACTTGGGATTTGTAATCTCAGGTAAAGGGTTAGTGATGGACCTAGGGAAGGTGAAAACAACATTGGATTGGCCAGAACTGACAAGTGCGACTGGAGTAAGGATTTTCCATGGACTTGCCAGTTTCTACAGGAAGTTCATCTGGGGATTTAGTCGGATTTGTGCACCTTTGACAGAGTGCATGCGAAAAGGGGAGTTCCAGTGGACGGAAGCTGTCCAATGAGCTTTCGACAAGTTGAATGAAAAGGTCACTGAGAGCCTAGTATTAGCGCTCCCAGATTTTGACAAAGTTTTCCAAGTCAATTGCGACGTGAGTGGAATGGAAATTGGAGCAGTGTTGAGATAGGAGGGCTGACCAATTGCATTCTTCAGTGAGAAGTTGGATGATGCGAAGCGGAAATATTCGGTCTATGAACAAGAATTTTTTGTTCTTGTCCAAGCATTGAAGAAGTAGAGGAATTATTTGTTGCCCAAGGAATTTGTGTTATACACAGATCAACAAGCGCTGAGATACTTGAATACTCAGTCGAATTTGAATTAGCGGCACATGAAATGGGTTGAATTCTTGCAGGGATATACTTTCATGTTGTGACATAAGTCGAGCAAGTCGAACAAGGTTGCCGACGTGCTGAGTCGAAGAGTTGCATTGCTGAACACGATGATAGTTCAGGCAACAGGAATAGAGTCGGTAAATGAAGAGTATGCGATTGACAAGGATTTTGTGAGAGCATGGGAGACTTGTCGTGAACCGTGGAGTGTTGACAGAAATCCATACTTGGATTATTTCATCCAAGAGGGATACCTATTCAAGGGACAATGGTTGTGTATTCCCACAGGATTTGTGAGAGAGAACCTAATCCGAGAATTGCACAATGGCGGGTTAGCGGGTCATTGTGGCATCAACAAGACCAAGGCATTGGTCGAAGAAAAGTACTATTGGCCAGGAATGACGACAGATGTCGGTAAGTGGATACGACAGTGTCGAGTTTGCCAGTTGGAAAAAGGAAGAAGTCAGAACACGGGGTTGTATACACCATTGCCTGTACCGAATACCCCATGGGATCACCTGAGCATGGATTTTGTGCTAGGATTTCCGAAGATGCAGTAAGGAAGCGACTCAATCTTTGTTGTAGTCGACATATTTTCAAAGATGGCACACTTTATTCTGTGTCTAAAGACAAGCGACGCCATAAGCATTACTGTACTATTCTTCAAGGAGGTAGTCAGATTGCATGGGTTTCCGAAGAGTATTACATTGGATAGAGATACCAAGTTTATGGGGCATTTCTGGAGAACCCTATGGAAGAAACTAGACACGAGGTTACAGTTTATCTCGGTGTATCATCCGCAGACAGATAGACAGACTGAGGTGGTGAACAGAAGTTTGGGAAACCTTCAGAGGTGTTTGACAGCCGACAGACCAAGCAGTGGGAGAACGCGTTGGCGCAAGCAGAGTTCGGATACAACAATTTTGTGAATCGGTCGACAGGGTTGATCCCATTCCAGATTGTTCAGGAAAAATCCCACATGGAGTGGTGGATTTGGTAGAGTTACCGACAGAAATAAGGAAAAGTGCGGATGCAGAATCATTCCCAAAGCATATGAAAGAAGTGCATGAAGATGTATGAAAGCGCATAGAGAAGAGTAACGCGGCATATAAGTCGAGAGCCGACAGAAAGAAGAGGCTACAATTGTTCAACGAAGGAGACTTAGTCTATGCACATTTGCGGAAGGAGAGATTTCCGACAGGAACATACAACAAGCTAAGGTTGAAGAAGATTAGACCATGTAAGATTCTGAAGAAGATTTCAGACAATGCTTATGTGTTGGAACTGCCGAAAGACTTGAGCATTTCACCAACATTCAATGTCTCAGATCTATACAAGTTCAAAGAAGGTTCAAGTAGCGGAAGCGCGGAAGTGTCGAGCATCGACTGGACAGTGCAGATTCCAGATTGACACAAGGAGGAAATCGCAGAAGTAATAGAGGAACGCGAAGTCGGGCGTACGCGCAGTTCGCGAAAGAAGGAATACTTAGTGCGATGGAAAGATGATGAGTTGTTGGAGGCGGCATGGATTTCTGAAGAAGAGTTCAGGAGACCAACCAAGCAGTAGAGTTATTTTTCACCTGGGAAGTCTGATGCAGGAGCATCGAGACCTAGGTAGAGAAGTCGAAGATGATCGACATAGAGAAGGCCGACTCGAGGGAGTGCCGACGACCATTGGTGCAGAAGAGTAGATTGGTTGTCGAATTCAATAAGTCATGCAGGAGCAGTCGATATGCAATCGACAGAAGATGTGGAAGGTCGAGAGGCGACACGTCCAAGGTTGACAGACAACAGAGTTGCAGTGGAGACGTTGAGGGTTGACATGTTGTCGAACTGCAAGTCCGACAGGTTTGGGCATGAGACAAGTGAGGAGGAAAGGGCGGAATGGTGAAGCAGTAGATGCGAAAGGAAGCCGACGGGTATGTCGAAGGCTGACGAAAGACAGTATGGTCTAGGGAGTGATAAGACCAACTACTGTAGCAGTGTTAGAAGGACGCGTAGAAAGTCAAGTAGAGTAATTGGTAGCCGTTCAGGGTCGCTAAGGAAGTTATGAGCAGTTATTGCTGGTGGTTGGAATCGTGACAGATGTAGTCAAAGGTGGAGGTTGTGCAGCACGGAAGCGGCGCTAAGAATTGCAGGTCTGCAGGATCAGGGAGATCGGCGGACAGAGGAAGAGTGTTAGAGGAAGAGTGTTTTGGGAGTCGAAGTAGACCTTGGGATGCGAAACAGAGAGCAGTAGGTAGAAGACTTGTGCACAGGAACAGGGGAAGCAATTTAGTTAGCTCAGTTTTGGAGTTAGCACAGAGCCGAGTTCGGGGAGAAGATTTGTAGATTGGATAGGACAATCACACATCTACCGAGCGCAGAGAAGATCGATCCATAACTTAGAGTTCCATAGTGAACCAAGAGAGGGTGAAGATTGACACACTGAGATAACACGCAATTACTTCTGTATTGTAAGGCTAAGGACGACATAGTTAGTTGTTTTACATTCCTTTCATTTCGCATTGTAACCGATTGATTTGAAGTAATAGAAGCCAACTTTTGGAATGCGTGTGTTGTGTGTAATTGTTAAGCAAGAACCCTTGTCGGGGTGACCTTGCGTCAACTAATGACTCTCCCTACTAAGTTTGAGGTGATCCCTTATAGTGATTGAAAGGGATCCCAAGGTACAACTACAACTACTGCAACTCTCAGAATGTAGTGTTTTGACGTCGATGAGAGCTAAAGTACATGATAAAACAAGAGTCTTATCCTGAGAACCGAGATGATATTGTAACCAATTGGTGGATGGATAGACCTGACACAAGACTGGTTGATAAGCATGAGGCTCATAAATTCCTTTGATCCATGTCAATATGGGGAGTGGATGACGACAAATTTTCTTTTGGAATGACATAGATTAAAACAGGTGGAGACAAACTGCAAATGATAGGGCTTTGTTGGAGACACAAAAAAAGGGTAATGGTAACCGAAAAAACAAATATTGCTGAACATATGGAGACTCAAATACATCGATCAAAGGAGACCATGGGTTGCTACCAAAATAATGTGGTGTTCCCGCAATGTGAGGTGATGGGGGAACTGTTTGTACATAAAGAATGTTGGTGGGGTCCCCACAGTTTTGGGTGTGTCGGGGGACCAATTTGATGATGGGCGGAGTCCCCACGATTTTGAGTGGATTAGGGGACACTTTCCAATGATGAAGTGAGGGCTAACTTGCAGACGCAAAGATGGGTTCCCCATGCAATATTGCTATGCAGTGTATGCCTGCAGGATAACTGAATGGAACTGGTTACTTCAGAGGGTGGGGGCCCCATAGGGGTCTTTGCGGGGGTGTTGATACGAGGAAGATTCTAGAAGGTAAAGTGCTCATGGAGGTATGAGGGAGCTCTGTAAATCATTCTCGTAACATGTGTCAAGGATTCTAATGAGGTCTACTTGGTGGAGTAAGTGCAAAACTATTAAATGATACTATATGGGGGGATATATTCAAGCTGGATCAGATTCCTCGGACTTGTTGGGGATCAACATCATGGGTGTCAATTGATGAATGGGATGGAAATGGTACACACACCTATGGGGGATCATTTTATTTCCAATTATGATGTTTATGGCACACCATGATTGGAATTTAGGGCCCTATGGTTATCGGCGGGAATACTGGTAGATGCATTGTAAGCAGAGGGAAAACATTGCCTATATGCCAGTTCGAAATGATACATGTGAGAGAGGCCTGACACCATTGTTGAGGGATGGAGTCTTGTTATTATAATGGAAAAACAAGAGTCTCATGCATGTATCAGTTGTAATCCTGCACATACGACGCACATACCTGTTAACACCCAAAAAGTGCTCACTAGCTCATTTACCACATTATATGGCTCATTTGTCCATTTTCCTACCATATTTCCATTAAAATCCCAAAAAATCCCATTAAAAAGCCTCCAAAAGGCCTAAAATGCCTCCAAAAGGCCACAAAACCATCAAAATAGCCTAAAAAAGGCTAAAAAACCCCCTTTTCCTCCAAAAATAGCAAAATCCCCTAAAAAGGGAATAAAAAATATAAAATAATGAGGAAAAGGAGGAAAAAACCCTATACAGCTGCCTAAAACCATGTGTTTCCTAAAAACCATGGGTCAGCACTCCACCACCAAAAAACTATAAATAGGTGATGGAGATCCCTTATTCCATATCCACAATCACAAGCACCCTTACTCTGCCAAAATCTCTCTCGAAACCCTAGTTCATCATTTGAACTATTTTCACCTTGAGAGCCACTTTGGCCCATCCCCACCATTGGAGAAGGAGAAGGAGCATTCAGAAGCTTGGAGCATCCTCTTGGACACTGCAAAGGGCTTCACCAACCTTGACACTCAAGGTAACATTAATATAAAACCATTTTTTACATCTTTTATTTATGTCTCATGCAATGTTTAGAGTAGTTTGTTAATTGTTGTTTTAGCTTAATCATTTAATCATTATTGAAATGCTACTAAGGAGTCCATTCTCCTTAGTAGGTGCTCATTGGCACAAGCTAGGGGTAAAACCCTAGCTACAATACCCAAGTGTAGTAAAGAACACGACCAAGGTATTGATGATGCATAAATAATAACCAAAAATATAGCACACATTTCCCTGATGTTTATGCAACATGTGATGGTTGTGAAGGATCCTAGTCTTCTTCGGAAGATGATGAATCGTCACTAGTGAGTAAACCATCCAAAGATGATGTGGTCTCAATGGTGTCCGGTAAGGTAGGTGTTACCTCCTTGGTTTTTGGCCTTTGCGGAGTCGCATGGAGGGGAGCAATTTGACCTTGCAGTCTCAATAGTTTGAGACAAGCTTCTCGCTCGGCACACAAAATGGGGCACTGAAATGAGAAGTGAGTGGTCTCTCCACAAGATCGGCAAGGTCTTGGTACATGTGGATGGAAGCATTCTTAGACTTCTTGGGTGTTGATTTGCTCCATTATGCATGCAAGGGAACTAGGAGGAAGCATGTGCATGAAATGTCCACATGACGAGTATTCATTGTGTGGCGGCATTGTCATAAGACTAAACGGTTCTTGCAATGTTGTAGGCTCTATCACGGTTTCGGCAGCTGGTGAAACTTTTGTGAGAGGGGCAATTGATGCTGTTGTTGACGTGGTGACCACATTAATAGATGCAGATTCCTGGGATGAGGAGAGAGGTTCCTCAATCGTCACTTGAGTGAGACGAACGGTTGCTAACGCCTCCCAAAATCGAGGGAATTTGGGGGAATGATGTGTGTAGTGCCCATAGTAAGCACATATGGAACATGCATGATTCATACGCAATTCCTTGGACTTAAATGTGGGTGAGGGAGGTGTTCCCCCTTTCACTGATGGTGGAGCGTGGGTGATGCTAACAAGGGTGTTAAGAAAATTCCTTAGCTCCTATAGAGTAGGACATAGATTGGTTGCGTGGACTTGATGCCCACAAAGAGAACATGATGATGTGACCCTTTGATTGGGAGTATTGAACATAATTGGGGCTTTAACCTCCTGATGGTTGATGCCCCCTGCTTTAGGATTTGCGGTTTCTACTGAATTAGGTGTCAGGTTAGGTAATAGGGCACCTTTCAACTTCAGTTGTTTGGTGCCCCCATTGGCAGTCTTAGCGATAACCAATTGTGGTGTAGTTGTGGATGTCATAGGTTGGGCTATTGTAACTGAACGTATTACGGTCCTTGAAGCCGTAATAACCAAAGCAAGGACAAAATCATAATGGGAAATTGGTTTGGAAGCCATCTCTGGGTAGGGGGCATGAGGTACCACATCGATATTCCCAAAGATAGACCAGGTAGAGTTAAATGAGCCATAATCGACATCCCTTGTACACCCGTGGGAGGATACAAGAAAGGGATTTGAGATCTTGGTGTGACTGATGGGCTCAACGTTTGTTCAATGCCATGGCTCAACGGTGGTGCTGATGATGATGTTGAGGTGGAGGTGACTCCATTTTCAGCGGTGAAAATTGTGCACATTAGGCCATCGGTTGATGTTGTAAGTTTTAAACCTTAACAGTGAAGTACAAACTTATATGATTCTTAAACATTTACAGAAAAACACACAATGGCACACACATTACACAGAGATTTTCACCTGGAAACCCTTAACCGGGAAAAAACCAGCAAAACTTAGAGCCGCATAGCTCCTTTCTCATTATATGTTTATTTTACATGTACAATACAATAAATGGTATTCTGCAGCATCTAAAACCCTAATTCGTTTACCCGAATTAGGTTACAACCCTAATTCCTTTTACCGGAATTAGATAGAGTACAATGGGTCGAAAATCGCGAAAAAGCAAAAAAGCAAAAAGCAACCCAAAAAATTTTTGCGCTCCGCGCGGACTCCGGGGGCCTAACGGCCCCCTCCGTGTCGTTTCGGAACCTAACGGTCCGAAACGAAGGGGGTGGGCCCTGTCGGGCTACCCCCCCCTCTAAACCCCCCCCCTCCGGACGCGCCCGGCGCAGGCAGCGACCATGTGAAGAGATATAACATACCCAACATTCTCCCACTTGTTGTTCTCTTCACATACAGGAGAAATTTATGACTTCAACAATTCAGGGCAACAATGCCCATGTTCTCTTTGCACCAAGAGAACTTCTGAGTACTCACAGACTTTGTCAAAGAGTCTGCAACATTGACCAAAGTGTCAACCTTTTTCAGCAACACTTTGTTCTGTTCAACCATGTCTCTGACGAAATGGTACTGCACATCAATGTGCTTTGTCCTCGAGTGATAAGCAGGGTTCTTTGCCAGAAATATAGCACTTGAGCTATCACAACCAATTTTTACTGCATTCTGAACAAAACCAATACCTGAACACAATCTTTGCAACCATACAGCTTCCTTACTTGCATGGGTAGCTGCCATGTATTCAGCTTCTGTAGTTGAGAGTGCAACTACAGCTTGTCTTCTACTCATCCAACTGATTGCTCCTCCAAATAGATTAAAAACGTAGCCACTTGTAGATCTTCTGTGATCAAGATCTCCAGCCCAGTCAGCATCAGCAAATCCTTGTATATCTATCTCTCTGTTTAGACCGGGTCTTCCTTGGTAGCAGATTGCAGAATCTGCAGTGCCACGCAAATACCTGAAGACCCTCTTTACTGCAGTCCAATGTTCCTTTCCTGGTTTTGACATGTATCTACTCAAAACTCCCACTGCATGGGCTATATCTGGTCTAGTACAGACCATGGCATACATCAGACTGCCAACTGCACTAGCATAGGGAACATGAGACATGTCCTCTACCTCTTCTTGTGTCGTGGGACACTGTTCTGCAGATAACCTTACACCTACAGGAATGGGCACCTTCACTGGTTTGCTTTCCTGCATATTAAATCTCTTCAATATCGTTTCAACATATTTCCTCTGATTTAACCAGAGTATCCTGTTTTCACGGTCTCTTTTTATTTCCATGCCCAAAATGAAATTTGCAGCACCAAGATCTTTCATGTCAAATTCAGATGACAGCTGATTCTTGACATCCTTGATGATTTCTTTGTTGTTTCCAATTAGCAACATATCATCAACATACAAAATTACATAAATAAAATGATCACCAATTAGCTTAAAATAAACACAGTGATCAGCTTTGCTTCTTGAGAAACCAAGTCCCAGTATATAAGTATCAAATTTTTGATACCACATTCTGGGAGATTGTTTCAAACCGTAGAGAGACTTTTTCAGCTTACAGACAAGCTCCTTTCTTCCTTTCACCACAAACCGTTCTGGTTGCTTCATATAGATCTCTTCATTAAGATTTCCATGTAGGAAAGCCGTCTTTACATCCATCTGTTCTACTTCAAGATCAAAAGCAGCAGAAATAGATAGAAGAAATCTAATAGAAGTTAATTTTGCAACAGGTGAAAAAATCTCACCAAAATCGATGCCCTCAATTTGGGAATAACCTTTCGCTACTAGTCGAGCCTTGTACTTCTCTACTTTACCTGCTGCGTTTAACTTCTTCTTGAATACCCATTTGCTTCCAATAGGCTTTCTTCCTTCGGGCAACTCAACCAGATCCCATGCCTCATTTTTGTCCAAGGCATCCATTTCTTCTATCATGGCCTTCTTCCATAGTTTACTATCTTCTGAATCCATTGCCTCTTTAGCAGTTCTAGGATCATCATCAGTAATAGATAACACAAAATTAGAACGAAAATCAGGGGGACTGTACCTTTCAACTTGCCTTCTTTCTCGGTCAGATCTCCTCAATACCGGAGTCTGTGGATCCGCCTCTTCATCTGATTCAGACAATTCTGACTCCTCATCTGATTCAGACGAATCTGGTTCCTCAAAAGAATCACCTCTTTCATCCTTGATATCAAAGTGTAGCTTCTCTGAATCCTTTTCCTTTGGTACATCCTCAATCTTGGAAGTGCTTTCAACTTCTCTGAAGATCACATCTCGACTGTAAACTGTTTGCCTTTTTACTGGGTTCCACAGCTTGTAACCTTTCACTCCATCCTTGTAACCAATGAAGATACATTTTTCCGCTTTATTATCCAACTTGCTCCTTTTCTCCTTTGGAACATGTACAAAAGCATCACACCCAAACACTCTGAGATGAGAGAGAGAGGGTTTCTTACCAGTCCAAACCTCATGAGGTGTCTTGTCAACCAACGCTGATGTGGGTGTCCTATTCACTAGGTAACACGCAGTGTCAACAGCTTCTGCCCAGAATTGTTGTGCTAGCCCTGCACCACTGAGCATACTCCTTGCCTTTTCCATCAATGTCCTGTTCATCCTTTCCGCAACCCCATTCTGTTGAGGTGTGTATGGAGTAGTCTTTTGCCTTGCTATTCCACACGTTTTACAGAACTCCTCAAATTCACTTTCACAGAATTCTCCACCGTTATCTGTTCTGAGTACTTTTATTTTCTTCTCAGTTTGATTCTCTACAAGAGCCTTAAATTCTTTGAATCTATTAAAAACCTCAGATTTCTTACGCAGGAAATAAATCCAAGTTTTTCTTGAGAAATCATCTATGAATGAAACATAATACACAGATTTACCTAGTGATGGAACAGGCACAGGTCCAAAAACATCACTGTGTATTAATTCTAGGATTCCTTTAGCTCTTACAACACCAGATGAGAATCGTACCCGATTCTGTTTACCATATAAGCAATGTTCACAGAAATCGAAATCTAATGTGAAATCAGACATGCCTTCAGCCATACTTTTACCTTGTAATAGTCGAAGACCCTTTTCTCCAATATGTCCCAGCCTTCGATGCCATAGCGATGTCTTCTCACTAGAGACAGTAAGGACTCTGTCTTCTTCATTTTTACCCTCAGAAACAATAGTGCTGTTACATCCATTTTTGAAGGTGCTTCCCAACAACTTGTATAGAGTTCCAATCCGAACTCCCCTCATCAGCACCAATGACTCTCGAACCATCTTGCATGTGTTCTTTTCAAATAAAGTTTTCACACCTGCATCATCCATTTTACTTACAGATATAAGGTTTCTAACCAACTTTGGAATGTGCAGAACCCCGGGAAGAGTTTTAACCCTTCCATCTTTGAGCAGTAGCCTGACCTTTCCTCGACCTATGATTTTCGCTACCGAGTTGTCTCCCAGAAATACATCTCCTCCATCATATTTTTCGTATTCAGAAAACCACTCCCTGTGAGGAGTCATATGATAAGACGCACCTGAGTCAATCAACCACGAATCATGCTCTGCATGTGTACTTGAAGATGCCAGATACACATCTCCTCCTTCCTCTGTAGATTCTTTCCCATCTGCGGATGGAGCGTCATTAGGTCCTCTACTTTTATCAGTAATTTTCGATTTACAATCCTTCTTGTAATGCCCAGCTTTTCCGCACTTCCAGCATTTTCTTACAGAAGGTCCTGGAGATTTAGATCTCCCTCTAGATTTAGATCTACCACCTGAAGACTTATTTTTAGATTTGTCTCCAGGGCGACCTCTTACAAATAAGGCATCCTTGGCTGAACTATCTATGGATCTCCGCCTCATTTCCTCCGATAGTAGGGATGCAACCACATTCTCGAAGTTTAGCGTGGTTGCATTACTCCCAATAGCTATGACCAGATTATCCCATGAATCTGGCAAAGAGCACAACAGACTAATACACTTTTCATCATCATCAAGTGCAATACCAACAGATGTCAACTGACTTACCAGAGTATTGAAGGCGTTTAGATGCTCTGATACAGAGTCTCCATCAGTCATCCTCAGAAGGTACAATTTCTTTCGCAGAAATAGCTTATTTACTAGGGACTTTGACTGATACAGATTTCCCAGTTTGTCCCATAGCTTCTTTGCACTGTCTTCTCCAGATACGTTCACCAATACCGAATCTGCGAGGCAAAGACGAATGGTGCTCCTTGCTTTTCTTTCCAGCTTTTCCCATTCTTCTTTTACCGCACCAGTAGGCATGGTACCTGGATCTACAGCGATCCATTGTTCTCTATCTACCAGAAGATCTTCCATTTTGAGCTTCCATAGCTCAAAGCTCTGACCATTAAATTTCTCAATCTCGAATCTAGAGCTGCTCGCCATTCTTTAAACAAAGAATAAATCACCGCTGCAAAGCTCCCACTGAAACCAGGTTTATCACAAATCCAAGATCGAGCCAAACCCCTGGAAACAAAGGCGTCCCTCTGAACCCAAAATTGCTCTGATACCAAATGTAAGTTTTAAACCTTAACAGTGAAGTACAAACTTATATGATTCTTAAACATTTACAGAAAAACACACAATGGCACACACATTACACAGAGATTTTCACCTGGAAACCCTTAACCGGGAAAAAACCAGCAAAACTTAGAGCCGCATAGCTCCTTTCTCATTATATGTTTATTTTACATGTACAATACAATAAATGGTATTCTGCAGCATCTAAAACCCTAATTCGTTTACCCGAATTAGGTTACAACCCTAATTCCTTTTACCGGAATTAGATAGAGTACAATGGGTCGAAAATCGCGAAAAAGCAAAAAAGCAAAAAGCAACCCAAAAAATTTTTGCGCTCCGCGCGGACTCCGGGGGCCTAACGGCCCCCTCCGTGTCGTTTCGGAACCTAACGGTCCGAAACGAAGGGGGTGGGCCCTGTCGGGCTACCCCCCCCTCTAAACCCCCCCCTCCGGACGCGCCCGGCGCAGGCAGCGACCATGTGAAGAGATATAACATACCCAACAGATGTAGGGATATTTGGTGGTAGTCCCGAATATAATCCTAACAAATTGGAGTCCTTGTACATACCGGAGGAAATGTCAACATACGGTTGAGCATCGCCTAGTATAGTTGGTAGGACATTGTCGGGGTTTCTTGTGGTATGCGAGTCATAGTAGTTAAGCTGGTCTGGGGTAACTACCTTCCCGTTTAAGGGAAACATCATGAAACGAAATACTGAGGAGGCTACTACCTTTATGGCGTACATGTAACTACGCCCCAAAAGGATGTTGTAGTCGAGTTCTGCGTCAACCACCTTGATATTGATCATAACCATCTTCCCCCCTAGCTCTATGGGGACATCTTGGTACAATCCTCTTGGTTGGGATGGTCTCCCATCAAACGCGCGAAGAGCGATATATGAGGGGATCAACTCAGGAGATCCTAATCTTTTCTAGACTTTTACAGACATAACGCAAGTGGATGCATCTTCATCGATGATACGACGGTGTATCATGCCGATTTTTACCGTGACTGGTACTTGAAATGTGACTAATGATGGTAGTCACATATCACCTTTGTCAACATCAAAGGTCATGAGGTGCAAATCAGATGGATCGATGGAACCGAGTACATTGAGTAACTCCTTTCTTTGTGTTGGGAAAGACTGTAGCACCTCTAATGTGGACATAGCCGCAGGGGATTGAGCCAAGTCATCCATAATACTATAACTGTGGGTGGATTTCATGTGAGGGTAGAAGCACTTTCAGAATCCATGATATTTGTTCAGTATTTAGGTGTGGTATTTGTAGAGGCCCCCCCGAGGGGATAAAAATGTCTTCTACTTGGGGGGTGGGAGGCCCATCATAACCTCTGGCTCGTGTCTTAAGGTTTATGTCCAGTGTATATATATTTTGAAAAGAGCTATCGCCTCGTGGTCAAGGGTATTGCTGTTGTGTCACTACCCCTTGATTGGAAAAGGGTTGTTGTAACACGATGGTTTATGTTTGGGGAGGATTCTCTGTCTGAGGAGGGTTCGCCATCATCTTCTTTTTGGATTCCACTAATTGTTGGCAGTCAAGCATAAGAGGACAATGATGTGTGTAATGACCATAATCGCAAAAAATGGAACATCAATAATTGGTTCTTAGGGGGGGATTATTCCCTTGTTTGGGGGGTTGTTAGTCCATGCCTTTGGATCACTCATATTTTGTTTTTGTGAGGGAGGGGGATTTCCCCCTTGTCTCGACTGCTGATTTTGCTTGTTCTTACCTTTCTTCTTCCTCTGATTCTATGGATTCTGGGTGTTAACAACATTCAATTTCTCAAATTGTTGAGCTTGTTGAACATAAGAAGGTTGAACTAAGTTAACCCCCATGTGGGGGGTAGGTTGCTGACCAGTTGGGCATGGGAACATATAATATGGGTTATATATCGGTGGTGGGATAAATGCAGTTTGTGTTCCATAAGAGGTGGACGTAGGAACGGCTTGCGCCATTGGCGGTGTGGGAACCGTCATCGCTTAGCTAATGTTTGGTTCGGTAGGACTATATGGTCCATACTGTGATTTAACAACTGATGGTGTTGGTACCGATGTAGGGGGTACCCAGGCAAGTGGAAAGGATGGGTAATATGAATCCATGTTGAATGGCATTGATGTGGTAGGAGGAGCCTTTACTAGATGGGAAATGGACCCAATAATCCCATCCGTCAAATGTGACAAGCACAAAGGTGTAGGATCCAATGACTGATGTCGAGGGGCATTAGGGAGGATTGTGTAAAGGTAGTTGGATTGTGCATATATGAGGTCAAAATGTCGTGCTTTCAGAATGGTCGAAATGCCGTGCTTTCAGAATGGTCTCTTCCACGCTTTATAGCATGGAGGTGGTGACATCTTTAGCTATGGCAGGTTGGAGAGATTTGATGAAACAATCCAACAAAAAGGGAGGTTGTATTTCGATCTTGCATAGTGTGTGATGTCTACGCCACTCGTGGATGTGGTCCGCGATGTGGGTGGAAGTATTTTGACGAAACTCAGTGAGAATTTCAAGGCCTAGATATGTCGGATTGGTAGTTGAAAGTACATAAGAAATGCAGTGACCAATGTTGCAAATGTGGAATTGGTTCCAATTTCTAGGTTGACGTACCACTTTGTTGTTGTTCTGGTGAGGGTACTCTGGAAGAGGCGAAGCCTCACGGGGTCATCCAATATTCCGTTAGATGAACACCATAAGTGTAAAGTCATAACGTGATTGGCGGGATCGTTTCGTTGTTTTCCTTCGAATTTGGGAATGTCAGAAGGAAGCTTGTCTGGCATAGCCGACCATGTCGCATCATGATCAATGGGGTCATTAGTTAGTTTGGCAAAATCGGGTAGATTTAAACTAGGCATGAATGGTAAGATAGGGACGACTGGTCGTGCCATTGTATGTGGTATGCGATTTCCACGAGGGGGAGAACCAAGTGGTGTTGTAAACAATGGTTGACCTCCAATGAGGGAGGATGGGTCAAACGGAAGTGAGGGATATCGAAGGGGAGAATCCAGTGGGGTACCTCCTCTAATGGGGGAAGAGGTGGTGTAATTGATAGTTTTTACGAGAGGAGAAAATGTACCTAAAAAGGCTTGGCCTCGACCATATGATCCTATTAATGTATCATGGGAGCGTCCTCGACTAGGGTACCTTCCTTGTGAACCACAGGAAGAAGGTGTAATAACACCCCTCGAGAGAGGGGATAGGCCTTGCAGTCTACGAGAATGTCTTAGGATTTGTGTCAAATGAGAGTGATATTGGAATTTAAACAAAATTGAACAAATGCAAAAATATGCCAACCAGAACAAATGCAAAATGGTCCAATAAGTGAGTGATATGTGCAATGTCGATTTTAGTGCATGGGTTCCCACATGTAGGTTCTTTTTATTATGAGTTAGTGAACTTGTAGTTAAAAAGAAAAATAAATGTAAATTTCCTAGAAGACCTAACGTCCTTCCTCCCAAATGTAACTGGGCCTCCCAAAAGCACAATTGATTGTGATAATGGTATCCACTCACCAATCGACTAGTGGAGGTAAAAAAGAGCTAGTTCTACCGGCGATGGGGCCAATGATCCAATCAAGAAAAATTGGCAACACCTCCCAACGACAATAGCTAAATTCAGGACTCAATTGCACTCACAATTGCTCCTTGGTGATATCCTAAGTTGGGCCACTAAGATACCTCGCATCAAGTGTGCATCAGTGGTTCAGCCTGCATGGTATAGTTTCGTCTCCCTACAACAAGATGAGTGGCTTGTAGAGGAGAGTAGGGAAACTATACCTCGACGTTCACCTTCTTGGTCACGACGCACTTCTGATCCAGGTTTTCTTTTAACACTTGCTTATAGCAAGATTTTGTAAGTACCCTATGAGACAACAATGCTATGTTTCAAAATATCACTAATGAAATTAGATTGGCGGGCATTAATGGATGCCTAGCCCAGTCAATCCTACCTAGCTAAAATATTGTTTTGTGACCTCCTGTGGAGGATTTTAGTTGGTTAAGAAAATTACAATGCTGATTTTAAGGGGTTTGAATCTTTCACTTATGGAGTGTAAGAGGGGTATTTCACAGTCCCTACCTTTTGATTCACCAAGCTCACATGAAGTGCGAGGTGAAGAGCATACTAGGATTGGAAGAGTCTTTATGCCTCTTATTGTGTGCTCATGGTGCAAACACATGTGATGAAAGCAAGAAATGATTTTATCGACAAATTAACTAAAAGAGTATATCAAGTAATGCGTACTTTTAACTCTAAGAGATGCTCATGACGCTTTGCAAAATCAAATATCTCTAACTAATAGACAAGTGTGCAATGGAGGTATTTCACACTTCTCACCCTTTTTATGATTCACCAAGCTCACATGAAGTGTGAGGTGAAGAGCATACTTTGGGCGACAAGTGTCTTTAGGTCCTTGCTTGTGTGCAAAAAGTGTTTCTAGCAATACTACTAAAAACAACATATCGATTGATGCATAAACAAGAAATGGTCTTGAATACTAGTGAAAACAACGGGGACCGTTGAAATCCTCAAAGTTGGTTACTTAGGTAAGTTTTAAGAGAGATGTACTATTTACTTCCTAATATTGGTATAGGTGCCCTAATTACTAAAAAATTAAGTAATTGGGTGAATTAGCCTGAATTTAAGTTCACTAGTAAGCAACAATCGGGTTGCCAAACTAAGTTATGCAGATAAAAAGCAAATAAACAATAGTAGTGCGACTAAACTAGACTCTGTCTCATGGACCGCCCAGGTTAATACAAAACAAACGCACTATAGCACGGGTAATACACTCACCTTCCGCGCGGGTGTGATGAGCGGTGTAGCGCAGGAATTACATTGGTAACTTGCGCTATGCGCGCGATTGCCTGAGTCAATTTTGAGCTATTAGCGTGGCAGAGACATCGGAACCGCGCGTCTACGAAAAAATAAATGGGGTCGTGATGGGGCCAAATTCTGGAAGCAAGAGGTGGAATACCTTATCCCTTGCAAGTGAGAAATACCCAGAATTAGCTACTTAGAATAAAACAACGTAGTTTAATAAGAAATGGACAAAAATAAGTATGGTCGCCATTATAATTGTTGTGGAAAGTGCACTCTTCCACTTGGTAAGGGGCTAAGCCTTGTAGGTTGCTGCAAGGCCTCAGTCCTTGGAGCCCCTTTTGATGTGGTTTGGTATTCCTCCAAGTGATCCTGCAAGATATTGTTAGTGTAGTTCACATCCAAACATGAAAATATTGGTAAAAATAAAATGAAAGGGATGGGGGGAGGATCCAAACTCCAACAACAACCAAATATATGCTAAAACACTCTTGTATTTCCCAATGAAATAGTTGTACAACACCTAGGAGGTGAGGGCTTCATTGGAATCCAACAATCTCCCTTAAGGAGACCTTTCTTGTCCAAACTAAATGCTAAGTAGATGGTGGAACAATGGAGAGAAGCCCTTGCCCATTGATGGGAGGTGGAAAGAAAGCTTGATAATGCTTACAATGGTAGGAAATGGTGGGCTATGAGGAAGCTCCAACTCAAATCCATCAGCATAACCTTGCTCTAATTTTTCTCTACAAAATGCATGCCAATGGTTTCCTTTTATAGTCCAAGAAGTGGCAATCAAACAACTATATCCAAATGTTAACTCTCCTCCTTCATGAACTAGTTCCAAGGTACACAAGGGGGGATGATTAATGCCCCTAAGTGTGTGAGGAGCTGAATTCTGATTCTTGGGGAGGATTGAGTCTTCAATGCGCCAGTGGGAGTAAGTGGTCCCACCGTTTTGATAGTAGCACGACTATCAAAGGAAAATCCGCGTGGGTGTAGCGTGGGCATTGTTCAGATAACCTGCACTACAGTGTAAGTCAACTGTGTAATACCCACTCTACCATTTGTTTTGACTATTTCTTGACTTATGGAATGATGTTGTGTTTTGTATCTATTGAGGATGTATGTGGTGAGATGCATTCTTTATGTTGATGACACCTTACTGGATGAATCGCCAAAATGTCGCATGTGTGCGAATTTTAGGTGTTAACAATGTGCAAATACATGCATTGGTGCACATGGAAGTATAAAGCATCGAACAAAAGTGTAAAACATAAATTATTATTATAAAAAACGTATGGTGCTCCAAATCTATCAAGACACACAGGTGCACATCTATAAAAAGTAACAATATAAAAATAGGTTGACATAATGTTTTAAAAATATGTTTATTTTATTTTCCCAACAAACCTTTTTTAGTGCGAGGGAATGAGACAGACGCACCAATGCATTCAACGTTACTTAGGGTTGGATTGACCAACATCCTATTTACGCCGACCCAGATGAGTCACCAAATGCTAAAGGTAATATTAACTCATATTTTGATTAATCTAGTTGCTTTTTATTGTCTACTTCAATCCATATGTAATTTATTATAACATTTTCTTTACATTATTTAATAAAATTGACTAATTATTGTTATCTGCAATTTTGTAGATATTGGTAGTTATGTTGGGGATGTTCCTCCCCAACCCGATGAGAACATGGTAAAGGAAGAGAAGTTTCCACAGTTATAGAGAACCAGCCCACGACGTAGGCCTGATGCTAGATCTGTTGGAATCGATTTAATACTGAGATGGGGGGTGAATCAATATTAGTGCAGTTATCAACCATTTTTACCTTCTTTACCTTCTTTAACAGATTCGTCTTAACTTAATATTGATCTTTAGTTATGCATCCAATATAAATAAAATTATTCATCCATATATGGACCAAGACAAGGAACACATAACACATAATTTTAACGTGGAAAACCAAACGGGAGAAAACCACAGAACGCTCTTTTGTAATGAAAATAATACATTCAAGGAAGCACCGAATTCCTATGTTTACGAGCACCAAATGGAAGGGGGGACCGACCCCCTAGTTTTATAGGTACCAACCTGAAGGAAGCACCAAATCCTTGTGTTCTCCAGCACCAACTGAAAGGAGGATACAACCTCCTGCTCCTTAGCCCGTCCTCCCACCCAGATATACAAAATAAGACACTGCCTTAATGAATTTCCAACATGCGCACACTTGTGATCTTCTGATATTAGTCCTGTTGTGCACTACCTTCGTATGCAGAAGATTCACTATCACTATGCTGCAAACATCACTTGACTTCTCATTCCACTCAATTCTTCACTTATGCTGATGACTTACTTCATGTACTGTGTGCTACTGATCCTGCAGTCTGCGCCAGGGTTCAACCTGTCTTTCTGCTACTGTGCAACTACACTATACCAACTAATACTATGCTTCAATTGATAGCTTGCTGTTATGAAATTATGCACCTGTATAAAATGGAAATGCGCACTTACTTGGATGCATTCGTTCTATTTAAGTGCCATAGTATTTTAGACAATATAAAACATAATGTGCATGAATTGATTCATCCCTTCAATTTAACGCACTTGTCTTAGATCATCCTCATCATGATGTGCATACCGAATTCTGCTACCACTATGTTGTTGCACATCTGATGGACTTCTTCACTTCACACACTTCACTTCAACATCCGTGCATCAACCAAAATTATGTGCATCTTCTGATATACTTCAGTTATGTCTCTGTGCTTCTCTCTTAACACATCTGTGACTATCTGCATGATGCTAGCAATACTGTCATTCGGTCCTCACGCACTTGCGCATACTTTTATGATTCTGCCTGTTAGTATTTTTGCACCCGTCATAGATTTGCAGCATCATTTTGCACACCATCAATATATCATTTTGCTGCATGTGCACACTCGGATCCTTTCTAGATCATGTTGTTTTTTCCTCGAGCCCTTGATGCCCCGAATATAAATCTGTATTTTCCACTTCAATCTCTACAATCTCGCCATCAAGGTTACTTCAAATATCCAACTTGTATCTCTATTTATACATGTCCTGCATGGATTGTATGTCCACAAGTTGGTTGTGGCTTCCCTTCTTCCTTGCTTCATGGATTGTGCTTTTTCCACATGTCATGTTCTACGCTGTTGATGTGTCATCCTCGTGAGTCTTATGCATCCATGGTCCACGACTTAGTGGAACTTACAACTCAGCGGTGTAGTCTTGTGCTCTCAATGTACTATTTCTTTGTTGAACTTGTGCAAACATGGTCCTCGACTTAGTGGGACTTTCACCCTTCCTGTACCATTACTTGTGGGTCTTGCACACTTGATGTATTAATGCTTTGCAGAACCTGCATACACGTGATCTTCTTCTTGGTGGGACTTTGACCCTTGCGGTACCATCACTTGTGGGTATTGCGCACTTGCTATGTAATCGGCTGTGGAATTTACACATATGCTAACTTCAACGTTGCACATTTCTTGGAACTTGTGCATGCTTGAATAACTGAAAGCATCTTCTGATTGGTGAGACTTGTTCGCTTTTAGGACTATTCAACCATAAGTTGTTTCTTGATGCTTGCGCACTCCTGATATTTGACCATACAATGCTTAGGCTTGCTTGCGCATTCGATAATCTTCTCTTGACATGCTTGCGCACTTGTACCTTTGCTTAACCAACTCCTTGGCTGCTTGTGCACATGTAACTTTATCCAACCAATTCTTTGGCTGCTACTTTAAGAGAGTATGACTTGGTGGACTTAATATCTGCGCAGGTACCACATGTAGTAGGATACATTACTTATGTACTTCTTTGAACTGGATCTACATGATGTACCTTCCTTATGTACTTCTTCATACTAGACATGCATGATGTATCTTGCTTATGTACTTCTTCATACTAGACATGCATGATGTATCCTTGGACACACATCTTGAGACTGGATGCAACTTCTAGATATACTTATTTAGACTGACATCCATATCCTTCACTATCTTGCACATATACTTCTTCAAAGTGGATTCCATATACTTCTTTAAACTGCTGTAGGAATACTATACCCACTTTGACATCAGTTGAAATCAATGACTTAGACTGAATCATTTGACATCCTCTTTGACATTAGTTGACATCAATGACAACCAAAGTTCAACAATCTCCCCCTTTGGCATTGATGTCAACACCTTATGAAGCTGTGTATAATATTCTTGAACTGTATGCTTCAGATGTACTTGTCGTGGTGGTCCCCTTGTGTATATGCCCCCCCTGAGTTCTTTGAGATTTTGACTTCTGCGCTGCTGCTATCAATACTTCTTTTGCTTTCTGTTACTTTTGTGCAAACCACTGATCTGCTTCACACTCTTTCACGTCTGCTGCATCTTCATGCTTATCTGCTTCACACTTTTCTCCATGTTAATTCTTCTCAATTTCATTCAGCTTCATGTTATGTGTGCAACCAATGTACAATCAATTTCATGATTTTCTCCCCCTTTGACATCAATGGAAAATAGGTGCCATTACTTGCGCAATGTAAGTTTTTTTTTATAGTTTGTTTTGCAAAAGCCTATACCTAAACTATTTTCAGGGATGACTCCCCCTGTTTCCATGCTTCATTGTTCTTGATGTTGGTCTGATTGAACTGAAGTTTTTAGTTTTTGTAGATTTTTCTTTGCGACAACAAATTTTTCTTTCAGCTTCTTTTCTTTAGCCACAAGAGTTGCTTCAACTTGGTCAGAAATTGACTCAAGAGATTCTTTGTTGTCACCAATTGCTCTTTTGATTTCTTCTTGCAATTGTGGAAAATACTCTGTTAGGCTGAATGCTTCTTCCTGAAGGGGTCCAAGCCTTTCCATCAAAATCCCGTGTTCATCCCTAAACCTGATTATTTCTTCCTGCTGCAAATTAAACTCTATTATTTTATTCTTTTTCTCAATGGCTGGTAGACTAACCAATCTTTCATGAATCCTTTGCTCCATTTCTTGTGCAATTCATAGCTTCTTGTCTACCTCCTTCAATTACTCATTTTCTATTAGATTTGTCCATATATGAGCACTTTCTTCGTGCAACTTTGCACACTTTAAATCCAGAACCTTGATGTTCTCAAATGCAATATTGTCTCTTTCAAGTATTTTCTCGCATTTTGTTCTGACTTCTGGAGGTGTTGCATGTGCTTGTGATAGTTCTTCGATTTTGGATTGTAGCTCCTGAATAAATTCACTTACTTTCATCAATCTTCTTTCTGGAGAAGTGTCCTCAATTTCTTGAACTTCTGGAAGCAAATTGAACGCTTCTTCTACTACTCTTTGTAATCTTGAGGCATTATGCCTTACCTCTTCTACTTCCTGCCTCTGATGATTACTTCTTGTGACTGCTTATTTTGCTTCTTTTTTTTCCAGGTATGTCGTCTTTTTTGCAGTATTTTCTTTATCTTCCTTCAACCTCATGCATTCATCCTGTAAGGCTTCTTTTTTTCATTCTAAATTTTGTGTCAATCTGATGTAGTGGCTTCATGTCTACATGTAATTTCTTGTGCAACAGATGTGTGTAGCTCATACAATTCATTTACAGATAAAAGTGATAAGGTCAATTCTACATGGCTTACCAAATTTTGTGCCTCCTGAGTGGGGAGTCCCAACGCTGCAGATGGGATCTTCAAGCTCTGTTGTGGCAATATTTCCTTCATCTGTGCACTTGGGCATGATTGTGAGCCACTTGGATGAGTTTCATTATTCTTGTCTTTGCTGGCAGACAGTATTTGCTGCTGTAGGTCTGCAAATTTTTCTTCCATCGTCAACATGATTTCTAGCTGTTCAGTTGCAAGTTCTTCAATATCCCCTTTTGTGGCTACATTCCCTATGGCTTCTTCTGTTGCATTTCTGATATGTATGCCTATTTTCTCAAAGTCATTTCTGGTTAGTGTACAAACTGGATTAGTCTTGGAAGCTTTTCTTTTCTTTCTTGCCAACCCCTCTAAAAAAATAGTTTATTTTCTCTTTTCAGTAGGTACAGACTGCTGAGTAGACTTAGGAGTAATCTAAGTGAACATCTCTTCTACTATGTGAACTCCATTACTAGGCTGATTTGACTGCGCAACCTCTTCTTCTTCTGTCAGTTGTCTTGTCCACTCTGCATCCTATTCTTGGACTATATTTGCTATATCATTTTCTGTGCACATAAACTTGGCGGGAAGCCACCTCCTGCTAGGGTCTCTCTTGGCCTGAACATAGGTATAATGCATCCCAATCTTGAAACACACTATTCCCTTGTATGCCTCAACTATGTGAAGCCATATTCATGGAGTTTCCTGTAGAACAAATCTAATCTCTTCACAACAGACACAAAAGACGAGATTGTTCTGCTCATGTCTTCGTGCAACTGTAGAGAACCACATATTTGTAAACCTTGCACCCAAAAAGGGCCTTCTATTTCTGTCAAAGAACTGGATTCCTTCCATCCAACAAAAGAAATGCAAATTAATAGCCAAGTGAAATGGAAAGGATTACCTTTTTCTTGATATTCTAGGAAGTCATCAAGAAACTCCTTTAGCAGAAATTTTGACCAGTTCATCTGAAATCCTTCCACACAATTTTCTGCAGTTGAGATGATTGTTGTTGATACCTGATCTTGACGTCCCTTTCAAAATCACTTGCATGCAAGTAGCTGAACAATGAATCTTACGGTGAATTCTTTTATTTGTTCAATGGAAAAACCTCTACCGGCTTGTTGAGTTCCATATATTTTATCTATCCTCTTTCCAAGCGCTTTCTCATGTTTCTTGTCAAAGAGAAGGCTTACATCTTATCCTATGGCAGGTAGACCGGTGATTGATTCGACCAACTCAACATCAATGGATATTTATCTGTTAAGCCATAAGTATCCACCATGCACTTGAGATAGCAGAAGCTTTGCACACATTTTTACATATGGAGTTTTTCCAAAGAAGGGAACCTCCAATTGATTCAGTATTCATGATTTAGATAACCCAATGGCCCATTCTTGGAGCACCATTTCACTTGATGTGCTTTTCTCCATATAACTTTTATTGGCGAGTTCTGGAAATTTTTCAGAATTAATGACATTGTATTCTACAAATATGAGCTTGTCTAATTGACCATGCAAATTTTCTTTAGTAGTCACACCTTCAAATTCCTTTCGAACCCGCAACCCCGTATTTTCTAGTTCAGGCAAGATGAACATTAGAGCGTCCATTTTGCGGGATGGAATGTACTCACGATAATCTTGCATAGGCGTTGAAGCGAGTGCATCTTCAGTTTTTTTCTTCGGTTGTCTTCTGGGTTCCACGGTTCTCAAATATCTATTTTTCTCTCACACACACTGATTATTCTTGCAGCAATTGTTCTCGATAGGAATGAGGGTTCTTACCGGAAATGTCTATGGTTTTTAAGGGGCTAACAATTTTCGTTTGTCATTAATGATCTGCAGATTTCCCTTGATTTGGTCCGATTTCAAGATACTAAAAAGTTTATTTTTTCTTGAAGTTCTAGTTGATCCTATCCGAATTCACTTAACCACTTCCTATCATTTTTTTTTGTAAGTTAGCAGTAGATCCTTATATTACCATCAGAGAAATGTACAGAGTGAGACTAGGCCCTCCCGAAATCGAGAAAACAGACCTCAAAAAGTGCAAACATAGCAAGTATCTAGAGTTATCCGGAAACTGGGCCCTCTCGTCACCGAGAAAATAGACCCTCAAAAAATATCTCGTGTCTAGAGCGATAATCATCACATTGTGTAAACTGGAGTTTTTGTAGATAAAAGCACAGTGGACAAAAGCAAAAAAAGTAACCAAAATTGACATAAACAGAACTAGAGTGCAAAAGCATCTAAATACTGGTGTTATCCTGCTGACCGGGCTGAATCGGCTGAGTGGTTGGATCTTTGGCCAGCGTAATTCCAAACCTGCAGGCGAACTGTTGTTGATTGAACAACACCTGCTTCATGATATCCATCATATCATCTAGCTACATTAAAATTTCCGCTTGTGCTTCATTTCTGTCAGTGAGCGCCTTCCCCAGCACGAGCTTCTGGGTCTAGAGAAGGTCCAACATTTTCTGATAGAGAGTATCCCTACCACGGGAGTTTCCAGGATCCAGGATGAGAGTCTCAAACTCACTGCGAATGTCTTCGTCAGTGGAGCATTGGCGAGAAACCCAAGCATCCTCCTCCGCGTCCAGGATTTCCGCCTGGGCACCCATTGGAATATCCTTCTTGAAGCGTCTGGCCTTGTCGACCACTCCTCGCATGACTCTTAGCGGAGGAGTGAAGGAGGAACTTCCCTGATGGAGGACAGAGCTACGAGTGCGGGGACGCATGGTGGAAGGGGACGAGGGGTAGATAATCAAGGGAAGCCGAGGAGAAGCTAGGGCCGAGAGGGTAAATGGAGGAGCGTCAAGAGTCGGAAGCAGAATCATAGAGAGACTGAAACCGTAGGGACCATAATTAGGGACAAAGAGCCAGGAAAGCTAAAGCCGCATCTGGGCATTGCTATTTAACGTCTCTTCCTTGCCGACGAAAATCATGGAGAGGGTAGGAGTCTGGTTGAGGTGACGGAGGCTGCCAGCCAGGGAAATGAAAGTAGGGTGGCTGAATTCGTAGCAGGAGTAAATGGAGACCATGATGACAGTAGCTGGAGGCATGGCGGGGGCAAGTGAGGGGACTTTGCACACGCTCAAGAAAACCAGAGGATGGACGGAAAGTAGAAGGTAGTTATACCGTGATGTTGGGCTCGTGGTGGGGGGCATTATTAATAGTTCTAGTCTCGGGAGCTGGAGCAGTAGGCAGGTGGCCATTCGCATGCTCATCAGGAGAGATGATGCTGGTAGCAGGTGCTTGGCGAAAAGGGCTGGCTGGCAGCGGTGAGCCACGTGTACTATGGGCTGCCTCCTCCGTAGGCACCCACGGTGGGGGAACCACTCCCTATCATTAATGTTGTTTCCGTTTGATCATTTATTTCCGTTCGTATCACTGCTCCACTTAATTATTAATGTTCACCCATTGTCAGTGAGCCAATCACGTATTGGAGTGGAGAAGGATTGGTATCCCAAGTTTGCCACCTTTTCATTTAGAGATATGAAAGAGTCTGAATCACTGTTTAAATTTTTCTTTCTCCAGACCATCCTGCAATGATATTTTCTTTGGTTCTCAGAGGTACTGCATCTGTTAAAAGATTGGAAATTCTAACCATCTTTCTTCATACAGTGTTTTACAATCTTCCCTGACTTTGCACAGTCCCGAGCCTTGTGACCAATTTTGTTGCATTTGTAACAAACAACATTGTTACAGTACTTTCCAATATGTCCAGTCATTGTGCATTTCCAACATTGAACATATTTGTGCAAGTTCACCTTCTTTATTGGTGCAACCTCCTTTACATTCTTCTTGCAATCATCCTCATAACCTATGCCTGTTTTGTCACAAGGTGATATTTGATTGCTAAGAATATCATTCAATACCTTTCTTCTTTTGGCATAATTTCTAGTTATCATAGCTTGATCTTGCATCCTTTCCATTTCTTCTTCCTTTTCCTGTAATTTGATTTTTTTCTCATCAAGCAATTTTTCATACCCTGAATTCTTTTCTTTGAGAGAGATCACCTCTAGTTGTCTTTCTTGAAGATGAATTTGATCGACACATTGTTCCTATAGCTGATCCTTCAACGACAAGACTTCCTTGACTTTTTATTCCTTTTCTTCTGTGGCATTCCCCAATTTTTCTCTTAGGAGAGTAATCTCATTTTCAAGTCTCTGATTTTCTACAACTGACTTCTTTAACTTGCTTTCGAAGGTATCATTCTCCAATCTTAAATTTTGACAGGTCTCATTCATTTCCTGTAACTGGCTGGTAAAAGATGCTACCAATTCTTTTGACTCTTCTTCTTTTCTTTTCAGGATGTTCATAGTTTTGGTTGCTATCCTTTTTACTTCTATCGTTCTTCTCTATGTGCGAATAATGTTCCTAGCTTATGTGATAGAGAGTTTTTCCAAGCTTACATATTCCCGTAGCAATGGTGATTCTCCTTGGTTGGTAATCACCTTCTTGCTCATATCTGCACAAGGATCTATCTTCCAGATGTTAATTTGTTATTGAATAAACCCACTCTGATACCAATTGTTTTTCCAAGCTTACATATTCCCATAGCAATGGTGATTCTCCTTGGTTGGTAATCACCTTCTTGCTCATATCTGCACAAGGATCTATCTTCCAGATGTTAATTTGTTATTGAATAAACCCACTCTAATACCAATTGTTGGAATCGATTTAATACTGAGAGGGGGGGTGAATCAGTATTAGCGCAGTTATCAACAATTTTTACCTTCTTTAATAGATTAGTCTTAGATTAATCTTGATATTTAGTTATGCATCCAATATAAATAAAATCATTCATCCATATATGCACCAAGACAAAGAACACATAACACACAGGATTTTAACGTGGAAACCCAAATAGGAGAAAACCACATAATGCACTTTTGTAATGAAAAGAATACATTCAAGGAAGCACCGACTTCCTGTGTTTACTAGCACCAACTGAAAGGAGGCACCGACCCCCTAGTTTTATAGGCACCGACCTGAAGTAAGCACCAACTCCCCGTGTTCTCCAGCACCAATTGGAATGAGGCTACAACCTCCTGCTCCTTGCCCCGTCTTGCCGCCTAGATATACAAAACAAGATGTTTCCTTACTGAACTTCCAACATGCGCACACTTCTAATCTTCTGATATTAGTTCTGTTTTGCGCTACCTTCATATGAAGACGATTCACTATCACTATGCTGCAAACATCACTTGACTTCTCATTAAACTCAATTCTTCATTTCTGCTGATGACTTACTTCATGTACTGTGTGCTATTGATCCTGCAATTTGTGCTAGGGTTCACTTTGTCTTTCTGCTACTGCGCAACTGCACTATACCAACTAATACTGTGCTTCAATTGATAGCTTGCTGTTATGAAATTATGCACCAATATCAGATGGAACTGTGCACTTACTTGGATGTGTCCGTTCTATTTAAGTGCCATAGTCTTTTAGACAATCTGCGACATACTGTTGTAGCTAGGGTTTTCACCCTAGCTTGTGCAAATGAGCACTTACTAAGGAGAAGGGACTCCTTAGTAGCAGTTCAGTAAAAACAGTAAAAGCAATACAGTAAATGAAAACAATAAATTTAAACTAGCATGTGCATAAACAGAAAAGACAAGATAAAAATGTTTTTGTATTGATTATACCTCCAATGTGAGGTTGGTGAAGCTCTTGCAACAGTCCAGGAGGGTTGCTTCCAAGCTCCAGTGTTGTTCCTTCTCCTTCTCCAAAGGGTTTTGGATATGGGCCAAAGGGGCACTCAAATGTGAAAGTAGCTCAAAAGGGTGAGCTAGGGTTTCAGGAGTGATTTTGGCAGAGTAAGGATAGGATGACTATGGATATGAAATGGGGGGCCTCCATCACCTATTTATAGGTTTTGTAGTGGTGGAGTGCTGGCCCATGGTTTTGGGCATCATATGGTTTACGTCAGCTGTATAGGGTTTTTGCTTCATTTTTTCCCTTTTTTTCTTCCTTTTTGTATTTTTTGTTCCCTTTTTAGAGGGTTTTTACTATTTTTGGAGGAATTTAACTTATTTTGGGGGAAAAAAGGGGGTTTTTGGCCTTTTGGAGGCTTTTTAATGGTTTTTGGGCCTTTTGGAGGCTTTTTTAATGGTTTTTGGGCCTTTTGGAGGCTTTTTAATGGTTTTTGGGCCTTTTGGAGGCTTTTTAATGGTTTTTTGAGGTTCTGGAGGCAAATATGGTAGGAAATATGGACAAATGAGTTATGCAATGGGGTAGATGAGGTAGTGAGCACTTTTTGGGTGTTAACAGATTGCCCCCTGATGTGTGAGGGCAGGAGCTCATCGTATGGCCGATAGACATCATAAGTCTTTTATGGTTTTCCTAGGATGTGGAGAGGAGAAGAAACGAACTAGAGCCTGGAACAACGATCCCGAACAAACTGCAAAAACTGAAAGTACATGACCTCAATAATGGATGAGGAATAATCTCAATATATGGACGAGGTGGGCATTCCCATGCTCGTATCAAGATCTATAATAATAACAAGGGGGTCCAAAAAATGGGGACCTGAAACATACATGGCCTCAAATAATGAATGAGGAAGAATCTCAATATATGGACGAGGCGGGCATACCCATGCTCGTATCAAGATATATATAAACAATAACAAAGAGGCCCGCAAATGGGGACCTAAAAGATACATGGAGAACCACTGTGTACATCATAAGGGTCTAGATGGGACACAGAATCTAGGACATACTTCTGGGCTGACCATGTCTGAGTTGAAGAACTGATACACTGGAATATCAATAGTGGGGCTGAGTGTGGTACCAGAGGAACTGATGAACTACTGGATCATAGTGACGGGGAGTCATACCCTCCATGGTACATTGAACTGGAAATAAACTGGGTACTCAAGGAAGCATATAACTAGATGGCTTCCGAATACAATCGCCAACGCAACTCGGACATCCACGGGAACATATAACTGGGTGTTCCGAAGTGACTCATCAATGTGCAAGAGTCAGGGGAAATCTGGGGTCTTCGACCAATAACTGAAGGGATATATACCCCACACGATTCTCAATGATGCGATCAAGGTGTTGAAGTCGAGCATGTGAGAAACAACCACTTGGAGAGGCACTGATGACTCCTCTCAAAATGGTCCGTAGGCACTCACCACAGATGGTGATGGGTCCAAGGCGCAGGGACCTCTGGGTCTATCCTCTGGAATAGATGGGTTGTTGTCGACAGAGGGAGACCTGCAACTAGCAAGGCAATGATGTTTCCTTGATAGGAGCATGAGGTGGAGAACTGAAGTGTGAGAGTACTGATGGTAGGACTGACATATTGTGGGGGTGGGGGATAACTGGGAAAGTAGAGTGGGTGGACTGAAACTTCCTTTGTTCAGAGTATGATGGCGAGGACGATCGGGCAACATATGAAACTGACTGGTGGGAAAGGGATCATAGCTGTAATGGATCAAGGATGGTTACTGGGACGAGTGATACTCAAGTTGGTGTAAGATGGCAGGATACTGCAGAATACTCCGAACAAAGGCGACCTTATTAGGGGTGCTGCCGAGATGATCAATCATAGTGCCGAGAGGCACGGGGGACTTCTTCATGGGTTAAGGAACTAGAAGAAGTGTGTTTAAAATGGTACTGTCGTGTGGATTTATACGAGCCCAGGATAGTTCATGCTCGTGATTGCTTTCAATTTTAAGGAGTCTGAAAGCGATAAGAAGACTCTGAAATAATGGAATGGTACCTTCGTGTGGATTTGTACGAGCCCAGGACGGTGCGTGCTCGTGGTTGCTTTCACTTTTAGAGAGTCTGAAAGCAATAAGAAGACTCCAGGGGGGTGCTTTTTCGTGTGTTAGTCTCCAAGGCCCGAAGAAGTATAAAAGGATGCAATGAAGAACTCTTCTAGCCGGTGTGACTAGAGTATTCCTTTTTCGTAATTAGTCTACCAGGTCCGGAAAAGGGTTAAACTTATACCAGATAGACGCCCTTTTAGGTACTTTAACGAGCATGAAAGGAATCAAGATTGCTCGATGATATTTTCATTGTTTTAGGAGTCACAAAAGAGCTTAACAGAAACTCCCTAAGTGCCTTTTTCGTAAAGGACTTGTCCGGCCCGAAAAATGGATAAAATTATACCGAACAAAAGGAATGGTCAGGAAAGGAGGAAGTGCTCAATCAAGGAACATCAATGAGAACCAAGAATGAGGGTGGGGGGGAACACTGGTGGGCCTCCTTGTGGGATGATGAATGGTGGCAAAATAATGAAATAATTGCAGTATGAGTGGAGTGACTGGCTCATGTAAAAATGTGTAACAATCCGATGGCGGCCGATGTGGTGCGCAAACCGAGGTAGCAAGGTGTCAGGACACGATGTTGAAATTGTACCTAGTGAGAGAGAGAAATGATCTCAAGCATCATCACAAGCTCGAAAAACTGAATCCGGCGATATAAAAAGTGTCAAAAAATAGAGAACGATCGATGTGGCATGCAAACCAAGGCGATGAGGGGTGTTTTGGGAAAAATACCCAAAACATATGGGGGTGAGAGCGAGAAATGATCTCAAGCATCATCACAGGCTCGAAAAAATGAATTCGATGATATAAAGTATATCAAAAACGGGCTACGGCCGATGTGGCACGGAAACTGAGGCGACGAGAGGTGTTTGGAAAAAATGCTCAAAAAATGATGCAGAAAAAATAAGAAAACGAGTCGACCATCATGATGGTCTCGTTGTGCTGATTCCAGTGGTGGAAACGGTTCGGAAAATGGACTCCGTACGGATTCAAAATGGCTGAAACAAGAAAAGTCAACGGGGTATAAATAGTAAGTGGGCCCCACATGACAAGTGTCAGTTGGACTTGTTGACTTTTGACTTGACATCAGAGTAGACCAGAGATCAGTTGGTGTTTCTGGATGATCCGACCGGTCGATTTCAGATCCAGGAGTTTCAGGTATTCCGTTAAACTCATACCTGCATTTTTTGTTTGGTTTGGGGGGGGTGGTGGGTCCCTAAGGGGGTATTGTACAGTCCACGAGGGCATGGACATCGGGTTTCCAGGGTGGAATCGTGGTCTGGGACTGCGAGTTCTGGGGCAGAACACGCTGGTGGGGACCGTGAGTTCCGGGTCTGAACATGCGGTCTTGGACCATGAGTTCCGAGGTTGAACTCACGATGGTGGATCGCGAGTTCAACTCCTATAGTCACGGTCCACAACCACGACTGTATCCATGACAACCGTGATTTGAGATCACGACAAAGGGCCCTAAAGCTGCGATCTGGATCGAGCTTTAGGGTGCTCCCAGGGGGGGGTGGAGGGGTTATTTATTTGATGTGGGTCTGATGAGTTTGCATTATGTGATTGAAAGGATGTCAGTGGTGCTGTGGCAGGAGCGGGAGATCCCGGACGACATTGTGGAGGTCATCCGGAGGGATCGACATTTACGGTCTACTTTGGGGTTGTGTGGGCTGCTGAAGTTCACACAGGTTCCCATGATACGTTCAGCAAGATTACTGCTGAACAGGTTGGTGGGATTTAAGGAGCCCGACATACAAGCTTTTCGGGTGCAGGGGGAGAGGGTGGATCTCACCCTTGTAGACGTTTATTTCTTGACGGGGTTTCCCTGTCTAGGTAGGGTGGCGGATACGCAGCCACGAGTGTCCGCAGACGTGGATGTGGAGGATATGTTGGAGCATTACTGCACTCCAGAGGCTATAGTGCATAGGAATGCGCTCCGAATTGTGGACCTGCGGGAGCCATCAGTGCGGGCGATCATGGCGTGTGTGGTTCAGGTTTTGGGGTCCCAGTCGCCCGAGCGGGTGTCAGGGGGCCAGATGTAGCTGGTGGAGTGGGTGCTGGATGGCATCTACTTTGCGTGGGGCCAAATGTTCCTCACCTGTGTTCAGCGGGAGCTGACCAAGGTGAAGGACGATGGCAAGGGATTTTGCTATGGGTCTTTTCTCTGTGCCTTCTTCATGGAGTGGGTACCTACACTGCGGCCGCGGGTGCCGATCAGGGCGGGAGGACTTAGGGAGCCGGACATGGTGTGGTGGGGAGAGATGATGCACCGACGGGGTGGCGGCGAGGTTGGGAGGTACTTCACCCAGGAGCTCTACCTATAGTGGTTGCAGATGCCACTGACGTTGGATGATTATCCATATAGAGATATGGATTACACAGGAGATCCGGAGGCACCACGGCCTCCAGGGAAAGCATGGGGCCCAGATGGTATGTATCTACTGTGCTTGATTGTTTTTTATGTCAGATTTTGTGTATGATGGGTTTGAGATATTGATATGCTGGTACTGACTGATGTATGATCTGCAGATGTTGGAATGAGACCACCACCGGGACACATAGACCGCCGGGGTCATGTAGCGATACCAGTCTTGCCAGGCCGAGGAGAGGTGCATCGACGGGACGCTGAGGGGACTCTGGAGTTCGTACGAGTGCTTCTAGATCGTTGACTGGTTGGAGTGACGGAGGAGGGGTGGTGGGACCTGGATCAGGAGGTGATTCAGGATTGTCTCGGGGTGCCATGAGATTTTCGATCGATCGCGATTCGGGTGGCCATATTGGGGGAGAGGGGTCGGGCACAGAATCTGGAAGGGGATGAGGAGCTGCCAGAGGAGGAGCGGGGTGAGGACTCGAAGGCGTCCAATGCAGGCAGCGATGGAGGGTATGACTCTCAGTAGGGAGTACAAAGGACTACCCCCCCCCGATGTGTGATGGACACTCGGGGTTTTTTGTAGCTTATGTCTTGTATTCTATGAGGCTTGTCGATGTATATACTTTTTTGTATAGCTGAGTGCTGAGGTACTCAGGAAATGTGTAGAACATTGACGTTTATTTTTTGATATATATATGCACATGGATGCATCTTTTGCGATTATGATGTAGTGTACGCACGTGGATGCGCTTGTGGTTTGTTATGTGTTTGTACTACACGTGGATGCAAGTAGTGTAGGATGATGGGCACGTGGATGCCCCTTGTGTATTTTGTATTTACGTATTGCACATGGATGAAACAGTATGTGTTATGATAGGCACATGGATGCCCCTGTATAGTAATGTGTTGATGTTATTGCACATGGATGCAAATATTATGTGATAATAGGCACGTGGATGCCCCTTGTTGTAAATGCAATCTTTTTGGGATTTTTAGATGTTTTTTGATGGGATGATATGGCATGATGATGCATGATGGATGGTTTACATGGTGTGATTGATATGCCAATCTAGTATGTTGTTGGCCATTTGATCTGCGACACTATTCTGAGCTCGTGGGACACGGGTGAATGATATGGATTCAAATTGTTGGCTAAGCTGTTTTGTGCACAGGAACTTTCTAAAGAGGCAAGTATCACGCACCTGGTAGCAGTTGTTGAGATGGGAGACAAGTAGTTGGGAGTCAAGGAACACATGAAGGTGACATATGCCCATTTGGAGGGAAGCAGTCAGGAGACTGGTCACAGCATCATACTCTACCGGGTTATTGGTAGCAGCGCCTATGCACATTCCGTCAAGGTGAATCAACTCATGTGAAGGGGAATATAAGACCCATGTTGCAGAAGCCAGGTTTGGAGACCAGCAGCTTGCTCCATCGACGAAGCCAATGTAATGAGGTGGAAGATGGTCCATTTGTGATCATGCAAAAATGATGAATGTAAGGTTGTGGTAAAAAAGTGAAAAACAAAAAGAAATCAAACTGTACAATATGGACCAATGGGTGTGTTTAAGGATAAAAGCGTTTAAGATACAACCCATTACCGGGGTTGCGCAAGGGGTGGCCTTCTGAGTCAGTTAAAATATATGCCCCATTTCTGAGGCAGGTCTGCACGATGTAAGGGCCTTGCCACATGGACTCAAATTTTCCTTTACCGATCTTGTCGTGGGCTTGGTCATAAGCAAGAACAAGGTCTCCTTCCCAGAAAGTTCGAGGGTGGACATGTTTGTCGTAACCAGCTTTGGAGCGGTTCTTGGCAGCTTCAATGGTTTGGAGGGTGGCAGGATGGTCTTCGTCAGCTTGTTCTAATGATAGAATATGTTGCTCGAGTGGCGAGGTGTCTGGGAGAAGCTCGACGACATTCGATGGGGAGGACAGACTCTACATCGTGAACTAAATGAAACGGGGTAAAACCGGTGGCGGTCTTAGTTGATGTACGGTAAGCCCATAATGCAAGGAAAAGCATGTGATGCCAATTGGACTTATGCCGGTCAACAGTGCGTTGGAGGATGGTTTTTAAAATTTTATTGATGACCTCTACTTGGCCGTTCCCTTGGGGGTAGTAAGCAGAGGAATACTGATGTTCGAACTTCAGTAGAGTGGACAACTCGCGCCAAATGGAATCTTCAAAATGTGAACCATGGTCTGAGACTAGCTGTTTGGGGACCCCGAATCGTGTGATAACATGGTTAAAAAAGAAACAGGCAGCGGTGTCAGCTTTACAATTGAAGGTGGGCATGGCTTCAACCCATTTGGTGAAATAGTCGACGGCGAAAATGATGTACTTATGGCCGTTTGTGGATAAGGGTTTACATTCCATGAAGTCGATGGCCCATTTGCAGAAGGGACCAACAGTGATGACTGGGTGTAATGGAGCGGGTGGTGTTCGAGCCTTAGGGGAAAAAAGTTGGCAATTATGGCAATGTTTGACTGTTGTGATGCAGTCGATAAAGAGTGTGGTCCAGAAGTATCCAGCGCGGATGACCTTTTGGGTGGTGGGCATTCCAGAGAAATGTTCGCTGCAGGCGCCGCTATGACAGTCATTGAGGACTTGTTCTGCTTCCTCATGTGTAAGACAACGACGGAGAATCATGTCAACCCCTCGTCGGTAAAGGACATCGCCCAAGAGGAGATATCGAGAGCCCTGGTGATGGATACGACGACGTCCATCACGATTTATGTTGGGTCGAAACTTCTACATGCGAATGTATAACAAAATATCACCGTACCATGGGTCATCGGACGAGATGATGAACAAGTGATTGTCGGGTAACTCATCGGAGATTTGTGGGGACGACAAAAGGGATGGGAGATCTGTGATGAGCTGGGCAAGCGCAAGGGCTTTAGTGCTCTTATGGGTTGTGAAAGTTAGGTCATATTCTTGGAGGATAATTACCCATTTAGCAACGCGACCTTGCAGAAGTCACCGGTTCAAGAGATAGACCATGGGGTTGGAGTCGGCGATGACTGTGGTATGACTGAGTAAAATGTAATGGTGCAAATTTTGGGTAGAAAAGATGACGGCGAGGGCCAACCTCTCTTCATATGGGTAACGTAGGGGTGGTCCAGATAAAGTCTGGCTGACATAATAAATGACATGCTCCTGGCGAGTAGCGTCTTCTTGGACAAGGACTCTGGACACGGCATGATTGGATGCTGAGACGTAAAGGATGAAGTCCTAAGAGAAATTCAGAGGGGAGATCAAAGGGGCTTGCGAGAGAGATTTTTTAAGGGCTTCGAATGCAGCTTGCACCTGGTCGTCCCAAACAAAGGGTATGTGAGTATGAGGCAGGCGTAAGAAACCATGAACTATGGTGGCATAATAGGGAACGAAGCGATGGAGGAAATTAGATTTCCCCTGTAAACTCTGGAGTTGCTGGAGCGTGCATGGTACAAGCAGGTCTATGATGGCCTGGACTTTGAGGGGATCAACAACGATTACTTTATGGGAAAAAATGAAACCCAACAACCGACCTTCCGGAATGCAAAAGACACACTTGAGTGGGTTCAAGCAGATTTGATATTTGCGACAACGCAGAAAGACTTGCCAGAGGTCATCCAGGTGGTCTGATCGTTTCCAGGAATGAGCTGTAAGATCATTAAGATAAACTAACAGGATATGGACCAAGTCATGGAAACAATAGGTCATGGTCCGCTGGAAGGTGGCACCAACATTTTTAAGGCCGAAAGGCATGACACGATAGGAAAAGGTGCCCCATGGGTTGGTAAAGGCAGTCTTGTATTGATCTTCCTTGAGGATCTGAATCTGGTTGTATCTTGAGAAACCGTCCATGAAGGACAAGACCTCATGGCCCGCACATGCATCAATGAGTTGGTCAATGAATGGCGTGGGGAAGTTGTCTTTGGGACATGCTCGGTTTAAATCACGAAAGTCAGTACATACTCTGATGGTGCCTTGTTTCTTGTTGACAGGGACGGGGTTAGAAACCCAAGTGGTGTATGCAATAGGATAAATAAATCCTGTTGTGCGAAGTCTCTCAATCTTTGCTTTAACGGAGGGGAGCTTTGATGGATGAATAGGGCATTGTTTCTGGTGAACAGGGTACATCTGGCCACGTGTCAATGTGGTGTTCTATGATAGCGGGGTCAAGACCAGGAATTTCGATATAGGACCAGGCAAAGACGTCGCGGAACTCTTGGAAAAGTTTCTTGTACTCTCTGATCTTGTGCTCGGTACAGGAAGCTCCTAACGAAATGATTTCAGGAGCACCAGTTGGGGCAGAGATATCAATGTGGATGATGGGTGAGATATTGGCCATGTTACCTTCCTCGAAGGTGGGAATGGGATCTTTGAACCGGTCGACATTGGCGGGGAGGAAATCTTTGGACTCAACCAAAAATTGGGCGGCTATGGTGGAGGAGGATTCTTCCGGGAGGAAATAGGAGCGATGGTGCATATCTTCCTAGGGGTAATCAGGGGCGGTAAGAGCCTCTAGAATCTCCTCATCATTGTGGAAAATTTGGGTTGTTAAATAGGTTGACGAGGGAGTGCTAGTAGAAGAGATAATATAAATAGTATTAATATCTCCGGTTGGCAGGGATGCTGGGGGGTGGATCTCTTCAATGGTGGGTGGAGCTGTCTCGAGGTCCAAGTTATTCATCTCATAGAGAGCTGCTTTATAATCTGGGAGATCTGGGAAGTGATGTGAGTAGTGGCCATAAATACCGCGTATTGCACAAGGGTGATTGGTACGCAGTGATTTATCATGAGGCTTAGGGGTAGGGTCGAGTTGGACAACCGGGATGTTGGGGTCGTCGTCAAGCATTTGCATGTTTTCCTGTAATGCGGGTAATTGTGGACATTGATGAGTAGCATGGCCCAACTCATCACACAACGAGCATTTGGGAGGAGCACAAAACACGGGGGTATTCTTAACTGGTTTAGGCAGGGGTAAAGCAGTATATGGTTGTGGGCCTGTGCCCCCAGTGTGCTTGATAAGAGGGGATGGATTAGTGGATGATGAAGGGGTAGATACACCGGGAGGTGCTTGACTAGTAGTGGTGATGGGTTGCATTGGTTGTAGGACGACATTTGGTGTCGGAGGGGAAACAGGAGGCGTGATGTACCATACGGGTAATCCTAAAGTTAAATGGGGGAGGCTGAGGGTAGCCATAACCGGGGCGCTTACTACTCCCGAAGGGGGAAATAGGAAGGGGATTGTATGGATGGGTGTAACACCAACATGACTAGGTACCAATGATGGTTGGGGTAGCAAGGGCAGTTGATGGTTGGGTGTTGGTGTATTGTGGGAAAGGGTACATAAGTCAGATATGTCGGTCGCGGGTGACGGGGGTGGAATGGCTTGGAATGTTGAAGTCATCGGCGTATCTGAGTAGACTCCGGGTCCCATTGAGGAAACCAATGAGGTAGCTGCACCACAAGCAGGTTGTTCAACCATGGGGAGAACATTTTCTGGTGCAGCGGGGGCATTGGGATTGTAATAGGTGAGTTGGTCAACCTTAACCACGCGTTCGTCGTGGGGGAACATCATGGTACGAAAAATGGATGAGGCAACCACCCGCATGGCGTACATGTAACTGCGGCCAAGTAAGAGGTTATAATAAAGCTGGGTGTTGATAACCTCTATGTCAATGAGCACTATTTTACTAACCAACTGGACGGGGACATTGGCTAAGAGACCTTGGGGTTGAGCTGAACGACCGTCGTAGGCTCGCAACGTGGTGGACTGCTGGAGTGTAAGGGATCCCAACTTCTGCCAAACGAATGTGGACATAACACATGTAGAGGCACCTTCATCGATGATGCATCGATGGATGACAAGATTCCGAACGGATACAGAAACTTGGAATGCCAATGTGGAAGGCAGGCATGGTTCGGATTGGTCCAAATCAAAGGCCATCATTCGTGAATCATTTGGGTCAATAGCACCAATGATTGATAACAAAGTCTTGCACTGTGTAGGACAATTTTTTAAGACCTCTAACGCAGACATGGCTACGGGGGACTGGGCTAAGTCATCTACAATGTTGTAATTAGACGCATCGCGAGCATTGGGGTTATTGTTGATGCGGCAAAGTGGGAAGCGAGGGGCTTTGGAGGCGCCATCTAGTGTAGCTGAAGGTATGCGTAACGACTGATCGGTGGGATGAGTGTTGGTGTTTTTGTCGGCGGGAGGGGCTTCAGGGGTGGAGCCATATTGGTTCTGATGGGTTTGGAGGTTGACATCGGCGGAGTCGAGTGATGAAGCTCTACGTCTATGACGGGTGGTGTCAAGTGAACTATGCTGCGGGGGCTGGCCCTGGAGGCACCAAGAATGTCTCGGGGACTCAATGGTGACATATGGTGTCAAGTATATGGGAGTTGTGTCGAGTGAAAAACAACTCAAAAACCCTAATGCAGCCGAGTGTGCAGAAGGAGAGCGCAAAAAAGATGGCACTCAGGCCAACAACCAGCTCAAAACACTTACTGTAATAGCTGTGCTACTATAAGTGGAGCATCAAAAAATGGTCAGAATATAAACAAGCAGCAGGTTTTCTAAAAAATAAAAATAGTGGACTCGCTAGACCAAAGGGAGGTAAGGGAGCATGCAAACACCTAGCTAAATAGTATTCTGACTCAACCAGACATATCCTCTGCAAGGTGATGAAATCCAAGTCAGACAATATGGATAGTAGAGCTAAGTGGCTAAAGATATCCCCCTATTGGGAGGGACACTGGGTAGTCAATCCTAGAAGAAAGGCAACTAAGATACCCCGTTCATGACACGTCCAGAAAAGGTGAATCTGCAATTTGGTTCTATCGCCTTTGTAACCCCATACGGGTGATACACCGAGAACTACGAAAGGTATCCTTCGGTGACTGGATGGATTGCGGTATTACACTCAGGCCTCCAGAACCAGTCTGGCTACTTCAACCCTCCTAGGGGAGAGGCCCTTTGATAAACTGGTTGTGATCGTGCCAAAAAATACTAGGGGATTTTGGTTCCCTAATGGACAACAACTATGTCTCAAGTGTAAGCGACCGAGGGGTGTTATTTGGATGCCTATCCCCCTGACCCTACCTAACTACAATATTCTTATGTGTTCCCCAAGTGGGGTTAGAATGTTGGTTGTGTTAAGTAGTATTTTAGGGCTCACTTGAATTAGGTGACAAAGTGTGTGCGTGTGAGATAATGAACCCAAGTAAAAGTGCCACAGGGGTGGGAAACTTTCTAACTAACAATAATAATGCAGAAATTAAACTTTGAAATGCAAAATTTTCTCTTTTCAATTAAAATGCTGAAAATTAAGAAATTCTGTAAAGGGAACAGAAATAATACTGCAGAAAAACGCTATAGGGAAGTATGGCTACAGATAGGACAGGTGGCTGTGTAGGTGCATAAAATATTGCAGCAAAGTTCAGGGTTCAAACAGGGAAAAATTGCAGAAAATAGATCGCAGGTCTGCGGCGAAACTGCGTGGTCAGATCGCGGGAAATAGGTCGACAGTCGCTGGCGGATCGCAGGAAAATGGCTGAAAGCCGTAGCCGGATTGCGGGAAAATGGTTGAAAGCTGCAGGCGGATACCAGGAAAATGGCAGAAAGTCGCAGGCAGATCGCAGGAAAATGGCTGAAAGCCGTAGGCGGATCACAGGAAAATGGCTGAAAGCCGCAGGTGGATTGCAGGAAAATGGCTGAAGTTCGTAGGTGGATCGCAGGAAAATGGCTGAAAGCCACAAGCGGATCACAGGAAAATGGCTGAAAGCCGCAGGCGGATCGCAGGAAAATGGTTGAAAGCCGCCGACGGATCGCAGGAAAGGGCTAGACAGCCACGGTCGGACCGCAGGAAACCGGTTGAAAGTCGCGGTCAGATCGCAGGAAACAGACTGAAAACCGCTAGGAGATCGTCGGAAACAGTCTGAGAGCCGTGGTCGGATCGCAGGTAACAGTTTGAAAGCCGCGGTCGAATCGCAGCTATGGGGAAAAAAGACGCAGTTTACGGCAGCAAACCCGACTGCCGAAAGGAAAAAATAGGAAAATATTGCAGAAAACTAAAAATTGCTAAAAACTATAACCATAAATTCAAAGGAACACAAGGGGAGTCGCCAAAACTGTAGCTAGGGTTTTCACCCTAGCTTGTGCAAATGAGCACGTACTAAGGAGAAGGGACTCCTTAGTAGAAGTTCAGTAAAAATAGTAAAAGCAATACAGTAAATGAAAACAATAAATTTAAACTAGCATGTGCATAAACAGAAAAGACAAGATAAAAATGTTTTTGTATTGATTATACCTCCAATGTGAGGTTGGTGAAGCTCTTGCAACAGTCCAGGAGGGTTGCTTCCAAGCTCCAGTGTTGTTCCTTCTCCTTCTCCAAAGGGTTTTGGATATGGGCCAAAGGGGCACTCAAATGTGAAAGTAGCTCAAAAGGGTGAGCTAGGGTTTCAGGAGTGATTTTGGCAGAGTAAGGATAGGGATGACTATGGATATGAAATGGGGGGCCTCCATCACCTATTTATAGGTTTTTAAGTGGTGGAGTGCTGGCCCATGGTTTTGGGCACCATATGGTTTAGGTCAGCTGTATAGGGTTTTTGCTTCCTTTTTTCCCTCTTTTTCCTCTTTTTCGTATTTTTTGTTCCCTTTTTAGAGGGTTTTTACTATTTTTGGAGGAATTTAACTTATTTTGGTGGAAAAAAGGGGGTTTTTGGCCTTTTGGAGGCCTTTTTAATGGTTTTGGGGCCTTTTGGAGGTTTTTTTAATGGTTTTTGGGCCTTTTGGAGGCTTTTTAATGGTTTTTTGAGGTTCTGGAGGCAAATATGGTAGGAAATATGGACAAATGAGTCATGCAATTGGGGTAGATGAGGTAGTGAGCACTTTTTGGGTGTTAACAACTATGCATCAAGTGATTCGTCCTTTCAGTTTAATGCACTTGTCTTGGATCATCCTAAGCATGATGCGCATACCGGATTCTGCTACCGCTCTGTCGTTGCACATCTGATGGACTTCTTCACTTCACACACTTCACTTCAACATCCATGCATCAACCAAAATTCTACGCATCTTTTGATATAATTCGGTTATGTCTCTGCGCTTCTCTCTTAGCACATCTGTGACTATCTGCGTGCTGCCAACAATACTGTCATTCAGTCCTCATGCACTTGCGCATACTTCTATGAGTCTGCCTTTTAGTATTTGCGCATCCGTCACCGATCTACAACATCATTCTATGCAGCATCAATATATCATTTTGTTGCACATGTCTAGTATGCTCATCGCTATATCATGTTGTTATGTGCTCGAGCCCTTGATTCCCCGAATATAAATCTGTATCTTCCACTTGAAGCTCTACAATCTCGCCATCAAGCTTACTTCAAATCTCCAACTTCTATCTCTATTTATACATGTCGTGCATGGACTGTATGTCCATAAGTTGGTTGTGGCTTCCCTTCTTCCTTGCTTCATGGATTGTGCTTTTGCCACATGTCATCTTCTGCGTTGCTGATGTGTCATCCTTGTGATTCTTGTGCATCCATGGTCCACGACTTAGTGGAACTTAAACCTCAACGTTGTAGTCTTGCGCTCTCGATGTACTATTGCTTTATTGAACTTGTGCAAACATGGTGCTCAAATTAGTGGGAATTTCACCCTTCCTGTACCATCACTTGTGGGTCTTGTGCACTTGATGTATTAATGCTTTGCGGAACCTGCGCACATGTGATCTTTGACTTGGTAGGACTTTGACCCTTGCGGTACCATCACTTGTGGGTATTGCGCACTTGTTGTGTCATCAGCTATGGAATTTGCACATATGTTAAATTCAACTGCTGCACCTTTCTTGCAACTTGTGCGCACTCCAATAACTGAAAGCATCTTCTGATTGGTGAGACTTGCGTGCTTTCAGTACTTTTCAACCATAAGCTGTTTCTTGCTGCCTGTGCACCCCTGATCTTTGACCATACAATGCTTAGGATTTCTTGTGCATTCCATAATATTCTCTTGACATGCTTTCACACCTGTACCTTTTCTTAACCAAGTCCCTAGCTGCTTGTGCACATGTACCTTTTTCGAACCGATTCTTTGGCTGCTACCTTGAGAGAGTATGACTTGGTGGACTTAATATCTGCGCAGGTATGACATGTAGTAGGATACATTACTTATGTACTTCTTTGAACTGGATTTGCATGATGTACCTTCCTTATGTACTTCTTCATACTTGACATGCATGATGTATCTTCCTTATGTACTTCTTCATACTGGACATGCATGATGTATCCTTAGACACACATATTTAGACTAGATGCAACTTCTAGATATACTTATTCAGACTAACATCCATATCCTTCACTATCTTGCACATATACTTCTTCAAAGTGGCTTCCATATACTTCTTCAAACTACTATAGGAATACTATACCCACTTTGACATCAGTTGACATCAATGAATCAGATTGAATCAATTGACATCCTATTTGACATTAGTTGACATCAATGACAACCAAATTTCAACAAGATCCCACCAGGAGATGGTGGATCAATTGTCTAGGTTGTTGGATCTACATGGAGTGCACCCTGTTCGGGCCAATGATATCATGAGAGACCCATACCTTGTTTAGATTTGGAGTTTCCTCCCACATGATATGACATAGTTGATGTGTCATATCGTGGTTACGACCAGGCTACTAGAGAGGTGGTAGCCAACTAAGAGTGCTAATCCTGATTCATCTGATGAGGGTGGTGATCCTCCACCTCCTACACCTCTTCCTCCTTCTCCACAGGTCGATTGAACACCCTCTCCACCATAGGTCGTTTGACCACCCTCTCTTTCTCACCCAGTCGAGCCACCACAAGTTGACCGAACACCCTCTTCTCCTCACCCATTCGTCCCACCACAGGTCGATCAACCACACTCTTCCGATCACCCAGTCATGCCACCACCCTCTCATCCTCCACAGGTTGATCGAACACCCCTTCCTCCACACCAAGTAGAGTGATCTCCATCTCCTTATCACCCAATCGACCCACCACCACCTCCTACACCATTGCTTATTTTGATAGATACAATAGCTGCATCAGGAGGCAAAGATCCTCACAGAGATATGGTTTATATGTTTTTTTCTATATTTTTATCTAGCGGAGGTACTGATGCATCTGGCTCCGGTGGTGGACATGCTAGCTCATAGCAATTATTGGGCACATGTATATATATCACTTTTATTTTTGACTTGAGTTGTATATTTGACATACATTATGCTTGTTTCATGTCTCGTTGATGTTGATGTAGATGTAGATGTGTATCACGTTGATGCCGTTAATGTATATTTATGACTTTTCATGTTGATGTTGTTTCATTTATACAATGTATTCAATTAGAGGAAATGTCAACTTAAAAATGGCCTTCCAAGGAAAAATCAATAAATTAAAAAAATAATGCCATGTATATAATTTTTAATATATTATATTTACTATTTCACTTTTATCGAAACTATCCATGGTTATTTCGCTTTACCAAAGCTATATTACATAAATATTTTTATATTAAAATCAATTTATGAAAACGAAGTTTGAGTTTTCACCTAAAATAAGGAAATAAATTTAAATACCATTACAAAAATGAATACAAAATAATGAATTAGTTAGTATATCATATATTAATTAATATATTATGTTATCTATTAATATATTTAAATATATTATGTTATGCTTAAGGAAGGCAAATTAGATTGTATATTTTAAATGATGCATATTATATTATATATAATGTTTTAGATGGGAAGTGCAAATTATATTATGTTTTGATGGGGGACGACTCTTTAGATACACTATGATGATGATGAGATGGTTAACGTCCACTTAGACCAAATTTGGTCTATTGGACCTTAAGAGAAAATAAAAGAAGGGAATTATTTGGTTTGCTTTAAAATTTTATTCCTATTTTCTAAAAACCTAAAGAGAAGCGTTCCTAAATTACCATAGTTTTGAGAAATTAGAAGGTTAGAAAGGTCAGTGTTGTGACATATTTTGAAACTGAGACTTGATGTGGGTGTACACAGGGCATTCTAAGAGAAAGTGCTTTTCATCCTCAACTCTCATAGTCTTGCAGAGATGACAAATTCTTTCAACCCACTGAGTTTTAGGAGTTGGGGCCAATGCCCAATTTCACTATCGAGCTCATGAGAGTTCGTTCTTATCTTGGAAATATTAATTTTATTCTTTGAACTAGATAAAACCGAGAGGTAAGTTTGAACTTCTAGGTTAGGGTTAACAACCTCCTTATAGTATCTCAATTTTCTTTCAACCTCTAAATACTTCTTGCACCACATTTTCTCTTTAAACTTGGACTTAATAATTGTTTTTGACATTATCGATATTTTGCAAAGCGACATTTTCGTCAACCCCTCAATGGTTTAACCATTCCATGGAATCTTTATGCCAACCCTGCTTGAGACGCAATAGGTTTTGATTGGAATTTAAAGAAATTTTAGGAAGTCTATGGGTTCCCATGTTGTTTACCTTATGCTTGTACATCAAGTACCTAATCATAGCCATGCTCTCAATGGAGGAGAGTCCCACTTTTATGAGGAGAATATGATAGTGTATTGCTTTTAATATATATATATATATATATTTTCCAAATGGAAAATATCTATCACTCTAAATAAAGAGTGATCATGAACTGTCCTTTGAAGACTTACATCATAACTTCCTGAGTATTACATCTCATGTCAATATGTTCTTATATAGTTGCATATACATTTTCTTTACATAACAAAAATGGATCAGACTGACATTGTCAATCTATCCTCTATTCTTCCTACTATCGGTGATAATTCTTGATTCAAAAATTTTGTTTTACAAAATTGCTCTTCTACCGAACGGTCATCGTGTGATACACTGGTAATGGTCCCTTGACTGTCCTGCTCTTGAACCTGCTCTGTAGACTGCCTGTAAGAGCGATCATGTTCCTTAAAAAATGAACATCAGCAACTGAGTCTATTATTCCATTCTTCCTTTGCTTGAAAATGAATAACCTATTAATCTTCTATCTCCTTTTGGCCTGGAGCTAATAGCAAAGCATGCTTGGACAAGCTATCTACTTCCGTATTTAGTTCTCTATAAATATGATTTATGGAAAGGTATGAGAAGAGAAACAAGAGCCTTCTGATAGCATTCAAGAGTTGCTGTAAGTGAGGTGCTTTGATCTGGATCTTGTTATTGACCCAGTCCACAACCATTTTAGAGTCTACAAAGACCTGCAAACTGGTGATATTTCTATTTACAACCAGCTTGATGATAGCATGAAGGGATTGTATCTTTGATTTACTATTCGAGCAATGTCCTGGAGCATATCTCACCTGTACTTTGTGTTTTTATGTGAGATATAGAACACCTCTCGAACCTCCCAATGGAGGGACTCCTTGGCTTGCTCCAAGGTTTTTCTTTGTTGATGACAGGGGGAACCAGTTTCCTTTTCTTGTCGTATTTTTATTTAGATTTATGTTCTCTAGTCCACTGCACCACAAGGGCCGTCTTCACTTCATAAGGAATGAGGTTGTTATTGAAAATCGTCGTATTTTTTGGCCACCATATTCCATAAGTAAAAGAGGATGGGAAAGCACTGCGAAGACGTATCGAGCTATCTGACCACCATGCGCAACTTTTTTGCTCTAAAGAAGTGCCTGCATGCATTCCCTGAGATTTTAACTCTTTGCTAGCTTCCTTCCAAACTACTTTTGCATAAGAACATAGAGTAAAAATGTGAGATCCAAATTCTTCTTCGGAATGGCATAACACACACCAGCTTGGTCCCAACCATCCTTGTTTTTTAAGATTCTCCTAGGTTAGAATCTTATTGCTTAAAGCCAACCAAAGTATGATTGTAGCTTTGAGAGGCCCTTCGATTTTTCATACTTGTTTCCACTCGTGCCTCTTTTCTCCTTGGTGAAGTTCTAAAGCACAGTTCTTGTATCCAAGCTTAGTCATGAAATCACCTGTTGCTGGGTTTTTGGTCCAAACCAGTTTATCTTCCGTGCCTTCTTCTAGATGAATATAACAAGATTGTAACTGCAATAAGAGATCGTTCCATTCCTCCTTGAATCCTCCTTCAAGACCTATTACATCAGCTTCTTTCCAAAATGTTTCCCAATACACACACACACACACACACACACACACAAAGAGTTGTGTGCATATGCCCTATCTTTATAGGATATTTCGTATTAGTACTAGTTATGTATATAAAATTATATTTATTAAATATTATTATATTTAATTAATGTTAGTAATGAAAAGTGTGGCAATGCATTAATATAATCTCAATACACCACCTTTCATTTATTTAAACTATTTGAGAATCGATTAGTGTATTAATTTCATTTTAGATGTCCAAGACAATTTTGGGTATCATGCTTAGGGTAGACAAATTATATTATTCAAAACTTTACCTATTTCCAAATTATATAATAAAAAAGTGCTTAAGGAATGCACCTCTTTTGAATTTTTAAGGATTTTTATTGGCTTATCGATTATGCCATGAAAATTCAATGTTAACTTTTAAAAATATTTTTCCTCTAATTGTGTGTCATGTTTCATTTATAAAATGTATTGTATACCATGTTGATGTTGATCATGTTGATGTCGTTCATGTATATTTATGTCTTCTCATGTTATTGTTGATTGTTGTTTAATCATTTATAAACTGTTTATTTTGACCACCATGCGCAACATTTTTGCTCTAAAGAAGTGCCTGCATGCGTTCCTTGAGATTTTAACTCTTTGCTGGCTTCCTTCTAGACTGCTTCTGCATAAGAACATAGAGTAAAAATGTGAGATCTAGATTCTGCATAACACACACCAGCTCGGTCCCAACCATCCTCGTTTTTTAAGATTCTCCCAGGTCAGAAGCTTATTGATTAAAGCCAACCAAAGTATGATTGTAGATTTGAGAGGCCCTTCGGTTTTCCATACTTGTTTCCACCAGTCTCTCTTTTCTCCTTGGTGAAGTTCTAAAGCACAATTCTTGTAGCCAAGCTTAGCCGTGAAATCACCTGTTGCTGGGTTTTTGGTCCAAACCAGTTTATCTTCTGTGCCTTCTTCTAGATGAATATAACAAGACTGTAACTGCAATAAGAGATCGTTCCATTCCTCCTTGAATCCTCCTTCAAGACCTATTACATCAGCTTCTTTGCAAAACGTTTCCCAATATATATATACACACAAAGAGTTGTGTGCATATGCCCTATCTTTATAGGATATTTCGTATTAGTACTAGTTATGTATATAATATTATATTTATTAAATATTATTATATTTAATTAATGTTAGTAATGAAAAGTGTGGCAATGCATTAATATAATCTCAATACACTATCTTTCATTTATTTAACCTATTTGAGAATCGATTAGTGTATTAATTTCATTTTAGATGTCCAAGACAATTTCGGGTATCATGCTTAGGGTAGACAAATTATATAATTAAAAAGTGCTTAAGGAATGCACCTCTTTTGAATTTTTAAGGATTTTTGTTGGCTTATCGATTATGCCATGAAAATTCAATGTTAACTTTTAAAAATAATTTTCCTCTAATTGAGTGTGTCATGTTTCATTTATAAAATGTATTATAAAATGAATTGTATACCATGTTGATGTTGATCATGTTGATGTCGTTCATGTATATTTATGTCTTCTCATGTTATTGTTGATTGTTGTTTAATCATTTATAAACTGTTTATTTTGACAAAATTAATTTTTTTATTTAAAATTGTCTAATAAAATTTATATACAAAAATAATTTTATTTAAAAATAATGTGAATAAACCAACATAGATCCCTCTTAAATCCGTATCTATCAAGCACCGAGAGGGATCCAATTTCTTGAGGTGTATTTCTTTTTTTAAATTTAAACTCAAGAAATTTGATCTCTCTTGATTGATAGATCCGGGTTTAAGTTTTAAGTTTTTATTTTATAAACGAACATCTATTTTTTAATTACTTTTCATAATATTTTATTTTATGAACCAACATGGATTTTTAAAAAAAATACTTTCCACAATTTATTTTATGAGCCGACATGAATTTTTTTAATTATTTTGTTACATCACAAACATTACATCACACATGTTACAACATCTCCCCCATACTGGGTTGTAGAGCACCTCGTTTCACTCGGTGTAAAGATGTTGTTGATTGTTTGATTATAGTTTGACTGAAACATATTTTTCCATTGGTTGTAGCTTGGGTGGTTGGGAGGAATGATTGTTTCCTTCCCCACCCAGGTTCAAGTATTGTAAGTGACATGTTGCTCTTGTATTTCTGGCCATACCTTGATTCTCTACCTGGAATAGCAGGTGTTAGCATTTCGCCAATGGAGTAGTCCTCTAACAAACGATAAAACACCATTTAAAAAAAATGTGACCGAAACATACAAAACATAGTAAACATGACGTGAATTGTCTTATGCTTATACATTAAGTCTCTAGTCATAGTCATACTTTTAATGGGAAAATACCATTTTTTTTATAAAAATGTAATAGAACTTATTGTTTTTAATTTTTTTTTGTAGATTTTGTAATTGGGATTTATTTTTTTCAAAAAACATTACACCCCCTTTTCAAAATAAAATAATAATTTTATAAAATTTCATGCCTCTTCAAATGAAAGCACAATGGTTGAAGCATTCTAAATATACAATAACTTTGATCAAAATTATATATAATTTTTTGCATCAAAATATACACTCAACAAAGCATTTTAAATTTGCAAATTTTAGATCAAACTTATAAAATATTTAAATTAGGTATTGTTATCCTTAATTCCACAAATTTTAATTCAAGTATATAAATATCAATGCATTTGGAAAGTTATCCCATAAAATTTTAATGTCTAACTTGAACTATTTACCATTATACTTGGCATCTATATTGATGATAAAAAATGGGTGAAATGAGCTACCAAATGATTTTATAAGACCAGTCTTACAAATTATGTTCTCACTCCACTAGATAAGAAAACACATACTTTGGTAAACGTTTCATCTCATTTTATGTTATATATATTGGCTACCAACACCACAAGATATGTATCTTTTTACCCTCTTGTAAATTTGGCAATATTAAACCATAATAAGTTGAGCAGAAGTTGGGCCAAGTGACTGACAATGTTATTGGAATACAATCAGGATGTCAAATGCCTCAAAAATAAATTTTATAAAAATATTCCCCGTATTTTGTTAATATTGTGAATTCTTTTAATTTATTGATATCTAGTAGACCAATGAATATTGTGAATTCTTTTAATTTATTGATATCTAGTAGACCAAGGACGATATACACATTTCCAATATATATTGTGAATTCTTTTTATTCAAATTTCCAATATATATTCTTTTTTTTTTATTGAATTCAAGTATACCAAGGAGGATATACAAATTTTGAATAATATCCCATAGGCCCTTAGTCATGTACACGGGCTTACTATCCAAAATTTTGATAAGGATTTCATAATATATTTTTTTACTTTTGATCTACAATATTTATTTCAAACCCCTCAAACAACAACTTTGTGAGAATATTCACCCATATTTTGTTAATATTGTGAATGGATTTAAGATGAGATTTAATAAGTGAGTAAAACTTAAGGACTTTGAAAAAGTGAATATGATCTTTTTATTGGATAAGTCTTAGGAGAAGCCCTCAACATAAGTAGTGTAATTCACTTTGTATTGGGCCATATTAGGTTACAAAGTACAATGGATTAACACTTCTATATTGTAAGGAAAATGGCAACATTCACCCTATCCATAATCAACTAGGAAACATTTAACATAATACTAACCAACTTGATATTGTATAATGAAGATATAATTGAAACACACTTTCATCAATATAAAACATAGTCATAACATAAATGTTGAAATAAAATATGTGCATATCACTATTCATTTCCATCACCTAGATTAGCTTCCTCGCTTGGCATGATAAGATTGTTGTTCTCAAAAAGTTGTTTTGATCTCATAGTGTGTCTTGGTACAAACCACCAATCCCTATCCAACTCATCCGGGAAAAAGAACACTTGGTTGCAATGTTTTGGGTAAACATAAGGCTCATTATTTTCATCCCACATATTTTTAGAGTTGATACATATTAGCTGTCATGTACTAAATTAGAAATTGATTATAATAGAATTATGTTAACATTATATTAAATTATACATATTAACAATTGTCATTAAATGTTACCAAGGATGAAGAGTTACATCTCTTCTTTCATTAGGGTATATATATTGTGATAAAGTCCCATTCTAAATCATCATCAATTCATTAAAAACATTATTAAATATATATTTGAAATATTTCTCTTTCAAGTGGTATTTAATCCTTCGATTGTTTCTTGCATGAAATTATTCGGTCGACATTGATCCACTCATTCGCTCATCTCCCATTTCTCCTTAACATTCACACTCCCAATCCTCCCCCCATTCTCCATGCTCTTTCCCCCATGCACTACCTGCTCCATACTACTCACATTACACTCTGTTGTGTCCCTTTTTAAGAATTTGCACAAATTAGGAAAAATTTCCAATTTTGACCAATGCGACCCATAGACTAGTATTGTCACTACTGCTTCCAAATGACTCCAAATGCTTCCAAATTGGGTCTGAAGGTATTTGAAAGGTATTAATACATATAAATGAGTCTGATGGATTCTTAAGAACCCTTAAAACACTTCTGCAACATTCATTTACAATCTGGACAAAGTAGGGAATAATTCTAGTCAAATCGAGCTTCAAAACCCCCCAAGGGTAGTGGACAAAAATAGCTCTCCAAATGCTGTTAAACAATTCCAAATTTCTGAAAAGAGGTATGGTACTGATAAATGGCCTTAATTATCTCCCCAATGTATCATTAATTAGTTCCTATGGCCTTCTGCAACTCACTTAAATCAGAGGTTTATGTGCAATACTTCACATAGGGGGAAAAGCTGGTAATTTTCACCATATGTTATGAAATTCAAATTTTAGGTGCCAAGGAATTGTGGACTATTAATGAAACTTCTTCAGAAAATTAATGACACTCCATACAACAACAAAATCATAGAGAATGACTGATACAATTTGTTAGTTTTTCATCATTTAATTCAATATGATCTAGGATCTTAACTGAGAGAACAACATGTACAACATATCAAACATAAGAGACAAGAGACACAAAGAATTTCGCTGGGGAAAACCAAGAAGGTGAAAAACCCCGCAAATTCCTCAGAGATGGAATGTGCACCAATACAAAACCCCAAAACAAGAGATAGTCTCCTAGCAGCTTCTCCTCCTCCACTTGTGCGCACTCCTCCTCTCTCTCACTAATGCGAAGTGAGTGAGTGTGTGAATGGATAAATAGAGAGGTCCTCCTCTCTATTTATACTTTACCTTTACTTGCCTTTTACTCTAACTGGGCTGACCTCCTTTAGGAGAGTCTAATAACCCATTACCACTTGTCACTGGGCCGACCCCACCAAGGTGGTCTAATAACCCATCAAGTAAGTTATGACACTTACAATGTAACTTGCGACACTTGCAAATACAAACGATGACACTTCCAATCGGAGGAAGAATACATCTCCGTTAGGGATACAATAAAGTACAAATGTAATACATACAATATACAAGTGAATATCTTCCGAAGTTACAAATATATCAACACTATCTCTTAACTAGGAAGGTATTCTCTTGACACAGGTCATCAATAAATATAGGCACAAGTCTTCTATACTAGAGCTGGATCATCGTCACTAGATCATGGAGCATCATCATCACTGCTGCTGTACTAGTCATGTCGATCACTAGTGCTATCTCTCAATTCTTCTCGTCATAGGAAGTTCTACAGAGCCATCCCTTTTTCATGCTGGATGTAGGCCTAGCCTCCATGTAGGTCTTCATCATCTCTGCGAGTGGGCCATCCGGTGGAATCTCAAGGCTGATTATGTGCATCTTGCAAAACCTCGAAAGAGCATCCCATGACTGATTACGTGCGATGCACAACCTGCAATATCTCCCAGGGCGCTATTATATGCAAGCAGGAAAAACCTTGAAAGAGCATCCTAGGACTAATTACGTGCAAAGCAAAACCTGCAAGATCTCCCAGGGCGCTATTATATGACACAGACAAAACCTCAAAAGAGCATCCCAGGACTGATTACGTGCAAAGCATAACCTGCAAGATCTCCCAGGGAGCTATTATATGTCCCACCAAGAAAAACCTCGAAAGAGCATTTGCCAGATCTCCCAGGGAGCTATTATATGCCATAGGAAAAACCTCGAAAGAGTATCTGCAAATCTCCCAGGGCTGATTACATGCTATTAAACAAAACCTCGAAAGAGCATCCCAGGACTGATTATGAGCTTACTGCTCAACCTATAGGATCTCCCAAGACTGATTACATGCCTCTGCACAATAAAAACTGTGAAAGAGCATCCCAAGATTGATTACGAGCTTCTTTCTCAACCTATAGGATCTCCCAGGGTGCTATTATATGCTCATGCTACTGCACAACCTGTCCACGGCCACGGAGTATCATCCTGATACTCATGATCATACTGATCATCCTCGCACGAAACATCATGCTGATGCTCATGATCATACTGATCATCATCATATAGAACATCATCCAGATGTTCATAGCGGAGCATCGTCCTGATGGTCATCACACAACACTTACATCCACAACCATGGGAAGGATCCTCCTACCACCATGCTTGGAAGGGCTCCTGCATCTGTGTCCCATGACTTCCTCCTGGAAGTATCTTCAATATGAAGAACACCAAGCCTTTCTCTGAAGTACTCGAACTTCACCCTGGCTAGTGGCTTGGTCAACACATCTGCTATCTGCTCATCCATCGCAACATACAGGAGCTTCACTGCTCCTCTTTGCACCATATCCCTGATATAGTGATACTTTATCTCAATATGATTTGAATTGTCATGGAACACCGGGTTCTCAGATAACTTCACACAACTCTGGTTGTCACAGAAGATACAAGTAGCATCCAACTGGAGATCAAACAAATCAGACAGTAGCTTCCTTATCCATACTACCTCACAACTAGTCGAACAAGCTGCGACATACTCTGCTTTGGCTGTACTCAGTGCTACACAGGATTGCTTCCTGCTAAACCGAGAGATCACACCTGATCCCATATTGAAGCAACACCCCGAAGTGCTCTTTCTATCTGCATCACTGCCTGCTCTTGTAGATCCACTTGGAAGTCACTACAGACTTCCCTCCTGGTCTCGGGATCACATCCCAGACATCATTCTTCATGATCAACTGGTACTCCTCGATCATGGCATCCTTCCATTACTACATCCCTGATCCTGGGAACTTCAGATTCTTCAATATCTTCAATAGGTAGTTTTCTTGAACTTCGTCGCTGGAACAAATGTCATTGTCCTTCTTTTGTAGGTGATTGTACACAATCTTTCCTACAATTCAAATTCAATTGCATGATTAGAAACATCTCATAGTTTTCAGAACAAATTCTTACGCATAAAGACATAGGTCATACAGTCATGCAATTATCTTAGCCAACGCTTCAATACAACATTTATTCATATCCCATAACTTTCTAGATGCCTTCCATCTCTACCAGAACATTGTTAAGAGTGTGCACTACTCCCAACATGTCGGCAAAAAGGTTTCATACTAGATAAGTAGCAATGGAATGTTGTACAGTGCCATAGGCCACTTACCCATTACTATATTAGTAGTATCTTGTTCATTAATGCAACTTTTCTAAAATGCATAATATACATCCTAAATCTAGGAACATAAGTATGTACATGACTGAACATCATTTAAGTAATCATATATATAAGAAATGACAATTCAAATACTTATCTTTGTTTGGTTGTTGGGTGGACTCCCTCTCAATCTTTGCTTCCTTGCAGGAACTACTGGAGTGTGCTCACGGGGGGTTCACTCAGTGAAATTGTTACATAGCACCATCGTTCGCAAGATATTAAAGAATATCCCTAATTTCACTAAATATTGGAAAATCCCTCCTGAAATTGTATTGTTGAACCCCCCTCCCAATATACCTTTCCAATTAAGAAAACCTCTATTTTCACCAGATATTGTAGGTATCCATTTTTATCAACCCATTTTTAATACCCCCTTTATATCATATTATCAAGGTGTAACAAACAGGATCCTAATGCATCTTAGTATAACCAAACAAGATGCTAAAGAAAGTAGTAGTATAATGCTAACAATGATCCCACTAAGATTGTAGGGACGACTGATCAATTTGTAGCATTGGATAGTGGAAGACCCAATGAAATAGTAATGGGGAAGGTAAAATGAGTAAAAGGAAACCCGTTAAGAGATCTATGTAACAAAGAAAGTACAAGATAGATAGTCCAATAGTCAGTGCAATGCTTATAAAAGATGAGAATTACAGATGTTTCAAACCACAACCTACCAATCTACCAATTTTATATCATGTAAATACAAATATAGCCTTAGAGAGCTCATGTTTTTTATAAGCTTAATAAAATAAACTCCATAAAAATACAAAATTGAAACCCTTTCGTGGATGGACTTCCCTACCTTCCTATTAAAACAATCATCATTGATGTTTGAACCCAAATGAACATAGAAAAATTCCTCTTACTTTCCAAAAACACCATATGATCATGTGCATATCTTGGATTTGGGTCATTCACAAGATTCAATGAATTACCTCTACTTCCTCTACATTTATTCTTGCAATCAAGGGAATTAGAAACATTTAGTTACCTTTTCGTGGGTTAATATATCTAATTCTTTTTATCTTTAAGGGAGAGGAAAAAATATCCATTGTTAAGTTTCAATCATGCAATAGATATAAAGATACACAGATGGTGAAACTTATATGATACCATTTCATGGTAATAATAACATATAATGTATGTAAACAAGGATTTAGATTTTCACCTATGTTCATGTCAGTTCCAATACAATATTAAGAAGGATGCCTTGCATATAAGAATTGAAATTTCAATTATGAATGTGCCAAATATAACTCAATCTAATAACTATTCTTAACTGGAAATGTGAAAATGTTAAAGAAGAATACAAAAAGTTGAAATAAATTATTAGTCAAGAAAGATTGATCTAACTTTTCTTGGTTCCAGTGATCCAAGAACGATTGATCTCACTTTTCTTTCTTGTCATGGAACAAGGTCTGATTGAATCTCAATACCCACCTAAACCCCAACCTAAAAAATGAAGAGTTAGATCTTTTACTAGAATGCCTACAAAAATTACAATATAATTGTTCAACTCCAGAATTCTCGATTAGCTACATCTCTTAACCTTGGAGTTGACAAGGAACCAAAAGCACACTCAAACATACTGAACAGTTTCATAGGATACAACGTGACTTATAGCCAGAAAAGAAACACACTTTGGAAATTGGCCTCATATAGAACAACAAAAGGTATAATGTTACAAGCTTTACTCACTTTTAACACTAGAAAACTCAACCTCAATTACAAAGAAAGCGTAAAATCTTGCATACATATTCATAAGTGGTAACATTGACCTTTTGGACATCACATCAATAACATTCTACATAAAAAAAAACAAAATACTACCACCATGGTTATCTCAGTGCCACAAAATTCTAATATTGTAATGCATGTTATTCCAAGAATCATACCTCATATCTAAATAACTTCGCCAAGCAACAAAAAGAGTAACCCCACAAAAATAAAACATAGAGCAGAGTTAATAGTAATAGTTGCAATATTATCGAAATTTTAAAAATCCAAATACATTGCAGAATTTGCTCCGAGATCTTTACAAAGACCTTCAAGTCTTTGCTGGAAGAAGAAAGGATGAAAAAAATTAACTAACACATAAATCCATAAAGTTTAAATTAATTATAAAACATTCACATATATTTTTATTAAGCAAAACGGAAGATATGATAAGTCAAAATCATTGTTAAATCAAGAGTATTAGTTTATCTTAAAGATATGATGCTATGTATGATATAAATTGTACTCAAAAGAGTCACCTTCTCCATTTCTAGTACTAAAAAACTACTAAAAGTTTAAAGAGGGCATTGCCCTGAATTTTGAAAACATGTAAATATAAAGTATTTGATCAAATGATCTTGACATCAGCTCTAAATGATCACTAGTATAGAGGAAAGCAAGTTATCCAACTTCCAAAATGTCAATTTGCTTGATTGAAAACCTTCCAACACCTTTAGCCTTGATTTTTAAATCTCGTTGACATGAGGTTGACATCATGAATGACACATGAATTTGCATCAACCCGGGTACCTGTAACAATCAAATCATCATGTGAAATCCAAATCTGTATTGAAATCCGATTTAAAATCATAAGATGGATGGTTACACTAGCACAATATCTATCTTGAAAGCTGAAATACAACTACAAAAGATGAATGGTCAAAGAAACTTACACAAAAAAGTAGGTGGAAAAAATTAGGTTGGTTTATCCCAAAATTCACCATTCGAAGGGTTCACTGCACCTGAGGCCAAAAAATATAAAATCAAGATGGTATTACTACATGAAATCAATAAAAATACAACCAATAATTATTTATAAATTATCTATTAAATGGGAATGAATAAGGAAAAATAAATTACAATAAACTTTAAATTAACCTTGTTGAGATTTCTGACAAAATCAGAAAAAACTTTGTAATCTCTTTCTTCTAATTTGTATGTGTCATTCCTATTGTTGTATGATAAGTTGGCCATTGCTATAACAGATTCAAGTTGTACAAAAAGATGATCTGTCAAATCATACTTGTACAAGCGTTTCCCTTTTATTTTATTGTACCAACAAAACTGAAGCTCAACACCTTCTGGCCTATCCAAAAGATCAATGTCATTATGGTAATCAAACACCCTATTTCCATCCTTCTTTCTTATTCTTTGAACCCTTCCAATGGACCAAGTTCCACAAGAAACACCTTCTTTGGTACTTCGAGAAACACCTTTTCTTGTGGCACGTTCAACTATAGGTATTGAGTTGCTCTCAAACAACTCCCCGCAGTCCGATCCAATTCCAAAGCCGATTGAAACACCCTTTTTTGAAGCCCTTTCATCTCGCCTAAAGTAGACCCCATTTCTCACTCTAGTCAACCTATCTTTGGATAATGTTGGATTTCCATTCAACTGACTAACCAAACAAGATTTGAACATATCCTTACCATCAAGCTCTACCACTGGTTTGGTAGTTGTGTTCACATTATCATCAATGGTATCTAAAATTTCATCCAACTCATGCCTCCACTCACTTTCCATTGTTTGTAATTCACTAACATTGAGTATGGATGAAGATGAAGATTGGAATATTGAGTTGGAGTTATTCGGTGTAGAACCATCAACTACTTCATCCACTACTTGGAATGTTGGATAGTTTTGATCCTCTGTCCATGGTTTAAACCCACCAAGAAGATTGTGTGTGTCCTTCTGGTTGCATGCCAAATCTTGATAAAAGGTTTTGCGCATCATTCAATCCTACTTTCAGAGCTTCTATAATTTTATCATCTGTAGATATTGGACCATAATCAGATAATACATCATGATTCTCTGTTGTTTGTTGGTGCAATTTATTCCAGATGCTTTCTTGTTTTTTATGAGATTTATTAAAGCGAAGCCCTTGTGGATTTGATTCTTCTTCGGCAACTCTATTAAGAGTTCCAACAGCATGAAGCAAGTCAGTGAAATCATAGGCCCTCTCTGATCCAACCATCCCACCAACTTTGCTAAAGAAGTTCTCACACACATCTGACCCAGTCAAGTGCAATACACATGGCAAGTTAGAGTAGTGGTCTCGAAACAATCTCATCAATAAAACCGCAAAGTGGCACGAAATTTTCACATCCTGATATGCCTCTCTACTAATGAAATTTATGTTGGCATTAACATGAGATTGTTTCCGTACCCAACATAGCCATAACAAAAAGAAATGTTGAACTCTTGAAGCATTTCGCACTCTTTCCCAAAGAGTCAAACTATGAGACATAAAAATGTCAATGTAGTCAGCAACAATCATTAGATAAATCTATGTACCTAGTGTTCTCTCTGCCCTACCACTTGTTGTACTTCTCATCTCTTTTAAACACCTTTGAACATGCCTTGAAGCAATGCGTTGTGCTGAACCCCAATTTTGTCGATCCATCCTCTCTATATCTTCAATTTTAAGCTTGTGATCATCCACTTTAAAAGTGTTATAAACCATTCTGACATGATTAAAACTTACCAACTCTTCTCCAAGGATCAAATCTCGTCGGCCACTAAACAAAGGATTGATTAGATTTTTCCCGTTGTGTATGTAATCCTGGTCATGTAGTCCTATTACGTTGCCACCATCATGCAACCCAGACAGCCTCCACCCTTCCCAAGGGATTTGATATCGAATACCTTTTGTTGAAGAATAAGCCTTCAACATAAGTTGTCTTCTTCTACTATCCCCATCAGATGAATGACCAATAATAGGTCCCAAAAAATTTTCCACGTGTTTCCTCCACATAACTTCTATTTTTTCCCCATTGCTTGGCAACAAAATTTGCATCGAACCTATTGCATGTTGGATGAACAACCACAACCAAACGGGGAAGCTTTTCATGTAAAGGGTTTGCAATAATGACACGTGCATAATGACCAATTACACTGTTCTTAAAAGTGTCTGTAATAACATCATAGCCTGCAGCTCCCTCTCCCACAGTCACTAAGAAATGTGATTGGCATTGATGATTTTCTTTATTACCACAAAAACCAACCAAAGTATCACTTTTTGCTACCCACCTAACATATTTTTTCACAACGGTCTCATCTTCAGCAAGGCATACAGGAATCGGACCCTCTATACCATGTTTGGATTTATAAGAAGCATAAACCTTTCCAAGTGCCTCAAAAATGTACTCATGCTCCCCTGGGATATATGACAGTGATTTTCTCACTTGCCTTAAAGTTGTAGATATTGAAGGACCATCTAAATTCAAGCTAATGAAGCTATGCATTCTAGGACCCCCCCCATAACTTAATCATCTCATAAATGGATTTAGTGGATGCACCATACCTTCTCCCTGCTTTTGGATGTGTCAGGTTGTGAAAGATATCTTTGACAAATTCCCAAATGACATCTTTACCTTGTAATTTTCCTTGTCTATGTGCCTCACACACATCCTTGCAAAACCTAAATACATCTTTCCTTTCTGTAGATTCGAACAACTTGTCCTTTAGGGACCTTATTCTAATAGAGAGTATAGCAACCTTTGTCCTCTCCCACCAAAGAGCCCTCATTGTTGATCTATAGCTAGTATTTGTAACCCTTGCAACATTTCTGAGCTTAGTTTGAGTCAAAAAGTCTAATCTTCTCCCTTTCCCTATATCTCGCCCATGTCTTTTAATGGGGCTCCTTGATTCACGATATAAACGCATCCTAAAGTCATCAAAGTCTGGAATCAACTTACAAAACTTACATGTCAATGATTCAAAAGGTATCCCTGTTTCAGAAGCCCTCTGACAATGAATATGCCTATATGTACCATCAATACAGCATTCTGTACCATGATAACATAGCATCCTCTTGGTATGCTTCTCTATGGCCCATAATTTCCCACCCCTTTGATCATCCATTAGGATTTTTGTGTTCAATCTCTCCCCATTTCTATCAATATATGGATACCAATACCCCCAACATTGTAGTATCAAGGGAGATAAATGATCTACAATAATACAATAAAAGCAAATAAATTTGAAGATAAAAAATAAAATTATGTTCAATGTCATATTCAAATTAAATAAGCTTGTGAAATTAACATACCTGAAGTAGAAGGATTTGCACTTGTAGAACCCCTATGTGATAGTGGTGTTGATGATGGGACCAAGAACCTAGTCAAACTCTGTTGGGACTTATCATTGGTAGGCTTCTTGGGTCTCCCAACTATGCCAGTCCTCAACCCAATTGTATTATGTGAAGCCTCATTTGTAGTAGAAATGTGCTTGTTTGATTTCATATGTTCATTTAGAGAACTAACAATATTACCACTTGCTGGTACTAAATAAAACCATTTATTGCACCGTGTACATTCCACTTTTACTTTTCTCTTGTCCTCGTATCCTGCAAGTGTTGCTTCCACCACTTTGAACAAATTTGGATCTTGTGTCTTGTTGAAATCATCTAGTATTTTGATGGCTTTATCAATCTCAATTCGATCTCCAACCATTGATGTCTTCCTTTCTATGTTACATGAAGGAGTTTCACTACTTCCCACCCTTGAAATGTTACGTTGATGGGCCCTTGTTTTCATGTGATTGTTTTTGAAGTTGCGAAGTGTCCGTGCTGCTAAAGATATTTCCCCTGTTCCATAATCAATACCACAACTTTCACAACGTATCTTTATTTTAGATGTTCCATTTTCTGAATATACTTTAAGAGTAACCTTCTCCTCAACAAACTCTTCCATTAAACTATTCACTTTTTCTTCCCAAGATGCCAATATAGTAGAATCAACACCTATGTTTTGTTCTATCGAATCACACTCAACTTCAACTCTTGCTTGTTTATGCATAGGTTCCTCCATGTTCTCTTCGATGATTTCAACATTTGGTGTTCTTTCCATTACCATTGATTGCAACGCTTCAGTATCCAATGTGTCTAGTTTCCTCTTGATGCCTATAGGTGTTTTTGTAGCTTTCCATCTTTTCTCTTGTGTTTCATTTAAAGTATATCCTTGATTGTTGGTAAACTCAAAAGGATATCCAATGATATTATCAAGCACAATTTCTTGACGGATTTCTGCAAAAGTAGCATCTGATTGACACCTAACTATGCCAAGGGTAGAATGTTCTTCACCAGTTACAATTACAAAGTCGAAATGATTGTCTGGATCCATCTGCATTTCCATCCACATGTACCTTTTAGTTAGATAAAAATGGATAAATATATAAAAACATTTTTCAAAAGATTGGATATAACATACATTTGTCAAAGTGCGTTGAAACATTCAAACTAAAATTGAATTTATATAGAAGGAAATTCATTGAACTAGAAAAACTGATAAATATTTGGTTTATTCAATAGATAATTAATGGCCTCTTGTAGATATTAAATAACATTCCCAATAGATCCACTAGACATTCAACAAATGGGTGGGCCATAATAGTCCCATTCATTGGATATGCATGCCCCACTATGCCATCACACAAGACTTACATATGGAATCTTTCCCCCATAGGCATGATATGATTTCCATATCGATACTTGTAACACAATGGGTAGGTGACTCATAAATGAAGTGTGGGGATTCATAGTGGAGAATGGGGATTCGATGAACCCATGGGGAAGGACCTTTGAGGTGGGGGGGGGGGGACTTCTTGATTTGAAGATGATTGGGTGAAATCTGAGGAAGTTATGGCAAACCCTAAAAATAGACAAATGTGGGATTTCGGGCTTTGGGAAGGGGAATTGAGGATAGGGTCCTCAGGAATGAAATATGCAGAATGGAATGACAGGGGTTCCCCAAAAATTTCAAGGGAAACAGAGTGAAAACAAGGGAGATATGGGGAAAAAACTAAATTTTATACTCTTTTTTTTTTTCTTCTTCAGACTGGAGCGACTACGGCTCAGAAGGGATCTGAAACGGCGCCGAATGGATTGAAAATGGCTGGATCTGGAACGGCTTGCAAAATGGATCTGAACGACTGGATCTAAAACGGCGCAGCAACGATCATCAACAGTTCAGCTGAAAATAAATATGGACCCCAGGTATGTGCGGATTCCTAACAGTTCAAGGGTTTCACTCGGCCACCAATGCTGTCTGACGGCTTGCGTATTGGGGCAGTACCCCTCACTCCACGGATCAGGTAAAAATGATAACCGCTTTGCCACAAACGATAGCTCTTGGTTTACCTCACGGGTGGGAACTAGTCAATCAGGTAGGGGTCGTTGCCCTTTTCGTTGACAGGTCCTCTCAATGGGCCAGCTACTTCGGGGTTCCTGTGGTACTCCTCACAATGAGTTTTAGGGCTTATGCCCAAGTACTTCCCACAGTTAAGCGGATAGGGATTATTCCCAAATCCGAACCTGCAACAAATGCGAAATTTTTTTTGGCAGAAATTCACTCAGCGAGCCCAAGAAAGTGCTCTGATACCAGATGTGATGCACCTGCAACAATTACTTAATAAAAATATGCGAAATAGCAGAAATGACAGAACTCAGAATCACTTTTATATTGATCACAGGCCACTTCCTTGGGTGCAATGGGTGCATAGGGGCATCTTCCTTGCTTTGGGATACTCTCTTACAATATTGACATTTCTAACCTTTTAACTTGTCACAACTATGACAATCTAGAAATGATTTTCTTCGAGTTTTTCAAACACATAAATATAATTTTAAAGAAAACCAAGTGATTCCTTACATTTTTTGAAGTCTATATACTAAAGTGGGATGTTAATAAGGTCATTATTATCTTCATCAAAGAATGTGTGAATAAACTTAATCTTCTAAAAGAGGAGGCTTGAAAGTACATAAAATATATAAATATGCAATGTATTTTTTAAGAGAATTATTGCAAAAATAAAATACAATTAAAAACTAAGTAGATGTATCACAATAGTAATAAATTAAATTAAAAAGAATTAAAATGTTTAAAAATACATAATAATAATAATAATTCTACCATAATAACAATAAACTAAACGAAGTATATATATATTAAAGAATAAAGTAGGATAAACCCATCTAAACTAAATCATATTTTAAAAAGATGTGTTTAGATTTGGATCTCTCTTCTTTTGTAATAGATAATTAAAATAAATTCCTCTCTAGTAGGTCTCCTAATTCTACTTGGATTCTTTTAGGCAAACAACATACGTGCTTTGATTCTATGATCTTCCAACACAATGCATATCTTACTTATTTTCCAAAATTACCTTGTTCACAAGCTAAACACAAATTATATTTATGTGATATTCCTTGTCAGCAAAGATCAATGTAAATCATTCTATCATCTATCTCTTTATATTCTTATTCAATTGTTTATTAAATACCTTATGAATACGTAACAAATCCTATATGAATATTTATGTGATATTCCTATATGATATCATCGTTACAAAATATCCTATATCCTATATCAATTCCCCATAGGCATGATATGATTTCCTTTTCGAGACTCGTAATACAACGAGGAGGTGACTCATAAATGAAGGGCGGGGATTCATAGTGGAGAATGGGATCTGATGAACCCATATTAGGCACTAGGGGAAGGACCTTTGATGTGCGGGGGGACCTTCATGATTTTATGTAAAAAGGTCAACACCAAAATTTTCCGCAACAAATCGAAATCGCAATAGGTCATGTGTAGGTATTTTTTTATGCACAATGACATAAACAAACATTAACTACATGAATATGCCTCTTAAATTTAACCTCTTAAATTTAAATTTATGCAATTTAACTGCTAAAGTCTACATAGGTGTACATACCCTACCCCCTCCGGATTTGAACCTGTAACCTCCTAGGAAGGAACACATATTCTTAACCATTAGGCCCACTCAAGCTGTACTTAGGCCCACTATAAGAAAGCATTGCCGATTGATAGAAAGATATTTATGTAGTAAAAACAATTCAAAAGCATGTAATTTTTAAAAGTATTTAATAAGTGTATTTGTAATTTTTTAAGGAAAGTATGGAAAAGAGCTTCTATAAAGTAACCTAAAATAAATGAGAGATTTTATTTAGTTTGGTCACAACCATATCTACACATAACTATTATTATAATAGTAGGGGACACTTTTTTTTTTATGACTATCCCTCTTACCATAATGATATCATTATTATATTTAATAATATAATACTAATAATTTTATAAAATATATTTAGCTTATTGATTGTAGTTAGGCACTCTCCTTCGACAAATAGAATCCATAACTACAAGCCATATCAAGAGGATGACCAAAAAACTCATTGATTTTCTTGCCAATAAAGGTGCTCGGAAGAAAGAACTTCTATGTAGCCATTTTTTCGTCAACTTGCCTAAAGGTCACATGCATAGCACTTGCAAGGAGATCATTGAGAAACACACATGTCACCTAGATGTGGGTGATGGGGTCATTCCCACCAGCTAACTCAATGAGCTAGCCATGTGTTAAGGACGAGTGGAAAAAGGCATGGATTTGGAGCAAGGTAGCAAATCAGAGTTTAATGTGTGGGTGTAACCAATATCACCATATACGAGAGTGCAATCGCATCATTAACTTTGAATCGAGGGAGAGGAGGATCGACACTACGGAAACCTGGAATGCCAACTCGCTCCTCAGGGATAGCATGCTTGTGAATTCAATTCAGGATGAAGACAATGGCTTGGATGAAAATTTGAGCTAGGGAAGGGACAATTCATGGATTCCTGGTACGATGGAAGGCCCATGATGGTGGGTAAGCAAGTGTGAAACCATTAATGTGATGTGGAATAGGTGAGAGAACAAGGGGAAGAGAAATCTAGTGGGGCTTTAAATCCAATGCCAAACATATTGGAAGGTTGATTGATGTCAAGGATCAATGAGAATACAAGGAGTCTATGTGGTTCATTTATTTGGTTTCGTTTGTGTCGAGTTGTAGCAGGAAGTTTACCATAGGGGTGGTTTCTATGTGGTGTGGTAGCAAGCCTTGCAACACGCCTCTGCATCAAAGGGTGCATTGTCAATGTGGGGGTGATGGGTGTGCTTGGCTTGAGCCCCAAAGGGTTCATGAACAAAGTGGAAGAGAGGACCATTCTCAACAAAGCAACAAGGGAGAGAATCTTAACCATGTATTTCATGCTTCAAACCCTTATCACATCAAGCGTGCCATTGAGAATATGGAAAACTCATCCCTAGTTTCCTAATTGCTCTCAATGGATGTTGACAGGGGCACTATCCCTTACTGGATAGTGTATAATCTCTTGGAAAGAAAGATGACAAAACATGAATTACATTGAGAGGTGAGTCTTTGCACCATCTGTCGACTGCAAGATGACTTACACCATTCCCATTAGTAGCTTGACGACCTGGCTACAACTGTGAATGTGATGTTTCATATTGTTGGTGAGGAGGAAGCTAGGACAAGGGAAAATCCGAATGCGTTAGGATAGTTCACTCTTCAGGTTCTATGTCTATGTTGTTTTGTCAGGTTTTTTATGGTCCTTAGGCTCATTTGGAAATCATGGTTTTAGCACACTTGGTTTCCCCTTCTAGGACAAGTGATGCAAGTCTGTAATTTGAGTTATGAATAATGGAAGTGGACTCATCTTTTTATTTTGTCTTCCTGGTTTCCCTGAGAAGGGAAGGATTTTGATTTTAAGTTTTTCTTACTAAAATTATGATGGACAATGCAACCTATGTAAATTGCATACAAATTCAAGGCGAGTATTGCTTTGTTTTTTTGTTTTCTTACTGTTAATAGAAAATTCTTCCTTACTTTTAAAAATAAAAAATTAAAAGTTCTTCAACTTGTGGGAAGAAATAATTCATTCTACACAACTCTAGCGAGTCCATGAAAAACACTTCATAATTTATGATACAATAAAACATAAAACAATTAACATAGCATAAGTAAATTTCAATAGAAAATTGGCATAACAAAAGTAAATTTTAATACAAAATATAAATTAAATGTAAACTTGGTTAGTAGGGATCCAATTGCCTAGCCAACGGGCTCTTGGATCCCTTGGAATCCAAAGGCACGAGAGTCTATAGTTATGAATCCTCATATTTCCATGTACGAAGCTCTTTCTTTTCCAACCTCCCCTTCCTTGAAGATTTATGGCCAATATAAATAGTCGTGTTCCGCCTATGTTTATTTATTGTTCGGGTTGTGCCCTCTTCAGCTTTATTGTTAATTTAATATTCCCTATTCCGGCTGTGTTTATTTTTTTTCATAAGAAAATGCTATACTGTATTAAAAATTTGTAATGGTACATATAACCTGATAGAGTATCCAGAAAACAGCAACCCCAACAGGGTAACATTTGTTTTGTATCTACCCGCTGTGTTTATTTATTCGTGATATTGAGCCTATGATGTTTAATGATTTTATATAAATATTTATAGCCTTTTTTATATTTTATTTTATAATGTTGAATTAATATTTTATTTTATAATATATTTTAAATTTAAAAATATCACACCAAAGAATTAAGGGAGCTACAAGTTTTCTCTTAGATTTCATCACCATTATAGATTTCGGTTTGATTATATTGTGACAGAGATTTGATTTGATTTTATAATGTTTACTTATAAAGTGTGACACATTTTTTTTTTTCACTGAAAAAAATTCACAATTTATTAATCATAATAAATCATATCGTTCAGGGCTTCTCAAGTCATTCCATACATCATAGCCCAAATAGAATAGGCACTGGGGCGAGGGTTTTTACAATGGCAGTGGTCTAGGGTTAGGTGGGAGCAACATTCTCTGGAAACCGAAAACTCATAGGAAACCAGACAGAGAGAGGTACCCAAATTGCAGAAAGTGCTGATTCAGAGATCTGAACAATGTTTGGAAGGTATGGCTACGGAATGCTGGGCTATTCGAGGACAAAAAAATAGATAGCAGACACCGAAGGTCTCTGCTTAAACTGTTTTCAACAAAACCATAGATAGCAGACACCCAATCTTATTAACAAATGAAGGTCTCTGCTTAAACTGTTTTCAACAAAACCATAGATGAAAAAAGTACACCCCACAACCGGAAAACCTAAAATAGCAAGTTGGGCTTGTGGCGAATGCAAAGGTAAAAATTTTATAATGTTGAATTAATATTTTATTTTATATAAACAATCATATAAAATATTTATGTGAAACTGAGATAATGCATCTATCCATAAACATTCAAATATATCAAATATCTTAAAAATAACTTTAAAAATATAACAAATTTGAAAATGTCCTTTATAAAATATATACTTACATATTACATATTGGAGAGATTTTAGTTATATGTTTTTTTATATGAAATTATGATTAAATCTAACTATAGCATTTTAGTAATATTAGAGAATGTCCATGATTATATGTATATTTAAAGCAATGTGATTCCAAGTATAAAATTAACTATTGGTTTTAATAATATAAAATTAACTATTGGTTTTAATAATGGATAAATCAGCTATCCATCTTTTTAGGAACATATTTCTGGAGCTCATATATAGGCAACATAATCAGCTGGCAGACAAACTTTCTAAGCAAGCTTTGTGTGGTGATTTTGGTTTCTTAATCTGGGAAGAATTTCTCAATGCCCAGGTTTTGAATTTTGGCTCTCTGAAAATTTTTGAGTAACTGTTTGTATCAGGACTTTGTATGATGATTTTTTTGGGCAAATGTTACATTGAGGTTTTTGTAGACCTCTTACAATGGCATGTCCTTCTGCCTCAACTCACTTAAGTTTTCCTATAGACTTGATAATCATGTACCTTTTGATTAGTATGCTTTTTTTCTACTGGAAAAAAAATTGGGGTCAAGTCAAATTTCATTTTGTGTCATTTTAACATGTTTACAAGGAGTTTAATATGGAAGGAGAATGATCAATAGAGATGACAAATGTAATTGATAAAATTATTCATCTATTTATTTCTAAACTTTTTCTGTAGTGATGATGAGTTAAGTGTTGTTTTAGAAGCTGTGTTTTGATGTAAAATGTAGTTTAAAAAACATAATGGTTGATCTTGAAGTCAAATGTAGTTTAAAAAATATGGTGGTTGATTTTGAAGTCTTTCTAAAAGTAAAAGCTATTATGATGTTTAGCTAACTATGTATATTTTCTTAAATTGAAGGTCTTTGAAGTCCCTTTGGAAGAATAACATTTTGATACAGTATATACATCTATTTTCATCTCAAAAATATGAATATATTTTTTCCTTCCATATTTAAAAATAAATAAGTAATTAAATTTAATACAGGCTAAATAATAGATATATATATATATATATATATATAACTGAACATATCAACTATTGAAAGATGAGGAAATTGAATCAATTATATTTAACACCATTTCTTCTTATTTTTAATGAACCCATAGTATCAAAGTTTTTTAACCTTGATCCTTGTCTTCATCTTCTTGTCCTAATGTTTTACTCAACAATGTCATCTATTAATATAAAATAACTTCTATTGAAATCTTTGGTTTATACTTAAATCTTATTATAATATTTCATTTAAAATTGACATAATTTTACGTTTAAAAAAACAAATTAAAACTTATTCTAAGAAATGATATAATTTTACACTAAAGAATAAAATTATACCAACAAAGTAAAGTAAAACCAAACTGTTCTCACTTAATAAGATTATTCATTCAAACAAAGTATTTAGTAAAATCAATTTTACACTTAATATTAACTCACTAAAAACTCATTCATTTTAAAATCATGCATACTAACAAAGATAAAAATGAAGTGATGCATAAAAAAAAAACAAAGTATTTAGTAAAATCAATTTTACACTTAATATTAACTCACTAAAAACTCATTCATTTTAAAATCATGCATACTAACAAAGATAAAAATGAAATGAAGTGATGCATAAAACAAAAGTAAGACGATCACATTATGTTTTCAAAATGATTTAATGTAAAAATAAAATCATGCATACTGACCAAGTAAAAATGAAGTGAGCAAAAAAAGACAATCACATTATGTAAGTCAAAGTCATGCATCCAAACAAAGTAAAAAGTGAGGTCATGCATCAAACAAAACTAAGACAATCAAACGAAAGAATTTGTTGATCCCTGATATCTGGCATTCTATACATATAATCCCTGAAGCAATATCAGGCATTCTATATATATAATCCTGGTAGGAGAGAGCCAAACAGGATCCAAAGCGAATGTTTGAAGTTAGTCTAAAGATTATTATATTAGTTCTCTTTTAGTGACACTGAAACCTATGAAAACAAACGTTAATAAACCATGGGCAACAAGAAAGAACAGGCAATTATATTGGAGGTGATATACATCCTTAATCAATAAATGGCTTCCTAGCAGACAACTAAAATATCGTATCAATGGATGGAGTCGAAACAAATTCGAATGAGTCTGTGATTACATTAGTTTTCTTTCAGTGAACCAAAGCCTCTGAATATGTTTCTAATTTTAACAACCGCTTGGCAATAATGGAAGTGATATATATACAAGCTTAATCAATAAATGGCTCCCTAGAAAACAACTAAAATTGTATTAATGGTGTGGAAGGTGGCGGCATGTATCTCGACTTGGGGACACATGTAGAAGCATCAAACATTTTCAAAAGCAGGATGATATAGTGCAGGTGAACGCTGAAATTTCTACATTGCAATATTTGTTCGGAATAGAATTCAGTCAAATGTGCATGTGTATTGTAAGGATTTGCATGAGTAATATAAGATTCTGTACCAATAATAAAAATCATACTATGTCTTGACAAATGGCTTATAACAAAACTGTAAAGCACCATGCATGATTTAAAAAATCTATGGCCTTTATAAATATAAATTTTGCAAGCCTGCATGCATGACTTGTGCAAAAGCACAAAACAGAAAACAACCCCACTAACAACAATTTCATTTTCAGGAACAGAAATCATGAAAGGTAAATATATGAATGGCTGAAAAGTGGACGGTCCTAATGAGTGTAGTTACCATAATGATGAACAGATGGACGAACAACCAACATAATCATTCAGCAATTTAAATATTAGAACAAGGAAAACTAATAGCGTTCAATCAGATCTACAAAGCTTTCATCTAGGGTATACTATCGAAGTTTAAAATATTCAAAGAGTATAAAGAACGATATACAAGACCTCAGTTTTTCGCCGTAGTCTTATTGAACTGGCGTAACCCTTTCTCTATTCTCTGATCTTCTCCACTGTCACATTCTTCGCCAAGATCACAACTCGTCCTATGCAAAACTCTTCCATTACTTTGCTAATCGTAGAGATCTCAACCTTCCTGCACACAGAGCTCCTTCTTTTTCGACATGCCTTGCAGAGATCGCGGTTTAGCGATAATATCATACCTTCTAGTGATAAAGAAGAGCAAGAAAATTACAATATTTTTTGAACATCGAGGTCAAGGCCTTTATGGTTTAGGTACAGCGAGAAGGTTTGGACGAGACACCATCAGATCGATGCAGATCGATGCAGATCACTTCCTTAACGTGGATAGCAGCAACATTAAGTGGTTTAGGTACAGCGAGAAGGTTTGGACGAGACACCATCAGATCGATGCAGATCACTTCCTTAACGTGGATAGCAGCAACATTAAGTGGTTTAGGTACAGCGAGAAGGTTTGGACGAGACACCATCAGATCGATGCAGATCACTTCCTTAACGTGGATAGCAGCAACATTAAGAACCGTCACTTCCTTACCAGATCGATGCAGATGGATAGCAGCAACATTAAGAACCGTCACTTCCTTACCAGCCCGACCTCTTCAGTGATTAATTCGGTGTATAAGGCTACAGGTCTAAGTCTATGGGGTAGGTAGTTGGTAAACACTTCAGCAGTAAGGCCATCCTTATGATCGGAGGTCTAGATAACCGGAAGATGAACTGGATATTGTGTACCTCACCTGGACCGGGGACACCTGATAGTTAAATGGCTTAAAAAGTAAGGTCATCCTTATGATCGGAGGTCTAGATAGACCCGAGGCTGTCAGGAACCCTAGCTGGTATCGGCATCATTTCTCTATTTTTAATCTCCACGGACCCCAAGGGCTAGATACGTAAGTGAATGTTGTATAAGGAAGTGAGGCAAAAGCTTGAGAAGTTATTGGCTTTTTCTCTTTTTGAATAAGAGACAAAAAAATTTGAGTTTATTGCACCTGAAATTTTATAACGGCTTCAATATAATTTCAAATCCTTTAATTGCTCAAACTTGGTGAGAAGACATATTGCCTTGGGACTTTGTTGGTTTCACATAGAGAATGGATTTTCTAACTCTTCCTCTTATATTTGTTTCAATATTTCTTTGTTGTATCTATCTTGTTTAAGATTTTGCAAAGTGCATGAATATCCTCGTTCTTTAGCTCTACATATATTTGGCTCTCTCAAGTGGTCTTTGTAGAATTTATGTGTCTAATCTACGATTTGTTTAAAGTTGATATCTTGGATATTTCACAAATGGAATTTGATATCCTTCTTTAGTTGGCTTTCTTATGGAGGCACTTGGTATTTTGATCTCCTACCTTTAAATAAAGTTGTAAGATTTAAGATGCCAACATTCCTCATGTTGTGTTTGGGACTTAGTTAGATGAAGGTTGACTTTCCTTTCTTCATTTATAAACAAAATAGTGTATCCTCCTCCTCCCTCGATAAAGTGTATGTGTGCTTAGTGGTTTTGATTTCACAAAAATATTAGGGTAAGGAGGTTCTTATGTGTGAATTTTGATCCCTTCGTTGATATCAAATTGTATCCTTTTCACCTTTTTCACATATATATGAGAAGGACCCTTATCTATTAATGATTAAACCTTCAAAATCATCATGGTTTAATTTCACATTGCTAAATTCTAATAGACTAGGTCCCGTGTCTTTTAGGGAGGCGATTTCCAAGGAGATCTGATTCTAGTTTAAGGCCATAGAAGGGGTGATAATGGAGGAATATCACCACCCTAACTTAACCAACTAGTTACACCCTCAGTGGTAGAAGATATAATAGAGGAATACCACCATGCTCACTTAAACAACTAGTTACTCCCTTAGTGGTAAATGAGATTCAAATAGTGAATACCAACAATTCTTTTTTTCCAACAAAACAACAATCTAACAAAACAACAAGAAAACCATTTGTACAATGAAAAGGGAATAACAAGGAATACCTTGGGAAACACTACCTTCTTCAAGATGCTACATAAATTTAGGGATGGGATTGATAAAGGACTTGTTCCACTTGAGTCGAGCACACAGAACAAAATTAGTTCATCACCATGTTAACAATTAAAGGGTAAAGTGATGATGGAGAGGGATAATCTATAGTGCTTAGGGTTTGAGCAGGAGGAATACTAGTTGCCGAGATGGAAGGAAAATACAATGAATGACTAAGAAGACCGGTATAGAGGGAAGCACATTCCCCAAGTATGCAACATAGTATAATTAATAAGTTGTATGGGCATTGTATGGTCCCAATAACAAATCTCAACCAGATGGAGAACCCATAGTGCCTCCAAAAAGGCTAAGGTAAGGTATGCCTATGACCAAGAAGATGGGTAGATGCACCTATTGTGCTCATGGAGTATGGAAGGGGCTAGACGAGATACACATCGAAGTCATCGAGTGAGTCAAAACACCCGTGGAAGAAGATGGGACCCTAGACAATGTACACGTCGCAGGCGCACCTTGTTTGAATCCATATCAGGAGTAAATGCATGGATATGTTGTGGATCGGGTCAAGACAAGAGATTTGGCATATTAACCCCATTAAATTTATGCATTTAAAACAATATGACAAAGACATGTGCTACATGGAACAATTATTAACCCCAACATTGAAACCATTGATCTGAATACTATGCAAACGTTTCAACATAATGTTTTCCCCTTACAACCTTCTATTTAGGAGTTGTTTAAGAGTTTGAAGGAGTGGTTATAAAGTTATACACACACTCGACCATATACTTATATACAAAATCGAATTGACTAAACAATGGGTACCAATGTCAAATCCTAAGCCTTAGGATGGTATCGTAGACCATGACAAATAGTTAGGGGTAAAATTAATACCCAATGGTCACTGTGATGACTCTGTTAGTATTTGGATATATGTACACCCATATAATAGTATTTGGGGCCTCCGTTATGGCCGGGTGGCTGGGGCGGTCGGCTGTGGCCATCCCCACCCAGGATCGACCCCGAGACCCCGTCCTATTCGGCGTTCTCACCTACCATTGAGCGCCGGTTTAACTATCATGTGAAAAAAAATGTACACCCATATAATAGTAGTGCAACTTTTCCTACATAGCAGGTTATGGGTTTTAATGGCATACTCTTGTATAAGTACTCATAGGAATAATACTTCAAGGTTAAGTAATTGTCCTATTTGGTTATCATCGTCACAAGTAATGACATAGGAGACTATTCTTAACTAATGTAAAGAATGTTGAATAGGGATATAGAACTCTGTAAGTAAGCCATAGTTCTATCAATGACAAAAGTAATTCAGATAAAATATTATAGAATAGAAAGTATTGTTTATTTGTTATTTTAGCAAATTTGGGTATGTTGCATATGGTTTCAGAGTTGTAGTTATAGAACTTAGGCCTATATGGGTATGTTGTTTATTTGTTATTACAACTACAAACAAATTAGTGTTGTAATCATTTTTATGGAGGTAAGACGTGGGTAAGACACATCACTGTCTTAAAGCATCATTAGTTAAAAGGACATAGTAGTTAAATTGTTATATACATTAATGACTTTATTATTTAATACTGCCTTAACAAGCATTTATTACTTCCGCAATCACAATTTTAACATTTAATGCTGGTATAATTTTTTTTTTAAATTTTTATGAAATTATCGGGATCATGATTTGGACGTATGAATCCATCCCACGATTTGGAGGTTATTCCTCAACACTCCCGAATAAAATAACCCCCAATATTTATATTACTATGTCAAATAAAAAAAACCCCTTGACCCCTTAATACGGGGCAATATATTTTTGAGGTTTTTAAGAGTATTCAACCCCCCAATATGAATGGACGTGATATGATATTGCCTCACCAGTGAACCCCTCGTGAGTGTGCTCCCTCTTGATCTTTGCTTCCTGGATTATCTGTCTTTGAACTTATATCCATCCTGGACCACTATGCATGCTTAAGAGTGCACTAGTGTCATCCTCAAGATCTCATACATAATCATACATTCATTAGTATAATCTCAATACTATCAAAACATTATGATTCTAAATAATCTTAAACATGTATGGTCATGATTATTTCATATACAGGTAATTTATCACAAGCATTAGTATTCAAGGTTTCAGGGAGTACTTTTATGTATATTCTTATATGACCATAGGACTCTTCTAGTTTGTCATTTAATCAAACTAAGAAGCATAATATGCATAAACCCATGATTACTCAAACTTATAACTTCACGAATAATCATTATCAATCATACAAAAGTATACTTATCTAAGATCCAACACAAAGTAGGATTCTAACTCGATATAGGAAAAACATACCTAGATTATCATGCTTGTCTAACATACCCAAACAATGTCTTCTTTGTTCTCTTCAATGATTTAGAGACCTTGTGCTAGTAACCTGCATGTATCATAAGTTAAGCATTGTAGAACCAAATTATACATACCTTGTAAGTAGAGCTTCTATGTGATCAATGACTATGGATGAGTCTTTGTCTTCATGTCATCATGGTCATATGGATTTGTCTTTCTTGATGTACCTTTCATGTTAGCAGACAACATCATCCTCATACAACACCACAAGTGCATTAGTACAATCATAAGTGTCATAACCCTAATCAATGGATGTCTTCTATAATCCACATGCATTCATACTTTTACTAAGGTGATCAGACAATCTAAAATTAATCATGATTGTACTAACCTCAATAATATGAAGACAAATATATCATGAACTTAATCATGAAATAGATTTCAAAACATACCTGTATCTCCTCAAGTCATACCTGATTTATGTTCTTTCCTTCAAACAACTTGGTCAAGGAATCAAACATCTCCTTAGGTGTCTTTAGAGAAGACACATGTGGTATGAGATGGTCTTTGATAGAATATGCAATGATTCTCTTGGCCTTGACCAAGTTCTTCTTATGTAAGGCCTTAGCCTCATCTCCCTCTGGAATTGGAACCTTTTCACTTATGTAGGTTCCCAATTCATTCTCTTCTAGGATTAACCCAATCCACATGAATTACTGAAACTCGATCGGGAGCTGGATAGGGTTTGACAAAGAAAACCTAAAAATACAAACTTAGAATTTCAAACTTCTGTATGGACAGGGAGATGGAATTGACTAAGGTGAGCAAGCTGGTGTCCTCAGATTTTGAAAACTCCAAAAATTGACCTGCGAATTTTGGATTTGCAACTTCTGTCAAAATCTGGTTTTCTGGTCCAAAACCCGAACTAGGGTTTGATAGATCCTGAGGTTCTACCCAACCAAAAACTTCGATCTTAGTCTCTAAATTTCAATTTTTTTGAGGAGAGCATTCCTGTACTGAGAGCACTCCAAAATTCCACTTCTGTCAAAAGCCCTAATTTCCCACAACAGTGACAAAACAAAAATGAAAGTGCTTAGAATCCAATTCTGTTTTGACAGAAATATATGCCATATTGTTTCTGACGTATATCTGAAATTTCAGATCCTCAGGGTTTGAAACTTCAGCCTATGGTAGAATGACCTATCATCTTTCCAAACCCATAGATCTGAGATTCAATGGATTCTCCATGAGAGAGATAGGCTAAGTGTCGCAACATGACCTGTTTATGGGATGGAACAACATAACGAACTTGTACGGAGTGAGACGTGTCACTATTTCAACTTCGGCCTCTGAAAATAGGACTTGTGAAACTGCAGTCCGTGCCCTAACTGCCACATTTTACAAAATTCCATTTGGATCTTCCTATCCCAAGATATGACCTTTGTGCCTAGGTCACCTGTTTAGGGATGCATTCTGGAACAGGCAGAAACCCTAACTTGTACGAATCATATCTCACAAAGTACAACGAATATGAGGCTGATATTAAGACACAAGGTACATGAACATTTCATCTTCAGTCTATAAACGTTTCAGATCCTGAGAATTCACCAAAACGGATTTATAGCAAAAGTTCCACGATGACGAGTTTTTACTATACCAAGCCCTAGCTTCCAATTTGTTGCAAGTGCAACAAATGTCGTAAATGCCATACAATGCCTTCCTTCAGGCTAGCTCTGATCCCATGTTAGTTTTTCATCATTTAATTCAATATGATCTAGGATCTTAACTGAGAGAACAACAAGTACATCATATCAAACACAAGAGACAAGAGACACAAAGCATTTCACCGGGGAAAACCAAGAAGGTGAAAAACCCCACAACTTCCTCAGAGATAGAATGAGCACCAACACAAAACCCAAAAACAAGAGATAGTCTCCAAGCAAATTCTCCTCCTCCAATTGTGCGCACTCCTCCTCTCTCTCACTAATGCGAAGTGAGTGAGTGTGTGAATGGATAAATAGAGAGGTGCTCCTCTCTATTTATACTTTACCTTTACTTGCTTTTTACTCTAACTGGGATGACCTCCTTTAGGAGAGTCTAATAACCCATTACCACTTGTCACTGGGTCGAACCCACTAGGGTGGTCTAATAACCATTTAACTCATACAGGGCCGACCCCACCAAGGTGGTCTAATAACCCATCAAGTATAAGTTATGAGACTTACAATGTAACTTGCGACACTTGCAAATACAAATGGCGACACTTCCAATCGGAGGAATAATACATCTCCATTGGGGATACAATAAAGTACAAATGTAATACATACAATATACAAGTGAATATCTTCCTAAGTTACAAATACATCAACACAATTCGAAATAATGTCTCTTCAATCTCCAACAACAAGATCTAGGGAAAATGGCATCATTTATGCATTGTTTGGTATTTTTACACAACTTCACTTGGTATTTTGACCTGAGAGTCTTATGAGAAGTAAATACAAAGTATATATATCAGAATACAAATAAATGGAGATTCATGGACTCTCACAAAGATATCATCATCTCACCAAGGGCGCAATTCCTCTAGGGGCCCAAATATGCAATAAAATGTGAAAGAGATGGAAGAATGAGTTGTAGCTGAATGAACCACGAGATTCCCTATAGATTCAACCTGTAACTAAACAATCCATTGTAGATCCAAATGAAAGGTCTGAATTTCCTCTCCAATTTCCAATTAGGATGTGAATATTTCACCCTCGAAATTGGTGCTAAGGCAAGTAGACTAGCTCTCTACTAGTTCTTCTCTCCAAATGAAAAATGCAAAATGTAAAATGATCAAAATCTACCATCCTTCTTTGCTATTGTCTTTTATAAACTTCTAAGGTCCTCCATGGGTCGAATTCCTTTCAAGAGCTTCATGCCAACTCAAGTTGGGAAGAGATTCAACTTGTAACTAAACAATCCATTGTAGATCCAAATGAAAGGTCTGAATTTCCTCTCCAATTTCCAATTAGGATGTGAATCTTTCACCCTCGAAATTGGTGCTAAGGCAAGTAGACTAGCTCTCTACTAGCTCTTCTCTCCAAATGAAAAATTCAAAATGTAAAATGATCAAAAGCTACCATCCTTCTTTGTTATTGTCTTTTATAAACTTCTAAGGTCCTCCAGGGGTTGAATTCCTTCCAAGAGCTTCATGCCAACTCAAGTTGGGAAGAGATTCCAATGTGTGCCACTTGTTCCTCCAATTCTAGCCTCCTCCTCCACCAAATTCGAATAGGTTTCTCTTTTTCTTCCCTAACTCCCTTGAGCGCCCTCTTGGAGGCCATTTTTAGCCCTCACATGTCATATATGTAAGATGTCAGCCATCAAGTCTGATTTTTTCATAAGTGTCATAGGCATCTTCATCATTGGTGTCATAGAAGCTAGGGAATCTAGCCCAAGTGTCCCACTAGCTCCAAAATGCCTCTTCCTCTACATTTCGACCTCATTGATTCATTACAAGTAATATTGCCTTCCAAATACCCCAAGAATAGTGGAATCCACCTTGGATTCGAATGGGTGAGAATGGAATTCCATGTGGCATGTGGGAATCTAGCGTTTTGGGGTCCCACACCACCAATGTGTCTTCATGACCAAGTGCCATCTTATTTTCTCACCATGAATATTTATTTTGCTCCTATTAATATATTTATTCCCAAACCAAATTCCATTTGGGTTTATTAGTCTCCTTATTCCAATTTTAATGTCTCCACCCCAACCTAGGAAACTAGTAGGTTGGTGGAATTTTTCCTACTTGAGATTTATTTGAATGGGGACATTAGAGTCCTCCCCAGCCAAGATTGCTTGCCCTCAAGCATCTCAATTTAGCATGCTGCAAACTTGTTCCTCCTCTATCAGGTGGCCTTCAATGAGGAATGTCTCCCAAAACCTTTTCATCCTTGTGTTTCATACTGTGGGAGGACACTACCTTATTCAGATAGGTGTGCATTCCTCTCAATACTCTTTGTTTCCCCTCCGAATCTTTGAATCTCATTTCAGGGATTTGATAGTTCACGGTATGTTCCCCTATAGAGTAAATCCATTGCACTCCCAAGACCACATTAGTATCAACAACATCAACCACATAAAATCTATCAAAAAATGTGTAATTACCGGCTATGGTGAGTTGTAGCTTTGGAATCCATGTTTTGCACTCCATAGTATGGTGACCTGGAATGATGACTGTGAAGCCCTCAAATGGTTCAACAGGTATATTTCTTCATTCCACCATGGCTACATCAATGAAGTTATTTTTGGCTCCTCCATCTACCAATACCGAAACCCTTTGTCCCTATATAGCTCCTTGGCATCGAATAGTGTGGAAATGAGGCACTCCTAAAAGCACCACTAGTCTTCCTTTGTCAGGTAATGGATGAAATTCTTCCTTTTTATCTCCTTCTTATACTGTAGCATATCCCTCTTCTTGGGATGAAATATGTCCTCCTTCCTCCATGCCCCCTTCATACTCATCATCACAAAATACCTCAATGAATTGGGCCTTTCCCTTAGCACATTTATGTCCTTGTACCCATGGTTGGAAGCATGAGTAACGCAGTTTCTTCCTTTTGAGTTCTTCCCTGCTTAGTTCCTCTTTCTTATCCTTTCCACATTCATCTTCTTTCCATGGCTTCTTTTCAGATCTGAATTGGGAAGGGAAGTTTGGTTTGGGAGGAAACTTTGTCCTAGGTAGCACATTTTGTAGATCTCTTGTCAAACTCATAGAATCCTTCATGAATTGGGTTTGTGGGCCTTAACTAAACCTTTTAAGGGTTCATCCAAACCTTCAGTGAACAACAATACTAATCTTACCATAGATATATCAACCACCTTGACTGATAATTTTTGGAATTCCATCATATACTCAACAGGGGTTCCAACTTGCTTCAATTGTGCTAGTTCTTTGAAAGGCAATTCTGGACCTTTTTGCTCAAATATTTCTAATATCCTGTCAAAAAATTCTCCATAGGTTGTAACCTGATCATGTCCCAAGGTTTTGAGACCATGGAACCACCAATCATTGGCATCTCCTTCTAGATGCAAAATAGCCATTTTTAAAGCATCATTTTCCACCATTGGATTTAGCTGAAAATAAACATCTAGTTTTTGTACCCAAGTATTTGCAGAACTTTGGGGTGAGCCATCAAAAGTGGGAAGGGGAATTTTACCAATGGCACAATTCAATTCTTTATTCTGAAATGGAGTACTATTACCTTCCCTCATTTTGAGTTTGTTTGAGACAGTGAAGAATTGGTCAAATGGTAGAGTTCTTCTACAATCTTCACTCAACTTTTCCCATTCTGTCACCACTTCCTGCATATAAAATTGGGTGTTAGGCTCTTCTTTGACCTCAATAAATTTAGGTGTAGTAGGCCTTGGTGTGATTTGAAATTAATTAGGTCTATTATGGGGTCCTGTGCTTGAGAAAATATGCTCACCCATTGCCTTCTTTTGCTCAGAATGAGAACTACTGCTGCCTCCTATTACTCCTTTGCTCCCCAGTTGACTAGAAAACAATTCGAACCCTTTCATGACCTGTTTTTTCATGTCTTCAAATAATGGTTTCACGAGTTTAGTAAATTCTTCCCTATCCTCTGAGGTTTCCTTCTCATCCCCAGCCCTAGTTTCAACAAGATACTCTTCTTCTCCTACTTCTTCCTCTTCAACAAAAGTGCTTTTAGTTTCACTTCCTAAGGGTGGTCCCTGACTTATTGTAATCATTAATGGTCAGCCACATCAGGTGCAAGGACCATGCTCTGATACCACTTGTAGTGTCCCCTTTTAAGAATTTGCACAAATTAGGAAAAATTGCCAATTTTGATCAATTCGACCCATAGACTAGTATTGTCACTACTGCTTCCAAATGACTCCAAATGCTTCCAAATTGGGTCTGAAGGTATTTGAAAGGTATTAAGACATATAAATGAGGCTGATGGATGCTTAAAAACCCTTAAAATACTTCTGAAACATTCATTTACAATCTGGACAAAGTAGGGAATAATTCTAGTCAAATCGAGCTTCAAAACCCCCCAAGGGTAGTGGACAAAGATAACTCTCCAAATGATGTTAAAAAATTCCAAATTTATGAACATAGGTATGGTACTGATAAATGGACTTAATTATATCCCCAATGTATCATTAATTAGTTCCTATGGCCTTCTTCAACTCACTTAAATCAAAGGTTTATGTGCAATACTTCACATAGGGGGAAAATCTAGTAATTTTCACCATATGTTATGAAATTCAAATTTTAGGTGCCAAGGACTTGTGAACTGTTAATGAAACTTCTTCAGAACATTAATTACACTCCATACATCAATAAAATCATAGATAATGACTGATACAATTCGAAATAATGTCTCTTCAAGCTCCAACAACAAGATCTAGGGAAAATGGCATCATTTATGCATTGTTTGGTATTTTTACACAACTTCACTTGGTATTTCGACTTGAGAGTCTTATGAGAAGTAAATAAAGAGTATATATATCAGAATAAAAATAAATGTATATTCATGGACTCTCACAAATATATCAACATCTCACCAAGGGCGCAATTCATCCAGGGGCCCAAATATGCAATAAAATGTGAAAGAGATGGAAGAATGACTTGTAGCTGAATGAACCATGAGCTTCCCTGTAGCTTCAACCTGTAACTAAAAAATGCATTTTAGATCCAAATGAAAGGTCTGAATGGTCTCTCCAATTTCCAATTAGGATGGGAATCTTTCAACCTCGAAATTGGTGCTAAGGCAAGTAGACTAACTCTCTACTAGCTCTTCTCTCCAAATGCAAAATGCAAAATGTAAAATGATCAAAAGATACCATCCTTCTTTGTTATTGTATTTTATAAACTTCTAAGGTCCTCCATGGGTCTAATTACTTCCAATAGCTTCATGCCAACTCAAGTTGGGAAGAGATTCCAATGTGTGCCACTTGTTCCTCCAATTCTAGCCTCCTCCTCCACCAAATTCGAATAGGTGTCTCTTTGGATTCCCTAACTCCCTTGAGTGCCCTATTGGAGGCTATTTTTAGCCTTGACATGTCATATATGTAATATGTCATCCATTAGGTCTGATTTTGTCATAATTGTCATATGCATCTTCATCATTGGTGTCATAGAAGCTAGGGAATCTAGCCCAAGTGTCCCACTAACTCCAAAATGCCTCTTCCTCTCCCATGGAAGTTACTCTTCCTCTATATTTAGACCTCATTGAGTCAGTCCAAGTAATATGCCCTTCCAACTACCCCAAGAATAGTGGACTCCACCTTGGATTCGAATGGGTGAGAGTGGAATTCCATGTGGCATGGGGGAATCTAGCTTTTTGGGGTCCCACACCACCAATGTGTTTCCATGACCAAGTGCCATCTTATTTTCTCACCATAAATATTTATTTTTCTCCTATTAATATATTTATGCCCAAACCAAAGTCCATTTGGGTTTATTAGTCTCCTTATTCCAATTTTAATGTCTCCACGGAAACTAGTAGGTTGGTGGAATTTTCCCTACTTGATATTTATTTGAATGGGGACATTATACACTCAACCCACCAACCTCATGCTCCATTCCTCCCTATCGTCCCTCACACACTTCCACTCCATTGACACCAACAAGTCGCATCCATCTTTGCTCTACACCCTATGCCCTTGCTTCTCCACTCTGCAACCCAACCACCTCATGCTCTATTCAAACTCCTCCCAAATCCATTCTCCATTCCTTCAATGCATATTGGTCTCCACCTACTCCCTCGCTCACTACTCCCTATGCCCATTCTGTCCAATCACTCCTGCTCTCCCCTACTCACCCTCCTCCATCGCTCTACACCAAAACCCTACAAACTATGCTGGTGTAAATTTGCTAAACAACAATCCATCACTCATCGCCCCTCCTTCACATGCCTCAATCCTCCATGCCCTGCCCACTTGTCCGTTCCTCTACCCAATCCCCCATTCACTTACACATTGCTCTGTTCATATGTCCATTCAATTTTTTTATAATAATAATATTATTGTTAATATTCTTATATTTTAAAACCTAAGATTGAACTATTTCCCAAAAATAATATTATAATAATTTTGTTATTATTAATAACTATTATTATTGTAATACTTATCCCTAGAAACTATTAAAATATATATACACTCCAATGTCTTCGGAAATTGATAAACTTCTTGAAAGAATTGAAGAAATGAAAAAAGAATTAGTCCCTAAAGAAATATGGAAAGAGGCAGTAAAAAAGTACCAATGCAATTACAAGAGGAAAAAATTGATGAGAATGTTGATAAGACAAATACAAATGTATATACAACAGATAATAATGATCATATTGATCAAGAGGGTGAAAAATAAAGTGAAAAAGAAAACAACCAAGAAACTGGCCAAGAACCAAAACAAGTAGAAATGATACATAACATAGCATCTGAACAAAAAGAAAGAAAGGGAAGAAAATGTTGAGGATGGAGAAGGCGAAAGAGTGGCCAATCAAATAAAAAACAAAAACCTAAACAGGAAGAAAAACAAGAAGATCCAGATCGGCCAAGGTACCGAGATCGTGCCAAGGAATGGAGAGAATCAAAATTCAGATTATGAGCCCACAAATATGGGTTCTCTTCATGTTGTTGCACCACCTAGGACTGTTGATCTAAGGATAGTTGATTCACATAGGATATCTGTTGAGAACAATAAATATCTTGGAGGTGATGTTGAACATACACATCTGTTGAAAGGTTATATTATCCGTCGCTGCATAAAGTGAGGAGTGAGATTGAAAAAAAACCAGAGAATGAAGATATTGCTGATGGGAAGTCAAGAGTACAGAAGGAAGATTTCATATTTGAAGGTGTTGGCATTGATTATGTTGTTCATGGTAGAAATGAAGGCCAGTGTCCTCTCTAAGAAGATATGGAAGAATCCCCCATGGACGGGGAAAGGAAAACATTCTTTAATGATCCAGTGTATGGTACAACACCACATGCTGATGCGACAGGTCAAGATTGGTAGCAACAAATTGGTTATGATACTATTCAAGGATTGGTGTTTCCAGAAGCTTACTAGGCATGGAAAGAATACCCTTCACCACCACCTGAGCAACTTGCTGGACAGTGGGATTCTGAACAATTAAATTATGTTGATTGGTATATTCATACTCAGTTACTAGATTAACGTGTGCTGACAGGAGTACCTTTACATAAGGATCCTCGATTATGACATTGGAGGAAAAATAACGTGGTCTTGGGACTGTGTTTAATCATGATGATTAGAGGATTCATCAGTGAAGGGAGAATGATGCTCGAGAAAATGATCCATACTTCATTTCTGAAAGTTACTGAGTGTTATCTAGGTTATCAGGAGTATAATTGGGAGATTGTAGACAGTGATGATGAGGACGACCTAACAAAAATCGATATGGGAAATAGGGCGAAAGGCTATTTCCATCATTGGGACTTTGAGATAGAAGAAGAATGGGAAAAATATAATGAATAAAAGGAAGTAATGCCTAAAGTTGATTTTCAGTTTGGGTTGAAGATGCATGATGGTCATAAAACGAGGAAGCAAAATAAAGTGCAAAAGCTAATGACGAGTTACATAAAATACACAAAATTTTGGATAGAAGAAGGCAAATGCATATGATGATGATGGCCATTACAATGATGAAATTCAACCAGGGAAGACATTCCATATCAATATCCATGTTCAAGACTTGCTTGAGGTTATAGAATTAGGTAGGGAAGCTTTTCAATCTTTTTAAGACTTCATAAATAATCTACTAAAATGTCATGACAATGGAAGGAAATTTTCTTGTAACAAGGCTTGGAAAAATGAAGCACTCAGATCTCAACTTTCAACTTATCTATGATTTGAGGACAAAACAATTCCAATAGGGGCAACATGTCATGTACTAAATTAGAAATAGACTAGAAAATAATTATGTTAGAATTATATTAAATTGTACACATTAACGATTGCCATTAAATGTTATTGAGGATGAAGAGTGATGCCTATTCGTTCCTTAGGGTATATATATTGTGCAAAATTCCCATTATAAATTATCATCAATTCATTAAAAAAATTATTAAATATATATTTGAAATATTTCTCTTTCATTAGCCCACTAGCATTATCTTCCTTTACATTATTCCAATTGAAAGTATTCCACCACTTGAACCTAAAAATAACACATTGGAAAGATGAGAATTCCACTTGGATGATCTCTTGTATCTTTCCGATGTAACCTAGCTTCCCTCTATTATGTTCTAATCATGAAGGATAACACAACTTTATTGGTCAAACTCAACCTCCAATCCATAGTCAAATGTGACACATCCATCATCGGTATCCTCGATGCGAAAATCATGTCCATATTCCCACATGGATGGGAAGAATTGCACCTAAAAAATGTGAAGAATGGATGTTAATAAAATCATATTACATGTTATAATTCAAACATGAATTATAAAATGAACAATGCACATGAAGAGATGTGAGTAACCTCCAACAATTAATTAATTAAAATGCATGATATATTAACTCCTTTGAGCAATCTCATTGCAAATAACACTTGGATGCCTTCATTGGCTTCAACACGTACTTATATACTAACTCTATGCACCAATACTATGGATCAATACCATGGAACATATAATACTACGAGATGACTTACAAAGCATATGTGTCCAATACTATGGATCAATACCATGGGACATATAATACTATGAGCTAATACAAACTATGGATCAATACCATGGAACATATAATACTACGAGATGACTTACAAAGCATATGCGTCCAACAACAATATACTAACAAATTAAAGAGAAGGGTTGAAATAGGTTCCTAACATCCCCTCCCCCTTAGAAAAATCTTTGTCCTCAAAGCTTTAGATGTGGAAATTGATGTTGAATTTGAAGGATTGGTTCCCATGTAGCATCCTTTGGTTGCATTCTGTGCCACTGAATTAATACCTCTGTGATAGATCGAGAGCGAAGATGACGAGTGCGCCTATTGAGGATGGCCTTCGGCTCCAAAAGGATGGATCCTTCATTATCCAGTTCTGGTAAAATAGTTTTTCCTCTAATGTTGGTGCCAATAACTTTCTTCAGACAAGAGACATGAAATACTTGATGAATGCGGGAATAAGGAGGAAGTTCCAATTTATAAGCAACGAAACCAATATTCTAAAGAACCTTATATGGCCCATAGAACTTTGGAACGATCTTATGATGCCCTTTGAGTTTTAGGGAGGACTGCTTGTAAGGATGTATATGAAGAAAAACCATATCACCTACTTGAAAAGTGCGCTTAGAATGGTGCTGATCAGCTTGTTGTTTCATTTGATTTCTTGCCATGTGAAGATTGTCCTGCAAAATGTGAAGAATCTGATCGCGGTTTCGAAGAATCATGTCAACTGCATGAACTGGTGAACTGTTGGGGGTGTATGGAAGAAGAACTGGCGCGACCTGACCATAAACCACTTAATATGGAGTCATTTTAGATGCAGTGTGGTAGGAGGTATTGTACCACCATTCAGCAAGAGGGAGCCACTTTTCCCACTGATGTTGTTGTTCGGAGATGAAGCAATGAAGATAAGTTTCCAAACATTTATTGATAATTTCAGTCTGACCATTTGTTTGTGGGTGATACCCTGAACTCATCTTCAATTTGGTGCCAGTGTGGCAAAATAGTTCTGTCCAAAAATGATTGGTGAAAGTTGCATAAAATCTGAGACAATGGAAGAAGGGGTTCCATGAAGATGGAAGATCTGGTCCAAGAAAATTTGTGCGATTAAGGAGGCTGTATAGGGATGGCTGAGGGCACAAAAATGACTATATTTGGAGAGGCGATCAACCACAACCAAAATCACTGTCTTCCCTCCATATTTAAGGAGCCCTTCAATGAAATCCATAGAAATATCTGTCCAAATCCATGTAGGGATAGGAAAGGGTTCGAGTAATCTCAGAAGGAGTGTCATTTCACCCTTGTTGTGCTGGAAGGTATCACATTCAGCCACCATCTGTTGAATTGTCCTTTTCATTCCCTGCCAAAAGAAGTTATGCCATGCCCGCTCATACATTTTGAGGAACCCAGAGTGCTCTGCCAATGGAGAAGCATGGAGTTCATAGAAGATAGCCTAGTGAAGATCCGTGCTTTGGGGAAGCACCAGACGACCCTTGTATCTTAGCGAAGCACCATCCCAAGAGTAATGCAGTACAACAAAAGGGTTGTTGGCCAAGCATTGGATGATTTGAGATTGACGAGCCTTGGATTTAGCATATTTTTACCACCATTTCACCTTATTTATAATTCCTTTTGCCTATCCATATTCATGCATTAATCCCTTCTTACGCTCATATCCGAGTTTTTATGCTCAAGTAATTTTTCCATTACATGTCTTAGTATTTCATTTGATTTTTGACTAGCATTGAGGGAATTAATGTACTATGTATTTGCTTTGAATATTGAATCAATTGTTGGAAGCAGCTACAACATATTTGAGGGAGTTCTATGGCAGTGCAGAACCTTTGTTGTGGAACTACGGAAACTCTACAAGCATCTGCAGTATTACGAAAACTCTACAGGCATCTGCAGCATTACAGAAACTCTACAGGCATCTGCAACATTTCTGCAGCATTACGGAAACTCTATAGGCATCTGTAGCATTGCAGAACAGTCAATAACTCAAATTTTACCTTCAACCACCAACTTTGGAGAAAGATATTCATTAGGAGTAATGGATTTTTATAAATTCATTATTTATATTATTTTTGTATGTCTCAAATCATAATGTTAAATTAAAGTTGGTAAATGGAGGTGGATATGAGTGCATATTTGGCTTATTCACAAAGATTTGAAGATCTCTATCAAATATATGACGGACCTAAGAAGTCAAAAGTTGTTAAGAGACATTTGGGATGAGTTTTGACTATTTTATTATAGCCTCTATCCCTAAATTCGAATTTGACTTCAAAGGTATTCTAAATAGCATGTAGTTAGTAAGGATCTTGGATTAGTTTTGAATTAGTTTTGAGATCCAAACTTTTAGGAATTTGTTGAGGATATTTTGGATCCTCATTTATTATTTTTTATGGAAAAATAATGTATAAATAAGAGTTATTTCTCCATTCTAGGGGAGGACTCTTAGAGCATTAGTCCAATTAATGATGGAATAACTTCAATTTTATCTTGATTCCATATAGCTCTTAGTTTTATTATTTTCTTTTTGTAACATGATTTTATTCATTTTATTATCATGTAGTTATAATTTGTTGCTTTGCTTCAATTAGATAATTTTGCATTTCTCATTATGTAGTTTATTTCTGCAGTTTGATTTTAATCCATAGATCAGTGATTTAAATGTTTATTTTTACAATGAATGTGCTTAATGCAATAATCGTATTTACTCCATTGGATCATAAACAATAACTTGTATTTGGCAAGGATAGCTTTTAGATTTTATTTCTGCAATTTACTTTTCTTTCAAGTGTGTTGTGAACTTAGATTTAGAATTTACTTTCTTGCACAGTGTGAACGTAGTATTAGAATTTACTTTTCCCGCAAAGTGTGACATAGTTCTAGGATTTACTTTTCTGCAGAGCGTGAATGTAGTTTTAGAATTTACTTTCAAGTGTGAATTTAGTTTTAGCATGTACTTTCCTATTGTGTGATTTACTTTCCTTGCAATTTAGTTTCAATAGTTGTTTAGATGGCTAGTTCCTTGCCAAAACAATGTAACTGCTCATACCATTGTTTGTAAGTAAGGTTATTGAGCTACAACTTCAAGTAGATAAACCAATGTAAGAGGAGATTATGGTTTGCACATACAGTGCACGGTAACTCGCAAGTTCTCAAATAACCCCGGGTTGAGAATTAATGTACACTTCTTAGTTGTTTTCTAAGTAATTAGAAGGCGATTAAAAAGCCCGTCATTTTGGCACTGTTGCCGGGGAGTTACCACAACCATTGTCTTTTTTTGCTTGAGTAAATTTTCTTTTGGTAGTGAGCTATTTGTTTTTTCATTATACATGCATATGTTTTTTTGAAGGATGGAGGCGCAGAGACAAGTAAGACACAAAGACGACCTCACTGTAACATTGCTATAGTGTAATAGCCAGCCGCAAGTCTCTACAAATCTGAACCATGTTAATAATTTATTCAATAGCAGTATATTTGTTTATGCCTTCTATTTTCATGAATAAAATCAAAGATTCAAGATGATGATTATCTGGTGCAGTAAGAGCCACACATATTACTAATTTGTCTTTTGCAGAAAGCTTGGAAAGAGGAATGAGGCTTGGCGAATGAAGATTTTATTGAAGGATTCAAGAGGATTCGAGGGGAAGCCAATGAAGAAAGAGTACACAAAACTCAAAAATTTCAAAAGGGGTATGTAATATGTTACTCAATTCGTAAAAATACATCATTTAGCACTAAAAAACAATTTTTGAAGTTTGACTATAATCATTTATTCATATCTTGCAAAATTTTCAATTTTTGAGGATTCGTAGCTCAACTGCGGAACCTTCAAAAAACATATGGATAGTTTAAATCAGGGTTTGGAGTGTTGATTTTAATTGTTATTTGATGTATTACATTGAAATTATATCCTTAAAAACATTCACTTCCATCTAAATCGTCATTGTAGTGAAAAATTGGCCATTTGGGCATTTTGGCATGTTGGGCTTACTGAAAACGCAGTCAGGACAGTCATGTTTTGAGAGACCATATGGACACATTTTTAAAATATATTTCTATCCAAATTAGCCCTTGGAATCTAGTTTCTAACCCAATTTGAATTTTTCAATTTGGATTTCAAACGAAAAAGATATAGTCAAAACACTGATTGGGTGTGGGGTAGATAGCTCAATAACACAGTTGGGACAATCAATTTTTGGGTGCCTAAATGGATGAATTTTCTAAACATGTTTCTAAGGAATATTATACTATGAATCTAGTTTACAACTCAATTTTAATCACTCAAATCCGATATCATACGAGGAATTTATGCCCAAAATACTAACTGCCTATCCTAAATCAACAATCCCGGAACTCTGTCTCATCGGCTGTACTTTGGCATATTCGACCCCAATTCTTATTTAATTAAAAACATGTTTATATTGGAGGTACATATGGGAATCTAATTTAACCTCCAATTTGAATCGAGTCAATCCGTCAACAAATGAAAAAGTTATGCTCAAATCACTGACTGTTGGTCTAGGCTGGAAATTGCAACCAATCTGTCTTACATGATGTTCTTTAGCAGATTTGGAATACCATATTAATGCATTTTCAAAACTTGTTTCTACTGGATTTATCCCTATGAATCCAATTTCATTTGGCTTTGGAATCACTCAAATCGGTTGTGAAACGAATAAGTTATTAACAAAATATTGTTAGGTTGTCCAGGCTGGCCACCGCTTTCCAACAGGTAAAAAGTGAATTTTTGTTTGTTTTATCTTCCTTGGATTTATTTTATAAGAATTTATTGTATTTATCTTGCATGTGTTTGGGATTAAGAGGGACCGATCACCTCTCTTCTTCCATGAGCTCACATTTTATTGCAGGTAAGTGCCAATTTTTTTGCAGGTCCTTGGAAGATTAAATAAGGTTAATCTATGCATGAGTGATTCGTAAAGACAAAATTTAATGTTGATGGGAATTCTCTCCAAACATCCAACAATGAAGATTCATTATCATGATATGTGCTATTTTTGAAGCTCAAGTTCCTAGAAACCTAATCCAGCAGTGTCTCACCGGAAGACAACAACAACAAGACTTCTTATCAAAGATTGCAGATGGATCCAGAATGAGACATATGAAGAATTGATATGAAGAATCTCAAGACCAATGTTCTAGAGGTAAAGTGCCATTCCCACATCCCTGATTTCTATAAAGAATCCTTTCGAAAGACCTAAGATTCATCATGCTCATTCATTAGCGCCATGGTATGCTTATGTATTTCATTTTCCCATTTTGATATGCATGCCTGCTGAAGTTAATAAATATTTCATTCCCTTATGTGGTTGATAAGATTTTCTCATGAACATCATCTATATCACCACTATCATCAGATTGACTTCATCCTCCACCATTCCATTACTCACATGACTTTCTGCTCCATCCATCCCTAACCCACACAATAAAGCAGCTTGGCTCACTTACAATGTCAAGCTCTCTCACCTCCCTACCCCCTTTTCCAAATAAAATTTGATGGTGAAAAACTGTTTTTAGGAACCATCAGACCTTGGAATGCTTGAAAACCAGCTTGCTGGTGGGCATCCCTCGTGAATAAAACATTTCTGATTGTGAAAACCCTCTGGGCGCAGTCAGACAGATCTTGTCTGAAAACCAGCTTGCTGGCGGACAAGGATTGCAAATAAGTGAGAAATAAAGTATTCCATCATGCTCTTTAAATAAAGTTTCCAAGATTTGCTACTACATCAGAAGATCATTTTTCAGCTCCAAATCCAAGTTGCAATTCATCATGCTACGGGCTTCAGATTCCACATTGCTCTTTCTTGCAAGTTTTTACACCATTGTGGACCACACCAGATCTCGTGCTTCTCATGAAGCTGCTGCACATTTCATGATATTCGTAGGTAGGTACATGTATGCTTATTTTCTTTATTGTTAGTCAAGTTCATTGAATGCTATAGATTTGAATTTGGAAAATCACTTGAGCCTTTTTCACTACTTCCTCCTATATTTCTAAGGGTAGTAAAATATTTCAATTTGGGGGAAGGGGCACACCATTACCTACCATGACTACACCATTACCTACCGTGAACACACCATTACCCTTACATTACTTGTCATCATTCTTTTCCATCCTCTACCATCCTTTCTCAACCCAAACCTTCACCCTTCCATTTAAAAATTACCTCATCTTTACTTCCCTAGCTAAGTCCACTCCGACATCTCCTAACACCCAAGCATAAAATGATGTTGCTACATAAGCCCTATTGTTGTCACACAAGAACCAACAATAGGAAGTCTTGCTGCTGCCACACAAGAACCAACAGTGAGAAGAAAATAGCATCTGATGCACAAGCCAAATAAATTGTTGGAAGAAGAAACTTACTATTGTCACACAAGAACCAACAATAGAAAAAAGGAAAAGCTCATCTACAAGCCAAGGACACTACAAGGGAATAGGCTGGCCACAAGAACCTACAACAAAATGAGTTGTTGTAGAAGCCATTCCTACATATGAATATGTTGATGGAATAGGAAAACAAAGCATCATTCATTCTTGACAGCAGGAAATCAACATATTAGTTCATGTAAATGAGGTGTCTTGACAACGCATTCATGCTCCATCTTCAGTTTGGGGGAGGTTGTGGGGATAGATAAGAAACAGTTTGAAGTAAGCAGACATAACAGAGCACAATTGGAGAGCTTTTATGCACAACAGTTGCTTCCTGTGGACAGTCCTGTAGCAGCATTTCAAGATCTGATGCAACAGAGAAAACATGGAGACATGCCTACGGTTAACAACAGAATGTTTGAAGTTTAATACATAAGATACCTGTAATCTGCTCAAACAGAATGCATGCAACCTTGTCCAAGCAAACATTTTTGTAGGAACATCTTGAAGAAATTGTTGTCCAAGATAAATATCAAGACATGGCTGGTCATATAAAAAGGAAAATGCATTTTGAAGCTACAAATCAAGGTACACATAGTTTGGTACTCAATAATGCATTTCACAATATTTATTTGTAATCAGCTTTTGGGAAATGGTGAATGTGTCGAAAGTTTGATTTAGTGCAATGGTCTACTCATGGTATATTGAGGGATACTAAATGGATTAATTTGCCCAAATTTTGTTTACCGTAGTGACATTACAGTGGCTTCCATCTATCATTTCAAGCACATCATATGTAGTAGCCAACATATGACTTATCTAGTTGCTTCAGCCTTATAAATTGGCCATCTCATGCTAAGAAACAAATTTGAACCATGCCCATTTTTTCATTGGTGGCATTTTATTGGTCTTTGGAGATATACTCATTGAGCTCCTCTTCATATGGCTGCATCATTTCCACTATATCTTTGGGTTCCTAATCATTACCTTTGTGACAGAACTGATTGAAATTGATTGGTAAGGGGACTCCCAGGTATGATATATGCATTATATTTGAAAAAATTAATTTCATTATGGGCTGTTATAACCAACAAATTTCACAAATGAATAGTGGGCATGGAGACAACATAGTGCATTGCAAGCATCATGGAGTGTTTGGCTACTAAAAAAAAACAATGTTTACAAACTCTAAAGAGGGTACAAGATCATAAGGAAATCTGCCCTAAGACTGGTACAGTCCTATAGCAGCATACAAGAACTCTCTTTAGCAGTCCTGTAGCAGCATACAACCCTAAGACTTTGAGCTCTCTTTAATTACAGTCCTTCCAAATCGCAGCACACTTTGGGTCAAGAACACACCATTCTTTGATGAATATTTTATCTGCAAATCTCTTTGTTGAATCTTTTGAGGCATTCTAGTTGGTTGTAGCCTGTAAATTTGTGGATTTTTTGCTGCAGCTAAGAAAAGGGTAGCGAACTCAAAAAAAATTAGTAACAATGAAAAGAGTCATAAACCTTAAATCTGCCATAAGAATGATGTTGTCTTAGAAGGAGTCCATAAAGTTCTATGACTTGGTGGACAACATGAGGACATGTTGTGTTCTTAGTTTGGGGGAAGCATTCAACACAACAAGGCAGCCTTGGAATGCTATATAAGAAATAAATTACTTTCACTGAATATTTGCCAAAAAGTTGCATAAAGATGGGCATGCATGAGCTAATCCAATGACTGCTCCAACCAACTAGTAATTTCATCTCAAGTTCTATTTATAAGTGCTTATCTCTCGGTGATCAAATTACCTTGTTATTTATTGATTGATTTCCTAAAAATCATCAAAACATATGCCACTACAACCATATATAATTCTGCTATGAATAAAAGTTTTGTGTATGGAGAGAATTGAGTGATTGCAATCTCTATAAGCAGCATCAAAGGCATATGAAACAGAGCAATTGTATACTCCACTTGACAGATTGGGATTTGCACAAGAACAAATATTTTTACTGCAAAAACATGATATCTGTTCCGATTTTTTCATTTTAAGTCTTCACGCAGTTCACTAGGAAAATGCATGCACAACAATGGAGCATTTTTATGGCAGCCTAGAGTGCAGAAATTGAAATAAAGATATCTCCCAAACGATGAAGTGGGTTTTCTTGAAATTTGGAGGCAATAAACATTATGGTAAGAAGAATAAATACACCAAGTTTCAACTCAATCCAATGCACACTTTTTGTGAAATCAATCATAGTCACCTACAACCATTTTCTCATTTTCTCGAAAATCGTGATGTGGGTTTCTCTAATTTTTGGCTAGGAGAAGCATAATGGCATTCCTTAGACCCCTGCAAAGTTTGGTGAAAACCCAGTTGATATTTTTCGAGAAATCAAGCATAGTCACCTACAACCATTTTCTCATTTTCTCGAAAATCGTGATGCGGGTTTCTCCAATTTTTGACCGGGAGAAGCATAATGGCATTCCTAAAACCTCTGCAAAGTTTGGTAAAAACCCAGTTCATATTTTTGGACAAATGACATTTTTTGTGAAAGCTGCAAATTGCCAGTCCATTGGCTACAAAATATATTTTTTCTTGCATTTTTGCATTGAAAATGTTAAGTTGGCATGGAGGATTGTTCAGGATGAAATTTCATACCTCTTGATGATCAGATACATTGGTGGTGGCTTGTTGATGATGCATTTTGAGTCATGCATAAGAAGGAACATCATTCAGCTTGGTTGACACAAGGTTGCATGAGGACATGCAACCTTTTCAGTTTGGGGGAGATGATGGGCCTTGGATTTAGCATATTTTTACCACCATTTCACCTTATTTATAATTCCTTTTGCCTATCCATATTCATGCATTAATCCCTTCTTACGCTCATATTCGAGTTTTTATGCTCAAGTAATTTTTCCATTACATGTCTTAGTATTTCATTTGATTTTTTACTAGCATTGAGGGAATTAGTATACTATGTATTTGCTTTGAATATTGAATCAATTGTTGGAAGCAACTACAACATATTTGAGGGTGTTCTGTAGCAGTGCAGAACCTTTGTTGCGGAACTACGGAAACTCTACAGGCATATGCAGTATTACGAAAACTCTACAGGCATCTGCAGCATTACAGAAACTCTACAGGCATTTGCAACATTTCTACAGCATTACGGAAACTCTACAGGCATCTGCAGCATTACAGAACAGTCAATAATTCAAATTTTACCTTCAACCACCAACTTTGGAGAAAGATATTCATTAGGAGTAATGGATTTTTATAAATTCATTATTTTTATTATTTTTATATGTCTCAAATCATGATAAATTAAAGTTGGTAAATGGAGGTGGATATGAGTGCATATTTGGCTTATTCACAAAGATTTGAAGATCTCTATCAAATATATGATGGACCTAAGGAGTCAAAAGTTGTTAAGAGACATTTGGGATGAGTTTTGACTATTTTATTATAGCCTCTATCCCTAAATTCGAATTTGACTTCATAGGTATTCTAAATAACATGTAGTTAGTAAGGATCTTGGATTAGTTTAGAACTAGTTTTGAGATCCAAATTTTTAGGAATTTGTTGAGGATATTTTGGATCCTCATTTATTATTTGTTATGGAGAAATCATGTATAAATAAGAGTTATTTCTCCATTCTACGAGAGGACTCTTAGAGCATTAGTCCAATTAATGATGGAATAACTTCAATTTTATCTTGATTCCATATAGCTCTTAGTTTTATTATTTTATTTTTGTAGTATGATTTTATTCATTTTATGGTCATGTAGTTATAATTTGTTGCTTTGTTTCAATTAAATAATTTTGCATTTCTCATTATGTAGTTTATTTATGCAGTTTGATTTTAATCCATAGATCAATGATTTAAATGTTTATTTTTATAATGAATGTGCTTAATGCAATAATGGTATTTACTCCATTGGATCATAAACAATAACTTGTATTTGGCAAGGATAGCTTTTAGATTTTATTTCTGCAATTTATTTTTCTGTCAAGTGTGTTGTGAACTTAGATTTAGAATTTACTTTCTTACACAGTGTGAACGTAGTATTAGAATTTACTTTTCCTACAAAGTGTGACATAGTTCTAGGATTTACTTTTCTGCAGAGTGTGAATGTAGTTTTAGCATTTACTTTTCTGCAGAGTGTGAATGTAGTTTTAGCATTTACTTTCAAGTGTGAATTTAGTTTTAGCATTTACTTTCCTGTTGTGTGATTTATTTTCTTTGCAATTTAGTTTCAATAGTTGTTTAGATGGCTAGTTCCTTTCTAAAACAATGTAACTGCTGATATCATTGTTTGTAAGTAAGGTTATTGAACTACAACTTCAAGTAGATAAACCAATGTAAGAGGAGATTGTGGTTTGCACATACAGTGCACGGTAACTCGCAAGTTCTCAACGAACCCCGGGTTGACAATTAATGTACACTTATTAGTTGTTTTCTAAGTAATTAGAAGACGATTAAAAATCCCGTCAGAGATAATGAGGATTCATTGACATATCCCTGTTGAACAAATTGCAAGCAATTTGGAATATGCATAGAAATAGCTGAAAGAGAAACTTTGTCATCAAATGTGCAAGAAAGAGCATCCGCCACAAGATTGTCCTTACCCTTCTTGTAAGTGATGTCATAGTCATAACCCATGAGTTTGCTAACCTATTTCTGTTGTGCTGGGGAGGAGACCTGTTGTTCCAGGAAACATTTCAGACTCTGGTGATTAGTCTTGATGCATAAATGATTCCCTAATAGGTATGGCCACCACTTCTGTATTGCATGCAAAATAGCCATCATTTCCTTCTCATATGTAGAGGTTCCTAAATTATTACCGGAATGGGATTTGTTGGTGAACGTAATGGGATGTTCATCTTGAAGGAGAAAAACACCAAGTCCATTGTCGCAAGCATCACTCTCAATAATGAAGGGCTTGGAAAAATCAGCCATAGCTAGAACAGGTGTAGTACACATAGCTTGTTTTAGTTTGTCAAATGCACACTCAGTAGCATGTGTCCATGTAAAAGCATCATTTTTCAATAGAGTAGTTAATGGAGCTACAATATTCCCGTAATCCTTGACAAACTTGTGGTAGTATCCAGTCAATCCCAAAAAATCATGAAGGCTCTTGAATGTCTGAGGATGCGGCCAATTTTTCATGGCATCTATTTTGGTAGGATCCAAACGAAACCCTTGTGTTGAAATACTATGCTTGATATACTCTACTTCCTCCTGTCCAAAAACACATTTAGACTATTTGGCATGGAGATGATGATTAGAGAAAAGTTGCATTACAAGATCCAGATGTTGGATATGCTCAACCCATGTTTTACTATAGATGAGGATATCATCAAGGAAGACCATAATGAATTTCCGCAAGTAGGGACAAAATATTTTATTCATCAATGCTTGGAATGTGGAAGGAGCATTAGTGAGGCCAAAGGGCATGACCAAAAACTCATAGTGGCCATCATGTGTGCGGAAACCTGTTTTAGGGATATCATCCTCATGAATCCGAATTTGATGATTCCTAGAACGAAGATCCAACTTGGAGAAAAAATGAGCACCATGAAGCTCATTAAGAAGCTCATCAACAACAGGAATTGGAAACTTATCCTTGATTGTGAGGTGATTAAGTTCTTGGAAGTCAATGCATAGGTGCCATGACCCATATTTTTTTCGGACAAGAAGAACTGGTGAAGAAAATGAACTAGTACTAGGGAGAATAATACCTTGCTTCAATAAGTCCCGAACGAGCATCTCAATCTCTGTTTTTTGGTGAAATGGGTAGCGATAGGGCCTAATGTTGGGAGGAACACTTCCAGGAAGGAGCTAAATACGATGGTACTCTAGTCTTGAAGGTGGCAATCCCACTGGTTCAACAAATACACCTACATATCTATCCAAAATTTGTTGTAGATCCAAAGGAGTAGTGGATACCGCTGATGGGTGCATCTGAATGGAATGGATCTGAGCGATGACACCATGTGAATTATTCTTAAGGAGATTTTCCATGTGATGTGAATTGATGATGCTGAGAGACCCTGATTGTAATCCCATTAATGTGTGTTTGTGCCCATTAACTCAAAAATGCATCCAAAGTTCAGCAAAATCCCATAAGATGGGGCCAAGTGTGTATAGCCATTGAGCGCCGAAACCACATCACATCCACCTAATGACAAGGAAAACACGTCAGAGCGCAGGTTATAATATCCCATAGAGATACACACATTGTGACACTTTCCCTTGCAAGGTAAGGTGCTCCCATTGGAAATCATGACTTCAAAGTTGGAGCAAGGATGGAAAAAACAATTAGCCTGTTTGGAGATCCAAGGGTCAATGAAGTTATGAGTGCTATCGGAATCAATGAGTATTGTAAGAGGGATATTCTTGAATTAACCCCTGACTTGCATTGTTTGTGGGGTGGTGACTCCGGCTAAAGCATGGAGATATATATCAGGGTGGTCGTCTTGAGATGGAGGGTCAACAGGCGGCTGCTGAATGTTGACTTGATCATCTATTGTATATGGAGCTTCTTCACCAATTTTAGAGGAAGGCAGAGAATCCACATCCAAGAGATAGAGCTTTTTCTCAACACATCTATGTCCTCGAGTGAATTTCTAATCACAATTATAACAAATCCCTTTTTCTCTACATGCCCGCATCTTTGCTTCAGACAAATGCTTGATAGGAGTTGGTCGAGGAGCTGGCGTGATGGGAGGTAGTTGGGAACCCACATTTCTGAAGGGAACAAAAGTGGGTTTGGAGTGCTGTTGGGCCGCGATCTTGTCCTCTGCCAACTTAGACAACCCCAGGGCTTCCATCATTGTGTTGGGACATAACATTTTGACCTCAGATCAGATTGGATCCTTTATACCACTGATAAAACAAATCCCGTAGAATTCATCAGGAAATCCTTCTATGTGATTGGTCAGTTTCTCAAATTCTATCTGATACTCTCTCACAGTGCCAGTTTGGCGAAGTTTAGTGAGTGATCCTGTGAAGTCATCAAAAGCACTAGGAACAAATCGTTGCAAAAGGAGTTGGAAAAAATATATCCATTTTGGCTCTTCGTGAGTCTTGATGTACCAACGGTACCATTGAAGGGATTCTTGTTCCAAATGAAAGGATGGAAGTGGAACTTTGTTGACATCAAAAGTATTATACAGACTGAAATATTGAAGTGAGGAAAATCAAGCTTCGGCCCACGAAAATTGTTGGAAGAAGAGAACCCAGTGTCTGTAGAAGACTTTGGCTGTCGTTTATTGTTCATGGCTGAATGCTCAAGACGGAGGTCGATAAATTTTTCATCCAGATCTTGGAGTTTGGTTTTGAGGGCTGCAAGTTCTTCCTGCATGGTTTTTGCTCCTACGCGGGTGACAACCATAGCTAGGAGTTTTTTTTTTTTGAATGGGTAGAAAAACAAAAACAGAAACTGCTTTAGTAAAGGAAATTTTGGATTTGGGAAAAAATCTGATGGGTAATTGGGGTTTGACTAGGTTTTGGACACTTTCAAATGGACAGGGAAGCAAAAAATGGGGATTTCAGAAGCGGGGTGAAAGAATGGGAAAATTTGTCAAAGAGGGACAAAGAAGAATAAATATGAAATGAACACTGTGACAAAATTTGAAGGCGATTGGGTGAAAATCGAAGAAGTTAGGGAAAACCTTAAAAATAGACAGATGTGAGATTTCTAGATTCGGGAAGTGGAATTTGGGATAGGGTCCTCAGGAATGAAATATGCAGAATGGGATTGTAGGGGAGTCAGTGAATTTTCAAGGGAAACATAGTTAAAACAAAGAAGATATGGTGAAAAAAAGAATATGTAATCTGCTATTTATCAACTGAAAATAGATATGGACCCTAGGTATGCTCGGCTTCCTAACGGTTCAGGGGATTCACTCGGACACCAATGCTTTCTGACAGCTTGCGTATTGGGGTAGTACCCCTCACTCCATGACTCCGGTAAAACTGATAACCACTTTGCCACAAATGAGAGCTCTTGGTTTACCTCACGGGTGGGAACTAGTCAATCAGGTAGGGGTCGTTGCCCTTTTCCCTGGCAGGTCCTCTCAATGGGCCAACTACTTCGGGGTTCCTGTGGTACTCATCACAATGATTTTTAGGGCTATTCCCAAGTACTTCCCACAATTAAGCGGATAGGGATTATTCCCAAATTCGAACTTTCAATTGAAAGGAACAATACAAATGCGAAATTTTTTCTGGTGGAAATTCTATCCAATGAGCCCAAGAAAGTGCTCTGATACCAGATGTGAGGAACCTCCAACAATTAATTAATGAAAATGCACGATATATCAGAAATAACAGAACACATAATATATGTATTGATCGCAGGCCACTTCGAGGGGGAAACCTCCTTTGAGCAAGCTCAATACAAATAACTCTTGGATGCCTTCATTGGCCTCAACACGTACTTATATACTAAACCTATGCGCCAATACTATGGATCAATACCATGGAACATATAATACTACGAGATGACTTACAAAGCATATGCGTCCAATACTATGAATCAATACCATGGAACATATAATATTATGGGATAATACAAACTATGGATCAATACCATGGAACATATAATACTACGAGACGACTTACAAAGCATATGCATCCAACAAAAATATACTAACAAAGTAAAGAGAAGGGTTGACACATGTTCCTAACAAGAGATTATTATAGAGTTTCTGCACCCAATCCCTATGTTTAATTCATCCTCTTCATCACATGGGTAATGACTAGACGCACCGTATTTCTGACTCTCTAATATGGTCAACCACCCAACTATTGGGACAAATAGTTGTCATATTTTCTTTTAAGTGATAAATATAAGGGATGATTCCATCGTTCAACCATCTGAATGATTTCCTGCCACTGTCCCATTTCCTTCTCTTCTCTTCATACAAAACGACCCATGGTTGCGTTGCCTCTGCATTGCAAAGAAATTTTTTATTGATGGCGTCAATTTATGCATTCCTTGATGTATTCATGAAATGAAAAATGATAGTATGAGATCAAATATATATTATCAATTTAATTGTAAACAATTACTATATAGAAAATTGACAAACTTTAAGTGAATTACTCTTTTTTATGTGTCTTTTTCCATTTGTTTGGAGTAGCTCCCCTTCCCTGTTGTCCTCATCTTGTTGGTCATCCCAAACCATACCGCTTGGTGCGTTTCTAATTTGATGGATGTATTCAATAGTGTAATAGAATGACTCATATACTATGTACCCCCCTGCCATAGACCGCTCAGATTTTTCCCTCTGTATAACAAACCCATTCAAATTTTTAATGTACCTCTCCAAGAAGAACATTCAATGACATGAGACCACCCTATCTAATTCAACCTCATCAAGCAGGTGAATTAGAGTATGGACTTGTAAGTCCATGAAACTTGTGGGAAGTTCCTTCTTAAACATATAAACAATCTTAGCGATCTCTCGATGCCATTGTTGAATGCTAGCCATGTGAATCTCCTTTGACGTAATTCAACATTCAAATGCATATAATTTAGATATGGATTGTTTAATATCATGTGGGAAGTCATGGTTCACACAACTACGCATGAGAAAAGGATAATGACAATACAAAATAAACATGTAAGAAATTAATTGGCAAAAAACTGTGAATGATCAGCATATTATAACCTAAACTGCAAAAAGATAAGCATGTAATTGACATACATATCCTTAGAAGTTTCATATGGTCATGCAATTTCAACCCCGACAATTCTCCTTCTACTATGAAGCAACATCCCAGAGTCGACCCATACGATGAAGGCATCTTCACACTCAATATAACATCCTTTGCCAAAGAAAGATCATCTAAAGATCATCTTTCTTCAAAATCCATGGGACATAACCTTCTTTAAAAGACCAAGAGGTTCCAGGCTTTCCTCTACTTTCATTTCTTGGCCAATGTTTCGCTTTAGTCTGCAAAGAAATAATATCTCTCCTAACAGCCAATGTGTTAGATTTTTTCAATGATATGTGCCTCCATAAAGAAGATGAGACATTTTTGAACATATGCATGATATCCAATAAGTGGGAAATATTAATATGCTCCCAATATGTAAGCTCATAAAACACATATTTCCTTTTCATCCCAATGGGTATTTTCTCAACATAAGTGTCAAAAAATTCAAGATCATCAAACATAGGTTACTTGCAATTTCCTTCTCCTTCTCTGTGTTATATGCCCTAAGCCAGTGTGTTGGTGTTATTATTTCAGGTCTTAGGGTTCTCTCTATTTTACCATTGAAAGAATATGTTTATATTCTATAAGGGTGGTCATCTGGGAGGAACACCATAGAGAAATCATACACTGGATTTCGTAGGTGGTCAAACCACCTAGATTTTATTGAAGGTCCACAACATTTACATCCATGATACCCTTTTTTTAGTAGACCTGTGATGTAATTGTATACATAACACATTAATGCCAAAGAAGGAAGTTGCACCAAATTAGGTTTGTAAAATAACATTACAGATATAAGGAAATCAATCAAAATGCTTACTAGAGAAAACTCCTAGTCATGGATAATCATGCGTGGTGTATGCACATATTCCATAAAACGTAAAATACCTCTCCATTGAGATGGGTATTGATACATATTATACTTGTATCCCTTCCCATAATTACTTCAATTCATTGATCAATGGTTGGAGGTAATCCATATTCTTCACTTGTCTTCTACCAAGAACTATAAGAGCCTAAGATGTTTGTTCTTCATGGACAACCATGGAGGGATATTGTTATTGATCACTAACACTGGTCAAACAAAATAATTGGTCTTTTGGAGGGAATACAGGTTAACTCCATCCATGGTTATGCTCAATCGAAGGCTTCATACTTCATCCTTGAATTTATCAGGCCATGTATCCTCTATATGCTTCATGGTCATTGAATCTGCAGGAATCCACATAACTCTTGACTGACTTTTGTGCGAGGCATGCCACCCTTGAAAAATGATTAATTCTTTGCAACGAAAAAGCCTTTGAATCCTTGGGATTATGAGCATGTGCCTCAATATATTATGAGGAGGGCCATGTTCCTTACCCTTTTTCTTGACATATGGTACCTGTCATGCCCACATTTATGATGTATATCTTTGTCTGTGTATTTTCCTTTGTATAAAATACAATCATTCTAACATGTGTTATATGATATGTACTCAACACCCAAATTTTTTAGCAGTTGCTTTGCCTCTTTGCAACCGTTCTGGAGGAACTTATCACTTGGAAGTACCTTTTCGTTGAGTAACCTATAATTAGTGGGAAATATAAATGTATTGTCATTAAGCATGCAACATATATCTTTTCAACACAAATTTAATGGGAAATTCACGGTTAGTTATCTTAGCAGTGCCGAGAAGCATGCATCCGACATACCATACATTGCTTTCAATTTGTACAACAACATTTTTGTCTCCAATTGGGTAGACCTTGATATGCCCAAAGAGAGGGGTGGTGGAAGTAGATTTCAGGCTTTCGAAGAATGCATAGACAACATTAGCATCGTTCTCAAACTCATCTTGTTGGAATGAATTCAATAATATTCCCTCCATGGCATGGGTATCCCATAAGAAATCATCCATACCAACCTATATATCATTTTTTTCATCCCCAAGATGTGAAGAACAAGTGTGTTACATGTAATTTTGGTCATCATCATGATGGTGGATAATGTACCTTTTCCCTTGCCACAATCCCTGAAGAATATGCAAAAGCCTACTAGGAAGATGAGAATCATGAGGAAATTCCCTTTGAAATCCAAGTTTGGGAGAGTGTCACAGGTTTCTCTCTGACAACATGCGACAATCTCTGTTGTCGTAGGTTGCATCACTATAGGGTGTGACATTGTCTCATGTTTCTTTCATGTAAAGTGCGACACTGTCTTTTGGAAGGGAAAAAAGGGAAGGTTCGAGGATCTTCTAGAATCAAGCCCTTGTGGACACTCATCTCTTCCTATTTGGATGGATCTCAGCCGAACTCCTAAATATTTGGGATTTTTCCCTATCCTTCTCCCTCATTTTATCATCTCCCAACTATCTATTTGAGCTTATAAATACAATCCCAATCTCATGGAGGAGGCAGGGTGGAATCTTTGATGTGATCAGCCAAATGTTGGGGAAATTTTGATAGTTCCATAATGTTGTGGCCATTCCTTGATAATAATTCTTTGGAGCAAATCAAGCGAGTTTAGGAAAATGCATCATTGGAAGGGACCTTCACAACATCAAGGCAAATGGTTATAAGTCTGTTCCATTATTTGTTTATAATACAACAATATATTTCCTTTCCCATACAGATTTGTCTTCTTTAATTTAAATATTTAGAGCATTTCTCCTTGACTGTTTGCTTAGATATTATCAATAGTACATTGTTTCTTTCACTTGTATTTTTTTGACATGTTGTCTTCGTCTACAAATCACTAACCAAAACAAAGGAGTTGGGAAGCACAACTAGCAATGAAAACCTTCAATCACAAGGTATGAGATGAGATCTCTTTGCTAGTTAATACTTTGATTGTATGATCTAGGGAAAATATTCTTTCCTGTTTTGTTCTAGATTTGAACCATTCAAACTAGGGAGTTTAGTCTTTTCCCACATTGACCGAATTATCCATCAACAAAGTGTTACTATATATGTTTTGAATTGGTAACTCGGGTCGTAGTGGGAATTGGACAGTTTCTTGATTCAACCATGCTTTGCATGATTCCTCTCCAAGCTCTAATAATTTAGCGACCTTCTCTCCATTTAACACTGTATTAGGGTGCAACAGTAGATGGTAGATAGGTTGATCATTGTCAAAAGCTTGGTTGCAAAATTTATGAACATTAAATCAATGATATTAGTAAACATAATGCATTTAGTATGTTGAAACATTATACCAAACATTTATTAGAAGCATGGAATTTGTTTTCCAAAAGTACAGATGCAATCAACCACTTTGTAAAATGAAGGTGGAATTAAACAATATATTAACATCAATTCCATTGAAAATCCAAAAATACAATTACTCAATGATGTTTTTCTTATGCCCTAAGGGGACGTCTAAAGGTAGTCCCAATGCAAGCCATTTTTTATGAGAATTTGGTGGTATACAAAAGTTATAGTTTATTAACAACTCATCACCATGAGACAAACTACTTACTGCATGCACAACACCAAATTTGGATGCCATATTTTTCATAAATAAAACTTTGTCATTTAAGTGTTCCTAAATTGAATAATGAACACATACAATTATTTATGAACCCTACAATGTTCCCATGAGTGTGTGGATGACCATCAACACATAACAAGTTCTTCCTATTATAGTTTCCCGAAGCATAACCATTCATGCACATACTATACATGGAAATACTATGTTTGTATTTGACAATATTTAAGTAATAAGATCGACTATAAAGAGGACCACAAAATGGAATAAGTGCTACTGACTATTTGGGAGGAACAAACACATGTGAAAGGATAAACAACCCAAGATTTGCAACATCTATTTTAGACTTTGCAATCATGTAACTGTTACCACAATAGGAGAATTTGGTCCCAACATCGGACATAGGCAATGAATATGGCCAAGCACCATACAAAGCGTGATTGTAATTGGTTTGGTATTTACCTTGTAGATGGATGGGAAGACAGAATTCATCGATACTATCCAACAATTGAATCAACCTTTGTCTGTACTTGGAAAAGTTTTCTATTCACTCATACAAATTGGATCTCCTTGAAGAGATGTTTTGGGTAGTATTGATATCATACATTGGATCACTAGAACTCTTAGATTCCCTTGCAAATATGTTTTGGGTAGTATTGATATCATACATTGGATCACTAGAACTTTTGGTTGACTCAATAGAAGGAGATGGGTTGGTCAATTTAGGATGAAACATGGTTGATTTGGCTTCCAAATTTTCAAATAATGAGCATATGGAAGTGTTCCTACGTGTATTTTCTATTTCACCTATTGTACCATTGTCCACAGTGAGGGGTATTGGACCATGAACTTTGGTTATCCAGTCATTAATATAATGGGATAGTGCGAAATGCCTAGGGTTCACCTTCAACCCTTTACATTTTGAGCAACCACATACTACTGGGGTGTCATAAAAGAGAAATAGTTCATGATGAAGTACCATTGGTCCATGATGGTTACTAGATGATGGCATATTACAGTTGGTGGAGTAAAGTAGCCTTCCATTTTCATATATCATCTGCCTATGATATGTTTCTCTAGATAAGATCTTGCAACTTTTTGGGAGTGGTGGAGTATCATCTGCATCCGAATTTGATCCGGAATCATGATCCTGCAAAAGTCAATGCAAAATTATTCAAATGCATGTGAAAAAACAACATAAATTCAAATATAAATAAATATGGACTTATTGGTGATGACAATAGAGAAATTGAACTTTGAATGACATGGAATGAGCTGGAATTTGAAGAATCAACCATTTGATTTATTGGTTTTTTTTCCCTTACAGCTGAGTGAAAATACAATCAATACATGTCTTCATTCTTAAAAAAATAGATTGGGAAACAAACAATGTTCTATTTTCTTATATCATAACCGGTGCACATAAAAATTTATCGGCACACCAGTGTTCCTTAACAAGACGAATGCTCCAATGCGCTCGTTATATATGCGCACCGATTAAAACCTGCACAAGTACCTCCGCAAAGGACAAACCTCCCCAAAGTATTAATTGTGGAAGTTTACACTTCTATTTTTCTTCGTGCTGTGTCCGTAATATGCATCAATGTGCTATTATCTACTCAGTGCACTGCTATCTTGAAAAAATGTGTAAATATAAATGTTTAGTTTTACTAGTCTATATGGTGCACTTATATGATTTGAGTGCACTATTGCGCAGTGTCTACGTTGTGCACCGAAATACAGATTTAAAAAATAAAAAAAATTATATGCATGTTTATCATCAATGGGCCGAAATATCAAATGAAAAAAAGAGTGGGAATTTAATTTTAAGACAATGAGCTTAAAAATAAAAGAAAACCATAATCCCTAAACCTTTTCTGGCCAAAAATTTGAGGAGTGACTTATGCAAGAGAAATATATTGGGGAAGAGTTTGGAGGGACAAATTGCTTTGAAGAGAAATATGTATGGGGTCATCGTGGACAAATACAACTCTATAGAGAATACATTTCAAGTAAGCTTTATTTCAATAGAATAAAAACATGGCATAAATTTTATAAGTTTTTTGAAGAAAATAGAGAATATAAGAGTTACCTTCAATGTTGCAAACCCTTGTGTTCCTCTTCCTTTAGACTTACCTTCATCACTGCAAACTCTAGGGTTCTTCTTGCTTTCCTTTTGTTTTCTATTTATTTTTCTATTTCAGAATAAGAATTGATTTTTAACAATGTAAATTTAATGGTTATATATATTTGTATATGGGGATTTGGGTTGGTCTTGGACCAAGATCATAATGCATTTCACTTCGAAGCCGACCTATCTAGATTGTCCTTGTCATATTTTTTTTCAAAAACTCTTACTCAGTTTTCAGTGCGCATTTTACAGCAAAGCCACACCCGTGCTTTATATTAGGACATTTATTTTTTATTTATTTAAAAAATGTAAAAACCAATGGCGGCTCGTATTATACATACATTACGCACTAGTGCTTTATATCATATAAGGTGCACTGGTGCAAAATTTCTATAATGTGCGCATCGTTTGTCTCGAATACATTTTTACTTGAAATTATTTACTTATTGTGTAAACAAATATTTTATAATTTATGTGTTTCATCATGCATGCATTCATTGATAAAAAAATGGCCCATAACATATCACAAAATAAAAATCATAGCGAAGGGAGCGAGGGAAATTCTTCATTTGACATAAATAACATGGCAAGTTTTTTGTAATTTTAATATGAAAGCAATATATTGGGTTATCTATATGTTTTAATGATGTGCATTGGTTTATGCGTGTCATGCAGAGCAAAAATTTAAGGAATATCTATAAGATTGTTTGTAATGTGAGCGAAGAAGAGCAAAAAACTTTAAAAAATGATTGCAAATTGAGGAATTATGTGGATCAACAAGTGATTAACATGAGGTTTTTGTTTGGCTTCTTACTAACAATGATTTTCAACAATAATTGCTATCATGTTTCAAACTTTGGATTTCAAATTTGTTGAATGCTGTACAGGGACATAGAGAGAGAAAATAGGGCGCCCTAAAAAGATAAAAAATAAGAAGAATGTAAATGATGATGATGATTTGGTCATAAATTCAACTAGAGTTGTGCTGGAAGTTAATGAGAGGGGGGGGATGTTTTATAAAACTTTGAAGGATATCGTGGAAAGAATGTATAGACGTATTTTTCATTTACAGTACAAAAATCAATCCAATGACTCAAGAATCAAGTTATACGTAAACTATAGGAAGCGTTTCTGGAGCACTGGGCATTGAGACCAATGAGACTTGCAATGGCCAAAACATACAACAACAAAAAATATTATAAAAAATATTTTTCTTTCTTTAATATGTACATACTAGTCCAAAACATGCTTTACTAATATTTTTGCTATGCTTATTTTCATATAAATATTTATCATTTATTTCATTGTGCTTTTCATTTCCTAGGAAGATTGCTAAAATTCCAAATGAAGAACGACGTGATATCCAAAATATGATGGTAGGGATGTGAAAAAAGGTGTACCATGAGATGGTCAAAGAAATGAACACAATCACATCGTAGGGGGAGCCATCCCAACAACAACGTGCATCAAACATATGTAATCATTGTTTTATTTTTAATGTCCATAGATTTTAACCATCGCATGAAAAACTGATTTTCAATTGTTTTTTTTTAGCAGAAACGAAAAGAAAATGGCACCCATTCAGCGCACCATACGAGACGACATGGAAAAAAAGGGTTGATTTGCAAAGTTTGTGAGTACTTGTGGTTTGATTCAGATTTCATTTTTTGTTTGATGTTTATATCATAATTAATTCATAATCATACATGGATTTTTTCTAACAGGTGCTAACATATTGTGAAGAGCCATCGAATCATTTGATAATTTTACATTGGATTAAGTAATGGTTGTCAGTATATGTTGGGGTATCAAGGGTTAATTGAACAATTTGTAAGTAGCTATATTGTTTTATAATGTCCCTTATTTTATAATTAATGGAACAATAAGAAAAATTTAATTATATCTATGCTTTATCATGGCATATGAAACTCACATGAAACAAAGTATGGAGGAACCAACATATGATTTATTTATGATCGACATGAGGAATGGTTTTGAAAATATGTGTGAATTTTATGATTCATTTGTTGAATTGGTACATTTTTTCATTTACGCAGTTATGTATACTATATTGTCTATAAATGTATATATACTTATCACAATTTTTTTATGCTTGTAGATGGAACATGGAAATATTAAGCAAAATAAAGTCAATAAAAAAAACATTTCAAATAACTTAGAAACAATATCTCTTAGAGATGATGAAGAGATGGGGAATGGAAGCAGCTCAAGTGACTGCAACACTTCAAGCAATGAATGATGAACAATACATTTGAATGTTGTTACTGCAAGTTGTATATTTTGGAAGTTTTATCTGTGAAAACAAACATTCTTTGTAATGTGGACATATCACCCCAATTGGATGAGGATAGGTAATTGTACCAATTTCAAAAATGGATTTTTGATTGTCGACGGCTTTTATGTTGTCCCATATTTTGGATTCTTATTCATATATAATACAATGATTTTCTTCTTCTACTGGATTGTCTAATGTCGCAAAATGTTACATTATTGATTAAATATATGAATCATTTACATTGTGACTATGAACAAAGGTTTAATCAACATGATTATCCAAACACAATAGTTAAAATATAAAAATAAATATTACTATACAAATATTTGATTCTCGAATGATTAATTGAAAATTTGTAAAAATAAAAAGTAAAAAACTATATTTACATATCAACAACATGGAAAAATTCACCACAACACCTTACACACTCTATAAAATAAATAAAAACTATATTTACATATCTGCAACATGGAAAAATTCACCACATCACCATACACAATCTATAAAATAAATAAAAAACTATATTTATATATCCGCAACATGGAAAAATTCACCACAACAACATACGCAATCTATTTATTTGAACTAACCAGTGCCTTTTATTCATTTCCATGAACTGATGCCTACTCAAATTTTATAAATAAGTCTACTATCTTATATTAAACATTGTACAAAATACAACATCCACCAACCCAAATTTCTTCAAGGCTTGTCTGATCCATAAAAAAAATGTTTGAGAATTAAAAAAAAATACCCTAGACCCCTCTCCTGAAGGAGAAAATAGGGTGTACAAGCACTAGAGACCACATTGACACTATACTTCCACTACCAACTAGATAGACATAACTTAAAAGCCAAAGACTAGCCTTCAAAATTACCAGAATTGTTAGGCCCATGGTAACCAAAACTTAAGGCAAAAGATAAGTAAACAAAGTGACATCACATAATGGATATGGCACCTGAGATTCGGCCGTGGTTGGAGGCGCCTCCTCCCGACCTTTATCCTCAACGATGTCGTGAAACCCATCATCTGTAGCAGCTTTGACAGGAGCAAACACCCCCATTCGAGGGAGGTAGGAAATTCCAATCTCCTTCCCGATATCATCTATCTTCATATGAAGCAGATAGATGGGTGTCCTGGTACAATTCCTTCCAAAATGCAATAGGGATATCCTCAACCCTCTGTTTTTCCTAAGGATCAAGCACGACGCTGCCCTGGAGTCCCTTGATGACCCAATACAAGGTAACAGTTTTTTCATCGATCCCCTGATGGCCCCGCATTGATATAGGGTCCTGAATCCACTACTCGACCACAAATGACTCCACTGAGGGCATGTTCTCAACCACCTCTACCCAAAAACCATTCTCAAGTGATTCTAGGTCAGCTCGGACTGAGGGAGGGATTGAATCTCTATACTTCTAGGCTGCTTCCGCGGCACATAACTTATCACGGATGACTTTGCGCTTTCCTTGCGTGTCCAGATAGCCAGGCTCATCGAGTTGTTCTATAGCTTCCTTCACAGACAACCAGAGCACAAACCGCCACCCTATATCATGAAGCTCCTCTGGATCTCCACCTTCCTTAATGCTTGGGGACGACGACATGAAACAATATACAATCAAACCAAGAGTACAAGCATATCTTGGAGATCCACGATCGGTAACTACCTTAATGGACGAACTAACATCTGCACCAATTTCCACACTAAATTTGTCCAGAATCCTGTCAGATCCCAATTGTGCAGTCTACCACGCTGGAAAATATTCATTGCATTCTGCAACTTCAGGCTCACAAACAAGCCATGGGAGGGGGCCCTCCTTTTACCCGTTTGCATGTCGACCAAATCCTTGCGACCTGCGGGAATTATTTCATGGTGTTTATGCGTGTCAGTGTCAGAGCACCACATGCCTCATCCGCCAACGTATCCCGTCTCGAGTACACACCTGCATTCAGGGGATGCCTACTTAAATTTTAGCCACCAATGCTCTTTCACATTATATACGTACCATTGCTCTTTACATATGATATGGACTAGTTCAATATTTAAAATATAAGCACCAGTGCTTTTTGTCCAAAATATCTTCATTGGTGCTCATTGGTTTATTATACACACTAGTTCTTATTGGTACAATATACGTATCGGTGCTCATTGGTATTATATACACACCAATGCTTATTGGTACAGTATATGCACCCATTATATTTCAATACAAAATGTGCAACATTGCACAAAATACAACATCAACACCGGTGCATTTAAATATACAAACACACTAGTGCTTTAATAAAATATATAAGGCACCGATGCATTTAGGACAACACACCGGTGTTGTTACAATGTAATATATGCACCGGTGTGTGTGCATTAAAACATACCAACTGATGTGTATGAATGTACGCACCGGTGCTGTCACTATAATGTATAAGCACTGACATGTTTAATTTATAATATACACACTGGTGCATTTACATTGTAAGTATATGCACTGGTACATTTTAGTTATAGAATACACAACGATGCACTTATAGAGATATAAAACACCAAAGAAAAAACATCCGCTATAAAATATGGCCGCCTAGATTTTTTAGCTATAGTCAATATCCATTATAACCCCTGAAAAAACCTCTATTACCAAAAATAGATGTTGTAGTGGAGGTTTTTTGGACAATTTTTGTCCATCTTGTAACACCAAAAACCTCCTCTAAAAGGTGTTTTCCTTGTAGTGAATTTATAGTTGGAGGAAAGGCTAGGTGTGAAAATTTAAATAGACACTTGTCGACATAAGTATGCCAAATGTAACTCTGTTTTAGCCACATGTTTATAAAAAATTGAAATTTAAGTGTTTATGAAAATTTCAAGAAATTTTCATGTGGGCCCCAATAGTACCTTATCAATGGAGATATGACATGGATGTGCCACATGGAAAAGGGAGTGTGATGTGGTGAAACCACATGGAACGCGTGTGTAAGTGGTAGCACCAGAAGGGGTCAATTGCATGGGTGGCAACCATATAGGATAGACATGGATCAATATATGTTGTGGATTCCCATATTAAATTATGCATCTTTGATTTTTAGATTATGACCATTTGCAAGAAAGGAGATGCCTGTACCTTATATAAAGGGGTGATTGTGCGGAAAACTAAGATTAAATTGTGCATCTTTGATCATTAAATTGTGACAGTTTGTGCAAAAGGAGATGATCGTACCTTATATAAGGGGTGATTGCGCAAATGGTTGAGATTAAAACTTGAATCTTTGATCATTAGATCGTGATCGTTTGTGCAAAAGGAGATGATCGTATTTTATAAAGGGGGCGATCGCACTAACGATTGAGATTAAATCATGCATTTTTTATAGTGTCATTGTAACTGTTTGCGTCAGGTAAAGTGATCATCAGAGGCTAGTGAGGGTACCTCTCACATGAATGGATAAGATTTGATCACACATGTTCCATAGTGCGATCACAATTGTTTGTGCATGAAAAGAATGTAAGTTTAAAACCTGTGCAGAGAAGCAAAGCATACAGATTCTTTTAATCAAAATAGAGATTACACCACAACATTCACACATAATACACAAAGATTTACCCTGGAAACCCTTTATCTTGAAAACCAACAAAACTTAGAGCCACACCTCTTATTTTTCTCATATTGATTATGAACCACTCACAATACAAATATAGGTATTCCGCAACATCCAAAACCCTAATCCGTTAACCCAGATTAGAAAATAGACTCCAATCCCTTAACTGGGGTTAAATTACATATTTTTAGAAAGAACCAAAAAATAGGCCGGTCAAAGACGTACCCCCCCCACACACATGCAAAGAATATAACACATACTCAACATTCTCCCACTTGCTGTTTTCTTTGCATACAGGGGGTGCAATATTTTATTGGATTAGCAATCCAGGGCACAAATGCCCATTGCTTCTTTACACCAAGAGAACTTCTCAGTGCTCATAGATTTTGTCAATGAATGCAACATTCTTCAAACTGTTGAATTTCTCTAGTAACACCTTCTTGCTTTCAACCATGTCTCTTACAAAGTGAAATTTCACATCAATATGCATCGTTCTTGAGTGATAAATAGGGTTCTTTTCCAGGAATATTGCACTATGACTGTCACAATCTAACCTTACATCTTGTTGTTCAAACCCAATGTTCGAACACAATCTCTGCAACCATACAACCTATTTGTTTGCATGAGTGGATGCCATGTATTCAACTTCTATAGTTGATAGTGCCACTACAACCTGTCTCTTACTCATCCAACTGATAACACCTCCAAATAGGTTAAATACATACCCACTTGTAGACCTTCTACAATCTATATCTCCTACCCAATCAACATCAATAAAGCCATGTACATTCAACACTTTGTCTTGTCCAGTTCTTCCTTGATAATAGATTGCACTATCCATTGTTCCACACAAAAGCCTGAACACCCTCTTCATAGCTGTCCAATGCTCCTTTCCTGGTTTTGACATATACTTGCTCAAAACTCCCATTGCATGGGCAATGTCTGGTCTAGTGCATACCATGGAATACATCAAAATTCCAACTGCACGAGCATAAGGAACATGGGACATGTCTTCTTTTTCTTTTTCAGTCTTAGGACACTGTTTTGTAGATAATCTCACACGTGCAGGAATATGAACTTTTACTACTTTATATTCCTGCGTAGTATTGTTTCCACATATTTTCTCTGGTTCAGCTAGAGTTTTCTTTTTGCATGGTTTCTATTGATCTCCATCCCCAAGATGAAATTAGTAGCACTAAGATCCTTCATGTCGAACTTGGAGGATAGATGCGTTTTTACCTCCTTGATAACCTTCATGTTGTTTCCAACCAACAACATGTCATCGACATACAACACTACATAAGCAAAATGTTGTCCAACAGGCTTGTAGTAGACACAGTGATTAGCTTTGCTTCTCACAAATCCCAGTACCAATATGTATGTGTTGAACTTCTAGTACCACATCCTTGGAGACTATTTTAGACCATAAAGGGACTTCTTTAGCTTGCAAACAAGCTCCTTCTTACCCTTTACTATAAATCCTTCAGGTTGATTCATGCAGATTTCTTCTTCTAGGTCCCCATGTAGGAACGTTGTCTTCACATCCATCTGCTCTACTTCAAGATCAAAAGTAGCAACAATAACAAGAAGGAATCTAATAGAAGTTAATTTTGCAACAAGAGATAATATTTAACCAAAATCAATTCCCTCTACCTGAGAATATTCCTTTGCTACCAAGTGGGATTTGTACTTCTCCACTTTACCTTCTGCATTCAACTTCTTTTTAAACAACCATTTGCTGTCAATGGATTTTCTTCCAGCTAGTAACTAAACTAGATCCCAAGCTTTATTTTTTTCCAAGGCATCCATTTTTTCAACCATGGCCTTCTTCTAGAGATCGCTATCCTATGAATCAATAGCTTCATTCACATTTCTAGGACCATCATCAATAATAAATAAATCAAAATTAGACCGAAAATTAGGAGGGGAATACCTTTCTGGTTTCCTTCTTTCATGAGATGATCTCCTCAAAACTGGGTTATGAGGTTCTTCTACTTATGATTCAGCTTCTTTTGTTGAGTCAAATTCTTCATCTTCTAACTCAACCTCTATTTTCTTTGGTTCCTTTTCCATTGGAGTCACTTCCTATCTGGGAACATCTTTGATCTCTCTAAAGACAACATCCCAACTATAAACAATCTTCTTAGTTATATGATTCCAAAGCTTATAACCTTTTAGACCATATTTATAACCAATAAAGATACATTTTTCAAATTTATTATCCAACGTACTCCTTTTCTCCTTTGGAACATGTACATAAGCATCACAGCCAAAAAATTTCAGATGTTTAATAGAGGGTTTCTTTCTAGTCCATACCTCATGTGGAGTTTTGTCAACCAATGTTGATGTGGGTGATAAATTTACCAAGTAACATGCAACATCCACTGCCTCTGCTTAGAATTCTTATCCTATCCCGACACTGCTAAGCATGCTCCTTGCCTTTTCCAACAACATCCTATTCATCCTTTTTGCAATTGCATTCTATTGAGGTGTGTATGGAGTAGTCTTTTTTTTTTTCCTTGGAAAAAGTCTGTAATTTTATTTAAAAAATATGAACAAAATTACATTCTGCACATGTAATAGGATCACATAGATCCCTACATTGTCACATATTTACATTCCCATGGCTCGGGAACAAACCCTCAAACTCCCAAAAGAAAGAAAACCAGTGAATTAAAACAGGCTTCAAACCCATCAAAACCAGAACCACATAAGAGATCCACAGCTCCCAGGATCTGCCTCCATTCCTCAGGCTCCACTCCCGTACGCATCCGCCTACCTCCCATCAGCAAAGGCAGTCCAGCCTCAATAAAGAGGGATATGACAAAGCTCCCTGCAGCGAGCAGGAAGGCAGCGACTATAAAGTGAGCAACTCCCAGAAGAGGCAGCAAACCTTGTAAACAATGAGCAGGAAACCGATCCTATCCACGAAATCCACAAACCAGAAACCGTGCATATATCAAAAACAATGAATCCGGCTGTACATACAGTCTTCATATATCCGAATACTGAAAGAAAACCTATAAACCCATCAACCATGAATGGCATAAGAAAATGCCATAGGTGAAAGAAAAACCCAGATAAAGAACCGTCCCAGAATCCTTGAAATGAGAGCATTTCCACTAGCATATGTAAACCCCCGATCGCCGAAGACAATGCCGCCATAACAGCCCAAAGCAAGGATGCAGATCCCCATGGCAGCTGCCACCGAAAAGGCTGCCGAGATGACCGCCTACCCTCGACGAATCAGGGTTTAGGATACCCGTCGCTCAATGTTCGTAGCATACACCAACAGCAATGAAAGGACCGGAGCCCTCGCTCTGCAGCCGCCAAAATCGCTGCCGATCACGCCTCGCCTCGGACCAGCATCCATCAAAAACATTCGCTACCCGCCGCCGCCACTGCGTAACCGAAAGAAGCCAACCCCTAATGGGTCGCCGCACCAAGTCAATACCAGTCACTCCAAGGTGGAAAAAAAAAAAAACCCATCTGCCGGCCTATTACAGGAAACCTACGCGGGGAGGAGAGGAACAGCCATGGAAGGATCCATGGCCGCCTGATAACTTCGACGAGAGTCGACTCTCAAAACCCTAGCTCGTTTGCAGACTAGATTTTTTCGTCTGTCTTTTGGTCTGTATGGAGTAGTCTTATTCCTTTCTATACCACACTTCTTACATAATTCATCGAATTCATTCCCACAGAACTCCCCACCGTTATCTGTCCTCAAAACCTTTATTTTATTTTCTGTTTGATTCTCTACAAGAGCCTTAAATTATTTAAACTTGGAAAATACTTCATATTTCTTTCGAAGGAAATAAATCCATGTGTTCCTTGAGAAATCATCTATAAATGAAACACAATACACAGATCTACCTAATGATGGAACAAGAACAAATCTTAACACATCATTGTGTATTAACTCTAAAATTCCCTTTGCTCTTGTAGCACCAGATGCAAATCTTACTCGATTCTGTTTTCCATATATACAATGCTCACAGAAATCAAAATTGAGTGTGCATTCAGACATACCTTCAACCATACCTTTACTTTGTAATGCTCGAAGTCCCTTTTCTCTGATATGCCCGAATCTTTGATGCCATAGCATTGTCTTTTTTCCTGATGCAGTCAAGGATTTGTCTTCTTTATCTCTTCTCCTAGGCACAACATAACTGTTACATTCATCGATGATGGTGCTTCCCAATAGTCTATACAAATTTCCCCTCCGAACTCCCCTCATTAGAACCATTGATCCTCGAACCATTTTGTATTTGCCATTTCCACACACATTCTGCACACTTGCAACATCCATATTTCCAACATATATCAAGTTTCTCGCTAGATTTGGAATGTGTAGTACTCCAGGAAGAGTTCTAATCCTTCCATCCTCGAGCTTCAACTTAACTCTTCCACGTCCAATGATATTGGTTGGTGAACCATATCCCAAGAACACATCTCCTCCATCATACTTTTCATATTCACAAAACCACTCCCTATGAGGGGTCATATGACACGACGCACATGAGTTAATCATCCATATATCACAATTTGAACGATTACCTATGGAAGCTAGGTACACATCCCCTCCTTATTCTGAGGAGGTATTCACCTCTATGGAAGGGGTATCCTCAATTCCCTTTTCTTTATCAACATTCTTATACTTGCAATAATTTTTATAGTGCCCAACTTTACCGCATTTCCAAGACTTATAAATTTTCCTGGAAATTTAGATCTACCCTTAGATTTAGATCTCCCCCCAAATCCCTTATTTTTATTTCTCTCTTGGGGGTGACCTCTGATAGATAAGGAATCCATGATATGATTATCCATGGCTTTCCGCCTCATCTGTTCTGACAATATGGATGATACTATTTCATCAAATTTTAAGGTTGCTTGACTAGCACTACCTATTGCCATAATTAGGTTATCCCGAGAATCTGGCAAGGAACACAATAATGTAATACATTTATTTTCTTCAACCATTTTAATGTCAACAGAGGCTATTTGACTTACCAGAGTATTGCATACATTTAGATGCTCTGAAACTGTGTTGTTTTCATTTATTTTGAGGTGATACAATTTCTTTTGCATAAACAACTTGTTTACCAGAGATTTTGGTTGATACAAAATCCCTAGCTTCATCCAAAGCTTTACCGCACTATCTTATCCTGAGACGTTCAACAACACAAAGTATGATAAGAACAGTCATATTGTACTCATTGCTCTTCTATCTAATTTATCCCAATCTTCTTTCAATGTTCTAGTGGGTTGTTTACCCAGATCCACAACAATCCACTATTCCCGATCTACAACCTCCATTTTGAGCTTCCATAGATCAAAGTTTTGGACATTAAATTTCTCGATCTTAGTTCTTGAACTGCTTGCCATTCTCTTTCAATGCAGAAATCAACACTGCAAAGCTACCACTGAACCTAGGTTTATCACATACCCAAGATCTATCAACCGCGTTGAATCGTCAACAACACAGGCGTCCCCCTAAAGCCAATAATCAAGCTCTGATACCAAATGTAAGTTTTAAACTTGTGCATAGAATCAAAGCATATAGATTCTTTTAAGAAAAATAGAGATTACACCACAACATTCACACACAATACATGAAGATTTACCCTGGAAACCCTTAACCGAGAAAACCAACAAAACTTAGATGCACACCTCTTATTTTTCTCATATTGATTATTAACCACTCACAATACAAATATATATATTCCACAACATCCAAAACCCTAATCCGTTAACCTGGATTAGAAAATATACTCCGATCCATTATTTGAGATTAAATTACATATTTTTCGAAAGAACCCAAAAATAGGCTAGTCAAAGACGCACCCCCCCACACACATGCAAAATAATATAATACATACTCAACAAAGAAGAGTGTACCTTATTCCAAGGGTTACTTGCAAAAATGGCCCATATTTGATTGGAATCAAGATCGATGAAGGATATTTAGCATGAGTTTTAAACAAGTTGTGATGGCATGGAAATGGTCGAGGATGACATGGAAGCCCCCGATGATGACACTTGGGATCTGATGCCACAGGAGAAGTGACATGTCACCCCACATCAGTATCCTATACACTAGTAGAAAATTAAAAAATTAGGCGCAAAATTGCTCAGAATTGAGTGAAACTATTGCCATTCCAACGCCATTTATGGAGGCCATAGAAATGCCAGAGAGGGACATTAGCCTATTCCGCTCCAATTTTTATCAAAATTGGAAATAGGGGTTTTTGAAGGCCAACACCCAGAGGATGGACATGGGCCCAAATTGGACTAGAAATTTACGGTGCAATCATTTTCTAGTTGTGACAATAAACCTGGGTGGCAATTGGTGAAACTACAAAGGATGTGAAGCTAAGATGTTGAAGAAGGCCAAAATATGCTATTTGGGCGTGCACAAGGTCGATTCTTAAAAATTTGGAGGCAAAAGTGACCCAAGAACTCATAACTGGACTATTTTCTGATTTTGAAATTTTTCCTACTCATAGAGATGAAAAACTTTGCTTAGAGGTGATTTTTTAGAAATCCTTAGTTTGTGAGATAACAATTTTCAGTGAAATTTTCATGTCTAGAAGAATTTCAGAAGTTCAAAGTTGGCAATTTCAGAATTTTATAAAATATGAATGGAGCATTAGATTTGAGTGTTGAAAGTGTATGGGTACTCAAAATCATATGGGTTATTAGCACCTAATCCAAAAAATTCTAATTCTTTAAAATTTTCTTCTACAAGTCTCAGAAGTTGGACATTCATAATAAGAGCATCCACAAGAACGGTGGTATATTGGTCAAAAATTGTGAATTTAAAGAGATGTAACTTTTAACTATGATATCAGAAGTGAATGTAGGTATACTCACTAGAAAGAGGATTAGTACGAGAATAAGCACAATGAATCTTATTAAGAACCAATTCTTCTTATCTTTCAATAAATTTAATAGAAAAGGGGCTTGCAGCCTAATTTGACCAAAACTGTCAAATGGGTATTTTTAGAATTTTTCTGTATGCATGAAATTTTTTATGAATTTTTGGAAACTTAGGTTTATCTCACAGATTTAATGATATGAAGATATTGTATATACATGTTTACATTATTTATAATACAAATAAGATTTCAAAGCAATATTGGAGCAACAAAAATGGAAGATGATGAAATCCCACATAGTCATGAAGAAGAGGTCATAGGTATAAATATCAGTGTGTGAAATGGAGAGATAGAGTCTAATGGGAATAGAATAAAAAATGGAATGATAGATATGATTGATACCATGAAGATTTTGAATATAGAGGTGTAAATTTGTAGAGAATACAACGAAAGAATATTAAGGGCTCATGAGCAACAAAATCAGCTGAACACTCAATCATGCAAAATTAAAACCTGTTATAGAGACAAATGTAAGTTGGATTAGTTTCATTTCATGAGAAACAAGATAAGGAAATTTAAAAGAAGAGATCCCATGAAAAATCTAGATACTCTAAGAGTGCTACTAGGGGTCATAGGCCTATTCACCATCTCATGCAACTAGGAGGTCATATACAACTAAGGATTCTAGCAACAACCCATAAATGTCTCAAATTAGGAATCATAAATGAATACATGTGGAAGAAGTGCTACAAGGGGAGCTATAGAAGATCAAGCTCCCTACTTTTGATGGTGAGAACAAGAAGGGAGAAGATGTGTGATCTTGGTTATTGGGGATGATGAAATATCTTCTATTGCATAATTATTCTTCAAATATGGAGGCCCAAATTTCCATTTATAACCTATAGGGGAAGGCTTCCATGTGGTGGGATTAGTTATTTGAAGTGAAGCATATCAGTGAAATGAGATTTTCTTGGAAATAGTTCAAAAAGTACTTTCAACAGAAGTACCTATATGAACATTACTATAAGAGGAAAATGGAGGAGTTTTTTGAGCTCAAGTTGGGATCGATGAACATAAAGGAATATGAGAGAATTTTTTTGGAGTTGTTGAGGTATGTTGGGCTCATTAAGGAATAGAAGGTAAAAATCCAGAGGTCCCTGAGTGGATTTCCTTCATTTTAAAAATACAAAATTTAGTATGATGAAGTTAAGACTCTTGACGAGGCAATCGAAAAGGTCAAGCACCTATATGATCAGAGCAAAGAAAGGTAAGATGTTCAAAAGTATTGGAAATATAAGAATATAGATAAGCAAGAGAAAAGGAGGAAAGGATTCAAACCTCCATTCATAAGGAATCACCATAATCCATTTCAACAAAGTGATCCAACTTGGAATGGACCAAGGACGACAGAGTCTCAAGGAAATGGGATGAATCAACAAACCAAATGTTGGAGATGTGAAGGAAATAATTTGTATAAGGAGTGTCCTCTAAGGAGAGATAGAATGAGGATAATGCACAACATACATGAAGATGGTACAATGGAAGATTTGGCCAGAAATATCCCAAGAATTTATGCAGTATTGGACAATCGATAGGCATATTTCCAGTTCAACATGATTGAGGTTGAAGGTAAGATTACCAATCAACCTATTTCCATTCTAATTGATTCTGTAGCAAGTCATAGTTATACTTCTGTTGACTTGGTTAAAACATTTCATTTAAAGAGAAGCAAGCATGACAAATCTTGGATGGTTCAGTTGGCTACTAGAACAAAGAGGAAAATCAATGAGTTGGTAAAGGATTGTCCATTAGACATGATTGGACTTCATACTATTGAAAATATGACATAATAGCACTAGGTTCATATGATGTCCTTATTGGGATGGATTGATTAGATGCACACTATGTGGTATTGGATTGTCATAATAGTCATTTAATTGTTTGGATGAAGAAGGACAACAAAAGATATTTAAAATAATTCCAATTCCTATTACCGTAAGAGAAATTTCATCTTTGTAGTTGAAGAGATGCTTTAGGAAGGGGTGCCAATTATATGCAACTCATGTAGAAGAGCCAAAAAAGAGTAAACATCCAAGCTTAGAGGAATTTCCAGTATTACTAGAATTTGCAGATGTGTTTGAAGAAATACCTGGGTTACCACCAAAAATAGACAATGCCTTCTCTATTCATTTGATGCTTGGGTCTGCCCTAGTTTCTAAATTGATATATAGAATGAGTACACCTGAATTGAAAGAGTTACAGATGCATCTTGAATAATTATTGAAGAAGGGGTGCATACACCCAAGTGTGTCTCCATGGGGAGCACCAGTTCTTTTTGTGAAGAAAAATGATGGTACTTTAAAGTTATGCATTGACTTCAGGTATCTGAACATGGTCATTGTGAGGAATACATATCCTCTTCCTAGAATTGATGATTTGTTTGATCAGCTAAAAGGATCAAGGATTTTCTAAAAAATGGACTTGAGATTAGGTTAACATAAGGTAAGGATTAAAGAAGAAGACATCAACAAATGCACCAACTACCTTTATGTGTTTGATGAATGGTATATTAATGCAATATTTGGATAAGTTTTCCATTGTTTTCCTAGATGACATTCTTATTTATTCCAAATTAGAGGAGGAACATAAAGATCATTTGAGATTGGTTCTACAAGTGCTAAGAGAAAATTAGCTTTATGTTAATATGAGTAAATGTTCTTTTTATGAGAAGCAGATTCAGTACTTGGGACACATTATCTCTACAAAAGGCATAACAGTAGTTCTAGTGAAAATTGAAGCCATTATGGGATGGCACACACCCAAGAATGTATCGGAGGTAAGGTCCTTTATGGGATTGGATGGATATTACAAGAGATTCGTAGAAGTATTATCAAAACTAGTGGCACATCCAATTACATCCATGTAGAAGAAAGGAGAAAAATTTGAATGGAAACCCAAGTGTCAAGAAAGTTTCCAACAATTGAAGAGATTGCTCACAAGTACACCAATTCTTAAGATTTCTGATCCAAATAGTGATTTTGTGGTATGCACAGATGCTTTCCAAGAAGGAATTGGTGGAGTCCTTAAGCTAGATGGACATGTGATTTGTTATATGTCCATAAAGCTTAAAGAGCATGGAAAGAAATATGTCACTCTTGACTTGGAGCTTGCTTCATTTGTACTTGCATTAAAATTATGGAGACATTATCTCATTGGTAGAAAATTTGAGCTAAGAACATATCATAGTGGGATAAAATATTTATTTGAGAAACAAACTTTAGATGCTAGACAATTAAGATGGAAGGAATTTTTGTATGAGTTTGATTTTGATATCAAACATATCAAAGCCAAAGAGAACAAGGTTGCCGATGCACCCAATAGAAGAGTACTTGGAATGCATGCTATAGCCATTAGCATGTGCAAATTAGATTTAATAGCCATAGTTCTTGAAGTTGTTATTTCATATCAGCATTATCTTCAAGTAAAAGAATCATTGCAAAAGGAAAATGTATAGAAGAAATATAAAGGATACATGTTGGAAAATGATGTGATTCTTATGAATAATAATATAATTTATATTCATAATTCTGTTGAATTGAGGAAGCTAGTAATGGATGAGATACACAAGGTTCCATATGCAAGACATCCCAAATATCAAAATACTATTACAAAAATAAGAAGTCAGTACTTTTAGCTAGGAATGAAGAAAGACATTGCTATGTATTTAGCAAGATGCATGGAATGTCAGAGAGTAAAGGTTGAGCATGGACATCCAACAATATTGCTTCATCGATTTCCAATACCAGAGTGGAAATGGGATGCAGAGACAATTGATTTCATCACCAAATTGCCTAGGACAGCAAGGAAACATGATTCAATCATGGTAGTGGTGGAAAAGTTGACAAAGGCCACTCACTTCATGCCAATCAAGTCAACTCACAAGGAAACTAACACAATAGAAATTTATATGAAAGTGATTGCAATATTACATGGAATACCCAGGAAATTGTTTCAGACATAGGTCCAAAATTTACTTCAAATTTTTGGAAAGGGCCATTTAAAGGATTTGGAACAAATATGAATATGAGTACAACATATCACCCACATACATATGGGTATATTGAGAGAGTTAACCAGGTTATTGAAAATATGCTCAAAATATTTGTGATGGATCAACCATCCAAGTGGGAAGATTACTTGCATTTGGTGGAGTTTGATTATAGTAATGGATATCATGTATCTTTAAAGATGAGTCCATTTGAAGCCTTGTATGGCGGAAAATTAAATACTTGAATCAATTAGGATAATCAAACAGACAAAGTGGTAATTGGGCCAAAATTGCTTAAAGAAATGGAAGAGTAGATGGTTAAGATTAGGTAGAATTTGAAAACAACACAAGACATGCAAAAACGTTATGCAGACAAGAGAATAGTAGCAAGAGAATTCAGAGTTGGTTAACACGTGTATATAAAAGTTAGGCCAAAGAAGAGTTCCCTAAACCTTGGGATATGTCGTAAGCTAGCGCCTAGATACTATGGGCTATTTGATTTATTATACAGGATAGGGCTTGTTGCATATGAACTTGCATTACCTACTTGCATAAAAGTGCATAATGTGTTTCATGTGTCAGTATTGAAAAAGTATGTGCGCATCATGGATGTGAAAGTCACATTGTTATGGAATAGGGCCATCGGGAAGGTAAAGGTCCAGTGGACCCATTACAACCCTCAAGAAGCAACATGGGAGCTTGTGGATGTTATGCAGGAGGCATACCTGCAGTTGTTTGGAAATTTTGAATGAAATTTTGTATATGTACATAATATTGATATGCATTGGGGAGGGTGCATAAATTAAGGGGGAGGGGAATGTAACACCCCATTTTGACCCCATCATGTAATGATGCAAATATGCATATAATGATGAAATGGATATAAGCTATACAAAAATTGTCTAGTATGACCAAGATGATGTAATTATGTACATTTTATGTTTAATATAAAAACCATGACTACTGCAGACAATGAATGATGAAGAAGAGATGGGGGGGGGCTATGATTCCATTAGAGGGGAAAGTGAGAAGGGGGTTTAAGGGGGGAATGACCCTAGTGAGTTATAAGTTCAAGTCATTATCCTTATTATTCCTTTTATCCTAAATTTTATAAAGACTCGTTATTAAAGAACATTAGCCATAACTTTGAGATAATTATCCTAAGCTTGGGATTAGAAGGGGAAAAGTGAAATTTACATGCATGCCACTTGTCTAGTTCTCACATGCATATAAATTATTGAGAACTATTTCATTTAATAATATTCTATTAATAATTGAGCCCATCATCAAATACTAGAGCCTAAAGTTGTACCAGAGGACAATGAGAATTACAGAGCTGTAAATACATTTACACTGGGATATTGGTGCTGGGAAAAATTGAGTTTCCTTGCAAGAGAACATGTCTTGCAACTTATTTTACTATAGTCTCAACACAGAGAGTACCTGGATGACCTGTGCTAGAGCCCTAGAAGGGAATTGGGAATTGCTCGAGGGAATGTTAACTCAGAGAAGGGGAACTCATTCTTTGGGTTGTGTAGGCTGATGGGGGAGGAGTAATAACTGATTGGGACAAATTTGGAGGGTGGTTCAACACCTATGAATTTGTTAGGGTATTGAGATGAGTTTTCCTTCTTGTGGATTGATAGCCCTATCTCGGGGGTGGCCTCTGTTATAGAGAGAACTGGTAGAGAAAAGTTCCTATAGTTGGGAGGAACAAACTTAGTCTGCAGTTAGTTGGAGGACATTTTAAGATATGTTTCTAACTATGTATAAAATGCCATGTATATATCTTTGTGTGCATATTGTTTAATTTATTGTTATGTGAATATCTAATTGCATGGATTTCTTAGGATGATATGACTGGATTCATGCTTAAATGTGCATGTATGTTTTAGTATATGCAAATGTTTAGTTTGGGAAACCATACATTTAATTTCTGCTATAAACTCGATAATGAAAATTATGAAAAACAAATTTGGGTATTAGTGGTGAACTATGTAAGTTACTTGAGTACCCCGTGGCCCCAAAGGCATGGTAAGGTTACTGGGTATGTGGCATGTAATGTACCAAAATTAATATTAATTAGTTTTTATAATAGGTAGTTGTTAAAAATTGAGGAGTTGCATCTTCTCATCATTGTTGTATAAATTTTTGGTCTAATTCAGTTAATGATATATTTATTATTTATTTGTTTTCCTCCAAATTGATATCATAATGGTGTCTTCATTGGGCCGGAGGTGCGTGGGAGAATGGATTTATGATTTCGTTGTGCATGGGAGTGTGAAGTTGCAAGATCAACATTTTTAGGCTATGTGGATCTTGCTTATGACATTACTGCGTGCCTATTACGAGACTGCCATTTTGAGCCTATGTGGAGCTTGTGCAGGCCATTGTTTCTTGCATGGAGCCTACGCATGCCATTTTTGCTTGGAGCCTACATACACCTACACATGAATATTGGTACCATCACTACTTAAGAGAGTACATAAAAGGATGTGCACTCAATCACTACCCTTGCTGACTCAAGGAGACTACATGGAGGCCTATGTGTGAATGTGTGTGGAGGTGCACATTGAGGTGCATGATTGTGAAACTTGCATGTGGTTTTATGTGGAAATTCATGTGGGTTTATTTTCATGGAAACCCTATACAATAAACTAAGTTTCCATGAGGAATTCAAAGGCTTCGGGTGCCACAGGAAATACGTTATCTAACACAAGCAATATGTCACCTAACAAAGAGCTAAGTGACAACATAAATGAATTAAAATCCTTGATGGGTGAGATCTCCGACAAAATTACTTGTGTTGATATAAATAAAATAAACACCACCATGAATGAGATATCCAACAAACTTAGTGGTGTAGATACAAATAAACTAAACACCGATGTAGAAATGATCTCTAGCAAACTCAACGGTTTAGATAAAATTTACAACAAAATCAATGAGATGGATGACGTCTCTAGAAAACTTGAGAGTGTGGAACATGCAGTTAAGGGATGTAGTGAGAATCATTATGCACACAAGTCCCAAGTTACAGCATTGGAAAGTGAGAATAAGGAATTAAGTAGCCCCAATTCTCACTCCCCTTTTCTGCCACCAAAACATTCATCCAATTTTGGATCGTTTCATGGATTTACATATAGGCCAAAGGTTGATGTACCAATATTTGATGGAGAATATGATAAGGAAAGCACAAGATGAATAAATAGATTTAAACTCTATTTTGAGGTGCACCATATGTACAATGATGAAGAGAAAATTAATTTCATGTCACTACACCTAAAAAATTAGTGTGCAATTGGTTCTTGTGGTGGCACTCAAAATCTCGATCAAGTAACTAAGATACATTCAAAAAATATTTATTCAAGAGATTTAAAAAAATCGAAGAAAATGAAGCCTTCTCCAAACTCACTTGACTACAATAATTGGGATCGATGGATGAATTTTTCAATGAATTACATGTGTTGGATACTTGCCTGCTTGATTTACCATATGAATAGATCCTACAAATTTCCATGTTAGGATTGAACGAAACATAAGAATGAACTGAAAGTGATAAATATCAAAGATGTATAACAAGCGTGATTAAAGGAAAAATAATCAAGGAAAAAAGAGTTGACCTATCAATGGGATATTTGGTCCTGATCCAAAAGACCAAGTTCAAAGCATATCATCCCTAACAAAAGGATTTTTCCTTTTGAAGTAAAGGATGATAGAGTTGGTGCTTTAGATGCCATGCTCCTAATTGGAGGTTAGGCCACAAATGTGAGGATTTTTTTTATTTTTTATTTTTTATATGTGCGAAGTACAAAGCGATAGTGATAAGGAGGTAGGTGATTTATCTCCTTTTGACATATAATTATAAGATTTGATTAAATCCTGGAAAATATAGTACCAAAATACCATTCCAACACTCTCGTCTACCATGATGATGTGTATTTATCAACCCAAAAATCTCATTTTTTTTGGTTACATTAAAAAAACAAGAGTAATGATACTTATATATAGTGGAAGGTCACATAATTTCATCAATATTATAGTAGAAAAAAATTAAATATGATTGTCTACCCTACATTTGCATTTCAAGTAGCAATTCCAGGGAACCAAACCACTGCAAGTGATAGGAAATGTCATAAGGTAGAATTGCCTATTAATGATTATCAATTAAAGTCTCTTATGTATGCCATGGATATTGGGGGCTTGAATTTGTATTGGGAGCCCAATGACTAGCCACAATTGGTACAGTGGGGTTAAATATACAAAAACAATTCCTAATATTTTTTGAAAATGGAAAAAAATACAAATTTCAAGGGATTGAGATCTTACTCCCCCGAATAGTGTCATCCACAGAATGGAGAAAATGATTAAGAAAGGATCCCAAGCTGATCTATTACACTATTATTCAATGGAAAAATCTTCTATCAAAATAAATGACACAGAGGGACTATATGAGATTCTTGGGAAATATAGCACTATTTTTCAAGAATTACCTCGTGGTATTCCTCTAGTACGATCTAGATATCGCATCATATAATTAATTATGTGATTGGACCCAATTAGAAGAAAATATTACCGACAATATCATAGACACAAAATAGAAATTGAACACTTAGTTCAAGAATTATAGGATTGTGGTGTTATAACCCAAAGCAAGATTTTATTCTCAGCATTAGTGATACCTGTAAGGGAAAATTTGGGTTATACAGACTCTATATCAATTACTAGGGATTAAACAAAATTACCATAAAAGATAAGTTTTCCAATCCATTTGTGGATGAACTATTGGAAGAGCTCCATGATGCTAAGTATTTCTCCAAGCTTGATCTAAAATTAGGCTATTACTAGATAAGAGCACGAGAGGAGGACATTCCCAAAACTACCTTCCATACCAATGAAGACCTATATGAATTTTGTGTCATGACTTTTGGAATATCCAATGCCCCTACTACCTTTCAGGTAGTAGTGAATGACTTATTCCATCCTTACTTGCATAAGTTCATACTTGTTTTCTTTGATGATATACTTGTCTACAACAAAAAGTGGAGCTTACGCCTCATACAAGTTGAGATAGTGTTGAAAATATTAGAAGAGAATAACTTCTACACAAACAAATCAAAATGCAACTTTGGAAGAGGAGAAAAAGAATTATTGCGCCACATTGTGTATCATTTAAAGGAATCAAGGTAGACCCAAAGAAGACCTTGGCAATTATTGTGGCTTATGCCCAAAATGATCCCATCAATATGAGGGTTCCTAGGTCTTATAGGGTATTATAAATATTTGTAAAAACCTATGCAAAAATTGTGGCTCCATTAATAATATTTAAAAAAAACCTTTGGATGTATTGTGGCCACAACATCTGTAACATTACAAGAGTAAATTAAATAATTTTAATATTATTTTCATTATATTTATTTATTAAATGTCGACCTTAGAAGGACACACTATGTAAATTTGCCTCTTCACTTGTATTTAAGCTGTATGTAGTCCTTGTAATTTTATCATCATCAATAATAAATATCTATCTTTGGAAATTCCATTCCAAGTTGGTATCGGAGCTCCAGGCATTCACAATTCTTCTTCATCTTCCATTCTCCTTATTTCTCTCGGCCCACATTATTCCCTTCGCTCACTCTCCACCTCTCCATTATTCATCTCACTACTCATCCCCCATATCCATTTCTCCCCACACTCCACTTCCTACTGTGATACACTCCACCACTCCCATTGCTGCTTATTGTTCCCTTCCACGCCACTGCTCTCCTCCCTTCCATGCATTCACTTCCACGCATTTCCTTTCACCGCCCGCAACTACGCACTCCTCCTCCCTGGTCGCTCCTCTCACTCCACTCTTCCCACCCTACCCACCCTCCCCCCTCTTTCTCGCCACCACCCTCCGCCTGCAACCCCCACAAATCCACTCCTTTCCCCCATCTCTTCTCCATAAGGGATTCGAAACCCTACGTCCCCTCTTCAAACAAAATACAATCATTAAAATAAAAATAAAAATTATTATTAATATTTTTTATATGCCATTTAAAACTATTGACGTATTATAATAATATTATTATTATCATTTTAATAATAAATTATTATTATAATTAGTATTTTAATAGTTAAGATTTTCCAAATTCAAGGCTTGACAAGATGAATACAAGAACCACTGAGAGAAACCCTCCAGAGAACAAGGATGTGCAAAGGAAGTCAAAATATGATCTCGAAAAAAAAGTTAACACAATTTTGGCAAAACTGGAGAAAAAAGAGGAGGACGTCTGCAGCATGAAGATAAAAATTCAGTCACTCAGAGACCAAGTTAAATGATTCAATAGCTCATATACAATCCTGTTGTTAGGGAAAACTTACTATAGTAGGGGTGGGACTACCAACATATTGGGGTAAAAGATAGACATACAAGGTTCTGCAAGTACAATTATTAAGCAAAGAGATTAGGGTTAGGAGGATATGTACCTTATTCAAAAGGTTGATCCAAGCCTCTCTTCTTGCTCTCCGATGCAACAACCTACAAAAACATCCCAAAAGACCTTCCTCAAACCAATTTGACTACAAATAAAAGATTGATATTTATAAGAGAAGAAAACATCAAATTGTAATTAGATCTAAAACATACATGAACAAATCTATTTGGAAAGGGAAGAATGTCCAATCTTTATTAATGAATGAAGCAAGTACATCAAATTATACCTTTCTTCAATCATGACACTTCATGAAACCGAGATTCAAGGTCTCCTGCTCCTCTTCTCCAAGGATCCCAACCTTTAATAAGATGTGCTAGGGTTTACAAGAAACTAGGGCACAAGTTAGGGGGTGTTGAAGCCTCGGATGTGTAGGTGCTGGAATGGTTTCTAAGGCTAACAACAGAGGGTGAAAACCCAGACTGAAAGGCTTCAAAAGGTCCTACGCAAGGACAGTTCTATCCCTAGCCTATTTGGAATAGTAATCTCCCACGGATACAAAGGACTCCGTTGGCACTTATAGGGTTTTGATCCTAGAAGGATCTGTCTTCCTGAGATGGAAGATCAAAAGTGTCATGATTCTAAAGTGGATCTAAACCTAAGATAACTATACCTTAAAAGAAATCTAAGCTAAGTCAGATCTAATCTAAAGGGAATGTAATGTTTGTGTGCAGGGTAACTTGGTTTGAGTTCCAATAAGTTATCTCATCAACTTGACAAAAATGTGAAATTGAATCTTTAACTCATTACTTCGGAATACAATCAGGTAATGAAAATTACTGATAATAACTCAAAGATTAAGCATATCCAAGATTATCCTGTTGTTCTTTTGCTAATTTAAAAATTAACATGAACTTAATAATTTCTGTGAATCATTTGCAGAAATAGATAAAGATTGTAATTAAAGAAATCCAATCAAAACATAAATACACAAAGATCATGAATTAAGAGAAATCCAACTCAAATATCAATGCATTAATGATTAGCTGCAAAATCAACAGTATTGATTGATAATTAAGGTGAAGAAATCATACATCATCAAAGAAATTTGATAACTTACACAAAGAAGATGCCGAAAGAAACTAACTTTGATTCATTGGTCTACAAAAAATTACATGATCACAAGTGAAACAACGTTTCTCCAGTCCTTCTCTGGCGATTATCTCCCCCCCTTCCCCATGAGATCTCTATCCCTTTAAATCATAATTACAAAAATGGTTACAAAGGATAAATTTCCCATGAAAATAGGGATTTACAAAAGCAGACTATTCTAATCATATCATCATGGAGAGTGGTTCATAGCGAATGTTTCACAAAATTTTCAAAAGATGCTCATCACATAATTGCGGGAAACATCTCGTAATAAACTGTGGAGGTTAACTGAAGTCTACTAGCTGTCTTTGACGGATAGTAAGGGAGCTAGAAAATATCTCTTAGAAGATTTATGATGATCAACAATGTTCTCGAAAACTGAAAAGTCGGCCACTTGTTCCTCCTTCAAAGAAATTAATGGAGTGACAGGTTCTTCATTGATTATAAAATCTTGGATAATGGTATTGTCTGGATTAACTGGTCTTTTAGTGATCTTCCTTCTCTTCTTCTAAGGGAACTGTATACATATGGATTGGATCTCAGGTTCTTCTTCACTACCACTGCTTTCATCAGGAACACCTGCATCAAAAGGTGGCGACACAAGCTCTTGATATAGAAGAGGTTGAAGTTCTTTCTCTTCACAAAACCCGACTAAAGATTTATGATCTCTCTGCATATTGCTCACAATATAATCGTCAGAAGGAAAAATTATGAAAATTAACCAAGAAGACGCTTCAATTGCAACATAACGACCAACAAATTGTCCATGTTGACATCTATACCCAAAGGAAAACAACAAATATTCCAGGAATGACTGAGTGTAATGAATTGGCATAATTAAAATCTCATGGCCTAGAACTTGCAATTATCACATCTGTATTGAACTAACGCCTAGCATGTGTCGACAAGGATAGAATCAAGACAAGATAAGTTTGCAATAATTCACGTATTATTAATGTCAAATATTAACACTCGATTCATTACAAATCAATGATTATCAATTCATATTTGGCTGCAGGTGAAAATTATTGTTTAAAATCTGATCGCAAATCAAAGATGGTGAAGAAAGACGGAAAACAAATGATTATTCAAAACACAGACAATTCAATATCAAACGCAGGATTTAGGCAAATGAACGGTTAAGATCAAAGCATGCAGGCTGCAGAATAAAAATGCGGAAGGTTTATTTTGAACATATATACATGATTCCTGCAATCTGCAATCCGCAAGTTGTGGGATCTAAACTATAAACATTATCAAACAAAAAGTTCTCGCAGTCCGCAATCCATAAGTTGCAGGTTGTGGGCTGCAGGATCGCAAAGCACAAAACTATTTTAAAAAGTGTTCCCGCAATCGGCATTGCGGGTTGCGGACCAAAAAGCATTCCAAACCCGGAAAACCAAGTTCCTGCAATCCATATTGCGGGTTGCGGAAGGACTGACTTTTAGGAAAAAACTTGTGCTTTCCGCAACTCTCAAAAACACACAAAATCAAGGGAATTTTCAAAAGGAAAAATTACTAACTTGATCAAATGAAAGCAAAGCAATGAAAACATGATTAAAAACCCCAAAATGACTAAGGAATTCAATCATTTTCGTTACATATAAAAATTTGGGGCTCCCATGTTTTTCTAAAAAACATGGGATCTGTTGTACCTACAATAGGGGGATGCGAGTCTCAATTCCTCCAGCATAATATTACAACGGGCTTGATGTGTTTTCATGGTACCTCTCCCTCTCTTATATAGCAAGTGAAGAAGATAGGTTCGAAGAGCAAGTGGTTACAACTGAAGAGGAGGTTCTAAAACCACCCGAACCAATCATTTTTCGCGATTATATATATATATATTTAAGTATTTCTAAGGTACCCGCGACTTTGAAATGGACAACATGCGGGTACCCACGAATTTAACATGTGCAACCTGTTCTTTTTTGACAAACTCGTGGGTGAAGAACCTTCCGCCTGCGTTTTTTCTGGAAAAATGGTTAAAACCAACCTTTTTTGTGGGTTTTCTGGAGAAGTTTTAGTCTCCAAAATTGTTCCTAAGGTTCCTATCTATCAAATGGGCCATGAATTATGTAATTCCATCCATATAAATTCCCAAATATGTCTCTTCCATCCACAAATTTCCTTTTTTGCGACTCACAGTAATCTCATGAAGTGTCATCATGTGACCAAAAGATGTAAGTGTCGTCACAGACGGAGAAGTGCCAATTTTGGTTATAACATATGACTCCTAATGTATGAAGTCATAGGGGAAGATGATGACCGAAATACATTATAAATAATAAAGGGTTGGGTCATGGAGTCAGAGAAACTGGAGAAACCAAGAATCATAGGCTTGAATGAAGTACTTGAAAGAAAGGAAAATGTCAGACAATCTCATTCATGGTATAAATATCCATGTTCAAATAGTGGAACATGACCTCCAGGAGGATACACCAATGATCCAATACATAAGTATAAATGATGTATATATCATGGCCACTAGAATACAAGCATGGATCCATGAGGACAATATAAATATGAACATAGCCACATAAATACAAAGGTGGATCTATGTCAAAACTGGAGATCATAGCCATAGAGAAAAAACTAGATCTATGTCTCATCAAGATCCAAAAAGAGTGTGGCTCAGTCTTGCACAACTTGGGCTACAACAGAATATGAAAAATGTTTCCATCAACCCAAGGTCTTCAATCCAAACCGTCTCAAGGTACGAATCCTAACCATTGGAATAATTGAGTTGATGTCAAACATGGAGGACACCGTTTGATTACCAGTCATTGATGTGAACAGTTGACAAACGCAAGGGAGTCCCACCGATGATGAAAATGGGACCCAAGGTACTTAGTACATTCTAATAGGTGTGAGTATATGTTCTTGAAGTCAAACACTTGAAGAATCCATTGAGTAAGGGACATTAATGTATTTCCATAACTCAATGACGAGGGAAATTTTCACTAATGAATGAAATCCCAAAGGTACCATTGAAAAATATAGACTTCATTCCTAGATCAAGATGAGTTGAAGTCGATGGTAATAAATCCGTCGGAAGGGAGGCCTTAAGGCATCCTCTATCATCCAACATGAGGAACAATCAAAGGTTGATATCATCTGGAGTAGGACTGAGTACATGATGAAACATACTGATACCAAGGAATCGCTGACACATGAGGTCAAGGAAACTGCATAATGGCCAACACAGGTTGTATCCTTGAACAGTGAGCACGACGCAAGATTGACTTAGGTAGCTTTGAACACAAAGGGACCATGATATAAATCTGCAATGTAGGGGACATTAATAGATTCTCCATATGATTGGAAGAGTAACCAACCGGAGGTGTAAAAAACTCAGAGATCAGGTTTATCCTAAGGCCAAAACTAGAACCCAACTTGTTTGATAGACTCAAAAAGGTGCTTTGTTCAAGGACATAGTTGACTTGCTGCCATTATATTGAAATATATTTAACACTCTTCCCTCCCCTTTCTCTTTTTAGAAACCTTTTTCATTTTTTAACGAGCTTGACAAAGAGCTGAAGCATGCTTGATGGTCCAATCATGTGTAATTTTATGAGTCCATGGAAGGGAAAATCAATAATTTCTTCTTTGTTTTACGAGTTTGAAGAAAAAAATAGAATAATACTTGATAATATACTGATCCGTGGATTTTATATTGAGCCCGGATCTGTTCGTGTTCGCCGGTGTTTTCATATTTAAAGAGTCTGGAAAACTTAAACAAGAACTCTATACACCCACTCGTGGATTTCACATCGAGCTCGAGTTACATGCTTTCTAGTGTTTTCATATTTTGAGAGTCTAAAAATCCTAAAGAAGACTCCAAAAGGTCCTTTTTCATAAAGTTAGTCTCCTCACCCGAAAAAGGGTAAAACAATGTGAGAGAGAACTCTTTTAGCCAAGTATGACTAGAGTTTTCATTTTTCGTAAATAATCCACAAAGGTCCGGAAAAGGGGTACAATTATAGCTAAGTGGATGTCCCTTCAATTCCTTTAGCAAGTTTGAAGTGAACAAGCAGACTCAGCGATCTTGTCAATTTTAAGGAGTCTAACAAGAGCTAGATAAAACTCCATAAAAATATTTTTCGTAAAGGTTGAACGATCCTGAAAAAGTAAACTCGTGACCTCCTTACTATTTTAACAAGCTCAAAGGAGAGATGGAATAATGCTCGTAGCCTCCTTATTGTTTTTAACGAGCTCTAAGTAAAGGTGTAAGAATGATCGTAGTGGGAGGAGACGAGTGTCAGGTGCATGCGAGACTAGCTCCAAGTGCATAGAACAAACTTATGCATAATGCAAGGAACATGATAAAGATAAGGACACTCTGGGTGTGTCTCCTACAAGTGAAGGGTGTCAAATAACAAAGGAAAAATGATACATGGCTTAATGGAAATGATATAAGACATGGAGGCTTATATAACGAGCTTAAAGCGTGGAAGTCGACATCAGGCTCATAAACACAAGCGAGATCAAGGTGAATGCATATGCAACTTAAACACAAAAATGGGAGCCTTATAAGGGATGGCTAGAAATATATGAGGAAGAAAGAAATGAGGCTTCTTTTCAAAGTCACGGTAAATCTAAAAAGGCTCCCGAGCCTATGATAAAAACTCAGCATGGGCACCAAAATGTCATAAGGGTGCTGACTAGGGTGACCCATTTGAGGTAGGCTCTGCTTTCGGGCTGGTGCATAATGCATATAGAGATGTTTAACACACCAAGATCCAACAGGTTTGAACTTATGGAGAATTCATATATCAAAAGGTTCAAATGCATCATAACAACAGGGAGGCCTAAACTTACATGCAAGGTTCCGAATGTACCTGACATGATCGAACAAAGTGTCAAAAAGGACCAGTAAGAAAGTATAAATCCAGCTAAGAATCCTATCTCCAAGAAACATTAGTACCAATATCCTATCTAAAACATATGTAAAGAAAAATCTGATACAAGTCACTGTGGTAGAAATACTTTCAACTTCACTATCATCAACAATAGGCATAATTAAGGCAGAGTTAACCAATGAAGACTCTCTAGTACGGAGTACCCAATCCCGAGGACTTAAGATCAACAAGATTGAATTCAGGATAAAGATCAAAGTTGAAGGATGTGATGGAATCTGCAGGAGCAAATTCATCATCACATGAGTTGAAAATTCTAGAAGCAGAATCAAAATCAGCAGGAACACCAATTTGTGGATCTATAGGAGAGTCCAAAGACTCAACATTGGTAAGATCAAATTCAAAATTCAAATCGGGGATGGAAATAACTACAACTAGATCAATGTCCAAATGAATGGTAGACTGCATTATAGACTCTAGGAAAAATTCATTAGAAGGAAGTATATCATTCCAGATAGAACACATATCTAAACATTCGGATGGAGGTATCACCTGGTCAACTGCCGAGACCCAATCCTGAGAAGGTAAGCATGAATTCAGAGGCTTCTTCTCAGTAGCAATTGGGCTTAAGGAAAAATATGCCACATAATTCTCTTGTGACATGGTAGTGCCTACTAACGAGGGATATACTTGGTCTACAGTTGGGTAATAAGAGGGATCAACAAATGTAAGTTGATTAATAGTGACAATGCTTTTGTTGTGAGCAAAATGCATCATACGAAAGAGAGTATACACCACATCATGCATACCATATACTTAATTATTCTCGAGGATTATATCAAAGTCCAGAAGGTCCTTTAAAACCATAAAATCAACTAAGACTATTTTTCCACCCAAAGTAACAGGTACCTGAGGGAGGAATCCCACTGGTTCACTAGGTATTCTATCGAAGGTCAACGACCAATTAACAACTGGAACAAGGTTAGGGAAACTTAAATCTCTCCAAGCATAAGGGGATAAGATATTAACAGAGGCTCCTTCATCTACAGTACATCGATGAACCGTATGGTTTCCAATATCAACCCTTATTTGGAAGGGTGTAGATGAAGGAATACGAGGCCCAACTAGACTATTCCAATCAAAGGAAATGATCCTATAGCTTGGTAGGGGTTCAATCAACACAGATGAAGTGCCCCATTTTTCAGAAACATTCGAACTGGTAATGCATAATACTTTAGGGGTAGGTGCATCAGTCTCCGAAGTACTGATGGGATCGGTCGAAGATTGCATCGATTCGATCACTTCACTCTCCGAAGGAAGAGTGGGGTTGACCAAAGACTGTTTTGGTTCAACCACTTTATCAACCAAAGGTTGAATAGGCTATCAGAAATCTATAGAAAATGCAGGAGCATATGATATTTCATAAATGGACCACACTCTCCGCACCTCTAGCAGGGCACATGTGAGTAAGGTGATCTCCCTTACAAAGTTTACAAGGGAACTTTGGATTGCGTCCTATAATCTTAGACTCCTTTACAGCATCGGTAATCTCATCATGACTAGAATTGGCTGACAGCTTGCCCCTAGCATGAATTGCAGTGGCTGGTTGATCAGAAGTAGAAGACTTTTGAACTTCGGACCATGCTTTTTGCACTTCTGGAAATACAGGGCACAAATAGGTCAGGTGGCCTCTCTCGCAAAACTTACAAGGGAACTTAAGCGTCTGTTTATTATATTTGTCAACAATATCAACTTTCTTAGCATGACCTACAATGGCTGATTTAGTGTCTCTAGTATGAATCATAGTAAATGGTGACTTGTCATTAATATGAATAGCAGTGATAAATGGCGCGTCCTCAACATGACCAACAATGGTTGAAGACATACTTTCAGTATGATTTGCAGTGACTGAAAGTTTTCTCCCAGCATGACCTACAGAGGCTGGTTGCATAGTTTCGGTATGATTTACAGTGACTGAATGAGTGCCCCCAACATGAACTCCATAGGATGGGTAGGTTCCCCCAACATGACCTACAATTACTGGATTGGTGCCCCCAGCATGACCTGCAGAGGCTACGTGGCTTCCCCCTTGCTTTGGCATCTTCTCCCTATTCTTCCTCCGTCTATTCCTTTTAGATTGCTGGTTACTAGTATTACTACTTTCACCACATGAGGTAGAAGGAGGAGGAGAATATGTTACTGGTGAAGAAGGAATAGGGTTATGATGCTCTTGATTTGAGGTGCTTACTTGAGAATCATCAAGAGAATGCAAGGCATTCAGATTGCAAAACAACCAAACCAGTAGCTCTATAGTGAATCCCGAAAGATTCAAGGTAGCCATTAAGGGAGTACCAATGTTCCCAATGAATGGAAAATCACAAGGAGCCCCTTGAACATGGGTTTCGTGATTGGTGCTCACCGGAATTCTAGCCATAGTTTCTGAATCAACGAGCAAGAAATCTATAAGGCCAACTAAGAACAAGCAGCACAAAGAGCACACCACTAGAAAGGTTCTAGGTAATCCAAACCAGGAAAACAAATTCCTTCTGGAGGGAAGTATGGGATGATTAGGGCCCAAAAAAATCCAACGAAGGATGAAGAACAGTAATCCGGGGTCCACAGTACACTCATGATGGGGCCAACCGCTAGAATCACCCAACCACCTTCCCAAAAAGCTGCAGAGGATTTCCTCTTGAATCTGTCCTAGGTGAAGTGAAAATATCTTTCCATTATCACCCATGTAGTGCCCTAACAGTATGGATACTATGGATACCAACAATGTAGAAAGAGTCTAGGGGGACAGTCATAGGTCGACTCAACACGCATGGGCAGGGTAAGTGAGCCCAAAATCCAAAAGCACCCGAAGGTACTAGTGGATCCCCATATGTGTATTGATTCTGGTAGATGCTCGATTAAAAAGTGGAGGGGTATCTCCAACTAATCAATCTCACATGACCTCGTGCTTGACTCCGGTGTGAGTGGAGCTTCCTAGTGAACCTTCTATAGAGGTGGATTTACCTAGTGATAGTCCACTACGTTTGAGTTTAAATTGCTTTGGATAGTGGATTAACCTAGTCCAAAGCACTAACTTAAGCTAATTGGTGTAACCTAAAAGAAGTTACTATTCAATTTTAACTTTAAAGTTATTTTTAGGGATATTGTTACTCAAAGGGAGTGTGTGTGTGAGTGAAGTTTTGACTCTTGAATGGAAACAAGATAACAAGATAAATTTTAAACCTACGAATGCACAATTTTTGTTTTTATTTTCTTCTTCGAAATGCAAAAAACAACATGCAACTATCTACTTAATGATGTGATTAAACTAGAAAGCTTGTAAAAAAGACTTGTTTTTTATTTTTCTCTTTTTAAAACAAAAGGAAAAACTACCTATGAACAAGTATAAAACACTTAAACAAAAATGTATCCACAACCTTGAACCTAGTCTATACAATCAACACTTAAAGTGATTTGAAGCACTGAAACATGAACACACTTGAACAAGAAATCAACCCTAAAGTCTAAGTTAAAAAACTTGGTATAACTACTTCGATCAACAAGAGACTGGAACAAAGAGAAAATCAATAGAGAAAAAAACCTTTCAAGAGTTGAACAAACTCATAATACAGTCCTAAAATCTAATAAAGTCTGATCAAAGTGTACAATAAACCAAAATTCTCAAGCATGAAGACCTAGGGTTCCAAAATTGACCAAGCTTTCAATCACACAGGAATATTCACTCAAGGAGAGCAAAAAGGGTTCTAACACATTCAATAGGCCTCAAACCAACTCAACAAGAGAAAACAGGTTCATTCATACTCAAATTAGGTCAAAGACATTAAACTAGTTGACAAAACTCCAACTTGGGTCAAGAAGACTCAAACGCTTCCAAACAAGCCCAAATTTATTCAAAAATATCCCAAACATCAAATTAAGATCAATCAAGAAACAAGACACCACTTCCAAGGGGTCCTACACAGACCTAGGATCAACAAGGACTCCAAAAACTGCAATCAAAACCCCCCAAAGAGCTCTAAAATTGAAAAAATCACGCTCAGGAGGTACCCATGAGTGTGAAAGGGTACAAGTGTGAGTGACATGCAGGTGAATAGGCTTGCACCTGCTACTTTGTCTCAGACCTGCGACTGTAAGTACCACAAACTTGCGAGTATGCAGAAAAGTCCAAAAAAATGAAAAATCTAACTCAAAAATGAGCAAGGAAGGGTCTAACAAAGCTTAATGACTGGTCCTAACCTGGAATTCAACTTAGACCTTCAAATATACTGGAAAAAATGGCCTTGGATACCCTAAAGAAGATAGGCTTCTCCCCAATGGAGTCTCTATCTCTATTGTTTGGGAAAACTTCCTATAGTAGGGGTGAGACTACCAACGTACTGGGGTAAAAGATAGTCATACAAGGTTCTGCAAGTACAATTATTAAGGAAAGAGATTAGGGTTATGAGGATATGTACCTTATTCAAAAGGTTGATCCAAGCCTCTCTTCTTGCTCTCCAATGCAACAACCTGCAGAAACATCCCAAAAGACCTTCCTCAAACCAATTTGACTACAAATAAAAGATTGATATTTATAAGAGAAGAAAACATCAAATTGTAATTACGGATTTGAAACATACATGAACAAATATATTTGGAAATGGAAGAATGTCCAATATTTATTACTGAATGAATCAATTACATCAAATTATACCTTTCTTCAAGCACGACACTTCATGAAATCGAGATTCAAGGTCTCCTGCTCCTCTTCTCCAAGGATCCCAACCTCTAATAAGATGTGCTAGGGTTTACAAGAAAATAGGGCACAAGTGAGGGGGATGTGAGTCTCAATTCCTCCAACATAACATTACAATGGGCTTGATGTGTTTTCATGGTCCCTCTCCCTCTCTTATATAGCAAGTGAAGAAGATAGGGTCGAAGAGGAAGTGGTTACAACGGAAGAGGAGGTTCCAAAACCACCCGAACCAACCATTTTTCGCCGTTATATATATATATATATATATATATATATATATATATATATATATATATATATATATTTCTGAGGTACCTGCGAATTTGCAATGGACAACACACACGTACCTGCGACTTTACCATGTGCAACCTGTGTTTTTTTGGCAAACTCATGGGTGAAGAACTTTCCACCTGCGTTTTTGTGGAAAAATGGTTAAAAACAACCTTTTCTGGAGAAGTTTTGGTTTCCAAAATTGTTCCTAAGGTTCCTATCTATCAAATGGGCCATGAATTATAGGTAATTCCATCCATCTACAGTCCCAAATATGGCTCTTCCATCCACAAATGTCCTTTTTTGTGACAATTTTGGTTATAAGAAATCCCAACCCACAATGCCGTACAAAAAATAAAGATCGACTTACCAAGATTCGATGGCGAAAATAATCGAGATGGGATTTGATGGGTCAACAAAATCAAAAAATATTTTGCAATGTACAATATATATGAAGACAACGACAAAATGAATGTTGCAACAATGTACCTTGATAAATTCGATTGTGACTGGTTCTTATGGTGGGACTCAACAATGAGAGGAGGAATATTGGTGAGAGACCAGGACACCTTTAAGAAACATTTCTTCAAATGATTTCAAGACATGGAAGAAGCTAAAATCTATAGCAAGATCACTCGTTTACAACAAGATGGAACCGTGGATGAATATTTTACCAATTATTTTAGTGCTGGCCACTCGTGTCCAAGATGTACCTGAAGAGTGACTCTTCCAAATTGCCATTGGTGGGATGAAACATAGTATCCAAAACAAGATAAAATTATTAGATGTCAACTATGTGGAACAAGCTCGTCAAAAAGAAAAACTAATTGAAGAGAAACATAAATCACAACAGTCGTTAGTTTATATCCCACCCCACCAAAGAGCAAATGGAAAAAAGGACGACAATCCCTACCATAAGTGTAATGCCCCAAATTGGCGTCCATGACACAAGTGAAAAAACAAGAATATCTTCTTGTTCGAAAAATGATAATGATGACAATAATAATGAAGAAGTTGGTGATACATCTCCTTCTGACATAGAATCAGATAACGATGAATCCAACGTAGAGGAAGAAAATGTCATCCCAACGCAGAGGAAGCAAACTTCATCCCAATGCTCTCAGTGTCTGCAATAACGATAATTTCACAATGGCAAACTCTCAAAATGTTTGTCCATATCAAGAATGCTAAAGTAATTGTGTTGGTCGACAGTGAGAGTACACACAACTTCATAGACTCTAGCGTAGAAAAACAATTAAACATATTCATCTACCCTATCTCTAGTTTACAAGTATCAATACCGGGGAACACAACCACCTTATGTGATGGGAAATTCCATAAAGTCGAAGTATCTATTAAGGACTACAAGTTAAGATCACCAATGGATGCTATGACGATCGGAGGGGTTGACATTGTTTTAGGGGCCCAATGGTTGAAAACATTGGGAACAATAGGATTAAATCTACAAGAACAATTCATTAGATTCTACGAAAATGGGAGGAAGTACAAGCTTTAGGGTATCAACTGCCCCCCTCCCCAGATTGTCTCATCTAATAAGATGGAAAAAATGATAAAAAGGGAGCTCAAGCTTTCTTCTTACATTGCTATGCTATGGAAGGGACAATTAATGAAAATCAAAATGCTAATCCAAGGGAATTAAAATGACTTCTGGGGGAGCATATTGACATTTTCCAAAACCCTCCTCATGGCCTCCCCCCCCATGTTCTAGGGATCACATCATAGAGTTAATTCCATGTTTTTGATTTTGACATTTTGTATAAAAAGGGAAAGCAAAATGTGGTTGCAGATAGCTTAACAAGGAAGCATGAAAGTGATGCCTCATTATGCACCATTTCAATAGTTGTTCCTGAATGGATTTCAGAAGTCCAAACTGAGTATGTGAAGGACCTAGAGACAAGGAAGCTAATTGAAGAAGTTGAAAGCAACAAGGTAACAAACCTCAAATACACATGGAGTGATAGGGTCCAAAAATTGTCTTTTTTTGTGGCTATATTTCACCAATTTAGCAATGCATTTTACCATAATTTAATACATTCATATTTAAAAAAATTATCTTTTACTTTAAATCATTAATTAAGAACAATAAAAGTAAAAAATGTTATTTTAATGTATTAGATATGGTTTTGTTGATGATGAATTGATTCTTGCACTCATTTCGGCACTAATTCTAATACCAGTTCTATACAAATTTTTCCATCATGCACATATGTCATTGGGTCTTTCCACATGGATCATTGTTTGAGGTGCTTTACCAAACTTGTTCAAATAAGCATAGCACTTATTCAAAATGTTCATTCTTTAATTTAATATTGTAAAATGATAGCATGAAAACCTTGAGCATAAAATATTGAAAAAAATTAAGAATAAATTAATAAATAAAAATGCTACCATTAAAATTCTATCGAAACAATTTTTGTTGAAAAAATCAACACTTATTTCATATCATGCTTTGGATGATATATTCTCCAAATAATACATTTGCATCTTTGTTAACTATTCTATGATTGCCTTAAAGTAAAGGGGGCATGCATTGATGTAAACCAAAAATCAATTAAAGAGTAAAGGACATTTACTTATGTGGATTGCTAAAAGAAAAGTGATTTTCTAAATAGAGAAGGGAATTCATAATATGATATCAATCAAGGAAATGATGAGACATTGAACTTAAATCATCACGACACCTGCATGAAAAAGATAGGGTGTAGAATCATTTTTTTCCAATAATTAATAATTAAAGATTATAGGGTTAGTGTCATGTTAAATGATAAGATCATATTAATTGCAACATAGCATAAGGAAAGACGAACATTATTTAGCCTGCAGTAAACTATTTAATGCTGCAGTACCAGGAGGTTAGTTAGCCTTGAATCTCAAATCTCAAACAACTTGAAATCCAACGGCTAACCAACCTGCTACCGCCCTCAATGTCCTGCATTAGACTGAATAATGTTCACCGAAAGAAAACGCCCTGTATGTTTTCACATCGTTATAATAATTATTGTGCTTTGGACAGGTTGGCGGTTGTGCAAAATTGAAGTGAACGCTGGTTTCCAAGCTCGTGAGGTAGCATGACAAAGCCTGCAATGCATTTCTTGTTCTGCTTACTCGGCACATTTAAAGGAGACTGTTGGTTTGCACTAATGCTGGGTTACTCCTAAAAGATGCGCGTTTAATAGAGGCAGAGGACAATGAGTCGATCAATGTAGGAAAGGATTTGAGATTCCATCACGCCTGGCCAACATTGATGCATCTCCAACAATTATCATTATGTCAGCCGCATCTTTTATTTTTTATTTGTAGACTATCATTCCAGATGAACCAATTCTGTTGTATTTTAATTAAGACTGTTAGGAAAGATCCAAAAGAATGAGCTCAGGTTGGGCTATATATATATGAATATGGTTGCCCTCTGTCTGTAAACATTCGGTATCCAGGCAGGGAGAAATACATATATTATTAAGTTGCTAAATTTCTGCATGTGGTCATCGGAGCATTTCCATTATATTTAACTATAGCTCGATTTTGGTGTGAATTCCAGGTCTACAGTCTCGGCAGGTAAGGGACCGCCTACTGAGATTGTGAGTCCTTCCTTATTGGATCAGTAGTTTAGTTTGCTTGTGTTGAAATTTTGTTTGATTTACTGTTCTTTATTTTGCTTAATTTCCTGCGTTCATCCTTTGATCTTTGTATTTGTTTTCTACTCCAGTTTTCACTCCTGAACTCATTAGTCATTCCATAGCTTGATTGGAATATTTAGAATTCGTTCCTCTTCAAAAAATCAACGTACTTGCTGTGTAAATTAATTTTTAAAATTTTGACGTAATCCATTATGCCTTTGTTAAAAATCTTCTTGTAAACTTGTTGTGCAATTGCGGTGTGTTTTGAGTTTGTAAAAAACATTGCGATCATTCTGATCCTTACGTCCAGACCTGCGAGGATTTTGGATTGATTTCTGAGCCATATCTTAAATCTACAGAGAATGCATACCCAGTAGGTCAAAATTTCATTTGGTTACACTCAGGACGATTGATCTGATAGATGTATTGTGATATCTGATGCAATGATTAAATCTAAAGCCATCGTTTCATTATGTTGAACAAGAATTGTCCACGGTTTAATTTAGTTTCACATTCCGTATAATTAACGTTGCCATTCTCACATTATAAGATGTATTTAAAACCATTTCATGTTTTGTATGGTAATCTTATCATTTTATATATTTCCTCATATGTAATTTGTCTTATTGTAATTTGTTTTATATAGGATTTGTTTTGTTATGTCACTTTGAAGTTTGTTTTATGTGTAATTTGTTTTATATGTCATTTGTGTTATTATGTCACTTTGTAATTCATATTATATATATTTTATTTTATTATGTTACTTTGTAATATTATATTTTTAATATTTTTAAATTTATCTTGAATTTAATCTTGTTGAGATTCGTGGTTGTAAATATCTTATGTTTTGTTGTCAAATATAAGTGAGGAACGGATTTTGAGTATAAGAAATTTAGCTATAGGTTTAATGTAGAATTCTTGCGTTTGTTTGTTATGGATAACTTAGTTTGATTTTTATATTTTGTATTTTTGCACTGGGTTCCTGCATTTTGTATTCAATTCTAGCATTTTGATTTTCCAATAGTTTCAGTCATCAATGGATAGATTCAAGGCCTAACTTGTAAGATATGGCCTCCCCATAATGAGCTTTTTCTCTAGGTATTGAGTTATGATTTATTTGTTTTTTATTTTTCATTTCTAGTGTGTGTTCGTCGACATTAAATTAGGTTAGATTAGGCTAGACTAGGATCCAATCCTACACATATAGTGCCATCACCTCTAAGCTTACGAGCCCTGGTTGACAATTTAATGTTGTATTAATGGTGCATATAATTTTACCAACAGGGAGAAAGACATACTATGGTACAAACAAAGGATATATTTACCAAGTTCATCAAAATTCAAAACTCAAATTTTAAAAGAGAACCATGATTCTCTGACAACCGATCATGTTAGGTTCTTTAAAACATACCAAAATATCCGCCAGTCCTTCTTTTGGAAGGGAATGAAGACCGATATCCAAAAATATGTAGTTGAATTTGATACTTGATACAGGCAAAAGTTTGAAACAATGTCTCCTCCTGGACTTCTCCAACCCCTTCATATCCCAGGCCAGAAGTGGTATGAGATATCCATGGATTTTATCTCCGGTCTTCCTACGTCAGAAGGAAAGGATAACATACTCGTAGTTGTGGACTGATTAGCAAAATACGCTCACTTTATTAGTATCTCATCAAAAGTTAAGGCCAACCAAGTCGCAAATAGTTATGTAAGGAACATATTTAAGCTCCAAAGGTTTCCCAAAGTTATCATTAGTGACAGGGACCCCAAATTTACCAGAAACTTTGGGAAAGAATTGTTCCATCAAGTTGGGACTTCATTAACTATGAGTACCTCTTACCATCCCTCGATAGATGGACACACTGAAGTCATAAATAAATGCCTTGAAGGATACCTTAGGAATTTCGTGAATGACCGCCAGACTCAATGGGAACATTGGCTACACCTTGCAGAATGGTGGTACAATAATACGTATCATACAACAAAAAAAGTCCCCTTTTGAAGCCTTATATGGTTACCCACCTCCTATAGCGAAGGAATATGTTATCAAGAATTTCAAAGTTCCAGCAGTAAAATATTATCTATCAACATTTGATGAGGTCATCCGTATTTTGAAAAATCATCTTGAACAAGCAAGAAACCACATGAAGCAACAATCAGAACCAAGAAGAACTGTTTGGGAATTCGAAGTAGGTGATTGGGTGTTTGTTTGTCTCCAACCATACAAACAAACTTCACTTAAAAATTCCAAAAATCATAAACTTGTGCCCAAGTTTTATGGTCCATATCAAGTACGGAAGTGAGTAGGACAAGTGGCTTATGCCCTGGACATACCAAACAAAGGGAAAATACATGACATTTTCCATGTGTCCCGCTTAAAGAACAAACTGGGTCCAAATACTCATATACAAACATAATTTCCTATGTTAGATGATGAAGGGAAACTAGTGCTAGAACCCGAATGCATTTTAGAAATTAATACCAGAACACTTCGTTCCAGATAAATTAATGAATACCTTTTCAAGTGGAATAACTTACCACTTAAATAATTTTAACGAATACTATAGTAAATTAAATAATTTTAATATTATTTTCATTAAATCTTTATTTACTAAACGTGAGCCTTAGAAGGACGCACTGTTTCAATGTGCCTCTTCACTTGTATTTAAGTCGTACGTAGTCCTTGTAATTTTATCATCATCAATAACAAATATTTATCTTTGGAAATTCCATTCCAACAGCTTCCCCTACTTTTCTAATCTTAAGATAGAAAAGCAGGGGTCCCCCATACTAAATTTTGGGTTTTTGAGTGTCACCTATATCTATATGAAAATGATGAATAATCTAAACAAATCTTGACTGCTTGAATGTCCATCAGTATCTTCACGAAAATATTTATCGATGCTACTATCGTGATTGAATGAGTTATTGGGACTATGTTGACTTAGCAAATTTACTCTTCTCTGATGACTTGCTTTGACATGATCAATGATATGGATTTGATAGTCGATTAATTGACTTAAGTTTCAGTTTTTGAGAGCCTTTATATTGCTCTTGAGTCTTTTATGTAGGGTCCCCAATCCTTATCTTAAATCTCGATTTTTCCTTGCCTTGCCAAGTTTGAAAGTTGTTTCAAAATTATCTGGTGCGCTTTCCACCTTTGTGCATTGTCTTACAACCCTCGATCTCACATTCTAACTTAATTAAGGCATTCATTTGTGAATTATTCCTTAAGGCATATTCAAGAATAGATTAGGAGAGTACAAATGCATTCTAGAGAAGGCCCTTCTCAAAAAATGACTATGTATGAAACAATTGTGGTGAGAATTGAGAAATTCATCGACGTTGCGGCGAGAATTGAGAAATTCACCGATGTTGCAATGAGAATTGATAAATAAACTAATGTCGTGGTGAGAATTGACAAGTCTGCTGACGTTGCAATGAGAATTGAGAAATCTATCGATGGTTCAATGAGAATTGAGAACCTCACTGACATTGTAAAGAGAATGGGAGAAAGATGCCATAGTTGCGGTGAAATTGGAAGAAGCCCCTATAGTTGTGGTGATATTGGATAAATTTTATGGCGTTCTAGCAATATAGGAGAAGGCTACCGTAGTTGTGGTGAGATGGAAAAAAGACGTCGATGTTGTGGTGAGATTTTGGAATGTCGCCACTGTTGTGGTGGGAAAAATTGAAGGACATTCTCGCAATATTGCATAGAACATATACTGTTGAGAACCAGGGTTGGTGAATGGAATATGATGGAATGAGTGTTTTGGACCTCTTGGATTCTTGATATTGGCTTGGCATTGCTTCAAATACTTCCAAGATGGTTTACGACTTGCTTGACTGATTTTGAAGGCCTCTTTCTAACCACTTATTTGAAATTTGAATTCGGTTGACCATGAAGTTTTTATGCATGATATAATGAGTTTTAACATGATTAGAACATCCCTCTATGTTTTTCATGTCTCCCCATTCCTTGGATTTGATGTCCATTGTTTAAATTTGACTTTTTATCCTCTTTGTGTTTTGCATATTTCATGATCAACAAGGGTGGAGTACTTTGTGGTAAACTTGAAGCAAGGATAAAGAGGATGTTATGGATCACCTATGGTTGGAGAATCATGTATACCTATGCATAAGATTTCCAACGCATCAAACAATTTATAATTCTGATAAAATATGAGGGAGTTATCAACTTTTCCATCATGGGACCTAGTTTTGGCATGTCAATCTAAAGAGGCCTAATATTTGGCTAAATGAAGCCTATGGTTGCAAAATATTTTGAGGGTTCACTTGGTATCAATGGTTATAATTCCATAAAACTAATATAAGGGAGGAAATGATCTCTTATCAAAAGAAATGGGAGCAAAAGGAAGACTAAGTGATGGAATTCCCCTTTGAGGCCTAGTTTTCTTATATAAGTAGAGGAGGGAGCACACACCAATGAGAGGAAATGAGGAAGGAGACCACCCAAATCCGGAGAGAGGGAGCATAATCATGATTCCCATACACTTATAAATCACTTGGAATGCTATTATACAACTAAGTAGGGTACCCTTCCTCCCATTGTCTCATCTTTGGATTAATTAACCACTTAATCATGAGATAATCTAATTTAGCCCTAAGTGAGCCTAAACGCCATCCAAGTGGAAGATTCATTTATGACATTATAGGTTTAAAGGTATGAATTTTCAGGTTACTAATTATTCTCCATCATAACTCCTATTGGGTGTGGAAGAGGTGGAAGAGGTGTCCATTGGACCCCACTATGGAATGGTAAGAGTTTTTTCCCCATCTCATGAAGTATGGATGAAGAAAACTCATCTCTTTCAACACATGATGTCATATTTCAAATTTTATGAGAGGGATGAGTGTATGAGACATAAAATTAACCATTTTTTATTGAGTATTAGTGAAGAAGGATCCAAAGCCATTGAAGAAGGAAGAAGGTAAAGCTCCATTTCATGTCCATTCCAAGCATAGCTTTTGGGGTTTAATGGATTCATGATGGGTTTTTTGCAGGTATTAGTGGAGATTCAAGGAGAAATTTTAAACTTATTGGATCATCCCTACCATTTCCTACCCTTTCTTCTTTTGGCATTTTTCCGTTTTGGAAAATTGTCATTTCTTCCTCTATTTGTATTTGAAAGTGAGAAAAACAAGGGGAGGTTATGGAATTTTCTTTTTTCCAGAATTCATACACACTCTTATTCTCTATCATTTTACATATTTAATCTCTTGTATCCATCCCCGTCATTTTATTTTAAGACCCCCCCTTTGAACCTTCCCGAAATAACAAATTTTCCATTTTCGGGAGTTTATCCATCATCTTTGGACCAAACGTTTTATGTAGAGTCTTGGGACATATAAAAGTGTTTGTTGTGGAGCTTGATCTTCCTTATTCATAGGTCGTGTTTTAGCCATGTTTAGATCCCAGCCCATGACCGAGGGGGGGGGGGTTGAGGGGGGATTGCCCCCCCAATATAGTCACTGCCCCCCCTGGCAGGGGTTCAACATCAGCTCCCCCGTAGTGAAAATTTTGGGAAAAATGCCTTGTAAAATGTTGTAATTTAATAGTCATGACTTGGTCAATAATGGGTGATTTATAGGCCCATGGTATTAGGTGTTCCATAGTATTTTCCCATAGAAATCCCTATTTAAAAGGAAATAATTGTAATATGGCTATGTATTGTAGTATTGTAAATATCTCTATGATTGTGTAAAAGAGACCGTGAGAAAGTGAAGAGGAGATTGCAGTGGATGTGCTGCGGGTTGTATCCCTTCATTTTGTTGGATGGTATAATAATAAGGACAGGCAATTTTTGTGTGGACGTAGCCCATGTTGGGTGAACCATGTTATATTGGTGTCTCTCTTGTATGTTGTTTATGTGATTTATATTTGCATCTTGTTTATCGTTATTGCTCTGCGATCTTATTTTTCTAACAAAATCTCATAGTAAAATTTTCTTCCCGATCTGAGCATTATTTCCCTTGTTTTACAATTATTTCTATTTCTATTAATAGGTTATTTTTGGAAAGTCATGAGATTTTGGGATCTTTGGAAATTCGCGAAGGGTAACTGTAATATGGCACATTTGTAAATATATTTAACTTGGTGGACTCATCTATTGAGTTCCTTAATTGTCAATTTTGAATAATTTTGCTTAACTAAGCTAATTGGGGACAATTGTTATTTTGGTTAAAAGATAAAAATTAAGGTTGTTGGATCACAGAGAGGCATAAGGAATATCTCAAATCGGTAAATATATGATCTATCAATTTTAAAATGCATCCTCCTATTTTCTAGGGATTTTATTTATTCTTCACTAAATAATTCCTAAAAAATAGGATTAATCTCTAAAAACAATTCCAAAGCCAAAGATTCGCTCTTACACTTTAATAAGGTCATTAAACTCAATTTTATAGTCTATGGAACTAAAATTAATTATCTATAAATTTCCAAAGTTTAATTGAAAAAGTTGGATAATTTACATATATTAGACTTTGGAAAATTATTTATAGAAAATAAATAGGCCAGAGATAAAAGCCTGAATTTACAGAGCTGGTTCTAATCAATATGAGCAAACTTGGATAAAATTTACAAGCCCCAAAATGGATTTTAAAGCCTCATTGTGACAATTAAGGAATTTTGCAAATTAACAAGCGTAAGAAAGTTGAGAGAAAATTGAAAGGGAAACTGTTGAGATATTGTAACTTCAAAGAATATTATATTTGTACTTTATTATTCCGGAGATGATTCATTCCTCCGTGAAGATCTTATTGTATATCCGGAGATGTTTATTCCTCCGTCGGAATGTGGTAACTCGGGTTATTAGACTTCCCTAGTGGGGGTCGGCCCTAAATGTGTTATGTGGTTCAAAGGGTTATTAGACCACCCTAGAGGGGTCGGCCCAGTCAGTTATAATGGGGTATTTAACCTAATGGTTAAATACGAGCCTACATGTACTTGTGTAAAATACATATCAGAGAAGTGTATAAATAGAGGAGGTGTGTTCCTCATTATACACACTCACTCACTTGAGAAAGGCGCATTTGTGGAGGAGAGGTCTGCTATGGAGGAGAAGGAGCTTATGCTCAGGGTTTGCATCTTTGTATATTGCTGGTCATCTATATTGAGGAAGCTTTGCTAGGTTTTCTACCCCATGAGGGTTTCCCAGGATAAATCTCTGTCTCTTGTGTTTATGCTATGCTTGTTGTTTCTTCAGTGATCCTGTATATGCTATTATTGTGAAATGGAATGTAATGCTACTATTTTCTGTCTTAGCATATTAAATATTAACATGGTATCAGAGCTAACCTGAAGGAAGACAAGGTATGGCACTAACGACACTTGCTTTACTTATGACAATTTGAAGGCTAGGGTTTTATATAGCAAAAACCAGTCATCGTAGCACTTTCGCTATAAATCCGTTTTGGCGAAGCTTTCGGATCTGAAATTGTTACAGGACGAAGATTAAATCTCCAGGTACCTTGTGTCCAAAGGATAACCTCTAATTCGTTGTACTTTGTGATTTATGATCTGTACAATATAGGGTTTCTGCCTCTTCCAGATCTGAGTCAAAATCAGGTGACCTTGGGAAAAAGGTCATATCTTGGGCTAGGAAGCTCCAAATGAAATTTCGTAAAAAGTGACAGGTAGTACACAGTCTGTACTATCTCAGAAAACGTTTTCAGAGGCCGAAGTTGAACCAGTGACACGTGGCACTCCGTACAAGTGCGCTCTCCTGTATTATCCCATAAACAGGTCACGTTGCGACATTTGGCATAACTCTCTCTCAGAGAGTCCAATTGAGGTCAGACCTGTCAGGATGGAAAGGTAACAGGCCGAGCCATCTCAGGAAACGTTTTCAGAGGCCGAAGTTAAAATAGTGACACGTGGCATGCCGTACAAGTTTGCTCTCCTGTTTTATCCCAAAACAGGTCACGTTGCGACATTTGGCATAACTCTCTCTCAGAGAATCCAATTGAGGTCAGACCTGTCAGGATGGAAAGATAACAGGTCAGGCTATCTCAGGAAACTTTTTCAGACCCTGTGGATCAAAAATTTCGGAGTTACACCAGAAACATTCAGGTACATATTTCTGTCAAAACATAATTATTTTTTGGTACCTTCATTCATGGCTTCCGGAATTTAGGGCTTTGGAGAAAGTTGGAATTTTTGTAATCGGAGACCACGGATGGATGCTACTCATCAAAATAGAAATTTAGAGACCAAGATCAGAATTTTTGGTTGGGAAGAAGGGCGGGTTTGATTAGACCCTAGTTCGGGACTTTGATCAGAAAAGTGGAAAATTAGGGCTTCTGTAAAAATGGGAATTTTTGAAATCTGTGACCATGGCTGGAAGCTCCTCAGAAAAATAGAAGCTTAGAGATTTGGATCAAACATTTTGATTGGGCAGAAGAGTGGGATTCATCAAACCCCAGTTCAGGGTCACGTCCAGGAAATTCGGAAGTTTCAAAGGCAAAATTGAGGAGTGAAACTTTGCAGTTTTCAAATTCTAAATATATCAGTTTGATCAGCTCATCAAGGTGCATATTTCTATCCTTTCGGAAGTTTGAAATTCAAAGTTTGAATTTTTGGGGTTTCTCTGACAAACCCATATCCAGCTCCAGGTCCAGTTCTTGCAAATCAAGTGGATAGGGTTAATCCTAGAAGAAGATGGATTGGTCACCTGCATAAGTGAAGGAGTTCCTATTTCAGAGGGAGATGAGGCTAAGGCTTTACATAAGGAGATTACAAGCGATCTCGACAGGTATGACTCATCGAGGTATGTTTTGATATTTGTTCATGATTAAGTTTATGGTATGTTTGTCTTCATGTTATTACAGTTAGTACAATCTTGATTTTAGATTTGTTGTATCACCTTAACAAAATTATGAATGCATGATAGAAGATATTCATTGGTTAGGGTGTTGACACTTATGATTGTACTAATGCATTATGATGTTGTGTGAGGTTGATGTTGTCCGCTAACAAGATACAGGTACATCACAAAAGACAAATCAGGTTCCATGACCATGAAAACATGAAGACAAAGACTCATCCACAATCTTTGTTCTACTTACGAGGTATGTATGACTTTGTTATATTATGCTTAACCTATGAGACATGCAGGTTCTAGCTCAGGATCTCTAAATCATTGAAGAGATTGTTTAGGTATGTTGTACATAACCAAGTAGGTATACTAATCCAGGTATGTTTCCCATGAATCTTACCTTGTGTTAGGATCCCCTATATAAGTATACTTGGAATGATTGGTTATGCTTATTCATAAAGTTAGTAATCAAGGGATTATGCATATTATATCTTTTATCTTGATTGATGATATGCATGAGTAAAAGAAGACTTCCCTGAAATCTTGAATACTAATGTTTATTAACTATAATCATGACTATACATTTTCAAGATTATTTAGTACTATAATGTTTTGATAGCATTTAGAATATACTAATGAGTATATGTTTGTGTATGAGATCATGAGGATGACTCTTGAGCATGCACAGTGGTACAGAATGAATAGAAGTTCGAAAGACATACAGAAGATCAAGCGGGAGGCAACCACACAAACATAAAAGATAAGTATTTTAATTATCATTTCTTACATATTTGTTTGTTTAAATAAAATTGTTCAATGATGTATATGCTCATGGTCTTAGACTTAGGATATGTATTGTGCATATTAGAATAATTACATTAATGAACAGTATACTACTAGTATGCATGGGTAAGTAGCCTATGGCACTGTACAACATTCCATTGTTGCTTGTCTAGAATGAAACCTCTTTGCTGACATGCTGAGAGTTGTGCACACTCTCGATAGTATGTTCTGGTGGAGATGGAAGGCATCTAGATAGCCACTGTATGCATACAGGATATGGGAAAGTGTTGTGCCAAAGTATTGGACAAGATAGTTGCATAACTATGTAAATGATATCTGTATGCATAATAGGTTATCATGTCAATATGATTTGATGATTATGAAGTATTACTAATCCTGTACTTAATTTTGATTTGTAGGAAAGATCATGATGAATGATGAACACTGAACAAGCAATGGATGTTCAACAAAAGATTTACAAATCAAATGATAGAAGGCTTGTGGCTAGAAGATTCTCTTAGAAAAGAGAAAGAGAATCATGATGAGATGTTTGTTCCAATTGGATAGATAAAACCATTCTCTTAATGGTGTAATCAAAGAAGAAGTGTGATTTAGGTTCTGTATGGGTACCCAGGATCGATAATCAATTGATGAGCTTAATGATCACCACGAGTGATGTGGATCTCAACCTTTGCTACAAGGTTGAATATGGTTTTTATACATAGATGACATGGATGCAAGAAGGAACTCACCACAAAGTTCGAATAATATTGAGGCTCATATCAGTAGACCCATCTATCGAGAGATGGCACAGATAGATATGCAAAAAATCATTCAATGCAGAGTGTGAATGATGTTCAGTCACAAAGGGAGAATTGACAGTTTCTTAATAAGCTTGGGCTTTACCAAAAGTAAAGTTGTTCCTAACCTTTACCTTAAGGCTATGGATCATACTATTATTATGATATCTTTCTTATAGGGAATGAGAAACAGATCATGAAAAGAAAGAAGAAGATGGCTGCAGAAATGAAAAATGAAAGATCTCAGATTGATGCATTACTTCCTAAGACTGGAAGTATGGCAAGGCTTAGAAGGAATCTTTCTCAACCAGGGAAAGTGTGCTGAGAAATATTAAAAGGAATTGATGTGTTGGAATGGCCACTCTCATGAATTCCAACTTGAAGTTCTTAGCAGATGACTCATTAGAGTTAGTGGATATAACTCTGAACAGACAATTTATTGGGTCTTTGATATATCTAACATATACTAGGTTAGATATATGCTTTGTTATGAACACCTTGAGTCAGTATCTAGTGGAAACTAGATGTGTTTACCTGATAGTTGCAAAGCATGTGATGAGGCACATAAAGGACACGATAGAATTTGATCTATGCTATCTTGAAGATCATGACTTCAGATGGCTATTCAGATTCTGATTGGGCGGGAAGTGTATCAGACAGGAAGAACACATCGAGAGGATGTTATTGTCTGGGATTAGCCATGATCTCATTGTTTAGCTGGAAGCAGTCTAGTGTGGCTCTCAGCACAAGCGGAATATATGGCTGCTTGCTCTGCTAGTTGTGAAGAAGTTTGGCTTTAGGAATGTTTGACTTAGAGATAGAACCAACTGAGATCCTATGTGATAATTAGAGTTGTATCAAGATGACATAGAATCTAGTGTTCCATGATAAGTCAAAGAACATAGGGAACAAACAAGATATGACACGGAAAGGAACTATAAAGTTTGAATTTGTAACAGGTTACCATTGTACTAACCAAACCTTTACCTCAAGTGAAGAAGTTACCAACATACTAACCAAACCTCTGTCTCAAGTGAAATTTGAATACTTCCGAGACAAGCTTGGTGTAGTTCAAAAGGACCCTCCTCGAAAGGGGGAGTAGTATAGTCACTGATGATGAGTTTGTCTCATCGAACAACAAGGTCGATGATGAGGTAACCTGTTCTCTACACCCAGTTACTTAGAAATATTTAGATTTAGGACTCTTATACTTAGAATACTTAGTTTTACTTATACATGCTTTTGATGATAGATGTATTGATGAGAATACATGCTTTTGATGATGAGATGTATTAATGAGAATACATGTAGGGATTGTATCATCCTTGAACACTTGTTCTAAAGTGATCCGTAGACGTGAGGTCTCCGAGAATGAAGTCCTTGGTGGACAGTTGAGGGGATTGGATGATCCCTGGACTTTCAGTCCTAAAGAGAGCCGTAGACGTGAGGTCTCCGAGAATGAAGTCCTTGGTGGACAGTTGAGGGGATTGGATCATCCCTGGACTTTCAGTCCTAAAGAGAGCCGTAGACGTGAGGTCTCCGAGAATGAAGTCCTTAGTGGACAGTTGAGGGGATTGGATCATCCCTGGACTTTCAGTCCTAAAGAGAGCCGTAGACGTGAGGTCTCCGAGAATGAAGTCCTTAGTGGACAGTTGAGGGGATTGGATCATCCCTGGACTTTCAGTCCTAAAGAGAGCCGTAGACGTGAGGTCTCCGAGAATGAAGTCCTTGGTGGACAGTTGAGGGGATTGGATCATCCCTGGACTTTCAGTCCTAAAGAGAGCCGTAGACGTGAGGTCTCCGAGAATGAAGTCCTTAGTGGACAGTTGAGGGGATTGGATCATCCCTGGACTTTCAGTCCTAAAGAGAGCCGTAGACGTGAGGTCTCCGATAATGAAGTCCTGAATGAACAGGCAGGGGATTGTATCGTCCCCGGACTGAGGTCCCAGAATAGAGCCGTAGACTGGGTCTCCGATAATGAAGTCCTGAATGAACAGGCAGGGGATTGTATCATCCCCGGACTTCTGTCCCTAAATTGATCCATAGACGTGTGGTCTCCGAGAAGTGGGAATTGTATCATCCCCGGACTTCGGTCCCTGAATTGATCCGTAGACGTGAGGTCTCCGAGATGTGGGGATTGTATCATCCCCGGACTTCGGTCCCTGAATTGATCCGTAGACGTGTGGTCTTCGAGAAGTGGGGATTGTATCATCCCCGGACTTCGGTCCCTGAATTGATCCGTAGACGTGAGGTCTCCGAGAAGTGGGGATTGTATCATCCCCGGACTTAGGTCCCTGAATTGATCCGTAGACGTGAGGTCTCTGAGAAGTGGGGATTGTATCATCCCCGGACTGCGGTCCCTGAATTGATCCGTAGACGTATGGTCTCCGAGAAGTGGGGATTGTATCATCCCTGGACTTCGGTCCCTGAATTGATCCGTAGACGTATGGTCTCCGAGAAAGTGATTTTTGATGTGGTTACTTGTATCGGTAGGATACTTGTATTGATGATGTGGTTACTTGTATCGGTAGGATACTTGTATTGATGATGTGGTTACTTGTATCGGTAGGATACTTGTATTGATGATGTGGTTACTTGTATCGGTAGGATACTTGTATTGATGATGTGGTTACTTGTATCGGTAGGATACTTGTATTGATGATGTGATTACTTGTATCGGTATGGATACTTGTATTGATGATGTGGTTACTTGTATCGGTAGGATACTTGTATTGATGATGTGGTTACTTGTATCGGTAGGATACTTGTATTGATGATGTGGTTACTTGTATCGGTAGGATACTTGTATTGATGATGTGGTTACTTGTATCGGTATGGATACTTGTATTGATGATGTGGTTACTTGTATCGGTATGGATACTTGTATTGATGATGTGGTTACTTGTATTGGCATGAATACTTGTACTGCTGATCGTGTGATGACGATGTTGATGATCGTGATCGTGTGATGACGATGCTGATGATCGTGTGATGACGATGCTGATGATCGTGTGATGACGATGCTGATGATCGTGAGATGACGATGCTGATGATCGTGTGATGACAATGCTGATGATCGTGTGATGACGATGTTGATGATCGTGAGATGACGATGCTGATGATCGTGTGATGACAATGCTGATGATCGTGTGATGACGATGTTGATGATCGTGAGATGACGATGCTGATGATCGTGTGATGACGATGCTGATGATCGTGAGATGATGATGCTGATGATCGTGTATCGTGAGGATCCAGATGATGATATTGTTGTAGCTGTTCAAGTGCTACAGAAGATAAAGACTCAATACTGAAGATGTCGATGTTCCAAGTATTGAAGATGTTCCAGTAACTACTTGAGTTACTAATGATGTTGAGAAAGCTTCCAATGATTTATAGATGTATCATGTATGATGTTGATGACTCCTTGCTCGGGCAGATGCTGTTATAATATCCTTCTCGTTAAGGGGGAGTGTTGAGATATTGTAACTTCAAATAATATTATATTTGTACTTTATTATTCCGGAGATGATTCATTCCTCCGTGAAGATCTTATTGTATATCCGGAGATGTTTATTCCTCCGTCGGAATGTGGTAACTCGGGTTATTAGACTTCCCTAGTGGGGGTCGGCCCTAAATGTGTTATGTGGATCAAAGGGTTATTAGACCACCCTAGAGGGGTCGGCCCAGTCAGTTATAATGGGGTATTTAACCTAATGGTTAAATACGAGCCTACATGTACTTGTGTAAAATACATATCAGAGAAGTGTATAAATAGAGGAGGTGTGTTCCTCATTATACACACTCACTCACTTGAGAAAGGCGCATTTGTGGAGGAGAGGTCTGCTATGGAGGAGAAGGAGCTTATGCTCAGGGTTTGCATCTTTGTATATTGCTGGTCATCTATATTGAGGAAGCTTTGCTGGGTTTTCTACCCCATGAGGGTTTCCCAGGATAAATCTCTGTCTCTTGTGTTTATGCTATGCTTGTTGTTTCTTCAGTGATCCTGTATATGCTATTATTGTGAAATGGAATGTAATGCTGCTATTTTCTATCTTAGCATATTAAATCTTAACAGAAACTAAGGCCAGAATGATGGTTCATGAATTCCAATCTAATGCTGGTCATGATGGTTTTCAATTGAAATCTCTCTCATACCAAAATTCCCAATGGGAATAAAGATATAATATGTAACATTTGGAAAGTTGGGTTTAAATGTCACATTTTACGACACTTGGACAATTTTCACATTTTATCTAGACTCCAATTGTTAACTTGATTTGTTGCAATTTCCCTTTGTGATCAATATGTAAGCTCTCATATATTTAATTTTGAACATAGGTGATCACAATGAACATGAAGGTGGACTCACCAAGATCACTATTTAAGAGAAAGCACAATAACCACGGAAAAGTGGAGGTCATGTTCGACCAAGTAATGTCAAGCCATCAAGTTCTGAATATTTTAACATAGAATCTCTCTATAGTGAGAAGACAAAAGTCACCATGTCACATGAGGACAAATTCCACTAGGTGACGAAAGGTCACTAAAGGACAAATTAGTGTAATGCCAAAGGTCACCCAAGGGTGAATTGAATCAATTTTGTAATTAAATTATTCAAAGAATTCCAAAAGGTTGAAAGAAATATGGAAGGCCAAGGGTCACCTAGCCTTGGCCTATATATTTTACTCTCATCTGAGGAGGAGGGAAAATTTTCTTTTGAACATTTTGGATGTACTATTGCTGAATTTTGAATGAGGAGAAGCCTTGGATTAGCTTTTGCACAAGAATACTTATGTTATGTGGATGGATGTCTTGAATTTGTTCATGCTATTTCATACACGAATATGGAGTAAGATTGTTTCAAATTTCATGAATGGATTATTAATATTGTTCTCTATTACTTATTCCATTTGTTATTCCCATTCTTTTGCTTCCCGTGGGTAGTGAAATCAGAATTTCATAACTAGTAATACTTTTCTTATGTTATTCTTTCATTCTATTGATTGTTTATCTACTTCTTAAAACAATTAACTGAATTCTGAATGTGGATTTTCAATTGTTATTTCGCTACTTACTCCCTTTTACTCTCGCTCCCTTATGGGATATTCTAGTTCATTTAGGAATTGCATTTTGTTGGGTGGATTAATTGTCTAATTAATTAAACAACTGAAACTCCCAAACATAAATTATCAACCCGAGGAAGTCTTTTATTTCAAAACTATCGTGCAAGATCTATGCAAGCACAATTTCTACCTGACACTGTTATCTATTGGAATGAAATCGAAACTCTTTGTAAACTAGATCACACCTTCTTGAAAATAAATCAAACCCTAATCCTATTCATAAAACCAAAATGTAAATCTAACTTAAAACAAAATCAATTATTTATGAAGCAAGATCTAATTGCTTAATCTAAAAGATGTGTTATGTTGGCCAACTATCTATGAAAAGAAATTAACATGAAAACAACTATGATAAATCTAATGAATGAAAGCATAGAACTATGATAAATCTAATAAAATGAAAGCATGAACTAAATAATAAACAAATCTACAAAATAACAATCAACACTATCAGCATTTGCTCAGGCAAGAGGGCCCTTCCTCCACTGAGCAGAGCTGGATCTCCACAATGAAAGTCTACAACTCCAGAATTAAGAAACTTCCAGCATGTATTATCATAATGAAACTATTACATCAGAGTTCTGGATCAAATCCTACAACATAACACTGCTTTCTCTCTTCCCCCCCCCAATACATCAAAATGATTACATATTTATACATAAAATGATCTCAGGAGAATGAGAAACCGAATCCCCAACTTGTGATATGTTTCAACCAATTGCTAATTTGTAAAACCGACTGTAACAGTAAATCTGGGAATTACACGTTTAAAGAACCAGCTGTATAGCTCAAACCGTAGCTTTGTTTGGTGATTTCCTCGCCTGTCAAGTAATTGAGGCTGTTGCGCACAAAAACCATGTCCCATATTTTAGAGATTCTTCTCCATATGCCCACAAATCGCGATGCAAATCAATGTGTTGTTATCTGGCATGCGTTTTTGGTTGAGGCCGTTTGATCATGAGCTGGAGGTTGCCATGTTGGACTTGGGCAGAAATTGAAATCACAAATCCACATAATTAATCATAAGCTGAAACCATGTTGTGAAATATCCATGTGGATGTGTGCTAGCATGCCAACTTTGAAGGCTTGAACCATGGCTGCTACAGCTGCTAATATGAATAATCACTCCATAAACCATCATCAGTAAAAATTATGCATAAGAGTCTTCAATTCAACAAAAATAAAGGAAAATAATCATGATTAACCACTAAAGCATCAATAAGATTAATATGGCATTTCTCGAGCAGTTACAGCAAATGGATGGAAAATGGAATGATAAATGGGTGATAATAGGAAGAAGATGGATGAAATAAGTAATGAAAATAGGGACAAATCCGTGACCCAACATCTCCCCCAAACTGAACTTGTTGCATGTCCTCATGCAACCCGAAACATGTGTAGCATCCAAACTAGAAGAACTCATTCAATTTTTTTTTTCATTTTACCATTGGCACAGTTGCAGCCGAAATGAGAAATTTAGCAAAAAATTTGGCAGAGTAACAGCTGCAAAAATGGCCAAATCGAGCGGAGTAACAACTGCTGTATGGATAAATCTGGCAGAGTAACAGCTACGAAAATGGTCAAATCTGGCGAAGTAACAGCTGCGAAAATGGCCAAATCTGGCGGAGTAACAGCTACTGTATGGATAAATCTAGTGGAGTAACAGCTGCGAAAATGGCCAAATCTGGCGGAGTAACAACTGCGAAAAATGGCCAAATCTGGCGGAGTAACAGTTGTAGATAGGTCAAATATGGCGGAGTCAGAACTATGAGAATTGGCAGAAATGGTCAAAAGTGGCGGAGTCACAGCTGTGCGAAAAAGGCGGAATGGGTGAAAAATAGCAGAGTCACAGCTGGGAAAATTGGCGGAAATGGCCAAAAGTGGCGGAGTCACAGCTGCAGAATTTGGCGGAAAGTTTAGCGGAGTCACAGCCATTTAGCAAAAAATTTAGTGAAGATTTTAGCGGAGTCCCAACCATTTAGCGGAGTCACAGCTGCCAAAATAGGGAAATGGACAAAATTGGCGGAGTCACAGTTGGTGTTGCAGCAAACTTCTTGAACTAATATCTCCCAAAATACAAACTGGATTTGGTTGAAATTTTGCAAGCAAGTTACTACAAGTCCAATGCATCTCCACACCGAAAATCAGAGATACCTACATCAAGGATTTCGAGAAAAATGCAAATTGGTTGTAGGTGATGATGGCCATTTTTTCTCAATCCATGATGGCCATTTTTTCTCAATCCATGAAAAGTTTTTTTTTATTTTTATTTTTATGTATTTTTTATCTGAAAATTGGTGAGTATCTTCCTCTTACCATAATGCTTTTTCTCCCCAAAGCTCAAATTCATCTGATCCACGGATATCGAGATATAGGCAAAATGGCTGTAGGTGATGGTGGCCATTTTCTCGAAAACCATTCATTGGATTGGGTTGAAACTTACTAGGTTTGTTCATCTTGATATTATGCACTTCCTGTCCAAAAATCACGGGAATCCAGTTTACCAATTGCAAGATATGCTCACTTCAATTTCTGCACTTTTGTAGTTTTGAGAGTTGCCATAAAAAAAATTGCTCCACATCTTTCAATGAAAGGCTAAAAATGCTTTGTAAATGCTCAAAACAGATTTTGATGCTGGACATAATTATTCACTCATCAAAAATTGATTCAACCCTCTACATACCAAGGCTTTCTTCACTAGCTTCTAGAAGAACAATGTTATAAAAATGATGACTGGAAATGTGATTGTTGTAGGATTCATTTTTTTTTATACCACTGAGTGTAGCAACCACTCCTTTCCCCCAAACTGAAGATTTTACCTGCCCTCAGGTAAAGCAATATTTGTGCACAGGGTTGAAACTTGAAATATTTGTGGTGGCATTTTTTTCTTTTACAAGGGTATGAAGAGTAAGCATTTTAACTTATTTACAAAGCATCATCTTTATAATCTCTTGCAAACTTTACATAATTTATGCTCAGCCCATCGTTTTAGTACTTAAGCTCACTAAAAGTTTGCAATGACTATTAGAGGTCAAATATCAACCAAACATGGCATAATCAACATTGTCATTGACTGCCAAAAATGCCTTCAATTTGCTGGTCTAAATGTATCAGGGCTGCTACAGGTTGTTATATTCCAGCTTTGTTTCAATATACTGTTATAGGACAGCTCACAAGAATAAGATACTTGTTGATCCATCTCAACTCATTGCCATGCCTTCAACAAACATAAACAATATCATGCATCCCTGCAGATTTTATGAGCATAAACACCATTGCCAAATAATAACAAACCCCAATCATTCATGAAGAAAACATCTTGATAGCAGCAACAATTCTCCCTGTTGTATGGTAGCATGTGTTTGTTTCACAACAAAAATGCCCAAATCGTTATGAAAACTTCCTTTAGGATTGCAAATAGAGGCAGCTATATTTTATTGAACATCAAAGCCATGCCAATGCTACAGGACTATTTGTTGAACAAGAGGCCAAGCATTCTTTTGCACATTCCACAACAATCAAATTCATTTTAGGAATTCTGTCAACCTTGACAAATGACCAATGATATCCATGTGCAATATGTCATTAAGTCTCATTCTCACTACCATGGTTGTAAGTATCTCAAGCTTCGCATAACATAAAAATGCTTGCAAAAATAATAGATTGAACCTTGAAGCTTGTTGTCCATATTATGATGTTCAAAGAAACTTGGAACAAGAAGTTGAATTGCTGCAACTAACCCAACGTTTTTTTTTAACTATTTCCCCATTGTCCTCATACCTAAGAGTTGCCTTCAAAATAAATGAATCAGAACTAAGTATATTCTTTTGGAGTTGATATGAATTGCATATGACTTCATTGATGGTTACCCTACTACTATAGACACAATTTGCAACTTAATGATTAAATAATGAATACATATGCAACTATGTCATAATTATTATTGTTGTCATAAGATGGAAATGAGGACCGTTGTTTGATATGGATTTAGTGACAACAAAAACAGAGATCTAACACACCCAAAATCATGTTCCCAAGATGCTCGAATGCTGCTACAAGGTCTGAAAGGTCGATTGTGTTTTTCCATGTGTGGAAGCAATTAACCATGATGATTCATACAAGAGGGCCATGAAGCAAGAGGCTAGAAAAGATAACTGCAAACCATTTTTCGTGGGATGAAATAATACATCATGGATATGGACCAAAGAAACCATAACTCTGTCTTTCACCTTGCTGATATGACAATGCACAACATGATCTTCTCCCCATTTTTTGTCGGTTTTTGGGTGGCAGCAACAACTCATTTTCTCATGCTTGGATGTAGGAAAGGTGTAGGTAAGGACTTTATTTGTATGTGCGTGAATTGGAATGATGAGGCGTTAGAATTGAGTGGGAAAGGATGGGAATGGATGGATAGAAAATGCTATATAGAAAATGGAAATGGATAATGCTTAGTTGTCTTTCATGACATATTCCTAAATCTTTAATAAATCAAAAACTCATGCTATTTTACCTCAAGTGTTACCTCCATGGAAACCTTGGTTAACTGCTGTTGAGAGATGTAGCTGGAAGATGAGACTTATGAAGGCTGAATCTGATCCATGATGAGGAACTGTGCAAGCTGACTGAAAACAAATGCTACCAACTGAATGAAAAGAGTACTGTTGAACTACTAGAACAATAAAATGTAAAGATTTAATATGCTAAGACAGAAAATAGCAGTATTACGTTCCATTTCACAGTAATAGCATATACAGGATCACTGAAGAAACAACAAGCACAGCATAAACACAAGAGACACAGATTTATCCTGGGAAACCCTCATGGGGTAGAAAACCCAGCAAAGCTTCCTCAATATAGATGACCAGCAAATACAAAAGATGTAACCCTGAGCATAAGCTCCTCCTTCTCCATAGCAGACCTCTCTCTCATAAGTGCCCCACTCTCGAGTGAGTGAGTGTGTATCAAATGAGGAATACACCTCCTCTATTTATACACTACTCTGACTTATCTTTTACACAAGTCATGTAGGCTCGTATTTAACCATTGGGTTAAATACCCCATTACAACTGACTGGGTCGACCCCTCTAGGGTGGTCTAATAACCCTTTGACCCACATAACACATACAGGGCCGACCCCCACTAGGGAAGTCTAATAACCCAAGTTACCACATTCCGACGGAGGAATAAACATCTCCGGATATACATTAAGATCTTCATGGAGGAATGAAACATCTCCGAAATAATAAAGTACAAATATAATATTCTTTGAAGTCACAATATCTCAACATAAAAATATATAGTCTTCACCCAATATCCGCACTTATGTACAAGTTAATCCATGTGAATGAATGTTCTTGAAGTCGAACATGGAGAAACTTCATTGTATTACCAATCAATAATGAAAATTGTTAACCACCGTGAGACAACTCACCAGTGATGACAATGAGCTATCAAGGTACAATAGTACAACCTATTAGGTACGAATGTATGTGTTGACGTCGAGTCACCTACAGGATCTGACAAACAAGAGACATTGATGTATTCCCTTGATCATCAACGAGGAAATTTACCATTGATGCATGTAAATTCCAAGGTACTATGCATCACTCAAGTCTTGTTGCCCAAATATTGTGTTGATGTCGATGGGACAAGACCATTGGAAGGTGGACCTTAATGAATTCCACATCATCCAATATGAGTACAAAAAAAATGATTGTGAAGAACTAGAGATGAAAGATTTTCTCCAACAGGTAGGTTTTAGTGGTAAAATGAAAAGGATAAGGGGTGACTCAACATATAAGAGAGCTAAGAGACATTATTCATGGGTTAGGTGTGAGTGGAGTGGATAGTATGGGAGTGATGAAATGGAGCAGAAAGTCATGGAAGTAATGGAATGGTGGAGGCAAGAAGGAAATGTATGGGCAATCATGGTGTTGGTGAATGAGCATGATGGACAAAAGGTCTTTTGGGAGGCTTCTTTAGTAGCAATTCATGTAGCAATGGAACTTGACTTGTGGAACATTGGTCTTCATATGGTTTGCACATCAATCTCTCCATTTTTTATGTGCTCAATCCATTTTCAAATTGATAAAAAGTCTTCATGAGTCACTCGTGCATGTATTGACCTTCTTCTTTCAAGGATCTGCAAAAGCCTAGCACTTGCCTGCAATAAAACATGAGATGATGGAAGAAGAGAGATGATTGGTATCTCTTCACCCAACACATATGAAAAAAAAAAAACAATCAATTACTTATAAAACAAATCCAAAGAAAAATGAACGGAGCAAAATCCACTTTATACCTGTGGGAGAGCGATGGCCATCTAGACTCACCAACCCTATTCCTATTCATAAAACCAAAATGTAAATCTAACTTAAAACAAAATCAACTATTTATGAAGCAAGATCTAATTTCCTAATCTAAAAGAGGTGCTATGTTGGCCAACGATCTATGAAAATAAATTAACATGAAAACAACTATGATAAATCTAATGAATGAAAGCATAGAACTATGATAAATCTAATAAAATGAAAGCATGAACTAAATAATAAACAAATCTACAAAATAACAATCAACACTATCAGCATCTGCTCAGGGAAGAGGGCCCTTCCTCCACTGAGCAGAGCTGGATCTCCACAATGAAAGTCTATAACTCCAGAATTAAGAAACTGCCAGCATGTATTATCAGAATGGAACTATTGCATCAGAGTTTTGGATCAAATCCTATAGCATAACATTGCTTTCTCTCTTCCCCCCCCAATACATTAGAATGATTACATATTTATACATAAAATGATCTCAGGAGAATGAGAAACTGAATCCCCAACTTGTGATCTGTTTCAACCAATTGCTAATTTGTAAAACCGGCTGTAACAATAAATCTGGGAATTACATGTTTAAAGAACTAGCTGTATAGCTCAAACCGTAGCTCTGTTTGGACATTTCCTTGCAAATCAGGTAATTGAGGCCGTTGCGCACAAAACCCATGTCCCATATTTTATATATTATTCTCCATCTTCCCACAAATCGCGATGCAAATCAATGTGTTGTTATCTGGCATGCGTTTTTGGTTGAGGCCATTTGATCATGAGCTAGAGGTTGCCATGTTGGACTTGGGCATGAATTGAAATCACAAATCCACATAATTAATCATAAGCTGAAACCATGTTGTGAAATATCCATGTGGACGTGTGCTAGCATGCCAACTTTGAAGGCTTGAACCATGGATGCTACAACTGCTAATATGAATAATCACTCCATAAACCGTCATCAGTAAAATTATGCATAAGAGTCTTCAATTCATAAAAAATAAAGGAAAATAATCATGATTAACCACTAAAGCATCAATAAGATTAATATGGCATTTCTCGAGCAGTTATAGCAAATGGATGGAAAATGGAATGATAAATGGGTGATAATAGGAAGAAGATGGATGAAATAAGTAATGAAAATAGGGACAAATCCGTCCTAACACATTTAGGTTAGATTAGATTACATTTCATCCCTTAATTATAAAATCCTAAATGGTGGACCGGGCCACAACCAATGAAACCTAATAAGGAATGGTTGCTGGGACAGAATCTGAATGGGTTCCTTACTCTAAATGGTTTGAGGTCTAATTGGAACTTTTTATCGGGGAGAATCCCTACTGTTGGCCCTAGGTCATTTGACCCATCAATATATTTGGCGCTAGAATGAGGGTTGGATGGCAAGTAGACTTGTGTGAATTCATTTTTATTAGATTGAATTAATTATTAATGGCTTCACCCCATATCCCTATATTGGAACATGATTTTAGTTCACTGATACCATCTAGAAGCATTTCCAAGAAGATAGTCGATCTCTTCACAATCTAAATTTGATGGTGATGGGAACAACTCTGCATTGAGGCATATCATTCATTTTGATGTCACACTTTGAAATCTTAAAATTGTTCGAGATGATGAAATATGCAAGAAATTTGTTTACCCTCACTTTCGAAGGATGAATTAGGTTGTGGTATAAAACGTTTCCAACCAAGTCTGTTCATAGTTGGGAACATTTCATGGAAGTTTTTATCCCTGCCCATGAGTACTATGACTATGAGAAGTTATGTGAAGAGATTGAAGGAATCCGAAGGAGGAAAGATGAGCCAGATGAATATTTCATATTGAAAATGGCTCATATTTATCATAGGTTTCATGAAGAGGACAAACCTAAAAACCAAGAAGTAATTGACTAGTGTTTGCAACTCCTCTCTTTTACTGTAGATGATGAAATTTTAATTGATGATTAAAAAGATTGCATTTGTTTGAATGATGTTGACATAGGATCCTTAGTCCAATAAAAATAAAATTTTAATGGACATAAGAATATAGAGGACAATGATATGCTAAACAACCCTAATTTACACAATGTATTTCCTGCTATAGATTCACATGAAGAAAATTCCACTCTATTAGTGAATGAATGTTGGGTGTGTGAACTATGTCAAAGGAAACACCTAATATTTAATTATCGACCGGGGTTGGTAATCTTAGAGTTGAGACAAAATATATGCTAAGGTAGGATGGTACCTAAGTTTCAGCTTGTCAGACCTTAAAAATATTTAATAAAGAAAAGATCGAAAGATCTTTCAAAATGAAAAACCGAGTCAAACTTCAGAAAAAAGACGAAAGAACTAATTAAACCTGGTTAAACAAGAATAATATCAAGTCATACTACTCTACTCTATGATTGGAGGAAACAAATACTGATTACAAAGTAAATTACTAATTATGAAAATGAAAACTACTTATCAATTTTAGATTCTAATCTAGGAATAAAAAACAAGAATAAAATGATTCAATTTGGCAATACATAAGCAGGAAACTATGTTACTTCAAAGCAAAACTATAAATAGATTCAAAAACTATTCAAGACTATGCTGAAGCATCTAATCCTAATTCCATTCTCCTTGATGTTGTATGTCAAAAGTAATAGGAACTGGAGTAAACGTATCGTAATGGATTTCAAATGTAATAGCAAAACTAAATGGAAGTAAATCTAATCTCATTTCGACAAAAAGATGTAAACTACAAAGAGACCAATTACAAGTGACTTTAAACATTCTGACCTATCTATTATCCATAAGCAAAATGATATAAGACTAATCAAATCTAAAAGCAAGTAGAAAGCTTAATAAAGATATTTACTTCTGAATCTTGATTTGGAAGCAAGTAGAAAACTTGATAAAGATATTAATATAGAAGCAAGTAGGAAACTTGATAAATATATTAATTTCTGAATCCAAATTCTATTCTATGAACATCTTCATTATCTGTCTAACAAAGAAACTGATTCTATCTTTAATGAAGGAAATTATAAAAACTAGAACATTTAGAGAATGAAATTATTAATTCTAATCTAAGCTAAATCTTGAGAGCATATGATAAACTAAACTAAGAATAAAACTGATAAATTCTCAAACAATAACATATTAGCAAATTAAATATGAAAGACATAATTTAAAAGACAGTTAAAGCAAACTAAGAATTATAGCAGGATTTTAATTAACACTTTATGGAATGTAAAACAAAGTCCTAATTATGGTTAAGAATACTAATTAAGAGCAGGAAAAATTACAATTTAAGAAAAACTAGAAATTAAATTCAAAATAAGCATAAAACAGTGCAGAAAGAATGAAAGTCCGAATGACGATCCGGATGGTTGTCCGAATGATAGTCTGGATGAGGAAAAATGAATTAAGCTAAGGAAAAGAGGTAGTTTTAATGATCTTAACGTCAGCTGGCGAATGTATATGAACCTATAATGCAAAGAAATCAGTTAGAAGACTTGTTGAGAAGCTACAAAAATATGAAGCAACCTATTTTAATGATTGTTGGAAGGATGAGCTAATCCTATTCTATGTTAAGCAAGATTGAGATGAGAGATAGAATTTAACCTATAGCTACAGAATAGAAGCTAGGGGGACTAATTCTAACTATTAACAGAGCTTGAAGTAAAAACTAATTAAGTTCTATTTAATTACAGAAAACTAAAAAACAAATGATCTAATTACAAAAGACTGGAATTAAACTATGAAAGCTATGCTTGGTCGACCATTTCTAATTCTATAAACACAAACTAAGTTAGCAACACAACATAAATTACAGAGAGGAAAGAAATAACATGTACAGGAAAATGAAATTAATTACACATACAAGAAAATAAACTATTTACAGAAAAGAAAATGCAGGAAACACAAACAAAACCTCCGGTTGATGAGGGGCCCTTCCCAGCAATCAGAGATGGAAAACTAAATTGATTTAGTTACTCAGAGCATCCAAAAACTTGAAACTTCCATTAACTTGAGAAAATTACAAAGCGTCTGCTAATTGCTGTAAATTCTAAAAACTAGCTGCTAAACTAGAAATCTCTAACTCTAACATTTTTCAATTTTGTTTCTCTATACAAAGCGTCTATTTATAAGTTTACAGTGGGAGAGAAGGTCGTCAGCATCGACCTCTATAAAAATAGAGGCTTTTATGACTGTAACGACTGCTTTGAGTGATGCGTGACAGCTCAGGGAGCATACACCAGGCTTCACGGGGTCGATTCCTTCACGAGGCAGTTGCAGCGTTGATCTTCCTTTGATGTGGGAAGAAAGGTAGTGCGCTTGCGAACTGAACGAATGGAGGAGAGGGTTGTTGGAGCATTGACGTGGGTGAAGCATTGTGTTGGCAGGCTGAGCGTGGGAGGCCTAGATCCCTCTAGAACATCGACGTGAATAGACATGCGTAACCTCAAGCCGAATGGGCAAGAAAATCGACGTATGGAACATTGACATGGAAGTGGAATGTGCTGTCGAGCATGGAAGGCAGGAGGGCGAATCTTCCAGAACAAACGCTTATCAACCGCAACCATCACATGGCTAACAGAACCCACGTGCCCATTTTTTACTTTAATGGCCATAAATATGCCAACCGTTGATTTCGCGAGCTAAATGCAAGGCTGAATGACAGGCTCGGCGCGGTTGAAAATTAGCAATATAAACACGCAGTCTAAATGGAAGGTCGTTTGGAAAACCACATCCTGTAGATCAAAACTAAATGCCATGCGTGTCTGGAAATGTCACTTTAATAATTAATAAACCAAAATATATCGAGATTTGACCAAAATTCATATGATAAACGAATACATGCATACCTGGTCTATTTGATGGTCTAAATGGCTGAAAGGATAACTTATTCTATCAAAAATAGTGAAATTAACGCCATTCAGAGTAGATTTGATGATCCAAAATGGTGACAAAATGGGCACCAACATTCCCCCAAACCGGAGATATGCCAAGTCCCACTGAGCAAAACAAAGAAGCTTAGGAGGAAGGCTGAGCTGCGATAGCAGCTGCCTTCAACTTAAAAGAGGAAATGGTTTTATCTTTAAGCTTCTGGAGCTTCCTAAACTGGTCCTTCAAGGTGTCATACTTCATCTGAAGAGTAGTATGGGATGTTGTTTTAACATTGACCAAACATTCAATACTTTTTACTTGTGGGCGCAGTAACTTGTTTTCCTCATGAAGCTCAGAGATCGTTTCCACATAACTTTGATTCTGGCCTGTCAACTGTGCTATCATTTGAGTTAACTTATCTGTCTCCTATTGAGTCAGAATGGACTGTTATTCAGGATGTTCAGGGTTTTTTAGGGGACTCAACTCTTTTGAAAATGTTTCACACTCAACAGTATGATCTTTGAGAATTTTATCTTGGTCGTGTGCAGGAGAACTTTCAGCAGCAGAGGCTTCACTCATACGAGCAGAGACGTTGGCTAATGTGAGGAGAGGTGTTTCAAAGGCATGGTCGTCTGACTGGATGTTTGAATGTGATGGCTGAATGATAGTCTGAAGGATAGACTGGTCGACGAACTATTCACAATTTGTTCTCATGGATTTAGTGGGCACTGAAAAGAGTGGAGGTTCTGAAGTAGGATCACCAAGGGTAAATTCAGGAGAAGGTGATGACTGGACAAGGTGCTTATCACCTGAGGGATCCTCATTAAATCGCACACGCTTAGTATCTCGTTCTACTTGCATGGAGGATTGAGTAGGCTCACCAATACCAGATTGGAAACAATGTTTTCAAGAGGGAGAGGGTTTGATAGTAGTCCTCTCGATCAAATGAGGGTTCAGTATTTCAAACACAAAACGATCCCAGGTTTTCCCTCTCTCTTCCAACTTGTGAACGATCATGAGTTTAATGAGACAATGGTGATACAAGCTTCTAGAGGGATTAACAATATTCTTCCTAACTTGGCTAGACATCGTCTCCAAACTTTTCAGCAAATAAAATGGGAAGTTGAGGGTCTGATTGTTAACAAAATGTGCTAGCAATCTAAAATGATAGACTTTAAAAACAGTAAACTTACCCTCACAAGTGATCAAATGGATGATGATAGTCAAAGGATCTAATTATTCTGACTTGAACCATTCCCTGTGGAATCCTTTGGTATCGGCAACGTGTTGAAAATCGGCCTTCAAGGCAAATTTGTGAGCCTTTTGTGGAAGGAAGAGATGTTTGTGCCACCGGGCACCTTCCCTTGGGAGCTTCGTGGCTAATGAAATGAATTCTTCTGTCACGGAGAAAGTGAGATGGCCAACTTTGGCCATCTTGCCATCAAAACCCTTAGCGAACAGAAGTGAAATTTCGTGGTTGTGGCCTTGGAGAAGGTGGAGAAACAGACCCCAACCCGCTCGCAAAAACACTTACGACAGGCTTTAAACTCAGAAATGCGGAGGAGGTCCTGGTAGCTTCCAGTCTCATAACGAATTGGCATTGTTGACAGAGGACGGGAGGATGCGAATAGATACAAGAGGTGCCATGAATTGCAGAGGACGCTGCTCAACAAAAAAATGAGATGGATAACGAACATATTGAGGCGAAATTCATGCAATCATCAGTTTAAACTAAGGTCCATTTGAATGTTTGAATGACAGTGGATGAGGGCTTAGCATGCTTAAAAGATCGCACTTGTCATTCGAAGATCTTGGGTCAAGTGCCAGCATAGAAGTGCGTGAATTCAGTGAATATGTGTGGTTTATAAAATATTCAACCATGTCCAAAGCCGAGCTTTGGACAGGTTGAATGTAATTCACTTAATGAAAATAGACACACGTGAGAGATCATGATTCGATTAATATGGTGGCAGGTCGTACAACAGGGTAAGTAAGACCAAGTGGCGGTCATGCAATGATTCAAAATGATACAAAATCTATTTGTTTAATGAGGCCATGTGTGAAATCGACATTTAATTGATCCCTGTCATAATTAGCCAATTAAACTTATCAGTAATATTCAAATTTAGACATCTTGACATATTAAATAATGCTGTTATAAGCTATGGTTTCATTCAGCACTCCATTCAGAAAGTTGTTTATTTGCCTCGTTCGTCACCTCGTTCGGATCGGCATTCGACCCGTCATTCAGTCCTTCATACAAACTTTTGTCTATACAAGATCTTATTATTGATGCTGACTGAAGCTGATTTTGCAGAGAATTTTTGAGGCTGTTAATGCACAAAAGATAATGTAAACTTTGCTTTTCTAGGTCTTTTAGTTGTGTTCCTCTTTTGTTCTTGATTAGACCAATCTTTCTTCTGCTTTTGCATTAACCTGAAAACACCTATCATGTTATCAGAGATAATAAAATTCTTTTTCATAAATATTTAGAAAGAAATAACAACAATTCTGATGCTCCCCCAAACCAAAAATATGGCGTGTCCTCAAGCCATCAAAGAGAAAATGAAAAAAATTCAATTGAAAGTCTTATAGATAGCTTCTAAAATACTACGATAATTTTCATAAGGAAATGAAATATTAACTCATAAATGTAGATGGTTCAGATATTTACATTCATCAAAAAGAATACAATAGTGCTTAAAAGACCATATGAAGAATAATAGTGTAAGAGATGCGAAAAATGCCATAGGAAAACTAGTCGTCCATGAGTCATTGTAAAAAATCTCTTGTCATCCAAAGAATATAGGTAAGGTTCACCGTAGAGTTTGTGAGATCTACTATAATTATGGGTCCCATTTCTAGGATAGTCATATCCTAGGTATTTGTTTGAATTAGATGACAGGATCCAAGTCCAACTTACAGCCATTATCTAATGACAGTATAAATAATCGTATTAAACATGTGTTTGTATACTCATGTTTTTTTTTATGAGCCATGTGAATAGCAATGCATTAACCAAACCTCTTTTACCTGATATTGACCCACTGCCAGTAGGCCTGTTCAGTACCCCGACGGGTTTATCTTGGTACCATGCAAGCATAGCCAGGTTTCCAGCGAGCCTGTTCAGTACCCCAACGGGTTTACTTGCACTTACCGAGCTTCTTTGTTTAAGATTTTACTTAGCATGGACCTACTGCCAGTGAGCCTGTTCAGTACCCCGACGGGTTTGCTTTGTATAATGATATTTTTTAGTAAAGAAGCCGGTTGGCACTAGAGTGTGCTAAGCCTGTTAAACACATAATCCAAATTTTTAGCACAAACCTTATGAGTAACTTTATTTATAATGGCCTAAATTACAAATCATGTCAAAAGATAATAACCTAAAGCTGTTCTTTGACTTCACAATCTATCTTCTTCATAAAAGGTCAATAATGTTCCCCACAAAATAGAAAATATCACTCACTTTTAGGCTACCTTTTAAAGGTGCTTTAGAGACAAGTTTTGATGATGAGTCCAGGATGAACTAGCAGTCCATAGGTGTAAGATTGAGTTTTGTGGAGATCAGATTGAAGTACGTCTTTTAGGCAACCGTTCTAATGATAAATTAGAAGTGTGCATGTCTGAACCAAGTACCATATGCAGAATCATAATAAAAAGTGGTAAAAAGTGATATAAAGAATATTTTAACCTTTTACTATAAATTTTCAATTTTCAACAATAACCGAAAGAGAAGGAGGATTATAAGAATTTCTTTTTTAGAGCACTTCCCTTTTCAGATAATATTGCATGAGCTAATTATAGAGATAAGGTTTTTGTAATTAAGCTGCAAAACCACTTGTCAGATGATTCAAATTTATTCAAAACAAATACATATGTACAAGGAAAATTATGTAAAATTTTCAAAATTAACTAAGGGAAAAAGAGTCTTCCTGTTTCAATTGACAAATTTTTATACACTCATCATAATAAATTTCCTAAAAAAAAAATGCAACCAACTTGTAGAAATGACTCTTTATTATTGAAAATCAAAAACATATTTACATATATACAAAAGAAGATAACCCAAAATAATTCAAGGACCAGGAGGAGGAGAAATGACTTCCCCTTCTACCGGCTCCATTTCCATCTGTTGTAAGGCATTCTGCACAAAATATTGTTTAGATATTGGTTGATGATAAAGTCTAAGTCTATGTACGTTTACAACAGAAGAAATTTGCGAATCATCAATTGGCTTAATTTTAATAGATCCATTATCGAAAGCTGTAACAATCTCATATGGACCCATCCAGCAAGTAGTTAGTTTACCTTTAAAGTTTTTATATCTTGAATCAAAAACCAGTGCCCAGTCTCCAGTTTTGAATTGTTTTTGTTTAATGTATCTATCATGCCACTTTTTACGTTGGTTTTGTATTAAGATTGTGCGTTGAATAACATCTTGTCTTATCTCATCTAATTCATTTATTTGTAGGATTCATTGTCTCTGTGCTTCTTCTAGATTCATCCCTAGTAGTGCAGCCATACAGAATGTTTTGACTTGAAATTCAATAGGTAGGAGAACTTGTTTACCATAAAGGAGTTCATAAGGTGTGTGGCCAGTGGTGTTCCTCCAAGTTATTCTATAAGCCCACAAGGCTTCTGGGAGCCTATCTGCCCAGTCTTTGTGGTGTAACTGGATATTCTTAGTCAGGATGGATTCTAATACTTTGTTAGTGGATTCTACCTGACCATTAGCTGGCGGATGGTATGGTGAAGATTTGCAATGTCTAATACCATATTTATCAGTAAGTTCTTTCATTAGTTTGGAGGTAAACTGAGATCCTTGATCGGTTACAATTTCCCTAGGTACACCAAATCGGGTAAATATTTCTTCATAAATGAATTCCACCACAGATTTCTCTGTGGCTCAGAATAAAGCTTTGGCTTCTACCCATTTGGTGACATAATCTGTACAAACTAGAATGTATTTCTTCTTGCGAGACATAGTGGAAATTGGCCCAACGAAATCTAGAGCCCATTTTTCAAAAGGCTCAATCATAACTTGGGGTTGTAAAGGCATCTCATCGGATGGCATAGGTCTACCCATTCTTTGGAAACTATCACACCCTTTGACATACTTGGCAGCATCTTTGAAGATGCTTGGCCAATAATACCCAAAGTGCAACACTTTATATGCTGTTCTCTTATCAGAAAAATTCCCACCGCAAGGTCCACCATGACATGCATGAAGGGTCTCTGCCATCTCGTCCTCTTGTACACATTGTCTAATAATAAGATCAGGACCAGTACGAAAGAGATCATTGTCCACCCAAGAGTAATTAGAACTTTGAACTATGACCCTACGTTTCTCAGGTGGTGAGAGATGGTTTGGTAGCTTTCCAGTTGCTAAATAATTGGCTATGTCTGCAAACCATGGGGTTCGAATAGACACAGCGAACAAATGTTCACCTGGAAAGATATCATCGAAAGGACTGGCATTATCGTCAATTTGAATTCAAGAGAGGAAGTCAGCTATTACATTCTCTCGACTGGGACGATCAACAATAGTAATATTAAATTCTTGTAACAAAAGAAGCCACTGAGTCACCCTGCCATTGGTGATAGGTTTATTCATCAAGAATCTGATGGCGGAGTGGTCAGTGTGTATAAAAATTTCATATCCTGTAATATAATGACAAAACTTGTTGATAGCATAAACTACTGCTAAAAACTCTTTTTTAGTGACAGTATGTTTCGATTCGGCAGGATTCAAATTGTTACTAGCAAAGTAAATGGCATGCGATGTTTGTCCCTCTTTTTGACCTAAGACTGCCCCTATGGCTATGTCGGAAGCATCAGTGGATATATGGAAAGGAAGGGACCAATTGGGGCCCCTAAGTATTGGTGCCACTAATAGCTTTGCCTTTAGGGTTTCGAAGGCTTGTTGACAAGGTTCAGTCCATTGAAATTCTGTGTCCTTCGTGAGTAGTTTGAACATAGGTGCGGCTATTTTAGTGAAATTTCCAATGAAACGCCTATAATAGCTTGCATTTCCAAGAAAAATTCTTACTTCCTTCGGAGTTTTCGGAGGGGGAAGATTAACAATTATTTCTATCTTGGCAGGATCTACCTTGATAACTTGAAGAGAGACATGATGTCCCAGAACTATGCCCTCAGTTAGTAGCATCTTACATTTTTCATGACTAAGAGCTAAGTTCGTTTCTTGGCACCGAATAAGAATCGTTTCGAGGTTATCAAGGGCTTCTTGGAAGGTATTACCATAAACTATAAAATCATCCATATAAACTTCTACACAATCATGTATGAGATCAGCAAAGATTCCTAGAACTGTACGTTGGAACGTAGCAGGTGCATTACATAGGCCAAATGGTAACACTCGATAGGCATATGTCCCCCAAGAACAAGTGAAGGTTGTCTTGTCTTGATCCTCAGGTGCGATTAGTATTTTATTGTATCCACCATACCCATCAAGGAATGAGAAATATTGTTTCCTTGATAAAGTGTCTAACACCTGATCGATGAAAGGCAAAGGGAAGTAGTCCTTAAGAGTGGCCTTGTTCAGTTCTCGAAAGTCAACAAGGATATGCCATTTCCCTGTGAATTTATTGGGAACTACCACCAGAGGAGACACCCATTTACTTTTGGAAATTAGGTAGATGAATCCAGCATTAAGGAGTTTTTGTAATTCATCCTTTACTATGTCTTTTAGTGCTGGGCTCATTCTTCTCTGAGGCTGCCTAACAGGAGGTATGTTTGGATCTGTGTAAATGTGGTGGATGTAGGTATCTGGGTGTATACCTTTCATATCGGTATACTCCCATGCAAATGCTCCAGTTTGACTCTTGAGAACTTTTAGTAATTGTTTTTGCTGAGTCTCATCTAATCCTGCATTTATATGTAAAAATCTGTCGGAACTAAACTCACAGGGTATGGTATAAGATCCTAGATGTTCTTCGATTGTGAAGACACAAGGTGTACTTGTAAATGTTGAGAGGCGCATATTTTCTTGGAATTCATCTCCAAAGATTTGGTCAAGTTGGAAAAAAGATTGAGGAAAGTCTATACTCGTTGTGGAAGAAATAAACTGGTTCAACACATTCTCGGTGTTTTGTTCTTGAAGTGCCCAGGAGAAATCACTAACAAGGGAAATTTCTTCCATGTTCTCATCTCCGAAAGGACAATCTAACCAAAAGAGGTTTTCAGCTACTAGCTGAGTTGGTGGGTATAAGGCTAGTTTCCTTGTAGATAACCCATCATAGATTGCTGTGAATATTTAATTAATATTATTATTTATAAATTAATAGATTATTAGGTTACTAGTGAAAGGGCGTAACCCTTCACTATGCTTGTTCAAGCTCTATAAAAGGCGATCTTATTGTAATTTTATCATCATCCATTAATTATTATATATTTATATATCTGCTTATTTGAAGATGGAACATCTTCCTCCCTAGACCTGGATACAGGCTAGCTTAACCCGGATACGGGCTGGCATATTACACCGGATACGGTTGTACTTAGAGCTCAACCGGATACAGTTGTTGCATTTGGTCTCAGAGCTTTCGCTCCTCCCCAAGCTCGGATTCGGCTCCTCATTCCACCAGAATTCTGCCTTCTCTCTCCTCCCCTCACATCGTCTTCATCTCCCACCGCTCCTTCAGGCTCAACTCTCCACTACCACGTCCTCCACTCTGCCATGTTACACCACTTCCATATTCCCTTCTCAGCTCTACGCTGCAACCTCCATCCAACTCGCAACCCTAGCAGCCATCCTACACTTCTTGCTACTAGCCTCTCATTCCACACTGTCCCCTTCACTCTCCATTCTCCCACGCACTTAAACCCTCTACACCATTCAGCTGCCTAAGCCCACACACCCTGCACTCCATCCCTTACTCCTCGCGCCCTTCGTTCCAGCTTCCCCTTCCACTCCAACGCCTAGCCCTCCCTTCTCCTGTGTCCATCTCGCCCTTCTCACATTCCCCATTCCTCCTTCCCTTCCCGGCGCTGCTCCACGCTGCTCGCTCCTGCATGCCCCCACCCCCCTTTTCACTACTCCGCCACACTCTCACGCCCTCCATCGCTGGGCTCCCTTCACCCTCGCGCACCACCCCCACCTGCCTCTCCATCGTTGCTTGCCACCCTTGAAGCACCCTCACCATACCTCCACGCTCTTCCGTCGTGTTACTCATCTCTGCCCACTCCTACTGCACTCTTGCTATCCCCTTATACAGTCACGCAACATCCCATTCAACCCTAAAAAATAAAATAATTTCTGTCATTTTTCAATAAAATAAATAAAATATATTATTATTATTATATTTATTTTAGTACATATAAATCTTTCAAAAAAAAACTATATACAAAATATTATATAGTTTATGTAAAAATAAACATAATAATAAAAATATTAATTAATTAATTAACTAATATATTATTATTCAAAATTTCACCTTAAAAGGCCAAAATAGCGTTCTACAAACGTCCATGGCATCTTATAGTAAGAGTGACGAATTCATAGATCTCCCTGAGGAAATCCTTAAAGACATAGATGAAATAAAGAAAACTATGGACGGAACATTTAAAGTAAATGTAGATGGAGGTGAAAATCACGTAGAAGAAGCCACCCAAGTTGATGAAAAAAAGGAAGATAGAGTAGGCCAATATGCCACAATCACAAACACACGAAGGACAAATATCATCACAAAGACGACTATAAAGAACATCAAGGGAAGAAACTATAATATCTATCAGACACAAGATAAGACCGGTGTTCTTATGAGCCTTAAAAGCACAAAGAGCCCGTTCAAAGGAACTGACACAAAATGTGTTGGGAATAACAACACGAAAATAGTTAAAGTCATAATTTATGTTGAGCATGTTCAATTGACAACAAACATAGTTAAAAAAAGTAATCACACAAGTAGAAAAAGCGTAAACAAAACTTCACCAAGTTCATACTTAATGCAAATACCAAGACAAAGTAATCAAAAGGAGGCAATGGTCGTAATCAAAATCGCATCTCTCAAGTCATCAATGCGACATAGAGCCAGAATAAAAGACGTCATGAGAAAACTCAACTTTGAGGACAAAGCTTTCCTAAGGGGAAGGCAATGCTGTGAATATTTAATTAATATTATTATTTATAAATTAATAGATTATTAGGTTACTAGTGAAAGGGCGTAACCCTTCACTATGCTTGTTCAAGCCCTATAAAAGGCGATCTTATTGTAATTTTATCATCATCCATTAATTATTATATATCTATATATCTGTTTATTTGAAGATGGAACATCTTCCTCCCTAGACCTGGATATAGGCTAGCATAACCCGGATACGGGATGGCATATTACACCGGATATGGTTGTACTTAGAGCTCAACCGGATATGGTTGTTGCAGAGATAATCATCTCTCCATCCCTACATCCTATGAATGCATTGGCAGTAGCCAGCCAGGGTCTTCCCAAAATAATGGGGTGACCTTTGGAAGGGTCTTTTGATTCAATGACCATGAAGTCTACGGGATACTCCCATGAGGCTATTGATACAGTGATGTCATCTAAGATCCTAGCAGGCTGCACCATAGTGCGATCTGCTAATTCTAGCATGGTTGGGGTAGGGCAAAGAAATGGTCCTAAATTGACAGTTTCTAGAACTGTGGTAGTCATCAGGTTAATGGCGGCTTCTAGATCAAAAAGTGTATTTCCTATGGTGGTGTTATTAATGATAACAGTCACCACAGGATTCCCTGGATTGGAATACTTTGGGATTCTAGGTGGGTCGACGATGTAATCTGACATTTCTCCTATTACATGAATTGTCAGAGGGTCTTTTTGTTTTCTACCCGGTCTCTTAATACAGAGTTCCTTTATTACTTTACTATAGATTGGAATATCCTTAATGGCTTGTAACAAAGGTATCTTAATACAAAGATTTTTCAATTCGCTAATGATATCATATTCTAGATAAGTTACATGTTTTTCTATTACTAGACGCTCTGGATATGGGGGTGATTTTTCTCTTGAAATTACTTATTTACGTGGATGGTTGTGTGCCGAAGATTTAGGAATAACCACATCTTCAAGAATGGCATCATTCAAAACTTCACTAGGTATGTCTTCTTCATTCTCTTCTTCGATAACAACTGACGACTTGGGATTATCTTGCAAAACTCTTCCAGACCACAGTTGAATCTCATGTATTGGGTTGGTTTGTTGTTAGGGTTTGGTATCGGTTGCGTAGGTAATATTGTGGGTCTTGGAGGATTCATATTCTAGAAATGGTGCGGTTGATTTGTGATAGGGGGTAGTGAAGGAGGTACAAATCCAGGTGGAAGTTGTTGAATATTAGGTGGGTAAGGATAATTAGGCATAGGAGGGGGTGTTTGAGCATAAGCTTTCCCTCTCCATCCATGTGGCCATTGCTGTTGTTGAGCATTTTGAGGAGGGTACTACAGTGGCCAATTTTTCCAACCTGAAGTGTTCCATTGTTGAGGAGGTTGATAAGGATAGTAATAGGGTGGAATTTGTGATGAGTCTTGATACGATGGTTGATCTCTAGGCTGCCAAGGCCTCCTAGGTATTTCACCAAAATTTCCACTCTTGTATATGGCTTGCAATCCAGGCAACGATGGACAATTATCAGTTGGATGTTACTCTGTACATAGGTGACAGACTGAAACATTATTTAATGGACATTCTCGTTGAGGATGTTTAGTCCTACACCTATGACAGAAAACACTCATTGCTGCACGCTCTTCATCTTGTCTCTTTTTAGCTTGTAGTGCATCTAACTGAGAACCCATGGCTCCTGAGATATCTATTTTGAAATTTTCCAATAGATTTCCCAACTCTACCCTTGTAACTCCACCAGGACCGGATGTGCTTCCTTTGGGATTCCTAACATAAGATTCTTGAAAGCGTCATCCACCTTTCCCTTTGCTCTTAGAGTAATTCCTACATTGTTCACAAATATCTGTAAAAGACTTATGAGAAATGTCTCCTGCTGCCATGAGATTAAGGTTATCTAAGAATTCTTCTGAGATTCCCTTGAGGAAGAGTGTTCTTACTGCATCTTCTCGAAGATCACTATATTTGGATTTGTGTAACACATAGTTAAATCTCTCGAGATAGTCTTCTAGGTTCTCATCTTCAAGTTGTTGAATTTTAAAAATATCATGAAGAGAGTCCTTAGGTCTACAGTAATCCTGATATTTCCATAGAAATTCATTCTTCATGTCTTCCCAAGTTCTAATACTAGATTCTCCTAATCCCATGAACCATCGAAGAGAAGAATCTTTTAATGTGGTAGGAAAGAGTTTTAATTTTTGGCCATCTTGTAGGTAATTATAACTCCTACACAAATGTCAAACTCAAATAAAAATGTGTCCGGATCCTCACTACTTTTCCCATAAAAGGTTGGTAGTGAGGAGGGAGGGATGTTTTTCATAGTAACATATTGTGCAGTGTCTAAGATAGGGAACCCGAAGGTACCTTCAGTTCTAACTTCTCCATCTTCTTCATCTTGTCGGACAAGATCTTCATTTTCATCCCTCATGAAGATTCGATTGCCAAAGAGAGAATATCTAGGTGGTTCCTTTCTTAGTGAATATGGGATGTCCCAACGTTCTGTTTCAGGAAGAGTATTCTTCTTTTTAGGAGGAGAATTACCAACTACATGGGAATCTAGTTTTGGAGGTCCTATTGTGGTTGTCTCAATCTGTGAGATAACTATATTTACATAATTCTCAGAAAGAGCGTCTACTTGTGCAGGATCAATAAAGTCTACTAAGTTTGAACCACCTACTACTGAAAAAGTAGTGTCTATAGGTTTTTGGACTAATGGAGGGTTAAAAGGTCCTGAAGTTTTATCCTTTTGAGTTTCATCTTTTCTAAGTTCAATATCAATATGGGCTTGAGGTTCTTCTAGTGGAATTTCTTTGTGAACAGACTGTTCTGATGTTCCTATGTTTTCCCCTAATTGATTTCCAGAAAGGATTTCCTTTGCTTTCCAAGTAGGACTATCCCCTCTTGGTGTCTTCCGATACCTTTCTGCTGAGTTAGTAGTTGGGGTGGCATACCCCCCATATAGGTCAGTAGGAATTTTAGCGGGAATCTTAGTAAGAGAACTAGTTTTAATAAATCTACCTTGTGAATCTCTAGACCTATTCATGAAAACAAACTATGACTGAAATAAATTCTAACTGCATAACTACTATTGTTGGGTTTTGGGGATGCTTGTTATAACAAATGCGCAGGTTCTTACCTCTCGTCTTACCACTCACCCGCCACCAGCCTATTTCTAAGTTTCTAGGAGAAGAATATAACTAAGTTTCAGAGGAGAGTTCTACTGATCTACAACTGAATCCTACCTATTTATCTACAACTCCCCGGCAGTGGCGCCAAAATGTTGGGTGTGTGAACTATCTCAAAGGAAACACCTAATATTTAATTATCGACCGGGGTTGGTAATCTTAGAGTTGAGACAAAATATATGCTAAGTTAGGATGGTACCTAAGTTTCGGCTTGTCAGACCTTTAAAATATTTAATAAAGAAAAGATCAAAAGATCTTTCAAAATGAAAAACTGTGATGAACCTGCAATAATTAATTAATGCAAATACACGAGATATCAAAAATAATAGAACTCAGAATCACTTTTATATTGATCACGGGCCACTATGAGGGGGCAACCTCCTTTGAGAAAGCTCCATACAATTAACTTCACGGTGCCTTCATAGGCCTCAACACACACTTATATACTAAGTCTAGGCGCCAATACCATGGGTCAATACTATGTGTCAATACAAACCATGGGCTAAGTCTAGGCGCCAATACTATGAGTCAAAACCATGGGACATATAATACTATGGGACGACTTATAAAGCATATGCGTCCAATACTATGGGTCAATACTATGGGCTAATATAAACTATGAATCAACAAATACTACGGGACGACTTACAAAGCATATGCGTCCAACAACAATATACTAACAAAGTAAAGACATGGGTTCCTAACATCCCCTCTCCCTTAGAAAAAGCTTTGTCCTCAAAGCTTTAGATGTGGAAATTGATGCAGAATCTGAAGGAGTGGGTCCCCTATAGCATCCTCGGGTTGCATTTTGAGCCATTGGTGCCTTTTGAGTTTCAGGAAGGATTGCATGGAAGGCTGTAGACGAAGAAGAACCATATCAGCGATGTGAAAAGTGCACTCAGAACGGTGCTAATCGGCTTGTTGTTTCAGTCGAATTCTTGCCATGTGAAAATTGTCCTGCAGAATGAGAAGAAGCTGATCACGGTTTCGAAGAATTGAGTCAATTGCCTGAACTGGGGAGCTGCTGAAGGTGTATGGAAGAAGAACTGGTGGTGCCTGTCCAGAGACTGCTTCATATGGTCTCCTTTGAGATGTGGTACTATACCATTGGAGCGCTTCTAGGAAATCCATAGAAATAGTTGTCCAAATCTGTGGAGGAATGGGCAAGGGTTCGAGCAGTCCCGAAAGGAGGGTCGTTTCACCCTTGTTGACCTAGAAAGTATCACAGTCAACCACCATCTATTGAATTGTCCTTTTGAGTCCCTACCAAAAGAAGTTACATTGTTCCTGGTCATACGTTTTGAGGAACCCAGAGTGCCCTACTAATGAAGAAGCATGGAGTTCATAGAAGAGATAGTCCCGTTGAACAGATTGCAACCAATTTGGAACAAGCAGAGAAATAGCTGTAAGAGAAATTGGGTCATCAAATGTGCGAGGAGGAGCATCTTCCACCATATTGTCCTTACCCTTCTGGTAAGTGGTCGCATAGTCATAACCCATGAGTTGGATAACCCATTTTAGGTGTATTGGGGAGGAGACCCATTGTTCCAGGAAAGTTTCCAGACTCTGGAGATCAGACTTGATGCAGAAATAATTCCCCAATAGGGATGGCTGCCACTTCTGTACTGTATGCAAAATAGTCATCATTTCCTGCTGAGAGGTAGATGCGGCTAAATTCTTACTGGAAAGGTCTCTTGAAGGCAACAAGCTCATTGGTTCAGCAAAGACACCTGCATATCTGTCCAAGGAAGTAGTGGAGACTGTTGATGGGTGCATCTAAATGGAATGGAGCTGAGCGATGAAACCATGTGAATTCTTCTTAAGTATTTTTTACGAGCGATGTGAACTGATGATGTAGAGATACCCTGGTTGTAAGCCCATAAATTTGTGTTGTGCCCCATTGATTGAAAACTGCATCCAAAGTTCAGCAAAATCCCATAAGATGGGGCCAAGTGTGTGTAACCATTGAATGCCCAAAACCACATCACATCTGCCTAAGGACAAGGAAAACATGTGAGAGCACAGGTTATAATCTTCCATAGAGATACGCACATTATGACACTTCCCCTTGCAAAGTAAGGTGCCCACATTAGCAACCATGACTTCAAAGTTGGAGCAAGGATGGACAAAACAATCATCCTGTTTGGCAATCCGAGGATCAATGAAGTTATGAGTGCTACTAGAATTAATGAGTATGGTAAGAGGGAGCTTCTTGAAGTATCCCCTGACTCGCATTGTTTGTGGGGTGGTGACACCGGTTACAACATGGAGAGAGATCTCGGGTGGGTCGTCTTGAGATGGGGCATCAACAGGCGGGTGTTGAATGTCGACCTGATCATCTACTGTATCTAGAGCTTCTTCATCAAGTTATGAGGCAGGCGGAGAATCCACATCCAAGAGATAGAGATTTTGTTGAACACATCTATGTCCCTGAGTGAATTTCTCATCACAATTATAACAAAGCCCTTTTTCTCGACGTGCCTGCATCTTTGTTTCAGACAATTGCTTGATAGGAGTTGGTTGAGGAGTAGGCGTGATAGGAGATTGTTGGGAACCCCTATTTCTGAAGGGAACAAAGGTGGGTTTGGAGCGTTGTTGAGCTGCAATCTTGTCCTCGTCCAACTTAGCCAACCCTAAGACTTCCATCATTGTGTTAGGACAAAACATTTTTTACCTGTAAGCGGATTTCATCCTTGAGATCACTGATAAAACAACTCCTGTAGAATTCATCAGACAATCCTTCTGTGTGATTGGCTAGTTTCACAAATTCCATCTGATACTCTCTCACTGTGCCAGTTTGGTGAAGTTTAGTGAGTGCTCCTGTGAAGTCATCAAAAGCAATAGTACCAAATTGTGGCAAAAGGAGTTGGCAAAAATCTATCCAGTTTGGCTTGGGATGAGCTTTGATGTACCAACGGTACCATTGAAGGGCTTCCTGTTCCAAATGAAAGGATGCAAGTGGAACTTTCTGGACATCAAAAGTATTATGCAAACTGAAATATTGGTCTGCTCGGTATATCCATCCAGTCGGATCAGTACCATTGAAGCGAGGAAAATCAAGCTTTGACCCACGAAAATTGCTGGAAGAAGAGAACCCGGTGGCTACAAAAGATTCTGGCTGTCAGTTATTGTTCATGGCTGAATGCTGAAGATGGAGACTAAGAAATTTTTCATCCAGATCTTGGAGTTTGGTTTGGATGGCTGCAAGTGCTTCCTCCATGGTGTTTGCTCCTGTGCGAGTGACAACCATAACCAGTAAATTTTTTTAATTTTTTTGTGGGGGGGGGGAATGGATAGAAAAACACAAACACAAGCTTATTTAGTAAGGGGAAATTTGGATTTGGGAAAAACTCGGAGGGGTAATTGAGGTTTGACTAGGTTTTTGACACTTTCTGAGGGACAGAGAAGCAAAAAATGGGGATTTCAGAAGCGGGAACTCTATGGTAAAATTTGAAGGCAATCAGGTGAAAATTAAAGAAGTTATGGGAAACCCTAAAAATAGACAAATGTGGGATTTCTAGTATTGGGAAGTGGAATTTGGGATAGGGTCTTTAGGAATGAAATATGCAGAATGGGATTGCAGGGATGCCAGTGAGGTTTCAGGGAAAACAGAGTTGAAACAAGGGAGATATGGATGAAAATTTTATTTTATTTATTTATTTATTTTATTTTTTTTCAGAAATGGATGGGAAACAGCGGCGCGGAAGGGATCCGCAACAGATGGATTTGCAATGGCGTGGAAGGGATCGAAAACGGTGGGATCTGAAACGATGAATGGATCTGGAATGACTTTCAGAATAGATCTAAAACGGATGGATCTGGAGCGGAAGTGATCGACAACAGTTTAACTGAAAATAGATATGGACCCCAGGTATGTACTGCTTCCTAACAGTTCAGGTGTTTCACTCAGCCACCAATGCTGTCTGACGGCTTGCGTATTGGGGCAATACCCCTCACTCCAGGGCTCAGGTAAAACTGATAACCGCTTTGCCACAAACGAAAGCTCTTGGTTTACCTCACGGGTGGGAACTAGTCAATCAGGTAGGGGTCCTTGTCCTTTTCACTGGCAGGTCCTCTCAATGGGACAGCTACTTTGGGGTTCCTGTGGTACTCCTCACAATGAGTTTTAGGGCTTATGCCCAAGTACTTCCCACAGTTAAGCGGATAGGGATTATTCCCAAATCCGAAGCTGCAACAGATGCGAAAACAAAATTTGGCAGAAATTCCACCCAACGAGCCCAAGAAAGTGCTCTGATACCAAATGTGATGAACCTGCAATAATTAATTAATGCAAATACACAAGATATAAAAAATAATAGAATTCATAATCACTTTTATATTGATCACGGGCCACTTCGAGGGGGAAACCTCCTTTGAGCAAGCTCAATACAATTAACTTCACGGTGCCTTCATAGGCCTCAACACATACTTATATACTAAGTCTAGGCGCCAATACCATGGGTCAATACTATGTGTCAATACAAACCATGGGCTAAGTCTAGGCGCCAATAATATGAGTCAAAACCATGGGACATATAATACTATGGGACGACTTACAAAGCATATGCATCCAATACTATGGGTCACTACTATGGGCTAATATAAACTATGGATCAACAAATACTACGGAACGACTTACATAGCATATGCGTCCAACAAGAATATACTAACAAAGTAAAGACATGGGTTCCTAACAAAAACTAGGTCAAACTTCAGAAAAACAACAAAAGAACTAATTAAACTTGGTTAAACAAGAATAGTATCAAGTCATACTACTCTACTCTATGATTGGAGGAAACAAATACTGATTACAAAGTAAATTACTAATTATGAAAATGAAAACTACTTATCAATTTCAGATTCTAATCTAGGAATAAAAAACAACTATAAAATGATTCAATTTGGCAATACATAAGCAGGAAACTATGTTACTTCAAAGCAAAACTATAAATAGATTCAAAAACTATTCAAGACTATGCTGAAGCATCTAATCCTAATTCCATTCTCCTTGATGTTGTACGTCAAAAGTAATAGGAACTGGAGTAAATGTATCGTAATGGCTTTCAAATGTAATAGCAAAACTAAATGGAAGTAAATCTAATCTTATTTCGACAAAAAGATGTAAACTATAAAGAGACCAATTACAAGTGACTTTAAACATTATGACCTATCTATTATCCATAAGCAAAATGATCTAAGACTAATCAAATCTAGAAGCAAGTAGAAAACTTAATAAAGATATTTACTTTTGAATCTTGATTTGGAAGCAAGTAGAAAACTTGATAAAGATATTAATATAGAAGCAAGTAGAAAACTTGATAAATATATTAATTTATGAATCCAAATTCTATTCCATGAACATCTTCATTATCTGTCTAACTAAGAAACTAATTCTATCTTTAATGAAGGAAATTATCAAAACTAGAACATTTAAAGAATGAAATTATTAATTCTAATCTAAGCTAAATCTTGAGAGCATATGATAAACTAAACTAAGAATAAAACTGATAAATTCTCAAACAGTAACATATTAGCAAATTAAATATGAAAGACATAATTTAAAAGACAGTTAAAGCAAACTAAGAATTATAGCAGTATTTTAATTAACACTTTATGGAATGTAAAACAAAGTCCTAATTATGGTTAAGAATACTAATTAAGAGCAGGAAAAATTACAATTTAAGAAAAACTAGAAATTAAATTCAAAATAAGCATAAAACAGTGCAGAAAGAATGAAAGTCCGAATGACGATCTGGATGGCTGTCCGAATGACAGTCTGGATGAGGAAAAACGAATTAAGCTAAGGAAAAGAGGTAGTTTTAATGATCTTAACGTCAGCTGTCGAATGCAGATGAATCTATAATGCAAATAAATCAGTTAGAAGACTTGTTGAGAAGCTACAATAACAAGAAGCAACCTATTTTAATGATTGTTGGAAGGATGAGCTAATCCTATTCTATGCTAAGCAAGATTGAGATGAGAGATAGAATTTAACTTATAGCTACAGAACATAAGCTAAGGGGACTAATTTGTAACAAACCTAAAATATATAAATATTAAATAATAATAGTAATAATAGTATATAGATATTAAATAATAATAGTAATTAACAATAATTATCGAAGGGACATAACCCTTGTGAACAACCATTAGAGTTGCCCTTTGGAATTGTATTTATACGGGGCCTCTCGTTACATTGTAATCATCTTATTATCTTATGATTATCAATATTTATTATTATTTAGTGCACGTGGTTTTGTGAGAAGTGGGTTTGGTTTTATTCCCTAACAACAAACCAAAAGTGAGATTCGAACTTGGATGGGAAAGGTAACAATCATTCCTCCCAACCACCCATTCTACACCATTTTACAAAAATTAAGGGGAAATTAAATTAGAAGAGCAACAACACAAATAATTTTTACAAGAAGAATCATATCTCTTATTATTATTTTATTTATCCATTTATGGAGTATTTGTTCTATCTACACTGGAAGTTTCTTTAGTGACGAACTTTGTTCCTCTCGTTTGGTATCAGAGCAACAAGAAGAAAACCATCATCTGAAAAATCGTAATCAAGAACTCGAGAAACAAATTGAGAATTTTAAAGAGGACAAAAAGTCACAAGACGAAAGGTTCAAGAAAATTCAGAATAATAACAATCTATTAGAGAACAAATTAGCGCAAATCCAGGAGGAAGCATCCAAACCCTCCAAAAAACAAAGTCAAGTTAAGGAGATAAATTCAGTCCTTGACACAATTCAAAAAGAAGTCAATCCAGCAGAAAAACAAACAGCAGGGACTCCTTACCGACACCCCAATTATAACCATCATTTTGACCAACGACAGGGTCAAAATGAACATATATAGAGGAATTATGATGTCAGACAAGCAAGTACATCGAATCAACATAGTAAGCGACAAACGAAAAGACCCATCCCACAAAGCGATCAAATAGATCCGATAAAAATAGATCTCGGATGGACCACATCAGAAACGACACGACAGTTATTCTATGGAATTCGTAACTCGTATTGCCTCATTTCCTCAAGTGTCGAAAATACTAAAAGAAAGGATCTAGAGATGGCAGTTCAAACAAAAAACTCAAACATAACCCCTGTCTTCAACAAAGCTTTGAGGACAAAGCTTCCCTTAAGAAGAAGGCAATGTAACAAACCTAAAATATATAGATATTAAATAACAATAGTAATAATAGTATATAGATATTAAATAATAATAGTAATTAACAATAATTATCAAAGGGACATAACCCTTGTGAACAACCATTAGAGGTGCCCTTTGGAATTGTATTTATACAGGGCCTCTCGTTACATTGTAATCATCTTATTATTTTATCATTATCAATATTTATTATTATTTACCAATATGTGGGATTAAGATTGCCTATGGGCCTTTTAAAGAATTTATGAGCGTAATAAGAAGCTTTTACGCTTCATAATTCTAACTATTAACAGAGCTTGAATTAAAAACTAATTAAGTTCTATTTAATTACAGAAAACTAGAAAACAAACTATCTAATTACAAAAGACTGGAATTAAAATATGAAAGCTATGCTTGGTCGACCATTTATAATTCTGTAAACACAAACTAAGTTAGCAACATGACATAAATTACAGAGAGGAAAGAAATAACATGTACAGGAAAACGAAATTAATTACACATACAAGAAAATAAACTAACTATTTGCAGAAAAGAAAATGCAGGGAACACAAACAAAACCTCCAGTTGATGAGGGGCCCTTCCCAGCAATCAGAGATGGAAAACTAAATTGATTTAGTTACTCAAAGCATCCACAAACTTGAAACTTCCATTAACTTGAGAAAATTACAAAGCGTCTGCTAACTGCTGTAAATTCTAAAAACTATCTGCTAAACTGGAAATCTCTAACTCTAACATTTTTCAACCCTGTTTCTCTATACAGAGCGTCTATTTATAAGTTTACAGTGGGAGAGAAGGTTGATAGCGTCGACCTCTCTAAAAATAGAGGATTTTATGACTGCAACGGCTGCTTTGAGTGATGCATGACAGTGCAGGGAGCATACACCAGGCTTCGTGGGGTCGATTCCTTCACGAGGCAGCTGCAGCGTCGATCTTCCTTTGACGTGGGAAGAGAGGTAGTGTGCTGGGGAAATGAAAGAACAGAGGAGAGGGTTGTTGGAGCATTGGCGTGGGCGAAGCGTTGTGTTGGTAGGCTGAGTGTGGGTGGCCTGGAATCCTATAGAACATTAGCGTGAATAGACATGCGTAACCTCAGGCCGAACGAGCATGAAAATCGGCGTATGGAACATTGACGTGGAAGTGGAATGTGTTGTCGAGCTTGGAAGGCAGGAGGGCGAATCTTCCAGAAAAAAATCTTATCAACCACAACCATCACGTGGCTAACAGAACCCACGTGCCCATTTTTTACTTTAATGGCCAGAAATACGCCAACTGTTGATTTCGAGAGTTGAATGCAAGGCTGAATGACGGGCTGGATGCGGCTAAACATTAGCAATATAAACACGCAGTCTGAATGGAAGGTCGTTTGGAAAACTGCATCCTGTAGATCAAAACTAAATGCCATGCGTGTCTGGAATTGTCACTTTAATCATTAATAAACCAAAATATATCGAGATTTGACCAAAATTCATATGATAAACGAATACATGCATACCTAGTCTGTTTGATGGTCTGAATGGCTGAAATGATAACTTATTATATAAAAAATAGTGAACTTAACTCCATTCAGAATAGATTTGATGATCAGAAATGGTGACAAAATGGACACCAACAATGAATCAAATAAAAAATCATCAGAGCAAATTTTAGGATATGTGGGTACATTATGTTCTTGGATTCATCAAAATATGACTCAGAAGTGAACTGTCCTTATAACCTCATTGAACATGAAGAAGAGAATAATCAAAATATGCCTACACTTGGTGTTGGTGTCCATTTTGTCACCATTTTTGAATATTAAATACACTCCGATTGGCATTTTTTTCACCATTTTTGATGTCCTAAGTCACTATCTTTGCCATTCAAACCGTCAAATGGAGCAGGTATGCGTTTATTCACACATCATATGAATTTTGGGTAAAAATTGTTATATTATGGTTTATTGATGTTTATTTGGCTTGTTTAGTAACTATATTTCGTTTCGCAGGTTCTGTCTCTCAAACGAATCTTCAATTGGACGCATATTGAAGTTGTGGATGACCATCTACATTCAGCTTGCCATTCAGACCTGCATTCAACCCGCGAGATCGATGGTTGAGGTATGCTCGGGCCGTTAGAGAGTAAACCGGCGCGTGGGTTCCATTTGGGACGTGGCCTTGATGGTACGTGAGCTGATGTTCTGGAAGATCCTTTCTCCTGTGCGCTCAACTCGACATCACATCCATCTCTGCCCACGTCAAAGGAGCATTGACACTTCAACAACTGCGTGAAGGATCAATGCCATGGAATTTGGGAAAAATTTCTGTGTGCTGTCATGAGCCATTACGAGGCTGTTCTTTGGCTACGAGCTGTCATGAAATGATTAAGTAGAGTCATCCCTTGGCTTATGCGTGTCATGAGACATTTAACAGAGTCGTTTTGGGCATTCAAGATAGTCTGTTATTAGAGCAGTCGACCACTAAAGGGTCGACTTGCTTTCTTCATTGTAACACTGTATAAATAGACGTCCTCGTAGCAGAGACGAGTTAGTCATTAGTCAGTCAGTCTTTTTATCTTTAGACTTTCCTATCTTTTCAGCTGCAAATGGATACCAAAGCACTGTAACTCTGCCCTTTTATTAATATATTTCTGTTCCAGTTTTATGGAGATTTGTCAGCATGTGTGGTGATTGACTGATTAAGGCTCAGCCTCTGTTTGCTGAGATGGGCCCCTCAACAACTAGTGGTCTTCATCAATGTATATAAATCGTCTTTGTCTTTTGTAGATAAACCATGTCATTATTTCATTTATGTATCTGCTCTGTATATGATGTTTTTGTTTTGTGATATAAAATGATGCTGTGTTGTTTATGTAAATAATGTTTCTATTTACGTTATGTATATTTTGCTGTTGTTTATATTAATGTTTCTAGAAGTTAAATGGTGACTGGCCACACTTAAGTTCATTTCATTTTAGTTTTAGGTTCATTTGGTTTTCTTAAATAGCTTAGGTTACATTTAATTTATTTTCATTTGCTTAAGTAGTTTAGATTGCACTTAGTTCATTTAGTTGCTTAAATAGTTTTATTTAAAAGATTTAGTTTGTTTAGTTTAGAATCTAGATAGCTTAACCTCCTAGATCTGCTCATAGACTAAAAGTTCTGTAGTTTCTTTTCTATAACAGTATATTAGCATTAGTTGCATTTCAGTCTCATTTTTAGGATAAAATAGAAATAGTTAGTTTCCTAAATTATGCTTAACATAGATAGCTTTTTCTTACTGTAGCCCTTAACTAGCTTATTCATTGCTTTCCCTGCACTGTAGGATCATATGCATCAACCAGCTGGTAGTTAAGATCATCCCATCTTCTCTTCCCTTTAGTTTAAGTCGTTTTCTTCCATCCGGACTGTCATTCAAACCGTCATTCGGATAGTCATCTGGACCGACATTCGGACCTCAATACTTCTTTCATCGTTTTGCTTAATTAAAATCCAGTTTTTAGGTTGTTTTCAAATTATAATCTCTTTTACCCTCAATTAGTATTCTTAGGAGTCATTAAGACTTTGTTGCATTTCATATGAAGTTTTAATCAAGTTTTGTCATCATCCTTAGTTTTCATTTTCTCTTTCCTTAACTTTGCTTTAGTTGTTTACAAGTTATCTTTTCTCTATGCCTGATTCATTAATGCTTTATGGTTACAGAATTTACTAGTTTCATTTTTAGTACAGTTTATTGTATGTTAATAACATCAATATTAGGTTAGGTTCAGTAATTTCATTCTCCAGATCACCTCAGTCTTGAATTATTCTTCTCATGCTAATGGAATAAGATTTAGTTAAGAAGTTAAGTATCTTTATCAAGTTTTCTACTTGCTTCTGAATTTAATATCTTTATCAAGTTTTCCTACTTGCTTCTAGACTTCATCAGTTCCAAATCTCTCGTTTATAGAAGATAGGTCAGTATGTTTAAAGTTAATTGTAGTTGGATAATCTTTATCTTGCATTTATTTGTAGAAGTTAAATTAGATTTAGTTCCATTTTGTTTTCTTGTTACCTTTGAAAGTCACTTCGATACATTCACCCCTATTCCCATCACATTTGATACACTTCCTCAGAATCCCCATGGAGAATGGAATTAGATGCTCGATTGTAGTTTTGAATAGTTGTTGAAGTCATTAGCAATCTAGATAGGTTTAGTTAGTTTCTTTGTTGTTTTTCTAAAGTTTGACTCGGTTTTTCATTTTGAAAGATCTTTCGATCTCTTCTTTATTAAATATTTTTAAGGTCTGACAAACCGAAACTTAGGTACTTTCTACCTTAGAATATACTTTGCCTCAACTCTAAGATTACCAACCCCAGTCGATAATTAAATATTAGGTGGTTCTTTAAGACAGTAAATACACCACAACACTTGGTGTTCTGGAGTTTCTTGATGTACAAACATCACCAATTGAAATTGTAAGAGAAAATAAATCAACATTTGCTGAGAAGATGAATGATCTAGATATTGAATATTTGATTGTTGACGATGAATCTTTTTCTACTAAAATGTATATTTAATATAATTATGTCATCATGACTGATAATTTATTGTTGAATCAGAATTTGACTAGTGTTTCCCCGAAACATGTATATTTTGAAGAAAGTTTATTGAATGATGATCGGGAAACTTTCAGTGATTTATCTCATGGAAACTTTTACTCCTTGTATTCATATTTATTTACAAATATTAACACTTAAAAAAGAGAGATTCAAAATCTTCTTGTCATAAATTCTGTTGATTCTAATTCTTGCAAAGTAAACAATGGTGAAGGGGAATATGCGAACAATTATGTTGTTCAATTTAAGGATTGTAAAGAGGGAAATAATATTTTCATGGATGTTTCGATGAAACTCAGACTAACACTGATATGGTTTATGGATTATAACAAGAAGAGGTTATTTATGATAGTCCATTGTGTCGTAATGATGACGATGTGTTTTATAGTGAAAATTTTCAGGTTCATGTAGAGCAAGTTGATGAGTATGATGAGGCACCACATTGTTTGATGATGGTTATGTCAGGTTATCATATCATTACTACACATTTTGAATCCGATGACAAGGTAGTCTCCATGACAACTGATTCTATATTTCCATCTTATGGTCCTAATGAGGTACAATATTCATCTTCAATACTTTCATAAGAATTGCATGCCTTTTGTTATAGTTTTCATGACATCGTTGAGAGATAGTTGGAATTGTCATTCTATGAAAAGTTTCCACAACGTTGTTGGGCCAAGTAGAGTTTTGGGGTAAAAACTGTGAACAGAGCCACGGTGAAATGGTCCGACGGAGAACAATCAACTCCAATGTAGCGGCCAAGATTCCAGGAAATTGGGCATTTTGACTATGTCATGGGCGGAGTTAAGTAATTTAGTTTGGAGTTTTGTCCACTTACATTTATAAGTGGAGTAGTTGAGTAGTAGAGTAGTGGGAGTGTGGAAGGCTATGTGCACCCTATAAGTATGTAAAGGGTTGGTAATTTTGGGACTGTTAGTGAATTAGCTATCTAGCATATGTTCTATCTTTTGAGTGAGCTCTATTTTGTATGTCAAAGATATCAACTGTTATGAGAGAAGAGTCGCATGATCTACAGGATGTGTGCGTAGATCCATTGTAAAAGAAGGAAAAATATGTAAGTCATTGTAAAACATGAAGTGCTTATTTGACCGCGACTCATTAATAAAGAAAGTGCTTCCGTGGTTTTCTCCCATTAGGGTTTTCACGCTACATATGGTGTCTAATGTGTATGTTTTCTATGATGATATGTTATATTTATCGTTATATGTTGCATATTGCTGTATGATTGATGATCCATGTGTATGAATGGTATATGAATGAATATATATCACATTTAATTAAAATCTTGGATGTAGTAACTCTGCGAAGTGTTAAGTGAAACTCTCTATTGAGGCTAAGGATATTATGGTTGTTAGGATATTGTCGCACCCCTTCGCTATTGCAAAAATTTGGTTCCTGCATCCCCCATATATACTTCGGGTGAGACCTCATCTGCATCACAGGTGTTGCTAAAAGGAATAGACCCTTTCAGGTAGGTATCGTGGGGTTTTGTTGGTGTTTATTTGTGCGAACCATGGTTGAAGTAGATTTGTGCCAACAAATGGTTCCGTTTCTGGGACTGGGATTTGTGTCGAGGGGGTATGTGGCATATGTGGCATCCTACTAAGCCTAAGATACAAGATTGGGTAGATATCTTGAAACTGAGAGAATTTGCTAAAGAATAGAACAAGCATCCCCGATTGGATGATGAAACATGGTTGGGTGAGTATGTTTTCTCAGATCTTCATGAAGTATTCGCCGGAGATTTTCCTATTCTGTTGCATGAATGGATGGCAAGGTTAGCTGAGAAAAAGATGAATTTTCAATGAGGTGAGCCTACAGTTTGGACACCTGAGCTAATTTGAACTCTCAAAGGTGTTGATAATAAAATATCTTGCATTGTTGATTTCTACTTAGATAGCATATTGGAAGGGTATATTACTGAATTTGTTGTGGACACTACACAATCCTATAGCATTGTTGAAAGGGATTTATTCCAAGGACCATGAGGTAAGTACTTGAAATCTTTAAATTTGTTGATTAAAATGCTTCTTTTTGAAAAAAGGGGTTATGAGAATGGAATCCGGCGAGTAAACTGCTAGTGTGCAGTGGTTCGAGATGGTAGTGGTGAGTGGTCTGAGAGTATGTTGTGAGAAGTGAGCTGATATGAAAAGGAAAGGAGATAGTGAATTAAAATAAGAGTGTGGTCTATTGTGGAGTGGAAGAATATTCCAATCAAGTTAGAGGAGGAGAACTATGACTAAAGGAAAGGGTTGCAGTATGACTGAATGAAAGGACTACAAACCAGTACCACAACTCGAAGAGGAATATTTTGATAGAGAATAAACTGAAGAAGAAAAAGATCATCTTGATTCTGAGGATGATCCTATTGAACAAGATCATACCAAACATTGCGACATACCTATGACCCCACTTGCATCACTAGCAACTGACGTAATAAATACTAGCTCACCGTACTTGATTCAAGCGAACAATGGTAGTAGTAGTCAGAATAGTACTTCGATGAACACTCCTACTATATGTGTTGGTCCCATAATAAAAAATAATCCAATCCCTCCAAGAAATAGAATGGATAGGGATGATATGAAACTTCCAATCTTCCATGGAAATGGGTTAGAGGACCCATAACAACATTGGTTTTTATGTGATGCAGTTTGGACTATTAAGCAAGTACAAGATGATAATGTAAAATTGGCACAACTGATTATGACCTTTGGGGGTCGTGCTTTGGGTTGGTTCATGAAGTTCTCAAAGGTAGCTACGGGAAAACCACTGAAAAAATTGGATGAAATTAAAGATGCTTAAAAAGTGAATTTAAGAATCCAAAATATGAGTCATAGTGTATTAATGAACTCAAAGAGATCTTGAGCAATCGAAAAATGAATCTATCTGGGACTTCGACTAGAGATTCAAGACACTGATGGCTTGTGTAAGTTTCTAGATGACCGATGTCAAACATAAGGAGTGGTTTATAGATTCTTCACTCCCACACATCAGAGTTCATTTGATGTAGAAAAATATTGTGTCGTAGATTGAGGCCCTTGAGTTGGCTATGAAGCTGGAGTCATCCCCTGTTGGAGATACTGGAATTGGTATGGCTCAAATCCAATCACAGCTAGTGAACTTGATCCAGGAGGATATTGGTGGCCACCCGCCTATTCCACTTGGACCCCCATCATTGTTTCTTCAATTTTTTAGTTTCCTTAATTGTAGCACAATTTACTATTTTTGGCAGTTTTCGGGTCCTAATCTTCTGGAGCCGTTTTGAGGCCCTAAACGACGTTTTTTCGGCATCGAATGATTAGACAAATATGAGTCCATTCCAAGCTTAATATTTGTTGTTTGTGGATGTATTCCATGAATAGATATTTCTAACGATGTATCATGTGCGTAAAATGGAGGTAGTATGCCAAAGTTACGACCCTAGGAAATTGATGTACCAAGTTACCCAACGGGGCCCATATTCTAGCATTTCACCTCCTAGGGTTAGGTTTTTGGATGTGTAGGGTTTCCATTGTGTCTCAATAATATATAGGCCTTTGAGCCTCATTGTAACACAGAGTTCAGAGGCATGTAGCCGCCGCATCTCTTCTTAGAGATAAGCTACCAACACTCTAGCTAGTTTATTTCCATCCTATATGTAAACAAGTTTTAGTTCTTTGATTAATGAAATGAAGTGTTATTTCCATTGCATCTTTGTTTTTATGGGTATTTGTGTATTCTGTTGCATTCCTGCATAAATCCGGATCAGTGGTATCAGAGAAATATGCTCTTTCTCGATCCTTCTTTGCATGTCCCCAACGAGGGCGGGGTATAAGGAGTTAGGGCTCGATCTGGTTGAACCTTTGCAAGATCAGCCTCGCAAACCCCGATGGCCGCCCATGGGGGACGAAAAGAAAGACAAGGGCACATAAGATCCTAGCAAAATGTTGCTCGAGGAGGCCCTTAAAAAACAAAGGAACACGATGATGGATAACTTCGCCCAGATCCTTCAACGACTTCCCATTGGCGGCGCATCTGCATCTAGCAGCCACTCTGGAGGCGCAACCCCTTTTAAGGTACAAGTAAACTTTGACATTCCCATATTTGATGGCCGAATAGATGCAGATGTCATAGATAGATTGTTGAATCTATTAGAAGGATATTTCTCGGTTCATGACTTTTTCGACTGGGAAGAGATTACTTTTTCACTACTCAAAGCCACCCCCCATGTCAAGGACTGGTGGGAAACCTACTGTGAGAGAAAGGACGAGGAGGAACCCTCTCTGTTCTTGGTCGTACCCACTTGGAATTCTTTCTGAGATGCCATAAAGGAACAATATTATCCCGTGGGGAGATATGAGGACAAGTACATACAATGGACTACGCTGTGGCAGCAAAGAGGACAAGATGTGCATGAGCTGACAAATCTGTTCCATACCCTGCGCACCAAGTTGGGTATCAAATATTTAGAGAAACATTTGGTGCTGAAGTACCGTAGTTGTCTGCACAGATACATTCAGGAGGAAATGGAGTTCCTCGACATCTCCTCGCTTGGTACGACAAACCGGTATGCCGCCAAAATTGAGCAAAAATTCAAACAGAAGAAGCTAGACTTTGGATCTGCGAATCAGAAGCAAGCGAAAGGTGCCCCCAAACCGCATAACTAAGGACAAAGCCAAGGCATGGCAACTCAAGACAACTTGCCAAAGTTGCAAGCAAAGAGAAACACTGCAAAGCCGAAGAAGGAAGCGGGAAAGTGGTGTGAGTTCCATAAGAGCCCCACTCACAACACAAGTGAGTGTCGGGCCAAGCAGTCACTGGTGGCCGAGATAAAGGATTCTAAATCAGATGCATACTTTGACACTGCATCAGAACTCGAGAAGGGGAATGACAGAGGGAAGAAGATTATCGATGCAGAACCCAACGCCACCATTTCCACCACAAAGATCCCAAAGGAAGAACCAGAAGATTCAGAGGAGGAGGAGCATCTCTTCCACTCCCAGATGTGGGTAAAGGGTTCCCCGCTACAGTTCATTATCGACAGTGGGAGCCAAAAGAAACTCATTTCAGCAGAGGCCATGAAGAGGTTGGGATTGTCGACCACAGCACACCCACAAATGTACACCCTCAGGTGGCTTCACCAAGGACGGGATATCCGCGTTATCCAGCAGTGTCGCCTTCCGTACAGCATCAAGCCCTTCACCGATGAGGTATTATGTGACATTGCTCCTCTTGATGTTTGTGATGTATTATTAGGCCAACCATACTTATGGAAGCGACATGCTGTGTATGAGTCCCGGCCTCGCACTGTTATTATTACGTTGGGAAATAAGTTGTATAGGATACCATAGGTACCACCGCCTACCGCTATCTCTTTGGTTACTGCAAAACAATGCAGTAAGCTCATTTCCAAAACTGGGAAATTTGTTTTCTTGATGATCCGTCCTCAGGGCAAGAAGAAGATCGTGGCCATGACCGCCAGACAGGGCTCCTCTGCCCGAAAACAACAAATGAACAAGGTCATGGCAGAGTACCGAGACATATTCACCTCACCCACAGGGGTGCCTCTGCACTGTCAGGTCAAGCACCCCATCGATCTGACCCCAAGTGCGCTGCTTCCCAATGGACCAATCTATCAACGCTCTATTCTGGAGAATGATGAAATCAAGAGGTAGATTCAGGAGCTGCTACAGAAGGGTCATATCCGGCCAAGTTCATTTCCCTGTGGGAGCCCAATCATGTTGGTACAGAAGAAGGATGAGACTTGGAGACTCTGTATTGACTATTGGGTGCTGAACAAGATCACTGTCTAGAATAGGTACCAGATCCCCCGGATTGCTGACCTCCTGGACCAACTTAAAGGGGAAAAATATTTCAGCAAGATCGACTTAAAGTTCAGGTATCACCAAGTACCGATCGAACTGACCGATGTGTGGAAGACTGCCTTCAAAGCCAAGGAGGGCCTTTTCAAATGGCTGGTCATGCCTTTCGAGCTAACGAATGCTCCTGCAACCTTCATGAGACTGATGGATGACATCTTGCGGCCATTCGCCAACGCATTTGTAGTAGTGTACTTGGATGACATCCTGATCTTCAGCCAGACTTGGGAAGAGCACCTCCACCACATCCGACAGGTCCTCTAAACACTGCGGAAGCACAAGTTGTGTGCCAATTTGGACAAGTGCACTTTTGGCATGATCGAGGTTCAGTATTTGGGATACATTATTGATGAGTGTGGGGTGCATGTGGATCCATACAAGATCCAATTCATTCGGGATTGGCCAGCCCCAACCACTCTAATAGAGCTTCGCAGCTTTCTGGGTCTTGCTAATTTCTACCATAGGTTCATGTTGGGATTATCTCATATCGCTTAGCCCTTGAGTCAAGTCACCAAGGGAGGAGTGAAAGCAAAATTCTTCTGGTTGGAAACTCAACTGAAGGCGTTCGTAGAGTTGAAACATCGCCTCTATTGTGCCCCAGTGCTCACATTACCGGACTTGCAACAACCATTTGAGATCGAGACAGATGCCTCTGACTATGCTATTGGGGCAGTCCTTACTCAACAAGGGCATCCAGTGGCATATCATAGTGAGACACTGTCTGACATAGTCCGCAAATATCCCACTTATGACAAAGAGATGTATTCCATTGTACAGGCTTGCCGACAATGGAAGCATTACATTTTGGGGAAGGAAACGATCATCCACATAGACCACTGACCCCTGCAGTTCATACAGACACAAGGGAAGTTACAGAACGATCGCCATCAGAAGTGGTCCACATATCTACAACAGTTTCATTTGAACATCAAGTACATGAAGGGCAACACCAATAATGTTGCAGACTGCCTCAGCCGACCACCGATCATGGCGATAACCACTGTGCTCAACTCTTGTGGGCACGAGACTTCTGATTCGCTGCTTCTCTATAAGAGCAATCCAGAATTCAGCCACACATACCAGAGGCTCTTGGAGGGAAACCAAGTTCCAAATTTTCACCTCTAGGATGCACTACTATGTCACATGGGACACCTTTGTGTTCCTTCAAGTGAGAGTGCCAAGATGATTTGGGAAGTGCACTATAGTCAGGTTGTTGGGCATTTCGGGGTCAAGAAAATAGTGGCAGTACTGCAAAAGTATTTCTATTGGCCAAACCTTCGACATGACGTCGGGAAGTACATCCAATCCTGCACTGCTTGGGCCATTGCCAAACTATCCATCAAGATGAATGACCTCTATACTCCATTTCCTACTCCTAGTCGACCTTGGGAATCCATCTCCATAGAAAACATGTCGGGCCTTCCTTCTAATAAGCACCGCAATGACTGTGTGTTCGTGGTCGTCGATAGATTCTCAAAGATGGCCATAATGGTGACCTGCAAGAAGAATATCACAGCAGAAGCCACTGCTAAACTATTCTTTGAACGAGTGTGGGTACACTTTGGGATCCCATAGTCTATCATCTCAGATCGGGACAGCAGGTTCCTTAGTACATTCTGGTCCAACCTATGGTCAATGCTAGACACCAAGCTCACAAAGTCCACAGCTTTCCATCCCCAAATTGATGGCCAGATAGAGGTCGTCAACAGGATGATCGTCCACATTTTGTGCATGTACAACTTAAAGCATCCACGCACATGGGATGAGATCCTCCCCTCTGTACAACATATCTATAACCGGGCCCTCCACAGCTCAACCGACCACAGCCCCTTTCAGGTGGGCTTGGGATTCTAGCCACTATGTCCCATTGAAGTAGCCATGCAATTTGCAGCTACTCAGATTGATTCGGCTCATGTCCAATCTGAAGTTTCTAAGGCGAACAACTTCATTGAGCGCATTCAGCACATTCGCCAATAGGTTCATGACATATTGGATAGATCCAATGCTAGGTACAAGAAGCGACATGATTAGCATCGGGTGCAACACAACTTCCAGGTGGGCGACAAAGTGTGGCTACATTTGCAGAAGGAACGCCTCGCTAGACCCCACCGCAAGCTTCACCCGCTCCGATATGGGCCATACACCATCACCAAGGCTGTCGGGGACAATGCCTTCGAGCTTAGTATTCCACTATTCCTTGGTTTGCACCCAATGTTCAATGTGGACTGCCTTCGACCCTACTTTCCACTTCTACTGGACACATCAGATGTGGCAGAACAAATCACACCAACAGAGTTAAACCCAGATTGCATGGAACAAGCCACAACTGATCGGATTATGGACACACAGATCAAGAACACTCGCCAGCGGAAGATCCAGCTATATCGAGTTGTCAAAGCAGGCCAACTCCTTCACCAGGGAAAGTGGCTCACCAGGGACCAAGTTCAGCAAAATTTTCTTCATCTCATGGAGGGACTCAACGCAATGGGGACCATTGCTTCCTAAGGGGGGAGGATCCATGAGGATATTGGTGGCCACCCGCCTATTCCACTTGGACCCCCACCATTGTTTCTTCAGTTTTTCAGTTTCCTTGATTGTAGCACAATTTACTATTTTTGGCAGTTTTCAGGTCTTAAACTTTTGGAGCCGCTTTGAGGCCCTAAACGACATTTATGGATTTAGTCCTTGAATAGATCTTTCTAACGATGTATCATGTGCGTCAAACGGAGGTAGTATTCCAAAGTTACGACCTCGGGAAATTGATGTACCAAGTTACCCAATGGGGCCCATATTCTGGCGTTTCACCTCCTAGGGTTAGGTTTTTGGATGTGTAGGGTATCCATTGTTTCTCAATAATATATAGGCCTTTGAGCCTCATTGTAACACAGAGTTCAAAGGCATGTAGCTGCCGCATCTCTTCTCAGAGATAAGCTACTAGCACACTAGCTAATTTATTTCCATCCTATATGTAAACAAGTTTTAGTTCTTTGATTAATGAAATGAAGTGTTATTTCTGTTCTTTGTTTTTATGGGTATTTGTGTATTCTATTGCGTTCTTGCATAAATCCAGATGAGAACATGTCAATACAAATTCAAGATATCAAGAAAGGAAAGGACAAAAGAGAAGATGTTTGGTGTACAAGGTGTAAGGAAGAGGGTCATTCGAAAGATTAGTGCACAACCTTTCAAGACTATATCGCTGTCGGAGATCCTAATCTATTGAATCTTGGAGTTGGAACCTGGTGTAGGATTTTTCAAACTAGGGGAGATCGAACAAAAGAGTGTTACTTATTACAAAAAATTGTAAGTACCCCACAAAAACTATTTTTCAAATTATGTCGGTCAGTTGGCCATGATGAGAAGGATTGTCGAGCATATCAACTACTCATGGAAAGAACTACATATACTTATTGAATGAAAGGTGAATGTAACATCGAGTGTGCTCTGATACCAATGTAACACCGATTCCATGTGTTATAGAAGAGAATCCATCTTTTGTAGTAATATATATATATATATATATATATATATATATATATATATAATATTGAACTGAATAATGATTAGATGATATGAACATTACAATGATTGGCCTGCTTAAATATAGCTTGGGAAAAAATAATGGAGGGGACACATCCTCTCATAAATTATATTTAATAATAATTATTAGTTATTGATAGTTGTAATTAACTATTATTTATTATTAATTATTATGTTCGTAACATTACCACCCCCTTTAAGGGAAGCTTTGTCCTGAAAGCTTGATTTTACTGATATCAAATTTATTTTGGATCTATGTTTGATGTGCTAACTTGAGATGTGTATTTTGGATTTGCTCCTTTCTCTTAAGCCTGGACCTTTGTTTTGTAATGCTTTCTGCTTGAGTGGTGATTTTTTGAAACAATACACCTTGTAATTATTGGTTTTCCATATCGTCTTTTGGATTCCATTTATAAGCAATCATGGATCTTTATTACCAACACATTTGTGTTGTATCAATTCTTTCATGATGAGTATTTTTTAGGCTAAAAGTCCATTTTCATGCTCTTCTTTTCCAAAAGGGAATTCAATTATATTACTTCCACTTTTTGTACGAGTGGTGGATCCAACATTGGATGTCATAATAATGGAGGTATTTTTAGGAGATACTCTTTGATCTTGGAAATCAAGGTGATGGTCATTATGTTTATGGACAATCTGTATGAGCGGGCTCAAATAGATTTCCCTAGTCTAAATGGTTTAGATCTAGAACAAATGAGTACATAACACGAGTATCTTTCCTTGATCAATTAAAATGCAAGACAAATAAAGAGATGGATTACCTCAATCATGCAATTCCTTTCTCCTTGTTGCTCCAAGCTCCAAGTCTTCAGATCTTTAGCTAGAAAACCAAGCAAAGCATGTGGACACAAACAAGTGGTAAGAACATATGGATATGAATTGATCTAGATTAATAGTCAAAGAGGAAAATACTAAACATCATTAACGCAATAACATTTATAGAAAGAACTTGTATTAAATGCAATGATAAGAAGTACAAAGGGAGAGATGTTATGACCAAAGTTTTGACGTCATAACCTCCTTACAACAATCCTAGCCTCCAAGATTGAATGCTTAGCCTTCTAATGGATGAAGAGGATCACCTAGAGAAATTCCACCAGCATAAGAGTACTTTATCCTTCCTCACTTGAAAATGGAGAGGGGGTTCATATATATAGATCTAAAGGGATAAGAGAGGTTGAGGATTTAGGGGAGAGGATTAAGGGATCATCCCACTAGGTAAGGTGATCGACTATCACCTTTCCAGGTGAGTAGGGATAAGTCTCCACACCATCCAAGCTTCGGGAAGTCACTCAAAGCTTCTCTTTTTCCATTTTAACCAATTGCGATGCACCTTGCACAAGGGAAACTGTAATGTCCCTTTTTAAGAATTTTATTAAAAGGACCAACTTTTCATTTTTTCCCCAAATTCGACCTTTGACTAGTTTTGATGCCTAGGTCTCCAATTTGCCCCAAATGCTCCCAAATATTCTAAGAAGGTGTATGAATGATGTTAGAACATAAATATGTGTTTCATGGATGATTTTGGACCTTTAAAATACTTCTTAAAATCCTCTTTCAATTCTGGACAATGTAGGGAACTTTACTAGTAATTTCCCTTTGATTAGTATTGGTATCTAGGTCTCCAATTGGCTCCAAATGCCTCTAAATATTCAGTGAAGGTGTATGAATGATATTTGTACTTTATTATGATGTTCATGAATGATTTATGACCATCAAAATACTTCTGCAAATTTTTGTAAGATTCTAGACAAAGTATGGAATTTAACTAGCAATTTAGGGTTCAAATCCCCCCAGGGTAAGTACTGAAAATGACTCTCCAAATGCCTCCAAAATCACTCGAAATTATGAACAGAGGTAGGGGATGTCTGAGGAACATTATTTAGGTCTCATGTGCACCATTAATCAATTATTAATTCTATTCTAACCTTCTCCCAAACAGAAACAAAAATCACTAGTTCGACCTTGGGGGAAATAGCATGAAATCTTCTTCAAATAAAATAAAACTGAGCAAGATGGCTCCAAATTCTTAAGTACTAAACATGAAAATTGTAATAATAATCAATGGAAGTCCATACATCATAAATATATCAGATAAATATTCTTCCCTTCAAAATCATCATCAATACATTGGCATACATCATCTAGTGGGGGAATGGTCATTGTTTTCTCATTAATAATCCATTTTACATATCACCACTTGGTATTTCGACCTGAGACTTTATGGATATGAATAAAAGAGTATATTAATCATATTAAAACATAAATAGATCATGAGAATCTCTCCCAAAGAGTACAAGAGCTCACCAAAAATGCCCTCCCTCAAGGGTCAAGAATATGCCATCAAAACTGGAAATGGTTGAGAGGGTGTGTTGCACTAGAAGAAACCATGAGATGCCCTGTAGCTTACAAATTCAAATAAACACTCCATTAAATCTCCAAATTAAAGGTCTGAATGGACTTTCCAATTACCAATTTGGATGGGAATCTTTCACCCTCGAAATTGGCAAAGGCAAGAAACTAGTCATCCACTAGCTCTCCCTCTTCACAAATGCAATTGAAAATTTATCAAATGATCAAAAGCTGGTTTCATTATTTGTTATTGACATTTATAAACTTCTAATTTCCTCCATGGGTCGAATTCCTTCCAAGAGACTCATGCCAACTCAAGTTGGGAAGAGATTCCAAAGAATGCCACTTGTACAACAATTCCTAGTCTCCCACTTCCACCAAATCACATGTGGAAGCATCTTAGTTGCCTTAACTCCATTGAGATCCCTCTTGAAGGCTAGTTTTAGCCCTGACATGTCATATATGTCATATGTCAGCCTTTAGGTTTGATTTTTGTCATAGGTGTCATAACATCTTCATCATTGTTGTCATAGAGCTAGGGATTCTAGCCCAAGTATCTCACTAGCTCCAAATTGCCTCTTCCTCTTCCATGGGAGTTACTCTTCCTCTAAATTTCAACCTTGGATGAGTCATGCAATGAATAATACCTTTTGAACTCCCCCACGTATGTTACCATTCACCTTAAATTCGAATTGGTGAGAGAATGATGCCAAGTGTGGTGGGGAAATCTAGCCATATGTGGGTCCCTCTTCCTCCATGTGTCTTCATGATCAAATGCCACTTTGATTTTCACTTGTATATATTTATTTAGCTCCTTTATTAAATATTTATGCCATTCTAATTTTCAAACATCATTTATTATTCCCCTTATTCCAAATCCCAAAGCTTCCACCCCAAACCTAGGAAACTAGTAATTTTCCTCCTTGGCAATTATTTGACCCTTAGCATCAATTTGACAAACTCTAATGAATATGTCCAATGTGATTAGGCCATTGTGACCCAATTCCAATTTGGGACATGATAAAAACATGTGCTAGAGAGCGATCAATGCACCTTGTACAAAGGCAGACTGCGTCACCGACGCGCTTTGCTAAGTTGTAGAGTGCGTCACCTTGAACCTGGCGCACCTTGCTGGACAACAGGGCACATAGTGAAAAAAAAAGGTGAAATGGGAAGACAACAACTTCTCTTTCATCTTTTTAGCTCAGGGACTTTAGGGATCGGGGCATATAGATGACACATGACTCATGATGACAAGATTTTGGTGTAATAGAATGCCCCCCAAAGCATGAAGCTAGAAAAATAAGGTAGGTGAAATGGTTTGTAATAGGGAGAAAAATCAAAGTAAGGATTGTCGGTTGGAGTGACGAACAAATATCTTCTATAGTACAATCAAATCTGAGATACATGTCTCAAAATGACTCATAACATGGATGCCGACCAATAAATTGCAGATCCATGGTAGTAAAGACCGACTGAACAAAATCATGGCTACTAGACACAATCGTAGATCCATGATGAGATGATAACACAGCCACGACCAATACAAAAGTGGATCCGTGTAAGATGACTCAAATCATCTCCATCGCAACCTGGGTGAGATTTATGACTTAACTCAAGGTCTTCAAGTCGAACCCGCAATGATACGATTCTAACCATGTGATTACAATGTCTTGAAGTCGAACATTTTATAAACCACTTGATTACCAGTCATTGATGTATACCATTAACAAGTGCGAGGGAAATCACCATTGATGTCAATGATCCCCAAGGTATCATAGTACATACCACTGAATGTGAATCAATGATCCGAGGTCGAACACTTAGTGGAATATTTCAATCAGAAGTCAATGATGTGAACTTATTGTTGAAAGCGCGGTAACCTGCCGTTGAGGCATGTAGGCCCAAGGTACTTGAATGGTTTCTAGGTTTAATCGTCAGATGATACATTGAAGTCGACAAGGATAAAACGGTCAAAGGAGGGACATGATGTTTCCCCCATCATCGACACAAAACATGATCGAAAATGTTTTGGAGTAGATTAGACTGTAGAGCGACACTTGAGACTAACTCAGGAATGACCGACATAATAGAAGGTAGAATGACTGTAGAGATTGACCTCGACAAACAAACCTCTCTTGAACATGGGAATGGCATGAATTGGTAGCATTGAAATGACGAGAATGACACCGACCCCTAACGCAACTGATGATGGAATCATTCTTTGAATGAATCAAAGGAGTGTAATGACTCATGGAATTGATGGGATTAGAAGACAAGCAGATTATCCAAGTGTTGAATGCATATGCAAATGAGTGCCATGTTCAAGAGTGACTAAGTACTACCATAATTACAATGAAACACAAACTCTTTCCTTATCTCCATCATGATCGATGAGTACCTCTTTTGTTTTTTAATGAGCTTGAGGAGGGTAAAATATGCTTGGTATAGCTCATCCTTCGGATGAGTTTGATCTCATATGTTTTACGAACTTGAGATAGGAGGGGTTTTTCCCAAAATGGGCCCTTCAATGTCAGATTTAACGAGTCCAGAGAAGGAAAACTCGATGTCATTTCATGTTTAGAGAGTCTGAAAAGAACTAAAGAAGACTCCAAAGGGTTCTTTTTCATAAAAGTTAGTCTCCTCATCCAAAAAAGGACAAAACAACATGAGAGAGAACTCTTCCCGTCATGATTAACCGGAGTGCTCCTTTTTCATAAATAGTCCTACTGGTCCAAAAAATGGGTAAATTATCACCAGAAAGATGACCTTTCAAGTACTTTTACAAGCGTGAAAGAATCAAGTTCGCTTGGTATTTTTTCATATCTAGTGAGTAAAATGGACTTGATCGGAGGATTAAAGAAGTTGGACTTTGGATCTTGATTTTATTATACAAAGTAAACACTTTTCATGTGTTCAATCAAGTTGGGGGTAAAATGACTAGGAAATGTAGCCATCTTCTTGGAGCGAGTCATTAGGAAATGTTGTACTCTACCACCTTTTCTTTTTGTGTTAGGTTGCAGATTGTTTGGAATACCTCTTAGAAGACAACATAGTTAATCAATGCCTATATAGTATTTCCCTTCCAGACTTTTTAATACAACACTATGATCAACCCATTGATGATACCAACCTCACACGTAGAGTTACTCAAAGGATTGTTTTAGAGTTGACGTCCTTGGAATTAAGGGTTGCATATTTCAATTGAGAAATCACAATGTTTGTCTCAACTTTGAAGAAATTCCACCTTGGGTCTAAGACATGGGATGAGAGCAAGGAGAAGCGTTTATCACAATTTCTGTCTCAGCTTTGAAGAAAGTCCACCTTGGGTATAAGACATGGGATGAGAGGAAGGAGAATAATTTCGTTTTATAGGGATTATTTTTTCATGTAATATCTTACTAGAGGATAGGTGGCTTTTGGGTGCTAACAAGTTTTATAATTTCCTTCTCGACTAGAACATCAAAGTTATTTTCTTACAAATCAAAGCTATTATTTTCAGCCATGCTATTGTTCAAATGTGAATGTGAATGTGAATGTTGCTCTAGGTGACTCCCTTTAGATTTTACTACACAACTTGTACAAGCCTACTTCAATTTTTTTTCAAGGGAATATTTTTAGACAAAAGAGGCAATCCCATATAGTGTTGACATCTCTTTTAGAAATGGAAGGAAAGCTGCAAGCTCTTTCTTCACTTTCTGAGCTCTTGGTTAAAAACATCCATCTCATCAGTGGCCTTAATGTGTTTCTATCTTGCAACATTAGGTTCTGCTTGCCAACCTGTATTACTCTCCTTGGATATTATGGTATCTGCAGGTTCTAGTTCCTCTGCACAAAACCTAGCTAATTAAGTGGCTTCATTGGCCTTTTCTTTAGACTCCTTTACCTTCTCTAGTTTTTGAGTTAAATCTTCCAAAAAAAAAATTGGCCTCTTCTAGCTCAAGCAGGACTTGAGCATTGGTAATTTATGCATTCTTCAACCGTTCGTTGAATTTGTCCAATTCCTTTTGTGTTCGATGAAGTTTTGTCTCCTTAGTTATGCGCCTCTATGAACATAACAGAGGAATGAGCCCCAAAATATTAAGCCAATGGAGTCTGAAGCTATTTGTATAGGGAAACATCTTGCTATACATTTCAAAATGGATCAGTGATACATCACATTTGAATAATTTATATTCTATTTCTAAACTGAGCATTCTAAATAAAATTCAAAATTACCTCTCCAACAGGAGGTTTATGTCTTTTTCCATCAACTTTATCTCTGAAAGCTCCCTCGCCAAACAAAAGGTAACAACAACGTTAACTAACTCAAAAGGTGTCGTTGTGTCTATTTCTCTCCACTTTGTTCTAGGAGAAACGTTTACATTATGAGAACCATTGTCTTCCATGTGTTAACTAACTCAAAAGGTGTTGGTGTGTCTATTTTTCCTGACTCCATTCTAGGAGAAAAGTTTACATTATGGAAGAGATTTCAGTCAATTATGAACATGGAAATGTAGGTACAAAAGGATATGGAGCTTTATCAACACGATATCCACGGCATGCTACAATAAAATTCTGATGAGGTAAAACTAATTACACAAGAGATAAAAAATTGTCATAAAATATTAATCAAAATTCTTATGAGTTAAAACTAATTACACAAGAGATAAAAAAAATGTCATAAAATCTTAATCAAACCAATGCCTTGATAAAATTTTGAACTCTGCTAACTATAACATTAAAAAAATGAACCTCTATGAATCTTCTCTTGTGCAAAGCTTTTGATCAATTGCATCAAATTTACCCAACAACAAAGAACCGCTTTTTCCTTCATAACCTTCAGTTGCCAATAAAGATAGTCCAAAACTATATTTGGGTATAGTGTTATCCTTTGCTACTACAAACATTAACCAGCCTTGGGAGATTCTGGAATTGAATAAAATCAATAGTATGTTGTGACTTTTAATGTAAGTGAATATTTTTAATAACTTCATGAAAAGTGGCATTCCTTGAGATCTACTACCCTCAATCAAAAAATATGAGAGCCCAAAACATTGCATTTAAGAAGGTTTATTGGTTGGAACTGATTTATGCACAAGATGGGAAAAAAGTAAACAATTATACTAAAGACTTCCAAGACTTGCAAATTATATGGGTTTCCAATAAATCTAAGAAAGCAGAAATAGATACTAACTTGTCTCTCATGACAATAATTCAATCACAAAGCCTTGTACACAAGATAGTGACCATTCTCGCAATTGAAAATCAAAAAGTATATGTATTTGCAGCTCTAGTGATCTCAAGATGATAGAGACTATCCATATTAATGCATGTAGATCGAGATTCCCTAATGAACAGATGATTAGCTATTAATAATCATTATCCATTTCCTTCTTAGACTTGATGACCCATATTTTGGAGAATGGCATAGAGACAGAACATATACTCTCTTATTTTTGTATCGCAGTAAAATATTTGTCCAAATAAATCAACATTGATATCATTTCAATTTGTCCAAAAAAACAACAGCTACAACCAACTTAGTCAATAAATAAGTTCAAACAAATATATATATATATATATATATATATATATATATATATATATATGTTCCAAGTTTTTTTTGGCTAATCTGTGTACAAAGTTAATTATTCATTTCAATTGGTGTTGTTACCAATGCCAAATGCAATGAATAATAATAATGATCAAGGTGCAGGGGACACATGTATCATTTTAATTTGAAATAATGCTTTACTATCTTATATTTGGCATTTTTGAATTTTATGGTGAATATTAGAGACATTAGGGTATCCTTTGTAGCTTATTCCATGAAACAATGTATGTTTCTCATTAACTTTCTTCTCAGGAAAAGGTCAATGTACCTGAATTATGTGGTTGTACTGATCCATAACTTTCTCATTCTATGTGATTCAAGTAAAAATAAAATTGGTTATTAAGGTTTCAATTAAAGTTACTACATAATGGGTGGACTCTGTTCTTCTTCGTTACCAACATGCTAATCAACGTTTTAGTCCCATGGCCAATTCTAGCTACTATAAAACTGAGGGTTTTTACCTCTGTTAGCTTCATTGTCTTCTATCTGTCATCATTTATCTTATGTGTTGTTGCATCTCTCTATCACAAAGGATCCAAGTATGTTATGCAAAAGAAATTTCTATTGTTTATAAATTGTTTTAATTGCCATCACTTCATTGCATTCTACCAGAGAGTTGTTGAATGTAGTAGTTTAAATGTTATGATGTATATCATCTCGAAAACATGTTTTTTTTGCCATAAGGTGTCGAGGTTGCTCTTGATATGAATTTACTATGTTAAGCTTTAAGGTATCACAGGTGCCGCTTTTGTTGGTGAATGTTTACTAGCTGTTGTTGTTATTGTACACGTGGATTTTGAGTTTCTGTAGTATTCAATTGAGTCTGCCTTAATAATTTCTGTTTTAGATTCTCCATGCTAGTCATCGTTGTGTTGCTGATAAAAATCTTTCCATCTGTAATATAGTAATTTTAAACTCCTTGTCATGAAGAGAAGATATTTTTTATCCTCCCTACTCAACTTTGATCATTCTATCAATATTAGAGGCCAACTATCAGCCATTTCTCTTCCAAACATGGTTGTTGGAAATGATATGTTCACTGTCATGCTAATTTCATACTTTCTGCACAACATGAATTGGAATAGAACTGCACAACATGAATTGGAATAGACAAGCGGTTAACATGATGACTAACAACCTTAGAAGGCTCAAGAAAATGATTTTGTGAAACATATAAAGATAATCCTCAATAAAGGGATTCAAAAAGCTTGACATGACTTTTAAATCAAGAAAGCTTGATTTATGTCATCTCTAATATCTAAAATTAATCTCCAAGGTAACCATAGCTAATCAACCAGAGAGTTTTTGCTAAGATTTTATGCATGGCTATAATTTTTTCTATATCAAGTTGAGACACTTGCTAATAATCAATGGAAGATTACATTGAATAATTACACACCAGGAAAATTTTTCGAGGTGAAATTTCGCCAATTGGCTATTTTTTTGGTCTTTTTTCAAAACATAAATTCGCTATTTGGTCATTTTTAGGCTCTAATATCGCCTATATTTACATAAAATATGTTTTTATCATAATATTCGCCAAAATTTATAAGTTTTAGTAGTAAATTGTATGTTTCATATTTAATATTCGCCTACCAATCTATATTTATGTTTTTTTCAATCCAAAATAATCGCCTAGAATACTACACTTAAGCATACTTTTATAATCCTTAAAAAATACCCTATTACACACTAAAAATTTAAACTTCAAATTTGCATAGAAACAAAAGATCATAGAAGGACAGATCATAGAAACTTCTATTTACATCATTATACATATCCAAATATCAGGGGTTGCAATTTACATCATTATACATATGCCAGCATTAGGAGATCTATTTTCATCGAAATATACACAAAGGAGTTGTTTGTTTCATTACTAAAATCTCTGCAAGTTTACAAAATAAGGCCAATGGAGCCTCTCATACACATAAGAGCCATACCATTAGAGGCACCAAAATAAATATAACAAGAAACGATACACATATTAGAGAACCATAACTATGTCCATCAGAAATGTTTGATGGAATGGAACTTGAACCAAATCATTTCCTCCCCGCCCCTCCCATGATGTTGACGTTGCCCCATACAGTAGATCATTGGACATCCTATCAATATTGCTATGGTGATTTATCATGGAGGAGTCAAATTGGGAAGCAATAATTCTAGCTTCCCTATGAAGTAGTTTCAAATGCTCCTTTCTGACTTGGTATGTGCCTTTCATCTGGTTGCATACAAGTTCAGAGTTTGTGAAGACACATATGTGATTGGCACCATGCTTTAGCGCTGTTTGTAGCCCTGCAATGAGAGCAATATAATAGGCTTCATTATTGGTAGTCCTCCTGCTTACATCCCTTTTCTGATGGAACACCTGAGGTGTAGCATTATTTTGCAGGACACAAGCAATGGTTTCTTGTCCTGGGTTGGGAACACAGGACACTCCAATGCATAATGTCCACTTTTGAAGCATGCTGAATGTTTCCAATGTGTTGCAAAAGCAAAAACAAAAGAAACTGTTATAACTCGAGGAAAACAAAACATGTACGCTATAACAAACATGTACACAAACATGCAACTGTGAAGCCATTGCAGAATTGCATAGATTCTGATAGTTGGGCTTGGGTACTTTTTTTTACCCTTTCACTTTTCTTAAAGACCATATTATTTTCACTTTCAGTTATGAAAATTGTGGAGCTTCGTAGATTTGTCCTTGGATTGTCTTACTTTATTTTGTGAGATAACAGCTATTTCATGTTGGTTTCTTAGATTTTAACTTTTCACAGCAAGGTAAGGAGTGCTGAAGAAAGGAGTAACCCAATCACTCCAAAATTAGAACCAAGGATGAAGTCAGGATGGCATGAAGTAGCAAATAAAAACACTACATTTCAAAATCTGTGATGCAGTTGTTAAAAATTTCTTAACAATAAAAAGTATGCAAGGCATTCTAAATGTTTTCATTATGATGTTGTTTGAACATATTTTGTTACAACTTTACATCTCAATTCTGAATTAACATTATTTTTGTGGACATTGTCATGTCAACGATCGATATATACGTCTTTGTTTATGAAAATTTGGTCTTGGATTCACTTTGTTGTTGGTTATATAGAAATTTTAAGAGGCATCCAAATTTGAATTCCCATGTTACAGACTGAAAAATGGGATAATGGTTTTAAGGTGGAGAACAACCATCAAGCCATGTGGAAAAGCATGTAGTCTGGTGCTAGAATGAATGGTGGCACCAGTAGGGATCAAATTAACTAGTCCAAGTACCAAGAAGCTAGATAAAATCCATAGGATCACATGTGTGACATACATACCAACAAATACCATATGGCCATCTATAAGTTAGCTAGGTGGATTTGAGGAGGTTAGGGTGTCTGATTTTCTGGAACAATCTGTCGAGAACAATCGAGAGGTTCTACTCTCTTCCGATGATTCGCAGAAGAAAGAAATCTGGTCCTTCTGTATATTAAACTATAAAAAAATATTAAAAGAGTTATTTGATGTGTGTTGTTTGCTGCAATGTTGCATGATGGTTTGTTGCCTTATGAACATGCTATGGATGCATTAAACGCTAGAATTCAGTCCTATAATGGCATGAAAATGAATCCACAGGGCCATTTTCCTGGAGACTTTGCTCGGTATTTATATCGAGTGTGGATGCAGAAGGCTCTGGCAGAGAAATACTATGAGCAAGCCCTTGAAATGGAGCCACGCAATCCTAAATTGTTGGTAGAGTATGCTGAATTTGTTTGGAATTTGATGGGAGATGAAGAGAAAGTGTTCAATGTAGCTCTGCAGGAAGATCCTGATGACCCCATTATCCGTGGGAGCTATGCACTATTTATGTACCAAAGAGAAAGTACATAACCCCTCCCCCCAGAAAACACACACACATATATAAATACATAGTGTATAGAACTACAACTTTATGATATATGCATAAATTGAGAAATATTTCGTTAAGATGATGGGTATAAAATGAATGTCTTCTTTTGGAGGATGAAGATGTGGGAAATTGATAAAGTCTCAAATTGCTAACTGCAAGTCTTGGGTTCCACTCTCACCTGATGTTTTTGAGGCTAGCAGCCAAATCCAAAATCCTGTTGTCTGCAATTAGGATCAGGTTGCTTGAAAAAATGCTATAGCCAACGGTACCATGGGAGGTGGCTGGGAATCCTCTTCCAACTATTCACAAGCTAGGGTTGTGTTTTTAGGGATTGATAATATCCATACCGTGAGTGACATCTTTTCTCGGCTTAGAGACTACTGGATAATGTTAGGAACCCATGTCAACCCTTCTATCTACTTTGTTAGTATATTGTTGTTGGACGCATATGCTTTGTAAGTTGTCCCGTAGTATTTGTTGATCCATAGTTTGTCTTATTGTTGTTGGACGCATATGCCTTGTAAGTCGTCCCGTAGTAATTGTTGATCCATAGTTTCTATTGGCCCATGGTTTGTATTGACACATGGTATTGACCCATGGTATTGGCGCCTAGACTTAGTATATAAGTTTGTGTTGAGACCAATGAAGGTACCATGCTTCAGTTATTTGTATTGAGCTTGCTCAAAGGAGGTTGCCCCCTAGAAGTGGCCTACGATCAATAAAGTGATTCTAAGTTCTATTATTTCTGTTATCTCGTGTATTTTCATTAATTAAATGTTGCAGGTTCTTCACAGATAAATGTGGTGCTACTCATGGTAATTTTTAAGGGCGAAATTTTGCCAATTGGCTATTTTTCGGTTTTTTTTCAAAAAATAAATTCCCTATTTAGTCATTTTTAGTCTCTAATATGACCCGTATATACATAAAATATGTTTTTTTATCACAATATTCGCCAAAATTTACACATTTAAGTAGTAAATTGTATGTTTCATATTTAATATTCGCCTACCTATCTTTATACATGTTTTTTTTAATCCAAAATAATTACTTAAGATACTATACCTAAGTTTAATATTAGAAATCTTTCTGTTCCATCTCATGGAGGATAGTGGGTGGGAAATGCATATTCACAGTATCTTGGTTGCTTCTTCTTGGATTGCCTAGAGAATTGCTTTGCAAGGTGCCTCTAGCAAGTAAAACAACCTACTATGATCTACGGGTGATTTTGTGCCCACCAAGGTTTGAATGTGGATCATTAATATGGGGATGCCCTGTTTCAACCACTGAACCACAACTCGCTGGACTTGTCAACGGTTTTGCTTTAATTGTGATTACATTAAGATCTTGCATTAAGATCTTGAGCATCATTTTAGAAACCTAGATATTTGGGACAAGGTTGGAAGACGGAAGATGGTTAAGGTGTAAACACTAGGATTTGACTGGCAAGGAGACAATGAAGAAGATTTTGATGAGGTACGTCCATAATATCAATCTCACAGCACTAACTCAGATTCCTCTTAATTGTCAGAGTGATGAACATATGACAACCACAACCAAGGATGAAACCAAAAAGAGTAATGCCTTTGAAGCTTCTAAAAAAAACAAGATATTAACAGGGTTTTTGAAATTTGCAGCTATAAAGGGGGCTGCAGGTGATGATGGGGATGAAAACCCTCACACGAAAGGGAAGAAAGTTATGTCAGAGCATGAGAATGATATTCCAAGTACCAAGAAAGCAGAATTCGCAGTGACCAGGACAAGGGTAACGGAGATACAGTCGAGCAACGATTGGGCTGTGGTCTAGTCGTAGACTGGTGGGAGTTTATCAAGACTGGCCCAGGCTCAATTTTTGGTGCAATTCATGTATGGGCTCTACTTGAAATCCCCTTAGCAACATGTCGCAGGAGTTGCAATCCTGCATTGGCCAAAAATTGGATGGTTTGTGTTATAAAAAGAAAGAGATACGGGGAAGCAACTTTCATCCATACCAGTCTCACTTAGAGAATTTAGATATTTAATACTGGAGTTCTGCGTTCTGGAGTTATTGCGTTCTGGAGTTCCAACGCTGGAATATTTAACACTGGAGTTCTGCGGGAGTTGTCTATTTCGTGGAGTTATTGCGTTCTGGAGTTCCAACGCTGGAATATTCAACACTGGAGTTCTGGAGTTCTGCGTTCTGGAGCTCTGCAGAGCTCCAGTGCTTTCCTCTGAAGCTTCTGCGTAGGGGGAGCGGGTCGAGTTCGGAAGTGGGCGTTGGAGCCACAGGTGCTCTGTGCGTTCTGGGAGGGAGGCAGTAACGTGATCGGGTCTTCGTCCAGTTGGAGCTTCACCAACCCCGCCGGCATGCATTAAACGGCATAACGTCTAAGGAAGAGTGGCGTTGACGGAGCCGAGGGGTGTCAGAACCCGATCAGTCGTGGATCCGGTGCATCAGGGGCGAGGAGGGTGCCGGTGGGGGGTCGACGGCGACTGGAGGGGTAAAATTGTAGACGAAATAGACAACTCCATTGGTCTAATTACGCCGTAAGGCGTTTTATTTCAAGTTTGGGGGGTGGGGCAGAGGTGGATGATTTTTCATTTTTAAAAAAATGAATGGCCAGATTTAAAGAATGGCGGAATATTCTTCGTCTGGTGCATGAATAAACGATTAAGATTTACTGAGTTAACTAAGTTGCATGTTTAATTTGAAGAGTCACCACTAATTAATAAAAAAATAGAATTATTTTAATTGTCACGGTTGTGTAAACGCACAGAGTCTTAGCTGGAATCGTGGCTGAATCTGTTACTGTAACGTGGCTGGAATGCAAATTAGGCTCCGCTCTCCTCCATGGCAAAGAAACATCCGTTTCAATAGACAACCTTCCCACCTTCCCATCCGTGGCTGTTACAAACAATTTTTGGAAACGTTTTGAAAAAAAATTGGTTTTTACAAGTGTCACCATAGGTTATAGAGCGTTGGGAGGAATGCAGACAGCCTCATTGTCTTGGGGATCTACATGAATGCCTGCAGCCTCATTGTATCTGTAGTCGCCTGAGCCCAGGTGCAATCATGGAACAATTTTAATCTTTGTGTTGCAGGGATCTTGGGGCGCCACTCCATTCACAAGCCTCCCAGCCGATGATCTAATCAAACAGCATTACATTGTAACTATTAAACTAGGGTGCCGACTCTTGCAGGTCCAGAGCACACCAATGATCAGTTGCGCGGGGAAAATCAGGAGCTACGGTGCACGCCGGACGGGTTATGTGGCCAGACCTCAAAGAAGAAGATGCACAGAGATTGGAGACTGCAGACTGGATATCTGGTATAGACTGCGCGCCCGATATTGGAGAATGCATGCTCGATATCTGGTATAACTTTTAACACCTTGGATTTATTAAATCACATCATCATTGTTTTAATATTGTTCCATGATATGGGTTTTACTTTTGTTAAAAGGTCCAATTGAACCTGATGAAACCAAATTACTAAGTTGATTGATAACGATTTGGCATCAATTCGCCAGCAGAAAGAATCGCGTTTTGTTGTGGAATCGGTTTCCAAGTTCACTCCATGATAAAATCGCTTCTATTTATTTGTTTGTGCAAGTTTTAGAAGATATGATTTGAGAGTACAAGTTAATGTGCATTCAACCTGAAAACACATTAATATTAATATTATAGTATAACGGGACACCATTTATTTAAAATGGTTTTTTGTTGAATTTACTTGTATTTGCAAGCTTTGCCAGAAATTGCTTGGTTTTTATGCTTATTTTGCTACCTAGATTATAGGAAACTCTTTTTTTCACATCTATAGGCTACTGTAAAAATTTAATTAAAATATATGTTACAGTATACAGTTTGCTCAAAAAAATTAATTAAAACCTGAAAAACCACACCCACAAATACTGCAGTTGGAGGTTGGAGACTCGAGTGATCAGATAGAGTTCATAACACAAGAACAACAGAAGATCCTTCACAGCCGATAGAAAATGAAAAGAACATATAAAAGATTAAGGAAATGAGTGCGGCTGCATGACAGGATGTAGAATGGGGATTTACATAGTTTTGTGTTTGAAATGGCTTTATTATCACAGATAAACAATAATGATCAAAACCTCGTTAACGGCTGGTGCGGTCGTCCGAAGACATGGTGAGCCTTGAGCTTTACAGTTCAAACTCAAATCCACCTTTGCACGGTTCCGTGAAGAAAATTGTGCCCTCCTAAAATTAACCTCCTATTACGAGATCATATACCATTTTTCTGGCATAATTACTTTTTCAGATGACATATATCCACATCAAAAGCACATTTGTTACTAGCACTGGAGTGGGTCGAAAGATACGGACCAAAAATTGAGTAAACACTTATTTTTCTACACCTAAGACTAAAATGGGTTCAAAGAGGTGTATACATAATCCTGGGAAAAAATATATTTTGAAGATGAAGCATATTAATTTAGCGGGAGCTACCATTCATGCCACCATATTACTAATTAAATTGGATAATAACCAAGTGAATTCTACATAGCTCAACGTGGAATGGAATCAGGGCCAAATAATGCCAAATTTTAGATTTGTGACCTACAGAAACATAATCCCAAAATGGGTATGGTGCTTACCTGCGGACAACAGAAGCCAGCGTTTGTATGCGAAGATCTGATGTTGCAGCCAAGCAAACAATCTGCACGCTGCCTTTATCTACTACCTTGGTCTGTTATTTCATCATCTTACACGTCCGCAAGTACTTTGAAAAGAACAAATATAAGGTTAACACACTCTTTCAGTTGCCTTATTGTGCACTAGACATATGTGACATGCGGTACACGCGAACCTTGCCATTCCGAGGCACTGTGGTCATTCTGGGGAGGTGCTAACATTAAATAGTGTGTACGGTGAGGTGTTAGTCCACACCGCACACTAACAGTGTGCTAATTTTATAAGGAAGCGTAAATTTATTCAAAGGAGCGGCCTCCATTAATAACAAGTCATATTTAAAGAAGCGGCCTCGTATACTTCGTACCATTGAGTTTATTCCCTTCCATCGTGTTAAACTCTCTCTACAATTTTTGAAACTACAACTAAAAATTTGACACATCCCAAGGTAAACTATGGAACATAGAAAAGGAGACATACATGTAAAGGCATGGATATAGAAAAGGAGACATACAGGTAGAAGCATGGATGCTAAACATAATAAACGTTTTTATAGGAGGGGTTTTCCAATGTCAAAAAAGATTAAAGAAATATTAAACATAATAAATGATTTTTGTACCAGGATTTGCTTGGAAATTCATTGATTTTCATATAGTTGTGTAAATTTGGTGTAAATGTACGGTATAATTAAAGTTTTTTTAAAAAATAAAAATAAACGGATTTAAAATTTCATTGATTTTTATATAGTTGTGTAAATTTGGTGTAAATGTGTGTTATTTTATTAAAGACTCTGTATAATTTTCATTATTTTTGCGTATTTAAGCTTATTTTACCAGCAGGTGAATACTGAACGATTTTCCTTTAATGTTCGTTACTTCTTTTCTGCGTCTTTTATTTTACCCTACAAATACTGCCGCGGTTGTTTCTTTAAAGTTTAAAGCAAACACAGAACGTCTACCATGGCGACCTTAAGCTGGAAAATCCGTTACTGGAAGGCTCTCCCGCTACCTGGCTCAAGATTTGCGACTTCGAATACTCAAAGGTGAGTTGATAAGGTTTCCGTGGAGTTTGATTTTTTCGAAGACCTAGAATTTGACGCGGGGGTTGATCTTTCTTGTCTCCTGGATGCTTCAGACGACGAGCTTGGAATTCCTCGAAACGCCGCTCTGGACTTGAAGGTCAACGGAGTCTGTCTATCTCGGAAAGAAACATCTCTGGGTTTGTTGGAGAACCTGAATCTTAAATACCTTTCTTTAGTGTTCATTACTTCTTTTCTGCTTCTTTATAATCGCCTTTTTGTTTTTATTCGGCTGCTTGCAAATGAGTTAGGTTCTGAAATGAGTTAGATTCTGAAATGAGGTTATAGTACAGGGGTTTCATGGCTGCACAGGGAGAGGAAAAGATAGTGACACGCTTGATTCCACCGTCTCCAGCCTTTGGTTACATTTAATACCTCTGAAAAACGTAGGGATCTTGATGGATTGGCTTATAGTTGTGTACTGATGAAAACGCAGGGATCTTGTTTTACCTTATGTGTTGAAATCGCAGGGATCTTGTTTTATCTTAGATATAGAAATAATATGAATATTAATATGAAGCAAGCTGCTAGGTTCGGATCATTCGGGCTCTGTTTTGTAGCCCCAAATTAGTTGGGCAATGTAAACAATGAGATTGTGGAAAGAATGAAATATGTCCATATTGAAAGAATTTGATTTGATAATGTGTCGAGTAGCGGCTGCAATATGACTAAACATAAAAGAAGATAAATTTCGGATACTTCTTCATATTATTGGTGGCTTTGGTGGCTGGAAACTTCGGCTTTATTTGGAATGAGACAACGGTGATAATAAAATTAATTATTACATTGAATGCTATTAATTTCATTTTTATAAAAGACCTTATTCTTGTATGGTTATTGATGAAGCCAACAAGAAGATGTGGGGTTTTCACATGTGTTAAAAAACGTAAATAATTAACCTTTCGTATCACCTTGAGTAAATAGTTATCTCTACAATTTCCATTATAACACTTAAATAACTATACAAATTTTGATTGTTACGCAAAATTGTATTGAATGCTATCAATAAGCTTCAAGATAGTGTGTTGAGTATAGATCTACCCTTCAACACTCCATTCAATTGCAGCTAGAATTCTTACATAATTTGGTAATTAAATTTGTTTTATGTTTATGTATAATCTCAAAATATAATTTTTTGTGTATAAATTAGTTATCTTATACAAACAATATATAGAAATTATTATTAAAATTTAATATTTAATTATATAATATTATTATTGTTAAATAAAAATTAAGTGGTGATGATGAAATCAAATGAATGAGATTTGAAATTATTTTAAATAGATTATAAAATTTTAATAATATTATTCGATAAAGATATAAATATATTTTTCATAATTTTATATTTGTAGTGATATTAATTAATATGTTTAAGATTAAGATTAATTTTTAAAATGTGATTAATATTTATATTAAAATTTAAAATAATGTTAATATTAATCTTAATATTATTATTATTAATTTAATGTTAATATTAACATTATTATTAATGTTAATGTTAACATGTTGACAGTAATATTACTTCTATATTTTTTATTTTGTACTTAAATTTTTCACTATACAAATTTATCTTTTAATTTTTCACTATACAAATTTATCTTCTAATTTTTTATTACTAATAATAAATAATTCATTACATTAATTGTATCTAAATATCTAAAGTCTCAAAAATTATTATTTTTTTAACAACTTTTTTTTTTAAATAACAACATTTTTAAAGAAAAAAACTAAATATACAATTTTATTTTTTTTAATACATTTCTTTAATAATGAAAGCTGAATTGCTTGCACTTTGGTGTGTTCTTAGATGCGCAAACAGTTTTGGTCTTGTTAACATCAGGGTTTTTGGTGACTCACGGGTCACAATAAAGTGGGCATCAAATGAATTTGATCTTAATGTTTTTGAACTCTCACACTGGTGTGAGAGGACGGGAATGGAAATTGACTTACAGGATCATATCATATTTGAACACATCTACCGTGAATTCAATACTCAGGCTGACTCACTCTCAAAACAGGCTTTCCTGAGCTCTGAAGGTTTTCTGGTATGGGAAGAATGGATGGATTCCAGCCTACTGGAATGTGGGGAATTTTACTTTTTGTAGACTATCTTTTGGTCAATCTGCATTATGATATTTTTTGTCAATCATATTTAAGGTCCGATGTATAGCTTCTTTTTTTGAACATATGTTGATGTATATGGAAGAAGAAAGCCATAGATGGCTGTACCTACCTTTCGCCGGAGAGGTGACAGTATTTTGTACTATTTGATTTTAAGAATAGCAATAATACGTTTTTTTTTTCGGTTGAAAAAAAAAAAATTGGATAACTATTCAAAATAGTAATATTAAAAAAAAAAAAATTTATAATTTGATTAAGACTAAATATATTTAATAAAAATTAACATTTTATTATTATATGTAATTTAAATGAATATTTAAATATCAATATTCTATTATCATATAATAATATTATTATTAACCAAAGTCATGAAGCCGAAGTCAACCATGGTGAACCAAAGTCAACCATGGTCAAGCAAAAGTCAACCATGGTCAAACAAAAGTCAACGAAGGTCAACAATAGTCAACCAATATCACCCACGGTCAACCATGGTAAACCAAAGTTAACCATGGTCAACCATGGTTAAGCAAAGTTAATCAAAAAGTCAACCATGGACAACTAAAGTGAGCCATAGTAAACCAAAGTCAACCATAATTGACCATGGTCAACTATGTTCAGCTAAAGTCAACCATTGTTAAACAAAGTCAACCATAGTCAACCATATTCAATCAAATTCAACAATTGTCATACAATAGTGGAATTATAATGGAACATATTATTTTAAAGTCAACCCTTACTGTCGCCCATGATGAAGTGAATAAGTCAACCATAGTCAACCATATGATATTAAAATCAATTGAAGTCAACCATCACCAACCATGGGCAACTATAGTCAACCATGGTCAACCATAATCAACCATAGTCAACCATAGTAAACCATGGGAAACTATAGTCAGTGAAAGTCAACCATCAAGCATCGTCGACCATGGTCAACCATATTCAACCATGGCTAACCATGGTCAACCAATAATCAACCATGGTCATCCAATGGTCAACCATAGTTAACCAATGTCAACCATAGTCAACCATTATCAACCACACTCAACCATGGTCAACGAATAGTCATCCATTGTCAACCATAATTAATCATGGCTAACCAATAATCAACCAATGGTCAACTATAATTAACCATGCTTAACCAATAGTCGACCAATACTGAACCAACAGTCAACCAATAGTCAACCATGGTCAACCATAAGTCATCCAATAGTCAATCAATGTTAACCCATAACCAATGGTCAACTAATAGTCAACCAATAGCTAACCAACGTTTAACCAATAGTCAACCGATGGTAAACAAATTTCAACCATTGTCAACGATGGTCAAAGAGTGGTCCGACATCACACATTGGACATTTAATATTAATAAACATTAAATTTACACATTAGACATTGATAAACATTTAAACATTGACAAACATTAGTCAACATTGTATTTTTAGAATAATTGAAACATTAGTCAACCATCATCAACCATGGCAAACCATAGACAAGTCAACCAAATCCAATCATGGCTAAGGAAAGTCAACCATGAGAAACAAAACACAACAATGCTCAACCATAGCCAACATCAACCATGGTAAACCAAAAGTCGTCCATTATCATCGAAAATCAACCATGGTCAACCATAAACAACCATAATCAATCATGCTCAACCATGACATCAACCATGGGAAACCAAAAGTCAACAATTATCATCTAAAGTCAACCATAGTTACCAATGTCAACCATGGTCAGCCATAAACAACCATAATCAATCATGCTCAACCATGGTTAACCAATCTCAAGCATGGTTAACCATAATGAGATACAAAGAGATGGTTTACCATTGTTGCCAATATTATTAATATTAATATTATTTTAAAACTTGTATATTTTTAATTATAATGGCCAATCCTCATTATAAATTATTGTCATTTATTATTATTTTTTTATTTAAATATATATTATATTTTCTTATTTATAATAATAAAAATAAAAATAATAACAATCTTCTTATTTATTATTTTTATATATATATTTTTAATATTTTATAGTAATAATAATAAAAATATTCTTATTCTCTTGTTTCTTATTTTTCTTTTTTATTATTATTTTATATTTTTATAAAATTATAATATATAAATGAAAATAAGAAATAATAATAAAAAATAATATTAATTAATAATTAATTATAATAAAAATAATTTTAATTAATATATTTATTAATTAAAATTATTGTAAAAAAAAACCAAATATAATTATAACAAAAAAATGATAATAATTTATAAAGAAAATTGACAATTTTAATAATAATAATACTTTTTTTAATAACAATAAAAATAATAATGATAATATAAAAACATTATTATTTCCAAGGAAAAAAATAAAAACATTATTATTATTACAAGAACTTATTCCACATTGTATTGTTTATATGCACAATATAACAATAATAATTTTATTATTATTATTATTATATTATATTTACACAATAATAAATTTCAATATTATTATTATTATTATTATATATTTCTATATTTGTTACTTCTTAATATGAATAATAATAATCATAATAATAGATGTTATTATTATTATTATAATTAAATAATTATTATTACAAAATATTCAATTATTATTTTAAATTATTTATAATTTATTTTACATATAATAATAAACTAATTATTTGTATAAAATATTTAAAATTATACTTGTTAATGTTATTATTTATTAATTGCAATTATGAAAAACTATTTTTATAAATAAAAATATAATTTTAAAATATTAACACTTATTATTATTATAATGAAAATTAACAACTTTAATAATAATAATATTTTTTTAATAACAATAAAAATAATAATGATGATAGAAAAACATTAATATTATTATAAGAACTTATTCCACATTGTATTGTTTATATGCACAATAGAACAATAATAATTTTATTGTTATTATTATTATATATTTACACAATAATAAATTTTATTATTATTATTATTATTATTATATATTTCTATATTTGTTACTTCTTAATATTAATAATAATAATCATAATAATAGATGTTATTATTATTATTATAATTAAATAATTATTATTACAAAATATTCAATTATTATTCTAAATTATTTAAAATAGTAACACTTATTATTATTAATATTTTTCTAACTATAATATTAATATTAAAAATCACGAAATATATCCATGAGTCGACTGTCAACTAGCAAGCCATATTAATAATTAATATGGCTTATATTCGCCGTTCGGCGTATATGAACCCTATTTAAATTTGTAGCCATGGTTGATATACGCCGAACGGCGTATATACGCCGAAATACCCAGGTCTTAAATTGTTACAAATGCACACCTGAGCACCAACATTGCTCTTAATCATAATATCACACCACGGGATTCAGTGCTACAGACTGTAAAAACTACAAGACTTGTAAAGAACCCCAAGAAGCAACCTGTCACGGTGTTAACCCGGAGGCAAGTATTTTTGACCCAGAATATGCTTCTTACATACATACAATCCGCACTCTCTTAATCAATTGCAGGTGGAGAGATCTCACTATCGAGACCCAGGAAGGCAAGCAATCAAAACAATCAACCCGTAAAACTAGAAGGGCCTGTCGGCCTCTCCCCTCAAATTCGCTCATGCAAAATGAATGCTAAGGAAGGAGGTCTTGACGAAAGTGTAGTAGAAGGTTAGGGTTAGTCCAAAAACCAAGAATGTCACATCTCTACGGTGAGGATTTAGCCAGCGAAGCTTACGACTTCATTTTCATCTACTACATTAGTTTGCTTTTAATCATTGTCACCAACGATGAATTAAGCTTGCCAACATTGATCCAGCTTGCCAATAAGAGATCCAGTGAGGACTTATTCTCATCAAGACTAGTAGAGCTCGGCGTATCAGGTCTTGCCAATAAAAAATACTATCAACTTAAACCGAGTAGACCACATGATTATAGCCACGAGAGCTTCCCACCATGATCGTATTTATGGAAACTTTAATATCCAAATCTTTGGATAGTTTTCCTGCCAACGATCTCTACCTGGGTATCAGAACTTAATCATTTCGACGATGTTAGCACATAAGTCATATAGGTTTTAATTGCATCGACCTTTGATTTAAACCTTTTCATATGCTAATACGAGAGTTATGATAGTTAAAGCCTATTAGTTACATGTGCATAGTGAGCGCATATATTTTCCTAACTTGTTTATATTTTTCATAAAGACAATACGTAACGATTGCATAGGATTCATACCCTTAAACTTTTATATAGGTGCTCATAATTCAAATCCATAGGATGTATTTTTCTAGACATGTTACCTATACTTTCATATAAGGGTAGCGTATTTGAGATACGATCTAATGCCATTGGTATCATATAGTTCAGATTTGGGTTATATCATCATTAAATTATACTTGGGTCCAATCCATTAACTTAGTAGAAGAGGTTGTGTAAATATTTAGACTTACTGTAGTCTTCTATAGCAGAAATACAAGAACAAAAGGATAGTTAGCATATAAAATATATCCATGGCGGTTTGTCATTTTTGCAACATAGTAGAGGCATTCTGATAATGTTAAAGTTACCTGAGTAGTTGCAGAGAAGGTCTGAACATAAACTGAACACCTTGAAGGTTGTTCTCGAAAATTCTCTGTCACACCTGTCCACTGCATTAGAATTCGGGAGCGTTAGCTAGCAATAGCTAAGTAAGCCTCGAGGCTATTCAAGGAAACCTTCACAACACCAAAACAAGCTTTCATTTTCGAGAAAACTAAACTTTTAACATAGTAAGAAAGCGACATTATGCTTACAAACTTTTGACACCCAGCATTGTTACAACGACAAATGTGTTACGACTATTAAAATGTTCTTGATATGATTTATAAGTAGACTGAAATATCTTAGTCGCTAATATCAAGGTTTATGAGTAGTTAACATTTGAAATTAATGTTTAGTTGTATCAATGTCCACTTTTCTAGTTAGGAAAAAATCAAAGGTATGATAGATCTAAATTTCAATGTTTCTATTGCAAGAAATTTGGGCATTTTGCTAACAAGTGTTGGAAGAAGCAAGCAGATTCTAGTAAGTTGTCTACACACATTACAAAGGAGACTGAACATGATGAGAATCCTATGTTTTTAACTTGTAATGTCACCTAGGAAATTTCAAAGGATATATGGTTCTTGGACAACGCATGCAGCAATCACATGACTGGAAATAAGGAATTATTTTTAAATTTAGATACAAGCATTCAGTCTGAAGTGAAGTTAGATAATGACAGTAGCGTAAAAGTTAATGGTAAAGGTGCGATTGTTGTATATGCCAAGAATGGTAAAAGAACCATTCATGATGTTTATTATGTTCCTAGTTTAATGTATAATTTACTGAGTGTGGGATAGTTGTTAGAGAAGAAGTACAGAGTGTTCTTTAAGAACAAGGTATGTACTATTTATGACTAATATCCAAGTAAGCAATTGATAGCTAGAGTAGAGATGACAAAGAATAGAATGTTTCCGCTAATTATGAAGAATGATTTGACTAACTCTTTGAATGCTTATAGAACTAAGAGTTTAGATCAATCATGGTTATGGCATTTGAGGTATCGTCATTTACATTTTGGTGGCTTAGATTTTCTATAGAATAAGAAGATGGTAAAAGGGTTTCCCATTATTCAGCAACCAGCACGCTCATGTGAGAGTTGCATATTGGGAAAGCATCATAGAGAGAAATTCGTATCTGGAGTTTCATACAGAGGAAAATCACCATTGGAGTTGGTACACACAGATTTGTGTGGACTGATGCAAACACCTTCTTTGACTGGTAATGTTTATTTTATGACTTTCATTGATGATTTTAGTTGAAAAACTTGGGTATATTTGCTGAAATAGAAATCTCAAGCTTTTGATGTGTTTAAAAGCTTTAAAGCTATGGTTGAAAAGGAGAGTGACAAGTTTATTAAAGTCTTGAGATCAGATAGAGGAGGTGAGTATATGCTAAATGATTTTGTGGAATTTTGTCAATATCATGGAATTAAAAGACAGTTTACTGCTCTCTACACTCCACAACAAAACAGAGTAGCATAAAGAAAGAATCGAACCATTATGAACATGGCTCGAAGTATGATGAAGGAGAATCATCTTTCAGATGAATATTGGGGAGACGTTGTTACTTGTTCAGTGTATATTCTGAACGGAAGCCCAACTAAGAGCATGAAGGGTCGAATTCCCCAACAAGCATGGAGTGGTAAGTGTAGCAGCATATCTCATTTAAGAATTTTTGGTTGTGTAGCTTATGCACATGTACCTGAAGAGATGAGGAGAAAGTTAGATGACATAAGTCAGAAATGTATTTTTGTTGGATATAGTGAAGAATCTAAAGCATATAGACTCTATAATCCCATCACCAAGAAGTATGTCATCAACAGAGATGTGATGTTTAAGGAAGAAGAAGCATGGGATGTCATCATAGATAAGTTGGTTGCAGAGGACATTGTTACATCTCACGCAAAATATGAAGACAATGAGCAAGGCATACATGGAGGACATTTAAATCCACATATTCCTACACCAGTAGTAAGAACACCTGCCAGAACGCCCAGAACTCAAGAACGTGGTGAACCATCAAGTGTTGATGGACGGCAAGGAACAGGATTTGAGGTAAGTAATGAATCAAATCCTACATTAGTTTCATTAAGAAACAGAGTAGAGGTTAGAAGACTAGAAGTTTAAGAGAACTGTATGAGCAAAATGAAGAAGTAGATTAAGTTTTAAATTTTGCATTGATAGCATGTAATCCTGTAAGTTTTGATGAAGCAGTTAAAAAGGATGTTTGGATAAAAGCCATGGATGAAGAAATGATGCCATAGAAAGAAATAATACTTGGGATCTTGTAAATATTCCTGATAATAAAAATTGTATTGGTGTCAAAGGGATTTATAAGACTAAGTTAAATACTGATGGTGAAGTTGAAAAATACAAAGCAAGACTTGTAGCTCAGGGGTTTAGTCAACAACCTGGTATTGATTATAATGAGAATTTTGCACCTGTAGCCAGACTTGATATGGTAAGGATGGTATTAGCTATTGCTGCTCATAATAAATGGTAAGTATATCAAATGGATGTAATGTTTGCGTTTTTGAATGGATTTTTAGAAGAAGAGGTTTATGTGAGACAACCTCCTAGATATGAAATTAATGGACAGGATGACAAAGTTTACAGATTAAAGAAAGCATTGTATGGATTGAAGTAGGCACCTAGAGTTTGGTACAACAGGATTAATGAATATTTGAATAGTGAAGGATTCAACAGAAGTTCAAGTGAGCCAACCTTGTATACAAAGGTAAACCAAGAAGGCAAAATATTGATTGTTTGCTTATATGTTGATGATTTGATCTTCACTGGAGATCTTTCAGTAGATGAGTTTAAGAAAGCCATGAAAACATAATTTGAGATGACTGATTTAGGAATGATGAAATATTTTCCTGGTATTGAAGTAACTCAATTTGAGGATGGTATCTTTATCAATCAAACAAAGTATGCAAATGATGTACTAAAAAGATTCAGAAGGATGAATAGTAAGCCAGCTGTAACTCCAATTGCAACTGGTACAAAACTCAGTAAGGAGGATGATGTGTTAAGCATTGATCCAACGTTGTATAAGAGACTGGTAGGAAGTCTCATGTACTTGACTGCAACAAGACCTGATATAATGTTTGTAGTAAGTATGATTTCAAGATTTATGGAGTCACCAAAGAATACTCACTAGCAAGATGGAAAGAGGATCCTGAGATATATTGTTGGAACAACAAATTTTGGTATCCAGTATACATCAAACTCAAATTTTAAGTTGATTGGATATACTGACAGTGATTTTGCAGGTTCTATAGATGATAGAAAGAGCACATCTAGATATGTATTTAGTTTTGGATCGGGATCATTAGCATGGGCTTCAAAGAAGCAGCCCATAGTGACACTATCCTCTGCTGAGGCAGAGTATGTTGCAACAACATCAGCTGCATGTCAAACTATGTGGATGAGAAGAAATATTTCTGAGTTGTAGCATGAACATGATGAACCAACTTAGATTTTTTGTGACAATAAATCAGCCATTGCACTATCAAGAAATCACGTCTTTCATAAAATAAGTAAGTATATTGATACAAGTTATCATTTAATTCGAGAATTGATAAACAATAATGAAATCGGTATGGAATTTTGCATATCAGAAAATCAGTTTGCAGACCTATTTACAAAACCTTTGGGAAAAGAGTTGTTTGAGTTTCATAGGAAAAACATTGGGGTTAGTAAGTTGTAACAAAAATCTGGTATTGTTTTGCTTTTGAATGTAGTAATTAGGGGGGAGAATGTTGGAAGCAAATTAATTACTACACCACTTAAACTGATGGCTGCTGGAATTGCTAAAAGACAACACTGCCTAGATTTGTAACTGAACAAGTTTTGAAAAGCCTCCACCGCCACACCGCCTTACCCATTTAAATATTTGAAGAGGCAATCACCGCCTTGACTAAGATTATTAAAACTATGAAGAACCACTGTCATTAATATATTTTGACGCTACAAAACATGAATAACCATGCTAGTAATCGCATTCATCCATTTCAATTCTGAATGGCCAACGTAGTCTTCATTTTTCATCCTGTAGAATTTCAATGTAACAGAGCATTTATTCCTGCAGATGTGATTTTGTTACGAAGGGTTACCTAGCATTGAATGATCAATTAGGATGAAGCACTATAAATACTTACCACGGTAATCATGATAGAGACAGAGGTGAATATAATTATTAGTTCATGTTGAACACAAAATTTCACTGCGTATTTCTGTTATACTTTGTTATTTTGAGTTTGAAAACTCATATTTATTCTGAGGTTAGTTTGTTGTAGCCACTTAAGAGATTAGTGTTATTTTGTGAGCTAAATGTGTTTAAAAAATTAAATAGAGTGTCATTCATATTTATGAACGCAGGGGTTATCAAGTATAGCCAAAACAGTCATCTGCTACTGTTAGTTGTGACTGTGTTGAAGATTACAATGAACTACATCATTGTTAGCTATGACTGTACTAAATATTACAGTCAGCTGTTACTGTCAACTGCGACTGTTGTGTAGGTGAAGTTTCTAAGTTTGGAGATACATGTGTGTTGCTAGAAATAAGATCAACACCCCCTACCTTCCCATAGAGTGGAGTGCATCATACTGATATTGTCCGTCAGAGATTAGAGATATCGACTATTAGACATCGGGTATCAGGGTCGAAGGGACACCATGCAAAAGAAAAGGTCAATGAGAAATCCTTGATGATATCATCCCAATAGACCATCGAAAGTGTTCCATCAAGCAGAGCAAGGATGTGCAATTGGGAATCAACCCGATAGGGATTTCCCGATGAGATCGGACTGATGCAATGTGTTTGATAGGATGATCCTAATATGATCGGATATTGGCCATCAAAGTAAAGTCAACAAAAAAATTGAAAATTGCAATATGGGATGAGGCCAACGAGGCAAGTCCAATTCCAATGCTAATGAAGTTCAACAATAGGTACATGAAAATTTTGGAAAAAATAAGGAACTTATGAAGGCCATAGTTTTAAGCTCAAACGTTAAATTGGAACCTAGAAATAGTCCCTTGAAAGCTAATGATCCAGAGTATATAGTGATATGTTCATATCAGAAAGAAGGGTCACATTTTTTCTAGAAATTTATTAGAAAGGAGCTTGTGGGTTTTATTTGACAAAATTTTCAAATAAATGATTTTTCTAGAACTTAAAAACTATTTAAGCATTTTTTTTTTAAATTTTGGGAATTTAAATGCATCTAATGTTCTTAATGATTGGAAGACATTCCTAATGATTGGAACACAATGCATATACAATAATTGCAATAGATACAATGCAGTTCAAAAGAAATTCAAATTGGCAAGGAGGAGGATAATTGAAGAGGAAGAACTTCCTTACAACTATGGGGAAGCTAGAGGACAAAATGACAATGCAAGGAATGAAGAGACAAAATATAATTCTCACAAAGGCGAAGTACTTAAACCTCTAGTACTTATGGAAAGAATGAGAAGGCTTATAAGGGAGGTGCAGAGCTACAATGTCGATAATGAGAGAATGTTGAAGGCCCATGAGCAACGAAAGCAGTTGAACACAACTCCTGCAATGTTTAAACTTGTTGTAGAAGAAAATGTAAGTTGGAGTAGTTCTATGTCATGAGAAAGAAGACATGGAAATTTCAAAGAAAATATCCCATGAAAAATTTAGACACTTTAAGTTTTCTACCAGGGGTCATGGACATCATTATTCAACACCTCATACAACCATGAGTTCTTATATTCAACTAAGGATTCTAGTAGCAACCTAGAAATGTATCTAGTTAGGTATCATAAAAGAAAACATGTGGAAGAATTGATGCAAGGGGACCCGTGGAAGATCAAGCCTCCTACTTTTGTTGGTGGAAGCAAAAAGGGAGAAGATGCTGAAGCCTGGTTATTTGGTATGAGGAAATATCTTCGATTGCATAATTATTCTTTAAATATGGAGGCCAAAATTTCCATTTATAACTTACAGGGAAAGGCTTCCATGTTGTGGGATAAGTTAGTTTAAGTGAAGTGTATTAATTGAAAGATAATTTCATTGAAGTAGTTCAAAAAGTACTTGCAATAGAAGTACTTATTTGAGCATTACTATAAGAGGGAAATGGAGGAGTTCTTTGAACTCAAATTGGGATCCATGAGAATGGAGGAGTACGAGAGAAAGATTTTGGAATTGATGAGGTATGTTGGGTTCATTAAGGAAGAGAAGGTAAAATCAATATGTTCTTGAGTGGATTTCCTTCATTTTACAAAGACAAGATTCAGTATGATGAACCCAAGAATTTTGAAGAGGCAATTAGAAAGGTCGAGCACCTATATGATCAGAGAAAAGGAAGGTAAGATGTTCAAAAGTATTGGAGAGATAACAAGAGGAATAAGGAGGGACATGGGAATAAATGATTCAAGCCACCTTTCTATAGAAACCAATAGCCACATCAAAATAGGGATTTTGCTCAGGATGAATCCTGAAGGATATAGTTCTCAGGAGTAAGTAAACATGCTTAATGTTGGGGATGTGAAAAAAATAATTTGTATAAGGAGTGTCCTTAAAGGAGAGATAGAATGAGGGCATTTAACAACATTTAGAGAGCCAATACATTGGAATATGTGCCCAAAAATATGCCAATAATTTATGCAACATTGGAAAATTGGTAGGCATATTTCGAATCCAAGATGATTGAGTTTGAAAGTCATAAGTCATAGTTATGTTTCTCTTGATATGGTTGAAAGATTTAATTTAAAGAGAAGCAATCACAAAAAATCTTGGATGGTTCAGTTGACTACTAGAGGAAAGAGGAAAATCAATGAGTTGGTAAAGGATTGTCCATTAAACATGAATGGACTTAATACTTTTGCAGATTTGAACATAATTTATCTAGGGTGCTATGATGTGTTGATCATGATGGAATGGATGGATGCAAATCATTTGGTAATATATTTCCATAAAAATACATTTACTTGTCTTGATGAGGACAATAGAGGACCATGAAGGGCATCCCAAGATAGAAAATACAAGGAAAATATATGAAAAAGATAAAAATGTTCATTTTACTCTTCAAGGGGTCAACCTCTAAGAGCAGTACCTCCAAATAAATTGGAAATTTTTGACTTCAAATTAGGTAATATCTTACTACTCTCTATATAGTACCTAAATATCCCAAGTCCAACTACTTGTGGTCCCTCTATTAATGAGGGCCAACCACCTGAGGGCCTTTACTGAATAAGGAAGGGCCTTTTACATTAAAAAACTACCCACTAACTAACTAATGGGTTTCATGGCCTTGTACATAGATAAAGCAGGGGGATTATGGAAGGGCACTAACATGTCCTTCCCCTTCAAAAGCAACATTGTCCTCAATAATGGAGATGGGGAAATTGTCAAACAATTATTGATAGTTCCCAAGTAGCATCTTTTGGTGAGGTATCCTTCATGTAAATAAAAAAATGATAGATAGTGCATTTACATAGCCGATGCTCCTAAGTGTCGAAAACTACTTTTGGTTAGAGCTAAATGGAGCCTTCTTCATCTAGTTCTAGTAGTGTAGTTTGGACTCAACAATTCTGACCTACTACCTTCTTCAAACACGACTCATGAAATACTAGTGGATCTTGAATTGTGTTGGGAGATCTATATTGTAGGCCACTTGACAAATGCGTTGAATAATCTGATATGGGTCATAAAAATTTGGTGCAAGCTTCTGCTGGCCTTTAAATTTGAGATAGGTTTTCTTATAAGGTTGGAGCTGAAGGAACACCTAGTCGCCTTCTACAAATGAATGCTTTGAGCACTATTGGTCTGCTTATTGCTTCATGTGATTTTGAGCCACTGCTAAATTTTTTCCATAGTATGTAAAGAGAAAATTCATGATTATGAAGCAAAATATCAATTGCATATACCTTGGTAGTACCCCGTAGATAAGAAACCATAGAGGGTGGTTGTTGGCCATAGAATTCTCCATATGGTGTCATTTTCGTAGCCTCATGACAAGTGGTATGATATCACCATTTTTCCAAAGGTAACCACTATGCTCAGTGATGCTTCTTTCTGGATGCAAAACATCTCAAATAGGTTTCAAGACAATTTTTGAGTGCTTAGGTATGTCCATTTGCTTGAGGATGATAAGAGGTGCTCATTTGCAATTGGGTTCCCTATAGTTTAAATAGTTCTTACCAAAATTTGCTTGTGAACATGGGATCATAATCTAACACAATGGAGGTAGGCATGCCATGGAGTTTGAAAATTTGGTCTAAACAGATTTGGGCAACCATTGCCCACGAAAATGGAAGTCAGAGAGCACAAAAATGAGCATATTTGGAAACCCGGTCAACTACCACCATGATGACTAATTTGTAACATGTTTTTGGAAGACCAACAATAAAATCCATGGAAATATCGATCCAAATAGTGGCTGGGATTGGTAATGGTTGCAATGCCCCGGGAGTCTTTACTGTCTCACCCTTGTTCCTTTGGAAAGTGTCACATTCTACTACAAAATTAAGGATATCCTTTTTCATTCCTTCTGAAAAGAATGAGCATTTGGTGTGTGCATAATTTTTTTGAAATCCCAAGTGACCCATGAGAGGAGAGGCATGCAACTCTGCTAATATTGTTTGTTTTAAGGCAGATTTAGGTACTAGAAAAAAATGACCTTTATATCGCAATGTATCTTGTTGCTTAAGTGTAACCCTAGGGAGGGTTGGGATCCTCCTAGAGGCGCTTGATGAGATGAGATGTCTAGCAGTATTTGATATTGATTTTTGTCATGCTTCTTCTAACCATTTAGGTACTGGAGTGGATAAGGAAAAGAGTGATCCCTCTTCCTCATGTTTTCTTGACATGGCATTTTCCACAACATTGCCTTTTCCCTTTTTGTAGACGATATCATAATCATAGCCAAGAATTTTGGTGACCCATTTCTATTGTTCCAGGGATGACAACATTTGCTTGAAAAATTACTTTAGGCTACGATGATCTGTCTTGATCTAGAAGCGTCGCCCTATGAGATATGGTTGACATGTGTCAACTGCATGTAGGATGACCATCATACTTGATACCTTGAGCATATTATAAGGGGGTTGAGGATACTATAGGGGTTGAAACCACTTTTAATATTAGAGTAAGACCTAAAAGTGTTTTTAATTGGCTATGAGCTCATCTTCTTCAAATGTAACCCAAAAACCAAAAACATTTAAATAAATAAAAATTTACCTACTTTACAAAACCATTATTTTAAAAAATGTAATTTTCCTTAAATAACATAATTTATTATTAAAGAACTAAGACTAATTAAACATTAAATACTAATTTTTTATTCTAAATAGAAAATTAATATATAACTCTATTAATTAAAAACTAAGTTAATTATAATCCATGCCATACTTCGAGAAATATTTAAAAGCGATCTTGCACATTTAGAAGCTGCAGTATAAACGAAGGATGAAAACCCTCCACATTATAAAGACCCTCAATCCCCAAAATTTTTAATTCCCTTTGGCAAATTTTAAGTTTTTGGGTTAAATTTTTATTATTTTTTAATAAAATAATGTAATATTAAAATATTTTTATAATGTATTGTTTAAAAAATATTTATATTAGTTTATTGGGTGTAGAATATATGATGAATATTTGATGTGATGATGATGCATCTTAAGAGGATTACTTGGATTGGTGTAAAATTTTATTTCTATGCTAAAAATTGGGAGAAAAACATTCCTAGATAGCCATACTGTTGATAAGTTAGAAAGTTTGTATTGTAGCAAAGATTATAGAAATGCGATCTAATATGGGTGTACATAGGGAATTTTAAGAGAAAGTGACTTTCATCTTCAATGCTCTTAGTCTCACATAGATGGAATATTGTGTAGCGTCCTCTTTTACTATGAAGCTTATGAGAATTCATTTTTATCTTGGCTATATTAATTTTCTTCTTTGAACTAGTTAAAATAGAGAGATATTTTTTATTTTTCACACTAGAAAAATATCTTAATTTTCTTTTAACCTCTAGGTAACACATTTTCTCTCTAAACTTAGGTGTGATAATCTTTTTAGTATTATTAATATCTTACAAAGTAACATTATCACCAATCTCACATTAATTTAACCAAACCATAACATCTTTATATCCAAGGATACCTCTCTTGAATTGAAGTGGATTTTAAAAGAAATTTTAATAATATTATTTATCTAATATTTGTGGATCAAGTAACTAATCATAGTCCAACTCTCCATAGTGATACTCTCATTCTGATAGGGTGAAACACACTTCTAAAAAAAGTAGGGTGTATTGAGAGTTTAAAACTAGATGGAGAGGTCAACCATATGTAGAGGTCACAAAACAAACTTGAAGATGAAGGGCCATAGGAGGAAGGGCAGTAATACGAAGAAGATGAAGGGCCATCAGACAAAGGACAATAATACTAAGACATCTTTTTATATATAAGTCAAATCGGTAGCACAGTTTCATGAATTTCACTGGATCTACACATTTCTTGTGACATTTCCATTCTATGGCCATGGCCTGTTATTCACTGATCCTTGGTATTATTGATCACATCGTGAATCAGGAAATAATCCTTCGGTTGCCATGGCACACTCGTCCTCTTCTCTTATGATGACCTTGAGCAGTATCTTGATTGCTGATTTTCTCCCGATCAAAGGTTGACTTTCATCATTTCCTTGCTGATTTCCTCAGTCCAACGGATATGAAGGAAGTTCGTTGACTTTCATCATTTCCCACATACATGGAAGAAGGTCAAAGGTTGACTTTCATCATTTCTTATTGGATGGAAAGAATCAGCAATCTAGATAAGGATTGCCACCTGAAACAACAAACTACACGCTATTCGAACATGTCAAAGATGGTAACGAATTAAATGACACCAGAGACCAAACTGCGGAACTAACTCGCCTGAAACAGCCGCTCAAATGCCGTTTCAGCAGAATGTTATTATAAATATCTCTCTATTTTTTCCGCGGACAGAGGTACTCGGATCTCTCGCCATTATAAATTAGTCACAGTTTAAGTGTAGGCACCGACATTCATACTTGCTCATTAGAACGATAGTGAATTTAGTGATATATTTAGTTAATGGCTTCGGGAAACACTTGCGACTAGAGAGCTATGCTGATCATTGACTTTACAATTGCAATTGCAATTTTTGCACTGGACGTTGTCAGAATTTTATGGGAATGGAATAAACGTGAAAATGAGTCCCGTGAAACTATGTTGTTCATGTGCAAATCAGGCCAGGTTGCTGGTGGTCATTTTGTATATCGCGGTTATTTTGACATAATTGAGATACCTGCAGAGACAAATAATGTTTGAGGAACCCGCGAGTGGTGATCAGTTCTTGTACTGTACACAACCAGGATTTGTTCAGGTGAGGGACAGACTATATTTCTTTGGGAGAGATTTTTACCTTCATAGACATTGGTTCTGTGACCTGAATACCAGAACCTGGAACGATAGAGCAATTGAATATGATTTTAGGGTTATTCCGGCAGAGATATGTCATTTTAATTTTGTGAATGTGGAAAAAAATGTTGTGGCTGTAGCTTACAATAGTACACATTTCCACATACTGAGATATCATTCGTTCGATAGACATTGGATTATCGTCGGATGGATACCAGCGCCGTCTCCTGATATTTCGACTTGGACTTGGTAGGTTGAATACGACGAGCACGTTGAGAAGCAACTGTGGATATGCTGCTCACAGAAAATGGCTGCAACGGACAGATTTTTTCAAATGCATAAATGGCAAGTGAGGGAATATTTACCAGATGAATTCAAAGTTAAAGTTTGGGATGGCATTGTGCTGCCAAGGGTACCAGTCCGATGTCAACTTCTTGACCGTACACCGGTTAATTCTCCCTATCCACTCTTTGAACCCGAACCTGTTACTGATTATATCTCTCGACGATTATTTCTCAGGAGCTGCCATGGATTTCACAGGACCGACCTGACTCAATACAATATTTAAACAATCTGAGAGCACACAAGATAACCGACACAAAAATATGAAAGAATATGTTTTTTATTTGGTTTGATAGAACATTTTTCTGATGCTTTTTAATTGATTTTATAAATCAAGATAGATTCATTTTAAAAAGGGATTTATCAAATATAGGGGATTTATCAAATGTATCAAATTTCTCAAGATGCAAATTATTTTTCTGTTTTTTAGAATGTAAATTTTGATAAACCTATTTAATTTATCTAATTTATGTAGTTTTATATAGATTACAATACCGCTTATAATTAAAATTACATAATTAATTTACATATTATTTATGGTTAAAATAAAAAATCAATACTTTAATTTATCTATTTTAACTTTTTCTAATTCTATCAAAGAATTACATGAACTAAATGTAACTTATAAGGTTAGTGATACATATTCATAAAGAACCAATTCCTTATTAGTATAATGTAATCTCTTATTTCCATCCAGAGAGGATTTAGATACAATGACCTTCCTCAAGGAGGAAATCTTGGTATCCATAGCTTCTACTCTGTCCCAGGATTAGATTCCCTAATTGGAACTTGTGAGTTACTTCATGATGATCGTCATCATTATTTAGAAATTTTCAATCTTTTTTCTTTTGATTTGGTCCTTTTTTCTTTAAATGTGCATGAGCACGAGGACAAGTAGTTTGTAGTTCAAATGTTTTGTTCTTATAATCTAAGGCTCGAGTGCATTTAAATCATTTCATTAGAAAGACCTTTATTAATGTCTCTCTTGACACATATGAGAGTGTGTGGACAATCCCACTATAGCTTTCTCAAGATATGATTTTATGTAAGTGTCTAAAAAGTTTTTAGTGTCTAAGGAGTTTCTAATATCCTCGAAATTTGATAAATAGTAGAATTGTAAAGATAAATTAGAAACTGGCATTTGAATAAATCTCATAGAGTTAGGATTACATTTTAGGAGTTAATTTTTTTAAAAAAGGTCCCACACTTTCCAAAAACTTGATAAATTGTAAGTCTCTATTTAATCACAAATTCCTAGATCACTTATATTGTGAGTTGTTATGGGTGAGTGCACAAAGTTGAGGGACCTTTTAGATACAATGGTAGATTCAAGAAACTCATTCAAGTTCTATAAAATATAATTGATCTCAGGAAATCCCGACCGTGCCAAACCTAGTCCCAAGCCTGCCATGGTGAAGGCCAAGTAGGATAGTTAAACAAAATGTGTACGCGTTATGTAGTCCTAAAATGCCTACACGCTATGTAGTACTAAACGTGTACGTGTTTTGTAAAACATGTTTTATGCCCCAAAATGGGTTGTGCCCGTCACTTCCTCCACGACATCGACATAGCAGCGGTTTCGGGTGACAGAATGGGTATTGGTGAACGCGTTTTGAGTGACTAGAGCTTCAATATTCCACCTTCAACATCAATCTCCTCAATCTCAAGTATTTACATCAAATTCCATACTTATAATTTCTTTATTTTCAGTAAGTTGTATGCCCTAAAATGAATTGAAACCATAAATTTTTAAATTTGTATGCCCTAAAAGAAATTTAAACCATAACTCCACTCATTTGTATTCCCAAAGGAAATTAAAACCCCAATTTACTTATAAAAATCAAATCAATTTTACAAGATGTATATATATTCATGAATATCGTTATGAATCCAAACCAATATTCACAAATACACAAAGTTTGTCATGTATATAGCAAGGTTTCTTACAAATAAAAAATAATTTAAGTGGAATTCATATCTTTCCCAAAATACTTAAACAAAAACCCTAAATGGCCTATAGTGTCCAAAAAACTTCATGCCACAACAAATAATAACATAACAAAATCCTTGCTAATATTGGGATTTTATTCATCAATAGCACCATTTACCCCTCCTCTGGGCTCTATCCCTTGCCTCTACCTAGGATATCGAAGTTGGTCCTCCAAGGACAATAGTCAACACCTTATAGTTTTGATGAAACTTCCTAATCAAGTGTTAAACTAGGCTAGATAAGCTTTCCATGCTTAATAAATGTTTTCATTTGAGTGAAGGGTGCATTTTGGTTAAGGTCAGGATAGAGGAGTTCAACAATAGGCTCTACCATCATCAAAATACATAGGGAGTTTGATGTGTTTGATTACATGCCAATCCCATACTATCATACATGATAGAATCCGGTGGAAACCTTACAATCCTAAAATCTTGAAAACTGTTCATTATGTTGAAGTCTAGATCCCAAACCACTATACACAAATATGCAAAGTTTTTCATGTGTATATAGAAAGAGTGCATACAACTAAAATAACATCAAGTGGAATCCACATATGCCCCAAATTACATATAAACAAAGATGATAAATGGCCTATAGAGTTCAAAAAACTTCATGCTACAACAAATAATTACATATATCAAAATCCTTTCATATATTGGGATTTTATTCATCAATAACACCCTGTGCCTCCTCCTCTAGACTCTAGCTCTTTCCTCTACCTAAAATCTCAGAGTTGGTCCTCCAAGGGCATTAGTCAACGCCCTACAGTTTTGATGAAACTTCATAATCCAAGGCTAAAAATAAGGTAGAGAAGCTTCCCAATCAACATATACACATAGGACATTTAATGTATGTATCTGGAAATTGAAATTAATACACATATACGACATAAATTTAGGATGGAAAAATGTTAAATATAAATTATTCTTTAGCGTAAAATTTGTTCAATTTAAATTTTACATTATAAGTAGTTCATGTTGTTATTTTTACTACACTAGTTTTACATTTTTCATTGCTTAGAGATGTCATTATACCATGTGTATTTTGATAATGCTATTTTTTTATATTTATGATTGCAGTGGCTATTATGGATCAGAATGCAGATCTATTAAGAGAGATTGGTCATTTGAGGGATATTGGTGTGGCTTAGAGGGGTAGAGATGAACTTCACTTCTCCCTGGAAACATCATTAAATACTATTGTAAACACTATGAGCTGCTCTAATGATGCATTGTGCAGCATAGCATCATAAAGAGAAAGAAAACGACATGAATATGTCGATGGCTTGAGTTACAACAATGTGAAAAAGTTAAAAATCACCAAAGAGAATATATATTCACTTTTTAGAGTGCCTGGGACATATCTCATTCCAGACACTAGCAGAGCACATATTTCAACTGAGTGGTGCATTTCTCAACCAATCAGAGATCACTAGATGGATAAAAGGTATATGGTTTTTGACATCCCCAACACAACAATAGGGAAGCACTGCTATACTTCCTTTAGAAATTTTATGCTGAGTTTGTGATGGGAAAACATGTCAACTATTTTGATATGTTGGGGTTCCAAGGTGCTGGTATGGGGATTCCCTAAAACCATACCAATTATAGGCATAGAGATGCAAATCGATTGATACCTCCACCCCATAGCCAACTACCAAGGCCAAACGTCCCTCCTGCACATACTATGATTCCCCAGACACAGGAGGTGTTTCTGATGCTAACTCAAGTGATTGTACGTCACAACATAGCTATTAACTAGGCAGGGCCTTCTTCCTCTGGTGGGGTACAACCATAAGCTTCTAGTGGCAGAGGGCCATCTATTGGCGGGGATGGTTTGACATCCCCATGAGCCCCATATTGAGCCACACATGTGCACGACGTGTAGTCAAGCTTGCTGTGGTTGTGGACCAACACATGGTACCTCTATGATGACTTCCAGTCAGGTAAGGATATTGTTAAAAAAATAGTGTTGTCCAAATTATTTTTTTCCATATTGTACACATATTAAAATGTTGTTAATATATACAATTTTTTATCTTGTAGGAGCTTGATGCCTCTATAGGGGGTGGTAGTGTACCCGATGTTATTGTATCTAAGGCGGAAACAACCAACATTGAGGTCGTATTTTCAACATGTCATTTTGTTAATACATGTCATTTCATTGATACATGCTAGTTCATTAATTTGTCGGATGCTCTAATACATATAATTTTTGAAGTTACAGGCACCGCATTCTCAACAGGATGTGTGAGACTTGATTTGCGTGAATTCCCCATAGGTGGCTTCTATGAGTTTTTTAGGAATTTAATTACATGGTTAATGAATTAATATTGTTCAAATTATTTTTTTCTTAGTGAAATCCTTTATAGATTTCTCATATTTATATATTTTTAAGCTTTTAGGTGTTATTAGGCTCTGCAAAGGGGAAAGAATTTGCTAGTAGCGATCCCTCCTATGGAGGAGATATGTCCCAGGTAGAGGTAAGTATTAAAACATGTTAGTTTTTCAATACATCTTATTTCATCCATTCATGTCCATTTCTAACTATGAGAACAATCTATGATTGCAGGCATCAATACAAATCAATCCACCACCACTTTGGTTTAGCTCTCCCCGTAGTCCAAATGTAGAGAAGGGTTTTGTCTACACTAGATGACCCTCTTCCATAAAAAAATCGGCTATCCATGATCATGGACATACTAATTCCATGGTAATGTGCATATCCTTCGATGACAGTCATTGGTTAGATTTCAATTCACTCCACAACTTGTTTTTCTTAATATATATTTTTAGCATGTTTACAACACCAGGATGAAAAGTCCTCCATGCTAGAACTTAGTGGGGTTGTTGATGATGCCGTTAATATTGCATGTACAATGGGAATAAGTCAGACAAAGGTATCTACTTGAATATTTGTACATGTATAGTTCATTTGTATTGTGTATGCACATGCATGATGTCTAACTATTTTAGAATTTGGTGAATGTAGCCTCAATATAGTCCAATAGTGCATGTGATCGAGGTTCATGTTCAACCTATGGCTCTTCTCACTACATAAGAAACCTAGTCTCCCATCCTAGAGCATATTTTTTCGGTGAGATGTTCATCAATTACAAAATTGGTTAGTACTTTATCATGCATACATTTTATTCATAGAGCACCATTGTAGATAGGCTTTCAGTAAGGAGGAGGACACCACAGGAATCTATACATCAGATGGATTCAATGAGTGTTTGTTATAAGTACTTGAGTCCTATTTTAAAATTTTAAAGTTTGTTAGTGCTTTAGTATTAGTTCAGTTACTTGATCAAGAAATATGATCTTTGACTTGTAGTTTCCAGAGATGCACAATGGTCGTGGAAAGAGGAAAGACAAAAAAAATGTTTTGAATTTTTCGTTTGGTATAGCTTCAATTTCCTATCAATCTTTGTCTCGGGCCTCAAATTTCTCTATTTTCCATTCATATAGTTTTGTATCATAGTTTTATCCTATAAACAAAGGTGTTCCTGATTGTATTTCACCTTGACTGTTTAGATCTACTGTGTCTTCATTGGTTTGTATTACTTGGTATAGGATTCCTACATTTTATTCCTCGTCGCATGGTTTGCACCATGGATTTCCTTCTTTAGAGTCTAATGGAATGAGTACTCTTTTGCCATTTATTTTTAGTTTGATCCTATCATTTTCCAAGGATATATAGATTTCATTCTTCTACCCCATGGTCTTCTCATTAATGCTAGATATATGGTTGATACTTCCAGTACGTCGATTATTTTGAAGTCTACTCTTGTTGATATTCCCATTATATTTATTTTAGTGCTCCTTAATAGTCCAATAGCTTCAACAAATATTTTCATCGGCTAGCTTCATGAAATTTATTGAGCCATTTGAATGTATTTTCCCATTCTAACCCATGTTTCTTTTGGTAGGATATTTACATGATATCCCAAGTTGACTATGACTCTCGAAATGTGGGTCAAAGTCTTATGTATCTATTTAACTTTTGTCTATATGGAACAAGTCCTTGGTTACTTGGTTCCTCTCTTTACACATCTTTACAATTTCCATTAATCTTAATAGTTGATTAATGAATTGTTCTTTCTTTAATATCTAAAGAAATGATTCTATCACAATGCTTTCTTCTAGTCGCTCCTCCTTGTTTTCTAATCCATTGATTATGCTAATGGATTTCCTATAACTTTCTCTTTCTTTGCTTGGTTCTAGGTATGATCCCTTATTAGATCTATTGTTTTTTGGAATTCCATTCTTGGGTCCAGATCTAGTGACCACATGCAAGTTTTTGTATTTAGCACTTCATGTTTTAGGATAGACTATAGAAAATTTACATTTTCTTGCTCATGATTTTCTCAAGGATGATAGGGTATTCTTCCAACAAGTGGTCTCCTATGCAACAATTTGTACAAGATTTTAGATCCATGTTTTCATTTAGCGAAAAATCAGGGGTTATATGATCTCCTTTGTAGCATATGAAGCAATATTACCCAGGAAGTCTTTCTTGACCACAATGTCGACCACTCCTTCCCCCATAGCATCCTTGATCGTTGTAACCACTTCTTCCTTTACATCCATAGCCACTATCATCTATCTAGGTATAATATACTTTTTGATAGTTCTATTGGTTCTTTGCTTTCAAGTGACACCATACTGTATTATGTGAGGATTCCTCACAAATAGCACACCACTTTGGTTTGGTGTTTTTCAAATTATATGGACAATCACAAGTGGAGTGGTTCAAAACATCTTCACAAAAATCACAGTAGCTTTCTATATGGATTATTCGAACGTATTGGGGTTTTATAGTCTATTCTTTGAATTTACATTCACCTTTACTATGTCCTTGTAACATCCCGAATTTTCATAAAAAATTGAAATTTTTGATAATAGCATTAATTATGATAATTATAATTGCGGAATAATATTTGTTGATTTCAACAACATTAAATAAAAAGTTGTTAGTACTAAACATGATTTAATTTCTGTTTAGCAACAATATGACAGTGACAGATGTAACACATAATTATCAAACATGATTATGATCACAAATGAGCTTAACAGGTCGGAAATATGATGTGACCCTTTATCTTGCAATGATACTGACAGTTTGACTTTGCTGCATAAGGGTGTCCTACGAGGTATCCTGGAGCTTACTTAGCTGCAACGCTAAAGCATATTGAATGTCCTATGTGCAGATGACAGGTAAGAAGTTTCATGGCTGTGTAGAAACAAAGTACGTGTATAGTTCAATTTCAACGTCGTAATTAAATAAAATGTTAGAATTCTGTTGCGATCCACCATAAGTATGCAGGTGTGGATTTCATAGCTATAATTATTGTTTTCAGATGTTGTCTTACAACTCCACAATGTTTAGAACAGAGTCCTCTATGTACGTCATCATGCTGATAGTTTTGTCGCTGTGATTCTTGTTGTTATTGTAGCTGGCTTAACGTCGTCTTAAAATAATTGTTTATCTTCCCATTACTGATGTAATAAATGTATCGCAAAAATCGTTAAACGTTTGTAAAGTGAGAAGATGGTAAGAACTCATAGCATTCAGTTAGTCTTCATGATAAATTTATATCATTATATCCATTGAATGTCTACTATACAAACCCTTTTAATTTTATAACCGTGATAATAGAAATTGCATGGTCGCAATCGTTGTTACAACGATAGTGTTTAATTCTCTTATGTATGAACTACATTAATTGTAATTCTATAAAGGTTTAACTAGACTTGATACTTGTGAACTTATAAGGGCATATATAAAGTATCATTGCATATAAGTGAACTATGTCAATTTTTATGACCAAGGTTGTACTAATACTATTCCATAAACCATATTTCTAAAAACTATAATGCTTACCTTTGATAATATATCAACTTTGAAAAGTTGTCCTATATAACCACATGATTCTATAATACGACCTATCTTGGAACTATGTAATCGTTGGTTGATATAACACTATAATGAATGCCATGGAATGTAACTTAGAGCCCATACGAAATTAGGATTCGACTTAACATAACATATAATGTTATAATGTCATGTATTACGGTTTGAAATTATAACGTTGGGAAAAGAACAGTGACATGCAATAAATTTTGATGGACAGGTTGATGGTTACAAGTGATACGAATCGGTGTTGGCGAATGTGATACAGGCCTGCATTAATGGCCACCCATAAGGTATGTGTGATGGGGATTCAACAAGTCTCTGTTGATGTATATGTAACTTCGGAATGTATTTCATATATATTTATTGTACCCTTATAAGAGATGTGTTATCCCTCTATAAGGAAGTGTCGTCATGTGGATTGACAAGTGTTGCAAGTGTGTGTACTTGACGATGGGTTATTAGACCACCATGTGTGGGGTTGGCCCTAAAATATATATTATATTGTGGATGTATCGAGATACACAAGTCGGCCCCATAAGGTCACTGGGCAAATTGGCTAAGTATAAATAGAGATCGGGAGATCTCTATTTGGATCATTCGGAAAGACACACTTCTCTCACTCACAAAGTGGCGCACTAGTGAGGAGGAGGATCATCTGCTCTAGGAGACTATCTCAAGTGTATTTTGGTTGTACTTTGGTTGAGCCATTGCTATCTCTATCTCTGAGGAAGTTGTGGGGTTTTTCACCTTAGGGTTTTCCCCACAGAAACTCTGTGTCTCTTGTCTCTCATGCTTTTGATTCTTGTGATGCTTGTGATGCTTATTGTGATTGTTATGCATTGATATACTGTATATGTTATTCTCTCAGTAAAGATCCAAGAGTATTGTGAATTAATGCTCAAAATTTAACATGGTAACAGAGCTAACCTGAGAAGAAGACATTTTGCAGTGACGGAAACTTGAGCTTCTTGTTTATTGGGTTTCTCTCCCCAGTTTTTGGAAAAGCAGTATAGTAGATTGACTCTACTCATCAAGGTGAATCTATCTGTCCAATCAGAATTCAATTCTGATCATTTTCAGATTTGGCCCTAAAAATTAGGGTTTCCACAAAAATAGGAATTTCTGAAATCTGAAGACATAGCTGGAAGCTCCTTGCAAAAATCGAAGTTTAGAGCTTTGGATCGAGATTTTTGGCTAGGTAGATCTCCGGGAAACTCAAACCCTAATTCAGGGCTCTCCCTAGTGAACCCGGGAGGATAAAAAGGCAAATCTGAAGGGTAAACCTTTGCTGATCTCAAATTCTAAATACACCAGGCTGATCAGCTCATCAAGGCGCATCTTTCTATCCTTTCAGAAATTTGAAATTCACATTTTGAATTTTTAGGGTTTTTTCAACAAACTCTAATCCAGGACCAGATCCAGTTTTCAACATTTCAAGTGGTAAGACCTAAATCTTTTCTATTTCCATTTGAAGTACTCTTTAAGATGTCTCACCACACCAAGCTTGAGGATAAGCTTGAAGGGGCTGATAACTTTCGAGCTTGGAAGTATAGGATTGGGTTAATCCTGGAAGAGAATGAGTTGGACTCATATATAAAAGAAGACATCCCTATCCCAGAGGATGAAGAGGCTAAGGTATTGCATAAGAAGAACTTGGTCAAGGCAAAGAGAATCATTGCTGATTCTATCAAATACCATCTCATACCCCATGTGTCTTCTCTAAAGACACCCAAGGCTATGTTTGACTCTTTGACCAAGCTATTTGAAGGAAAGAACATAAATCGGAAGATGACCCTGCGGAATCAATTGAAAGGGGTCAAGATGTCGAATGGAGAAACCATTCAATCCTATTTCTCCAAGGTCTCTCAGATCAAGGAACAACTTGAAGCTGTAGATGAAATGGTGGAGAATGGTGAAATTGTTATGACTACTTTGAATGGCCTACCTAGGTCATGGGACTCTTTTATCCAGGGGATCTGTGCAAGAAAGAAGTTAATATCCTTCAGCAGATTATGGGAGGAATGTTCTCAAGAAGAAGAAAGGCTTGTGGCAAGAGAAGAGAAGATGGGAAATGAAGATCAAGCTCTCACAACTCACACTAAGAAGGGAAAGTTCAAGAGGGAGCCATCCCATCACAAGAAGAAATCTTCTCATCATTTTCACAAAGACAAGAAATATCTAAGGTGTTTTACTTGTAATGAGAAGGGTCACTTTGCTTCAGAATGTCCCAAGAACAAAAGGGACAACCACAACAATAACAACTCCAGCAAGAAGAAGAAGGGTAACAAAAGAAGGTACCATGCTCATGCTGCCGAAGATGATGAACCTCCAAAGAAGAAGGCTAGGGCAGAAAGTGATGATAGTAATGATGACTCATCAAGTGAAGAAGAGTATGTTCTAATCTCTGCTCTCACAAGTACTATCTCCCATGGTTGTAATGATTGGTTAATTGATAGTGGGGATTCCAAACACATGACTGGGTTTAAAGAATCCTTTGTAAATCTGTCTGAACATGAATCACCCCATAAAGTGAAACTTGGGGATGATTATCAATATCCCATCAAAGGAAGTGGTGAAGCCTCCTACAACCTAGATTCTGGAAAATCTTTGAAGATGAAGGAAGTCCTTTATGTACCCAGGCTCAAGAAGAACTTACTCTCCATATCTGCATTAGATGCAAAAGGTATGAGGGTTGCATTTGTGGATGGCCAAGTCCTAATGTGGCCAAAGGGAAATACCATAGATGATGTAGTTGTGATTGGAGAGCAAGAGGGAGGTTTGTATAAATTAAAAGGACAACCTGAACATGCCATGGTGCATGAATCCATGGATCCAAGTGAACTTTGGCATAGAAGACTTGCTCATATGCACTATAGGGCACTTCCAATTGCAAGCAAGGGTGTAGAGGGTCTTCCTGAAATCAAGACCAAACATGAAGGTGTTTGCAAAGGATGTGCAAAAGGTAAGAATATTAAGAAGGATTTCCCAAGCAGTGAAAGCAAGGCAAAAGATATCCTAGAAATCATCCACTCAGATGTATGTGGTCCTATGTCATCCAGTTCTCTAAGTGGGTATGTTTACTATGTCTCATTTATTGATGACTTCTCCAGTAAGACTTGGATATACTTCTTGAAAAAAAAAGATGAGGTGTTTGATAAGTTCAAGGAATTCAAAACCTTGATGGAGAATCAAACTGACAAAAAGATCAAAACATTCAGATCTGACAATGGTGGAGAATTCACCTCAGGTGACTTCAAGAAGCTTTGCAGTGATTCAGGGATTAAGAGGGAGTTGAATGCTCCTTATAATCCTCAACAGAATGAAGTTGCAGAAAGGAAGAACAGAACAATCCTGGAAGCAACAAGGGAAATGTTGCATGACTAGGATCTACCTATACATCTATGGGTAGAAGCAGCTAGAACAGTTGTATATGTGCAGAACAGAACAACCCACAAGATATTGGACAACAAGACACCAGAAGAGGTATTTTCTGGTAAGAAACCTGAAGTCAGCCATCTCAAAATATTTGGTTGTCCAGTATACACTCATGTCCCAAAGGAAAAGAGGACCAAACTAGATCCTTCAGGAAAGAAGGGTATCTTTGTGGGTTACAGTGAAAGCTCAAAGGCTTACAGAATATACTTTCCAAGGTTCAAGAAGATTGATGTCAGCAGGGATCTAACATTTGATGAAAACTCAACATTCATCAAATCAAGGAAGGCACCTATCGAAGTTTATGAAGAACCTACGGAAACTAGATTTCAAGACACTACCATGACTGAAGCAATTCCAGAAGTTGTTCATGAGTTTGAAGATCTGCAAGAACCTGTAGATCCACCCCGTGAGGATAACTCTCACAAGAGGAAACCTGCATGGGCTAGAGAGCTCATTCAAGATGCAGAAAGATTTGGCATTCCAGAAGAAGAACACAGAGCAAAGAAGAGAACCAGATCACATACCAGCTATGTTGCTTTACTCTGTGACATTATGAACAAAGAACCTTCCAGTTATGAAGAAGTAGCGGAAAAGAAAGAATGGAAGGATGCTATGGTTGAGGAATACCAATCAATAATGAAAAATGATGTTTGGGATGTTGTCCCAAGAACTAAAGAGAAGTCTGTTGTGACTTCCAAATGGATATACAAAATCAAGCATGCTGCAGATGGCAGTGTAGAGAAATACAAAGCAAGATTCGTAGCTCGTGGCTTCTCTCAGAAAGAGGGAATAGATTATGAAGAAACGTTTGCACCTGTAGCCAGGTATACTTCCATCAGAACAGTACTTGCCTTGGCTGCAGCAATGAAATGGAAAATACACCAGATGGATGTCAAGACTGCTTTCTTGAATGGTGTAGTTGAAGAGGAAGTATACGTGGAGCAGCCACTTGGTTTTGAAATACACGACAGGGAGTCATATGTGTGCAGATTGAAGAAAGCCTTGTATGGCTTGAAGCAAGCTCCCAGAACTTGGTATGGTAGGATGGACAATTTCCTATCTAGCTTGGGCTTTACCAAGAGTAAAGTGGATTCCAACCTCTACTACAAGGTTGAGGAAGGAAATCCTGTGATTCTACTTCTGTACATGGATGACTTATTTGTAACAGGAGATGAAAGATTGATTGCAGATACTAAGAGGAAGCTTTCTGCTGAGTTCGATATGAAATATTTGGGAATGATGCATTATTTCCTAGGTATGGAGGTGTGGTAGAATTCAGGTGGGATCTTCCTTGGTCAAGGGAAGTACATAGTAGAGATCCTGAAGAGATTCAGGATGATGGATTGCAAGGCCATGGCCACACCCATGGCATCGAATCTGAAGCTTCTATGTGATGCTTCATCTGAGCTAGTTGATGTCTCTATGTATCGTCAGATGATTGGGTCCTTAATGTACCTAACAAACACGAGACCAGATATTTGCTTTGCAGTAAACACATTGAGCCAGTTCCTGACGGATCCGAGGAGTGTTCACCTGGTTGCTATAAAGCATGTCCTGAGGTACCTGAAGGGTATAGTGGATTATGGGCTCAAGTATGAAGCGAATCAAAAGTTTAACTTGCAGGGTTATGTTGATTCATATTGGGATGGTAGTGCTGCAGATAGGAAGAGCACATCTGGGTGCTGCTTTAGTATGGGATCAGGTGTGATCTCTTGGTTCAGGAGGAGGCAATCCTGCGTAGCATTGAGTACAGCTGATGCAGAGTATGTTGCAGCCTGTTCAGCTAGTTTTGAGGCAGTATGGCTACGGAAGCTACTGTCTGAGTTATTTGATCTCCCATTGGATGCTACTGGTATATTCTGCGATAACCAGAGTTGTGTGAAGCTGTCTGAGAACCCAGTGTTTCATGACAGGTCAAAACACATAGAGATCAAATATCACTATATCAGGGATATGGTGCAGAGAGGAGCCATGAAGCTCCTGTATGTTGCGATAGACGAGCAGATTGCAGATGTGTTGACGAAGCCACTAGCCAGGGTGAAGTTCGAGTACTTCAGGGAGAGGATTGGTGTTCTTCAGATCAACAACACTTAGAGGAAGAAGTTATGGTCACATTTGCTGAAGTCATTCTAAGCATGTTGGAAGGAGGATCCTTCACATGGCTGTGGATGTAAGCGTTGGATGATGAGCATCAGGATGATGCTCTAGTTACTGTTCTGTATATGCATCATGTTGGATGCTGGATATGATCAGTTGAATCATTTATATTTGTATGTATGTACGCATCGTGTTGATGCTGGATATGATCAGTTGGATCATTTATATTTATATGTATGTACGCATCGTGTTGATGCTGGGTATGATCAGTTGGATCATTTATATGTATATCACATCATGTTGGATGCTGAATATGATCAGTTGGATCATTTGTATGTATTTTGTATATGCATCATGTTGGATGCTTGGACCATGTATCTGTATATGTATCAGGTGGATACATTGTATGATCAGGTAGATCATGTATGTTGATATGTATCAGGTATGATCAGGCAGATCATGTATGTTGATGGATACATTGTGTGGATCATGTATCTATGTATCAGGTGGATACACTGTGTATGGTCATATGTATCAGGTAGATACTTGGTATGCATCAGGTGGATGCACTATATGATCAGTTTGATCATGATGATGAGCTTCAGGATGTTGCTCCAGATGATATGTACCAGGATGGTACAATGATGATGATTAGTATGATCATGGGCATCAGGATGATGCCTCGTGCGATGATGATCCGTTGGATCATGAGTATCAAGTTGATACTTGGAGGTCAGAGATGATATGTGGCAGGTTGTGAAAATAGCATGTAATCAGTCCTCAGATATCTGTTAGGTTGAGCTGTGTGTTCGTAATCAGTCCTGGGATGAGGTATTACTACGGAGACAGGTAATCAGTCCTAGAGATCGGAGAGGTTGAGCTGTGTGCTAGTAATTAGTCCCGGGATGCTCTTTAGAGATCTTGCCGGTCATGCTACGGCACATAAATGTTCCTGGGATTCTCTTTAAAGGTTTTGTCTATCCACATGTAATCAGTCCTGGAGATCCAAGAGGTTGAGCTGTGTGCTTGTAATAAGTCCTGGGATGCTCTTTAGAGATCTTGCTGGTCATGCTGTGGCACATAAATGTTCCTGGGATGCTCTTTAAAGGTATTGTGGAGGAGATGCATGTAATCAATCTTGGGAGATCTTGCCGCTCGTGCATAGGCACATAAATGTTCCTGGGATACTCTTTCCGGTATTGCATCCGCACATAAAATTAGTCCTGAGAGGCCACCTCTATCAGACTGTTCACACAGATGATGAAGACCTGCAGGTGGTGGGCCTACATCCAGTATGAAAAAGGACTGGCTCTGTAGAACTTCCTATGACGAGTAGAGTCAATGTTTGGTTGAGATAGCAGCAGCAATGGCGATGATGATGATGATGCATTGATGACGATGATCCCGAGAAGAAGACTTGTCTAGTAGAATTGTGTCGAGAAATACCTTCCTAGTTAAGAGGGAGTGTTGATGTATATGTAACTTCGGAATGTATTTCATCTATGTATTTCATATATATTTATTGTACCCTTATAAGAGATGTGTTATTCCTCTATAAGGAAGTGCCGTCATGTGGATTAACAAGTGTCGCAAGTGTGTGTACTTACCGATGGGTTATTAGACTACCATGTGTGGGGTTGGCCCTAAAATATATATTATATTGTGGATGTATCTAGATAGACAAGTCGGCCCCATAAGGTCACTGGGAAAATTGGTTAAGTATATATAGAGATCGGGAGATCTTTATTTGGATCATTCGGAAAGACACACTTCTCTCACTCAGAAAGTGGTGCACTAGTGAGGAGGAGGATCATCTGCTCTAGGAGACTATCTCAAGTGTATTTTGGTTGTACTTTGGTTGAGCCATTGCTCTCTCTATCTCTGAGGAAGTTGTGGGGTTTTTCACCTTCAGGTTTTCCCCACGGAAACTCTATGTCTCTTGTCTCTCATGCTTTTGATTCTTGTGATGCTTGTCATGCTTATTGTGATTGTTATGCATTGATATACTGTATATGTTATTCTCTCAGTAAAGATCCAAGAGTATTGTGAATTAATTCTCAAAATTTAACAGTCTCCACGTAACTGCAAGCTTAAGCATGCGATGACTGTAATAGTGCCATGTAATAAATCTTCATTGAAGGTCCTCCGAGCTGGCTATCGATGCACCCATCATAAGTTAGATGTGGTAATGCCATGCTATGGCAATGAATGAGCAATTCAGTGTTGGTTGTTCGCTCCAATGAAAAGAGTGCTGGCTTGATTTCAATCGTTGATCAACTTTGATTTTGTTCGTTGGATCAAACTCTAACATTGCGTCGGGTGTTGGGTTGATAGAAGTTATTGTGTTCTATGTTTTTGTTAATATTTCGGACTATTAGGGCTGACAGGCTACCGAAAATTTGGTTTAGAAAGTTGTATGAGGTTTCAACCTTGAGACCTACTGGTTTGGAAAGGTTGCAGGTTCCTTCCTTCTGTAATAGCATCGTGTTAACAACTTGTGTCCCTAGTTGAAGTTTCAATGGTTGATAGTTTTTGGAACTTTTCATTTTAGTTTGAGTGAAAGATACACCCTGGTGTAAATGGAAAGAGGGTTTTCTTGTCTCGTCTACAGCGTGGAAAATCATCATTTAACTGGTGAAAGTGGAAAGCTTTGGTCGCTTACAAAAAGGTAAACATTCTTATAGAGAAATAGCGATTTTCTATGTTGCATTTTGTTTTCCAGTTTGAAAAGTTTTAGTTGTCTAAATCCAAATGATTGTCTTGTCAGTTGCAAGTTGTGAAGGAATGGTTCGAGCAAGGGCTTCGAAGGAAAGGCATGCTTCCAAAATGGTAAGCTCCGGGTCTTCCAAAACCTTCGTAGGTGCTCTTCGTCTGTGTGTTGAAGTGGTTTCAAGGGATGAGTGGCCAGTTCCTCACCGTGCCTCATCGTTGTTTTCAGTTGGAAAAACTTAAAACACTTATTTTGTTAATCGAATGGTGTCTGTACAGGGCTGCGGCCTTCATTTTGTTTGCATGATACTAAATCATTTGACTATGATGTCTATCTCGTCGAACTGTGGGTTATAAGCTCTTCAGAATAGAGGGTTCTTTGTATTTGATCGGAAATGTTTAAAGTTTGGGTTTAAACCCTATGCATTTTCGTTTGGAAACATGTTGTAATTGTTTTTGCTTTTGAGAACATCGTTTATCCTTCTTTAAGTTGGAACCTGTAATGGTGTAAACAATTGAGCACAACCTCTTGTTTAAGTTATAAAAAGATGAGTAGAGCCAAGGCTCGTTTATAGTGAAAACAATCTTTTTCTTCTTGACAATGATAATGTAAGCTATTTATTTCTATGTAAAAACATCTATGTTATGGGTTTGAGTGTTGTAGGTAGATATTGGGACTTTCGAGCTAGGTCAGGGTTTAAATGATTTTCGTGGATGGTAACTCTATAAATCTGTAACGATGTAATTTTTTTGGTGTTTGAAAAGAAATAGAATAGGGTCACGCTGAATTCTAGTTTCGTTCTAGAATGGTAAAAGATATTATATATGTAACTTCTAAAGAAAAACTCTAGTGTTGACTAGGGTTTGTATTGTAATTTAAATGTGGATGTACAATCGTGTCATGTTTCTGTTGCTAATAATAATAGAAACCTGGAAATGTAATCTAGGGTTTTTACAGTTGATAGGATACTACATTTTAGTGCATAAATGCAGTTTGTAATATAATAGATATTACAATACTTCAGAATGAATAATACATACATTTTGTAAAGCGAATGATAAGTGAATAATACATACATTTCCTTTGATTTCAGTTCTGTTAATACTTGTATGAATATAGAAATTATTCTACCTGTTATTTAGTGATGAAAACCACAATGTGTGTTTTGAAAAGTGTATTGACTGCGATTTATAATTTACATTACTAGTCTACACCTTTATCTATTTATATCAAAACTCTTTACAATGCAGACATGATATGATGTAAGGAAACTTGAATTTCATTTGTTTCTTATGTGCATAATAGAGATATGAGTTTACAATATATTTGTACAGGAAATTAAACAATGTTTGTCTAAACTGAAAATAATGAAATAATCTATAATATATAATTTTTGTACAAAACTTTCTACTATTACTAACTATAGGATAGAATTGATAAACATATAATTACTATCTTTATCTGTCGAATTCAATGGAAAATTGCCTATTCTGTGATTTATTCTTAATTTGCGTATCTATACTAGAGTACAATGCATAAAACAACATGTGGAAAAATATAGATTTTGGTTTATAAATTCCAATTCATCATTAAACTTTAACATTCAGACTTTAAACAAATTTAGAATTAGATTCATTTTCGAAACAAAAAACAGAAACTACTAATTATACAGAGCAAAAATACCAGCTGAGATAAACCTATTTAATTTATCTAATTTATGTAGTTTTATATAGATTACAATACCGCTTATAATTAAAATTACATAATTAATTTACATATTATTTATGGTTAAAATAAAAAATTAATACTTTAATTTATCTATTTTAACTTTTTTCTAATTCTATTAAGGAATTACATTAACTAAATGTAACTTATAAGATTAGTGATACATATTCATAGAGAACCAATTCCTTATTAATATAATGTAATCTCTTATTTCCATCCAAAGAGGATTTAGATACAATGACCTTCCTCAAGGAGGAAATCTTGGTATCCATAGCTTCTACTCTATCCCAGGATTAGATTCCCTAATTGGAACTTGTGAGTTACTTCATGATGATCGTCATCATTATTTAGAAAATTTCATCTTTTTTCTTTTGATTTGGTCATTTTTTCTTTGAATGTGCATGAGCACGAGGACAAGTAGTTTGTAGTTCAAATGTTTTGTTTTTATAATCTAAGGCTCGAGTGCATTTAAAATATTTACGATTAAGAATCATTGTATTAGAAAGATCCTTATTAATGTTTGTCTTGACACATATGAGAGTGTGTGGACAATCCCACAATAGCTTTTTCAAGATATGATTTTATGTAAGTGTCTAAGGAGTTTCCAATATCTTCGAAATTTGATAAATAGTAGAATTGTAAAGACAAATTGGAAACTGGCATTTGAGTAAATCTCATAGAGTTAGGATTTCATTTTAGGAGTTAATTTTTTTTTAAAAGGCTCCACATTTTTCAAAAACTTGTTAAATTGTAAGTTCCTATTTAATCACAAATTCCTAGATCACCTATATTGTGAGTTGTTATGGGTGAGTGCACAAAGTTGAGGGACCTTTTAGATACAATGGTAGATTCAAGAAACTCATTCAAGTTCTATAAAATATAATTGATCTCAGGAAATCTCGACCGTGCCAAACCTAGTCCCAAGCCTGCCATGGTGAAGGCCAAGTAGGATAGTTAAACAAAATTTGTACGCGTTATGTAGTCCTAAAATGTGTACACGTTATGTAGTACTAAACGTGTACGTGTTTTGTAAAACATGTTTTATGCCCCAAAATGGGTTGTGCCCGTCACTTCCTCCATGACATCGACAGAGCAGTGGTTTGAGTGACAGAATGGGTATTGGTGAATGCGTTTTGAGTGACTAGAGCTTCAATATTCCACCTTCAACATCAATATCCTCAATCTCAAGTATTTACATCAAATTCCATACTTCTAATTTCTTTATTTTCAGTAAGTTGTATGCCCTAAAATGAATTGAAACCATAAATTTTTTAATTTGTATGCCCTAAAAGAAATTTAAACCATAACTCCACTCATTTGTATTCCCAAAGGAATTTAAAACCCCAATTTACTTATAAAAATCAAATCAATTTTACAAGATGTATATATATTCATGAATATCATTATGAATCCAAACCAATATTCACAAATACACAAAGTTTGTCATGTATATAGCAAGGTTTCTTACAAATAAAAAACAATTTAAGTGGAATTCATATCTTTCCCAAAATACTTAAACAAAAACCCTAAATGGCCTATAGTGTCCAAAAAACTTCATGCCACAACAAATAATAACATAACAAAATCCTTGCTAATATTGGGATTTTATTCATCAATAACACCATTTACCCCTCCTCTGGGCTCTATCCCTTGCCTCTACCTAGGATATCGAAGTTGGTCCTCCAAGGACAATAGTCAACACCTTATAGTTTTGATGAAACTTCCTAATCAAGGGTTAAACTAGGCTAGAGAAGCTTCCCATGCTTAATAAATGTTTTCACTTGAGTGAAGGGTGCATTTTGGTTAAGGTCGGGATAGAGGAGTTCAACAATAGGCTCTACCAACATCAAGATACATAGGGAGTTTGATGTGTTTGATTACATGCCAATCCCATACTATCATACATGATAGAATCCAGTGGAAACCTTACAATCCTAAAATCTTGAAAACTGTTCATTATGTTGAAGTCTAGATCCCAAACCACTATACACAAATATGCAAAGTTTCTCATGTGTATATAGAAAGAGTGCATACAACTAAAATAACATCAAGTGGAATCCACATATGCCCCAAATTACATATAAACAAAGATGATAAATGGCCTATAGAGTTCAAAAAACTTCACGCTACAACAGATAATTACATATATCAAAATCCTTTCCTATATTGGGATTTTATTCATCAATAACACCCTGTGCCTCCTCCTCTAGACTCTAGCTCTTTCCTCTACCTAAAATATTAGAGTTGGTCCTCCAAGGGCATTAGTCAACACCCTACAGTTTTGATGAAACTTCATAATCCAAGCCTAAAAATAAGGTAGAGAAGCTTCCCAATCAACATATACACATAGGACATTTAATGTATGTATCTGGAAATTGAAATTAATACACATATACGACATAAATTTAGGATGGAAAAATGTTAAATATAAATTATTCTTTAGTGTAAAATTTGTTCAATTTAAAATTTTACATTATAAGTAGTTCATGTTATTTTTTCTACACTAGTTTTACATTTTTCATTGCTTAGAGATGTCATTATACCATGTGTATTTTGATAATGCTATTTTTTTATATTTATGATTGCAGTGGCTGTTATGGATCAGAATGCAGATCTATTAAGAGAGATTGGTCATTTGAGGGATATTGGTGTGGCTTAGAGGGGTAGAGATGAACTTCACCTCTCCCTGGAAACATCATTAAATACTGTTGTAAACACTATGAGTTGCTCTAATGATGCATTGTACAGCATAGCATCATAAAGAGAAAGAAAACGACATGAATATGTCGATGGCTTGAGTTACAACAATGTGAAGAAGTTAAAAATCACCAAAGAGAATATATATTCACTTTTTAGAGTGCCTGGGACATATCTCATTCCAAACACTAGTAGAGCACATATTTCAACTGAGTGGTGCATTTCTCAACCAATCAGAGATCACTAGATGGATAAAAGGTATATGGTTTTTGACATCCCCAACACAACAATAGGGAAGCACTGCTATACTTCCTTTAGAAATTTTATGCTGAGTTTGTGACGGGAAAACATGTCAACTATTTTGATATGTTGGGGTTCCAGGGTGCTGGTATGGGGATTCCCCAAAACCGTACCAATGCTAGGCATAGAAATTCCAATCGATTTATACCTCCACCCCATAGCCAACTACCAAGGCCAGACGTCCCTCCTGCACATACTATGATTCCTCAGACACAGGAGGTGTTTCTGACGCTAACTCAAGTGATTGTACTTCACAACATAGCTATTAACTAGGCAGGGCCCTCTTCCTCTGGTGGGGTACAACCATAAGCTTCTAATGGCAGAGGGCCATCTATTGGTGGGGATGGTTTGACATCCCCATGAGCCCCATATTGAGCCACACATGTGCACGACGTGTGGTCAAGCTTGCTGTGGTTGTGGACCAACACATGGTACCTCTATGATGACTTCCAGTCAGGTAAGGATATTGTTAAAAAAATAGTGTTGTCCAAATTATTTTTTTCCATATTGTACACATATTAAAATGTTGTTAATATATACAATTTTGGATCTTGTAGGAGCTTGATGCCTCTACAGGGGGTGGTAGTGTACCCAATGTTATTGTATCTGAGGCGGAAACAACCAACATTGAGGTCGTATTTTCAACATGTCATTTCATTGATACATGCTAGTTCATTAATATGTTGGATGCTCTAATACATACAATTTTTGAAGTTGCAGGCACTGCATTCTCAACAAGATGTGTGAGACTTGATTTGCGTGAATTCCCCATAGGTGGCTTCTATGATTTTTTTAGGAATTTAATTACATGGTTAATGAATTAATATTGTTCAAATTATTTTGTTCTTAGTGAAATCCTTTATAAATTTCTCATATTTATAATTTTTAAGCTTTCATGTGTTATTAGGCTTTGCAGAGGGGAAAGAATTTGCTAGTAGCGATCCCTCCTATGGAGCAGATATGTCCCAGGTAGAGGTAAGTATTAAAACATGTTAGTTTTTCAATACATCTTATTTCATCCATTCATGTCCATTTCTAACTATGAGAACACTCTATGATTGTAGGCATCAATACAAATCAATCCACCACCACTTTGGTTTAGCTCTCCCCATAGTCCAAATGTAGAGAAGGGTTTTATCTACACTAGACGACCCTCTTCCATAAAAAAATCGGCTATCCATGATCATGGGCATAATGATTCCATGGTAATGTGCATAGCCTTTGATGATAGTCATTGGTTATATTTCAATTCACTCCACAACTTGTTTTTCTTAATATATATTTTTAGCATGTTTACAACACCAGGATGAAGAGTCCTCCATGCTAGAACTTAGTGGGGTTGTTGATGATGCCGTTAATATTGCATGTACAATGGGAATAAGTCAGACAAAGGTATCTACTTGAATATTTGTACATGTATGGTTCATTTGTATTGTGTATGTACATGCATGATGTCTAACTATTTTAGAATTTGGTGAATGTAGCCTCAATATAGTCCAATAGTGCATGTGATCAAGGTTCATGTTCAACCTATGGCTCTTCTCACTACATAAGAAACCTAGTCTCCCATCCTAAAGCATATTTTTTCGGTGAGATGTTCATCAATTACAAAATTGGTTAGTACTTTATCATGCATACATGTTGATAATTGTTGAGCTAATTGAAACATGATATTTTATTCATAGAGCACCATTGCAGATAGGCTTTCAGTAAGGAGGAGGACACCACAGGAATCTATACATCAGATGGATTCAATGAGTGTTTGTTATAACTACTTGAGTCCTATTTTAAAATTTTAAAGTTTGTTAGTGATTTAGTATTAGTCCAGTTACTTGATCAAGAAATATGATCTTTGACTTGCAGTTGCCAGAGATGCACAATGGTCGTGGAAAGAGGAAAGACAAAAAAAATGTTTTGAATTTTTTGTTTGGTATAGCTTCAATTTCCTATCAATCTTTGTCTCGGGCCTCAAATTTCTCCATTTTCCATTCATATAGTTTTGTATCATAGTTTCATCCTATCAAAAAAGGTGTTCCTGATTGTATTTCACCTTGACTGTTTAGATCTACTGTGTCTTCATTGGTTTGTATTACTTGGTATAGGATTCCTACATTTTCTTCCTCGTTGCATGGTTCGCACCATGGATTTCCTTCTTTAGAGTCTAATGGAATGAGTACTCTTTTGCCATTTATTTTTAGTTTGATCCTATCATTTTCCAAGGATATATAGATTTCATTCTTCTACCCTATGGTCTTCTCACTAATGCTAGATATATGGTTGATACTTCCAGTACGTCGATTATTTTGAAGTCTACTCTTGTTGATATTCCCATTATATTTGTTTTAGTGCTCCTTAATAGTCCAGTAGCTTCAACAAATATTTTCATCGGCTAGCTTCATGAAATTTATTGAGCCATTTGAATGTCTTCTTCCCATTCTAACCCATGTTTCTTTTGGTAGGATATTTACATGATATCCCAAGTCGACTATGACTCTCAAAATGTGGGTCAAAGTCTTATGCATCTATTTAACTTTTGTCTATATGGAACACGTCCTTGGTTACTTGGTTCCTCTCTTTACACATATTTACAATTTCCATTAATCTTAATAGTCAATTAATGAATTGTTCTTTCTTTAATATCTAAAGAAATTCTTCTATCACAATGCTTTCTTCTAGTTGCTCCTCCTTGTTTTCTAATTCATTGATTATGCTAATGGATTTCCTATAACTTTCTCTTTCTTTGCTTGGTTCTAGTTATGATCCCCTATTAGATCTATTATTTTTTGGAATTCCATTCTTGGGTCCAGATCTAGTGACCACATGCAAGTTTTTGTATTTAGCACTTCATGTTTTAGGATAGACTATAGAAAATTTACATTTTTCTTGCTCATGATTTTCTCAAGGATGATAGGGTATTCTTCCAAAAAGTGGTCTCCTATACAACAATTTGTACAAGATTTTAGATCCATGTTTTCATTTAGCGAAAAATCAGGGGTTATATGATCTCCTTTGTAGCATATGAAGCAATATTACCGAGGAAGTCTTTCTTGACCACCATGTCGACCACTCCTTCCCCCATAGCATCCTTGATCGCTGTAACCACTTCTTCCTTTACATCCATAGCCACTACCTCTCTGGTCATATATCTAGGTATAATATACTTTTTGATAGTTCTATTGGTTCTTTGCTTTCAAGTGACACCATACTATATTATGTGAGGATTCCTCACAAATAGCACACCACTTTGGTTTGGTGTTTTTCAAATTATATGGACAATCACAAGTGGAGTGGTTCAAAACGTCTTCACAAAAATCACAGTAGCTTTCTATATGGATTATTCGAACGTATTTGGGTTTGATAGTCGATTCTTTGAATTTACATTCACCTTTACTTTGTCCTTGTAACATCCTGAATTTTCATAAAAATTTGAAATTTTTGATAATAGCATTAATTACGATAATTATAATTGCGGAATAATATTTGTTGATTTCAACAACATTAAATAAAAAGTTGTTAGTACTAAACATGATTTAATTTCTGTTTAGCAACAATATGACAGTGACAGATGTAACACATAATTAGCAAACATGATTATGATCACAAATGAGCTTAACAGGTCAGAAATATGATGTGACACTTTTCTTTTGCAATGATACTGACAGTTTGACTTTGCTGCATAAGGGTGTCCTACGAGGTACACTGGAGCTTACTTAGTTGCAACGCTAAAGCATATTGAATGTCCTATGTGCAGACGACAGGTAAGAAGTTTCATGGCTGCGTAGAAACAAAGTACGTGTATAGTTCAATTTCAACGTCGTAATTAAATAAAATGTTAGAATTCTGTTGCGATCCACCATAAGTATGCAGCTATGGATTTCATAGCTATAATTACTGTTTTCAGATGTTGTCTTACAACTCCACAATGTTTAGAACAGAGTCCTCTATGTACGTCATCATGCTGATAGCTTTGTCACTGTGATTCTTGTCGTTATTGTATTTGTCTTAACATCATCTTAAAATAATTGTTTATCTTCCCATTACTGATGTAATAACTGTATCACAAAAATCGTTAAACGTTTGTAAAGTGAGAAGATGGTAAGAACTCATAGCATTTAGTTAGTCTTCATGCTAAATTTATATCATTATATCCATTGAATGTCTACTATACAAACCCTTTTAATTTTATAACCGTGATAATAGAAATTGCATGGTCGCAATCGTTGTTACAACGATAGTGTTTAATTCTCTTATGTATGAACTACATTAATCGTAAATCTATAAAGGTTTAACTAGACTTGATACTTGTGAACTTATAAGGGAATATATAAAGTATCATTGCATATAAGTGAACTATGTCAACTTTTATGACCAAGGTTGTACTAATACTATTCCATAAACCATATTTCTAAAAACTATAATGCTTACCTTTGATAATATATAAACTTTGAAAAGTTGTCCTATATAACCACATGATTCTATAATACGACCTATCTTGGAACTATGTAATCGTTGGTTGATATAACACTATAATGAATGTCGTGGAATGTAAATTAGAGCCCATACGAACTTAGGATTCGACTTAACATAAAATATAATGTTATAATGTCATGTATTAGGGTTTGAAATTATAACGTTGGTAAAAGAACACTGACATGCAATAAATTGTGATGGACAGGTTGATGGTTACAAGTGATACGAATCGGTGTTGGAGAATGTGATACAGGCCTGAATTAATGGCCGCTCATAAGGTATGTGTGATGGGGATTCAACAAGTCTCCACGTAACTACAAGCTTAAGCATGCAATGACTATAATAGTGCCATGTAATAAATCTTCCTTGAAGGTCCTCCGAGATGGTTGTCGATGCACCCATCATAAGTTAGACGTGGTAATGCCGTGCTATGGCAATGAATGAGCAATTAAGTGTTGGTTGTTCGCTCCAATGCAAAGAGTGCTGGCATGATTTCGATCGTTGATCAACTTTGATTTTGTTCGTTGGATCAAACTCTAACATTGCATCGGGTGTTGGGTTGATAGAAGTTATTGTGTTCTATGTTTTTGTTAATATTTCGGACTGTTAGGGCCGACAGGCTGCCGAAAATTTGGTTTAGAAAGTTGTATGAGGTTTCGACCTGGAGACCTGCTGGTTTGGAAAGGTTGCAGGTTCCTTCCTTCTGTAATAGCATCGTGTTAACAACTTGTGTCCCTAGTTGAAGTGTCAATGGTTGATAGTTTTGGGAACTTTTCGTTTTAGTTTGAGTGAAAGATACACCCTGGTGTAAATGGACAGAGGGTTTTCCTGTCTCGTCTACAGCGTGGAAAATCATCGTTTAACTGGTGAAAGTGGAAAGCTTTGGTCGCTTACAAAAAGTTAAACATTCTTATAGAGAAATAGCGATTTTCTATGTTGCATTTTGTTTTCCAGTTTGAAAAGTTTCAGTTGTCTAAATCCAAACGATTGTCTTGTTAGTTGCAGGTTGTGAAGGAATGGTTCGAGCAAGGGTTTGGAAAGAAAGGCGTGCTTCCAAAATGGTAAGCTCCGGGTCTTCCAAAACCCTCGTAGGTGCTCTTCGTCTGTGTGTTGAAGTGGTTTCAAGGGATGAGTGGCCAGTTCCTCACTGTGCCTCATCGTTGTTTTCAGTTGGAAAAACTTAAAACACTTATTTTGTTAATTGAATGGTGTCTGTATAGGGCCGCGGCCTTCATTTTGTTTGCATGATACTAAATCATTTGACTATGATGTCTATCTCGTCGAACTGTGGGTTATAAGCTCGTCAGAATAGAGGATTCTTTGTATTTGATTGGAAATGTTTAAAGTTTGGGTTTAAACCCTATGCATTTTCGTTTGGAAACATGTTGTAATCGTTTTTGCTTTTGAGAACATCGTTTATCCTTCTTTAAGTTGGAACCTCTAATGGTGTAAACAATTGAGCAGAACCTGTTGTTTAAGTTATAAAAAGATGAGTAGAGCCGAGGCTCATTTATAGTGAAAACAATCTTTTTCTTCTTGACAATGATAATGTAAGCTATTTATTTCTATGTAAAAACGTCTATGTTATGGGTTTGAGTGATGTAGGTAGATATTGGGACTTTCGAGCTAGGTCAGGGTTTAAATGATTTTCGTGGATGGTAACTCTGTAAATCTGTAATGATGTAATTTTTTTGGTGTTTGAAAAGAAATAGAATAGGGTCACGCCGAATTCTAGTTTTGTTCTAGAATCGTAAAAGATATTATATATGTAACTTCTAAAGAAAAACTCTAGTGTTGACTAGGGTTTGTATTGTAATTTAAATGTGGATGTACAATCATGTCATGTTTCTGTTGATAATAATGATAGAAACCTGGAAATGTAATCTAGGGTTTTTATAGTTGATAGGATACTACGTTTTAGTGCATAAATGCAGTTTGTAATATAATAGATATTACAATACTTCAGAATGAATAATACATACATTTTGTAAAGCGAACGATAAGTGAATAATACATACATTTCCTTTGATTTCAGTTCTGTTAATACTTGTATGAATATAGAAATTATTCTACCTGTTATTTAGTGATGAAAACCACAATGTGTGTTTTGAAAAGTGTATTGACTGCGATTTATAATTTACATTACTAGTCTACACCTTTATCTATTTATAGCAAAACTCTTTACAATGTAGACATGATATGATGTAAGGAAACTTGAATTTCATTTGTTTCTTATGTGCATAATAGAGATATGAGTTTACAATATATTTGTACAGGAAATTAAACAATGTTTGTCTAAACTGAAAATAATGAAATAATCTATAATATTTAATTTTTGTACAAAGCTTTCTACTATTACTAACTATAGGACAGAACTGATAAACATATATTTACTATCTTAATCTGTCGAATTCAATGGAAAATTACCTATTCTGTGATTTATTCTTAATTTGCGTATCTATACTAGAGTACAATGCATAAAACAGCATGTGGAAAAATATAGATATTGGTTTATAAATTCCAATTCATCATTAAACTTTAACATTCATACTTTAAACAAATTTAGAATTAGATTCTTTTTTCGAAACAGAAAACATAAATTACTAATTATACAGAGCAGAACTACCAGCTGAGATAAAGTAGAAAATTTGTAAAACCTGGGTAAATATGTAGGGCAACAAATAGCCCAAGAAGACTATTCCACCCAACCAATTCCTAAAAGCAGTCAAGTACTTGCCTTAGGACCCCCGAGTCTGTTCACTGAACCACCAGGAGGAAGAAACTCTAGGAATTAGGATCTCCACTTGCAGTAGCACTAACTATTGAATCTTCAAGAACTAGCAGTCCAATAGACCTGCACTAGTATCTCTGGTTCTTTTCAGCAATATGCAGCCTTAATATTGCACTCACAACTAGCCTCCCTATTCGAATCTCTCAGTGATCACCTGATGCAAATGAGGAAATATTTCTGCAGAAAATATTGTGTAAGAGCTGATTGCTCAAATCGAATTTGCCTTTTGTAGGCTGCCCAGGCCTTTTCAGATGTTACTGGGTCATTAAATGAGATTCCTGCTCACTCCCTCCACCTGGGGGATAATGCCACATTATTAGGGGTAGTTGTCCCATAACCAATAGCTAGTGGTGTGATGCAATTGCTGCATTCTGTCTCATACTTTCCAACAGCTCCCATTCCTCCTAATGGGTCAGTGAACACTCATTTAACAATCCCCTTGGGTGTTTGTCTCCTAATTAATTTATTTAAATAATAATATTCAGTAATTACATTCATCCTTGATCATAACTGATCATAATTACAAAACTTTGTAATTAAATTTAACATAAAGTATTTTGCAAATAAAATAATAATTTTCAGAAATTTGGGTAGGTGACATACACCCTCCCTTAAGTTTGAACATCGTCCTCGACGTTGGTTAATCACTCCTTGAGTGTTCCTGAAATAGAGTTGGGTATGCTTCCTGCATGCTACTCTCCAACTCTCAGGTTGCCTTCTTTCGGCTAAGGTGCTTCCATTACACCTTCACTTGCCCAATGCTGCAATTCCGGAGAATAGTTTCCCTCCTTCCGAGGATACAATCTGGTTCCACTGGAAAATATTCGTCTTGTCCCACCTGTACATCATTCCAGTTTACAACATGAGTAGTATCGTGCACATATTTCTTTAAAAATGATATATGAAAAACATTATGTATTTTTAATTTTGGTGGCAAATCCAATTGGTATGCCACTGCTCCAACCTTAGACAATATTTCAAAAGGACCACAATACTTGGGTGCCAACTTGGCACAACTCCCCAATTTCAGTGAACTCTTTTTCTATCTTACCTTGAGGAATACATGTTCACCAACCTAGAACTCTTTATGAGTTCTTTTTGAATCTGCTTGACTCTTTTGCCTATCTTGGGCAGCTTTTAAATGTCCTTGCACCTATTTCACAATTAGTTCTAACCCCTGCAATAATTCAGGTCCTAAAACAACTCTATTTACTGGATCTTTCCACGAAACAGGTGTATTACATTTCCTACCATAAAGAATTTCAAAAGGACTAATTTTGGCCGATGAATGATAATGATTATTATAAGCAAATTCTGCTAAGTGCAAGTAGTCTTCCCACTTACCAGGCTGATCCTTAACATACATTCTTAATAAATCTTCTAAAACTTGATTTACCTTTTTTGTCTGTCCATCCGTCTGTGGATGAAATGTTGTACTGAAATTTAAAGTTGTATTCAACCCCTTAAACAGTGACCTCCAGAAGTTTCCTGTAAAATTCGAGTCACGATATGAAATTATTACTTTTGGTATTCCATGTAGTCTAAAAATCTGTTTCATAAAGATCTCTGCAATATCTGGAGCTTTATGAGTAGTCTTTACGGGTATGAAATGTGCTGCCTTGCTGAGTTTGTCCACTACCACCATGATAGAATCATGTTGTTTCTTATTTTTAGGTAATCCAGTAATAAAGTCTATGCTGATCACTTCTCATTTCCAACTTGGTACTGATAACGATTGCAACAATCCAGCAGGATGTTGGTGTTCAACCTTCACTTTTTGACAATCCAAACATTTAGCTATGTACTCTGCTACTTCATCCTTCATTCTGGGCCAATAATATTCTTTTCTCAACATGGTAATGGTCTTTTGATAACCTAGATGACCATAATAGTGACTTTTACGCATCTCATTTAATATCAGAAATTTTATTTCTAGTATGTCTGGTACATACAATCTGTTTTTATACAGTAATAAACCGTTTTCCTTCATGCTGTAATCTGCCATATAATTTTCAGAACTGTTGTTTGCTGTATTTTCCTTCATTTTTCTGTATTCTTCATCTGTTTCACTCTTTTCCAGAATCTAATTTTCCAAATCAGTTGAATAAGTATTGATTGCTGAAATAAAATTTAGTTTTGCCTTATTACTCAAGGCATCTGCAACCTTGTTCTCTTTTCCTTTAATATGCTGAATTTTGAAATCATACTCACTTAAGAACGTCAACCATCTAGCTTGTCTAGCGTTTAGGTTTGTTTGATCTAATAAATATTTCAGACCCATGTTATCTATCAATAATGTAAATTTCCTGCCAATAAGGTGGTGACACCACATTTTTAAGGCATGAATAACTGCCAATAACTCTAAATCATAGGTAGAGTAGTTCTTTTCATGTACTTTCAGCTTTCTAGATTCATATGCCACCGCATGCCCTTCCTGTGTCAGGACTTCGCTGAGTTCGTCATTGCATGCGTCTGTACAAACTACAAAATCCTTGTTGGGGTCTGTTATCCTCAAGATAGGTGTTGTCGTCAATAGTTCCTTTAATTTCTTAAAACAATCAGAACATTTATGATCCCAAATAAATTTCTTCCCTTTCTTCTACAAGGAAGTTATGGGGTTGGAATTTTTTGAAAAATTCTCTATAAACTTTCTGTAATACCTATTAATGCCCATAAATGATCTTACATCCGACAAATCTTTAGGAACCGGCCAGTCATTAATGGCCCTTATCTTGTCGGGGTCAACCGAGATTCCTTCTGCCGAAATTATGTGTCCTAGGTACTGAATTTTGTCTTTGTGGAAGTCACGCTTACTAAAATTGGCGTATAGTTGATGATCTTTTAGAACTTGTAAGATAATCCGTAAATGTTCATCATGATCTTCTTTACTTTTTGAATACACTAAAATGTCGTCTATAAACACAACAACAAACTTGTCTAAGTATTTATGTAGAATATTATTCATCAGACACATAAATGCAGCCGAGGCATTAGTCAAGCCAAATGGCATGACTACGAACTCGTAATGTCCATACTGAGTTCGGAAAGCTGTCTTGAAAATATCTTCATCCTTAACCCGTAATTGATGATATCATGATCTTAGATCAATCTTCGAAAATATTGTTGCTCCACGTAGCTGATCAAATAGATCATCTATGCGGGGCAACGGATACCTATTCTTGATTGTCATTTTATTAAGCTGGCGATAATCTATGGACAGTCTCAAGGTTCCGTCTTTCTTCTTAACAAAGATGACTGGTGCTCCCCAAGGAGACACACTGGGTCTAATATACTTCTTGTCAATAAGTTCCTTCAATTATGATTTTAATTCGTTTAACTCCAATATGTTCATTTTGTACGGAGCTTTAAAATTTGGTACTGCTCCTGGTATTAACTCTATGGTAAAATATAAATCTCTTTTGGGAGGTAGTCCTGGAATCTCCTTAGGAAATACATCCTTAAAATCCTTTAGGATAGGTATGTCCTCTAATTTCAGTTTGTCCTCTTTTTCCATAAACTCATCATTTACCACGTTTACTGCAAACATCTGGAATCCTTTCCTAACTTCCCTCTTAACTTGCATGTCGAAATCTGTCTAAGGGTTACTTTCCTTGGGATGCCTTTTATTTCTACAGTTTTCCCTTCGTCATTTAAACATGTAAAACTTTTTCCATAAGTCCAGGATGACATGATGGGATTCTAACCAGTCCATCCCAACTATAATATCATAAGATCCTAAAGGTAGAATATTCAACTTGATTTGTGTTTGTAAATGATTCATGGACAAAACACATTTTTTTATAAAATCTAATACTTTTCTCTTTGTTCTAGTTGCTAGTCTAACTAGCCAAGATTTACTAAACTTTTCAATTTTCAATTTAAGACTTTCCACAATGTCTGGTGATATATAACTTAAGTTAGCACCTGGATCAATTAAAACAGTAACATGATGATCATGTAGCATACCTTCAATCTCTACCATGCATATTTGATGATCTGTTTGCATGTTGTCAAGTGCTGCATTGATTTTGGGCATTTCCCTCGCCACATCTCCAACAGTAGGTTCAGTCTGAATAGAGTTGATGTTGTTAGTCTTTCGCTTCCTCAAGGGACATTCCGATGTGTAATGAGGACCTTGACATTCAAAACATTTGATAGGTGCCTTTGGCTCACTAGTTCTGGCATTATTAGGTGCATTTCTGGGTGCTATAGAATTCTGCTGTGAATTGTTTTTGGATTTGTTCCCTTGGGAATTCCGATTCTGAAAATTCTTCCTTTCGAACCTGGAATTTCCACTGAATCTGAAATTTTTTCGTTTATGCTCAAAGTTGCTGGGCTTATGACTCTTCCAATTTGACATTCCCTCTCTTTTCCGATTTGTGTCATAACAGAAAATTGCCTTTCTCATTGCCTCTTCCAAGGTCTTAGGACTGTCATACTCGATTCTGTCCTTAATATTGAAAGGTAAACAGCTCAAGTACCTTTGAATTTTCGGTTTCTCTTCTATGAGGTATGGTACATATCTTAGTAAGTTCAGAAACTTACTATTCATTTCCTTCATGTTCATACCTCCTAGCTTCAAATCGTAGAACTCTTTGGATTTTTCTTCATAGTACTGTTCAGACAAGTACTTCTTTTTAAAGTATCGCTTAAAGGTACTCCAGCTTACATCTTTATCTTTGATGCTCTTTACTCTTTTGATGTCCTGCCACCAAATGTACGCTTTTCCGGTCAAGTTATATATAGCCATTTTTGCCTTCAAAGAATCTAAATATTTATAAATCTGGAAGTATTTCTTCATACCGGACAGCCAAGATTCAGCTGTCTCGCCCTTCTTAGTTTCTCCATTGAAATTTGGAGGTCTAATCTTTTTGAACTCCCCAGAAATCTGCTCATATTCCTTATGATTTTTCCTTCTGGGTTTGAAATCTCCTTCACTGCTATCACTAGTGTAATTACGTTTCTTTCTGCGTGTTTCAATAGCATCTCCTGATGAGGTTGAACTATTATTCACCTGACTAGTTTTCATTCTCTTATTTTTATCAGCATGAGGCAGATCCTCAAATTTGGAAATATCTTCATTATCTTTCTTTTGTTCCTCAGTTTGGCTCTGTTCATATAGCACTTGGTTTAATTGTTCTTGTGCTGGCATAATCCTTTCATTGTGTTGTTTCACTGATCTGATTTCTACTTTTAATTCATTAAAGTCACGTAACAGTTCTGATGAACTGTTATTTAGTTCACCGTGCCCTTCTTCTACATAGTGCTGTCTCGAGCTGTGATTGTTTGGCTGAAATTTGTCACCTAATTGTTTAGCTGAGTTCTCCATACTTGCAACTGAAAATAATTTCTGAAATAACATAATAATTAAATTTTCAAGTTAGTACAATTTTCTGCTGTATAAAATTCTTCTATTGCGTGTTTTTGGACCTCTTTCAAGCCTAGAGTTCGAATCTGAGTTCTAATACCACATGTAACATCCTGAATTTTCATAAAAAATTGAAATTTTTGATAACAACATTAATTACGATAATTATAATTGCGGAATAATATTTGTTGATTTCAACAGCATTAAATAAAAAGTTGTTAGTACTAAACATGATTTAATTTCTGTTTAGCAACAATATGACAATGACAGATGTAACACATAATTAGCAAATCACAAATGAGCTTAATAGGTCGGAAATATGATGTGACACTTTTCTTTTGCAATGATACTGATAGTTTGACTTTGCTGCATAAGGGTGTCCTACGAGGTACCCTGGAGCTTACTTAGCTACAACGCTAAAGCATATTGAATGTCCTATGTGCAGACAACAGGTAAGAAGTTTCATGGCTGCGTAGAAACAAAGTACGTGTATAGTTCAATTTCAACGTCATAATTAAATAAAATGTTAGAATTCTATTGCGATCCACCATAAGTATGCAGGTATGGATTTCATAGCTATAATTACTATTTTTAGATGTTGTCTTACAACTCCACAATGTTTAGAACAAAGTCCTCTATGTATGTCATCATGCTTATAGTTTTGTCGCTGTGATTCTTGTCGTTATTGTAGCTGGCTTAACGTCATCTTAAAATAATTGTTTATCTTCCCATTACTAATGTAATAAATGTATCGCAAAAATTGTTAAACGTTTGTAAAGTGAGAAGATGGTAAGAACTCATAGCATTCAGTTAGTCTTCATGCTAAATTTATATCATTATATCCATTGAATGTCTACTATACAAACCCTTTTAATTTTATAACTGTGATAATAGAAATTGCTTGGTCGCAATCGTTGTTACAACGATAGTGTTTAATTCTCTTATGTATGAACTACATTAATCGTAATTCTATAAAGGTTTAACTAGACTTGATACTTGTGAGCTTCTAAGGGCATATATAAAGTGTCATTGCATATATGTGAACTATGTCAATTTTTATGACCAAGGTTGTACTAATACTATTCCATAAACCATATTTCTAAAAACTATAACACTTACCTTTGATAATATATAAACTTTGAAAAGTTGTCCTATATAACCACATGATTCTATAATACGACCTATCTTGGAACTATGTAATCGTTGGTTGATATAACACTATAATGAATGTCATGGAATGTAACTTAGATCCCATACGAACTTAGGATTCGACTTAACATAACATATAATGTTATAATGTCATGTATTAGGGTTTGAAATTATAACGTTGGGAAAATAACACTGACATGCAATAAATTGTGATGGACAGGTTGATGGTTACAAGTGATATGAATCGGTGTTGGTGAATGTGATACATGCCTGCATTAATGGCCACCCATAAGGTATGTGTGACGGGGATTCAACAAGTCTCCACGAAAGTGCAAACTTAAGCATGTGATGACTATAATAGTGCCATGTAATAAATCTTCGTTGAAGGTCCTCCGAGCTGGCTGTCAATGCACCCATCATAAGTTAGACGTGGTAATGCCATGCTATGGCAATGAATGAGCAATTAAGTGTTGGTTGTTCGCTCCAATGCAAAGAGTGCTAGCATGATTTCGATTGTTGATCAACTTTGATTTTCTTCGTTGGATCAAACTCTAACATTGCGTCGGGTGTTGGGTTGATAGAAGTTATTGTGTTCTATGTTTTTGTTAGTATTTCGGACTGTTAGGGCCGACAGGATGCCAAAAATTTGGTTTAGGAAGTTGTATGAGGTTTCGACTTCGAGACCTACTGGTTTGGAAAGGTTGTAGGTTCCTTCCTTCTGTAATAGGGTCGTGTTAACAGCTTGATTCCCTAGTTGAAGTGTCAATGGTTGATAGTTTTTGGAACTTTTCGTTTTAGTTTGAGTGAAAGATACACCCTAGTGTAAATAGACAGAGGGTTTTCCTGTCTCGTCTACAGCGTGGAAAATCATCGTTTGACTGGTGAAAGTGGAAAGCTTTGGTCGCTTACAAAAAGGTAAACATTCTTATAGAGAAATAGCGATTTTCTATGTTGCATTTTGTTTTCCAGTTTGAAAAGTTTTAGTTGTCTAAATCCAAATGATTGTCTTGTTAGTTGCAGGTTGTGAAGGAATGGTTCGAGCAAGGGTTTGGAAAGAAAGGCGTGCTTCCAAAATGGTAAGCTTCGGGTCTTCCAAAACCCTCGTAGGTGCTCTCCGTCTATGTGTTGAAGTGGTTTCAAGGGATGAGTGGCCAGTTCCTCACCATGCCTCATCGTTGTCTTCAGTTGGAAAAACTTAAAACACTTCTTTTGTTAATCGAATGGTGTCTGTACAGGGCTGCGGCCTTCATTTTGTTTGCATGATACTAAATCATTTGACTATGATGTCTATCTTGTCGAACTGTGGGTTATAAGCTCGTCAGAACAGAGGGTTCTTTGTATTTGATTGGAAATGTTTAAAGTTTGGGTTTAAACCCTATGCATTTTCATTTGGAAACATGTTGTAATTGTTTTTGCTTTTGAGAACATCATTTATCCTTCATTAAGTTGGAACCTGTAATGGTGTAAACAATTGAGCACAACCTGCTATTTAAGTTATAAAAAGATGAGTAGAGCCGAGGCTCGTTTATAGTGAAAACAATCTTTTTCTTCTTGACAATGATAATGTAAGCTATTTATTTCTGTGTAAAAATGTCTATGTTATGGGTTTGAGTGTTGTAGGTAGATATTGGGACTTTCGAGATAGGTCAGGTTTTAAATGATTTTCGTGGATGGTAACTCTGTAAATCTGTAACGATGTAATTTTTTTGGTGTTTGAAAAGAAATAGAATAGGGTCACGCTGAATTCTAGTTTCGTTCTAGAATCGTAAAAGATATTATCTATGTAACTTCTAAAGAAAAACTCTGGTGTTGACTAGGGTTTGTATTGTAATTTAAATGTGGATGTACAATCGTGTCATGTTTCTGTTGATAATAATAATAGAAACTTGGAAATGTAATCTAGGGTTTTTACAGTTGATATGATACTACGTTTTAGTGCATAAATGCAGTTTGTAATATAATAGATATTACAATACTTCAGAATGAATAATACATACATTTTGTAAAGCGAACGATAAGTGAATAATACATACATTTCCTTTGATTTTAGTTCTGTTAATACTTGTATGAATATAGAAATTATTCTACCTATTATTTAGTGATCAAAACCACAATGTGTGTTTTGAAAAGTGTATTGACTGCGATTTATAATTTACATTACTAGTCTACACCTTTATCTATTTATAGCAAAACTCTTTACAATGTAGACATGATATGATGTAAGGAAACTTGAATTTCATTTGTTTCTTATGTGCATAATAGAGATATGAGTTTACAATATATTTGTACAGGAAATTAAACAATGTTTGTCTAAACTGGAAATAATGAAATAATCTATAATATTTAGTTTTTGTACAAAACTTTCTACTATTACTAACTATAGGATAGAACTGATAAACATATATTTACTATCTTAATCTGTCGAATTCAATGGCAAATTGCCTATTCTGTGTTCTATTCTTAATTTGCGTATCTATACTAGAGTACGATGCATAAAACAACATGTGGAAAAATATAGATATTGGTTTATAAATTCCAATTCATCATTAAACTTTAACATTCAGACTTTAAACAAATTTAGAATTAGATTCTTTTTCGAAATAGAAAATACAAATTACTAATTATATAGAGCAAAACTACCAGCTGAGATAAAGTAGAAAATTTATAAAACCTAGGTAAATCTGTAGGGCAACAAACAGCCCAAGAAGACTGTTCCACCCAACCAATTCCTGAAAGCAGTCAAGTACTTGCCTTAGGACCCCCGAGCTTGTTCACTGAACCACCAGGAGGAAGAAACTCTAGGAATTAGGATCTCCACTTGCAGTAGCACTAACTGTTGAATCTTCAAGAACTAGGAGTCCAATAGACCTGCACCAGTATCTATGGTTCTTCTCAGCAATATGCAGACTTAATATTGCACTCACAACTAGCCTCCCTATTCAAATCTCTCAGTGATCACCTGATGCACATGAGGAAATATTTCTGCAGAAAATATTGTGTAAGAGCTGCCTGCTCAATTCGAATTTGCCTTTTGTAGGCTGCCTAAGCCTTTTTAGATGTTACTGGGTCATTAAATGAGCTGCCTGCTCACTCCCTCCACCTAGGGGATAATGCCACATTATTAGGGGTATTTGTCCCATAACCAACAGCTAGTGGTGTGATGCAATTGTTGCCATCTGTCCCGTACTTTCCAACAACTTCCATTCCTCCTAGTGGGTCAGTGAACACTCATTTAACAGTCCCCTTGGGTTTTTGTATCCTAATTAATTTATTTAAATAATAATATTTAGTAATTACATTCATCCTTGATCAAAACTGATCATAACTACAAAACTTTGGAATTAAATTTAACATAAGTATTTTGCAAATAAAATAATAATTTTTAGAAATTTGGGTAGGTGACAGTCCTCTCCTTTGCATATGTTGCACCATATTCTAGATCTTCTGATAGCTAATAATCTGATGGATCTTTGCGTAAATTCTAATTTTTCTTCTAGTCTTTTGTTAGTTAACATAGTCAATCCATCGTCGTTGGATTCTATCTATTGTGCTTTTTTATGTGAATCTTCATATGTATTATTGATTACTCTCCCCTTCCATCAATTCGAAATGGGGAATATTGGCTGCCAATCCCCTTGTGCACCATATTGGAGGCTATTTTTAGCCCTAACATGTCATATATGTCATATGTCAGCAATCAGGTCTGAAATTTGTCATAAGTGTCATAGAATCTTCATCATTGTTGTCATAGGAGTTAGGGAATCTAGCTCCAAGTGTCACAATTCTTCTAAGACGCCTCTTCCTCTTCCATGGGAGTTTCTCTTCCACTCCAATTCAACCTTACATGATTCATTCCATGAATATACCTATTCAACTCCCCCAAGTATGCTACCTTTCATGTTGAACTCAAATTGGTGAGAGAATAATGCCAAGTGTAGTGGAGAATATTGCCATATGTGGGTCCCACAACTTCTTATGTGCCCTCATGATCCAATGCCACATTATTTTATTTTTATTATTATTTATTTGACCCATTTAATGTGAATTGGTAATTCTAAGGTCATTTTGGGTTTTGTAGCTCCCTTATTCCAACTTTTAATGCTTCCACCCCCAACCTAGGGAACTAGTAATTTTCCTCCATGATAGTTCATTTGGATGGGTATATTACAAACTTTAAATTGGGAATTTATCTTAATGTGACCCACCTTATCCATTTGGATGTAATTTTACATTATTAGTAACTTGGACATCATTCTTGGAAATCATTTGACCCTTAGCATCAATTTGACAAACTATCATGAATATGGCCAAGGGGCTTGGGCCATTGTGACCCAATGAAAAAATTGGGGACATGACAAATCCTCCCCTCCCAATATTGATTTTCCTCGAGCAATTTCAAACATGGATGTTGAAGAACCTGCTTTCTTTCCAAAAGTCTGCTTCCAAAACTTCTCTTCTAAAACTTTGAGTAGTTGCACTCATGCACTACAATTGTGTGTTTCCGAAAGAAATGAGATGAGGGTTTTCTTTTTCATATTGATATCCCCTATTAAATCATCACTAAACACCAAAATATTAATTAAATCCATCAATTTTTTTTTGCACAATTACTCTTTACCTCTTTCATATTTTGGAAACCCTTTCTAATACCACTATATAATTCTTTGAAGTTGCCACTGAGTTTCCCAACTTTGATTGTTTGAGATTCCATGAAGATTTTAGAGAGTAACCACCATGCTTGCTGCTGTACTACTCTGATTACAATAACCTTATTAAGTGGGGACCCAATCTCCCATACTACTTGTGTCCCTAGAAATTTGAAACCAATGAGACTAAAATTTATCCCAGGGTCCCATTGCTTGTATTGCACTCCAATAATTAGGAGTGCTCTCCAACCCATACCATCAGGAAAGAGAATTCCTGGATCCCATTTCCTTGTATGAATTCTTCCAAACATCATAAGTACAAAATATAGATCATCAAATTACATAACAATATAATAAAAATGTACATCAAGGAGGTGCCTCATCAAAGAATCATGAAAGTGCTTGTACCTCCAAGTAAGTAGACCACCATTTTCCAAGTTCCTACAAGCATCAAGTGACAAATAAAATCTACTCCGATGACATAGTTGAGGATCCCATGCATTATAATGCTGCTCCAAAAGGATGTAAGATGCATCAAAATAATCAGCCTTGTGTTCTTTCATCCAAGAAGTGAACGAATAATCTCCAATAAAATTTGAACCAAGTAGGGAACAAAGAAAACAATGAGCCTTCAAGGGGCTCACAGAAGTACCATTTGTGCCTCCATGAATATGTGTATGATCAAGAAATAACAAAGGATTTTGCTGCAAATAAGAATTTTCTCCAACTATATATCTCTTCACCCAAGTATTGGATGAAGTTTCTCCAACATCAATTGAACTAAGCAAGGAGAAAGGAAAATCATGAGTCTTCAAGTGAATCAAGTGAACATCATAAGTGCATCCATGTATATGTGCATCATCAAGAAATAACAAAGGATGTTGTTGCCAATAAGAATTTGATCCAATCATTGTTGACACGGTTCTGTCGACAGGGGTTCACTTTGCACTACTGTCAACAAACAACAACCAGACACCCTTAAGCATCAGCCCGGAAAGGTTTTACCCTTTCCAGCAACACCCACAGACCGAGTGAGGTCTCACCCGAGATGTTCAAGGGGACTGTAGGAACCAAGTTTCCGCAGTAGGGAGAGAACATGTGCTAACTCTTACTCAGTCATTACAGAAACCAAAGATCTGTCTTCGCATTATACTAACAAATGACACATATATTCGACATCCGTATCAACAACATCTAAATGACATTTGGATTAACTAGCATCACAGATTAATCAACAGAGTAACAAAACCTTAAACACATCACATCATTTAGAGAACATTCATCATTTATAACATGGTGACACAAATATAAACATAGAATAGAGACATAATCGAACATCCTCATGCATTAGCTCATCTCAAAATCTGCAGTACAACCTTCGCAACAACAGTTCCAAGCGACTTAACATGAATCCATGTATACAGAGCTAAACTTGCCGAAAGCACAAAAATACATAGATGGAAGACATCACTATCTACAATCGATGCTCCGATTGATTCCTATCTATTACAATTTGTGTTTATATTTATATACACCTAAAGCGGCTACAAAATGGTCCACGTGACCAAATCTAACTAACTTTGACCAAAACTTGCACTTTCGTCGGCCTCTTATCCTTCACGAATGGTCCTTTCTTCTGTTGATGACCCTTCTGTCGTTGTCGGCTTCCTCATTTCATGTGCTCTAACCCTATGCCAACAATCCCCCAACACAAACTTGTGTCTCACCCTCGAGCCACCTCAGCTGGACACCTCTGGTGCATTCACTTTTTGTCTGAAGTCGTTGTTTGCGTCTTTGATCTGATTGACCACTTCCTTTGTTCATACTTTGAGTTGTGCATAGTTTTCTACTTATCTGTTGCACTTGCTCCAGTTGTTTCTTGACCTGTGTCATTACTGCCATTGCTTTTACTGCCAGTAGTTCTTCCTTTTTTTGTAACTCGTCGAGGTGTGTAGTCCTCCTTTGCTTCCTTTCATTTGCCTTAGTTACCCGATACTACATTTCTTTCAATTTCGCAGCCTTCATCATTTGTGTGAGTAAGGGAATCGCTCTAAGAGATCCCTTCAAGGACTCCAATTGTGTCTCTGCCTCGCTAAGTTGTGCATTTAGTTGACTCAGTTGTTCATCTTGAACTAAACTTCCCCAAAATTCTATGACACCCTCTGCAATTGTCTGGGCTGTCTTTTACATTTCCGTGATCTCCGTCACAGCTTCCTTGATTGCATTCTTTCTACCTTGAATCTTCTCTGGTGGTGTGCTGGGTACCAACCTTTCCTGCAGGGCTTCATTTTCCTTTTGTAGTTCTGTGATAACCACTCCCAGTCATATCTCCTTTGCCTCAGGTAAATTATCTTTATCTACTTCTGGTACTTCTTCGCATGCAATTGAAAGTGCATGTTCCAACCTTTTCCTATCTTCAATAGCCTTTATGGCATCTTTCAGAATTACTTCTTTTTCTTCTTGTAGGTGTTGAACTTCCGCCTTAGTGTTCCACACCTGTTGTTTATACTGTTTCATTCGATCATGTGTTGTTTCTTCGCATTCCAAATTTCTTCTCTTGCTGCTATCTGAATTTGTTGTAGTGACAGTATTGGAAAGATGTTGAAATCTACCATGATTTGGTTGTGCTTTCTTAACTCCACATCCAACTGTTCCGCTTCTAATGTTATAACCCGCGATAGGATTTCCACTAACCTTGGTTTCATGCCGATGTCCACCTTGGTTCTTTGTACTAAGATACTGGGTCACGCCTTATCTTGTTGGAGTCTTGTCTCAGCCATTGCATCTGTTAATACTTCCAATAGTTGCGATACGATGTTGAAGAAGTCGGCCGCATGCTAAGTGGATTTCTCCCGGTTGTCTTCCACCACTTTTGTTATTTGCTGTATGAGTCTGTCCATCCGGTCTTGAGGGATACCAATAGATGTGCTCCCTTGGCCCTTTTCAAACCGAAACTGTGTCCTTGCTTCCTCGCGTTTTGCCTCAACATCAGAGTCTGTTCATGTTGCATTCGATGCTCCATCATGGCTAATGGTGCATGAGTGTTGTTCTTCTTCCGCATTGTCATATTCTCTTGCATCTTCTTGGCCACTGTCTTTGTCGTCTTCTAATGGTTTTCATTCAGTTGCTGACTGCCCTTTTTCCAGATCTGACAGCTCCTCCTGTGCTACTGGTATTTTCCATTCTTGAGGCCATTCATCTATTATAGTATCCAATTCTTCATTTTTCAATGTTTACTATCTCTCCATCCACTGTTTTCTTGGGTCTACGCGCGCTTGTATCTTGATGACTTGCGGTATGTTTGATAGTCTTGCAACTCGCCGATGCTTTTTCACTGCTTCCTTTGTTATTCGCAGAATCTTCTCTGCATCGTTCTTCAGCATTTCGATGCAGATATAAAAAATGATAATATTAGTCTTTATCCACTCCTTGTCGGTGATCACCCATAAGTTTTGGTATCGTGCACCTTGGCATACTCGACTACTGGTGTGGTCATCACTTGGTATTCCATTGGTTCCTTCCAGGAAACCATCGCAATTAGAATCAGCAGCTAGGAATATGTGAATGGTTTTCTGTGTTCCTGCACAAGCATTGCATCCTCTACTAGCTCATTCACTAGGAACAATGACCAATTCATCTGGATCCCTATGGCACATTTTTCCGTGGAGGCAATCACCCCTGATGCACACTGGTTCGAGAAATTCTTTCTTCCCATCTTGATGGCTAACAGTCTTGCTGCGACCCTTACCACCTGGTCATTGATGGTGTCTATTTTGTATCCTCGAGTGTCCTTCTCCACCCCATTCTTTGCTTTCAATTTTTCTGCTAAGCACTTGCCATTATCTTTGCACTTGAAATACTGTGAAGGGTCTTCCCCGTTCTTATGTAACCCTATTATCTACGCTATCAAATCAACCTTCACTGGGATCTTTTCACCTAGCCATGAATAACCTTCTTGAAAACAAGCAAGGAGCTGCTTCATGTGGGCGTTCACTTCGACCCCTTCCAAAATGTGGCATTTGGGTCAGATTCATCAGACCTGACTGCTCTAGTTCTAACGCCCATTGTGCAGTCTACCACGTGACTGGACCATTCTCGCCATGCTTTACATGATCGTATGTCACAATCATGCATTCTGGTTGTAGTAATACATCGCGGTCGTTATATTGTAGATTTCGCAGCTACAGTATGATACTCCCCATTTTGCAGACCCCCTTTGAGACCGTCGGTTCCTTGATGGTATAACTGGCATTTTCCCGATCCTGACAACTACCGCTCTTGTTGTGGTCGGTCTTGCTGGTCTTCCACTTGCTATTGTTTCTTCCTCTATGACAACTGATGTGCCCACCCCTCCTACTGCTGTGCTCCAATGGCTCGGCTTCGGTCTCCGCTATGAGCAGGCCGGATGAGTAGCATTTCTCTTTTTCCTAAATCATATTCCAGACGTGATCTCTGGTTTCCCAGGCATGATCGGCGTTGGCTGTGGGCGTTCTTCAGTGCTTGTGCACAAAATGTACACTGCCATACGATACCTTGCAGGTTCTTGCTTAACACACAATGCGTTGAACTGTCCCCTTGCCCTGCATTTATAGTTTTGATTTGCCGCGTCCTATCCATCTTGTCGATTTTGGACAATCATTACCAAATCCAAAACTAATTTACCAAATCCTCCACATGCGTCGCCTATTAATTGTTTTCTCCGTCGTCCGTCGTAGCTTAACTGCTGCATTTATGATTGGATTTGACCCTTTCATGTCATGTAATCCATCGACAGATGCCGAACCTTGCCACTTGTTATACCTCAAAGTTACACTTCGAACCCTAGTGTCGTATCTTTGTACCATGTGACCCAACGACACTTCTCCCTAATGACCGTCACACATTATTAGCTCACTCCTTGGTCTCATCTGGACACCCAGGAGAAAAATACATTGACTGAATGCCAAGACATAACCTCATCTGCCACGTGTCACAACAACAACTCCATCTACATAGATTTTCGTGCCCTGCACATCTGCTGTGGCGCAAAAATTAGGGTTTTCATGCCTTGCACTTCCCCTAGGGCGCGAAAATGTTGCATTATGCTCAAGCCTAGGGGTGCGAAAATCCCTTTTTATCCTTTTTCCATGGATCATGGATCCCATCCTTCGAGATATTTTCTTGGGATTATCAGCTCTGATTCGATCCCAACCCCCTCTCCCTATTTAGTTTGCCTGATCCACTAAACACTCATTTGATCCACTTTACTCTCCTTATGGTTAACCCTTCCAAACACTATAAAGGAGAGGCCTTCCATGAGCCAAGGGAGGACTACTTGGGGCATCGAACCTATGGTATTGAGACTTTTGCAGAGATAGCTAGAGGAAGAACTTGGAGCTGAAAGTTGGCTTGGACATCAAGCAACCATTGTAAGCATTTTCAAGTTGCAATAAAGATAACTTGTCTTGTTTCCCAAATTATGTGTGTTGATTTTGATTTAATTACATAATTTGTAACTAGCTAGATTTGGATTCTAACTTGTGATTCAAGGTACTTGGAGAATTGCATATGCTTGTATATTGTCTGATCTTAACATGTTCATCGCAGGGACTTCGAGATCTGGACTACAAGCGAGACAAACATCATAGTTAAATGTCAACCATCCTCTCTCACCTTCTTCAATACTGAAATCTTGAAAATATTGTTTGATCTAGGATTCAAGATCGTATTTGTTCTATTTTTGTCTTAGATTAGAGTCAGTTTATCCTGCTTTAACCTAAGAGGGCTTCTTTCTATCCGCAGGAAGAAATCTGTACAACAAAAACTGGCGACTCCACTGGTTTGAACCCCTTTGTTTTGAGTTTTTCACTTTCATCCATTCGTGATTGTGATTTTGCTCTCCCTTCAAACCAGTTGTGAAAGTTTGTCTTTTAGACCCTCATTCACTCCCCTCCTCTGTGCATCAGACCTCTGTTTGTGCATATATGAGTCCTCTAGGTTGGAAAACCCTGGAAAAGTAAAAATATTTCCTTAAACTCCCGCCTTTATCCTCCTTCTGATCATTTTCGTGCCCCTTACACTGCCTACGGAACGAAAATTACCATATTTTCGCTACCCAGCCTCTCTCTAGACTGCGAAAATTACCAGTTATCGCGTCTGGGCTGCTTGCAGACCCAAGAAAATATCTGTAAAGAGAGAATTTTTTTAAGTTCGCTTGGTTACCTTTAGTCAAGTTCTAGTTTCTCTGTTTCTGATTTCTGTTCTGATATTTATCAGACTCCTGTAACCCACCCAGCTACAGTACATCACTTGCACTTCATCTTTTGAAGTTTTTAGTCCTTGCTTGGTCTCAAAAACTCTTTGGTAGACACATTGGACATTTTTGGGTCTTAGGTCACTGTTCTAGCCATACCTACTTACTCATTACCTTTTACATCTTGTCTGCACTTTCCTTTTGTCACTCTTGAGCAAAGTTGCAAGTGTTTTGTGGTTTGTTTTGTTTATTTTCGAGCTTGGATTTTTGTGTTTTGTGGCATTTTAGCCAATCTGATCACCTCCTTATCATTCTTGCATTTGATTGGTCCTTTCAAGATAGTCAATTTTATTTACTATTTGTGAACTTCCTTGATTATATTATTGCCAATACTATATTGTTCCTATAGCAATAGCTTTCCATCCTTGTTATTAAAAATCAATATTGGAAGACTTTTTGGAACATGTCTTGTTTTTGTTAAAAAGATCAAGTTCATAATCTTGCATTTAGGAAGTGAATCGTTTTTCATTTCTTGTCACATAATATTACTCATTAGAAGTAGAATCCGTTGTATATCAGTTTCATCTTGAAAGTAGTTGCATTAGTTTGGCTTATTCAAAAAAGAAAACAAATTTTTTGGAGTGTTTTTTTCATTTCTTTGAAAAATTTATGCTTGCATTGTGATCGAAGAACTCTCTCTTTGCTTTAGCTAGAATTCATCGAATAGAAAGGCTCATTTTGATTCGTATTCATTTGCATGGTTTGAGTCATCATAACACCACAAGTTGCACTCTCACCACCCGATTGAGTAATACAACCATTAAAATTTACGCTCCCTAACTCAACACACTTTAACCTCGCTTGAGGAGGAAAAGAATTTGGTAGTTAGGTAGGACATCGGGGATAAGAATCCAAACAATTCCCCCTTTTCATTTTTCATTTAAGACATAGTTTTTGTCCTGTAGGGTGCTAAAATCCTCTTGTATTTGTTGACATGGTCATCGACCAGTTTGTGGAGGGGCCTCCCGTTTTTTCGGGGGTTAAGCCGTGAGGATTGATTCCGGATGGACTTTGTGGAATGCCGCACTCCACTTAGCGCCTAAGGCATATCTATCCATTGTATTCCTTGTACTCTACCGTATTGGTGATACAGGGGTGATAAGACAGAAGTGCTGAAAAACTTCTCCGACGTGTCATGAACAGCATAGCTTAGTGACTTTTCTTCTAGGGCTCTTTTACCCAGGATCTCTTTCGGTAGAGGGATACCCTTCCATTATTGGTCTCTCATTTTGTATTGTTCGAATTGGATTTCATCACCTTCTGAAGGATACAACTTGTTGAGGTCTCCAGCTCTTAGTTATGAGGTTTTGCTTGCTATTTCATCTTCTTAGAGGGTCATTTTTCTTTTTAGTGTTGCTTGTTGGCATTCTGGCCACCTTTGTTTCAACTCGCTTACTGTGACGCTGGTTTCAGTATAGTTTTTTTAGCTTGATTTTTTGGCTTGCGAGCCTTGTCTTTTTCTACCTCCCCTTTTGCACACTCGGTTGCTTTAGGGTTTTCGAGTTCTTTTTTCACGAGACTGTCCCCAAAATGTGTTATCCCATCACCATGGTTGATCAAAGATGATCACGGAGACAACAGGGGAGAAGCCTTGATCCACCACCATGGACTATTGGTCCGCATACACCACGCATTCCTGCCCCTTCCTGCTGTGGAGCTGGTCAGGGGGCCGTTCCACCACCTGTCAGTACTACGTCTCCAGCTGCTTCTGTACCCATAGATCATGGCGTTGTTTCAGAACCTATTCTAGTCACTCAAACATGTAGTACATCTAGGATTCATGCCATACCACAACCCACTGTCGTTCCCGAAATTCCTACCACAGTGGGTACCACATTAGCTACACAATTTAGTACCTCACATGATGTTATATCGGAGAACCTCACCCTCCCAGAGACTAGCACTATACCACAAGTTGACACATTCTACGATGTCCCTAAAGGGCACATTGAAACTATTGAAGGATTTGATGAAGACACAGACTTTATCGCTATCCCTGGTTGGTACGTTGAAATTATCGAAGAAACTGAACTCCCATGCCCTCATATTCCTGATTTTGTCTATCCGACTGCACAGTTGGAACCTCCACCTGCTACCACTACCTCATCAGGAACCCATACTTATGAGACAGGCTCTTCTAGCAGCGTCCCACTCAGTTTGTCCTTCCCTAATCTCCCTTCAGGACCCGAGATAATGGCGTCCATCAAATCCAACATGGTTAGTATAGCTAACTCTCCCTTAGCATCGAAACAGTTCAGACATGATAAAGCTGAAATGCTTACATCAGCTTCTCAATATCCCCCTGCGTGCACTGCTCAAACGACCAATCCTCCTGTTCACCGAGTTCGCCTACCTCGATCTAGCACCGAATACGGTGTATCATTCATAGATCGGCATGGACCCTCAGACTAGACCATACCAGAACTTCTTCTGGACCCCGACAGGACAGCTCAGATCTTTGATCCTGCTTCTACTTTATGGGATACCCATCTGGGCCAAGCCCTTGATTATTTTCACAACATTCCTATGGACATGACGCATGATAGTCCTTCATTACTCTCCCTGCACTTATTGTTGAGCCATATGTTCATCTTAACTACAGGGGATGGACCCCGTATGAGGGATAACCCAGTTTTTTCACCGTCACCACCTGGAACTACTCGAAGATCTCCTTCACAAGTCGACACCTTTGGTGTTGTTGGACAGCTTACACTACCACACCCTTCTAGTGTTCTAATTGGAAGCACATCGATCCATACTGTTGCATCGCCTATTCTGACATGAGGTTCATCTTCGGCCACTATTTCTACCATTTCCAGAGGGGTACAATCATCTACTGGAACCATTGATCCCAATAACCAACCTCCTCCGGGAGGATCATCAATCCCGTCCACCGGAGGCCAACCATCTGTTGGAACCATTGGTCCTAGTAACCAACCTCCTCCGACTGGACCTTCCAATCCATCTGCTGGAGGAAAACCGCTCGGTGCCATCCAAAGTGGGGATACTCAAAAAACAGCTCCATCCTTTCCATTGGCTCAAAAGAGCCCACAAATGCAATCTTTTGTAGGGATACCGTTTGTTAACGCCCCAACCGGCACCATTCAGTAGCCTTCAGCATGATCTGCTCAGTGGGGCACATACAATATACATGGCATCGGACAACCTCACATTGGTATCCCAACCAAAACCAATTTTCAAAATCCCTCGTCAGGTACCATCCCTTCTTGGAGACCACAAATCCTGCATAGTGGGGGGTACTCTTTATTCGGAAACTGGAATCAAGTTGGGGGGGAACCTAACCAACATCAATCTTACATTCCCCCTAACTTGAATGTCTGAATCCCTTATCCCACCGCCACGAATTCTCCATGGAACCCACCTTTTAATCAATGTGGGGAAAACATTCCATGGACTCCATTCTTTCAGGCACCCCCTAACACTGGTATGGGAAATCCTCCACCCAATCAAGGTGTTGGAAACATTCCTGGGACACAACAACCCCAAAGAACTATACCCCAATAAGGAGTTGGAAACATTCCTGGGACACAACAACCCCAAGGAACTATACCCCAATAAGGAACGAGAAACATTCCTGGGACACAACAGCCCCAGGCTACTATACCCGTCATCCCCACTTAGCAGAACATTCAACAACCGGCCACTACCATGATTCCGAATCAAATGGTAAATCCTATGATTTCAAACACACAACTGGTTAATCATATGGTCTACTATCCTTAAAATTTCCAACAGTATCCTGCGGGAAATATGTATGGGTACAACACGCAGCACTATGATTTGCAGGGCCCCACATGCATCCCTACACCGTACAATTATTACTCATACCCGCAGCCCAATCGACAACTTCCATTTTTGGACACATTGGATTTTCCTAATTTGTTAAGAATTATTAACGATCCAATATGGCATGAACCCCATTGGCCACCCATCCTGCCCAAACTACCATCGGACATCCCGAAGTTCGATGCCAAGCCTGGGGAAGACCCCAAGAACCACATTATGACTTTCCATCTTTGGTGTTCATCGAACTCATTGATGGATGACTCCATTCGGTTACGGCTCTTCCAGCGCATGCTCATCGGCACGACAAAAAAATGGTACAACAAGCTGCCACAACGCTCCTTGCACGATTTCAATTCCCTGGCTATGCAGTTTTTGACCCATTTCCAGCTCCCCATCCGGTATGAGACTGGAACAGACCTGTTAACTTTGTTGCATCAAACCACTTCCATGCATATATCTGATCATATTCATGAGTGGCGTCGACACTGAAAGTTAATTAAGGCACCCATCCCAGACCAATTACTGGCCGATTGGTTCACGAATTCATTTCTGCCTCCCATTGCCAGGGGTATTGCGATGGGCGGACCTGTCACAGAGGAACAAGAAATTGTTTGTGCTCAGTATACAGATTTGGTATATACCCAATCCAAAACTTTATACAAGATTATTCCTCACACCTCTCGCACCGCTACTAATCCAACCAAACCTGCCTCTGAACCCCCCATTGACGGAATCGTCAGTTCAGTAAAGGCCCAACTTGCAACCAAACCGAGTGGGCAACAAAATACCGTTGCCCCATCTCCAGTTCAGGATACACCCAAAGCTCATACTTCTCCTACTCCCTCCTCTGGGGTGAATGGTGTTCAGTCCTTGTCACAACAATCTGGAGGAAAAAACAAGAATAAAAGAGGAAAATCCAAGAAAACTTCTAACCAACAGGAAAACCCCAAACCGCAACCAACCAACAACGATCCCAAACCACGTCGAAAAGCGAAGTTTCCCTGCCTCATTTGTTAGGAAGATCTATATACACGATACTATCCTTACAAGGATGAAGTAAACAAATTTGTTAAAGGATCTTCTCGCTCTTTAGTACTAACCGATCCTTTCCCCGATTAGCAGCAACAAATGGTTACTCACGATCCCCCATAAGGGGCCAATCCAAACAACCCACCCCATGGATAAATGTCCGCAAACCGCGATATTCATATTATGAGTAATGAGGAATTCCATATATCCACTCGAGCAAGGATTTACGATACCCCTCCAAGTTCAAACAAAACGGAGACAACCTCTAGCAAGACTCCTCCTGAAGATCCTCCCATCTTACCTCCCTATAATGGTCATCTCCATATTGAGAGACCCCTCACTGACACGGTGCTACGCCCATCCAAGGGCACCATCCGAAAGGAGAAATTTAATCCTAATACATGAGCATGTTGAAATATTGTAACTTCTAAGAATATTATATTTGTACTTTATTATTCCGGAGATGTTTCATTCCTCCGTGAAGACCTTATTTCATATCCAGAGATGCTTTATTCCTCCGTGGAGAATGTGGTAACTTGAGTTATTAGAATTCCCTAGTGGGGGTCGGCCCTATATGATTCATGTGGTTTAAATGGTTATTAGACCACCCTAGTGGGGTCGGCCCTATCACATTATGTTAAGTGGTTAAGTTGGGGCCGACCTAGTTAGTGTAAAAGTCAAGTCGGAGTTGTATATAAATAGAGGAGGTGTGTTCCTCATTTAACACACATTCACTCACTTGTGATTAGCGCATAAGTGAGAGAGAGATCTTATATGGAGGAGAAGGAGCTCATGTTTGGGGATTACATCTTTGTATTTTTTGGTCATCTATATTGAGGAAGCTTTACTGGGTTTTCTACCCCATGAGGGTTTCCCAGGATAAATCTATGTCTCTTGTGTTTATGTTGTGCTTGTTGTTCTTTTAGTGATCTTGTATATGCTATTGTTGTGAAATGGAATGTAATACTGATATTATATGTATTAGCATATTGAATCTTAACATGGTATCAGAGTTAGCCTGAAGGAAGGCAATGTATGGCACTTACGACACTTGTCTCACTTGCGACAATTTGCAAGTTAGGGTTTTATATAGAAAAAACCAGTCATCATGGAAATTTCGCTATAAATACATTTTGGAGAAGGTTTTGAACCTTTACAGGTCATAGATAACATCCTCTTGTACCTTGTGTCCAAAGTACAACCTCAGATTCGTTGTACTTTGTGATTTATGATCTGTACAAGTTAGGGTTTTTGCCTCTTCCAGATCTCAGTCATAAACAGGTGAGCTAGGAAAAAAGGTCACAACTTGGGCTAGGAATCTCCAAATGAAATTTAGTAAAAATTTACAGGTATATCACGGACTGTAGTTTCTCAGGTAAGTTTTTTAGATGCCTAAGTTGAACTAGTGACATGTGGCACGCCGTATAAGTTTGCTCTCTTGTTTTATCCCATAAACATGTCACATTGCGACACTTGGCATAACGCTCTCTTTGACAATCCAATTGAGGTCGGACATGTGGGGTTGGAAAGATGACAGTTCAGGCTACCACAGGCCAAAGTTTCAGACCCTGTGGATTCATAATTTCAGAGATGTACCAGAAACAATCAGGTGCATATTTTTGTCAAAACAGAATTGGATTTTGAGCACCTTCATTCTTGGCTTGTCACTGCTGCAGGAATTTAGGGCTTTGGAGAAAGTTGGAATTTTTGGAATCGGAGTCCACGGCTGAATGATCCTCATCAAAATTGAAATTTAGAGACCAAGATCAAATTTTTTCGTTGGGAAAAAGGTCGGGCTTGATCAAACCCTAGTTTGAGATTTTGATAGGAAAGGTGGAAAATTAGGGCTTCTGCAAAAGTTGGAATTTTTTAAATCTGTGACCACGGCTGGAAGCTCCTTAGAAAAATTGAAGTTTAGAGTACAAGATAGAACCTTTTGGTCGTGTATTAGACTTTTATTTATCAAACCCTAGTTCGGGATCGTGTCTAGAAGATCCAGAAGTTTCAAAGGCAATTTTGAGGGGTCAAATTTTGCAGTTTTCAAAATTGAAGTATACCAGCTTGATCAGCTCAACAAAGCACATATTTCCATCCTTTCATAAGTTTGAAATTTAAAGTTTGAATTTTTAGGGTTTCTTTGACAAACCCTAATCCAGCTCTAGATCCAGTTTCAGCAAATCAAAGTGGATTGGGTTAAAAGCAATCCTGACAGGTATGACTTGAGGAAATACAAGTATGTTTTCAAATCTAATTCTTGATTAAGTTCATAATATGTTTGTCTTCATGTTATTAAGGCTAGTACAATGATGATTGTTTGATAATGAATGTATGTGAGTGATAGAAGACATTCATTGATTAGGCTTATGAAACTTATGATTGTACTAATGCATTTGTGGTGTTGAATGAGGATGATGTTGTCTACTAACAAGATACAGGTACATCAAGAAAGACAAATCAAGTTCTATGACCATGATGACATGGAGACAAAGACTCATCCATAGTCTTTGACCACATTGAAGCTATACTTATGAGGATGACACTAGTGCACACTTAAGCATGCATAGTGGTACATAATGAATAGAAGTTCAAAGACATATAGAGATCAAGCGGGAGACAACCACACAAACATAAAAGATAAGTATTTGAGTTGTTATTTGAATTTCTGAAATAGTAAATGATATTTCTTGTAATAGTTGTATGCATATTTGTATTCCTAGAATATATCATGCATTGTGTAAGCATTCATATAGCATTGAACAATATACTACTAATATGCATATGATGGGTAAGTTGGAAAAACATTCCATTGTTGTTTATCTATAATGAAACCTCTTTGCTGACATGCTGAGAGTTGTGCACACTCTTGATAGTATGTTCTGGTAGAGATGGAAGGCATCTAGATAACCATTGTATGCATACAGGATATGGAAAAGTGTTGTGCCAAAATATTGGTCAAGATAGTTGCATGACTAAGTGAATCATATCAATATGCATAATAGGTTATCATTAAAATGTAAACATGATTTGATGATTATGAAGTATTACTAATCATGTAATTAACTATGATTTGTAGGAAAGATCATGAAGAATGATGAACACTGAACAAAGTGATGGATGTTCAATGAGAAGACTTACAAATCAAACATACTATAGAAGGCTCGTGGCTAGAAGATTCTCTTTGAAAGAGGAAGAGGATCATGATGAGATGTTTGCTCCAAGTGGTTAGATAAGACCATTCTCTTAATGGTGTATTTGAAGAAGAAGTGTGAATCGAGAAAAATCCCATAATTCAATTGAAGAAAGCTTTGTACGGGTGCCCAGGATCGATAGTCATTTGATGAGCTTAATGATCACCATGGGTGATGCGGATTTCAACCTTTGATACAAGGTTGAAGATGGTGTCTATATACAGATGACATTCTTCTCTTAGATGGATGTAAGAAGGAACTCACCACGGATTTCGAATGATCTTGAGGCTCATATCAGTAGACCCATCTGATGAGAGATGGAACAGATAGATATGCAGAAGATCACTCAATGTAGAGTGTGAATGATGTTCAGTCACAGAGGGAAAATTGATAGCTTATTGACAAGCTTGGGCTTTACCAAAAGTAAAGTTTATCCTAAACTTCATCTTAAGGTTATGGATGATGAACCTATCATACTATTACTGTATATGGACAGGGAATGAGAAACATATCATGGAAAGCAAGAAGAAGCTAGCTATAGAATTCGAGATGAAAGATCTCGGATTGATGCATTACTTCCTCGACCTGAAGGTATAGCAAGGCCCAGAAGGAATATTTCTCAACCAAGGAAAGTATTTTATATGTTGGAATGCAAAGCCATGGCCACTCCCATGGATTCCAACTTGAAGCTATTAGCTAATGACTCATCAAAGTTAGTGGATGTGACTCTGTACAGTCAGATTATTGGGTCATTGATGTATCTGACAAATACCAAGCCAGATATATGCTTTGCTGTGAACACCTTGAGTCAGTATCTAGTGGAATCTAGGCATGTTCACCTGATAGCTGCAAAGCATGTGATGAGATAACTAAAGGGTACGATAGACTTTGGTCTATGACATCATGGAGATCATGACTTCAGATTGTATGGCTACACAAATGCTGATTGGGCAGGAAGTGTATCAGATAGGAAGAGTACATTGGGTGGATGTTATTGTCTAGGATCTGCTATGATCTCCTTGTTTAGCCAGAAGCAGTCTAGTGTGGCTCTCATCACAGCTGAAGAGGAATATATAGCTGCTTGCTCTGCTAGTTGTGAATCAGTATGGCTTCGAAAATTGTTATCAGGATTGTTTGACTTAGAGATGGACCCCACTGTGATCCTGTGTGACAACCAGAGTTGTATCAAGATGATAGAGAATCCAGTGTTCCATGATAAGTCAAAGCACATAGAGATTCGATATTTCTACATACGGGATATGGTGCAGAAAGGAGCTATCAAGCTCGAGTATGTGAGCACTGACGAACAAGTTGCTGATGTGTTGACCAAACCTCAGTCTCGAGTAAAGTTTGAGTACTTCCGAGATAAGCTTGGTGTAGTTTAGAAGGACCCTCCTCGAAAGGGGGAGTGATATGGTCGATGATGATGAGGATACTGTATCGATGATTAGGATACTGTATCATTGATGAGGATACCTGTAATGATAAGGATACTGTATCGTTGATGTGGATACTGTATTGATGAGGATACTATATCGATGATGTGGATACTTGTATTGATATTAAGGTTACCTGTTTTGACAATGAAGTCGATGATGAGGTTGCCAATTATGACAATGAGTTCGATGCATGGTCCTTACAATTTTGTCTAAGTGGACTAGAGGGGATTTCATCATCCCCGGACTTCAGTCCCTGAATTAATCCGTAGACTGATGTCTCCGAGAAGTGGTCCCAAGTGGACGAGAGGGATTTCATCATCCCTATACTTCGATCCCTGAATTGATCCATAGACTGATGTCTCCGAGAAGTGGTCCCCAATGAACGAGAGCGATTGCATCATCCCCAGACTTCAGTCCTTGAATTGATCCATAGACTGATGTCTCCAAGAAGTGGTCCCCAGTGGACGAGAGGGATTGTATCATCGCCATAATTCTGTCCCTGAATTGATCTGTAGACTCTTGTCTTCGAGAAAGATGTTTGTGAATGATGTAATGTGCGCTCCTGGATTGCTCGGCATAGCAGTAGGTGATCATTCACAAAACCTATAATGATGTAATGTTCGATCCTGGATTAGTAGGTGATCATTCACAGGTTGTAAATCCTAGATTTGATCTAGGTCACACCCCAGTTGAAATAGTACCGGCTCTGTGGTTGTAAATCCTAGATTTGATCTAGGTCACACCCCAATTGAAATAGTCTTGGCTCTGTGGTTGTAAATCCTAGATTTGATCTAGGTCACACCCCAGTTGAAATAGTACTGGCTCTGTGGTTGACTGGAATGATGTAATGTGCACTCCTAGACTGCTCAGTGTAGCAGCAGGTGATCATTCGCAGGTCCTGTGATGATGTAATGTTCGCTACTGGACTGTAGCAGGTGACCATTCATAGGTGGTAAAATCTTAGATTTAATCTAGGTCACATCCAGTATGAAAAAGGACTTGCACTGTGGTCAGGATTGCATCATCCCTAAACATGAGAGGTGTCTTCAAGTGATAAGGATTGATCATCCTGTAAGTAGATTGGGATTGCATCGTCCCTAGACATGAGAGGTGTCTTAAAGTGAGAAGGATTGATCATCTTGTAAGCAGATTGAGACTACATTGTCCCTGAACGTTTGGTTCAAAATGTACGTGATAGGACTGCATCATCCCTGAACGTTTGGTTCAAAATGTACGTGATAGGACTGCATCGTCCCTGAACGTTTGGTTCAAAATGTACGTGATAGGACTGCATCATCCCTGAACGTTTGGTTCAAAATGTACGTGATAGGACTGCATCGTCCCTGAACATTTGGTTCAAAATGAACATGATAGGACTGCATCATCCCTGAACGTTTGATTCAAAATGTACGTGATAGGACTGCATCGTCCCTGAACAGTTGGTTCAAAATGCATGTGATAAGATTGTATCATCCTTAGAATTATGTCCTAAAGTGAGTAGGATTGATCATCCTGTAATTGGATCATGTGTATTGCAGAGTATGCTGCTGTGTTGATGTTGTTGATCGAGAGGATCCAGATGTTGATCGTGATGATTTAGATGACGATGATGTTGATCGTGATGATCTAGATGACGATGATGTGGATCATGATGATCTAGATGATGATGATGTTGATCGTGATGGTCTAGATGATGATGATGTTGATCGTGATGGTCTAGATGACGATGTTGTTGATCGTGATGATCTAGATGACGATGATGTTGATCGTGATGATCTAGATGATGATGATGTTGATCGTGATGGTCTAGATGGTGATGTTGTTGATCGTGATGGTCTAGATGACAATGTTGTTGATCATGATGACGATGTTGTTGATAGTGATGACGATGCTATTGATCGTGATGATCTAGATGACGATGTTGGTGATCGTGAGGATCCAGATGATGATGTTGTATCTGATCGAGTGCTGGAGAATATGAAGACTCAACACTGACGATACTGATGTTCCAATATTGATTATGTTCCATTAACTATTTGAGTTACTGATGATGATGTAAGAAGAAAGCTTCCAATGATTTATAGAGGTATCATGTATCATGTAGTCGATGACTCCTTGCTCATGCAGATGTTGTTATAATATCCTTCTCGTTAAGGGGGAGTGTTGAAATATTGTAACTTCTAAGAATATTATATTTGTACTTTATTATTCCGGAGATGTTTCATTCCTCTGTGAAGACCTTATTGCATATCTGGAGATGTTTTATTCCTCCGTGGAGAATGTGGTAACTTGGGTTATTAGAATTCCCTAGTGGGGGTCGGCCCTGTATGAGTCATGTGGGTTAAAGGGTTATTAGACCACCCTAGTGGGGTCAGCCCTGCCACATTATGTTAAGTGGTTAAGTTGGGGCCGACCTAGTTAGTGTAAAAGTCAAGTCAGAGTTGTGTATAAATAGAGGAGGTGTGTTCCTCATTTAACACGCATTCACTCACCTGTGATTAGCGCATAAGTGAGAGAGATCTTCTATGGAGGAGAAGGAGCTCATGTTTGGGGATTACATCTTTGTATTTGCTGGTCATCTATATTGAGGAAGCTTTGTTGGGTTTTCTACCCCATGAGGATTTCCCATGATAAATTTGTGTCTCTTGTGTTTATGCTGTGCTTGTTGTTCTTTCAATGATCTTGTATATGCTATTGTTGTGAAATTGAATGTAATACTGATATTCTATGTCTTAGCATATTGAATCTTAACAAAGGAGCCCAAAATTACAATATTGTTGAGGACCTAGCTCAAGCACCATGTGCGATGTCGACTCTCGACGTTCTACAACATTGTCACACGCAGCCCAGAACCTTACTTTCAGCACTTGGGGTGGTAGACCCGGATACTTCTAATACGATTATGTTTAACTTAAAGCATTTTAAGCCTAGGATTTCCCACTAGTTAGCCTTCCAGATCCAAACAAAGATCCATGGGAACAACATTCATCGCACTGTTCTAGACGAAGGTGCTTCCATGTCGATCATGTCCTTGACTTGTTGGAGAGCAATAGGCTCACCTGAGGTTACACCTTCTCCTACTACTCTTAAAGCATTTGACGGACATGGTTTTCAGCCATACGGACTCATCCCTGCAGTTGGCGTTGAACTAGGAGGAAGACGGTATATATACACATCGAAGTCATAGATGCACCATTAGACTATAATATTCTACTCGGTCGGAACTAGTTCTATGCCACGACCGCCATCGCATCCTTTGTCTTTCGACTAGTACAATTTCCTCATCAAGGAAAAATTGTTACTATAGATCAGCTGGATTTCTGTGGTTTTGGGCGTTCAATGGTTACGCACACTTGGCCCCATCTTATGGGATTTTGCTGAACTTTGGATGCAGTTTTCAGTCAATGGGACACAACACAAATTTATGGGCTTACAACCAGGGTCTCTTCGCATTATCAGTTCACATCGCCTGGAAAATATCCTTAAGAAGAATTCACAAGGAAAACATGTCAAAGTGCAGGTTATAATCTTTCAGATAGATATGCACATTATGACAATTTCCCTTGCAAGGTAAGGTGTCCCCATTAGCAACCATGACTTCAAAGTTGGAGCAAGGATGGACAAAAAAATCAACCTGTTTGGCGATCTGAGGGTCAATGAAGTTATGAGTGCTACCAGAATCGATGAGTATTATAAGGGGAAGCTTCTTGAAGTAACCCCTGACCCGCATTGTTTGGGGGGTGGTGACACTGGATAAGCATGGAGAGATATCTCTGGGGGGTTTTCCTGAGATGGGGGTTCAATAGGAGGCTCCGGAATGTCGACCTGATCATTTGGGGTATTTGGAGATTCTTCAACAACTTCAGAGGTGGGCGGAGAATCCACATCCAAGAGATAGGCTTTTGTTGAATACATCTATGTCCCCGAGTGAATTTCTCATCACAATTATAACAAAACCCTTTTTCTCTGCGTGCCTGCATCTCTGTTTCGGACAAATGCTTGATAGGAGTCGGTCACGGAGATGGCGGAATGGGGGGTCGTTGAGAACCCATATTTCGGAAGGGAACAAAAGTGGGTATGGAGCGTTGTTGGGCGGAAATCTCATCTTCTACCAACTTAGCCAACCCCAGGGCTTCCATCATTTTGTTGGGACATAACATTTTGATCTTTGGGCGGATGTCATCCTTAAGACCACTTATAAAACAACTCCTGTAGAAGTCATCAGACAATCCTTCTATGTTGTTGGCTAGTTTCTCAAATTCTGTCTGATACTCTCTCACAGTGCCAATTTGACGAAGTTTAGTGAGTGCTCCGGTGAAGTCAGCAAAAGCACTAGGACCAAATCATTGCTCGTTTTGAGCCTTGATGTACCAATGGTACCATTGAAGGGCTTCCTATTCCAGATGAAAGGATGCAAGTGGAACGTTTTGGACATCAAAAGTATTATGCAGACTAAAATACTGTTCTGCATGATAGATCCATCCAATCGGATCAGTACCATTGAAGCGAGGAAATTCAAGCTTCGGACCACGGAAATTGTTGGAAGAAGAGAACCCATTGGCTGCAGAAGATTCTTGTTGCCAGTTATTGTTCATGGATGAATGATGAAGATGGAGGCTGAGAAATTTTTCATCTAGATCTTGGAGTTTAGTTTGGATGGTTGCAAGTGCTTCCTCCATGGTTTTTGCTCCTACGCGGGTGACAACCATAACCAGGAGTTTTTTTGGGGGGGGAATGGATAGAGAAAGACAAACAAAAGCTTATTAGTAAAGGGAAATTTGGATTTGGGAAAAACTCGGATGGGTAATTGGGGTTTGACTAAGTGTTGGACAATTTCTGATGGAAAGGGAAGCAAAAAATGGGGATTTCAGAAGCAGGGTGAAAGAATGAGAAAATTTGTCAAAGAGGGACAAAGAAGCATAAATAGGAAATGAACATTGTGGCAAAATTTAGAGGCGAGTGGGTGAAAATTGAAGAAGTTATGACAAACCCTAAAAATAGACAAATGTGGAATTTCTGGCTTTAGGAAGTGGAATTTGGGATAGGGTCCTCATGAATGAAATATGCATAATGATATTGCAGGGGTGTCAGTGAAGTTTCAGGGAAAACAGAGTTAAAACAAGGGAGATATGGCAAAAAAATAGTTTTTTTTTTTTCCCAGTAATGGATCTGAAACGGCACGGAAGGGATTGGCAACAAATGGATCTGAATCGATGTCGGATAGATAAAAAATGGCTGGATCTGAAACGAATTTTAGAATAGATCTGGAACGACTGTCAGAATGGATCTGAAACGGCTTTGAATGGAGCTGAAACCGCTCAGAATGGAGCTGAAACAGTGCGGAAGTGATCGGTAACAATTCAGCTAAAAATAGATATGGACCCCAGGTATGTGCAGCTTCCTATCGGTTCAGGGGATTCACTTGGCCACCAATGTTGTTTGATGGCTTGCGTATTGGGGCAGTACCCGTCACTCCACAGCTCAAGTAAAACTTATAACCACTTTGACACAAACGACAGCTCTTGGTTTGCCTCACGGGTGGGAACTAGTCAATCAGGTAGGGTTCGTTTCCCTTTTCACTGGCAAGTCCTCTCAATGGGCCAGCTACTTCAGGGTTCTGTGGTACTCCTCACAATGAGTTTTAGGACTTATTCCCAACTACTTCCCACAGTTAAGCGGATAGGGATTATTCCGAGATTCGAAGCTGCAACAAATGCAAAAAAACAAAATTGGCAAAAATTTCACCCAACGAGCCCAAAAAAGTGCTCTGATACCAGATGTGAAGAACTTGCAATATTTAATTAATGAAAACACACGAGATAACAGAAATAATAGAACTCGGAATCACTTTTATATTGATCGCAGGCCACTTCGAGGGGGCAACCTCCTTTGAGCAAGCTCAATACAATAACTTCACAGTACCTTCATTGGTCTCAACACAAACTTATATACTAAGTCTAGGTGCCAATACCATGTGTCAATACAAACCATGGGCCAATACAAAATATGGATCAACAATTACTACGAGACGACGTACAAAGCATATGCGCCCAACAACAATAATACAAACTATGGATCAACAAATACTACGGGATGACTTACAAAGCATATGCGTCCAAAAACAATATACTAACAAAGTAAATAGAAGGGTTGACATGGGTTCATAACAGATCACTCCTATTAACATTTCAGTGAATCCTGGTGTCATGGAAAACATTCACATAGGCAAGACGTGCACTCCCATCGAGGTGGAGTTCTATATTTCCTTATTCAAATATTTCTATGACGTATTTTCTTGGAGTTATGAAGATATGCCAGGAATAGACCCATCAATCATGGTCCATGAAATCCAAACTTTTCTTGGTACCCAACCTATTCGGCAGAAACTCCGACCCGTTCATCCCTGCAAGGCAGCGACTATCAAGGCAGAAATTGAAAAACTTCTGCGTGCTTGTTTTATCTATCCTGTCCTATTGACAGAATGGGTGTCTAACATCATTCCCGTACCAAAGAAACAGGGTACGATTAGAGTCTACGTCAATTATCGAGATTTGAACAAAGCTTGTCCAAAAGATAACTATCCAGCTCTATTTATTGACCAGATTATCGATAACTATGCCGAGAGTGTCATCTTTTCATTTATGGATGGCTTCTTTGGCTATAATCAGATAGAGATACTCCCTACCGACCGGCATAAGACAAACTTCATTTGTCCATGGGGGACCTTTATGTACCGAAAGCTACCCTTTGGCCTTAAGAATGCGGGAGCAACTTTCCAATGGGAAATTTCATACACATTTCACAACATTAAACATATTGTGGAACCATATCTGGATGACCTTCCCACCCATTCTCAGGCTCGGGATGATCATTCAAATCATTTGAGCACCATCGTTTCGAGGTTCTGCCACAACAATATTAGTTTAAATCCATGTAAGTGCGTCTTTTGTGTTGAAGCCAAAAAAATATTGGGATTCATAATGTCCAAGGACGGCATACATTTAGACCCAGCGAAGGTAGAATCCATTCTAGCTTTGCCTTCACCCACTAACATCCCAACACTTCAAAGTTTGCAAGGGCATGCAAACTCTCTACGTTGTTTCGTTTGTAATTTTGCTAAGATCACAAAAGGCTACATGAGGCTTCTGAAAAATGAAATCCCTTTCATCTGGGAGGAAGAAGCCCAACAATCCTTTGATAATCTGAAGGAATCCCTTACTAAAGATCCTGTAATTCAACCCCCCAACTACACACAGGATTACATCTTGTATCTAACAGCTTCCACTTCCACCATTGGCATGGTGTTAGTTCAGGAATATGTCAATGGCATAGAACATGTGGTTTATTATCTTAGTAAGAGTCTTCTCAACTTCGAAACCCACTACTTGCATGTTGCAAAGTTGGCTCTATCCACATTTTTCGGTGTCCAGAGGTTCCACCATTACATTCTGCTCCGCCAGACCACCGTCATAGCAGACTTCAACCCAATGTACTATATCCTCATGCGCCAAGTGCTTGGGGGAAAATATTCTCATTGGATTGTTGTTCTTCAAGAGTTTGACTTGGAATTTACCAAGGCAAAATCCAAAAAATATTTGGTCTCCGCAGAGCTAATTTGTACCTTGCCCCGTGTCACTAAGCAACCAAAGCCCATCGATTCTCTCCCTGGCGAATCATTGTTTCTCATTGGCACGTCTGATCTGTGGTATGGGAATATCATTCTATATCTCCAAACCCAATGCTTCTGGCCCACACTCAATCGAGATGAACATCGATACATTCGACATCACGCTAAGTACTATCTTATCATGAGCGATACCCTCTATCGCCATGGTGTTGATACCATTCTATGACGTTGTATAAATTTAGACGAGGCCTAACATGTTCTCAATGACTGCCACTTTGGAGCATGTGGTGTTCACCTCTCTCGAATGGCTATGGCCTAGAATATTTTACGAGCGGGATATTTATGGCCCTTGATTTTCAAGGATTATATTGAAACGGTCAAGAAGTGTCAACCCTTCCAATTTTTCCATAGAAAAAAATGCTCGCATCCTACTCCACTTCATCCTGTTGTTGTCGTAGGCCCCTTTGAAAAATGGGGAATCGATTTCATGCACTGTAAGCCCACTTCAGCCGGGGGGCATGGCTATTTCATATTAGACATAGATTATTTCACAAAATGCGCTGAAGCGATGCCAACCTTTGCAGAAGATGAAAATACAGCAACACAGTTCATATTTAATCATATTATAGCCAGATTCAGAGTTCCACAATCTATTGTGACCGATCATGGTTCCCATTTCAGGAACCATATGATCGAAGAATTGAGTGCCAAGTTGGGTTTTGGTCATGAAAACTCAAACCCATACTACCCGCCGGCGAACAACCAAGTAGAGGCCATAAACAAGGTCTTAAAATCCATAATTCAATGCATTGTGGGTACCCAGAAGTCAAATTGGCAATTGGCTCTCTTTTTGGCTTTGTGGGCCTACCGAACGTTAGTGAAAAATGAAACCGAGTTCACACCATTCCAACTGGTGTATAGCCTAGAACCTATTTTACCGATTGAATGTGAAATTTCCTCACTGAAGATAGGCGTGGAGCTACTTCCCAATACAACCTCTGAAGAAGAACGGTTTTTGTATCTAGCCAAGCTAGATGAGACCCTCCTTGATGTCTCTCTGGCTAATGAAGCCCACAAGAAATCCATCAAAGCACAGTATGACAAATCCGTTCAACCTCTAATCTTTAACGAGGTAGACCTTGTCCTCACATACGACCAAATGCATGACAAATTAGGAAAAGGAAACCTAAAGTCGATGTGGCATGGTCCCTATATCGTAAAATGTGTATTGGAAAAAGGAGCTTACGAGCTCGTCGACTCTGATGGGAAACCTTTGGCACGTCCCCGCAACGGGCTATACCTAAAACGATTCTACGCGTAGGTTTACCCTACATGACACACCATGTATATAGTGTACTTAGACTGTTTTCAGTATTTTTTTTTGTGTCTGCATGGATTTTGTTTCATGTACCTTTATTTACCTTGACTTGTGCTTTTATGCACATATGTCAACGTACTACAGATTCGCAGACGGTGCTAGCCGGCATACTCGGAACCTCGCTTCCGCAGTGTGGGTTATCTATTCTCCTGCTAGCGAGTTGTTATCTTCTTATCTTCAGGCGACACTTTCTTGGGCCCCGCAACCAACAACATTGCAGAGTACCATGCAGTCATTGGACTCTTAACTGAAGTTGATTCCCTTGGAATCCACACCTTCTCGGTCTTCCTGGACTCCCAACTCGTGGTATGCCATATGAGCCGTGTCTACACTATTTGCGATCCTACATTACTTCATTTATTTAGAAGGGTATGCCTCTTGGAAAGATCATTTGATTACATTTCATATCAACATGTACCATGAGAATTCAATGTTGTAGCAGACTCATTAGCTAACTACATATTGGATTGGCATCTAGCTCATACATAACATACATCATAAGTAAACACACAAGTCACTGTAAGTAAATGGATCATAGAAATAAGTCCACATGTATATAATCACAAAAATATTTTTTGCAAGATGTGTCTAAAGACAAAATTTGGGATCCCCGTCCCATACAAAAATTGGTTCTCTGGCCTACATATCGTGTACATTCCACAAAAAATCAAAAAACACTAGCCGTCCTCCTCGAGATGCTTGTGGCAGCATACTATTGCTCTCGCTACCCAGCGAAGCAGTCGAACGATACGTCCTAGCACACCCACAGTATGCCTCTGGAGACAAAGCGAGATGTCTTCCATCCTCATAGGAGGAACCCCCATGGTCAAGACTTAGAGGTTCCGCTCCACATTGCGGATCCCTCCTCCTCATCTTCCTCGATGGCATGTCATTGAACACCTCCTCGGCGTAGCGGTGAGTATCCCACTGGCCTCCTTGGTCCATGATATGTGGCATGAACATGTACATTTGTTAGACCTTTCTACATATCAAAAAATCACTAAAACTTATATATTAAGAACTTAAAAAACACAGTGGTGAAAGTCTTATACTTGAGTTGTCCCAGCCCTCATCCTCGAACAATGCTAAGTTAATGTCCTCCTGGTAGTCCACCCCTTCATAGGGGTAGTCCTCAATCATGATGATTTGATCCTCGAGCCACGAGAAGAAATCCTCGCCAAAGGCTAACACTTGAGGCCCACCGAGCCGTCCTGCGTAATCACTCCATCTACCCATCCGAGGCTCAGTCGCGGGGTGGATTGGAATGGATACCTGAGGACATAATAATGGAACCCTCTCCAAGAATAAGGTGTCTAAGATACTCCCATACCCGAACTGGCGAGTGTCCCCATTCCTGCACTCAGTAACTTGTTCCTTGAGGTTGGTTAGAACCCCTTCGCACCAGTTAAATAGCATTGGCGCCATGCACTCCACATCAAGAGTCATCTGTCCTCGTATTGCATGATGAGGACCCACACTACCCGATGCCCGTGTAATAGCGAACAAAACGGTTCTCAACAGAAGATCTATTACATCTTTTATGGGCACTTTCCCACTTGATTTGCGGGATCCCTGTCTGCAGTAGCGAGAAACCAACTCATTGGTGCTCTCTTCTGAGGTCCTATGCCCTGATAATTTAACCCTTTCCCCTCTCATGGAGAGGCCAGTAAGAAAGTAGATATCCTTGAGCTCAATCTCGAGTGTGTGTTCCCCGATTCAGAAAGCCTGATTGTCACTCTCCCATAATTGTATTATGTGAGTTAGAATTTTTCCTTGCTTCTGGATACCTTTGCTTTTAAAGAACTTGAGCAAACCGCATTCACGCAGCGCAGTTAGTGTCTCTTGGTCATTCAAAGCTAGTTGATCATCATTCTCGTGTTCCCTCTCTTTCCAATCCACCATCTTGACTCAAATAAGATGCAAACTCTTGTTAAAATCCAAATAAAGCATTCATGAGGAGATGAGAAACTGATTTTGTGCCGATCATGAGGAACCAACTAAAAAATTTCTTCATTTTTCGCCATTTTCGCGCCTGGTTACTTTTGGGCTGTGCAAAATTTGTGAATTTTTGTGCCTCTATCCAAGGCCCCTGTGCGAAAATCGTGGAATTTTCGCATTTCCCGACATAGGGAGGCCGCAAAAATTCCAGGAGCGAAAAAGATGCCCTAGAGGCTCCTCAAAAAATAAAAAACTGACATGAAATCAATAAATAAAAGCATAAAATGAAAGAGGAGCTCAAGAGCTCTTACCTGGTGCAGACGGCTGTCAGAATGGTGCCATGGATCTCTGGATATGGCTACTTGAATATTTTCCCTCCAATAGGTAAAAATTTCTCTATGAGTGAAAATGGCTAAGTTAAAATGGTAACTTTCTCTTTTTACCTCTTATTTATATAAGTTACATGACTATTTTTGCTCATTATTTTATTATAAATGCCTTTTAAATCAAAATTTTCATTGCTAATGTCCTTTTTTCCAAGGTTTTATAAACCATTTTGACAAGATCTTCATAGATTGTTCACACTAGCGGTATATCATTGTTTTGACCTTCACTTGAGCTGACTTTATCTTTTTTGTGCTTTGGATTAAAACCTGAAAAAGATTCCAAGCGGTTTTTCACACCCGTATCGTGCTTGTTAAAATTAAGTAGATGGTGTCGAGCTTAGTCGACTTTACTCGTGCTCTTGAAACGATGAGGAAAGTATCATTTTGGTATTATTTTATTCTTTTTTCAAAAGAAAATGATTAAAAATTACGAAAAAGACCATTGGAGTTCCCTTTAAGCTCTTTTTGGACTCCCTCGTTGCGAAAAGATTGCCAAGTGCGCTTGTCTCTTTCACACTTGTAAAAGTATTTGAAAGGACGTCTATTCAGTGATAGGTTACCCCTTTTTTGTCCTGTCTAGACTAATTACGAGAAAGGTACACCTCAGTCAACCTTTGAATGGGAGAGTTCTCTCAGGAATTGTTTCACTTTTCGGGACTGGGGAACTAAATTTACGAAAAAGTACATTCTGGATCCTTCTTTAATTTTTTCAGGCTCTCTAAATGTGAAAAAATGTCGAGTTTTTCTTCCTTGGACTCGTTAAAATTTAACATCGAAGGGCCCATTTCAGGAAGAACCCCTCCTTTCTCAGGTTCGTAAAACATGTGAGATCAAACTCATCTATGAGATGAGCTATACTGAGCATCTGTTATCCTCTTCAAGCTCATAAAACAACAAAGAGGTACTTGTCCATCATGTTGGGGGAAAATGGGAAATGAGTCAAGTTTACCTTGTTGGCAGCTTGTCAGTCGTCACCTTTTAACATGGCATGCATCCTCTCCTTGTCTTCTTTTGGGTATCCATTCTTTTGCTAAAGTTATAATCCTAGTCACGAGTCATCTCTTTGGCTGCGAGTCCACTTGACCTGTGGTTATTCTTTGCTACTTAAAAGCCTTGCTGCCAAGTTTTGCTTCATGTCGTTATATGTTCAAAGGGTCTACATTGCTTCGAGTCATCCATCCATCATGTCAAATCTTCCATTGTGTCAGTACATATGTTTTCGGATCATTGCTTCACATCTCTCTCAAGACGAATTCGTGTCGATGATGTAGGATTCATCATTGCCCACCTTCGACGAGTCTATTCCTGTCGACATCAACTCACTATCTAGGAATTAGGCTTAGTAATCAACCATCAGTACCTTGGTGCCTGCATGCCTCAATGGCAGGTTTCCTCGTGTTCGACGGTAGGTTTTCATCATTGACCTCCGATCAAATGATCTCACGGATGCTCGATCAACTCATCTATTTGCATTTCATTGAGATGTACTAGGGATACCTTGGGGATCATCGTCACCATTGGTGATTTCCCTCGTACTTGTTAACGGTTCACGTCATTGACCGATAATCAAGTTGTTTATCCCATGTTCAACTTCAGCACCTTGTAATCACATGGCTAGATTCATATTGTTTTGAGATCAGGTAGAAGACCTTGGACACATTTCGATGTTATTCATGTCCAGGTTGCAGTGGCGATTATTGAGTAGGTTCCCACATAGTCATTACATGGATGACCTCATCGTTGTATTTTCACACAGATCCACTTATGTATTGGTTGTGATTGTGTCATTATTACCTCATGGATCTACGATTGTTCATAGTAGCCATGATCTGTTCATAGTCTATATCATCTCAGTACTCTTGGATCTGCAATGTATTGGTTGACAACCATGCTTTGAGTCAGTTGTTCCGAGCATGGGTATGCCCGCCTCGGTGGTATTTTTGACATGTTGTTTCTGTTTCAGTTCCTCGATGCTATCTCCGTGAATTTTATTTGTAAATTCTTTCAGCCATCAGTCTCTTCTGACCTCACACTTTGGGAGGCATCTATTATACCTCAAAGTTACACTTCGAACCCTAGTGTCGCATCTTTGTACCATGTGACCTAATGACACTTCTCCCTAATGACCGTCACACATTATTATCTCACTCCTTGGTCTCATCTGGATACCCAGGAGAAAAATCCATTGACTAAATGCCGAGACATAACCTCATCTGCCACGTGTCATAGCAACAACCCCATCTACATAGATTTTAGCGCCCTGCACATCTGCTGGGGCACAAAAATTAGGGTTTTCACGCTTTGCACTTCCCATAGGGCGCAAAAATGTCGCATTATGATAAAGCCTAGGGGAACGAAAATCCCTTTTTAGAATTTTTCCATGGATCATGGATCCAATCCTTCAAGATATTTTCTTGGGATTATCAGCTTTGATTTGATCCCAACCCCCTCTCCCTGTTTAGTTTGCCTGATCCACTAAACACTCATTTGATCCACTTTACTCTCCTTATGGTTATCCCTTCCAAACACTATAAAGGAGAGGCCTTCCATGAGCCAAGGGAGGACTACTTGGGGCATCCAACCTATGGTCTTGAGACTTTTGCAGAGATAGCTAGAGGAAGAACTTGGAGCTGAAAGTTGGCTTGGACAACAGTCATCCTCTCTCACCTTCTTCAATACTGAAATATTGAAAAGATTGTTTGATCTAGGATTCAAGATCGCATTTGTTCTATTTTTTTCTTAGATTAGAGTCAGTTTATCCTGCTTTAACCTAAGAGGGATTCTTTCTATCCATAGGAATAAATCTCTACAACACTGCTTCTTCTGTAGTCTGTGATTAATTCGTCAAAAGACGTTGAACCTCATCACTTCTTTTGTATTCTGTGAATTTTTTTATTTTTTATTTTAACTTCTGTCACGCTATCCTGATAGGGCTTTAGCCGAATTTGCTTCACCAATCCTTCTCTCTATTTCAGTTTTCCCTCTCTCCTTGTACCTTGGATTCAATCGATAAGGTCGCTGCTTAACCGGTTTCGCACTAGGCTTCAGTGGGATCTTCATTTCGTCTAGTTCCGAAAATTTTGTTGGGAACATATCTTGAAATTCATGTAGTAGATCTGTGACTTTTGCGATTGTCTCATCATCCCAATAGTCTCCTATGCTCATGAATTTGGGGTCTTCCTCCAACTCAATATTCACCTTCTTGAGGTGCAGCGGCTACTGAAATTTGTCGAAGGGCATATATGGTGCTTCGACATCCTGACTTCCTTCCGACTTTGGTATATAGACAGCGTGCAGGTCATCCTCATCATCCAGTTCTCTCGTCACATTGAAACATTCCAACAACATCTCTGGCATCGCAATCCACTGTAATCCCATTGGTTTCTCCATTGGAACTGCTTCAATCCCCTTCTCCCATATCACCTACAGTGCGCTATGGATGAATGGGTTTTCATCCGAGAAGTTGAAAGTCCTTCTGAAGTTAATAGTGAGCTCCTGCCACGTAGTTGTTCCGTGTCACAGTTCTGCTACGATGTACCAATTCCACGGTACCTTATCCAATGTATGGACCCATTCTTTCTGTGGTCTCACTCCCCACCCATTTTGACATTCCTCCAAGTGCTCCCTTGTGTCACTTCTTTCGCTGTATTTCCTTCCACGGTACACTGTGATTTCTCCAAACCTAATCTCCATTAGTTGTCGACATAACGGCCAACTCCTTATTGTTGACTTGTGTGTTTCCCACCATCGTGCTGGCATAGGCTTCAGTGCTTCTTCTAATGCCAGCAACCTCTGCAATTATGCTACTCTTCCTTCAAATTTGGTGATGAATTCAGTCAGATTAGGAAATCCTTCATACGTTGGTAATTCACAGGTTTATGTCTCCACCCATCTCGACAACTAGGTGATTCATGCGCATCTTCTAAATGATACCTCATGTAGTCGATTCTTCCAATTCTCCAGTGATTCATTAGAATATGACGATGCGGAGCTAACGCTTCACCACCCCAATTCTCCGTTGGCAGTGGGATTAATATAATCCTCCAAGATGTTGTACACATTGTCCTATCCTTCCGTGAATTCATCCCACATCATCTTGACATACCTCTATCCTTCTGTTGGATCTATAGGTGTGACTACCCTCATGTCGCGATTCTCAAACGAAATTGTTCATTTCCTAAAGTTGATCATGGCTTGGTTCTCCATCACCCAATATTTCCTCAACAACACCGGATAGGGGCTTGTGTTATCAACTATTTCTATCACATCAAAATCTGCACCGGTTTTGAGTCCCTCTATCTCGACTAGGATGTGGCATAATTAGCTAATGGGTGTGACCTTACTCTATTTCGCCAGTCAAAGCTAAACTAGAGACCATACCAACTGTGTTTTCCCCATTGTATCCCATGTTTTCTTTTTCAATATATTCACAGTCGACCCCAAATCTGAAATAATGGAGTCAACGTCGAATGCACCAACCTGGGCACTCATCCTAATTTATCTTCTTGTCTTCTTTCTGTGCAGCTGATTCACTGTTCTAATATATCGTCCATCCTCTTGTCTGTGTAGTAGGATGGAAATTTTTGCGGCGTCCTGGTCTTTCGCCAACTCCAAGCAACTTTCTAAGAATTCCCTTAAGGTGTGCATCTTCTTCTATGAGTTCGTCGTGTCGAATGCCAGTGGAATATCATAAGTGGATTCTTTCTGTCCAATCGGTGGCTGCTTCATCTGTCGCGTTGTCTTTTGTGCTTCCAAGAAGATATCCTTTTTTGCTTCCACATTGAATCAGACCTGTTTTCTAGCTATCGGTTGGACACTTGACTGCGGTCTGTCTTCCCCTATTACAGCCCCTCCTATGGTCACTACTGCGACGTTCTCCTGTCAAACTCTTATCTCTACTGAAATATTCTATACATTTGGAGGCGGATTTTGACCCTAATTTGGATTCGGCTGAGGTTGGGGCGAATTTTTATTTTTCCACTTCACAATCAGCTGGGAAAAATCCTAAAAACTATGGTATGGTGCACTGCAATAAGTACATTACGAAACTGGGCTCTGGAAATCTTTTTTATAGTGCCTGAATTGACCACAATTGTAGCATACAACTGGTCCTCGACCTCACCCAAAGGTTCCTCCTCGACCAACACCTCCACCTCGACCTCCGCGAAATCCTCCTTTGAATCCTCCTCGCAGTTGGCCAGATGACTATTGGTTGTACAGTGCAAGCCGGTACTGCGGTTGGACGTATTGCAGCTAGGGTTCGCTATACACCGGCTGTGGCTGGATATAATGGAGTTGCAGTTGGTTATACTGCTAATTATAGTGCAGCCGCTACTAACTGTACTGCGGTTGCTGTTGTGCTGGGGGTTTCTCCTCCCCATTCATAAAATGTGTGTTTGCGGTTCTTTCCCGGGTCAAGATGTATGCCCTACAATCCTTCTCTTCGTGCCCAACCGATTGACAGAAATTGCAGTAAAGATTCGTTGATTTTGACACCATCTTCTATAAATATACACATTCCTCCATATGATGCCCCCTTGTTTGACAGATTCTACACCACGACATCCCTCCCTGACTCAGTGGATTTGGGGCACCATAATGCAGATACTCACGAAACTCTAGGCACTGATCCTTGTGATGCCCTTCTAATTTGCAGCAGGTGCACCATATTTCCTCTCGCACCTCTTTTCACTTCTTAATGTCTTGGAGATGGATTGTCAACTTTTCTAGTTGTGCTTGAATGTGGTTCATGCCCAATCCTACTTCTCCAACTGGTGAAGCCTCCAACTTCATTGCGATTTCCAGTGCTTTTGCTTGGGATGGGATTTTCTGCTACATCATCATCCCACGAATGTGTGGCACTAGTCCTACAATAAACCACTCTTTGTGTTGTACATCGCTCACCCCAAAGATTACTTTCGCCATTACATTTTTATATCGTTAGTCGAATTCCCACACTGATTCATTTGGAAACTGCTTAATCTCCTTCAGTTCTGTGATGCACTGTGACTCAGATTTTGACTGTCTGAATTCATCAATTAATCTTGCCCTGATTTGCAGTAGTGTTTTCTCTGGATCTCCTGCAAGAACTTGTATGAATTTCATGAACCAGTCAAGCACATGACCCCTAAAGGTCGTCGCTAGTCATCCCTTCTTGATTTCATCGTAGTGGACTTGTTTTATCATCCATACCGCTTCGCACAAAAACCAATACTATTCGGGATACTCAATCCCATTACCCTGTAAAATTGGCATTTTAAAATTGTCACCCACCATTCTTGATTTCCTACTATTATTTACCAAACCACTACTCTTGCCACTATTCTGGCACTTCGAACAACACTGCGAGGAACTTATGTTTCTTCCTACAAAATTGGGCATAGTGTGCAGGGTTGTGGGTATGTTGTAACTTTGGGTCTGTCCTTCTTCGGATTTAGGGGTATCCTAGTCACTTCCTTTGTCACAATAAGGTCACTTCCTCCCTTATGGTCTTGTTTCACAGTTCTCCGTTCCGGTCACATTAGGAGACTCTCTCTCAATCTCAGTCCTCCTCTTCTTCTCTAGCCGCCAGAACCTCACCCCACTTTGCAGGGTACCACAACCTTTCTCAGATTCCCTTAAGAAATCACCATCGCTCATGTCCATCTAACCCACATCATTCTACCAAACCCACATTCACACGGTACCCTCAACCTTTGCACACCGATATTTACTTGTCAGAATTCATATTCAATATACCCTTTTCGCAGACAAGCATCTTAATCCACAACTTTAACGATAGTAGAAACCTTCCTCGGGATCCCTTGAAATTTTTTTTTTCCACGTCGCTATATGATTTGATCGTGTTGATGAAAAATTCGGTAATATATCCCTCCAAGATACTATCTACCCAGGCTTCAACAGCTTTGGATACCTTATTAACTGTTGAATCAATTCGGGTGTCCAATGTTCAGGTTCGCCACCTTGAAAATTCTTCTTTTGAAATGTCAATTGTGCCAACCACTCATGCAACAATATTGGGAATTTGCATAAAAATATATCGTGGATGTTAGAGTATAAATATTTATGTAACCAATCAGTCGTCAACCATCTGGGTTTGCGATTCTCTTCTTCAACGAACTCTCGTTCCTTTTTGTCAAACCAATCCTGGATCTCCGGTTTCATCGGATGCCACATTATGTCCTCTCTTTTTCTCTTCACACTACGATCCTGACAATGGAACCATTTGTTGACACCATTCTATTGACAGGGTTCACTTCGTACTGTTGTCAACAAACACCAACCAAAAACCCTTAAGCATTGGCGAGGAAAGGTTTTACCCTTTCCAGCAACACCCGCAAAGCGAGTGAGGTCTCACCCAAGATGTTCAAGGGGGCTGCAAGAACCAAGTTTCCATAGTAGGGAGATAACATGCGCTAACTCTTACTCAGTCACTACAGAAACCATAGATCTGTCTTCGCATTATACTAACAAATCACACATATACTCGACATCTGTATCAACAACATGTAAATGACATTCGCATTAACTAGCATCACAGATTAATCGTCATAGCAACAAAACCTTAAACACATCACATCATTTAGAGAAAAATCATCATTCATAACATGACAACACAAATAGAAACATAAAATAGAGACATAATTGAACATCCTCATGCATTAACTCATCTCAAAATTTGCGGGACAACCTTCACAGCAAAAGTTCCAAGCAACTGAGCGCAAATCCATATATACAGAGCAAAACTTGTCGAAAACACAAAAATACACATATGCAAGATATCGCTGTCTACAATCGATGCTCGGATTGATTCCTATCTATTACAATTTGTGTTTATATTTATATACGCCTAAGGCGGTTACAAAATGATCCACATGACCAAATCTAACTAACTTTGACCAAAACTTGCGCTTTCGTCGGCTTTTTATCCTTCGCGAATTGTCATTTCTTCCATTGATGACCCTTCTGTCACTGTCGGCTTCCGCACTTCATGTGCTCTAACCCCGTGCCAACAATCATATATCTCTTCACCCAAGTATTGGATGAAGTTACTCCAACATCAATTGAGCTAAGAAAGGAACAAGGAAAATCATGAGTCTTCAAGTTACTTAAGCGAACAACATAGCTGCAACCATGTAGATATGTATCATGATAAGGTAACAAAGGATCCTGCTACAAATGTAAATAATAAGAAAGTGCTCTAATCATTTCATCATCTAAAGGAGATATATGAGTTTCATACTCCTCATGTGGCACCATCAAAAATAAACTTTTCACCCATACTTCATTAGGATGAATGATGCAAAATATGGAAGTGTAGGATGTAGGAGAATGAACCAACTCACCCAAATTATCAGAATATGCAAAAGTGTCATCATTTGTAGGCTCCATAAGGGTAGGATCATGCACCTCCCTCAAAAGGGAAAACCTTTCCTCATAGGTTGGTTCAAAGGTAGTGGAATCATACACTTCTTCAAAAATTGTGTAACCATTTCCAAGAAGCAACCCAAGTTCCTCTTCCACCACAACAAGTGCTTGGATCTTATCAGTCTCATCTTCAAACACATCATGCACCTTCAATTTTTCATGTTTCTCATGATCCATCATGTCATGAGAATACTCCAAGCAATCTAATATTTGAAAATATGAAACATAGGAGGAAGAATAAGTATCTTGCAACTTATCAAGAAGTTGCTCATTTTCAATTTTTATCTTATGCATATCCTCATTATTATTCAAGTATGATCCATGTAACCATTCATTAATCTCAACCAAATTGTTTCTATCAAAAATAAAGGACATGAAATTACCTTCGATGTTGCACATTACTCTTTGAATCCTCTCCATGTCTTCAAGGAAGGATGGATCCTTCAATGAAGAAACTCTCAAACAAGAATTTGACACCAATGCTTGAGTGTCATGGAGTATGCTAAGGGTCTCTTGGATCTTATTTTCATTCATCTTTAATGAACCTTCAATTAAAAGAGGCTCTTGTAGAGGGACCTCCTCTTCTTTGTACTTTCTACTTGGACCAACTTCATTAAGCTCAAGTGGTGATGGGGAAGTTGATCTTGGTTCTTCTTCAACTACTACAAGGCCTTCATTTTCATGCTTAATGGAACTTTGGCTTGTAGCAGAACTTTCAAAAGTGATCGCTATGTCACTAACATAGAGGTGTGAGCACCCATCAGTAGGTACTCCTTCATAGTTCAAGCATCCATCAGTAGATGCTCTTTGATTCATCTCCAAAGTAGAGTGTGTCACATAATGTAACTCTTCTTCATGTTCATGTGATGTTTCTTCATATTTTTCAGAGTCACTTGGTGTTGAGATATTGTAACTTCAAAGAATATTATATTTGTACTTTATTATTCCAGAGATGTTTCATTCCTCCGTGAAGATCTTATTGTATATCTGGAGATGTTTATTCCTCCGTCGGAATGTGGTAACTCGGGTTATTAGACTTCCCTATTGGGGGTCGGCCCTGTATGTGTTATGTGGGTCAAAGGGTTATTAGAACACCCTAGAGGGGTTGGCCCAGTCAGTTGTAGTGGGGTATTTAACCCATTGGTTAAATACAAGCCTACGTGTTCTTGTGTAAAAGACAAGTCAGAGTAGTGTATAAATAGAGGTGGTGTATTCCTCATTTGACACACTCACTCACTTAAGAGAGGCGCACTTGTGGAGGAGAGGTCTGCTATGGTGGAGGAGGAGATCATGTCTTTGGTTTGCATCTTTGTATATTTCTGGTCATCTATATTGAGGAAGCTTTACTGGGTTTTCTACCCCATGAGGGTTTCCCAGGATAAATCTGTGTCTCTTGTGTTTATGCTATGCTTGTTGTTTCTTCAGTGATCCTGTATATGCCATTATTGTGAAATGGAATGTAATGCTGCTATTTTCTATCTTAGCATATTGAATTTTAACATGGTATCAGAGATAACCTGAAGGAACGCAAGGTATGGCACTTACGACACTTGCTTTACTTACGACAATTTGAAGGTTAGGGTTTTACATAGCAAAAACCAGTCATCGTGGAACTTTAGCTATAAATCCATTTTTGTGAGGGTTCATGATCTGAAAAGTTTACAGGTCGAAGATAATATCCCCAGGTACCTTGTGTCCAAAGGGAACCCTCAGATTCATTGTAATTTGTGAGTTATGATCAGTACAAGTTAGGGTTTCTGCCTCTTCCAGATCTCAGTCAAAATCAGGTGACCTTGGAAAAAAGGTCATAACTTGGGATAGGAAGCTCCAAATTAAATTTCGTAAAAAGTGACAGGTAGTACACAGATGGTACTATCTCAGGAAACTATTTCAGAGGACGAAGTTGAACCAGTGACACGTGGCACGCCGTACAAGTTCGCTCTCCTGTTTTATCCCATAAACAGGTCACGTTGCGACACTTGGCATAACTCTCTCTCAGAGAATCCAATTGAGGTAAGAACTATCAAGATGGAAATATGATAGGGCGAGATATCTCAGAAATTTTTTCAGAAGTCGAAGTTCAAACAGTGACACGTGGCACGCCGTACAAGTTCGCTCTCCTGTATTATCCCAAAACAGGTCACGTTGCGACATTTGGTATAACTCTCTCTCAGAGAATCCAATTGAGGTCAGACCTATCAGGATGGAAAGATGACAGGTCAGGATACTGCAGAAAAAGTTTTCAGACCCTGAGGAGTGAAAATTTCGGAGTTATAGTAGAAACAATCAGGTACATATTTCTACCAAAACAGAATTATTTTTGGAGCACCTTCATTCATGGCTTCCGGAATTTAGGGTTTCGGAGAAAGTTAGAATTTTTTAAATCGGAATCCACGGCTGAATTCTACTCAGGAAAATCGAAATTTAGAGACCAAGATCGAATTTTTTGGTTGGGTAGAAGACCGGGCTTGATCAAACCCTAGCTTGGGATTTTGATCGGAAAGATGGAAAATTAGGGCTTCAGCAAAAGTTGGAATTTTTTGAAGTCTGTAACCATGGCTGGAAGCTCCTCAGAAAAATAAGAGTTTAGAGCCTTGGATCGAACCTTTTGATTGGACAGAAGGGTGGGCTTCATCAAACCCTAGTTCGGGTTCCTGTCTGGAAGATCCAGAAGTTTCGAAGGCAATTTTGAGGGGTCAAATTTTGGAGATTTCAAAATTGAAGAATGCTAGTTTGATCAGCTCAGCAAGACACATTCTTCCATCCATTCAGAAGAGTGAAAGTCAAAGATTGAATTTTTAGCGTTTCTCTAGCAAACCCTAATCAAGCTCCAGATCAAGTTTCAGGGGGGTGTAGGCTAAGGCCTTACATAAGAAGACTACAAAAAGTCTTGACAGGTATGACTTAAGGAGGTTCAGGTATGCCTTGAAATCTGATTCTTGATTAAGTTCATAATGTGTTTGTCTTCATGTTATTTATTAGTACAATCTTGATTAATGTTATTAATTGTCTTATCACCCTAGTAACAATATGAATGCATGTGAATGATCGAAGACATTCATTGATTAGGGCTATATGATTGTACTTATGCATTATGGTGTTGTGTGAGGTTGATGTTGTCTGCTAACAAGATACAGGTACATCACAAAAGACAAATCAAGTTCCATGACCATGACAACATGAAGACAAAGACTCATGAGGTATGCATGACTTTGTTATATTATGTTTAACCTATGAGACATGCAGGTTCTAGCTCAGGATCTCTAAATCATTGAAGAGATTGTTTAGGTATGTTGTACATAACTAAGCAGGTATACTAATCCAGTATGTTTTCCTATGTCATGTTAGAATCTTACCTTGTGTTAGGATCCCTTATGTAAGTATACTTGGTATGATTGGTTAGTAATCAAGGGTTTATGCATATTATGTCTCTTATCTTGGTTGATGATTTAACTAACTAGATCAAACAAGAATATGCATGAGTAAAAGAAGACTTCCTTGAAACCCTGAATACTAATGATCATGACTGTACATATTCAAGATTATTTAGAATTAGAATGTTTTGATAATATTGAAAATATACTAATGAATGTATGTTTGTGTATGAGATCATGAGGATGACACTAGTGTACACTTGAGCATGCACAGTGGTACAGAATGAATAGAAGTTCAGGAGACATACAGAAGATCAAGCGAGAGGCAACCACACAAACATAAAAGATAAGTATTTGAGTTGTTATTAGAAATAGTAAATGATATTGCTTGTATGCATATTTGTATTCCTAGAATATATCATGCTGAGTGTAAACATTCATAAAGCATTGAACAGTATACTACTAATATGCATATGATTGGTCAGTTGGACAAACATTCCATTGTTGCTTGTCTAGAATGAAACCTCTTTGCTGACATGCTGAGAGATGTGCACACTCTCGATAGTATGTTCTGGTAGAGATGGAAGGCATCTAGATAGCTACTGTATGCATACAGGATATGGGAAAGTGTTGTGCCAAAGTATTGGTCAAAATAAGTTGCATAACTATGTAAATGATATATGTATGCATAATAGGTTATCATGTCAATATGATTTGATGATTATGAAGTATTACTAATCATGTACTTAATTTTGATTTGTAGGAAAGATCATGATGAATGATGAACTCTGAACAAGCAATGGTTGTTAAACAAAAGATTTGCAAATCAAACACACTATAGAAAGCTTGTGGTTAAGAGATTCTCTTAGAAAGAGGAAGAGAATCATGATGAGATGTTTTGCTCCAAGGGACTAGATAAGACCATTCTCTTAATGATGTAATTAAAGAAGAAGTGTGAATCAGGTTCTGTATGGGTACCCAGGATCGGTAGTCAATTGATGAGCTTAATAATCATCATGGGTGATGTGGATCTCAACCTTTGCTACAAGGTTGAATATGGCTTCTATACACATATGACATGGATGCAAGAAGGAACTCACCACAGAGTTCGAATGATTTTGAGGCTCATATTAGTAGACCCATCTGATGAGAGATGGCACAGATAGATATGCAGAAGATCACTCAATGCAGAGTGTGAATAATGGACAATTGACAGCTTCATGAAAAAGCTTGGGCTTTACCAGAAGTAAAGTCGTTCCTAACCTTTACCTTAAAGTTGTGAATGATGAACCTATCATACCATGACGATGATCTCTTTCTGACAAGGAATGAGAAACAGGTCATGAAAATGGCTGCAGAAATGAAAATGAAAGATCTCAGATTAATGCACTACTTCTTAGGTCTAGAAGTATGGCAAGATCCAAAAGGAATCTTTTAAATCAAGGTAAGTATGCCGTGAAGTTTCTAAAAAGATTTGATATGTTGGAGTATAAAGCCATGGCCACTCCCATGGACTCCAACTTGAAGTTATTAGTTAATGACTCATCGTATTTAGTGGACCTAACCCTATATAGACAAATCATTGGGTCATTGATGTATTTAACAAATACTAGGCCAGATATATGCTTTGTTGTAAATACCCTAAGTCAGTATCTAGTAGAACCTAGAAAGGTTCACTTAATAGCTACAAAGCATGTAGTGAGGTACCTAAAAGGTACATTAGATTTTTGGTCTATATTATCTTGGAGGTCATGAACTCCGTTTACATGGTTACTCAGATTCTGATTGGCCAGGAAGTGTCTCAGACAGAAAGAGTACATCAGGTGGATGTTATAGTCTTGAATCTGCCATGATCTCATGGTTTAGCAAGAAATAATCTAGTGTGGCTCTCAGTACTGCTGAAGCAGAATATATGGCTGTCTGCTCTGACAGCTGTGAAGCAGTATGGATTCAGAAGCTTTTATATGGAGTGTTTGACTTAGAAATGGATCCCACTATGATTATGTGTGACAATCAAAGCTGCATTAAGATGACTGAAAATCCTGTGTTCCACGATAAGTCAAAACACATAGAGATCCGATACTTCTATATACGAGATATGGTGCAAAGAGGAGCCATCAAGCTCAAATATATAAGCACTGAGGATCAGATTGCTGATATCTTGACTAAACCTCTGTCTCGAGTGAAGTTTGAATACTTTCGAGACAAGCTTGGTATAGTTCAAAAGAACTCTCCTCGAAAGGGGAATAGCATAGTATCTGATAACAAGTCTGTCTCATCAATGATGAGGTTACCTATTTACTGCACTTAGTTATTTAGAATTATTTTTAGGACTCTTATACTTTTACTTTTGATGATAGATGTATACATGCTTTTGATGATAGATGTATTAGTGAGAATACATGCTTTTGATGATAGATGTATACATTCCTTTAATGATATATGTATTTGATGCTATTGATGAGGATACATGTTTTGATGTACATGTTTTGATGATGAGGATACATGTTTTGATATACATGTTTTGATGATGAGGATACATGTTTTTATATACATGTTTTGATGATGAGGATACATGATGCCTTGATGTACTTGTATGGATGAAGATACTTGTACCCATGATTGACATATGAGGGGATTGGATCATCCCTGGACTTCAGTCCTAAAGAGAGCCGTAGACGTATGTCTTCGAAGAATGAAGTCCTTGGTGGACTTGAGGGGATTGGATCATCCCTGGACTTCCGTCCTAAAGAGAGCCGTAGACGTATGTCTTCGAGAATGAAGTCCTTGGTGGACTTGAGGGGATTGGATCATCCCTGGACTTCAGTCCTAAAGAGAGCCGTAGACGTATGTCTTCGAGAACAAAAACTTGAATGAACAGGTAAGGGGATTGGATCATCCTCAGAATTTGGTCCTTTGAATTGAGCCATAGACATGATGTCTCCGAGAACTAAATCCTGAATGAATAGGTAATGGGATTGGATCGTCCTCGGACTATGGTCCTTTGAATTGAGCCGTAGACATGAGGTCTCCGAGAATTGAATGATAGGACTGGATCGTCCCTGGACTTCGGTTCAAAAGGTACATGATAGGACTGGATCATCCCTGGACTTCGGTTCAAAAGGTACATGATAGGACTGGATCGTCCCTGGATCGTCCTTGGACCTCGGTTCAAAATGTACGTGACAAATCCTAGAATTGTTCTAGGTTACATACAGCATGAAACAGGGCTGGCTCTGTAGTTGTGATACATCCAGCATGAAACAGGGCTGGCTCTGTAGATGTGATACATCCAGCATGAAAAAGGGCTGGCTATGTAGATGTGATACATCCATCATGAAACAGGGTTGGCTTTGTAGATGTGATACATACAGCATGAAACAGGGATGGCTCTGTAGTTGTGATACATCCAGCATGAAACAGGGCTAGCTCTGTAGTTGTGATACATCCAGCATGAAACAGGGCTGGCTCTGTAGATGTGATACATCCAGCATGAAACAGGGCTGGCTCTATAGATGTGATACATCCAGCATGAAATAGGGCTGGCTCTGTAGATGTGATACATCCAGCATGAAACAGGGCTGGCTCTGTAGTTGTGATACATCCAGCATGAAACAGGGCTGGCTCTGTAGTTGTGATACATCCAGCATGAAACAGGGCTGGCTCTGTGTCAAGCACTCTATATGCAGATAAATTGTTACCAATACACACAGAGCATATGAAATTTATTGTCAACCCAAGAAAGTCTTTTTATTTCAAAGGATAAGTGCACAATATATGCTTAAACACCTCACCATTAGAAGTAAATACTTTTATCTTCTATCATCCATGTTCATCCCCAGGAATCTATGCAATCCCAATTGCCTTCTAGCTGCTATACTTCAATTCCTTTCTACCATGCATCAATAAGAAATGGTATCAAATCTAATCAACAATTGCAGAAAATAAATCTCATTCGTATTCTAGAACAATCACTTGTCTAATCTAATCAATCTGGAAATCATAAAACATAAACTGAACATTAATCTAGAAATCCAATTACCAAAGATTGAGTCAACTGTTCAAAGAAATTAAATTGCAGAATGGAAATCAAGCAACACACAACAGGAAAGATAAATGGTAAGAGCTCATGGGATCACAATCTTAGCTGTAAGATGAACACGGCTATGTATAACAGCAATTGAAATGCATAAAGCAAACCTTACTCAGTCGACTGTTATTCTACACCATTCACCAATCTCACAGAAATATAATCTTTTACTGAAAAATCCACACAATAAATATTGTTGCTGCATACAAAAGGAAAGAACAAAGCATCACACAACAATAAATTCAAAATCCTATTTTAACTTAGCAATCTCTGTGGAAGACGGGCCCAGCCTTCACACAGAGACGCTGGCTGAACAACACAACTCTTTAGCTCAGAAGTAACCCCTTATATTAACAGAAGAATAAGTACATAGTTTTGCTCGGCTGCTAATACAGTGAATTAATTGTTTGCTGTTCAACCCTTGGGTCGAGGCAACTCCCCATATTTATACATACAAATCGTAACATCTAATCCTATAATTGGGCAGCCATGAAGATCTCTGATCTTCAGGCGCCCTAAATAACTAGCTGTTACCATGCGTGGCAAAACAGAAACATCCAAATATGAGAAAGTTATTAATTGACCCAAGAGTGGCGGTCTTTCCAGCTCACAGCTAGACTCGAGCAGCAACATACTTAAGATAGCGAATTCTGTTACAGCTGCCCTGTCACAGCTGTGCTTTGATTGATGATTCGAGCCCCAAGGATCCCTCTACAAGCAATGAACATCCCTTCCTTCATGACTTATTCAGCCCCGATCTTCCTGCAGTCTATTTATCTCAACTACCTTCATAAATCGCAGCATGTTAGCACAAATTGAGAGATGCACAGCTTTAATTATCACAATCATAAGCATTAATAAAATAAAACAATAATCGGCCATACCTTGATAATTTGGGGAATAAGGTAAGGACAATAGGTCTAATTGCCATGATAAATGGTGTAGGACAAGGGTAGGGAAGATGATAAATGATGATTAAAAAGGGCCAATTCTGAGCTCAACATCTCCCCCCAACTACCCTGTTGCATGTCCTCATGCAACAACCTGCATCTGAATCCTGTATTGAGCTCTATCCAAGGAGAGAGGAAGAAGTGTAGGGAAACTCAGGCACCTTATCTATCTTTTGAAAGGCCTCTGTGAGTAACCTAGTATCTTTCAAGCCCACTGTTCCCCTTCCACTGCTACTTGCTGGTGTCTGGGAATGCAATTGGTGTAGTGGGAATCTACCCGCAGTCTCATTATGCTTTCCTGGGGAAGTTGAAAGGAAATTCTCAATCGGAATCCAACTCAATGACATCTCTTGGAGGTGGAATCACTGGTTCTTGTGGGACAGTGTCTTCCAGCGCATCTAGGTTTAACAAGAGAGTTGCTGGTTCTTGTGTAACAACAACATCCTTTAAACCTTCTTCAGCAGCTACCTTTATTGCTTTTAGAGACACTGGTTCTTGTGTAACAGTGTCTTCTTTGTCCTTCTGTTGCTGAGACTGGATATCCTTTTCAAATTGCAGCTCCTCCTCCAAGATTTCGGTGTCACCTGAGCATGGTGTCTGTACCTGTTCATCTTCACTCCACTGTATATCGGGAATGATATCCACTCCAGGGTTATCTTCTAAAAGAAATTCAGGAGTTCCTGCTGCAGCTTCCAAGGGTGTTGGTTCTTGTGTAGCAACATCCTGGCTTGCCTCTTCATCCTTCTGCTGTTGCAACTCTTCTCCCATGAGCTCTGTGTCATGGGAGTCCTCTGGGGTTACCACCCATAGTTCATCATTAAACTCCAGAGTATCCTCTATCCCAGGTTCTTCTCCTATCTGTTTGGCCGATTGGACAATTATATTCAGGGTTGCTGGTTCTTGTGTTGCAGCATCCTGTTCCAATTTATCACTATCCTGCCTTTCTGTCTCTCCTTCTAAAATTATTGTGTCCTGGGAGCGTTCTGGGGTTACAGCATAAAATTCTTCATTGGCCTCCAGAGTATCCTTCAGCTCCATGATCTCTGTATCGTGGGAACATTCTGGGGTTTCACTATATTCCTTTATAAGCTCCAGAGCGTCCTTTATTCCAAGTTCTTCTCCGACCTGTTCCATAATTTTTGCATCGTGGGAAGTGGCAGCTGCAGCAAGAATGTTTAAAAGTGCTAGTTCTTGTGTGGCAACACCTTCTTTTTCCACTGCTTCCCCCACTGTGGCCACAGGCTGTTGTGCTGAATAAGTGCTAAGTAGAATTTTATGGCCTGCTTCCTCAAAGATTTCTCCACAGGTGGGACAGAGTATTCGTTCATCCTTCTCTCCAGCTCCAGCAAAATCTGATTCCTCCACTTGGTCTGCAGCCTCTATCAATGTGTACAATTTTCTTTCACCCTGTTTTCTGCAGGTTTCTTTCCAAGTTTCCAACTCCCTTCTAAGTACTTGGAGGTCCTCTTTCAGCATTGCATTCTCATACAGAAGTCCTTCAATTCCAGGTTCTTCCTCCACTGGCCTTTGTGGAGCATCCATCGGTCTTGGTACAAGGATTGGGGGCTCAACTTGTGTCTCTGAGGTTGCCCATATTTTCCTAGCTACCTCTGCTACTGTGGCAGATCGAGTTCGTTTCTTTCTGATTGGTGCTATTAGGTCAAATTCATTGGTGGCTCTCTTTCTCTTCTTCTGTGGTGTTTTCTTTTGTGATTTTTCTTTTTGTGGTGTTTCCTCCTGTGGAGCTGGGATATAGGGAGCCAAAACTGAGGTCAAAGGAATATTTCTTTGCCCCTCATGTTGTTCTTCTTCAACCACGGCTCCTCCTCCTACCCACTCAGGTGAAGACTCAATTGTTACCAGCTCGATGTCTTCTTCCATTGCCCTAGCTCCGTCATCTTCAGGTTCCATTGTCGCAGCATTTGATGCTGCTCCAATCTCACCTTCTGCTGTCGGAGCTGTTCTGTTATCTAGGTTTTCCACAAAGGTTTCATCTACACCATCATCCAATGGATTTTTTTGTGCCTCCCCTTTCTCTCCTTCAAATGCAGTGTCATCCCCCACTGGTTCTGCTTGTGCCAGAGATTCATCTCCCCCACATGGCTCTGATTGTGCCCCTGGTTGCTCTTCCTCTAATATAGGTTCATTCTCCCCATATGGCCCAGCTTGTGCCCCCGGTTGTTGTTCTTCTACTGTGGTTTCATCCACCCCGGATGGTCCTGCCTGTGCCCCCGATTGCTGTTCTTCTCCCATTTCATCCCTCCCCCCAACTTCAGTGGAGGAACTCCGGACCTCCTATGGTGGTGGAACCGGTATTTGCTGTAATGGGACGACCCGCAAGGGAACGGGTTGCTGTGGTCGATTTATAAACTGTTCCCAAGTTATATGGTGTTGGGCAAGGGTCCGTGTGATAATTAATTTGATAAGGCCATGGTGGGTGAGAGAGGATAAGGGGTGCTTAGCAGACTGAACAAATGTTGCCATATGGCGCAAGTCGTGCAGTAAATAAAATGGAATGTTCAATAAAATGCCATGGCGGAGATGAGAAAGCAAAGGAAGTTCAGAGTTATACACAGTTTGATATCTACCTTCACAAGTAATGTACTTCTTGAGGAAGACTGCAACCTGATCCCATGGCCGCGGCAATGAGTTCAATGCAATCCCCCTTCTGGAGGCTTCAACTTGCTCCCCTGGGAGTAGAAATTCTTCTCGTGCAACCGTTGCAGGGACCCCTCGGTTAAACCATGGTTTTCCCACCATCGGGATGGCTGTGACCTTGGATATAATGTGCTCAGAAACTTCTATGCGCAGCCCCCACACCATAGAGTGAGTTTTAGTAAGATTCAGAGCAAACTACAGGGCTGCGTCTCGATCGAATCCGTCCAGTCGCTCAAAGAATTCAAGCCAGCCGGTAGCTTGAAAAATGGCAAGAACTTGAAGATTTCGCCTAAGTTCTCTTGTATTGAAAGGTTCATGGCGGACTGAAATCCCCATGGTCCTGGCTGCAAGCTAAAGTTTCTATTTCACTGATTACAGGTTCCCAGAATGGAGTTGCAGCACAGAGAATGCACGAATTGCTGAGCGGAGACGTTGAGAGAATGACCAAATTTGGAAAGCTGAGCACAGAACAGTGTTTGAAATTTCCATGCCGAATTGGGGAAGGTGGCAGTTATTAGTGTTTACGTCATACGAGGGAAATGGTTAATCAGGTATAATGGTGGTACGAGTGAAGGTACGACCAATATCGTTTAAATGATATCAATGCTAAATCACGTGATAAATGAAAGCCATACCTCATAAGACTGTGTGTCGGAATGCTGCAGAAAATGGTGGAGCATGCAATTGGTGATGTCATGGAGCCGAACTCGTGCACAGTCAAACGTGCGAGCATGATGACTCGGATAAGGCACTAATTTCTTTCACCGGTGAAACACAAACCATCGTGTCCTCGGGGTCGGAATGATGAGTTCGTCGGCACAACTGAGGTGAATCAGCACCATGATTAGCAGGTTTGAAGAAATTCTTCTGTTAACACGGGAGTTGCCACTGCAAGTTGCCAAAAAAAATGATAGCACAGCCGACGAAAAATATGTTGCAGTCGTCAAAAAAAGATATGTTGCAGCCGTCGAGAAAGAAGTTGCAGCTACCGGAAAAGAGTTCACGGCAGCCGGAAAAAGAATTTATGGTATCGGGGCAAATTACGGCTGTCATGGAAAAGTTTTACGGCGGCGGGAAAAAGATTACAGCTGGTGGGAAAAATTTTGACGACTGTGGGAAATATGTTGCATCCTGACGGGAAAGTTGTTGCGGCTGCGGCTGCCGGAAAATAGTTCACGTTCATCGGAAAAAGTTCACAGCTGCCGGGTAAAAGATTTTACCGGTCGACGGAAACTGATAATGTTGTAGCGCTGTGACGTGATGTTGCAGCCGCTGGATTGAAGTCGCGGCTGCCGGGAAAAATGACTTTACGGTAGACGGAAAATAGTAACGCAGATGCTTGGGAAATGAGGTGGCAGCTGCGGAAAAAGATGTTGTAGCTGCCGATGTTGCAGCTGCCAGAAAGGATTAATGGCAGCGGGAAATGAGGTGGCAGTCGTGGGGAAATGAGGTGGCAGCTGCGGAAAAATATGTTGCAGCTGCCGATGTTGCAGCCGCTGATGTTGTAGCTGCTGGAAAAGATTGACGGCATGCGGAAAAAGGGATATTACGGCTGCTGGGAAATGATAATGTGGTTGCCGGAAATGAGGTGGCAGTCGCGGGGAAATGAGGTGGCAGCTGCGGAAAAAGATGTTGCAGCTGCCGATGTTGCAGCCGCCGATGTTGCAGCTGCCGGAAAGGATTAACGGCAGCGGGAAAAAGATATTACGGCTACTGGGAAATGATAATGTGGTTGCTGGAAAAGATATACAGCTGCCGGAAAAAAAATGTACAGCCACCGGAAAAGATGTTGCAGCTGCCGGAAAATATGTCGCAGCTGCGGGAAATTTTTTTTTTTTTTTTTTTAAAGCAAGGACGGCACAGTGAGATTTTCGTTTAACGGGCCCAAACTGGTCGCTCTCCTGGTGCTTCCCTGAATTTTTTTTAAAAATGAAAGCAAACAAAAATATCAAATGCAAAGAGGAAAAAAAACAACAGTTATACGCTACAGCAGGAAATTATTTATGTACAGCAAATACAATTTTCAGTTTAAGGATTGGCAAAGGCAGAGAAAAGTTGCTGCTCTGGTGCCAACTGATAATCTGGATCAGCGGCAATTTGTGAAATGAATGCATCTTTCGAGATGGGCTTACGATACAGTCGCAGTCTATGGCCATTAGCAAGTAATGGTATACGGTTTTCATCAATGGTCACCAGGCGAACAATGCCGTTGTCAAATACCCTGTCGACCAAATATGGACCCAGCCACCTTGTACGTAATTTTCCTTTAAAATCCTTCTTGAATCTGGAGTAGTATAATAGTGCCCAGTCTCCTTCACGGAATATTTTCCTTTTGATGAATCGGTCATGCCAGTCGGATCTCTGTTGCTGGAGCAGCAGAGTCTGGTCTACTGCAGCTAACCGTTTCTCATCTAGTTCATTTAATTGATTCAATCTTCTCTTCTGGGCTTCTGTTACATCTAGATTCATTTCGGTGGCTGTTTTCAGGGTCTTGATCTCAAATTCAATTGGAAAAATGGCACTCTTTCCATACACCAGATCATAAGGAGAAAACCCTGTGGTGTTGCGCCAAGTTGTGCGATATTCCCACAGTGCTTCTGGAAGCCTGTCAGCCCAATCCTTTAGATGGCTTTTAACTTTTTTAGTAAGGATTGCTTCAATAACTTTATTAGTACTTTCCACCTGACCATTGGCCTGGGGGTGATAAGGTGAAGCTATCCTATGCTACACATAATACTTCCGGAGCAAAGATTCAAATTGGTGTGAGATGAATTGTGGTCCCCCATCAGTAACTACTTCCTTTGGTACCCCAAAGCGGGTAAATATTTCACTGTACAGAATTTATGTTAAATGCATCAAAATATGTGATAAGATTCCATACCTCTTTCTGATAACTTTGTAAATGTTCAGATAAACAATGGATAGAATTACGCACCTGTCTAACAATGATCTCTGAATCGCCATAAACCACTATCTCTTTGATGCCCAAATCGATTGCTTTTTTCAATCCTTGAATCAAAGCTTCATATTCAACTATGTACAACTAAATTCTATTCTACAAGCTATACAAGTCTTATTTCCTTGAGGATCTATTAGTAAACAACTGGCTCCTGCTCCTTCTTTAGATTTTGCACCATCGAAATAAAGAGTCCAAATAGAATTATGTACAATCACTTTACTTTCTATGATATTTACAATATTTACGTTATTTTCATCACCAATGGTCTCCTTAAGAGAACAGTTAGGAGAAATAACTGTTACATTAGAAATCTCAGATTGCTTGCTATTTTCAGAAAGAAGAGAGTTTTCAGCTTTGAAATTTCCAAAACCTAATTCATACATGTAGTTTCCCATAATGGAATCAGAAAATAACACAGGTTCACTAGGATCATGTAGTTCTGTAACAGTATGTTTCATGTACCTTTCTCTATGTATCTTTATCTGGTTTGATTTTCCATTTTTTGGTAGCCACAAGGTTGACCAATCAGTGGCAAAGAAACCATTCAGTTGTTGAGACCAATCCCTACTTAAGAATAGTCCATATGCATCTGGAATATCAGCAATTACGATGTCTATGATTTGATAAACTGAAGGATTACAAGCAATCCTAATTAAGACATCTTTCATCTCTCCGACAACTTTAACGTTTGTTCTATCTAATTGAGTTATTTGTGCATTAGATGGAACAAATTTGCCATTTAATTTCTTACACACAGATAAAGGCATAACATTAGAAGATGCTCCTGAATCTACCATGCAGTTGTGGACATTCCTATTAAAAATTTCAAAGGTAAGTAAGAATGGAGGTGTAGTCGACTTAGAATTCTTACCTATCAAAGAAGCTTTATCAGTTGATGTTTTCCCTTTATCAGTGGCTGTTGGATCATTGCTTGAACTGTTTGCAGCAACATTTTGCTTTGTATTAGGGACGATCGAACTTACTGCAGGATTAATAATATGACTATTAGGCATTGGATAGATTTGAAGGAGATCGTACATACTAATGTTTGCACGTGTCTTCTTCAAATCCTCATTAATGTCATATTGTAAATCCAACTTTGGAGCGTTTTGAATGGTTTGGGTACCCTTATTTGGCTGAGTTTGCTTGCCGGATTGAGTTTGTTTGTTTGGTTGTGAGTTATTATTATCAGTGTTTGAAGTGGAACTTGAAGCACCAGGAGTATTTGCAATTGCTTTACTACGTGTATTATATGCGTGTTGTCCTGAAGGTGGACTTCTGTTCTCATGTTTTTTCACAAAATTATCCCAGAAATGACCATTAATTTGTTGAGGTTCTTCTGATTCATCCTCATTTTCAGATTCTTCATCTTCTTTATTTTCATTTATCTCTTGACTAGGTGTTTCAGACAAAGATAGAACAGCTCGAATTGTATTAAAGATCTCTTCATTAGCAGCTACATCTGGGGGTGTGTTCTTATTATTCGTGTTTGGGTTTTGTCTAAATTGGTTTCTGAAGTAATCCCTAGAGGGAGAAGCTTCAGAACTAGTCTTTTTTAACCCTATGACTTCATTGGTTAACGTTCGAATAGTGTTCTGTAGCTGTTCTACATCGAAAGCTTTATCTTTATCTGAACTAGATTTTTCTACTTTCCTTCGAGGAAAAGAATCAGATTTACCACTTCTCTCTGGTTCATAAGACATGAAATCCTTTTCTACTTTAATTGCTTCATCAAATGTTTCTATTAACGTTGTTTTTCCAGCTCTCTTCACAAACATTCCGAAATTCCTAGGTAAGGCTGATGTATAATTTTCAATGATTATATCTTCCGGAGGTTGAGAAGCAATTGGAATTTTGTTTTTCAATGTTAGAAACCTTTGATTAAAGTCTTTAATCCTTTCTTTGGGTTCCATTTTAATTCTAGATAATTCTAGGGCTAAAAGAGCAGGTGTTTTATCTTCCCCGAATTTATCTAAAAAAACTTTATTAAATTCCCCCCAATTTGTAATAGATCCTTGTACTAATGAAAAGTACCAGGTAGAATCTCTTCCCTCAAAGGTGAGAGGAAACAAACGACAAACAACATCTTCATGCTGAACATTTAAAGTTTGAACAGCCAACATGAATTTATCAATATGCACCTCTGCAAGTTCTTTGTCATCTGGGTTAAATTTAGGAAGAATTTTATCTGAATGTTTTGGTAATGGGTGTTGTACTCCAAGAATTGCTACAGCAGCTACCCTTAACCAAGGGAGCTGTGGATTAGGTGGAGGGGGTGGAGGATTACCTCCTCCTCCTGCATTTCCTGCCATTGGACTTCCTTGAGAACTAGAGGAACTCTCTGAACGAGAAGATCTTGGACTATTGGGTGGTGACTCAGGAGGAGAAGGTGGCTGATCAGAACCACTTCCTGAGATTAACCTCCTTGTGATATTGGTTTGTGTAATCTGTCTTTGATAACTTTCAGCTTAATGTTGAGGAGTACTACCAGTTATCTCCAAATCTTCCGTAACTATGGTCAATTGTGGATTGTGTCGCTGTTGTCTAGGAAGACCATAATCTATCGGAGAAATACCTAACTGATTAGCGTAAGCTCTAGTAAGGATATGTCTGGATTCTTCTAGAGTTTGAGCACTTTGTGCAGGATTAAAGGGAGAAGTAATAGGATCACGTTCAAGGATATTCCTTACAGTTTCGATAAGAGGTGATCTACTAACTTCCAAAGATTGTTGGCTGGTTGGAAATGTTTCATCATTTTCACCTGCCATTAATTAATTCAGGCCCTCCTTCTAGCGCCATTTGTTGGCCTGATTTTATGAATCATAGCCAATAAAGAGGTTTTATCCACACAATCAACTTAAAGCAGCATCCGGTGTGTTTGGATTAACAAGACCTCGCAGGTTATGGTCCTGCTACTAGCTAGTTTGTCTCTTAAGGAAACCTTAAAACTATCAAAATCTAACCCATTCTAACGTTTATCCTATCTATATATCTACAAATGTCCTAAGGTTGCTTTCGTAAGGAAAGACTTCGATTTTTGGGAAGTTGTCTTAAATATGAAAGCTTACTTACAGTATGCAGAATGATTTAACAGTGCTTGATTAATAATAAAATAAACATTAAAACTAATTAATCTATCTATCCTATTTAACCCTATCTCAACTGAGAGCAAAGTTGAAACTATATTAATTATTAATCAATAACAGAAAACTGAAGTATGCTCTAAATAAACATATTTAAATCATAACGAAAGTAATTTTGCTATGTAATAATAGAAATGAGATTCAACCTATACATACACAGTCAAATTCCACTTCCAAAAAAAACTGATTAATAATTAATTAGCAAGACAGTCATTTGAATTTGAAATGATGCTCATTTAAAATTCACCGTTAACATACAAATGAAATTTTAAATAAACAGAAAGTATATCATTAAAACTGATGTTTATAGTGAACACACTAATAAACAAAAACCATAATGAAATATTCATTCAACAACTAACTTGAGATGATAAAGTGAGAAAAATATTTAAACATCAATGTGTCACAGCACATAGAGTTCACGTATAAACAGAAGATAACAAACAGAAATATATGTATATATATATATATATATATATCCAAAAATGAAATACCAGTCACAGTATCATTTGCAGATATCCAGTATCATCCACATGAAAGCTTCAGCTTCAAGTTTGATGTAGTACTAGTAATAAAATATATTTCACAAGTTTTCTTCCACACTCCATCCATCATCGAGTTCATCAAAAATATCCATTCATATACTACTGAGAGTCAGTTTTGCTATAAATGTTGCATGCAACATTATAGGAACTTATTTAACCAAAAGGCATCTAATTACACCTACTACTAAAAATAAAATCGACTAGCCTGAGTCGAGGCATCTCAGAAAGTTCTTGCCCATTCACAAAACTCCAGCTTGTAACAAATCAGCTACATTTCCATGCCATCGCATCAACCACGTCCTGTATTCTTGGAAGAAGGCGGTGATAAAACTTCCTTCATTAAATTCAATAAATGCATTATATTAAAATCAATTTAACACAGTCAACAGAAATACTTAAAAATTATAAATGCATGCCTGTTAAATCTCCGATTTTACAGGCATGCAAAATCGAAATAATCGTTACCTGTCAACATGAGATAAGAGAAAACTATTAAGCCTCATTATGAAGAGCGACTACTCTTCTAGCTTCGGCCAATTTAGCCTTCAACCTGATAATTTTAACATTTTGTTTTTCAATTCGTTCCAATAGTAGCTTATTCGTTTTTAATATTGATTTCTTGGATTTCTTGAGTTGATTCTTCTTCATGTTGGCCCTTTTCCACCTGTCAATCCATTCTAGTAATTCTTTCCTGAAAGTTTTGTTTTCTTCTTCCAATAAGGCTGTACACTGTTTACGCTTTCCTCTGGACTCTGCGATTTTATCTTGATAAATATTTCCTAATACCTGTTGCAGCGTTTCGTCTTCTCTAGTTACATGAGGAGAACGAGGACTGTCACAATGCTGATTGTGTAATGTTTCAAGTTCTACAGTGTCAACGTTTATCTCTGGTTGATTGCCCTCGACCTCACCTGATTGCACATCACTTCCCTGCGCAGTAGCGGAATTCCCTACATCCATTGTGTTAGGGATAGACATCGGAATATCATCCTCAATATTTACAATCGTAGGTTCAGTAGCTGTAGATTTGGAAGTCTGTGGATCAGACCTATATCTTGGAATCGAATGGAGATTATACATGCTTCTAGTGACTCTACGCGAAAACGATAAGTTTTCAACATTCAACCCTTCCTTGTCACAACAAACCTGAGCCAAATGGTTCAACTTATGCATAGAATTTTTATCACATTCATCAGGTTTAACAATTTCGTCTTCAGTTGATCCTTCTTTTAATTTTGCAGGGTTGCCATCATTTTTACCAGGTTCGGGTTCTTCTAATATTTCCCTAGAATCGCAGGGAACTGAAACCCTATCAGCCTCTTCATTTACCTTATCATCTATGGACATGTTTATGACCCCCATTTCCTTAACCTCTGAGCTATTAACCTCAGGATTTATAACTTTTCGTCTTTTACGAGTTCGAGGAGATGGATTAGGCCAATACTGTGTTGGCCCCAATTGACAATCAACTAGAAATTTATCCCAAGACAAACCTTTTGCAGATAATTGGAATTGCAGTAAAAATTTTATCAATCCATGATGACACAAACTATTGTCAGGGTTATTGAAATTCCTTACAGACTGTGACATTTTCTTAAGGCTTTGCCAAAGGTAGAAGGGAAAATTAAGTTTATAACCCTTTACTGCTAACAACAACCGTAAATGATACAAGTGCAAATGGGAAAAACGTCCACAACAGGTTACGTACCTTACTGAGATTTCCTAGTAAGCTCTCCATTCGGGCTTTAGAAATTTTAGAGGTACGCCTATCCTCAATTTCGTTTTATCTGGTAAAGGCATTAACAAATCCAAACACTTCTTCTTGTCAACCATAGTGCCCTTAAACCAGCGTTCTCCCACTTGGGGAAGTTTCGTGGCTTCAGCAATTTTGTCTTCATTGATAAAAAATTCGAAACCCCCAATTCGCACCCTGTCATCTTCAAAACTCATTGCAAACATCTTGGTAATCTCCACATGATGACCGTCAAAGCTTTGAAAGAAATGTGTCCATCCCATTTTCTCGAATCTCTTGGCAACCTCCTGGTTGGCTTCAATAATTTCATACCCTGAGATCTCAAAACGATTCAGAGGAGACATGGCTTCTCCAGCACTTTCTGGGCTTGGTCGCGAAATGAAAGGGAAAGTGAAAACAGAGGGAATAGGTATCCACACACACGACATGATAGAAAATCTTCACTTGCTTCAAATCTAATCAGAAATCTAATCTCTGAACCTACCATTTTAGCGGGATTTCGAGCATTTGATAAATGTTACAACTACACACTACACCACGATTTATGCCAATCTATCTACGTTTGACCACTCCTGTTAGTGATAACCACTTAACTTGGCGAACCAGCAATACGAAGACTGATAGAATCATCATTACAGTCATTGATTATTGACAGTGGTTCATAATTAATAGGTACAATGGTGTAATTTGAAATGACTGTAAACATTTAACACTGTCAACACGATTTAACCAAATGCATACAACTGTCGATCCTGTCAAGGGGTGAAAGCCACGTTTTCATACCAGCTCATCGATCCAAAACGTTTATTGATTTAACCATTGATTTATTACATGGCCAGTTCATCAAACAATCATCCCTGTTTTATCATTGCACGTAGTGGTATGAAGAGTAATAAATCGCATTTTAATGTTAAGTAGGCATTAATCGAATGGCTAGACTTAACGTTTATTGTATGTATATGTACAAAGCTATATATATATGTATAACACTAAGTTTTAAAACCTTTATACATCCTATCGACACATTATACCATCATATAGGGTATTTATCATATGTAAAAAGTTTCCTATACAAATCTTATCTATCCATTAACTATGATATTTACAAAGTTCATAATAGGGTATTCCTTATGATATTAACTTTCAAAATTTATCTTAGTCTTAGGACTAATAATACCCTATTTAATATACAATGTGTTTTATGAAATTTCTCTTGGCACAAATCCCTTAAGTCACATAAATTCATTTTGATGTTTTAAATAGCTTTAATGAGAGTTTATGAAACTTATCTGACATTCGTTTAAAAGCCAAGTTTTATGGTCAAGTTCCTATCATCTCTAGAATTATTAAATTACGTTTCTTTGATTAAGAGTACCTTCAGAATCAAAGATTCTGAAGGTGCTCTAACATAATTTTTGAATTGATAAATCACATAAAGAGCTGATCTCTCTTCATTTTGTCAAGAAATGAAGAGGTTGTTGCTGGCTTCCAACAAATGGCGACGACCTGGGTGAACCAGTTATCTCTACCTAAAACAAGATGATCAAAACGAAATCTTAGAAATCTGTTAAAAATAATCAAAATCCTTTATTCATGTCAAACCTTTATTTATTCAGATTCATAAGTATAACTCAGAAATATTTCATATTTTTTGAAACAAACATTTGATTAGAGATAGGCTTACAAATATCTTCATCGAAACCAGTACTTCTTAGTAAAGATGATCTTACCATCAGCATCGAATGCTGTTCCTCTGAAAACTATCTAGAACCTGTTCCATGGTATAGTAATTTTCTTGTTTCTTGCTTTGCTGTTCTTTTTAAAATAATAATTCTGTCTGAAGACTACTATCTGGGTTTGGTGTCCCAATGTGATAGTATCATTCACGAGAGTTGTCTGAAATAAGCAGGCCGACTCGTGATGAGATCTCCTGTCTTTTAATTTAAAATCAAAAGCCATCACCCTGGTGATCAGAAATGAAGTTATTCCAGGCAACACTGATGATCATGATTAGGTCGGCTCATTACTGAGACCTCCTATTCTTCAGGCAAAAGTTATGTTTTATTTGGGATTTTCATTAATTTTGTTTTAACTAAAATGATAGATCATCACCTAGCATGGTAACCAAATGGTAATGTCAGTCATAAATATCACCAGAAAATGAATCAGCTGGCTCGTGATGAGACCCCTTATCTTTTGGTTTCAAGACCAAAATCCATTACTAGTTTCCTAATAATGTCATACCAGTGATATTTATGATTCTGATCAGACCGGCTCATTACTGAGACCTTCCGTCTCTCACTTTAGCTTCTTATTAACTGGAACAGATGCTAGACAGTTCTCAAATGACAAAAGTTTTCTAAAACTGATGATAGAAATCTATAAAGATTTTTCAAAAGTACGAGCTTCGAGAAAGATATATAATAAACTATCCTTATTTAAGAAAATAACCAGATGAAAGAAAATCCGAGAAACACTTATAAATAGAAATAACGAAGGTTTTTTACAAATTCAAGAAATTTTGATCAATCTGAACAAATTTTAAAAGATTTCAGTCTAAATCAAAATTTTAAAGACTGATGAGTAAACTGATCTTATTTATTTATACTAATTACAGTTGTTAATTACATATTTCTGTTTAAAGACTGGTTATATACATAAGTTTTAACAATCTGAAATATTTGATATTGACAGAAATTTGATTCATATACAGTTTGCTAGTTTATATACAAAAAATACAAATTATTTACAAACAGCGAATAAGTATATACATTTTAGACAACAAATTATTAACAGAAATATTTCTTAAGAATCAATCCATTCACAGGGAATGTCTCGGACTGTCCTTCAAGTGTTTGCAATCGAAAGGTACTTGGACCTATTTTTTCAGAAATAATAAAGGGACCTAACCACAGTTTTTGAAACTTAGTATGATTACCCTTATCTTCATGAGCTTTATCCCATTTTAAGACCAAGTCTCCTACCTGAAATTCGCGATCAGAACTAAATGATTGGTCAAACCATGACTTAACGATCTGTTGATGTTTGTTAAAGTGTTGTTTTGACTTTTCTCTATCTTCTTCTAATTTTAGCAATGCATTAATTCTTTTTTCCATTGCTGGGCATTCTTCTTCTTGGACAGGCTGAGCTAACTGTAATGAAGGTAAGAACAAATTTGGCGGAAGAATAGCTTCAGTTCCATACACTAAGAAAAATGGTGAATTACCTATTGCAGCTTTTGGAGTTACTCTGTCTGCCCAAAGAGCATTGCCCAATTCTGTATGCCAATTCCGATGGTGAACTGAAACAGTTCTTTTAAGAATTTTCAATAAATTTTTGTTCCTTGATTCAGCTAGACCATTCCCATGAGGATGGTAATTAGCTGAATATCTGATTCTTATTCCTTTTTCTAAAGCAAACTAAGTCAATTCAATTGATGAAAAATATGATGCATTATCGAAGACCAAAGAATCAGGAACACCAAATCTTGTTAAGATAAAGAATTCCAAAAATAATATAACTTGATTAGTATTCACAACTTTTAACGGAGCAGCCTCAGCCCAACGAGTGAAATAATCAGTTGCAGTTATTATATACTTGTGTTGCATTGATGAGGGAGGGTTTATTGGACCTACTATATCGATACCCCACTGCTGAAAGGGTCTTTCAGCTGAAACAGGTTGTAAAGGGAAAGCAGATTTTTTAACTCTTCCTGTGGCAAGTTGACACTCTTGACACCTCCTGACGAAAGTATAAGAATCTCGAAACAAGGTAGGCCAATAATAACCAGCCCTAAGAATTTTATGAGCTGTGGTTTCTCCACCAAAATGACCTCCTGCTGGTCCAGAATGCAATTCTTTCAGAATTGTTTCTGTTTCATCTTTATCTAAACATCGAAGGTATACCCCATCTGAATTTTTCCGAAAGAGGACATTATCTATTAATAAGTACGGGGCAGATTTCAACCTGAGGGCTCTTTTCTTTTTCGGGTCTAAGTAATCAGGGGCAGTCCCTGTTTCCAAAAGTACTCGTATGTCTGTATACCAAGAATCTTGAGGTGGTGGATAAAAATAAATTTCTCTGGTAAGTAAATCTTCATCAATGACAATTTCAGTTTTATCATCAGGCAAATGAGCAGCTTCAGCAGCCAGTTTACACAACCCTTGTCCTTTAATTATCGTTGATGGTTTGATTTCTAAGTCATATTCTTGAAGAGCTGTCATCCAAGGTGCCCTTTTTTCTCCTAAATCCTTTTGTACCAACAAATTTCTTACTGAAGAATAAGGTACAATTACTTTTGTTTTAGATTTTAACAAGTAAGGACGAAAATGTTTTACCGCTTTAAAAACGGCATAAGCTTGTTTATCCACTTCATGATAGTTTAGTTCAGCACCTTTGAAATTCGAACTCATGAACGAAATTGGAACCTCATTATTTTGTTGATTTAATTGGGTTAATACTGTTGCATACGCAATATCAGAAGCAAAGGTATATAATATAAAATCCTTGTTAAAATCTGGACTTAGAAGACTAGGAGCTTCTGAAATAGCTTCTAAAATTTTCTGAAAGGATTCTTTTTCAGTTTGTCCCCAATTAAACACTGCATCTTTTTTAATCATTTTCTGCAAAGGACGAACGGTCTCTGAAAAACTAGGAATGAATCTCCTGACAAAATTAATTTTCCCTAAGAATGACTGCATTCCTTTCTTGCTGGAAGGGAAAGTAATCTTTGAAATAGATTGTGTTCTTTCAGGATCAATCATGATTCCGTGTTTTGATACTACACATCCTAACAAGATACCTTCTGAAACAACAAATATTGTTTTCTTAGGATTTAAAGATATTCCAAATTTTCTACATCGTTCAAACACTTTTCTCAAATGGTTAAGATGATCAGAGCGATGTTTAGAGTAGACAGTAACGTCATCCAAATAGACAACGACTGAATGATTGATTAAGCCTCTAAAGGCAATATCCATTGCTCGTTGAAATGTTGCTCCTGCGTTGATTAGCCCAAAGGGCATCTTACGGTATGCGTATGTTCCCCATGGAGTTCTAAAAGCTGTTTTTAATTGATCATCCGGGGAGACTAGTATTTGATTGTACCCTGAGAAACCATCAAGGAGAGACAGTATCTCAGACCCAGACACTTTCTGAAGAATTTGTTCCATGGGTGGAACAGGGTAGTTATCTTTTTCAGAAGCTTTATTTAAATTTCTAAAATCGACACATAATCGAATATCCCCATTTTTCTTTCTAACCGGAACTAAGTTTGCCACCCATTGAGTGTGTCTAACAGGGAAAATGATCCTGGCAGCTAACAATTTATTCAGTTCTTTTTTAATTGTTGGTTCTAATGATGGGTGATATTTTCTTAACTTCTGCTGAAAAGGTTTTGATTCTTGTTTAATTGGAATTATATGTTGCATGACTTGAGTGTTGAATGTTTTTAAGTCATCATATGTCCATGCAAATATATCTTTAAACTCCTTGAATAATTTTATGAAAGCTTCTTTTTCTACAGGATCACAATCTATTCCTAGGTTTATAGTTTGGGGATTAGATTCTGTTCCCAAATTGATGGTTTCATATTTCATGCAAGAGCTATTCGTTTTAGAATTAGGAACTGACTTAAACTTATCCTGCAAATCAAAAAACTTTTCTAATCTTAATACTGAGTTGGGAACGAGTTTTACCTGTTCGAAAGCTTTCTCAATTGAACAGCAATCATTAATTACCGAAAAATCTCGTAAATTGTCGTCGTGAGTGATTTCATCTATCGCTGAATCTTTAAAGATTCCATCATTTGTTAGAAAATGAAGTACCTGTGTATCATTGTCAAACACACGCCAATTAAAAATGTTATCCGGTATGGAGGGCCTAAAAATTAATTCAACAGAAAAGAATTCTGGTGAAAAAATTTCTGAAGGAATCAGCTTGGAAGGTACATTTGCCAATAAGTCTGCTTCTTGATTTTGACTTCTAGGAACATAATTTATGTTAAATGCATCAAAATATGTGATAAGATTCCATACCTCTTTCTGATAACTTTGTAAATGTTCAGATAAACAATGAATAGAATTACGCACCTGTCTAACAATGATCTCTGAATCGCCATAAACCACTATCTCTTTGATGCCCAAATCGATTGCTTTTTTCAATCCTTGAATCAAAGCTTCATATTCAACTATATTATTTGTACAACTAAATTCTATTCTACAAGCTATACAAGTCTTATTTCCTTGAGGATCTATTAGTAAACAACCGGCTCCTGCTCCTTCTTTAGATTTTGCACCATCGAAATAAAGAGTCCAAATAGAATTATGTACAATCACTTTACTTTCTATGATATTTACAATATTTACATTATTTTCATCACCAATGGTCTCCTTAAGAGAACAGTTAGGAGAAATAACTGTTACATTAGAAATCTCAGATTGCTTGCTATTTTCAGAAAGAAGAGAGTTTTCAGCTTTGAAATTTCCAAAACCTAATTCATACATGTAGTTTCCCATAATGGAATCATAAAATAACACAGGTTCACTAGGATCATGTAGTTCTGTAACAGTATGTTTCATGTACCTTTCTCTATGTATCTTTATCTGATTTGATTTTCCATTTTTTGGTAGCCACAAGGTTGACCAATCAGTGTCAAAGAAACCATTCAGTTGTTGAGACCAATCCCTACTTAAGAATAGTCCATATGCATCTGGAATATCAGCAATTACGATGTCTATGATTTGATAAACTGAAGGATTACAAGCAATCCTAATTAAGACATCTTTCATCTCTCCGACAACTTTAACGTTTGTTCTATCTAATTGAGTTATTTGTGCATTAGATGGAACAAATTTGCCATTTAATTTCTTACACACAGATAAAGGCATAACATTAGAAGATGCTCCTGAATCTACCATGCAGTTGTGGACATTCCTATTAAAAATTTCAAAGGTAAGTAAGAATGGAGGTGTAGTCGACTTAGAATTCTTACCTATCAAAGAAGCTTTATCAGTTGATGTTTTCCCTTTATCAGTGGCTGTTGGATCATTGCTTGAACTGTTTGCAGCAACATTTTGCTTTGTATTAGGGACGATCGAACTTACTGCAGGATTATTAATATGACTATTAGGCATTGGATAGATTTGAAGGAGATCGTACATACTAATGTTTGCACGTGTCTTCTTCAAATCCTCAATTATGTCATATTGTAAATCCAACTTTGGAGCGTTTTGAATGGTTTGGGTACCCTTATTTGGCTGAGTTTGCTTGCCGGATTGAGTTTGTTTGTTTGGTTGTGAGTTATTATTATCAGTGTTTGAAGTGGAACTTGAAGCACCAGGAGTATTTGCAATTGCTTTACTACGTGTATTATATGCGTGTTGTCCTGAAGGTGGACTTCTGTTCTCATGTTTTTTCACAAAATTATCCCAGAAATGACCATTAATTTGTTGAGGTTCTTCTGATTCATCCTCATTTTCAGATTCTTCATCTTCTTTATTTTCATTTATCTCTTGACTAGGTGTTTCAGACAAAGATAGAACAGCTCGAATTGTATTAAAGATCTCTTCATTAGCAGCTACATCTGGGGGTGTGTTCTTATTATTCGTGTTTGGGTTTTGTCTAAATTGTCTTTTGAAGTAATCCCTAGAGGGAGAAGCTTCAGAACTAGTCTTTTTTAACCCTATGACTTCATTGGTTAACGTTCGAATAGCGTTCTGTAGCTGTTCTACATCGAAAGCTTTATCTTTATCTGAACTAGATTTTTCTACTTTCCTTCGAGGAAAAGAATCAGATTTACCACTTCTCTCTGGTTCATAATACATGGAATCCTTTTCTACTTTAATTGCTTCATCAAATGTTTCTATTAACGTTTTTTTTCCAGCTCTCTTCACAAACATTCCGGAATTCCTAGGTAAGGCTGATGTATAATTTTCAATGATTATATCTTCCGGAGGTTGAGAAGCAATTGGAATTTTGTTTTTCAATGTTAGAAACCTTTGATTAAAGTCTTTAATCCTTTCTTTGGGTTCCATTTTAATTCTAGATAATTCTAGGGCTAAAAGAGCAGGTGTTTTATCTTCCCCGAATTTATCTAAAAAAACTTTATTAAATTCCCCCCAATTTGTAATAGATCCTTGTACTAATGAAAAGTACCAGGTAGAAGCTCTTCCCTCAAAGGTGAGAGGAAACAAACGACAAACAACATCTTCATGCTGAACATTTAAAGTTTGAACGGCCAACATGAATTTATCAATATGCACCTCTACAGGTTCTTTGTCATCTGGGTTAAATTTAGGAAGAATTTTATCTGAATGTTTTGGTAATGGGTGTTTTACTCCAGGAATTGCTACAACAGCTGCCCTTAACCAAGGGAGCTGTGGATTAGGTGGAGGGGGTGGAGGATTACCTCCTCCTCCTGCATTTCCTGCCATTGGACTTCCTTGAGAACTAGAGGAACTCTCTGAACGAGAAGATCTTGGACTATTGGGTGGTGACTCAGGAGGAGAAGGTGGCTGATCAGAACCACTTCCTGAGATTAACCTCCTTGTGATATTGGTTTGTGTAATCTGTCTTTGATAACTTTCAGCTTGATGTTGAGGAGTACTACCAGTTATCTCCAAATCTTCCGTAACTATGGTCAATTGTGGATTGTGTCGCTGTTGTCTAGGAAGACCATAATCTATCGGAGAAATACCTAACTGATTAGCGTAAGCTCTAGTAAGGATATGTCTAGATTCTTCTAGAGTTTGAGCACTTTGTGCAGGAGTAAAGGGAGAAGTAATAGGATCACGTTCAAGGATATTCCTTACAGTTTCGATAAGAGGTGATCTACTAACTTCCAAAGATTGTTGGCTGGTTGGAAATGTTTCATCAGTTTCACCTACCATTACTTAATTCAGGCCCTCCTTCTAGTGCCATTTGTTGGCCTGATTTTATGAATCATAGCCAATAAAGAGGTTTTATCCACACAATCAACTTAAAGCAGCGTCCGGTGTGTTTGGATTAACAAGACCTCGCAGGTTATGGTCCTGCTACCAGCTAGTTTGTCTCTTAAGGAAACCTTAAAACTAGCAAAATCTAACCTATTCTAACGTTTATCCTATCTATATATCTACAAATGTCCTAAGGTTGCTTTCGTAAGGAAAGACTTCGATTTTTGGGAAGTTGTCTTAAATATGAAAGCTTACTTACAGTATGCAGAATGATTTAACAGTGCTTGATTAATAATAAAATAAACATTAAAACTAATTAATCTATCTGTCCTATTTAACCCTATCTCAGCTGAGAGCAAAGTTGAAACTATATTAATTATTAATCAATAACAGAAAACTGAAGTATGCTCTAGATAAACATATTTAAATCATAACAAAAGTAATTCTGCTATGTAATAATAGAAATGAGATTCAACCTATACATACACAGTCAAATTCCACTTCCAAAAAAAATTGATTAATAATTAATTAGCAAGACAGTCATTTGAATTTGAAATGATGCTCATTTAAAATTCACCGTTAACATACAAATGAAATTTTAAATAAACAGAAAGTATATCATTAAAACTGATGTTTATAGTGAACACACTAATAAACAAAAACCATAATGAAATATTCATTCAACAACTAACTTGAAATGATAAAGTGAGAAAAATATTTAAACATCAATGTGTCACAGCACACAGAGTTCACGTATAAACAGAAGATAACAAACAGAAATATATGTATATATATATATATATATATCCAAAAATGAAATACCAGTCACAGTATCATTTGCAGATATCCAGTATCATCCACATGAAAGCTTCAGCTTCAAGTTTGATGTAGTACTAGTAATAAAATATATTTCACAAGTTTTCTTCCACACTCCATCCATCATCGAGTTCATCAAAAATCTCCATTCATAAACTACTGAGAGTCAGTTTTGCTATAAATGTTGCATGCAACATTATAGGAACTTATTTAACCAAAAGGCATCTAATTACACCTACTACTAAAAATAAAATCGACTAGCCTGAGTCGAGGCATCTCAGAAAGTTCTCGCCCATTCACAAAACTCCAGCTTGTAACAAATCAGCTACATTTCCATGCCATCGCATCAACCACATCCTGTATTCTTGGAAGAAGGCGGTGATAAAACTTCCTGCATTAAATTCAATCAATGCATTATATTAAAATCAATTTAACACAGTCAACAGAAATACTTAAAAATTATAAATGCATGCCTGTTAAATCTCCGATTTTACAGGCATGCAAAATCGAAATAATCGTTACCTGTCAACATGAGATAAGAGAAAACTATTAAGCCTCATTATGAAGAGCGACTACTCTTCTAGCTTTGGCCAATTTAGCCTTCAACCTGATAATTTTAACATTTTGTTTTTCAATTCGTTCCAATAGTAGCTTATTCGTTTTTAATATTGATTTCTTGGATTTCTTGAGTTGATTCTTCTTCATGTTGGCCCTTTTCCACCTGTCAATCCATTCTAGTAATTCTTTCCTGAAAGTTTTGTTTTCTTCTTCCAATAAGGCTGTACACTGTTTACGCTTTCCTCTGGACTCTGCGATTTTATCTTGATAAATATTTCCTAATACCTGTTGCAGCGTTTCGTCTTCTCTAGTTACATGAGGAGAACGAGGACTGTCACAATGCTGATTGTGTAATGTTTCAAGTTCTACAGTGTCAACGTTTATCTCTGGTTGATTGCCCTCGACCTCACCTGATTGCACATCACTTCCCTGCGCAGTAGCGGAATTCCCTACATCCATTGTGTTAGGGACAGACATCGGAATATCATCCTCAATATTTACAATCGTAGGTTCAGTAGCTGTAGATTTGGAAGTCTGTGGATCAGACCTATATCTTGGAATCGAATGGAGATTATACATGCTTCTAGTGACTCTACGCGAAAACAATAAGTTTTCAACATTCAACCCTTCCTTGTCACAACAAACCTGAGCCAAATGGTTCAACTTATGCATAGAATTTTTATCACATTCATCAGGTTTAACAATTTCGTCTTCGGCTGATCCTTCTTTTAATTTTGCAGGGTTGCCATCATTTTTACCAGGTTCGGGTTCTTCTAATATTTCCTTAGAATCGCAGGAAACTGAAACCCTATCAGCCTCTTCATTTACCTTATCATCTATGGACATGTTTACGACCCCCGTTTCCTTAACCTCTGAGCTATTAACCTCAGGATTTATAACTTTTCGTCTTTTACGAGTTCGAGGAGATGGATTAGGCCAATACTGTGTTGGCCCCAATTGACAATCAACTAGAAATTTATCCCAAGACAAACCTTTTGCAGATAATTGGAATTGCAGTAAAATTTTTATCAATCCATGATGACACAAACTATTGTCAGGGTTATTGAAATTCCTTACAGACTGTGACATTTTCTTAAGGCTTTGCCAAAGGTAGAAGGGCAAATTAAGTTTATAACCCTTTACTGCTAACAACAACCGTAAATGATACAAGTGCAAATGGGAAAAACGTCCACAACAGGTTACGTACCTTACTAAGATTTCATAGTAAGCTCTCCATTCGGGCTTTAGAAATTTTAGAGGTACGCCTATCCTCAATTTCGTTTTATCTGGTAAAGGCATTAACAAAGCCAAACACTTCTTCTTGTCAACCATAGTGCCCTTAAACCAGCGTTCTCCCACTTGGGGAAGTTTCGTGGCTTCAGCAATTTTGTCTTCATTGATAACAAATTCGAAACCCCCAATTCGCACCCTGTCATCTTCAAAACGCATTGCAAACATCTTGGTAATCTCCACATGATGACCGTCAAAGATTTGAAAGAAATGTGTCCATCCCATTTTCTCGAATCTCTTGGCAACCTCCTGGTTGGCTTCAATAATTTCATACCCTGAGATCTCAAAACGATTCAGAGGAGACATGGCTTCTCCATCACTTTCTGGGCTTGGTCGCGAAATGAAAGGGAAAGTGAAAATAGAGGGAATAGGTATCCACACACACGACATGATAGAAAATCTTCACATGCTTCAAATCTAATCAGAAATCTAATCTCTGAACCTACCATTTTAGCGGGATTTCGAGCATTTGATAAATGTTACAACTACACACTACACCACGATTTATGCCAATCTATCTACGTTTGACCATGCCTGTTAGTGATAACCACTTAACTTGGCGAACCAGCAATACGAAGACTGATAGAATCATCATTACAGTCATTGATTATTGACAGTGGTTCATAATTAATAGGTACAATGGTGTAATTTGAAATGATTGTAAACATTTAACACTGTCAACACGATTTAACCAAATGCATACAACTGTCGATCCTGTCAAGGGGTGAAAGCCACGTTTTCATACCAGCTCATCGATCCAAAACGTTTATTGATTTAACCATTGATTTATTACATGGCCAGTTCATCAAACAATCATCCATGTTTTATCATTGCACGTAGTGGTATGAAGAGTAATAAATCGCATTTTAATGTTAAGTAGGCATTAATCGAATGGCTAGACTTAACGTTTATTGTATGTATATGTACAAAGCTATATATATATGTATAACACTAAGTTTTAAAACCTTTATACATCCTATCGACACATTATACCATCATATAGGGTATTTATCATATGTAAAAAGTTTCCTATACAAATCTTATCTATCCATTAACTATGATATTTACAAAGTTCATAATAGGGTATTCCTTATGATATTAACTTTCAAAATTTCTCTTAGTCTTAGGACTAATAATACCCTATTTAATATACAATGTGTTTTATGAAATTTCTCTTGGCACAAATCCCTTAAGTCACATAAATTCATTTTGATGTTTTAAATAGCTTTAATGAGAGTTTATGAAACTTATTTGACATTCGTTTAAAAGCCAAGTTTTATGATCAAGTTCCTATCAGCTCTAGAATTATTAAATTACGTTTCTTTGATTAAGAGTACCTTCAGAATCAAAGATTCTGAAGGTGCTCTAACATAATTTTTGAATTGATAAATCACATAAAGAGCTGATCTCTCTTCATTTTGTCAAGAAATGAAGAGGTTGTTGCTGGCTGCCAACACCATCCTGCTGTCCTAATACTGCTCCAATGGCAGTATCAGAAGCATCTGAAGAAATGTGAAAAGGTATGGTCCAATTAGGTCCCCTTAGAATAGGGGTTGTGGACAGCCTCTCCTTAAGCTTATCAAATGCTGTCTGGCATGCTTCACTCCACACAAATTGTGTGTCCTTCATTAACAATGAAAACAAAGGGGAAGCAAGTTTGGAGAATTTTTCTATAAACCTCCTATAATATCCAGCATGTCCCAGAAAACTTCGCACTTCTTTTTGCGTTGAAGGAGTAGGTATATTTTTTATCACCTTAATTTTTGAAGGATCCACCTGAATGCCATCGGTAGAGATGAAATTCCCTAATACCACTCCCTCACTCATCATCATATGGCATTTTTCAGTGCTTAATGAAAGGCGAGACTGTTCACAGCGAATTAAAACCTTCTTTAAATTTTCCAGTGCTTCCTCAAAGTCCTTGCCATAGGGAGTAAAATCATCCATAAAGACTTCCATGCTATCATTAACTAATTCAGAAAATATGCCAATTACAACTCTTTGGAACGTTGCTGGTGCATTACATAAACCAAAGGGAAGCACCCTGTAGGCAAACGTTCCCCAGGGGCAAGTGAAGGTGGTTTTATCCTGGTCTTCAGGAGCAATCTGAATTTGGTTGTACCTGCTGAATCCATCCAAGAAGGAGAATAATTTTTTTCCTGATAGGGTATCAAGTACCTGGTCGATAAAGGGCAGAGGGAAATGATCCTTTTGCGTAGCTTTGTTCAGATCCCTATAATCAACACAGACTCTCCACTTACCATTTTTCTTGGGCACAATTACAAGTGGGGAAACCCACTCACTATCTGAAATAGGATAGATAAATCCTGCTTCCAAAAGTTTCTGGATTTCCTCCTTCACTATATCCCTCAGATTGGGGTTCATGCATCGTTGAGGTTGACACACAGGCCGGGAGTCATTTTTGATATAAATATGGTGAGTGCACAGATTAGAAGGGATACCCTTCATGTCTGTATACTCCCAGGCGAATGCCCCCTTACGTTCCTTCAAGAGACTGATTAGGCGCAATTGTTCTTCTGAGGAGAGGTCAGGGTTAATATTCAAAGTTCTTCCTGGCTCGACCTCAATAGGAATGCTTTTTGAATTTTCCAGAACTGGGATTATGTTTGTATCACCAACCAATGTTTCCTCCGTAAGATTTTCTTGCTCTTCCTTACCAAGGGTAATGTTCAGGATTTGATAGACTTCTTTATCCACTGAAGCAGGTTCACTAATGAAATTACTGATGGCATCATCTTCTGTTTCATTTTTAAAAGTTAAGGCATTTCCTAGTGTTAATAGTGGCTGAACATCCTCTTCCTCTTCCTGTTCTATCCAAAGGGAAGTTTCAGCTTCTATACTCGGCCGCGCTGGAGGATACAAGGTGAGGTTTTTGGTTTCCATACCATCAGATATAGTCATGGATCCCGATCGATAGCTGATGCAAGCATCAGCTGTGGCCAACCAAGGCCTCCCCGGGATCAATGGGTGTCCCCCCAGCTGTGATTTTGGTTGTAATACCAAGAAGTCGGCAGGGTATTCCCATGAATCTACTGAGATGACAAGATCCTCCAGAATCCCTTCGGGTCTGATGGTGGATCTATCTGCCAATTCTAAAATTATAGGGGTCGGCCTAAAATTAGTGAGCCCAAGCTTCCTCACAGTCTCAATTGTTATGACATTAATCGCTGCTCCTAAGTAAACTAGCATGTTGGGTATCTGCGTTTATCTTATATGTACAGTGACAGTAGGATTTCTAGGGTCGTCATACTTGGTTACGGGAGTTTTTCCTGTCATCAAAGCAGATAAATTCTCTATGACATGAACAGTGGGAGGGTCTCTGGGCTTCCTTCCTGGTCTTTTAGTGCACAGGTCCCGAGCAGTTTTAGCATAAATAGGTACGTCTTGAAGAGCTTGCAAAAGGGGGATCTTAACGTAAAGATTTTTCAACTCTCCTAGGAGGTTGAACTGAGGTTGCCCCCCTATTTTTGGTAGCATTAGTCTCTCAGGGTATGGTGGTTGCCTTACCAGCTGGGTAGGCTGTGTATTATCTGATTTCTCATTTAATGTTTCAGCCGTCCCATCTAAGGGATGCTCAGCACCTTCAATGATAGGAACTGGATCGGATGAATGTTGTGAACTCTCTCCTTTTTCATGCACAGAAGGTGGAATGTCTTCTGTAATTATAGGTTCTATTATCTTCCCAGATCGTAGATGAATATCATTACAAGGTACAGTGGAGAGAGAGTAGGCCGACATATTGACAGTTTCCATTTGATGGACTATTTCATTATTCAGGTTAGGATTAGGTTGGGCAGGTAGCTGAGGTCGTATTGGTATATTAGGAACAGGATTATTCTGCAGCTGCAGCTGCGACTGCTGAGGTGGGTATTGAGGATATTGAGGAAATTGAGGAAATTGAGGATATGGAGGAGAATAAGGTAACTGCTGAGGTGGAGGTGGTTGAGGAAACTGGTTCCTAGGATGGAATTTCCTCCATCCAGGAGACCATGACATAGGTTGATGTGGTGGCTGTGTCCAAGGACTCAATGAGTTATAACTTTGCACTGTAGGTTGAGAAGGATTCGACTGAGCATAATTTGAAGGGAATTGTGTATTCACATTTTGCATGTTATTATTCCAACTGTTCATATTATTCAAAAATGGAAATGAGTGTGGAGACATACCTTGATTTCGGGGCTGCCAAGGTTTCTTCTATGCAATGAAGTAGGCTGATTCCACTTCTGGAGTTGATGCTTGCAGAACATCCTTTACTTGGGGAAGTGTGGGGCATTCTTTCATGTCATGGTTCAGCTCGCGCAGCTGACATACTTGTATTTTGTCAAGAGGGCATTCCTTCAGTGGATGATTCTTTCTACATCGGGGACAGAACACACCTAGTGTGAGATCCTCCACTGCCTGTCTTTGCTTGGCCTTCAGGACATCAATCTCTGAAGAGATGGATCTCATCATTTTTGTTTTAAAATTTTCAAGAAGATTGCCTATTTCTGCACATGTAGCTCCTCCATTGGATGACTTCTGAGTTCTGTCGAAGACATCACGTTCCAGCTTATCTCGTTATCCCGCTTATTATGCCTGGAAGATCCCCTGGAGTATCTCTTACATAATTCCACAATTGTCTCAAAAGGTTCTTTGGAGATATCTCCCTTTCCTAACAGATTTAACATGTCTAAACAATCATCCTTGATCCCTCGAAGCAAGATTATCTTGAGCACATCTAGCCCCATGTTCGTCTGCCCGGCTCTCTGCACATTGTACAGCAGCCTTTCTACAAAATACTCCAAACTTTCATCCTCCTTCTGCACCATCTTGAATAATTCCTCTCTTTTGTCCCTGGTGTTGCAATATTCTTGATATTTTTCCAGGAATACTTGTTTCATCTTATTCCAATTAGCAACAGTTCCTCCCCCAAGGCTCATGAACCATCGCAATGCATTGTCCTTCAAGGTGGCGGGAAAAAGTTTCAGCTTTTGGGCATCTGAGACATAATCATAGCTGCGACAGAGGATATCAAATTCAAAAAGGAATTCGTCTGGATCTTCTGCAGCTCTTCCATGGAAGCGAGGCAACACTGATGGTGAGATGTTCTTCATAGGAGCTGTCCCTTCTAACTGTTGTATTGGGAATTGTAATGTAGCCGTAGTTCCTTCTAGCAGGACGTTATTTTCATGATGGTATTCTACCACTGCCTCTTCCTCTTCGTTTTCATGTCTGTTATTCATCTTTTCTTCTATATCCTCTTCTTCGTTCGCGCCCACGTTCTTTTCCTCAGTTGTAGCAGCTGCATATTCTTCAGTTGTAACAACTGCGTATCCTTCAGTTGTAACAGCTACGTATCCTTCAGTTGTAACAGCTGTATCAGCTGTACCTTCCTTAGCAGGGGTATGTAAGCAAGTCACGGCTGCTCCTGTACTCTCCACCGTGGACGTTAGCGTTCCACAATCGGCAGGGTTTCGTCTGGTAGGAGTTTCTTGATGACGAGCCCTGGTAGATGAATCAGTTCTGTCAACAAGATCGTCGATGAAGTTTCTTCTGCCCAATTGTTATCCTCGACCACGACCCGAACCACCTGCGCTGTTAGTAACTTGTGGGGTTTTGGGAGTTGGGAGGTGATCGCGTTTTACCCTCCTTGTATTCATACGAACCAAATCATTTCAGCAAAGAAAAGACTGACTAGAAACAATTATCAGATGCAACTAATGATCAATGTTTAATTTTTATCCTTCCCCGGCAACGGCGCCAAAATGTCAAGCACTCTATATGCAGATAAATTGTTACCAATACACACAGAGCATATGAAATTTATTGTCAACTTGAGAAAGTCTTTTTATTTCAAAGGATAAGTGCACAATATATGCTTAAACACCTCACCATTAGAAGTAAATACTTTTATCTTCTATCATCCATGTTCATCCCCAGAAATCTATGCAATCCCAATTGCCTTCTAGCTGCTATACTTCAATTCCTTTCTACCATGCATCAATAAGAAATGGTATCAAATCTAATCAACAATTGCAGAAAAGAAATCTCATTCGTATTCTAGAACAATCACTTTTCTGATCTAATCAATCTGGAAATCATAAAACATAAACTGAACATTAATCTAGAAATCCAATTACCAAAGATTGAGTCAACTGTTCAAAGAAATTAAATTGCAGAATGGAAATCAAGAAACACACAACAGGAAAGATAAATGGTAAGAGCTCATGGGATCACAATCTTAGCTGTAAGATGAACATGACTGTGTATAATAGCAATTGAAATGCATAAAGCAAACCTTACTCATTCGACTATTATTCTACACCATTCACCAATCTCACAGAAATATAATCTTTTACTGAAAAATCCACACAATAAATATTGTTGCTGCGTACAAAGGAAAGAACAAAGCATCACACAATAATAAATTCAAAATCCTATTTTAACTCAGCAATCTCTGTGGAAGACGGGCCCAGCCTTCACACAGAGACGCTGGCTGAACAACACAACTCTTTAGCTCAGAAGTAACCCCTTATATTAACAGAAGAATAAGTACATAGTTTTGCTCGGCTGCTAATACAGTGAATTAATTGTCTGCTGTTCAACCCTTAGGTCGAGGCAACTCCCCATATTTATACATACAAATCGTAACATCTAATCCTATAATTGGGCAGCCATGAAGATCTTTGATCTTCAGGCACCCTAAATAACTAGTTGTTACCATGCGTGGAAGAACAGAAACATCCAAATATGAGAAAGTTATTAATTTACCCAAGAGTGGCGGTCTTTCCAGCTTACAGCTAGACTCGAGCAGCAACATACTTAAGATAGCGAATTCTGTTACAGCTGCCCGGTCACAGCTGTGCTTTGATTGATGATTCGAGCCCTAAGGATCCCTTTACAAGCAATGAACATCCCTTCCTTCATGACTTGTTCAGCCCTGATCTTCCTGCAGTCTATTTATCTCAACTATCTTCATAAATCGCAGCATGTTAGCACAAATTGAGAGATGCACAACTTTAATTATCACAATCATAAGCATTAATAAAATAAAACAATAATCGGCCATACCTTGGTAATTTGGGGAATAAGGTAAGGACAATAGGTCTAATTGCCATGATAAATGGTGTAGGACAAGGGTAGGGAAGATGATAAATGATGATTAAAAAGGGCCAATTCTGAGCTCAACACTCTGTAGATTTGACACATCCAGTATGAAAGAGGACTGGCTCTGTGGCGGTAAATCCTAGATCTGATCTAGGTCACATCCAGTATGAAAAATGACTAGCACTGTGGTCGGAATTGGATCGTCCCTAGACATGAGACTTGTCTTAAAGAGATAAGGATTGATCATCCTGGAACTTGATCTGGATTGCATCATCCATGGACCTATGTCCTAAAGAGAGCAGGATTGATCATCCTGTAATATGATCGTGTGATGACGATGCTGATGATCATGTGATGATCGTGTTGATGATCGTATGATGACGATGCTGATCGTGCGATGATGATGTTGATGATCGTGAGATGACGATACTGATGATCGTGCGATGACGATACTGATGATCGTGTGATGACGATGCTGATGATCGTGAGATGACGATGCTGATGATCGTGTGATGATGATGCTGATGATCGTATGACGACGATGCTGTTGATCGTGATGGTCTAGATGATGATGTTGATGATCGTGTGATGACAATACTGATGATCGTATGATGACGATGATGCTGATCGTGATGGTCTAGATGACGATGTTGATGATCGTGAGGATCCAGACGTTGATGTTGCTATAGTTGTTCGAGTGCTGCAGAAGATAAAGACTCAGTACTGAAGATGTTGATGTTCCAGTAACTAGTTGAGTTACTGATGATGTTGAGAAAGCTTCCAATGATTTATAGATGTATCATGTATGATGTATGACTCGTTGCTCCTGCAGATGTTGTTATAATATCCTTCTCGTTAAGGGGGAGTGTTGAGATATTGTAACTTCAAAGAATATTATATTTGTACTTTATTATTCCGGAGATGTTTCATTCCTCCGTGAAGATCTTATTGTATATCCGAAGATGTTTATTCCTCCGTCGGAATGTGGTAACTCGGGTTATTAGACTTCCCTATTGGGGGTCGGCCCTGTATGTGTTATGTGGGTCAAAGGGTTATTAGACCACCCTAGAGGGGTCGGCCCAGTCAGTTGTAGTGGGGTATTTAACCCATTGGTTAAATATGAGCCTACGTGTTCTTATGTAAAAGACAAGTCAGAGTAGTGTATAAATAGAGGTGGTGTATTCCTCATTTGACACACTCACTCACTTAAGAGAGGTGCACTTGTGGAGGAGAGGTATGCTATGGTGGAGGAGGAGATCATGTCTTTGGTTTGCATCTTTGTATATTGCTGGTCATCTATATTGAGGAAGCTTTACTGGGTTTTCTACCCCATGAGGGTTTCCCAGGATAAATCTGTGTCTCTTGTGTTTATGCTATGCTTGTTGTTTCTTCAGTGATCCTGTATATGCCATTATTGTGAAATGGAATGTAATGCTGCTATTTTTTGTCTTAGCATATTGAATTTTAACACTTGGGAGTGACTTTCGACCCTATTCATGTAATGCTTCTTTTTCTTTACATATTTCAGAACTAGGTGGCTCATGGGTCTCCGCCTTTTCACTCAAACCTATATGATTTTATCTCCAAGGTATTTTCCAAGAAGGTCATAACCCTTTCTTCACTGACTCCACATCTTAATTTTTGGGCCTATTTTCAAACACGCAATCAGAAAATTCTTCGAAAGGAATGGCCTTTTTTGTATCTCCCTTATACAGATCAAGATATGCTTGATATTGTTGGGGAAAGATTTTACATGTTGCTCTCAATATTTTTAATTCATTCATATAATTATCCTTTGGTGGTTCATCACATACATCTTCATCATAAATAGGGTCATAATAATAACCTTCATTCCTTATGAAATTGTAAGAAGTGTTGCATGATGGCACCTCTTCCTCATACCATTTACATTCTTCTTCATATTGCTCACAATAATCTTCATACTGCTCATAAGCAGTGTACTCATAAGAGTCATCATAATAGTAAGACAGGGATGAAAATTATTATTCAATGTATGATATTAATGAAGAGGTTCAAGGACCATGCTATGATACCACTGTAATGTCCCTTCCAAGGAAATTCCTTGGATTCACCTTGTTTTGACTCTAGGGTTCTATTTACAAATGGTTACAAACACCTCCAAATGAATTCGAATTTGGGGAGGAAGGTATTGAGGTGTAATAGGACATATTAACACACCTATCAGACATAAGAACAACTGATATACCTATTAATGTGATGCCAGTCAATAGGGGTTCCACTCACTGTCGACACATACCGCAGACTCTGTGGGCACCGGCCCGGATAGGTTTTATCCTTCCCAGCAACACCTGTAGAGCAAATGAGGTCTCACCCGAGGCATCCAAAAAGAGCAGATGGAACCATGTTTCTACCGAATGAAGGAGGATGTTCGCAACTATAATACTTAAACTTATTGCAACACTAGGACAGAGATCTTTAAGCATTGAATGTAGTATTAAAGCAATATTCAACCAAGACATTCATCATTGCAACAACAATAATTGTAAAGCAAATATCACATCAAAGAAACATGACATTATTTGTATAGTGCAACATCACATTACCATAACTGAACAGATTGAACACAGAGATTGTACCAAAATAGCTTCATCATATTATCACTGTCAACCCAGATACAATGTCTCTACAAAAACTAGATCTCCGCAATGACTCTTGACATCAAAACATACCCGGAAACATACATCCAACATCAGAGCTTCACATAATATCTCCCAACATTCGATCATTGCTCTACAACACTTACAATTCTTATCTATATATAGGATTCTTCCTTACAACTCTTGTCCACTTTCTAACAACTTCTTAACCGACACTATGGACAAATGACCCAATATCTAACTGACCTAGTCCCAAAAAGACCAAAAACTCGCATTCTGCAATATAACTGACTCAACAGTACATAATATATGGTCCAAATGACCCAAAACCCGTAATCCGTGGTACATTTGACCCAAAAATGCATAAAATAATCTTCTGCTCATCGCCTTTCGTGCCATCTTCTACCTTGTCGCAACATCAGAGATGCTGCGATGGTACCTTACCAAATCGCTTGCCAAGAGGCCCCCAACACAATCTTGTGGCTCTCCCTCGAGCCACATCAACTGGACAAGGTGTACTCCGTTGTTTTGATTTTGAAGTCCTCGTACGACTACTCAACTATCCGCACCACCTCCTTGGCTTCCGTAGAAACTAATTGACTGTCGACCACGTCTTCGGCAGATGGGTGATTCGTAAGCTTTTCCACTACCTGTCGTTGACCTTTCTTCACTGCCTACAGTGGTTGTTGTGGAGCCAGATCTTCTAGTCTCATAGATGATATTGTATCAGCCGTGTTTGTACCCCAGTTTTATATGATATGTAGGTGGACTGTATAGTCACCCCAGCGGAGGGGTGTGGGTTCGGGGGCAATGCCCCCGAAGAAAATTTTTGGGGCTATTTTCGCCAGCTGTTTTGCGGGCCCATGGTTTTGGGTATCCCATGGTATTTGCCCATTGTATTTCCCTTATAAAATAAATACATTGTAATACGGCTAGGGAGGATGATGTATTAGTTTTTATGCATTGTAAAGATCTCTCATATCAAGAGAGAGACTATGAAACAGAGAAGAGGAAGTGCAGCGGTTGTGCTGCAGGTTGTATCCCTTCACCTTGTTGGACGGTAATAATAATAAGGACAGGAAAATTCAGTGTGGATGTAGCCCAAGTTTGGTGAACCACGATATATCTGTGTCTCTCTTGTAATGTGTATGTGTGATTATATTTTCATTTCTATTTATTGTTATTGCTCTGCAATCCTGTTTTTCTAACATGCAGAACTTTACTAGCTTGCACCATGAATTTGTCGTCGCTGTCCTGGAACTCCTCTAAATGTGCCACGTGCATCTTCTGTCGCTCATCCACCTTGGTGACACATTGTTGCAAATATTTTAGCTCCTGATACTTAGCGACTTGCTCCAATGGTGGCATTGTGTGCATTGCCGCTTTCAATGTGGCCAACTGTCCCTCAGATTCCTACCGATACTTAGTCAGCTTCTCAATCTGCGCGTCATGAACAATGAAGCCCCAAAATTGTATAGTGTCGGCCGTGAGCCTGGTTGCCTTCGTCTCTAGCTCCTCCATCTAAGCGACAAATTCCTCAATTGCCCTTCTTCTGTCATCAACTTTAGCCTGAGGCGTACTCGGATTTATCTGGGCCTTCAACTCCTGATTCTCCTACTGTAACTGTATGATCGCAACCCCCAAGTGTTGCACTCTTTGGAGCACATCAGACTCAGCGAGGGACTCCTGCACATGTTGACAGGCCTCAACAATAGCCGTCTCGACCCACACATTTTGGTCCCACAGACGGGCCTTCTCTGTAGTAAGGACGTCATGTTCCTTCTTGAGTCCTTCGATCTCATGAGCCTTCTCAGTCCGTTCCTTCCTAATGTCATCTTCCAACTCATCGACATCTTGCCACACCGAAGCCTCCCTGCCTATCAAGTCCGTGACATCGCATTTTTCCTCGGCCTCACTTTCCTGCAATTGCGAGCACATATCACTAACCTCCCTTAGCCTGTCTGTCAGTTCCTGGATGGTCGCAATCTGCATACTGGTCAACCCTTCTGATGGTAATGCATTAACATTGATGGTCACCTTCTTCAACTGCTGTAGCAATGTGTTCACTGCCTCATCCTCGATCACAATCACAGTCAGAGGAATTTCCACATTTCGGACCCGCGGCTCACTGCTGATTGTGCCAAATTTTGGTACCGCTGCTTCCTCTAGTGCCTTTCTAGAAACCATATCGTATAGAGACTCCAACCGAGTGGTGATCGCATGGAACCCTTCATCCTCTTTCCTTGACATCTTGTTCACTGCCGCATAGGATGCATTATTGAGAGCTACGAGCAAGCGGCCCAACTGTTCCTCAGCTAGCAAGGGAAACCCACTGATCGTTGCATGTTCTTGGTTCCTTTTCGATCGGGTTTCTTTAAGGGCTCGGTCACTATCATCCGATAGTGTTTTGGTCGATTCTTTCCCTAAGTCATGGTGACTCTGCTGGTCCTATGCCAATACCCGATAATCTGGGCCCAACGCCGGGCCAATGACTTCTATCTCCGCTAAACTCATGGGTTGTCACCATGACTCCGACCAATCGTTCACAATAACCTCCAAATATTCTGACTTCATCTTATACGAGGTCTGCAACCATTGCTGATCAGGATCATGGCGGGCTTGTATATGTATGGTATGTGGTCAAATTGCAAATGCCATTACTGGTCTGAACCACGTTGCAGTTTCTTCAGATACTCATGGGACCTGCATTGCCGCGACACAAAGCATCTCCCAAAACAACCAAAACTGCAATTGGCAATCTCGGAGTCACTCTGGCTACCATACATACCACAGATTCTGATAGCGCGCACCCCGCCATTCTGTTGCAGCCGGAATGTCCATGCCCTGATACGTGTCAGGATCCTTCCATGTGACGAAGGTGATCAACAGCAACATCCAACTATATGTGAAGGCATCCTCCGTTAATTGATTCAAGAGAAACAAAGACCAGTTCATTTGGACCCCTTCTGCGCATTGCTATGCGCATGCAACAATCTCCGAGTTGCACTGGTTAGGTCGACCACCCCTAACCACCTTGCAGGATAAGATCTTAATGCCCATGAGTAGCGCCTGATCATTGCAACTGCTGGTGAAATACCCACGACCATCCATTTCTAAGCCATATTTATGTGCCAACTGTGACTTTCGTTGTTTTTCGTTTGCATTTCCTTGGATGAACTCCGACAGATCGACTAGATTTTTAGGCAAGCCGATTATATGCGAAATTAAATCAATGGTGACTGGGATTTCTCTGTCCGGCCACAGTGAAGCACCATGGAAGCATGCAAGGATCTACTTCACGCATGCATTTACTTCCGCCAGCCGCCCAAAATGCGGCATGTTAGTAATCCCTAGCAAGCCGGCCTACTGCAATCCCCGTGCCCAGTCTTGCAGAACTGGTGTTCCAGTGAGTTGTGACCTAGGCACATAGGGGGCCGAGGAAATTTCTAGGTAGGCCACCATATCATGGTCGTCATAACGTAGGTGCATCAACGTCGACCCAATATCCACAAAGCACTCCATTCTAGCAGGGAGCGCCGGCATGTTCAGACCATACTTTTGTTTTGGGTTTATCTTGCGCAGGGTGGAATCCGGTCGGCTGGGATGGATATACCCAAGGATGTCACCGGCTGACAGTCCCGCCTATGGGGTAGACTCACGAACGCGGTGACTGGACTGCCCCACCTGTACCTGAGCCTTGCATACCGTCGCGATGGATGACCGAAGCATCCTCTTACTTTGTGGGGACTCAGAGTGCTGACCCCCCCATCGCTTCTTAGCGATGACTGATGCTCCCACCGACATATTTGCAACTTTTTCTCCAAGATCAGTGGCTTCGGATGATACAAATTCTTCCTTAATGACCACCAGGATGAAGGGAGACTCCAGTTCTCTACTGATCTCAACTGTCTCCAATTCGCCTAGCATACCTCGCAGCACTACGTTATATGTTTACCATAACCTTGCTCAACTGATGATTGTACACTACAACAAGACTGCACAACTGATTTCTTGGTTCCTTCCGACCAACGTCCACCCATTCTTATAGCTTCCATCCCAAGCCTCCATAATCATGAATAAATCCTGCATTAACTCAATCGAATTTCGGCATTAATTACCAAAATCCACCGTTAATCCTGCCCGTTGATCGACCGGATCCGCCATTAATGTCCATCATTCAAACAAGCACCATTAATTAATTGTCTAATCTTTTAGCATTTATTACTGATTTGACCCGGTCGCAACGCTGCCAGTTGACCCGGACCGCACCTCACTTGCGACACAAGCCCTCCTGCTTGCGCATTTATTTCTCTGTCGGTGCGCCATCCTGCCACCGATCATCCTGCAACACATTTTTTTTTGTTTTCCCAATGCGACTCAGGAATCATGCTGTTCCAAGACCGACTGATAGGGCTTCAACCTATGACCATTCACTAGTTTTGGGAGCATTGCCCCGTCCAGCTGCTGCAGCTGAACCATGCCCCCTGAAGTAATACTACTAATGTGATACGGACCAAGCCAATGCATTTGCAACTTTCCTGGATGTTTCATAAACTTTCTATTGTACAACAACACCAAGTAGCCCTGCTGAAATTGTTTGTTTTTTATTTGTTGATCATGCCATGCCTTCTGGCGATCCTTCTCCACCCCCTAGTGGAACCCAACGATGAAACGATCTTCCCCCAACTGCACCAACTACTCTAGACGTTCATCTAGTGCTGTTGCATCATCCAGGCCTGTTGTTACCGCGATGGCTAGACTCGGGACAATATATTCCATGGGCATAATTGCTTCTTGTCCATATACTAACCTGAATGGTGTTTGACCTGTCAATCTCTTACATGTGGTGCGATAGGCCCACAACACTGCTGGGATTTTTAGATCCCAGTCGTCGCAGTTCGCATTGCACACCTTTGTCAGCGCATGCTCCAATACCTTATTAAAAGATTCCACCACGCCATTTTCCTGTAGATGATATGGTGTACTCTTTTTATGCTGTATCTACAGTTCCTCCATCAATGTTTTGATGGTGCGATTGAGAAAGTGGCTGCCCTGGTCACTCAGTAGTATCTCGGGTCAGCCGAAGCGAGTGATGATGTTATCAAACAAGAATTGTGCCGCCGTTGCTGCAAAATAATCAACTATTGGTGCCGCCTCTTCCCATCAAGTCAAATATTATGTTGTTGTGATGATGTAGCGCACACCCATGCGCTTCCCTGGTGGATTGATCGTTCCTATGAAATCCACTGCCCATTTGTCAAACGGTTGCAATGTCAACTAAGGCATGAGTGGCATCTGATCACGTCGGGATCGTTTTCCAGTTCACTGACAGACATCACAGGACCATGCATAGTCTGTCGCATCATTATGCAGTGTGTGCCACCAAATCCTGGCACGCAGCACCTTCCTAGCAGTCACTCGACCACCATAGTGTCCTCCGGCTACTCCTCTATGCGCTTGTGCTAATATCTGCGCTTACTCATGCGGCAAGACACACCTACGCAGTATCTCATTGACACCCATTTTGTATAAGTCTCCTGCAATTAGCTGGAAGTCTACAGCCTTGAATACCAACTGCTTCTTCTGACTGGTGGTGAACTCATCTGGTGTAGCACCCATTGTCAGAAACTGAATGATTTCCATGAAGTAGCCATCTGCGACCTCAACCTAAAACAGTTGAGCATCCGGTAAACCATCTTCAATGTTGGTCGGCTCCTCTCCTGTATCGATCCATGAGAGCTGATCAGGACCAGCATTCAACTGTCCTGGCTTCACAATTACTTCAAAATCGAACTCTTGAAAAAGAAGTAGCCAGCGGCATATCTTCCCCCCCAACACAGGCTTATTGACTAGGTATTTCAATACAGAATGGTTGGTGAACATTTTAAAGTGCCCACCCAACAAATAGTGTCTGAACGTTTGCAGTGCATATACCATCGCCAGACCTTCCCTCTTAGTAGTAGTGTAATTCCTTTCGGCAGATGACAGCTTCCGACTCGCGAAAGCAATAGGATGATCAAGGTCACCTTCTCCTGGTTGAGACAATATGACGCCCAACGCAATCGATGAAGCATCGACATGGACATGGAATTCCTTACTCCAGTCCGAAAATACCAATATCGGTGTCAATGCCATCTTCTTCTTTAGTGTTTCGAAGTTGTTGTGACATTCTGGGGTCCACTGAAATAGTGCATCTTTCTTCAACAATTTTTCCATAGGGGCAGTAATCACTGCATATCCCCTAATGAATTTATGATAATACCCAGTATGCCCCAGAGTCGCCCGTAACTGCTTAACAGTGGTCAATGGTTGCAAGCTCAAAATGAGCGCAATCTTGGTTGGATCAACCAACAACCCTTGCTTACACACAATATGGCCCAGCAATATCCCAAACGGTGCACAAAAGATGCATTTCTTCAAATTCAATGATATATGGTGCTGTCGGCATCGCTCGAGCATCAACCACAGATTGGACAGATGATCGCGGATCAATCCATAAACTGTCCAATCGTCCATATATACTTGCAAGAAATTCTAAATAAAGTCTTTGAAGGCAACAACAACAACCCGCGAAAATATCGTCGGGGCATTCTTAAGGCTGAACGGCATCACAGTGTACTGAAAGTAGCCCCATTTGGTCACAAAAGTTGTCTTATGGCAATCTTCCTTCGCAATGCGAATCTGATGGTAGCCAGAGAACCCATCGGTGAATGAGTACATCTCCTGGCCGCCTACTCCTTCAAGCACTTCGTCAATAAATGGGGTCGAAAAGGGTTCATGCAAGCAGGCATCGTTCAACTTCTGTAAATCAACACATATGCGTACCTCCCCAGTTTTCTTATCCTGCACCACCATAGGACTGATCCATTCAGACTCCTCGACTGGTTCAATGATACCAGCATCCAGCATGCGATCAAGTTCTGCCTTGACCTTCTCCTTATGTCGTGGATTTAGCCGATAGGGTCGCTGCCAAACCGGCTTAGCATCTAGTTTTAATGGAAACTTCATCTCCCCTAAATTGCCTAGAATCCCCTTCATATCGGAAAACTTCATGGGAAATAAGTGTTGGAATTCATGGAGCAAATCAGTGACCTTGCTCATCATCTCATCATCCCAATAGTCCCCAACATTTGCAAACTTGGGAGTGGCTTCTATCCCAATATTGAGCTTCCGGAGCTTCAAAGGATGAATGAACGGATTACTTGATGCATCAAGTGGTACCACATCGCGACTTCCTTCGGATTCAGGGATGTTGACATTCCATGGATCGTCACCATCTTCTGGCCCACCGGTGATGTTGAAGCATTCCATGAGGGACTGTATCTTATAGTACGTGTGCGGGTCCACCAAGTAGGCTGCTGGAACAACCTGCAAGACTACATCACGAATGAGCTGCAATGCATTATTGACATCAGGGTTGGCATCAAAAAAAGTGAACGTTTGGTTAAAACAGACCGTCAACTCCCCTCACGTTGTAATTTCTCTGCGCAACTCGGCTACGGTGTACCATGAGCACGGAATCTCATCTAAGGTATGAATAAAAGCATGGACCCACTCATCTTGTGGTCGCGCTACCCATAGCTGCTGACACTCCATCAAATGATCACGAGGATTATTCCAACCATCATACTTGCCGGTGTGGTAAACCTCAGTATCACCGAACCGAACCTGCAGTAACCTCCGACACTATGACCAACCATCAATGGATTTCTTGTGTGTCACCCACCATCGTGCTGGAGCAGCGTTCAGTGCTTCTTCCAAAGCCAGCAATCGTTGTGGTTTTGAAACTTGTTCTTCAAATTCGGTCAAAAAGTCAGCTAAGCCAGGCATCCCCTCATAGACTGGCAGTGTGACCATTTCCGTCGCAACGTGGCATAAGGATTGGGTGACTAAGACACATTTCCGGAGTGACACCTCATGCAAACGGTTCTACCAATGTTCTAGTGCATCATCAGAATCGAGAGACGCAAAGCTCTCACTGTGCCATCCCAGCTCACCATTGATAGTAGGATGAATATATTCTTCAGAAATGTTGAATGCATGGTCCCATCTTGTGGGATCATCATCCTTTATGGGCTCAATGTATCGGCGTCCTTCAGCCGGATCCAACAGGGCTATGACTCTAAGATCGCAATTCTCAAAGGTCATCATTCGCCATTTGAAGTTGATTATAGCTCTACTGTCATTAGCCCATCCAATCCCCAACAATGCAGGATAAGAGCTTCGCCTTCGACAACTTCTATGACATCAAAGTCGGCATAGGTTTTCATACCCTCAATATCTACCATTAGCTACGGAACTTTCCCAATGGGTGTCACCTTCGCATGGTTAGCCAACCGAAGCTGTACAGGGGACCAGCTCAATGGGGGGTCCCCATTTTCTGCTAAGCCTGCTTGGTTAAGATGTTAACATCTGAACCAAGATCAAGAATAACAGAGTCGACATCATAGTCGCCAATCTGAATGTTCATTCTCATCTCCTTACCTGTATTTCTCCGTTGTAAAGAGTTTACTGCAGACTCCTGCCATCCCTTCGTGGATCACTGCAACCATCCCTCAATCTCATCCAGGGCAGACAGGTCTCAGGATAACAACAAACAACTTCCGAGAAACTTTTGCAGAGTTCCGGATGGTGTTGATTGACCTGCCTCAGTTGTGGCATCAAAGACAGGAGGCATATCGCTAAAAACATCCTTACCGCGATCTTTTTCCAAGGTGCGACGTACCTGAAGGAATACCTCCCACTCAGCATCGATGTCAAATGATACCATCATTTGTCCTGCCAATCGAATCAACGGCCATGAGATATCTTCCCCAGTCATCTTACCTACACGAGTTACAACAACAACAGAAGCATCTTGCGGTCTCGGTTCTGCAGAAATTGTCACAATATTTGCACCTTGCGGCTGATTTGGCAACAAGTTCCCTGGTTGATTTACGTTCTAATTCGGCCACAGATTCTGGTTCGGCGCAAGTTGTTGCACTTGGTTCTATACTGATTGCTGCGGCTGATTCTGATTCTGTAATTGCAGAACATTCCCAACCTGCTATCGTGCAATCAACTGCAGACAATTCTCAACTGTATGATCATTAACAAAACAGAATGTGCACTTATTCTGCACTAATGGACAGTCTCACTGGTAATGCCCCCAAACCACACAGTGATAGCATTGAATAGTTCCACAACCACCTCGTCCTCCTCCTCGACCAAATCCTCCACCGCGTCCACCCCGGTATCCTCCTTGGAATCCTCCCTACTATTGGTACTGTGGCTGCACCAGATTCGGTTGCATGTCTTTCCCTTGCGGTGCATACTATGGTTGCTAGACGTACTGTGGCTGCTGTGGAGCCATCTGCATCGGAGTATATTGTGGCATGAACTGCTGTGGTTATTGTTGCGGTACAAACTGCACCTTTGGTTGAGATAACAGTTGGGCTACCTGCGGTTGCGGTTTTATGGCATGCGTATCTTCTTTCACATAGAATGTGTCATACGTCCTCTCCTGAAGCAATCCATATGCACAGAAATCTTGTTCATCATGTCCTACTGATCGGCAAAACGTGCAATACAAGTTCATGGGTTTAGTTACCATCTTCTGCATATAAGGACATTCCTCATGGCGGTGCCCATATACTCGACAAACACAACACCATGGTAAGCCGCCACCATTCAACAGGTTTGGCACCCCTGAAACAAGATAATTGCGGAAGTCAGGGCATGTTAAGAACCCATGTCAACCCTTCTATTTACTTTGTTAGTATATTGTTGTTGGATGCATATGCTTTGTAAGTCGTCCCGTAGTATTTGTTGATCCATAGTTTGTATTATTGTTGTTGGACGCATATGCTTTGTAAGTCGTCCCATAGTAATTTTTGATCCATATTTTGTATTGGCCCATGGTTTGTATTGACACATGGTATTGGCGCCTAGACTTAATATATAAGTTTGTGTTGAGACCAATGAAGGTACCTTGAAGTTATTTGTATTGAGCTTGCTCAAAGGAGGTTGCCCCCTCGAAGTGGCCTACGATCAACATAAAAGTGATTCTAAATTCTGTTATTTCTGTTATATCATGTGTTTTCATTAATTAATTATTGCAGGTTCATCACATCTGGTATCAGAGCACTTTCTTGGGCTCGTTGGGTGGAATTTCTGCCAATTTTTTTTTTTTTCGCATCTGTTGCAAGTTTGGATCTGGGAATAATCCCTATCCGTTTAACTATGGGAAGTACTTTGGCATAATCCCTAAAAATCATTGTGAGGAGTACCACAAGAACCCCAAAGTAGCTGGCCCATTGAGAGGACCTGCAAGCGAAAAGAGCAACGACCCTTACCTGATTGACTAGTTCCCACCCGTGAGGTAAACCAAGAGCTGTCGTTTGTGGCAAAGTGGTTATCAATTTTACCTGAGCCATGGAGTGAGGGGTACTGCCCCAATACGCAAGCTGTCAGACAGCATTGGTGGCTGAGTGAAACCCCTGAACTGTTAGGAAGTTGCACATACCTAGGGTCCATATCTATTTTCAGCTGAACTGTTTCCGATCACTTCCGCACGATTTCAGATCCATTTTGAACCGTTTCAGGTCCATCCGTTTCAGATCTATTCTGAAATCCATTTCAGATCCAACCATTTTTTATCCATTCGGCATCGTTTCAGATCCATCTAATGTCGATCCCTTCAGCGCCGTTGCAGATCTATCTGTTTCCGATCCCTTCCGCGTCGTTGCATATCTCCCTTGTTTTAACTCTATTTCCCTTGAAACTTGTCGGACACCCCTGCAATCCCATTCTACATATTTCATTCCTGAGGACCCTATCCCAAATTCTACTTCCCAAAGCTAGAAATATCACATTTGTCTATTTTTAGGGTTTGCCATAACTTCTTCATTTTTCACCCACTCACCTCCAAATTTTGCCACTGTGTTTATTCCCTATTTCTGCTTCTTTGTCCCTCTTTGAAAATTTTTCTCATTCTTTCACCCCACTTCTGAAATCTCCATTTTTTGCTTCCCTGCCCATCAGAAAGTCTACAAAACCTATTCAAACCCCAATTACCCATCCGAGTTTTTCCCAAATGCAAATTTGCCTTTACTAAATAAGCTTTTGTTTTTGTTTTTCTCTCCATTCCCAAAAAAAAAATCCTGGTTATGGTTGTCACCCGCGCAGGAGAAAAAGCCATGGAGGAAGCACTTGCAACCATACAAACCAAACTCCAAGATCTGGATGAAAAATTTCTCAGCCTCCATCTTCAACATTCTTCCAACACTTTCCATGGTCTGAAGCTTGAATTTCCTCGCTTCAATGGTACTAATCCGACTGGATGGATCTATCGTGCAGAACAGTATTTCAGTCTGCATAATACTTTTGATGTCCAAAAAGTTCCACTTTCCTCCTTTGATTTGGAACAAAAATCCCTTCAATGGTACTGTTGGTACATCAAGGCTCATGATGAGCCAAAATGGATAGATTTTTGCCAACTCCTTTTGCAATGATTTGGTCCTAGTCCTTTTGATGACTTCACCAGAGCACTCACTAAAATTCATCAAATTAGCACTATGAGAGAGTATCAGACAGAATTTGAGAAACTCGCCAACCACACAGAAGGATTGTCTGATGACTTCTACAGGAGTTGTTTTATCAGTGGTCTTAAGGATGAAATTCACCCAGAGGTCAAAATGTTCTGTCCCAACACAATGATGGAAGCCCTGGGGTTGGCTAAGTTGGAAGGAGACAAGATTGCCGCCTAACAGCACTCCAAACCCAATTTTGTTTCCTTCCAAAATATGGGTTCTCAACGACCTCCCATCCCGCCAGCTCCTCGACCAACTCCTATCAAGCATTTGTCTAAAACAGAGATGCAGACACGCAAAGAAAAAGGGATTTGTTATAATTGTCATGAAAAATTCACTCGGGGACATAGATGTGTTCAACAAAAGCTCTATCTCTTGGATGTGGACTCTCCGCCCACCCCTGAAGTTGGTGAAGAGGCTCCAGATACATCAGATGATCAGGTCGACATTCAAGAGCCACCTATTGACCTTCCATCTCAAGAAGACCACCCAGAGATATCTCTCCATGCTTTATCCAGCGTCACCCCCCCCAAACAATGCGGGTCAGGGGTTACCTCAAGAAGCTTCCTCTTACAATACTCATTGATTATGGTAGCACTCATAACTTCATTGACCCTCGGATCGCCAAACATGTTGATTGTTTTGTCCATCCTTGCTCCAACTTTGAAGTCATGGTTGCCAATGGGGGCACCTTACCTTGCAAGGGAAAGTGTCACAATGTGTGTATCTCTCTGGAACTTATGGTATTTTGCTGAACTTTCGATGCAGTTTTCAGTCAATCGAAAACAACACAAATTTAAGGGCTTATAGCAAGGGTCTCTCCACATCATTAGTTCACATCGCCTAGAAAATATCCTTAGGAAGACTTCACATGGTGTCATCGCTCAACTCCATTCCATTTAGATGCACCCATCAACGGTCTCCCCTACTTCCTTTTATAGATATGCAGGTGTCCTTGTTTAACCAGTGGACTTGTCACCTTCAAGAGACCTTTCCGGTAAGAATTTAGCCACATCTACATCTCGGCAGGCAATGATGGCTATTTTGCATGCAGTACAGAAGTGGCAACCATACCTATTAGGGAATTATTTATGCATCAAAACTGATCTCCAGAGTCTAGAAAATTTCCTGGAACAATGGATCTCCTCCCCAACACACCTGAAATTAATTATCCAACTCATGGGTTATGCCTATGTGATCACTTACAAGAAGGGTAAGGACAATATGGTGGCAGATGCTCCATCTCGCAAATTTGATGACCCAGTTTCTCTTCCAGCTATTTCTTTGCTTGTTCCAAATTGGTTGCAATATGTTCAATAGGGCTATCTCTTCTATGCACTCCATGCTTCTTCATCAGCAGGGCACTCTGGGTTCCTCAAAATGTATGACCAGGAACAATGTAACTTCTTTTGGCAGGGACTGCAAATGACAATTCAACAGATGGTGGCTGATTGTGATACTTGCCAGGACAACAAGGGTGAAACGACACTCCTTTCGGGATTGTTCGAACCCTTTCCCATCCCTACAAAGATTTGGAAAACTATTTCTATGGATTTCCTAGAAGCACTCCAGTGGTACAATACCACATCTAAAAGGACATCATATGAAGCAGTCTATGGATAAGCACCACCAATTCTTCTTCCATACACCCTCAGCAGCTCCCCAGTTCAGGCAATTGACTCGGTTCTTCGAAACCGTGATCAGATTCTTCTCATTCTGTAGAACAATCTTCACATGGCAATAATTTGACTGAAACAACAATCCGATCAGCACTGTTTTGAGTGCACTTTTCACGCAGCTGATATGGTTCTTCTTCGTCTACAACGTTCCAAGCAACCCTCCCTGAAACTCCCGAGGCATGAGTGGCATGGAATGCAACTCGAGGATGCTACAGGGGAACCACTCCTTCAGATTCTGCATCAATTTCCACATCTAAAGCTTTGAGGACAAAGCTTTTTCTAAGGGAGAGGGAATGTTAAGAACCCATGTCAACCCTTCTATTTACTTTGTTAGTATATTGTTGTTAGACTCATATGCTTTGTAAGTCATCTCGTAGTATTTGTTGATCCATAGTTTGTATTATTGTTGTTGGATGCATATACTTTGTAAGTCATCCTGTAGTAATTGTTGATCCATATTTTGTATTGCCCATGGTTTGTATTGACACATGGTATTGACCCATGGTATTGGCACCTATAATTAGTATATAAGTTTGTGTTGAGACCAATGAAGGTACCATGAAGTTATTTGTATTGAGCTTTCTCAAAGGAGGTTGCCCCCTCGAAGTGGCCTGCGATCAATATAAAAGTGATTCTGAGTTCTGTTATTTCTGCTATATCGTTTGTTTTCATTAATTAATTATTGCAGGTTCATCATAGGGAAACTATCCTTAGTATGGACCTCGCCTCGACAGCGTGTACACCAAACCTCTTCTCGTTGTTCCTTTCCTTTTTTCAGATCTTGTAGTTGTGTAGTAAGGTTAGCCAGCTGTGTTTGGATCTGTGACATTCCAGCTACATTGTCCCCAATCAGTGATGCTTCTAGCCGCATTGCAATCTCTAGATCCTCACTTGGTGTGATGATGTTTTGTTCCATCAGCGGCATTCGGATATGCGAGAGAAACGCCGAGATAAACCACTTCTTATGCTGGACAGTACTCATATCAAAACTAACTCTTGCCATTAGCGTCTTGAAACGCTGATCAAAGTCCCACACAGACTCATTGGGATACTGCTTAATCTCTTTAAGCTCTGTGATGTACTGTGCTTCGTATTTGGGCTTCCGGAACTCAGTGATTAGTCCCGTGCGAATTTCATCCAGTGTCTTCGCCAGAGTACCGATAGGAACATGCATAAAATTCATAAGCCAATCCAAGGAACGACCTCGAAGAGTTGTCTCCAGTTTCCCTTTTTTCACATCATCATCAATGATCTGTTTTACTGTCCATACAGCCTCACATAAAAACCAGTATTGTTCAGGGTTGTATGTTCCATTTCCATGGAACAGTGGTAACTTAGTATCCTCGCCCACCATCCTGGGCTTCCTTCCTCCCAACGTTGAACTACTAGAAATTAATTTTGTGGAATTGATGAACTCGGTGGTGTCAAAGTAGTATTTCTTACCGCTCGTGAGATAGTGAGCGGAGGTGTGGGTATGTTGGTGCTGGGGTTTGGTCTTGCTTCTATGCTGGGTGTATCCTGGTCATCCTTGTTAGGACTGTGAGGTTGTTTCATCCCATTTGGGCTTCCTTCGTGGCCTTGCGGTTCAATCGCAGTAGGACCTTCCCCTGTCCTCTGCCTTTTCTCCTGTCGAAACCTCGCTCCTCCTCTTGTAAGACCACTCTCTTCCTCGGATTCGCTCATAGTCTCCTCATGACCTGCACCCATCTACCCCTTATCATTCCATGTACCACCCCTCGACAGTCGCGATACCCACAGCCTCCGCCCACCAGGTTGTTTACTGATCTAGATGCATCTTTAATATACCCTTTTTGTAGATGAGCATCTTAATTGATAGTTGGAGCGACAGCGTGAACCTTCCCCTAGGTTCGCAGAAGAAATATCTTTCAGCCTCACTATAATACTTTTGTGTGTCAACCGCGAATTCAGTGAGATATCCCTCCAAGATGCCATTGAGCCAAACTTCAACAGCCTGTGATGCTTTATTATCGAATTCCCGCAGCTCCTGAATTAACTCTGGGGTCCAAGTCGTTGGTTCACCACCTTGGAAATTCCTCTTCTGGAATTTCAACTTCAACAACCACTCGTACAGGATGACTAGGAATTCATAGAAGAACCATTCATGCGGTCCATCGTGAATGTATCTTTCCACCCACTGAACTACTGTCAGTCGAGTGTTCCGACTTTCTTCTTCAACAAACTCCTGCAACTTCTGATCAAACCAACTATGTATCTCCGGTTTCGTCGGGTGCCACAACATATCCTCCTTTCACTCTGCCCACGGTCCCGGCAACGAAACCATTTGTTAACATGACGCCAGTCGACAGGGGTTCCACTCACTGTCGACACATACCGCAATCTCCCTGGGCACCGTCCTGGACAAGTTTTATCACGCCTAGCAACACCTACAGAGCAGATGAGGTCTCACCCAAGGCATCCAGGAAGAGCAAACGGAACCATATTTTCGCCGAATGAAGGAGGATGGTCGTGGCTATATTACTTAAACTTATTGCAACACTAGGACAGAGATCTTTAAGCATTGAATGTAGTATTAAAGCAATATTCAACCAAGACATTCATCATTGCAACAATAGTAATTGTAAAGCAAATATCACATCAAAGAAACATGACATTATTTGTATAGTGCAAGATCACATTACCATAACTGAACAGATTGAACACAGAGATTGTACCAAAATAGCTTCATCATATTATCACTGTCAACCCAGATACAATGTCTCTGCAAAAACTAGATCTCCGCAATGACTCTTGACATCAAAACATACCCGAAAGCATACATCCAACATCAGAGCTTCTCATAATATCTCCCAACATTCGATCATCGCTCTACAACACTTACAATTCTTATCTATATATAGGATTTCGCCTTACAACTCTTGTCCACTTTCTAAAAACTTCTTAGCCGACACTATGGACAAATGACTCAATATCTAACTAACCTACTCCAAAAACGACCAAAACCCCGCATTATGCGGTATAACTGACTCAACAGTACATAATATGTGGTCCAAATGACCCAAAACCCACAATTCGCGGTACAATTGACCCAAAAATGCATAAAATAATATTCTGCTCATCGCCTTTCATGCCATCTTCTGCCTTGTCGCAGCATCGGATATGTTGTGACAGTACCTTACCAAACCGCTTGCCAACAATACCCATACATGGTCTGCAATTTGCATGGGAAGAAGTTTCAGAACAAGACTAGTTAATTTGGGAAGTGGAGATCCCCCCTAGGTCTTCCATTAGATGCTCTTCCAAGCATTCTACGACCTTCACTAATTATTGGTATGATAACTGTCTCTATTAGAGGACATTAGGAACAATATATGTGTAGCATTAGATTTGGTTTTAGGGTCGAATAGGCATCCTAACGAGAAACAACTTCTAGAGTCTAGTTTTTGAGGTGAAATTGGTGCGCAAGGAGTCTCGAATTTCTTCATAAACCATAGTAACACTTCAGAGGTATGCACACATCATTTGTGCCATAAAGTTAACTTCATATCAATCTCATAACATGATAAATAGCTCAGAAAAATATGATATAAAACAAGTACAATATCATTCCAAAATCAGTATGCAAAGGCTATGGGGAAAATGGCTCGAATCTATTCCTTGAATGTAAATATCACTTGAAATAAATAATGTTTCAAGATGTGACTCTCATGATATGATTATTACATATATATATAGCATATAACATGTCCATTAAGTCTAAATAGTAGTCCTTCACTAACTATGTGCAACAACAAGTGCGCTATGCAAAAGCTATGGAGGAAAATGGCACCATTCATACATAGTTTGACATGTACACCTAGTTTCACTTGGATATTTGACCTTAGGTTCATATTATCATCAAATACAGAGTTCATAAATAATATTAAAAATAAATGGGGCCCCTTGGACTTCCACAAAGATATCAACATCTGACCATGTGCGCCCTTCCTCCAAGAGCAAGAATATAGAGAGAAAAGTGAGGGAGATGTGGGAACAAGTTGAAGGAGAAATGGTCATGACCATCCCCGTAGATTAAAATTGCAAAAAATTACTTCAATATATCTCCAAATGAAAGGTCTGAATGGCCTCTCCAATTTCCAATTAGGATGGGAATCTTGCACCCTCGAAATTGGTACTAAGGAAAGTAGAGTAAACACTCCACTAGCATGGACAAGCTATGCTCTCCAATTTGCAAAATGAGAAATGATCAAATGCTGATCTCCTTCTTTCTTCTTGTCTTTTATTAACCTCCGAAGACCTGCTTATCTCTAATTCCGTCCAAGAGACTCATCCCAACTCGAATTAGGGAGAGATTCCCATGAATGCCACTTGTCCAACTTTTCCTAGCTCTCCTCTTCCATCAATTCGAATGGGGGAAACTTGGCTGCCATAACTCCCCTTGTGTGCCCTATTGGAGGCTATTTTTAGCCCTGACATGTCATATATGTCATATGTCAGCAATAAGGTCTGAAATTTGTCATAATTGTCATATAATATTCATCATTGTTGTCATAGGAGTTAGGGAATTTAGCTCCAAGTGTCACAATTCTTCTAAGATGCCTCTTCCTCTTCCATGGGAGTTTCTCTTCCACTCCAATTCGACCTTACATGATTCATGACATGAATAGTGCCTCTTCAAATCCCCCAAGTATGTTATCCTTCATGTTGAACTCAAATTGGTGAGAGAATAATGCCAAGTGTAGTGGCGAATCTTGCCACATGTGGGTCCCACAACCTCTTATGTGGCCTCATGATCCAATGCCACCTTATTTTATTTTTATTATTATTTATTTGACCCATTTAATGTGAATTGTAAGTCTAAGATCATTTTGGGTCTTGTAGCTCCCTTATTCCAACTTTTAATGCTTCCACCCACAACCTAGGGAACTAGTAATTTTCCTCCATGATAGTTCATTTGGATGGGTATATTACAAACTTTGAATTGGGAATTTCTCTTAATGTGACCCACCTTGTCCATTTGGATCTAATTTTACATTATTACTAACTTGGACATCATTCTTAGCAATCATTTAACCCTTAACATCAATTTGACAAACTATCATGAATATGGACAAGGGGCTTGGGCCGTTGTGACCCAATGAAAAACTTAGGGACATGACAGAATATTTGGCTGCATCGAGTGAGACTGCATCATGGAGATCAAAGCACTAGGTTTATCCTGAATAGAGCCGAAGTGTTGAGATACAATGTAAATGTTTGGAGTAGCTAAAGCTTGTACAAAGGTGAAAGCATTTAAGGGAGTGGAGATGTTGGTTGTAGAGATCGATAATAGGGTCGATATTAAGGAACCATAATAAGGGAAGTTACTATCCATGAAGTTTTTAAATTTTAATTTGTAGGATAGTGATAACTTTCCTAGTCTTTAGCTTTCACATTATGCAGACATTATTTTGGGTCCTGATGATACTGAACGTGTGATACCTAAGGAGTAGGCACAAAATATTTATCATTTAGGAATTATGTGTTTGTTAGCTATTTCATATTTTGGGCGCGGACCTAGTATTGTGTGCTACATTCATTTTTACTTGAGTTAGATGTAGGAGAGGATGTTTGTGGTTGGATAAACAATATCCCGTGGATGTTGATGTGATTCAAAATGTGTCTTTCTTTCTGTACAAATGGGAAGATAATGCAGAAGCAATAGTAGAGCACAATTTGAAGGATGGTGAGATTTATTAGAAATATGGAACACACTGTGGAATGAGAGGATTAGTTATTTAAGCTATGTCCAATTTAGAAGTCCAATTTTCTACTCAGATCTTAGTAAGAAAAGTGGTTTTAAAGTGTCGCAAGGATGCATTCCCTATGGGGGTATTGTTCCTAGTAGAAAAGTGCCCATAGGGTATCAAAATGAGTTAGGAAAAAATCTTATTGGAGGAATTTATTCAAGACTACATTGATACTCAAAATTTAGGCAAAGAATTTCAGATGAGTTGGGTGTTGTTATTAATTGCAATGGTTTCGAATGGAAGGCTACCCATGGAAAATAATATGATGCTAAGGCAAATACATCATTTCCATCCCCAAAGTTCAGTATTTGGAAGCACAACATGGATAAGGAGGTGTTGTAGAGTATCAATATGGAATTCCAGTGTTGCTATACGAAAATGATACGAGCGACAACTGAGCCATACTATATTATGACATCATTGGTAGATAAGTATGATTATGTATTGTGTTTTTAAATAGATTACCATACTTTGTTTATTCACTTTGTGTAGATCCTTCAAACAAAACTAAGTTTCTACCATTTTTCATTTTAGACGAATATATTAAGGAAGGAATGGAAGATTGGCCTTCATAATTCTAGATATAACCTGATTCAAATGTTAAGAAGCTAGATACTTCTCAAAGCAAGATGAAGAAGAAACTAGAGGTTCAAGGTTCTACCAGTGCTACAATGTGAGGATCCCCATAGTTGAATGCAAATAAAATGAAGCAAGACCCACCTAAAGGAGTACTAGAAATTTAGAAGAAGAAGCACACAACTTTATTACTATCCTCTGCTTTAGAACAAGAGAAGTTCAAGAAGCAACATGGAATAAAGCATGTGTCACCAAATCACACATCCTCTCAGAGATATCATAAGGTTAGAAGCCAATTATTTTTTGAAAAGAAGGGTGAATAGACAATGTTGACAACATTACATGATATCATTAGTATTGTTCAAGTTAATTTGGATTCAAAACAAGTGCTTCATCTAGATTCTACTCAACAATTGTTGAAGTAGAAATCCAATTTTCAATTGTGGAGTTCATATCAATATGCATCATAGATGGATATAGATGATACTACGGGGGAGTATAGCTTGAGAATAAAATAAAAAAAGGTAAACAAATGTGACCACAGTCGCAATCTACTACATTGGAACAAGATTTTAAATTTAAACAAGATTTTGAACTTGTTGATGTCTCGAATATCGTAGCATCAATCAGCAAGGGATTCTCCCCGGTGAGCAAGCCCAATTAGATCACTCACCATTTTGGTGTGGGGAATCCGTCCGGTTAACAATTCCAGCTACCGTGTAAGATTGTAAAGATTTGTTTTACTTTCACAGGTTGCAGCCCGATCCATCGTTTATGTATTTTATATTAAAGAATGATATGCAAGTGCTCTAAACTAAATGCATGCAATAAAACAAATCTGATCTAAATTATCTAAGCTAATTTAAACTATCCTTGCAAGGTGAAAATCGAAGGTATGAGCAATAGACTGGAAGAAACATCTAAAGACTTAACAGATAGCCATTTAATCAGATAAATGTATTTCCAGTGGAATATAAATGATATCAAAGATATTTCTGATTTAGTTGAAACATCCCATTACTCATAAAGCACATAAATTTTGTAAAAGGAATAAGATCATTCATAACAGAGAAGTAGTTCACAAAAGCTAGGAAAGATCTCACTGAATGTATATACAAAATGCAGAAATAGTTCATCCATCATTCATCACAGTTCCAAGCAAAATGTTGCACCGACTTTCACAGGCCAAAACGATTTTCTTATTCATGTAGCAGAAATAGTTCACGTACACAAGAAGAGTGTCCTTTCACCTGCCAAAAGTCCTTTACTATTTTTCTTATCATCTATTTATAGCTTTACAAAATGCTCCAAGAGCTTCCAAGTGTACCCTAATCTCTTTGATTCTTCTAATTTGTCATATAGTGCCAATTTACAAAAGGAATAAGTCTTGAAAAGAAAGACGAGAGGAAAACTCCAGCTGTCCTTTTAATAGTTAAGAGATATATAGGCAAAAAGGAAAAGCGCTTTGGCCTTCCATTAAAAACAAAGGAAAAGATTAACCCTGAGCTGGCACATTTGCCACAACCGGTGCCTCTGCTAATGCTGGTTCTTCCACTGAAACTTGTACCCCTGTGGCTGTCGCTGAAACTGATGCTTGGTTTGGCTCTGCTACTGATACTTTATCTATTTCTGCGATATGTTTCACCCAGAGACTAGTTTCTCTTATGATGTTGTTGGCGGGCATATGGAGCATAAGTTGCAGAGATACCTCGTGTTTAGCGAGTTCTTCTTCTAATTTAATTATCTTTGCTGTTTCAACTTGGAGGTTTTCTTCGAGGAGATTTGCATGAACAGCATCCTGGCCGATACAGTGGTGGAGATCTTCTGTAGTTAACACATCCATTTTCTTTACATACTTTATATATGTATTTATCCCATCCCGTAGCTCAGACAGACATTGGGATTTATCTGGAAAATCCTCTATGTCTTGGGGCATCACCATTTGACCATGATTTTGAGTGGTTCATATCTTAAGATACAAATTTTTACACTGCTCGGGGGTAGCTTGGGCTACGTCATTCAACTTTAATCCACAATATTTACAAAACACTAAAAGACATGCATCTTCCTTGAATGCAGAGACGGGTTTCAAAGGGAGGTTTGCAAGGAAACACGACTTTCCTTCTCTCCACTCAATGTGTTTCTTGATATCTTCACCAATGTGTGCGTATTTCCTCCTGAGCCTGGTGGCTTCAGTATTAATTTATTTAAACCTAGCTGCTATTACCTTCAGTTTGCAGACTTCTTCCATTATGAGCACCTGAATTCCATGAATCCTCCTTAATGTTTCACATCACTTCTCATGAAAGGGACCTAGATGACCAACCTTGCTGGATGCAAGTTCTAATTGTTACTCCAACAATTCTCTGCCATCCTCCAACTTTTCTATATTTTCTTTCAAATCATCCATCTGCTGAGTCATATCAAATTTCTCGGATTCTAGCAGCAGGTTCTTTCCTTCAAGGTTATTCTTTTATGCTTCCAGGGTCCTTATTTGTATCACCAAAGCTCTTTTTTTGGATTCTAGATGCTGCAATATTCTGTTTAGTTCTCCCTTCTCTGACACAAGGGTGTCACATTTCTTGACCATCAAATTTGAATAGTTCTATTCTTTGACCAGGGTTTCCTGTAAATGGCGAGCTCTCCTCTTTTCTAGTTCTAGCTCATCCGCTAACATGTGGATATTGTCTGCAGTTGCTTGAACAGAGGCCACAAAAATAGATTCCACAAGTTTGTGTGCATGCTGAGTGCCTTGCATGACTGTGGTTTCATGTTTGGTGACAATATCTAGTTGAAAGGGTCTCTTCATTCTAGCCACTGTTTCTTTGACAATGGATTTCCTCTTCTTGTTATAAGCAAACTTGTCCCATTGGGACACTGTACTACTCTTTGATGGTGTAAAAGGGAGAAGTGGGAGGTCTCTTATGGGAATTTCCACATCCATGTCTTGGATGTTTGGGCTCTTTGGTTTAGCATCCTCCTTCAATTTGTTTTCCTCTTCCGCTTTCCTTTGCGCTTCCTCTTCTGCAGCCTTTCTCTGGGATTCCTCTTCTACCTGTTTGGCAATTCCTTCCAATATGATTCGTTCTTCCTCTTGAACTCTTTGAGCTTCTTGCTCTACTGCTTGGACCCTTCGATCTTCTTCTTCTCGAATTTGATCCTCTTTCGCTTTGTTTTCTCTTTCAACAACTTCTCTTTGGATTTTCTTGGCTTCTCTCTTGAGCCTTTTCTCTTCTCTAGAGAGAGCTTTAGCGGCTTCTAATGTTTCCTTTTCTTGTTGATGTTCTGCTTCTTTGACAATACCAGAGCTAGAACTGGCCCCGGCTTTGCTAAGTCATAAAATTTGTAGTTCGGTCATGTTACTGACCCCTCTATACACTTCCTCATCTTCATAATAATAGTGATCATATTCAAAGTAAGCATGAATATCCCTACAATGTTCTACAGCTTTGCCTCGTCAGTCATTCCTCTGAAAAATATTCTCCCCAAAGTGAAAGTTTCTCAGTTCTGCAATAAAATCTTCTACTGTTGCAATCCCTGAAAAGTTTTAAGCCCCGATATACAAAGGTAAAGGCGGGAAAGAGGCCTTCTTTGCCTTGTACAAGGTACTACCAATTCCATCAAGGAAAACCTATCTCACTGCCTCGTTGTGGACTACGTAGTCAATAGCATACCTGGGTATGATATATGGGGGTTTAGAGCCTCCATACATTCTTATGTAGGTGCCTTCTGGTGAAAAATAGAAATCACTATAGTTCTCTAGGACTTCCATGGCGTTCTCAGACAAGTAGTTAGGTTCTCCATTGAACATTAACTCATATAAAGGTATGATAAATTCCTCACAAATGAGTTGGTAGTGTCTTTTGTAATTCTGATCCCAAAAGAGTTTGTAAGTGGTGTATACTGGGGTGTCGGCCTAGTTCCAGTTACATCCTAGCTTTGGAAAGGGATACTTCGCCACAATACAATCTATCGAGTAGGATGGCATGTAAAATTCTTCCTTTCTCGCCACTAATCCTTCTTGTGCAGCAATTATAGCTGATGATAGGTTGTCTGAGAGAATATCAGCCCAATTAAGAATTGTTCCTCTGAACGCCACATAATGGATGATGGGGACCCATTGGAGAATAAATACGGTCCCATCGGGCCTACCAAATATTTTGCTCAGCATGAGAGAAATCAAACTGAAAGGTGGACTCAGATTCTGAACCTCGTACTCCTCACTATCCTTCTTTCTGATCTGTTTGCCTGAGATTAGTAACTTTCTGGACATCTATATATTATCCATCTTGATTTGTCCTAGCCATTCATCATCAAGCCTCTGTTGAGCCCAAGGAAGCTTGTAAGCCGTTTCAATATAGGATGGATGAAAAGATGCGAAAGCTTCCCCTTTACTGTCTGAAAGAACCCTTGTCTCAGCATTTGCGTGTTGCAGGATCCTTCCAATTAATTCTGAGCATGGGAAGAGCTCTAGACATGTGCCTGCTTTGGATATGAAAGAGGCTCTGATGTTCTGGTATAGGTATTATTCCTCGAGAAGTGCCTCAGGATGTCCTGGTCTCTTATCATCCGATATACGTCTCCCCATTTGACTTCTGGAGGCACGCCTATAGTGCACTTAGTGTCTTCGAATAGAGTTTCTACTCGCTTGTTGGTTGATCCTGGCTTGGTCGCCTTCAACTTTCTCTTGCCACCTTTAGGTATTTTGACTTTAAAAACCTGTCCAATGATCATGCAAAGGTAGATAAAATAATTTCTCGATGTAGAAAACCTCTACTAGACTAACATTATGAATATAACAAGTGTCTCTAAGCTATATAGCAGTGAGCACCATCATAATGCATTTCCATGATAACAATATTCTTTATATAAAAAATTGCATGCGAAAAAATCGTAGCAGGATAGGAACACAAAATATCTTCTCGCAAGGGTAGACGCGACCGGCTCTAACTTCACACTGTTAGTGACTTCACCACGGGGAAGAGGTATGCCGCGAACTTTCTCAACAAATATGTGACAGGTGATAAAGGACCAAGTAACTTTGAACTTCTATGTTCTAATGAAACTAATCTTGGATAGGGGCATGGGTCGGCTTTGGCTGTGATGAAAATGAATAACACGACAAAGTCTAAAATGGCTTGGATAATCAAAAGAACTATGACTATGGCGTTCACCTCAAAAATACGAAGAACTACCCATTACAATTTATGATGCAAGATTTGAAAGGTACCAACCTGATAGATTTTGACCGTATACGATGATGGTGACGCTGTCGCGAAGCTAACAGGCCCAGAGTAGATGCTCATAGTCTCAAAATGGAAATGAAAACAGTCCTCCAACCAATGAAACAATGAAAAAATCAAACAGGTTTCTAACCCTACTTATAGCGAGTTGACGCATGCGAGTCATTAATAGGATGGTTGGATAATTAAAATGGGGTTACTACCTCGTACGGACGGGGTCAAATCGGTGCACTTGGCATTAAGTGTGACCGCCAAACTCGGGCGAACTTGGCTAACTCTCCCGGCAGTTTCGGCGAGAGCTCGTGAGATTAGTCCGCCATTGCGGGAGGAGTCAGTGAGTTTATCCGCGAAAGGAAAAAGGCACTTTGTCGTGAGCAAGCCGTAAAACCAAAAATAAGATGACTTAGCTTAATCCATCCGCCATTGTGGACAAACTGGGGAAGTGTGGCTAAAAAAGACTTTGGAAGAACTGGTGCAATCCTTCTGAAACAGTGAATTTAACGACTCAATCAAATCTTTCGTCTGTTGCCACGGGACTCAGTGAGTTTCTTTGAAAAGTGGGGAAGCTTCAAAAACTTAAGTGAAATGATCCGTCATTGCAGAAGAACTTGCCGATATGATCCTCCATTGTGTAAGGACTTACTGAGCTCAACCGAAAAAAGGGTTAACTTATCCAAGGCTTCCCGCCGTTGCGGCTGATTTGTCTGAGTTTTTTCGCAGTTGCGACAGAACTTGATTAGTTCTTCCGCAATTGCGGTGCAAAAGCATGAGTTTTCTTTACTTAGGAAAAAAAACAAAAGTAACTTCAATGGAAGGAAACGCAAGGCTTTTCTTTAGAAAAACTAAGGAAAGGTTCTGATGGCTTTGACTTGTAGGCAGACTTCCATATTTTGAAAATAGAGGAGGGGCCCCAATATTTACAAAATTTTTGTGGAGGGATGTTGCGGCAACAACAGAACTACTGTTACATTCAGTTGTGCAGTTGGATATTAAGTTGTGTGAGTTATGGAACAATTGAAGCAATTTTTTCATTAAGTGTAGTAGGTTGTTGCTTGGGATTGAATATTGGCTCGAGGGAGACCCAAACATAATGTTAGGGCATGTTGGCGTTATGTTGGTTTTATTGTCCCAAGTTTTGTAAATGAATTACATATTTTGTAATAGCTTGTGTAGTATATTGTATAGAGACTTGTGCGATAGAAATATAAGATAGGATTAAGTTAGTTAAGTCATGAGTTAGTATTGTTAGTTAAAAGACATTTGGGAAAAGTGGTAACTACCTGCAGTGATGTATAAAAAATGGAAAAGAGGAAACTACGTTGGGTTGATGTTGTTTTTGTTGTTAATGCCAATAATATTTAAAGATATTATATAGTTTTGATGTATTATAGTAAGCATATCATATGTAATGGTCTAATAATAATGAATGTAATAGTTATCTATTTGGAATCATAGTTTATGGATTTGAATCTATGTATATAATTATGTTGAGTTATGATTGAATAATTAAGAGTATTACAATGTTACAGGCTTGGCCAGCCTTAGCTTAAATTCTATCTTTGTAATCCCTATGAGAGTATCAAGTGATAATTTACCTTTCTTGGGTACTATAAATGTCTATTTGCATAGGGGTATTGTTGGTTCATGATTTAGAACCTAGGGTCTTATATTGCACCAACATTATGAAGCCCTTATAATGCATACTATTGTTCCTTATGGCCAATAATCAATGATCCAGGTGGATCTCCCAAAATGACCAAATTTTCAATTCTTCAAATGTTGAACATAAATATCGAGTTGCGTAGGGCTCATCGAGATATTTTCGGTGATACTCGTTTCATCAAAAACGGGCTCCAGATGCAAATGTTATTGCGTCATGAATTTTTGGCAAAACAAGTAAAAATGGAAAAAGGGGGTGCCACGTGGCATGATTGTACATCTGACTTGGAAGAGATTATGTCATGCTGACATCAACATGGTGACATGGAAGCATGAGAGGAAGACAAGTGTCACCCAGAAATTGATGAATTGACACCCAATCAAACCAATCCACAACTGCCACGTGGCATATGATGACGTGGCAGGTGTTGAGGTGGAAGATGATGACTTGGAATGATGTGTAACAATGGGAAGCTGACAAGTGGTGACCATGTGGACCAATGGCATGCTTCCATGTGGCAGCCATGAAATGTTCATGAAGGCTTAAGATTCATAAATTTTGGTTTAATATCCTAACTATATACCTTATATAGTTTGTTTCATTTAATGTGTACATAATGAAGAGGTTAGTGGGATTTGAATGCACAACCTCCCATATATTACTCTTAATATTTAACCATTAAACCAAACGAATTACTTATTATAGTAATTTGAATATAATTTTGTTAACTTACACCCAATGAAATCAGATTATGTTTGGGCTTCCCACAGCCTATAAAACTAGGCACAAATTTCGAGATCCAGTACAGAGTTAGGAGGTCAAACATTGCACAGATTTTGAGGCAATTCCTATACACATATCTAGGTGATATTACACGCATACCGATGTGGTATTGCACTTTATTGAGGTGGTTTTGCATGTTTCCCAAGGTGGTATCAGGCACAGAAACCAAGACAGTTTTTACATGGTGCAATAGTTTGGGAACACATCCCAAGGTCGTAGTATGCACACATCCCGAGGCAAGTCTACACATATCCCAAGTCCGTACGGATTGTATGGATCAGAGGCATCCTTGGAGGCTCTGCCAAAGGGGGCGTCCCAAGTTCCATCTCATAACTATATCGAGTTTATACTCAAAAGACTCAGTTTTTTGCGAGGCATCCAAATTCAACTTCAATTTTGGCATCAAACACTATAGAAATTTTTTTATCATAGAATCCATTAGCTACACCGAAGTATAGCCATGTTTACACTTCAAAGAGTCAATATTTCCTTCTGAAGTTGTTGCTAAAGTCCGTTTCTGCTCCAGAACAATAGAACACTAAGGTGATTTTTGGAGTTATTCATAGCTTTTCTTTGTAAAGCATTTTTGAAGACTAATAAAATCAGTCTCATTAGAAGGGGCCCTGAGACGTAATCCATATTGGACGAACTCCATTATCATCTGTTGTCCCATATTATGGTTTTAATTCTTTAAGCTTATGTGCTCTTTGAAAGTGTCATTTTAAAGCCTTTTTTTTAAGTCTTTCTTCAAAAGCTAACTGTTGAAGCATTCACATAAATATTGGTTAATAAATATCCTGCAAATTTAGATCAATCAATCTTACAATGAATGGATAAAGAAAGAAATAAAGAGATATAATGTAAATGCCTTGTTTGATGGGCACTTAGAGGGATTGACTAGTTGTTGATCCAGGTTGTCTTTTGGACTGTGTACTTGTTGTCCTAAACCTGCAAGTAAAAGTTATAAAACAAAAATAAGGATTCTTTAAAATTAAGCCCTTTGATCTCTCCTAGATGGGGGCTTAACCTGCCAACAAGTGTTAGACTAAAAACCAATGAAAGAGGGTGTTAGAATCTACAATTCTAGATGGAAGTAAGCGTTCATATCATGAGATTTTTGGACTGTACAAAGAGTGGGAAGCAAACTAAAATCTGATAAGGAGACCAATTATAAGTTTCTTACACTAATTTACAACAACATGAAACCACATGCATGGACATGAAAGTAATAAAATTGGATTTTCTTTGAAAGTACAAGAGATTATATAAGTGCAATATTTATGTAACTTGAAATGTAGGCACTAAAGAAATCTCTTTTAACTTGGATCCATTCTAAGACATAAGTTATATGAGAAATAGATCTAATATATGCATGAATAGATTTAGGAAAAATATGCAGTATTGTTTTTGAAATATAAACATGCAAATGTAAGTAACTAATTGACATATTGAAAAGAGGGGAAGGTTGAAGGAAGAGAGTTTCAAAAATGGAGTCAATCTAGTTCTTTCTTTGCATTGCTTTTCCTTGAATGGATCCCAGATATAAGGGGATCTCTAGGCATGCCCTAATCTGCATGGATTTTGTAATCAACCTACAAAAGCTAAGATTATACAAGAAGATGGATTTCTTTTTCCTATTGCTTGGTGGTGTAGTTTACCTTAAATATGTTAGTGTAGAAATATCCAAACTAGGAAAAGAGATAAGAATAACTATCATTTAGATAATTTAGCACTAATATACATCAAACTAGAATGGATCTATGCCAACTGGGTAGAAATACCCCTCTATTGGCCAATCATGCAACACAAAAAAAGGTATAAGAAAAGCTAGCACATATTAATTAGACATGAATGAACAAACAAGGGACCTATACCATACATATAGAACTAGCTTATATGACCTCTAATGTTTTAACTTTATTCCAAATGCTCTTCAAATGAGAGAAACATATCATATAATATGTTTTCCTCCCAACAATAACCAACAAAAACGAGAGAAGTGGAGCCTCTCTTAAATAGGAAAAGGTGACACTGGGATCTTCTCCCTACATGGAAGGAAAAGGAGCCACCTCAAATGGAGATCCCAATGCTAACTCTAGAGAGAATGCCACATGTGAGCTAAAACCCTAACCATACAAGAGAAGGTTCCATATGGCACTAAAACCCTAACCATGCATGAGGTAATGCAACACCTCTCATGCAAATTTTAGTTAATTGAAGAGGATGCATTCCACCTTTGGGAGGAGATCCCAATGTTGAACCAGGATCATGTAAACATATGCCTGAATGAGGTGAGGGTGCCACATTACTCCCCTGGACGAAGGAAAACCCATGAATACACCTTCCTTGAGGGGGGAGGTTCCTAGAATATTCCCTTTTTAATACTGACCCCCTTAACTCCATATTACATAGTTCCTTGTCATTTCACCCCCTCCCCCCCTTCCCCAAGGACCTAAAAGGTTATGCATGTTTCTAGGGACATGGTGATTGACTTAGATTTTGACACTAGAACCTAAGGACTAAGACACCAACCTGAGGCACCTGTATTATAACATATGTTGGCTTTAGAGTTGTGAGTGAAAAAACCAAGATAAACTTTGATCAATAGGATCTAAGTTCATGTACGTGAAAAAAAAATCCAAAGCAGTCATAATACATGTGACTCACTTAGGCTAGCCATTTTACACATGTAATGGATGTCAAAATTTTACAAACAACTTCCTTTGACCGTGACAAAGGAACTGCAAAAGAACATGCAACTAGGTAGAAGAGGACCCAATCTGGATGGGGGATTGAAAGGTCAATGGCTGGATAATGATGTCTTCTGTCTAGTGAACACTCTATGAAAATTGGGTGGTAACAAATCCATGTGGACTACATCTCCGAGTCTTCTTGAATTGAGGAACTGATCCATTAAGAAAGATGCAAGTACATTACTACACTAGATAATGGTCTTCAATCTACAAAACAATCTTTGATGTTCTCTAGAAAGATAAAAATACTAGTTTCTTCCTAAAAAATGAACACGAGCTTGCTTTCCTAATCCTAAATAAAAAAGACTTGTTTTCAAAGTTTCTTTGGACCAACAGGGCAAATCACTGGCTTTGACTACTTCAGTGAGATTCTCTTGGACCCTTCCTTTCAAACCCTTCTATTGTAGGTACAACAGATCCCATGTTTTATTAAAACATGGGAGCCCCAAATTTTTATATGCAAAGGAAATGCTTAAAATTCCTTAGTCATTTTGGGGTTTTTCATCCTGCCTATCATGCTTTTTATGTCTTTGTTTCGATTTGATCTGGTTAGTGATTTTTCTCTTTGAAAATTTCATTGATTTTGCATGTTTTTGTGAGTTGCGGAAAGCACAGGTTTTTCCATAAAGTTAGTCTGTTCCGCAATCCGCAAGGCGGATTGCGAAAGCCTAGTTTTTGGTTGTGAAATGTTTCCTTTCTGCAACCTGCAACCTGCAATTGCAGATTGTGGGAGAAGTCTTAAAATAATTTTTGCACTTTGTGTTTCCGCAACCCGTAATTGAGGATTCTGGATTGCGGGAACTGTTTGAATAATAAATTTGCGACATGAGATTCCACAACCTGCAACCCGCAATGTGGATTGCGGATTGCAAAAAGGTCATTTGTTAGATAAGCGTCGTTTTCATTCCCACAACCTGCAATTGCATATTGCGGATTGCGGAAACTTTTTGTTTGTTGATACTTTGAGCTGTGATCCTGCAGCCTGCAATTGTGGATTGCGGATTGCGGAAAGCATGTATATATTTGAAAAATAAACTCCTGCAACTCGCCTTCTGCATCCCACAAAATTTGATCTTAACCATCGATCTGTCTTAATCCTACAGCCCAGATTTTACCCGACAGAACTGATAAATATGTTGATTTTTCTATTTTCTTTTATCATTTTCCATTTTCGAAAATTACCTGCTGCGTGGATTTTTACTGTCAGTTTTTACCAGGCATCGTTTTCCGCCATTTTCAGTTAGCGCAGGTTGGTTTATGTCATTTTCTTATTTGATTGTTTACAGCTTTTCTCATTTTGAATTATTTTTTATTTGTGTTCATTTATTTATCAGAAATTTCCAGTTTTTTCAAACATGTCACGGAACACCCGCTCCAAAACAGCTCAGAGAGACTTGTTGAACAAAGACCCAAACTTCGGCATCCTTGCCGACACCAGTGACAAAGTTTCTGAGACCTACCAGATTGATTGGTCTAAAATTTACTCCATATTTGATAACGATGACCTATCTGATATCCAGAATGACCATCCCGCCTAGGAGAAAATTAGGGATTCACAGCTCCATGCTATAGCTTCTAGACCTGCCATTCTTCCCTATATAGACGCAGTTAAATGGATTATTTACCATGCTAACCCTAATGACCACTCTTTCAACGATAGCACAAGGTCTTAATTGGCCACTTTCCATCCTGAGGTGTTCACCAGAGCATATGCCCTTAAACCGACCGTTCAACCTCTTAATGCTGCATTCTTGGATTCGGCTAAGACTAGGTATAATTTCGATGAAATGGTGAAGTATTGGATGCAAAAGCCAGCCAATTTCATGCTTAGGGATGATAATTCTTACATGGTTTCATGGTTCAAGAAACCTTATTCCCTTTTGGAAGCCATGCTTTCTAGGCTTTATGGTCTTCCAAATTGTTCAATTTTTAAAGTTGAATGGGCACCTATGGCCCATCATGTCCTTAAAATGGGGGAGTCATTACCCTGGGCTTCAATATTGTCAGTAGAGTTAAAGTTAGCCATTGAAATATATCAAAAAACACCAACTTCGAGGAAGCCATGTTTCTTTTTCTCTTCCTATGTAATGGATGTTTTCTGCACAGAGTTACAACATCCCACTATGGGGTGGAGTTGGACTTTGTCATCACCCCCTGTTCACATTTACTATTCAACCTTATGGGAAAGCAACTTTGTCCCTTTGCTTTATGACATTTGAGACCATTTCTTTGGTGCAATCTATCAACAAATTTTCAAGGAAGATTCCCCTACCTTTTCTCCCAATGCCAAAACTCTCATCCCTACACTTGGCGATTGGTATGTGAGAGAAGCTTTTTCTTACATGAGATTCTGCGGAAGCAACACAATGCATTTATTACCAAGAGTAGTCCCATATAGGCTGCTACTTGAGGAAATATCTTCCAGACTATTAATGATGGGGTTTATCTTAAGAGGACTTGAACTAAAAGAAAGGGATGGCCCAAATTCCCTTTGAACCTTGGGTCTTTGGTTATCCCAACTTCAACTTGGGATGCAGTGTTGGGAGACAGAATTGCTTCTTTGAAATTGGGATTTTCTCCCAAAAGAATTCATGACCCTAAATCATTTCTGGATGCCCACTTCAAATAGGAACACATGAAGATTGGCTATTCCCATCAAGATATTCCTGATAATTCCATCTATCAGGGAGTGAATGTTTTCTCTGAAGTCCTGGTGAGGGCTAAAAGCAAAGAAGAACAGAGTCATATTCTTCAGTACCAACAGGAGCTCAAAACTAAGGTCTTGAACTATAGAAAAATGGAACTCAAGCTTGAAGAACAAACAAGAAAAGACAGGGAAGAAAAAGAAGCACAGAAAGCTAGTGCTCGATTGATGTTGACCTATCCGGATGGAGACAAAGGAAAAGGCCTTATGGAGGATCCTCTGAAGTTGAAAACTGCTGCAAAATTAAAATTTTTAATTCAAACATCTCACCAAGTGAATAAGAAATTAGCACAAATGACTTCAGTACTTGATACTCAAGTGGTTGTTGCAGCCAAACCGACTAGTGATATTCAAGTAATTACTGTAAGCAACCCTGCAAAAAGACAGAAAATTCAAACTTCTGCCTCTCAAATTACTACACTTAATATTGAAGACAGTGATGGTGAGGATGAAACACTTCTTTCTGTTCCTGTCATACAAGAAATAAATGAAGGTACTCACACAACTACATATTTGTTGGATTCCATAGTGATGGATGATCCTATTTCAGATGATTAGTTTCCTGAAGTCACTAGTACTTTTGGCACAACATTTTTTGTACTCTCACTTCCTTCTGTTGGAGTCCTTTCCACTTCATATTTTGAAGATACATCACCACCATCCACTATATCTCAATTATTTGTTGCATTAACCTCCTTCACCACTTCACCTCCAACCTTATCAGTTCCACTTCCCACTTCTCCACAAATAGTTACAGATATCCAGTCTCTGACTGTCTCTCTACAAACACCATCATATATCTTACTATCACCAGCCACTGATGTCCAAATTCCAGTTTCTCCTTCCTCACCATCAATTGTTGATATCCCTATTTCACTCCCGAAAGTTCTCACTTCAACTGCTTCTCCCTGAAGTTCTACTGAGTTGGTAGCTGATTATGAGTAGGATATTGTAGTCTCGTTTGGATATTATTTCTATAGTAAAGGAGCCAAGGCAGTCGTGAAGAAAGGCAATAAGAGAAGCAGAGATCAAGGTGAGTTGCAGACACCTTTTCCTAATCAAGTCATTTGGGCCAAACAATCTGATGACATCCAACAGGAACCATTGGATACTGATGCTGCCATGGGTGCTTTTGCAAGGGCCAACTTTGAAGAAACTCCAAGAGCAACTGGTTAAGACCAATGAAGAACAAGAATCTTACATCCATGAATTGATAAAAGCATTTGAAAATAAGCTTGAAGACCTTCAGGAACAAAATGCTTCTCTTCAGGTCCAATTGCAGGATGTTGAAGTCTTCAATGTTGTTAATGCTGAAAATATAACTGTGCTTGAGAAGCAACTTGAGGATGAAACTGCAAGTGCAGCCTCCTTCTCTTTCTCTAAGTTTTCTCTTCAATAATTTAAAGACTTGGCTAATCAGGTGAATGAGGAGCATCACAAACTCCTAGCTGAATTGTTTAGTACCCTGAATGAAATTCAGGAGATTAATAATGATTTTGAAAAGATGTCTGCCATCCTTAACCAACAGATGGATAAAATACAATAGGCTTCCAAAGCCATCGATGACATTGTTGATTGGTAGAGGTACATTAAAGAGAAACTAGATGACGTTCCAATATTGGACAACTTCAAGTTCAAAAAATTCGGGACTTCTCTGAATTCTTGGCAGAATGTTCTTGACATGGTAGATGAAACAATCAATAAGGCAAAATCTATTTGTGGAAGAAGGTGGTATGATGTGGATAATATCATGGTCAGCCTGAAATTTCATACTATGGATCTTATCGAGGAGGCATGTCCACCAAAGTTAATGATCGAACAGGTAGAAAGCAGAGGTGAGGAGGTCAAGGAAAATATTCAATAGCTCGAGCATATTTAGATTGCAGATGTGGATCAATTCATCAAGCAACTGATCAACCTAGAAGGAAAGATCCACATTTTCCTGTGCACCTGGCATAAGCTGGCTAAAAATGAGATGGAGATCTTCACATGTGATGTCCAGCTGGGGCTCGAGTCACATAGCTATACTGATGTTGATGAATTGTTAGAAGTTAGGACCAAGTGGGAAAAGGCCCTTGGTTATCCTTACATTATTTGATTTTGTAATCCTTGTTTTTATGGGAAGGCTATCCTTTGTAACCATTTTGTAATTATTATTTAAAGGGTAGAGGTCTCATGGGGTGGGGGGGATAAAATCGGAAAAAGAATATTAGAGACACTGTGATTAGTGTAGAGATTGTAATTTTTTTCAAAACTTTGAAGTAATACAGTTAGTCCTTCTCTTGAATCCTCTTTTGTTAATTGATCAAATTTCTTTGATGAATGTTGATTTTCACTTCAGATTATTTATGAACACTGTTTAATTTATTTGCAATCAATAATCTATACATTGATCTATAGTCTGGATTTGTCTTTACTCATGATCTGTGTGTCCTTTATGTTTTAAGAGAATTTATTTAATTAAAACATGTATCTATTTCTGCAAATGATTAACAGAAATCTATAAATTCATGTTAATTTTTCAAGTAGCATTTCAATTACAGGGTAAAATTGAATGTGCCTAAATCCTTAAACTACCATCAGTTAATTTTTCATTTACTGGTTGTATTTTGAGTTAGTAAGTAAAGAACCATTTTCACATTTATGTCAAACTGGTGACAAGACTTATTAAATTTCAAGAACAAGTTATCTTGCACACAAACAAAGCACTTCCTTTAGATTAGATCTAAATCAGCTTAGATTTCCTTCTAGGTAGATTCATTTCTAGAGTTTAGGGTTTCTTTAAAAGCTAATTCGTCATTAGAGATTTGAACACCTTTTATATTCCCTAATAGGAAGTCAGATCCTTTCAGGATCAAACCCCATAAGTGCCATCGGAGGCCTTTGTATCTGTGGGAGTTCACTACACCAAACAGGCTGGGGATAGAACTGCTCTTGCGCAGATCCTTTTGAATCCTTTCAGTCTAGGTTTTCACCCTCTGTTGTGATCCTTGAACAACATTCCAGCAACCTACACTCCTGGGGCCTCAAAAAATGGCGTTAGAACGAGGGCCAGAAGCAATATATGCCTAAACAGAATACCAATAAACCTCCTCCATTAAGATCACCGGTTGTCACTCATAGACAAACTCGGGCATCAACATCTGTAGAACAACCAGTGCTACAACCAACTTCGATTCCTGCCACCCATGTGATTGAGCAGGAAACTAGAAGGGGCAAAATTATTTTCATATCACCCACTAGGGGACCCCTCACACTTGAACAACTATTGAAAGGTTCTTCTAATAGTGTTGCTAGGTTACAACAAAGGATCGCTGAAGAGTGTAATCTTGGACTAGAAGCAATTCAACGTCACCAGAACACAGATCCGCGGGCCAATAATCAAGATAATCAAAATTCAGGTGCCCAGAGTACTGAACAGAACGATTCATCTAATCATCCAGTGTCCCCTAAATACCATCTTGATTCATTATTCGAAGAAACATAACTAGATCAGCCCAACGTTTCCACAGGTGGACCACCACCATCACCTCCTTCATATTCTTCATCCTCATCTGAAGAGTCATCACATAGTGAATCATCCTCCAGTTCTTCCTCAGAAGATATACCCATAGCAGAAGGTGGAAACATGCCCTGGCTGGACCAGGATGTTATGTTTATTGTTGGAGAACAACACAGGCTCCCTAAGAACCCTGAAAAATGGTTACCTAAGTTTGATCCTAATGAGAAATCACCTTCCCTTAATCATATCAAAACTTTTATGCGGGCCATCAGACTTAGAAATGTCATTCATGAAGATGAAGTTTGTAGATTATTTCCATACACCTTCCAGGGAAAAGCATCCACTTGGTACTTTTCCCTAGAAGCTAGATCCATCTCTTCTTGGGATGACTTTGAAAAAATGTTTATTCAGACATTTGGAGATGATAAGACTCTAGAAGAATTGGTTATAGATTTGTCTTCCATGAAAATCAGAGGCAAGGAAAGAGTTAAAGATTATAATCAAAGGTTTTCATACTTGAAAAATAGAATCCCTACCACTGTTCTTCCTTCAGAAGAACTTCTGGTTGCATATTATGTAAAGGGTTTACCTGTTCCCATTGCTATGTGGGTAAAAAGAGCACAAAAAGATAACTTGCAAGAGGCCTTTTATAAGGCTATCGAAGTTGAAAAAGATACATTTTGCTTGAAAGATAACCCTGATGCTTCATCAAGAACAACCTTCTACCTCTCGCAAGAAACCAGACAATCCTCCAAAACCCACTATACAAAATAAGGACCCTTCTGAAATGAACAATATGAAGAAATTTCTTTAAAAGGTTTCAAACGAGATGGTAGATCTAAAAAAGACTAATACAGAAAACCAGAACAATAATAGAGGATTCAACAGACAACCTTTCAGAAGACCTTATCAACCTCCACCAAACCAAGTCCCACCCAATCCTGATGAAGGATTGAACTCTGAAGAAATTCTTTCTATCTTTAAATATTTGGTTTCAGACTCACATAGTTCTCCTGATCATCCTGATGAAAAAATACCAGAGAACCAAGATCCTGAAACACCTGATGAAGTAGAAGACCAATAGATAAACACTATCAGTTTCTTCTCAGAACTTCCTATGGCTGAGGAGGAAGATGAGCCTGAGGCTGTCTTCAATGTCCAACACCCTTATAACACAAGGAGTAAAGGACAGCCTGCACGGGAGCCTTCCACTTCAACTCCTACCCCAAAATGAGGTAAAGCATTAGCACAAAAGGACACTCTCATTCCTCAAATAGAATACAGTTTGATTGAAGACTTGAAAAGAGTAAAAGCCAATATTTCTCTCTTTGAACTTCTGAAAATCCCTGCAATGAGAGATAGTCTGCCCAAAAGCATGATTGTCAACAAACCTAGGGAGGCTCAGAACAACAATCTTGAGACATACTCTAAACTTGGAAATCAGAAACCAGGTAACAAGAAAACACTTCCTTTCTTGCTTACTTTTGAAGTTTTCAATAGGAATGTCCACAATTATATGATAGATTCAGGGGCTTCATCCAATGTGATGCCTCTAACCGTCTGCAAAAGTTGAATACCTCTTTGGAACCTTGCCCCACTCAAATTGTTCAACTTTATAGATCCAAGGTCAGAGTAATGGGAGAACTCAAAAATGTTCTGTTAACACTATCTGTTGATCCTATAATCCACCAGACTGTGGATATTATTGTAGCTGACATCCCTGAAATGTATGGAATTTGTTTGAGCAGAGACTAGTCAGAAAAACTCAAAGGTTATTTTGCTACTGACTGGTCCCACTTATGGCTTCCTTACAATGGAAGGCCAAACATAATTAAAATCAGCAGGGAACCTTACATGAAGCAAATTGTCACAAATTTAAATGATCCTAGCGAACCTGCTGCATATTTTAGCTCACATGTAGAACATTACACTTTCGATACATTCTTTGGGGATCTGCCTGCAGATTTGTCACCCACTAAGAATGCACAAAACCAGTCCCAGATTGTAAATCTTACTATTGTACCATTCTCAGGCAATGTTGTACATAATGGATACAATGTAAACACTAACTTTAGAGTAGATTTGAATTCATGGACTTTGTTTCTTATGGCTCTAGATCTAAAGATGGAGCTGGTGTAGGTTGTGTCTTAATTGATCCAAAAGGAACCAAAACAATGATTGCCTGCCGGCTTGAATTTGAATGTACCAACAACATTGCTAAGTATGAGGCCCTAGTCCAAGGACTCAGGAAGGTGATTGACATGGGTGACCAGGTAATTGAGTGCTATGGAGATTCTGAGATCATAGTAAAACATGTGAGGAACAAGATTCATTGTTTATCTCCTCGCTTGATTAACTATTAGAAATTGGTAAGGGACTTGACTAATTCTTTTTCTGCATTTAATATTAAATCAGTCCCAAGGTCACATAATTTTGATGCAGACCTATTAGCCAATACTGCATCTAGGTTGATTCCTCCAGAAGGATTGTCACCTAACAATTTCTCAATTGAACTTATATACAGACCTTCTATTCCTGATAATGTGACTAATTGGAAGTATTTGATGATGACCAACAAATCTTATATTTTCTCACAGCTCAGGACACTTTTCAGGATGTGGCAATAGATGAAGCTGAGCATGAGAAATCCTTATCTAATCTCAGTTACCCTTCCAATATGATCCCCAAGTTAGTAATCAACCTAGAGAAGTATTATGATCTACAAGATAAGTTCAAGTAGAAGACCAATTATAAAACTCAGATTTCCTCCCTCAATTATGAGGTTGTCAACCTAGGAACTGAACAAAACCCTCGGTTAATCAATCTAGGGGTTGACTGCTCTCTCGAAGAAAAGAGGGATTTCATCAAACTATGCAAAGAGTTCAAGGATTTGTTCTCTTGGACATATGATGAACTCAAAACTTTTGACACCAATGTCATGCACCATAACATACCTATGAAACCTGAAGTTAAACCCTATCAGCACAAGTTGAGGAAAATGAATCCCATCCTTGAACCTTCTTTTAAAAATGAGCTTGAAAAATTGTTGGCAGCAAGGATTGTGTTTCCTATCATACATACATAGTGGATTGCAAACCTGGTACCTATTCGAAAGAAGAATGGGGAAATCAGACTATGTGTTGATTTCAGGAACCTGAACAAAGCTTCTGAAAAATAAAATTACCCTGGTCCTCCCATGGAACAGATTTTACAAAAGGTAGCAGGAGCTGAGATGTTTTCTCTCCTTGATGGCTTCTTAGGATATAACCAAGTCCTAGTTGCCCCTGCTGATCAGCTGAAAACAGCTTTCAAAACCCCTTGGGGAACCTTTGCCTATAGGCGAATGCCTTTTGGGATGATAAATGCAAGTGCCACATTTCAGAGAGCTATGGACATAGCTTTCATAGGTTTAAATGCATAATTCAATTGTTGTTTATTTAGATGATATCACTATTTATTCTAAAAAACGACATGAGCATTTATCTGCTTTGAAACAGGTGTTCGAGTGCTGCAAAAAGTATGGAATTTCACTGAACCCCAAGAAGTCAATCTTTGCAGTTACTGAAGGTAAGTTGTTAGGTTTTATCGTTTCAAAAGAAGGCATGATAATTGATCCAGAACGCACAGAAGCCATTACAAATATCGGCCTACCCATTTCATGTGAAACCATGCAATCTTTTCGAGGTAAGATAAATTTTGTTCATAGATTTGTTCCAAATTTTTATGAAATTGTCAAACCACTGCAGCAAATGATTAAAAAGGGTTCCCAATATAAGTGGTTTGATGAACAAAGAAATGCCTTTGTTGAAATCTGGAAGGCTATTGCGGAAGCCCTTGCTCTAATGTCCCCTGACTTCAACAAAGATTTTATTTTATACACTTTTGCTACTGATTTCTCCTATGCAGCTATTCTCACACAGAAGCATCCAGATGATCTTGAAATTCCTATTTCATTCATGAGTTCCACATTCAAAGGGTCTGAACTCAACTACTCCCAGATCGATAAACAAGCTTACGCAATCTATAAATTGGTAAAACATTTTAGACCATATTTGTTGAAATCTCGGACTAAAGTGATTGTCCCTTACGCAGCTATTAGGAATGTTCTAGTTCAGAAAGAGGTGGGTGAAAAGAGAGCTCACTGGATGATAGCTCTACAAGAATATGACCGGCAGATCAGAATAGCGAAGATTGTCAAAGGCCAAGACTTGTGTTTGATCACTGCTCAATCCAATGATCTTGTACAACAACAAATTGAGTGGAAGCAAGAGGAAAGTACAACAATAGGTTCTATAAATGTCATTACAACTCAGACATCCGAATGGTATGATCACATTAAGTTTTTCCTAACCCATGGGTTTGCCCCTGAAACCCTTGACTTTAAAAAATGTAGAGCTTTAAGGTTAAAAGCAACACCATATCAATTCGTAGATGGTGTTTTATTTAGGAAAAACTATGATGGTGTTTTTCTCAAATGTTTAGAGAAGACAGAGACTGATAATATTCTTTTGGAATCCCATGCAGGACATGCGGGAGAGCACTTCTTAGGAGATATCACAGCTCACAAGATTCTGAGGGTAGGCTACTACTTGCCTACTTTGTTTAAGGATTCCTACTCTTATGTCATAAGATGTGAAGCATGTCAGAATTGTGCTGGGAAAAATGAAAAAACATGCTTTTCCTTTGCAACTAGTAACAGTTCAGTTTCCATTCTAGCAATGGGGCCTGGATTTTGTTGGACCCATTAATCCTCCTTCTTCCCTGCAACACAATTACATCTTGTCAGCCACCGACTACTTTACCAGATAGGTAGAGGAAGTCCCTCTCAGACAAGCCAACAAAAACCAAGTGATATCCTTCCTTGAAAGTCAAATAGTCACTAGGTTTGGTGCACTTGAGTTTTTAGTGTTTGAAAATGCCTCTTATTTCTCCTCAGTTGATTTAACACAGTATTGTTCGGGTACACAGGGTACTACCAAAGGACCGAACACCAAGAGCAACCACTTCACACAAACAGATCATAGATCAACACACCGATGTTTTGATGTGGTTTAAACCCTCTTGAGGGAAACACTCCACGGCCCCGGCCAAATATCTTCTACGGGACAATTTATTATGCAAAGAAAGAAAGTTACAAATGAGCCTCTCATAATCGATCAACTAAACAATGACCCTCCATGCTCTTGAAATAGAGATCATGGACCAATCGGGTGTTAAGCCACGGATCAAGGTTAGGTTTGATCTGAGAGAAGTTGAGCCGTCGGATCACTCTATGTCGGGAACATGTCGTGACCGTAAGATTAACTATTTACAAATGCATACTAATGCATACTAAAGAAACACACTATCCCTAACAGATATATTACACAAGTTGATCTTAACTAACTCCTAAGTGTCTAAATACCCTAACATCCTCCCTTAAGAACAACTTGGGATAGGATTGAAGGATTTACAAAAGTGACACTATTAGGAGAAGGAAGGAGGCATTAGAGCCTATCCCCCCTTAATGACAAGTTCCTGAACTCCTAACATAGATCGAAGTTTAGAAAACTTCGCTTCTATAAGAGACTTGGTGAAGATGTCTACAACTTGATCATTTGTAGGGAAAAAGAGCACTTCAAGAACACAATCATGAACAAGATTTCTGATGAAGTGCATATGTATCTCAATGTGTTTGCTGTGTTGATGTAGAACTGGATCTTTGGCAAGCTTGATGGCACTTTGATTGTCGCACCAAAGTGGAGTAGGCTCCTGCTGCTCGAATCCAAACTCTGAAAGGATCTGTCGAATGCATAAAGATTCCTGACTGGCATTAACTGCTGCTCGATATTCTGCCTCTGTTGAACAAAGAGCAAGAGCTTGTTGTTTCTTACAAGCCCAAGTAATAGGTATAGATCCCAGACTGAAAACATAACCTGCAGTAGACTTTCGATCATTAGGATCGCCAGCCCAATCTGAATCAGTGAAACCAACCAACAAAGGTTTCTCCCCTGTACTGTAATGAATCCCAAACTGAACTGTACCTCGAATATATTGAAGTATTCTTTTAGCTGCTTTCCAATGACTTTCATGAGGTGTCTGCATATAACGAGCAATACGACCAATGGCAATGGAAAGGTCAAGACGGGAATGAGTCAAATATAAGAGACTACCAACAAGCTGACGATACAAGGTGGCATCGACTTCAGGTGAAGTATAAGTGGCAGAAATTTTGACTCCAGACTGGAAGGGAGAAGGGGCTGGTGTACAATCTTCCATGTGAAAGCGACGAAGAAGGTCAAAATCATACTTAGACTGAGAAAGAAAGATTCCTTCTTTGGTTTGCAGGACTTGGAGACCAAGAAAATAATACAAATTTCCTAAGCCTGACATTTCAAAATTTTGTTTAAGACTGGATTTCACATGGGTTATAAGCTTAGGGTCACTACCAGTAAGAATAAGGTCATCAACATATAGAACAAGTATAATGAGATGGTGCCCTACTTTCTTGGTATAGACATTGGGGTCATAATGGCATCTAGAAAAACCAGTGTCAATGAGAAAGTTATCCATTTTGGCATACCAAGCTCTAGGAGCTTGCTTAAGGCCATATAAGGATTTCTTAAGGCGGCAGACAAGGCTAGAGTTATTCTGAACATAGCCAGGAGGTTGTTCCATGTAAATTTCCTCCCGTAAATCACCATGTACGAAGGCATATTTGACATCCATTTGATGGACTTCCCAGTTGTGTAAGGCTACAAGGGAAAGAATAGGGCGGATGGAGTTCATTTTTGCGACGGGAACAAAGGTTTCATTGTAGTCAATCCCTTCAACTTGGGAAAAACCTTTGGCAACTAACCTTGCCTTAAGTCTTTCAACACTTCCATCTGATGCATACTTAGTTCTGTAGACCCATTTACATCTGACAAGTTTTCTTCCTTTTGGAAGAGGTACAAGATCCCAAGTATTGTTCGCCATTAAGGAACGATATTCTTCATCCATGGTTGCATCCCAATCTGGATTCCCTGAAGCTTCTGCAAAAGTTTTTGGATCATGATTCTCGGAAACTTGAGCCAAAAGAGAAGAGGCTCACTGAAACTGAGAACGTGTTCGACGTTGATCTCTAGGATCACCGGCAAGATCACCAACTGCTTCACATGTTGAATGGACCCATCGAGGAAGCACTTGTGCTGGTGCAACTGGAGGAACATGAGCAGGCGGAGGTGCATTTTCATCCTCACTGTCATCATCAAAAACTAGAGTTGGAAACCTGTCAAGGAAGTTGGAAGAAGAAGAAGAAGGCACAAACGCCGAATCAGGCTCGCAGGCCAAAGATGGCACAATCGCCGAGTTAGGCTTGCAGGCCAAGAGATTTTCATCAAATTTAACATCTCTTCTAATGATTATATCATGAGAATGTGGTTGAATAAGTCTATAACATTTTACATCTTCAGAATATCCAACAAATATGCACTTTTCACTTTTAGGCTACAATGCTTTCCGTTTTTCATCCGGAATGTGAGCCCATGCTTCACTACCAAACACACGGAATTGACTTACATCAGGTTTAGTTTTACTCCATGCTTCTTCCGATGTTATACCTTGTAATGCTTTAGTGGGGATACGATTAACTATGTAATTTGCACAATTAATGGCTTCGGCCCAAAATTGAAGACTTAATCCCTTAGATTGGATCATACAATTAGCCATTTCTTTTAAAGTGCGGTTCTTCCACTCAGCTACACCATTTTGGTGTGGTGTATATGGAACAGTGTGCTGTTGTTGGATGCCTTGTTCAGTGCAGAAAGTAGTGAACTTATTGTTAACATATTCTCCTCCATTGTTAGATCTTAACTTAATAATTTGATGACCAGATTATTTTTCCACAAGGGCCTTGTAGGCCAAGAACATGTTAAATACTTTGCTCTTAAGTTTTAGGAAATAAACCCAAGTGATTCTGGTGTAATCATCAATGAAAGTTAAGAAATATTTGAAACCAGAAAAGGAAGCAGATGGAAGAGGACCACACAAGTCACTATGCACAAGCTCCAAGGGAACCGAGGCATGCCAAGAGGCACGTTTGTCAAAACTGTCCTGATGATGTTTCTCGAGTAAACAACCGGAGCAAACACCATCCCTGTAAGATACCATCGGAAGACCTATCACCATATTTTCTTTACATAGTTGTTGCAATGAGCGATAATTTAAGTGACCAAATCACTCATGCCAAAGTTTGCTCAAGTTATCACTGTGAGCAACAAAAACTGAAGGGAAAGGTGATGACCCAAAGTTGTTAAACTTGTACAACCTGGTAATATCATCAACAATTCTGGTAGCTAGGACCTGTTGAGGATCTTTAAAATCCTTGATTACAACTTGGTGAGGTGTAAAGGTCACAGTTTTACCTTCACCAGAATGAGTGATCTGATAGACTGATAACAAATTGCAGGAAATTCTTGAAACACATAGTACATCACTAAAATGACCATTATCTACCGGAACTGTTCTAGCTCCTACAACACTTAGAGATCTATCATCACCAATAAATATTTGTTTGGTGTTACATTCATGCATAGTAGAAAATATGGCTTGATCCTTAGCCATATGATAAGATGCTCCAGAATCAATGAGCCATTCATTTGAAGTAGAAGAAGAAGATGCATTATAAGAATAACCAGAAGCACAAAGTGCATGTCCATGAGAGGCAGATTCTGAAGACGAATCTAGGTTAATGTGGTGCTTATTCACTGTTGCTTCCAAGGCTGCCATCTTCTTGAAACACTTAAATTCATCATGATTATCTTTCCCGCAATAATTGCAATGACACTCAGTCTTCTTGCCTTTTGGATTGGATCCTTTGTCATTTTTTAAAGAAAGAGCTGACTGAGAGGGTTTTGGAACCTTGTTTGACTTATTATTGCGAAAATTTTGTTTCTTGGGAGGCTTGGACTTTTCTTTCTGTTGGGACAATAAGGCTTTCCCAAATGTATCTGCATTGTTGATTATTCCAAGATGAATGAGTTTATCTTGTTCTCTAATCAAGGAATCACAAAAGGATTCAAGACTAGGCACTTGATAGCTAGCTGCATTCAAGGATGCTTTCATGGAGTAAAACGTAGATACAAAAACAGAACATGCAGGTCCAAGTTTGGAAAGAATATGATAAATGCATTGTTTGTCTTCCCTCTCAATCTTACATTCTGCACATAAGAGTTTAAGAGTTTTGTACTTAGATAAATAATCTTGAATGCATGAAAAGTGACTTGGATTTAAAGAAATCAACTCATTTTCGAGTTGGTGACCTCAAATTTCATTGTGTTTACCAAACACAAATTCCAACTTGTCCCAAGCAGCATTAGGTTCATCAATTCCAGATATGTGGAATCGCAAATCAGTAGAGATTGACATACCAATCAATCCACGAGCTTCATCACATCTATTTTCCTATTTTAATTTATTATCATCATCAGTGGGTTCTTTTTCTTTCCCTGAAGTAATTCTGAAAAGTCCCCTACTTCATAGAACATCCTCCATACGAGATTTCCATGAGAAATAGTTGGAACTGTTAAGTAGAATATCACAAGGGGCCACCATATTTGTAAATTAATTGCTATAAAAGCAGAAACCAATAGTATAGATGTGAATATCTCGAAAAAATAGGCGGTTTAAAAAAAAACGGCACTGAAAACTGACTCTGTATGATGAAGTTATGCTTGAACAAAGAAACTGTTGAAGATGTCCCCAATAGTGATGTGGTAGCTAGAGAATGTCCAGCAAAAAAAAGAACCCCCCTCTTCCCAAGATGAACCTTTTGACAATCACTTCAAAAGAAAGTTGTTTTAAGTGAACCACTTTTGTAAAATAAGTGATTTCACTTTTACAATGATATTACTTTTAAATAGTGCAACAATAAAAAAAACTTAAGTGACTCACGTGTATCTTTATTTTTTATTATTTAAGTGAGATGCACTTTTATAATAAAATAACTTGAAAATAGAAATCGCATGCACTTTTTCTTTTAAAAGTAATTTCCTAAGACTTGAACTCAAGACCTATTAAGGAATAAAGCAACTTTGAACCAAGTGAGCTAAATTAAAAGGTATGTAAAATATGGGAATGAGAAAGGGTTTTTTTTTTTTTCTCTCGGTTTGCATGCTTGCCCTTTTTCCTGCAAAACACACCACAAATCGAAACAAAAAAACTTTTCCACACTTGTTGAGTTAGATCTCGTTAGCTTGCCCAGAAAGTCTATGTTTTCTCTCTGTTTCTGATTTGCCGAGATCGCGCAAGGTGCACGGCAAAGAACATACGCAACCGAGAAAAACCCTTTCCCTTTCTGTTTCTGATTTGCCGAGATCACTCAAGGTGCACGGCAAAGAGCATACGCAGACGGGAGAGAAACAATCCGAAACCAAAAAAAATCTAACAGTAAAAAAAATGATAAAATATGAGATTTTTTTCTTTTAAAAACAGAAAATAAAAAATGCGTCACTGTAACATTATACCTTCAGATCTGATGAAATACGCGTTTCTGGAGCAACCGGAAACTGTTTTCGATCAAACGAAAACTATTTCCCAATGTAAATGACGCTCCGGACGCAATGGAACACCTCCCACAACCCAAAAATCATAGAAATACCAGAACTAGAAACCCTTTTGAGTTTCAGCAACAGCAGTTCAAGATCTAGATCATAACCAGAAGCGGCACTTCATAAAAGCTCTGATACCATGATATCCTTCCTTGAAAGTCAAATAGTCACTAGGTTTGGTGCACTTGAGTTTTTAGTGTTTGAAAATGCCTCTTATTTATCCTCAGTTGATTTAACATAGTATGCCCTTGAAAAGGGGATAAAACTGAAGTTTTCTTCCAATTACTATCCTCAAGGTAATGGGCTAGCAGAGTCTTTTAATAAAAATTTGATCAATATCTTAAAGAAGACAGTAGCAACCCACCATAAAGACTGGCACACCCAATCGTACAATTCTCTTTGGGCAGACCGTGTCACCCCAAAAACAACCATAGCAAACTCCCCATACTATTTGGTTTATGGTAAGAAGGCCATCCTACCATCTAACCTGATGATCCCTTCACTACAGCTAGCTCACTCTATACAAGAAGATGATTCTTCCCTACTTCAACAAAGAATAAATGCATTACTTAAACTGAAGAAAGATAGGGAAAGATCCAAAAACAAGTTGTATCAACATCAACAACTAGTGAAGAGATGGTTCGATGAGAAGTCCTAATCTGATAAGGATTTTACTGTGGGGGACTTGGTGTTAAAGTGGGATAAGCAACACAAACACAAGAATGATTACACCAAGTTCCAACGCTTATGGCTAGGACCATTCATCATTACATAAAATCTTGGTCCTAGTACTGTTCGGTTGCAGACACTAGAAGGTATTTCAAAAACTTATCCAGTGAATGTCCAACTGCTTAAAAAGTACCTTATTTAGAGGAGTATATAGGCTCATTTGTATATAAGTGTGGTTTGTTTTCTTTTTCTCCTTTGTTTTTGATTGATTTCCTTTTACATTTTTGTCTTTTTTTTTAATAATGTCTACACTTTTGGTAAAGGCTGTTGATCAATCTGTCTCAAGGTTAATACAGTCGGAAGTTTTTAGGATGCAATGTCAGTTTTAATTTTTCTCATCTTATGACAGAATTTGTTTTTCATGAAATCAACAGTCAATATTTGCAGAGCTTTTATTGATACCTTCTCACCTCGATCATTATCCGTATACATGTTTTATTTGCTTAATTGAGGTCATGGAAATGGTTAGGTTTTCTTATCTTATGCTTCATTAGGGAAAGGCAACATATCTTTATAATTTGTTCAACCTTTATTTGCTCTGGATCCCATTATAGTCACCTTGAAAATAATTTACTTTAATAAATGTAGATTACAATATGGGGGGTCTTATCACAAGACATCCCATTAGGTTCATAGATGTTTAGTGGGATGACATCTCCACATCTGGTCACCAAGATAGGGAGATTACTTTCAGTTACTACTAGAAGGTGGAATATCCTAACAGAGGTCGGTCCACTCATGATCTGCAAAGCATCGGTGAGTAACACTACTAACATATGGTTTCCAAGCCATGGTAGTGTCTTGTAATTTACACTCTAATAAATATTTTTTTTCTTTTTGTAAGACAATTGTTGTATATAAGGATAGGGGGGTATTATTACAAGCCATCCCTACCATGATCATGAAGTTGATTTTGGACTGAAATTATCATTTTATGGTCACCAAGCCATGGTAATTACTTCCAGTGTCAAAAGTTGGAAGACAAGGAGTCTCCTTACCGAGCTAGCTTGTTCAGTTTTTAGATCAAGTTTGTGAATGGCATTGCCAACATCTAATCACCAAGTCAGGGCCATGGCCTTGTGTCAACAAAGTCTTATGTACGTATTTTCATTTTTTTTTCAATGGAAAAGAGGAAAGTAAAAAAAAAAAAAAGAGAGAGAGAAATGTACATATTTTCAGTAATGCATCTATACATAAATAAGTAATTATTAAAGTCAAGGTGATTCATAATTTGGATATCCATAATGGTTCTAAGTTTGTTCTCAGATTCAACTCAAGCTGCCCACCTATGACTGCATAATGGTATTGAATTCCTGTTTTCTTCTTAGATATCCTTATCAGATTTACATCATCATTAATTGATTTTGGATGAGAATATATCAATCATGTGATTAACTCTACTGTTTGGTTGCGTTTTGGTGAGAAAATTTTCTAATTTTCAGGTTGAAACATCAATTTGCTGACATACTTTCCTTTTAAACTGAAGATTTTATCCACAGAGATAACAGGTTTGTCCCAGCCAGTCACCATTTGTTGTAGGTACAACAGATCCCATGTTTTACTAAAATATGGGAGCCCCAAATTTTTATATGCAAAGACAATGCTTAAAATTCCTTGGTGTTGGGAGACAAGATTTCTTCTTTGAAATTGGGATTTTCCCCCAAAAGAATGCATGACCCTAAATCATTTCTGGATGCTCACTTCAAACAGGAACACATGAAGATTGGTTATGCCCATCAATAAATTCCTGATGATTCCATCTATCAAGGAGTGAATGTTTTCTCTGAAGTCATGGTGAGGAATAAAAGCAAAGAAGAACAGAGTCATATTCTTCAATACCAATGGGAGCTCAAAACTAAGGTCTCGAGATATAGAAAAATGGAACTCAAGCTTGAAGAACAAACAAGAAAAGACAAGGAAGAAAAAGAAGCACAGAAAGCTAGTGCTCCATTAATGTTGACCTATATGAATGGAGACAAAGGAAAAGGCCTTATGGAGGATCCTCCAAAGTTGAAAATTGTTGCAGAATTAAAAGTGCTAATTCAAACATTTCACCAAGTGAAGAAGCAATTAGCACAGATGAATTTGGTACTTGATACCCAAGTGGTTGCTGCAGCCAAGATGACTAGTGACATTCAAGTAATTATTTTAAGCAACCCTGCAAAAAGACAAAAAATTCAAACTTCTACCTCTCAAATTCCTACACTTGATATTGAAGACAGTGATGTTGAGGATGAAACACTTCCTTCTGTTTCAGTCGTACAAGAAATAACTGAAGCTTCTCACACAGCTGCAGATTTGTTGGATGCCATAGTGATGGATGATCCTGTTTCAGATGATCATTTTCCCAAAGTCACTACTACTGTTGACACAACAACTTCTGTACTCTCACTTCCTTCTGTTGGATTCCTTTCCACTCCATCTTTTGAAGATACATCACCACCATCCATTATATCTAAATTATTTGCTGCATTAACCTCCTTCACCACTTCACCTCTAACCTTGTCAGTTCCACTTCCCACTTCTCCACCAATAGTTACAGAGATCCAGTCCCTGATGGTCTCTCTACAACCACCATCATCTATCTTACTATCACCAGCCACTGATGTCCAAAGTCCAGTTGCTCCTTCCTCGCCATCAATTACCGATATCCCTATTTCACTCCCTAAAGTTCTCACTTCAACTACTTCTCCAACCTTTGTACCATCAGTTTCTGAAACCATCCCTTATTCTCCAACTACCTCTCAAATCACTATGTCAATACCTAATTCCACTGTTACCCAGACAGCTCCATTAGTTGCAACAGGAGATGTGGCTACATCTTCTACTGAGTTGGTAGATGCTTTTGAGGAGGATATTGGAGTCTCCCTTAGAGATTATTTCCATAGTAAAGGAGCCAAGGTAGTGGTTAATAAAGGCAACAAGAGAAGTAGAGATTAAGGTGAGTTGCAGGAACCTTTTCCTAATCAAGTCATTTGGGCCAAACAATCTGATAAAATCCATCGGGAAGCATTGGATACTGCTGCTACCGTGGGTGCTTTTGCAGGGTCCAACCTTGATTCAGTAATCACACTGAATAAATAAATTGATGTGAAAAAGGAGGAGTTGAAGAAACTCCAAGAGCAGTTGGTTAATACCAATGAAGAACATGAATCTTACATCCATGAATTGAGAAAAGCATTTGAAAATAAGCTTGAAGACCTTCAGGAACAGAATGCTTCTCTTTAGGTCCAATTGCAGGATGTTGAAGTCTTCAATGTTGCTAATGCTGAAAAGATAATTGTGCTTGAGAAGCAATTTGAGGATGCAACTGCAAGTGCAGCCTCCTTCTCTTTCTCTAAGTTTTCTCATCAAGAATTTAAAGACTTGGCTAATGAGGTGAATGAGGAGCATCACAAGCTCCTAGTTGAACTTTTTAGTACCCTGAATGAAATTCAAGAGACTAATAATGCTTTTGAAAAGATGTTTGTCATCCTTAACCAGCAGATGGATAAAAGACAACAGGCTTCCAAATCCATCTATCATATTGTCGATTGGCAGATGTACATTAAAGAGAAACCACATGACATTCCAATATTGGACAGCTTCAAGTTCAGAAAAGTCGGGACTTCTCTGAATGCATGGAAGAATGTTCTTGACATGGTAGATGAAACAATCAATAATGAAAAATCTATTTGTGGAAGAAGGTGGTATGCTGTGGATAATATCATGGTCATCCTGAAATTTCCTACTATGGATCTTATCGAGGAGGCCTATCCGCCAAAGTTAATGATCGAACAGGTAGAAAGCAGATGTGAGGAGGTCAAGTAAATGATTCAATAGCTCCAGCATATCCATATTGTAGATTTGGATCAGATCATCAAGCAACTGATCAGCCTAGAAGGAAAGATCCACATTTTCCTACGCACCTAGCTTAAGCTGGCTAAAAATGAGATGGATATCTTCACATGTGATGTCCAGCTGGGGCTCTGTTAGGAACCCATGTCCTTACTTTGTTAGTATGTTGTTCTTAGACGCATATGCTTTGTAAGTCGTCCCGTAGTATTTGTTGATCAATAGTTTGTGTTATTATTGTTGGCGCATATGCTTTGTAAGTCGCCCGTAGTATTGTTGATCCATAGTTTGTAACGGCCCATGGTTTCGACCCATAGTATTGGCGCCTAGAATTAGTATATAAGTGTGTGTTGAGACCTATGAAGGCACCGTGAAGTTATTTGTATTGAGCTTGCTCATAGGAGGTTGCCCCGTGGCCTGTGATCAATATAAAAGTGATTCTGAGTTCTGTCATTTCTGCTATTTTGCATATTTTTATTAAGTAATTGTTGCAGGTGCCTCACATCTAGTATCAGAGCACTTTCTTGGGCTCTCTGGGTGAAATTTCTGCCAAATTTTTTTTTCGCATCTGTTGCAGGTTCGGATTTGGGAATAATCCCTATCCGCTTAACTGTGGGAAGTACTTGGGCATAAGCCCTAAAACTCATTGTGAGGAGTACCACAGGAACCCTGAAGTAGCTGGCCCATTGAGAGGACCTGCCAGCAAAAAGGGCAACGACCCCTACCTTATTGACTAGTTTCCACCCGTGAGGTAAACCAAGAGCTGTCGTTTGTGGCAAAGCGGTTATCAGTTTTACCTGAGCCGTGGAGTGAGGGGTATTGCCCCAATACGCAAGCCGTCAGACAGCATTGGTGGCCGAGTGAAACCCCTGAACTGTTAGGAAGCCGCACATACTTGGGGTCCATATCTACTTTCAGCTGAACTATTGTCGATCACTACTGTGCCATTCAGATCCATTTCGCAAGTCGTTTCAGATCCAGCCGCTTTCAGTCCATTCGGCGTTGTTCCAGATCCCTTCCGAGCCGCAGCCACTCCAATCTAGAAAAAAAAAAAAATCAGTTTTTTGTCCATATCTCCCTTGTTTTTACTCTGTTTCCCTTGAAATTTTTGGGGAACCCCTGTCATCCCATTCTGCATATTTCATTCCTGAGGACCCTATCCCCAATTCCCCTTCCCAAAGCCCGAAAGCCCACATTTGTCTATTTTTAGGGTTTCCCATAACTTCCTCAGATTTCACCCAATCACCTTCAAATTTTACCACAGAGTTCCTTTTTGAATTTTGCTTCCTTGTCCCCCTCTGCCAAATTTTCCCATTCTTTCACCCCGCTTCTGAAATCCTCATTTTTGCTTCCATATCTAGTCGACAGTGTCCAAAACCTAGTTAAACCCCAATTACCCTTCATATTTTTTCCCTAGTCCAGATTTTCCCTTACTGAAGTAGTTTCTGTTTTTGTTTTCCTACCCAGTCAACCAAAAAAAATAAAAAATAAAAAATAAAAAAAATCCTGGTTATGGTTGTCACCCGTGCAGGAGCAAAAACCATGGAGGAAGCACTTGCAGCCATCCAAACCAAACTCCAGGATCTGGATGAAAAATTTCTCGGCCTCCATCTTGAACATTCAGCTATGAACAACAAACGGCAGTCCGAGTCTTCATCAGACAATGGATTCTCCTCTTCCAGCAATTTTCGTGGTCCGAAGCTTGATTTTCCTCGCTTCAATGGTACTGATCCAACTGGATGGATCTATCGTGCAGAACAGTATTTCAGTCTGCATAATATTTTTGATATCAACAAAGTTCCGCTGGCCTCCTTTCACTTGGAACAGGAAGCTCTCCAATGGTACCGTTGGTACATCAAGGCTCATCCAGAGCCCAAATGGCGAGACTTTTGCCAACTCCTTTTGCAACGATTTGGTCCTAGTTCTTTTGATGACTTCACAGGAGCCCTCACTAAACTTTGCCAAATTGGCACAGTGAGAGAGTATCAAACTGAATTTGAGAATCTATCCAACCACACCGAAGGATTGTCTGATGACTTTTACCGAAGTTGTTTTATCAGTGGTCTAAAGGATGCCATCCGCTCTGAGGTCAAAATGTTCTATCCCAATACAATGATGGAAGCCCTAGGGTTGGCTAAGTTGGCAGAAGACAAGATTGCAGCCCAACAACGCTTCAAGCCCACTTTTGTTCCCTTCCGAAACATGGGTTCTCAGCGACCACCTATATCGCAGGCTCCTCGACCGACTCCTATCAAGCGTTTGTCTGAAACAGAGATGCAAGCACGCAGAGAAAAGGGGCTTTGCTATAATTGTGATGAGAAATTCACTCGGGGACATAGATGTGTTCAGAAAAAGCTCTATCTCTTGGATGTGGAGTCTCCGCCTGCCTCTGAAATTGGTGACGAAGATCCAGAAACACTGGATGCTCCGGTCGACATTCAGGAACCGCCTATTGACCCTCCGTCTCAGGATGACCAGCCAGAGATATCTCTCCATGCTTTAGTAGGAATCACCACCCCCCAAACAATGCGGGTCAGGGGTTGCTTCAAGAAGCTTCCTCTTACAATACTCATTGATTCTGGTAGCACTTATAATTTCATTGACCCTCGGATCGCCAAACAAGCTGATTGTTTTATCCATCCTTGCTCCAACTTTGAAGTCATGATTACCAATGGAGGCACCTTACCTTGCAAAGGGAAGTGTCGAAATGTGCGTATCTCTATGGGAGATTATACCTTGCACTCTGACATGTTTGCCTTGCCCTTAGGCGGATGTGATGTGGTTTTGGGTGCTCAATGGCTACGCACACTTGGCCCTATCTTATCGGATTTTGCTGAACTGTGGATGCAGTTTTTCCTCAATGGACAAAAACACACATTGACAGGATTACAACCAGGTTCTCTTAGCATCATCAGTTCACATCGCATGGAAAAAACTCCTCAAGAAGAGTTCACATGGTGTCATCGCTCAGATCCATTCCATCCAGATGCAACCATCAGCGGTCTCCACTACTCCTTTGGATCTACAACAAATTCTGGATCGATATACAGGTGTCTTTGCTGAACCAGTGGGATTACCACCTTCCAGGCCAAAAGACCATCGTATTCAGCTCCTTCCTGGCATCGTTCCTCCCAACATCAGGCCCTATTGCTACCCATTTCACCAAAAAACGGAGATTGAAATGCTCGTTTGGGACTTATTGAAGCAAGGTATTATTCGCCCTAGCACTAGTTCCTTTTCTTCTCCAGTTATTCTTGTCCACCAAAAAGATGGGTCATGGTGCCTCTGCACTGACTTCCGAGCACTTAATCACCTCACCATCAAGGATAAGTTTCCAATTCCTGTTGTTGATGAGCTTCATGGGGCTCACTTTTTCTCCAAGTTGGATCTTCGTTCTGGGTACCATCAAATTCGGGTTCATGAGGATGATATTCATAAAACAGCTTTCCGCACACATGATGGCCATTATGAGTTTTTGGTCATGCCCTTTGGCCTCACTAATGCTCCTTCCACATTCTAGGCCTTAATGAATAAAATATTTCGACCCTACTTGCGGAAATTCATTCTGGTATTCTTTGATGGTATCCTCATCTACAGTAAAACATGGGATGAACATCTCCAGCATCTGGATCTTGTCATGCAACTTTTCTCTGACCATCATCTCCATGCCAAGCAGTCTAAATGTGTTTTTGGACAAAAGGAAGTTGAGTATCTCGGCCACATTATCTCAGCACAAGGGGTTCGCGTGGATCCTGCCAAAATCGATGCCATGAACAATTGGCCACATCCTCAGACACTCAAGAGCCTTCGTGGTTTTTTGGGGTTGACTGACTACTACCGCAAGTTTGTCAAGGATTATGGGAATATCGCAGCTCCATTAACTGCTCTATTGAAAAAGGATGCTTTTACATGGACACCTGCTGCTCAGTGTGCATTTGACAAACTAAAACAAGCTATGTGTACTACACCTGTGTTAGCTATGCCCGATTTTTCCAAGCCCTTCACTATTGAGAGTGATGCTTGCGGCAATGGACTTGGTGTTGTTCTCCTTCAAGATGAACATCCCATTGCGTTCACCAGCAAATCCCTTTCAGGTAAGAATTTAGCTGCCTCTACCTATGAGAAGGAAATGATGTCTATTTTGCATGCAGTACAGAAGTGGCGCCCATACCTATTAGGAAATCATTTCTGCATCAAGACTAATCACTAGAGTCTAAAATATTTCTTGGACCAGCATGTCTCCTCCCTGGCACAACAGAAATGGGTTAGCAAACTCATGGGTTATGACTATGAGATCACTTACAAGAAGGGTAAAGACAATATTGTGGCAGATGCTCTTTCTCGCACATTTGATTCCCAAGGTTCTCTTTCAGCTATTTCTATGCCTGTTCCAAATTGGTTGCAATCTGTTCAACAGGGTTATGTCAATGACTCTTCCTTATCTCAAATCATCCAACACTTGACCAACAACCCTTCTGCTGTACCACATTACTCTTGGGATGGTGCTTCTCTGCGATACAAGGGTCGTCTGGTGCTTCCCCAAAGCACAGATCTTCAACAAGCTGTCTTCTATGAACTCCATGCTTCTCCATTGGCAGGGCACTCTAGGTTCCTCAAAACATATGAACGAGCACGGCGTAACTTCTTTTGGCAGGGCATGAAAAGGACAATTCAACAGATGGTGGCCGAATGTGATACCTGCCAGTGCAATAAGGGTCAAACAACACTCCTTCCAGGACTGCTTGAACCCTTTCCCATACCTACACGGATTTGGACAGATATTTCTATGGATTTCATTGAAGGGCTCCCTAAATCTAGCGGGAAGACAGTGATTCTCGTTGTGGTTGATCGCCTCTCCAAATATAGTCATTTTTGTGCTCTCGGTCATCCCTATACAGCCTCCTCCGTCGCTCAAATTTTTCTGGACCAAATCTTTTGTCTTCATGGCATCCCTTCTTCCATTGTCTCGGATCATGATGCGACTTTCACCAGTCATTTTTGGACAGAACTATTTCGCCACACTGGCACCAAACTGCAGATGAGTTCAGGGTATCACCCACAAATAGATGGTCAGACTGAAATTGTCAATAAATGCTTGGAAACTTATCTTCGTTGCTTCACCTCGGAACAACAACATCAGTGGGCAAAGTGGCTCCCTCTCACTGAATGGTGGTACAATACCTCTTACCACACTGCCTCTAAAATGACCCCATATGAAGCAGTCTATGGTCAGGCACCTCCATCTCTTCTTCCATACACCCCCACCAGTCCACCAGTTCAGGAAGTTGACACGGTCCTTCGCAACCGCGATCAGATTCTTCGCATTTTGCGGGACAATCTTCACATGGCAAGAAATCGCATGAAGCAACAAGCGGATCAGCACCGTTCGGAGAGTACTTTCCAAGTCGGCGATATGGTTTTTCTTCGTCCCCAGCCGTACAAACAATCCTCCTTTAAACTCAAAGGGCGTCATAAGCTCGCTCCAAAGTTCTATGGGCCATATCGGATTCTTCAGAAGATTGGGTCCGTTGCTTATAAATTGGAACTTCCTCCTTCTTCCTGCATTCATCCAGTCTTTCATGTCTCTTGTCTGAAGAAAGTTCTTGGCACCAACATCAGCGGACAAACGATTTTACCTGAACTGGATAATGAAGGATCCATCCTTTTGGAGCCAGAGGCCATCCTCAATCGGCACATGCGTCAGCTTCGCTCTCGCTCTATCACAGAGGTCTTAATTCAGTGGCACGGCATGCAACCAGAGGATGCTACATGGGAACCACTCCTTCAGATTCAACAACAATTTCCACATCTAAAGCTTTGAGGACAAAGCTTTTTTTAAGGGGGAGGGGATGTTAGGAACCCATGTCCTTACTTTGTTAGTATGTTGTTGTTGGACGCATATGCTTTGTAAGTCGTCCCGTAGTATTTGTTGATCAATAGTTTGTGTTATTGTTGTTGGTGCATATGCTTTGTAAGTCGCCCGTAGTATTGTTGATCCATAGTTTGTAACGGCCCATGGTTTCGACCCATAGTATTGGAGCCTAGAATTAGTATATAAGTGTGTGTTGAGACCTATGAAGGAACCGTGAAGTTATTTGTATTGAGCTTACTCATAGGAGGTTTCCCCCTTGAAGTGGCCTGTGATCAATATAAAAGTGATTCTGAGTTCTGTCATTTCTGCTATTTCGCATATTTTTATTAAGTAATTGTTGCAGGTGCCTCGTAGGCTCGAGTCACATAGTTATCCTGATGTTGATGAATTGTGTCACATACCCTCCCATCAGACCCAGCAAGGGAGAGAACGTGATGTCGATTCTTGGGGATTTTCATAAAAATTCAGCCCATTCATCTTATTCATACACATGAATTCAGAGATACACAGATGCAATTTAAATCAATATGCATAGCGGAATTAAAACTTCATCCACACACATCTTTTGTATGCATTCAACATATTAAATCAACCATCAAATTATAACATTTCAAAAGTAAATACATAGACAGAGAACAATTATCTTCATTGTGCAATTATCCCAAATGACTAGCTATGTCGCTGCAACGTTCCACCCAACTGTAGGCTCTTCGACGGCATATACTCAGTCCGTCTGAAGGCCACCCCCGAGCTGGGCATGATTCTTACAAGGAAAGGGAGACATTCCGCTCATACATAGCCAATTAAGCATTTCATTTGAGCCAAGCCAGTCCATAGCCGGGTTTATCATGCTACATTAGAACCCTAGATGCTTGCACTCAAGCTCAAGCCAAAACAACAAATACCCATAACCCATACCCAACATATTTATTTCTCACATAGCAAGCACAAACATTGGGCATGGATACACATTTCCAGCAATGGAATTCACAAACAAGATGGCCATAGATTTTCCCCAAAACATGGGCACACCAAAACGGATTATGGATGGGGAAATCATCCACAAGGAATCAACCCGATTTTCCATGGGTATTTTGGGAATCTAAATGGCCAAAACAGCCCTAATGAAACCCCAAATCAAGCTCCCATACTCCCAATCACCCTGCAACACAAAAACGCCCTCTTCCCAACTGAAAAACAAGGAAAACACAGGAAAACATGGAGGAAAAACGCCCAAGCAGCTCTAAAAACGTGAGAGAGGCAAAACTGGTTTATGGGTAATGGCTTGGGGAGCAAATTCATGGCTCTTTTCTTGCCAAGGAAGCCAAACACATTTTTCCATGAAGGGTGGCTTGCCCATACTCGAATTTGGAAAGCCATACCTCTCCATTCCCAAGGCATTAACTACCTCAACCAATTCTTGGGAGAATGAATGATTGGGTACAAAAGTCAACATGGGTAGTTGAGGGTTTGATGGGTTATCTCATTGAAACTTGGCTTGACTTGATTGGCTCAAGGGTTTGAATATTTCCCTCCAAATTCCTTGTAAAATCATGCTCCCATCTCTTGTTGCATTGCATAGCTAATTGTGGATATTTTATTAAAATGCATATTTACATGATATTCACAATTCCATTGTGTCGGGCTAGCACGTAAACCATATGCATCAATAAATCGATGGCGGGGCCTTGGCCTTGAGCTCCTCACCAAGATTATATAACAAGATTACATCATTTACAATTTTAATGTGATAGGGTCAAGATGGGGATGTGACAAATTGTTAGAAGTTAGGACCAAGTGGAAAAAGGCCCTTGGTGATCCTTAGATTAGTTGATTTTGCAATCCCTGTTTTTATGGGAAGGCTATCCTTTGTAACCATTTTGTAATTATTATTTAAAGGGTATAGGTCTCATGGGGTAGGGGGGGATAAAATCGGCAAAAGAAGACTGGAGACACTCTAATTAGTGCATAGATTGTAATTTCTTGCAAACTTTGAAGTAATACAGTTAGTCCTTCTCTTGAATCCTCTTTTGTTAATTGATCAAATTTCTTTGATGAATGTTGATTTTCACTTTAGATTATTTATGAACATTGTTTACTTTATTTGCAATCAATAATCTATACATTGATTTACAGTTTGGATTTGTCTTTACTCGTGATCTGTGTGTCCTTTATGTTTTAAGAGAATTTATTTAATTAAAACATTTATCTATTTCTGCAAATGATTAACATAAATCTATAAATTCATGTTAATTTTTCAATTAGCATTTCAGTTACAGGGTAAACTTGCATGTGCCTAAATCCTTAAACTACCATCAGTTAATTTTCATTTGCTGGTTGTATTTTGAGTTAGTAAGTAAAGAACCATTTTCACATTTATGTCAAACTGGTGACAAGGCTTTTTAAATTTCAAGAGCAAGTTATCCTGCACACAAACAAAGCACTTCCTTTAGATTAGATGTAACTCAACTTAGATTTCCTTCTAAGCAGATTCATTTCTAGAACTTAGGGTTTCTTTAAAAGCTAACTCATAGTTAGATATTTGAGCACCTTTGATCTTCCCTAATAGGAAGTCAGATCCTTTCAGGATCAAACACCATAAGTGCCAGCAAAGGCCTTTGTATCCGTGGGAGTTAACTACACCAAACGGGCTGGGGATAGAACTGCTCTTGCACAAATCCTTTTGAATCCTTTCAGTCTGGGTTTTCACCCTGTATTGTGAGCCTTGGACAACATTCCAGCAACCTACACTCTGGGGCCTCAACACCATCCTTCCACATTTGGGGAGGCATTACGCTAAGACCGATACTCCTCTGACAACGTTCTCCAATGCACTGGGCATTTAGTTGACTCAACAGTCTCATCACTACTCATCCCTCTTCCTCCCTTATTTCCAAGGCATGGATCTATCTATACCAGCATATATCCATCTTAAAAGTGGCTCTACCAAGCGCCGAGAGGGATCAAATCTCTCTAGGTGCAAACCCTTTTTAGAGTGCAAATGCAAAGGAAGGGTTTGCACCTCGAGATATTTGATCCCTCTCGGCCCTTGGTAGAGCCACTTTTAAGATGGATCTATGTTGGCTTTAGTAGTGAGGGTGGGGGGCTTGGGGAGAGTAGGAAGCAATAAAATACATCCACCATGTGAACTTGTAATTAAGAATTGGATACCTAAATTAATGCTATTATGAATAATTTATTGTAAGAATATACAAAATATCATTGATTTAAATTAATCCATATTAAGAATGATTTATTGTAAGAGGATATTAACTTAACTCCATCAATGAAGTTATCTAAGTTATTATAAATTATCTATTTCTTATAGAGTTCCACATATTTCAATGCAACAAACCTTGGTGTATGATAATTTCATTGATATTAATTCATCAAGTATTACTTGGTGGATTGCAAGGGCCATAGAACCATAGTGGAGAGGCCATCTCTTACCAACTTACTCTGAAATCAATCCAACATAGATTGGTGATTCATATACATTTATTGAAATCAATGCGGTGAGTATTGGTGGCTCAAGTGAGAGGGATGCAGGATAGTAGAGGAGAGACCATCTTTTGCAGAGTTACACTGAAATCAATGCAACTAAGATTGACGACATATACCTTAGTTAAAATCAATGTAGCAAGTATTGGAAGGTGCAGTAATAGGGCCACATGAATGTTGATAAGACTCCATCTTTTATAGATTTACATAGAAATCAATGCCACATAGATTGATGACTGGGATAACTTTCCAGAAATCAATGCAGTGAGTATTGGTGCACAGAGTGAGAATGTCTCATCTCATAACCCAGAAACCAAAAATGTTTTTGTGTCAAACGTGTACACAAATCTTCCAATTTCTTTAATTTCATGCATTCAAAGCTTTTTGATATAGTAATAGTAAAGTTCTTATGTCTTGTAAAAATGAATAGTAATCTTGATGTTTGCATAGGAATATATAGTTGTAAATGTTTGCAAAGGCCTTTCTTGTAAGAAGAGAACAATATAAAAAGATTTCTTGTGAATGTGATTTTAAAAGAAGTATGCATGGAGCAATTCTTTTGATTGTATTTTCGAATGAATAAGAAAGACCCTAGTAAAGGTGGGCCATTATTTGTTCTAGATTTTGTTCGTTTTTCAGAATTTACTTCAATCTGATCTAGGATCTTAACTGAGAGAAAAACATGTACAGCATATCTACAGCATATTAATCATGGACACAATAATGCAAGCACACAAGAGACACAGAGTTTACTTAGGGAAAACCATAAAGGTGAAAAACCCCAATAACTTCCTCAGAGATAGATAGAGCAATGATACAACCCAAGCATAAGAGATAGACATCTCCTAGCAGCAGCTTCTCCTCCTCCACAAGTGCGCCACTCTCCAAAGAGTGTGTGAGAGAATAGAATGATGAAATAGAGTGCCTCCCGCACTCTATTTATACTTGACTTGACTTGCCTAATAACCTTTACTAGGTCGGCCTTAACTTAACCACATAACATAATGATGACTGGGCTGACACCCAATAGGGTGGTCTAATAACCCTTTGACCCACATGGTCGACCCCCAATAGGGTGGTCTAATAACCCTTCGACCCACATGACTTATACAGGTCCAACCCCAACAAGGTGGTCTAATAACCCATCAAGTATAAGTTACGACACTTGCAATATAAATGATGACACTTCCGTATAGAGGAATAATACCATCTCCATAGGAGTACAATATACTTATATGAAATACATTCCGAAGTTACATATACATCAACACTCCCTCTTAACTAGGAAGGTATTTCTCGACACAAGTCTTCTAGCACAAGTCTTCTTCTTTGGATCATCGTCACTGGATAATCGTCATCGAGTCATCATCATCGTCACTGCTACTGCTATCTCAATCAATCTCTGAATCTACTCGTCATAGGAAGTTCTACAGAGCCATCCCTTTTTCATGCTGGATGTAGGCCCACCACCTGTAGGTCTTCATCATCACTAGTCATATTGTGGAATCCTCAGGACTCATCACGTGCATCTGCAAAACCTCGCAAGAGCATCCCGGGCCTTTTACGAGCATACAGCTCAACCTATCGAATCTCCCAGGATCTTTTACATGCCACTGCACAACCTGTCCATGACCACAGAGTATCCACCTGATACTCACCATACATCCACCTGATGTATATCATCACATGATCATCCTGATCATCATCATCTCTGCGAGCAAGCCATCAAGTAGGTACACCTCAGGACTGATTACACTGCCTCTGCAAAACCTGCAAGATCTCTCAGGACTGATTACACTGCCTCTGCAAAACATGCAAGATCTCTCAGGACTGATTACACTGCCTCTGCAACACCTGTAAGAGCATCTCAGGACTGATTATATGCCTCTGCAAAACTTGTGTACCCAACTATCACATCAATGTCTTCATATCACGACATAGTCCACGGAGCACAACCCAGATGCACACACACAACACTCACACTCACCATGGGAGGACTAACCTACCACCATGTGAAAGGCTCACAGCACTTACATCAACGACCATGGGAGGACTAACCTACCACCATGTGAAAGGCTCACAACACTTACATCAACGACCATGGGAGGACTAACCTGCCACCATGTCGAAACGGCCCCGGCACTTACATCAACGACCATGGGAGGAATAACTTGCCACCATGTCGAAACGGCCCCAGCACTTACATCAACAACCATGGGAGGACTAACCTACCACCATGTCGGAATGGCCCCAGCACTTACATCAACGACCATGGGAGGACTAACCTGCCACCATGTTGGAACAGCCCCAACACTTACATCAACGACCATTGGAGGACTAGCCTGCCACCATGTCGGAATGACCCTAGCACTTACATCAATGACCATGGGAGGACTAACCTACCACCATGTCGGAACGGCCCCAGCACTTACATCAATGACCATGGGAGGACTAACCTGCCACCATGTCGGAATAGCTCATGTGCATCTGTGTCTCCAGACTCATCACTTCCCCTTGGAAGGAATCTCGATCTGAAGTACACCAAGTCTCCCTCTGAAGTATTCAAACTTCACTCTGGCAAGCGGCTTGGTCAATACATCGGCTATTTGCTCGTCTATTGCAACATACAGGAGCTTCACTGCTCCGCTCTACACCATATCCTGGATATAGTGGAACTTGATCTCAATGTGCTTCGACTTGTCATGGAACACTGGGTTCTCCGATAGCTTCACACAACTCTGGTTGTCGCAATATATACAAGTAGCACTCAACTGGAGATCAAACAAATCAGACAGTAGCTTCCTAAGCCATACTGCCTCACAACTAGCCGAACAAGCTGCAACATACTCTGCTTCGGCTGTACTTAGTGCCACATAGGACTGCTTCCTGCTAAACCAAGAGATCACACCTGATCCCATACTGAAGCAGCACCCCAAAGTGCTCTTTCGATCAATGGCACTGCCTTCCCAATCCGAATCAACATAACCCTCTAGGTTAAACTTTTGATTCGCCTCATACTTGAGCCCATAATCCACTGTACCCTTCAGGTACCTCAGAACATGCTTTGCATCTATCAAGTGAACATGTCTCGGATCTGTCAGATACTGGCTCAAGGTGTTCACCGCAAAGAAAATGTCTAGCCTCGTATTCGTCAGGTACATCAAGGACCCAATCATCTAACAATACATCGTAGCATCAACCGGCTCAGATGAAGCATCACATAGAAGCTTCAGGTTCGATACCATAGGTGTGGCCATGGCCTTGCAGTCCATCATCCCGAACCTCTTCAGGATCTCTACTACATACTTCCCTTGTCCAAGGAAGATTCCATCTGCACTCTGCCACACCTCCATACCAAGAAAATAGTGCATCATCCACAAGTTCTTCATCTCGAACTCGGCAGCAAGCTTCCGCTGCGTGTCGGAAATCAAACTATCTTCACCTGTAATAAACAAGTCATCCATATACAAAAGTAGTATCACTGGATTGCCTTTCTCAACCTTATAGTAAAGGTTGGAATCCGCTTTACTCTTGGTAAAGCCCAAACTAAATAGAAAGTTGTCTATCCTACCATACCAAGTTCTTCACATATATGACTCCCTGTCATGTGTCTCAGAACCAAGTGGCTGCTCCACATACACTTCTTTTTCAAATACACCATTCAAGAAAGCTGTCTTGAAATCCATCTGGTGTATCTTCCCTTTCATCACTGCAGCCAGAGCAAGTACGGATCTAATGGAAGTGAATCTGGCTACAGGAGAAAAAGTCTCTATGCTACCACCTGCAGCATGCTTGATCTTGTAGATCCTCTTGGAAGTCACTACAGACTCCCCTTCAGGTCTTGGGACTGCATCCCAAACATCTTCATGATCGACTGGTACTCCTCAATCATGGCATTCTTCCCCGATCCTGGGAACTTCAATATCTTCAATATTTTCAATAGATAACTTTGTTGCTGAACAAATGTTGTAGTCCTTCTTTTGTAGGTGATGGTATATGATCTTTCCTACACAACAAGTTAAATTGCATGATTAAAAAACATCTCATAGTTTTTAGAACAAATTCTTACACATAAAGAAATATGTCATACAGTCATGCAATTATCTTAGCCAATGCTTCAATACAACATTTATCCATATCCCGTAACTTTCTAGATGCCTTCCAATCTCTACCAGAACATTGTTAAGAGTGTGCACAACTCCCAACATGTTAGCAAAGAGGTTTCATTCTAGATAAGTAGAAATGGAATGTTGTACAATGCCATAGGCCACTTACCCATGTATATTAGTAGTATATTGTTCATCAATGCAACTATTATAATATGCATAATACATAACCTAATTCTAGGAACATGAGTATACACATTATTGAACAGTATTATTTAAACAATAAAATATGCAAGGAATGATAATTCAAATACTTATCTTTGTTTGTTTGTTGGGTTGACTCCCTCTCAGTCTTTGCTTCTTTTCTGCAACTCCATTTTGATGTGGATTGCGAGAAGTGGTCAACTCCCTCTGAATATCTGCATCCTTGCAGAAACTACTGAAGTGTGCTCCTTCTTGATCTTTGCTTCCTTGCAGGAACAACTGGAGTGTGCTCCCTCTTGATCTTTGCTTCCTTGCAAGGACAACTGGAGTGTGCTCCCTCTTGATCTTTGCTTCCTGGATTACCTGTCCTTGAACTTATATCATCACTATGCATGCTTATTAGTATCATCATTGTGTTATCCTCGAGGTCTCATACATAATCACACATTCATTAGTATTATCTTAATACTATCAAAACACAATAATCTTAAACATGTATAGTCATGATCATTTCAAACACAGATAATAAACATTAGTATTCAAGGTTTCAGGGAAGTCTTCTTTTACTTATGCATATTCTTATTTGATCATAGGACTCTTCTGGTTAGTTAAATCATCAATCAAGATAAGAGACATAAAATGCATAAACCCTTGATTACTTGCATTTCTAACTTTCAGAATAAACATAACCAATCATACCAAGTATACTTATATAAGGGATCCTAACACAAGGTAGGATTCTAACTTGATATAGGAAAAAACACACCTGGATTGGTATGTTAGCTAGTTATGTCTAACATACCCACATGATGTCTTCTTGTTCTCTTCAATGACTTGTGCTAGTAACCTGCATATCTCATAGGTTAACCATTATAGAACCAAGTTATGCATACCTCGTAAATAGATCTTCTAGGTGATCAATGACAATGGATGAATCTTTGTCTTCATGTCATCATGATCATATGTTCTTGAACTAGAACATGATTTGTCTTTCTTGGTGTACCTTTCATGTTAGCGGACAACATAAACCTCATACAACACCATAATGCATTAGTACAATCATAAGTGTCAACACCCTAATCAATGAATATCTTCTATCATGCATTCATAATTTTATTAAGGTGATACGACAAGTCTAAATTTAATCAAGATTGTACTGACCGTAATAACATGAAGACAAACATACCATAAACTTAATCATGAACAAATCTCGAAACATACCTGGATAAGTCATCCCTGTCGATATTGCTTGTAATCTTCTTATGTAAGGCCTTAGCCTCATCTCCCTCTAAAACATGAACTTCGTCACTTATGCAGGTGACCAATCCATTCTCTTCTAGGATTAACCCAATCCACTTGATTTGCAGGAACTGGATTTGGAGTTGGATTAGGGTTTGTCAGAGAAACCCTAGAAATTCAAACTTTGAATTTCAAACTTCTGAAAGGATAGAAAGATGCACCTTGATGAGCTGATCAAGCCAGTATATTCAGAATTTGAAAACTACAAAGTTTCACCCCTCAATTTTGCTTTTGAAACTTCCGGATTCACTTGACATGACCCCAAACTAGGGTTTGATAAATCCCACCCTTCTGCCCAATCAAAAGGTTCGATCAAAATCTCTAAGCTTCTATTTTTCTGAGGAGCTTCCAGCCGTGGTAACAGATTTCAAAAATTCCCATTTTTGCAAAAGCCCTAATTTTCACTTTTCCGATCAAAGTCTTGAACTAGGGTTTGATCAAGCCCAGACTTCTTCCCAACCAAAAATTATGTTCTTGGTCTCTAAATTTCTATTTTGATGAGTAGCATTCATCCGTAGTCTTCGATTACAAAAATTCCAACTTTCTCCGAAACCCTAAATTCTGGAAGCCATGAATGAAAGTGCTCAAAAATAATTCTATTTTGACAGAAATATGTACCTGATTGTTTCAGGTGTAACTCTGAACTTTTTGATCCACAGGGTCTAAACAATTTTCTTGTTATAGCCCGACCTATCATCTTTCCAACCCCATAGGTCTAACCTCAAATGGATTCTCTGAGAGAGAGTTATACCAAGTGTCTCAACATGACCTATTTATGGGATAAAACAGGAGAGCGAAATTGTACGACGTACCACATGTCACTGGTTCCGTTTCGGCCTCTGAAAACATTACCTGAGAAATTGCAGTCCATGTACTACCTATCACTTTTTATGAAATTTCATTTGGAGCTTCCTAAACCAAGTTATGACCTTTTTTCCAAGGTCACCTGTTTATGACTGAGATTTGGAAGAGGCCGAAACCTTATATTGTATAGATCATAAAACACAAAGTGCAACGAATTAGAGGTTGTCCTTTGGATACAAGGTACATGGGGATCTTATCTTCGCCCTGTATCATTTTCAAACCTTGAAACCTTGCCCAAATTTATTTATAGCGAAAGTTATACGATGACTGTTTTTGCTATATCAATCCCTAGCATCGCAAGTGCAACAAGTGCCATACATGCCATACCATGCCTTCTTTCAGGCTAGCTCTGATACCATGTTAGTTTTTCAGAATTTACTTCAATCTGATCTAGGATCTTAACTGATAGAACAACATGTACAGCATATTAATCATGGACACAATAATGCAAGCACACAAGAGACACAGAGTTTACTTGGGGAAAACCATAAAGGTGAAAAACCCCAATAACTTCCTCAGAGATAGATAGAGAAATGATACAACCCAAGCATAAGATATAGACATCTCCTAGCAGCGGCTTCTCCTCCTCCACAAGTGCGCCACTCTCCAAAGAGTGTGTGAGAGAATAGAATGATGAAATAGAGTGCCTCCTGCACTCTATTTATACTTGACTTGACTTGCCTAATAACCTTTACTAAGTCGGCCTTTACTTAACCACATAACATAATGTTGACTGGGCCGACACCCAATAGGGTGGTCTAATAACCCTTTGACCCACATGGCCGACCCCCAATAGGGTGGTCTAATAACCCTTCGACCCACATGATTTATACAGGGCCAACCCCAACAAGGTGGTCTAATAACCCATCAAGTATAAGTTACGACACTTGCAATATAAATGACGACACTTCCGTATACAGGAATAATACCATCTCTATAGGAGTACAATATACATATATGAAATACATTCCAAAGTTACATATACATCAACAGATTTTCGTGTCTATTTTGGGCATATATTCAATTTATTTAATGATTCTCCAAGGGTTGTGAAACATTAAAGAAATTTTAAATTAATTAAAAAAAACAATATCAACAAAAATATATTTTTGCCACTGTTTTAAAAAGACTCAAATACAAAAAATAATATCAACATGAAAATAAAACACTCTAAAATTGAAATGAAACACTCCATCAGCAAACTTATCTAAGTTATTAGACATTATCTATCTCTTACAAAGTTCCACATATTTCAATGCAACAAATCTTGGTGACTAATCTAAGTTCGTTGATATTAATTCATCAAGTATTGTTGGGTGGAGTGCAAGGGCCATAGGACCGCAGTGGAGAGTGTTAAAATATTGTAACTTCAAAGAATATTCTATTGTATTTTATTATTGTAATTTATTCGGAGATGTTTTATTCCTCCGTTGGGATGTTATTATTGTATTTGGTTATGTAAAGTCATTGAGGTAAATCCTCCCTTGTAAGTCGGGGCAAAAGATCCCCCTAGAGTAAAATTTATGGGTTTTTTAAGTCCTCTAGAGGAGTCAGCCCAGTCAGCATTAAGTTGAGTGGTTAAGTTGTTGGGGCTGACCTAGTTAGGGAAAAAGTCAAGTGGAAGATAAAGTATAAATAGGAGTGATGTGCTCCTCATTTGGGCACACACACTCACTTGTGTAATTTGCAGTGGAGAGAGAGAGAGAGATATCTACAAGGAGAAGGAGCACTTTTTTGGGGTTTTGTATTTGTACTTTTGATCACCTATATTGAGGAATTTTTGCTGGGTTTTCTTCCCCTAGAGGGTTTCCCAGGATAAAATTGTGTCTCTTGTGTTTATGGTGTGCTTGTTATTCTTTCAGTGATCTTGTATATGCTATTGTTGTGAAATTGAATTGAATAATGATGTTATCTATCTTATCATTATTGAATCTTTACATGGTATCAAAGCTATCCTTAAAGAAGGAAATGTATGGAATTTACAATACTTGTTTCACTTGCGACAATTTGAAAGCTAGGGATTTGTATAGAAAAAACTAGTCATCGTGGAACTTTCTTTATAAATATTTTTTTGAGAGGGTTTAGGACCTAAAACTTCTATAGCATGAATATTAGACATAGGTGTACCTAGTGCCAAAAAATCATCCCCATATTCATTGTACTTTGTTATATATGATCCGTGAAAGATAGGGTTTCTGCCTCTTCCAGAATGCATCCATAAACAGGTGACCTAGGAAAAAAGGTCATATCTATGGCTAGGAATATCCAAATTGAATTCCGTAAAACATTAAAGTTAGGGAACGGACTCTAGTTTCACAGGTCCAACTTTAATATGCCGAAGTTGAAACAGTGACACGTGGAATGCCGTACAAGTTTTCTATGTTGTTTCATCCCATAAATAGGTCATGTAGGGAAACTTATCATATATCTCTCATGGAGAATCCAATGAAGCTCAAATATGTGGGTTTGGAAAGATGACAGGTCCGGATACCATAGGATAAATTTTTATACCCTGAAGATCCTAAATTTCAGAGATACACCAGAAACAATAAGGCACATCTAAAATAGCTCAACGGAGGAAATCAAAGAAGAGGAGGAAGAAGTTATCACTTAGGGTTTTTCAATTTTTTAGGTATGGAAGGACTTGATACAATGTTGGAGACACCTAATGCAACATTGGAAACTTTGAAAATGGATTTGTAATCCCTTCATCATATATATTAATATTCCATCAAATGTTGCGGGAGGAAGAAGATTAACAATTAGGGTTTCTGGGTTCTACAAGTAAGAAGAAACTCTAGCAAAGTTGGGAGAATCATAGGGCAGTAATGAAGGAGGTTTAAATGGAACTGGTATTCTATCATACTATAACCATGAATCTATATAAGATGTTTACAAGTGATCTACCTTGGAATATTAGGGTTTTACCCTTATAGAGAAGACTACAAGCAATCTCGACAGGTATGACTTGAGGAGATGCACATATGTTTTGAAATTAGTTTTTATTTATCTGATGATTAAGTCCATGATATGTTTACCTGCATTTGATTAAGGATAGTACAATCATAATCAAATTTTAGGGTTGTATAATCACCTTAGTAAAAGCATGAATGCATGCGAATGATAGAAGACATTCATTGATTAGGGTTATGACATTCATGATATTATGACTGTACTAATACAATTATGGTGTTGTATGAGGATGATGTTGTCTGCTAACATGAAGGGTACATGAAGAAAGACAAATCAAGTTCTATATCAAGAATATATAACCATGATGACATGAAGAAAAAAGACTCATCCATAGTCTTTGATCACATATAATCTCTACTTACAAGGTATGTACGATTTGGTTCTAATACACCTAACATATGAGATTTAAGAGATGCAGGTTACTAGCACAAGATCTCTAAATATTTGAAGAGAACAAAGAAGATATAGTTTAGGTATGTTAGGCATAACTAGCAAGCATGCTAATCCAGGTATGTTAGGCATAACTAGCAAGCATGCTAATCCAGGTATGTTTTCCTCTATCGAGTAAGAATCCTACATTGTGTTAGGATCTTAGATAAGTATACTTTTGTATGATTGATAATGATTATTCTTGAAGTTAGAAGTTTAAGTAATCAAGGGTTTATGCATATTATATTTCTTGGTTTGATTAATGATATGACAAACTAGAAGATTCCTATGGTCAAATAAGAATATGCATGAGTAAAATAAGTACTCCATGAAACCTTGAATACTAACGCTTGTGATAAATTAGCTGTGTATGGAATGATCATGACCATACATGTTTAAGATTATTTAGGATTGTAATGTTTTGATAGTATTGAGATTATACTAATGAATGTGTGCAATCTTGAGGATGACACAATGATGAAACTAGTTCACACCTAAGCATGCATAGTGGTACATGATGGATAGAAGTTCAAAGACATATAATCATGATGCTATCATAAAGGGAAAATAGAGATCAAGAGGGAGGTAATCACACAAACATAAAAGATAAGTATTTGAGTTGTTATTTGAATTACTTCTTGAATCTATAAATAGTTAATGATATTGCTCGTAATAGTTGTATGCATATCCGTATTCCTAGAATCAAGAAATATATCATGCATAGTGTAAGCATTAATATAGCATTCAACAGTATACTACTAATATGCATATGATGGGTAAGTTGGACAAACATTCCATTGTTGCTTGTCTAGAATGAAACCTCTTTGCTAACATGATGAGAGCTGTGCACGCTCTTGATAGTATGTTCTGGTATAGATGGAAGGCATCTAGACAGCCATTGTATGCATATAGGATATGGAAAAGTGTTATTCCAAATTATTGGTCAAGATAGTTGCATAACTATTTGAATCATATCAGTATGCATAATAGGTTATCATTGAAATGCCAACATGACTTGATGATTATGAAGTGTTACTAATCATGTAATTGAATTTGATTTATAGGAAATATTGTGTGCTATGATCTACAAAAGAAGGATGATGAACATGTGTTCCGAAGAACAAGTGATGATTGTTAAACAAGAATACTAACAAATCAAACATACTATAGAAGTACAAAGGAAGGCTCATGGCTAAAGGATTCTCTTAGAAAGAGGGAGAGGATCATGACAAGATGTTTGCTCCAGTGGCTAGACACACTTCCAGAGATAGATTACACCCATGGATGAAAAGACCTTTCTCTTGAATGGTGTAATTGAAGAAGAAGTGCATATCGAGAAAACTCCCAAGATTAGATAGAGAATCACATGATTGAAGAAGTCTTTGTACGGGTTCAATAGGTACCCAGGATCGATAGTCATTTGATGAGCTTCATGATCACCACGAGTGATGAGGATTTCAACCTTTTATACAAGGTTGAAGATGGTTTCTATATACAGATGACATGCTTCTCTCAGATGGATGCAAGAAGGAACTCACCATAGAGTTCGAGTGATCTTGAGGCTCATATCAATAGACCTATCTGACGAGAGATGGCACAGATAGATATGCAGAAGAACACTCAATGCAGAGTGTGCATGATGTTCATTCATAGAGGGAGGAAAATACTCATATGTAGAAGACTACACTTTAGAGGGAGTAGATATCAGAGTTAAAGAATCTTGGCATGATTCTTGTGATTAGATATGTGGCTCAGATCAGATGAGATTTTTTTTAGCTAAAAAAAATGTGAAGTAGAGATCTGGGATCATGGACAGTGGTTTCTACAGTTTACAAACAGATGATTGGTTCGTTGATGTATTTGACAAATACCAGGCCATATATATGCTTTGATATGAACACCCTGAGTCAGTATCTAGTTGAGCCTAGACGTGTTCACCTGGTAGCTGCAAAGTATGTCATGAGGTACCTGAAAGGTATGATAGACTTTGGTCTATACTATGTTGGAGATCATGACTACATATTGTATGGTTATACAAATGCAGATTGGGCCAGAAGTGTCTCAGATAAGAAGAGCACCTCAGGTGGATTTTATTGTCTGGGATACGCCATGATCTCATGGTTTAGCAGGAAGTAGTCCAATGTTGCTCTCAACACAAGTTGAAGCAGAGTATATAGCAGCTTGTTCTTCTAAGTTGTGAAGCCATACGGCTCTGAAAGTTGATGTCAGGTATATTTGACCTAGAGTTGGATACCACGGTAATTCTATGTGACAACTAGAGATGTATAAAGATGACGGAGAACCCAGTTTTCCATGACAAATTCAAAGCACATAGAAATCCAGTATTTTTACATACAGGATATGGTACATAACGGAGCTATAAAGCTCGAGTATGTGAGTACTAATGAGAAAGTTGTCGATGTGTTGACTAAGTCTCTATCTCGAGTGAAGTTTGAGTACTTCCGTGACAAGCTAGGTGTGGTTCGAAAGGACCTTCCTCGAAAGGGGGAGTAGTGATGATGCTAATACTAATGATGATGTTGCTACAGTGGGATTGCATCCTCCCAGGACATTAGTCCTAAAGTGATCCGTAGACTTTTGTCTATGAGAATGTGGTGATGATGATGTTGCAGTAGGATTGTATCATCCCTGGAATTCAGTCCAGAATTGATCCGGAGACTTTTGTCCTCGAGAATGTGGTTGGGATTGTATTATCCCTGGACTTCAATCCAGAACTGATCCAGAGACTTTTGTCCTCTAGAATGTGGTTGGGATTGTATCATCCTTGGACTTCAGTCCAGAACTGATCTGGAGACTTTTTTCCTCGAGAATGTGGTTGGGATTGTATCATCCTTGGACTTCAGTCCAGAACTGATCCGAAGACTTTTGTCCTCGATAATGTGGTTGGGATTGTATCATCTCCAGAATTTAGTATAGAACTGATCCAGAGACTTTTGTTCTCGAGAATGTGGTTGGGATTGTATCATCCTTGGACTTTAGTCCAGAAATTATCCGCAGAATTTTGTCTTCGAGAGTGTGGATAAGATTGCATCATCCTTGGACTTATGTCCTAAAGTGAGAGGGATTGAGCATCCCGTAACTGGATCATTTGTGTTGCAGGTTATATTGCTACAGATGATGTTGTTGTTGATCGAAAGATCAAGATGATGTTGTTCATCGAAAGATCAAGATGATGTTGCTGATCGAAAGATCAAGATGATGTTGTTGATGATCGAGAGATCAATTGTTGCTGTAGATGATCGAGTGATTGAGTGTTGCAGAAGATGAATATCAAAGATGAAGAATCAGTGTTGTAGAAGATGATACTCCAGTACTAAATATGTTGAAGATATTGAAGATGTTCCAGTTGTTGATGCTGTTGAAGAAAACTTCCAATGATTTATAGATGTATCACCATGATGTTGTTGATGATGCTCTCTCTCCTTGCTCCTATAGTTGATGTTGTTGTTGTCAGCAGAATACCCTTCTTGTTAAGGGGGAGTGTTGAAATATTGTAACTTCAAAGAATATTCTATTGTATTTTATTATTGTAATTTATTCGGAGATGTTTTATTCCTCCATCTGGATGTTATTATTGTATTTGGTTATGTAAATTCATTGAGGTAAATCCTCCCTTGTATGTCGGGGAAATAGATCACCCTAGAGTCAAATGTAATGGGGTTTTTAAGTCCCCTAGAGGAGTCAACCCAGTCAACATTAAGTTGAGTGGTTAAGTTGTTGGGACCGACCTAGTTAGGGAAAAATTCAAGTGGAAGATAAAGTATAAATAGGAGTGATGTGCTCCTCATTTGGACACACACACTCACTTGTTGCACCGAGTGAAATGAGGTGCTCTACAGCCCAATATGGGGGATATATTGTAACATGTAACATTACATCATGATGTAACGTTTGTTACTAACAAAAATATTTTAAAAAATTCATGTCGGCTCATAAAATAAAAAATTAAATTATGGAAATTATTTAAAAAAAATCCATGTTAGTTCATAAAATAAAATATTATGAAAAGTAATTAAAAAATAGATGTTCCTTTATAAAATAAAAACTTAAAACTTAAACCCGGATCTATCAATCAAGAGAGATCAAATTTCTTGAGTTTAAATTTAAAAAAAGCAAGACACCTCAAGAAATTGGATCCCTCTCGGTGCTTGATAGATACAGGTTTAAGATGGATCTATGCTAGTGTAATTCGCAATGGAGAGAGAGAGAGAGAGAGAGAGAGATGCAAGGAAAAGGAGCACTTGTTTGGGGTTTTGTCTTTGTACTTTTGATCATCTATATTGAGGAAGTTTAGCTGGGTTTTCTTCCCCTAGAGGGTTTCCTAGGATAAAATTGTGTCTCTTGTGTTTATGTTGTGCTTGTTATTCTTTTAGTGATACTATATATGATATTGTTGTGAAATTGAATAGAATACTGATGTTATCTTTCTTAGCATATTGAATATTTACAGAGAGGCCATCTCTTACCAACTTACGCTGAAATCAATGCAACATAGATTGATGATTCATATATGTTTACTGAAATCAATGCAATAATTATTGATGGGTGGAGTGAGAGGGATGAATGACTGTAGAGGAGAGACCATCTCTTGCAGAGTTACACTGAAATCAATGCAACTGAGATTGATGGCAGATACATTTGTTAAAATCAATGTAGCAAGTATTGGTGGGTGCAGTATCAAGGCCATAAGATTGTTGAGAAGAGGCAATCTCTTATAGAGTTACATATAAATCAATGCAACATAGATTGATGACTGAGATAAGTTTATATAAATCAACACAGTGAGTATTGGTGCACAGAGTAAGAAGGTCTAATCTCATAACCCAGAAACAAAAAATGTTTTTGTGTCAAATGTGTACACAAATCTTCCAATTTCTTTAATTTCATGTATTCAAAGCTTTTTGGTATAGTAAAAGTAAAGTTCTGCTATCCTATAAAAATGTATAGCAGTCTTGATGTTTGCATAGGAATATATAGTCATAAATGTTTGCAAAGGTCTTTCTTTTAAGAACATAACTGTGTAAAAAAATTGGCATTATTTGTTCCATATTTTTGTGTGTCTATTCTGGTCATATATTTAGTGTTTTTAAGGATTTTCCAAGGCTTGTGAAATATTAAAGAAATTTTAAATTAATTAAAAAACAATATCAACAAAAATATACTTTTGTCATTGTTTTAAAAAGATTCAAATACAAAAACTAATATAACATGAAAACTTGATATAAAACACTCCAAACTAAGATATTTGATTTTAATATAGGAATCCATATTCACTTAATCAAGAGCTTGTTAAAAGCAATTTCAAATTATAAATAAGTTTACTCTATATGAAAAGCATTTTTTAAGAAATTAAAATAATTTATATGGTTTTCATTAAGAAGTAATTTAAAATTGTATTTTCAAACTATTGATTATGGCAAATCTACCAAGCATAGATCCATACTTTTAATTCAATATTTTTTTTATTAATATATTAAAATCAATTTTAAATTATAAATAAGGTTACTCTATGTGAGAAGCATTATTCATAAATTAAAGTCATGTATACTGTGTTTTAGTAAGAAGTAACATAATTTATTTTTTTGTAGTAAATAATATGCATTCATAATCTAACAAATTATGAATACAAATTATGAATGCATGCCCTTATATGTGCCTCTAAGTGCCATTGACAAAGAGCATTGAGTTAATAAGGGTCAAATTTAGAAGAAGCCTGTGTTACATAGAAATCTTCCACCCTGTGAGCATCAGCATTCTTTGGCCTGTAGGATCCATTTCAGTGACTCATATCCATTTTCATCCTTCAGTGATACCAGTTTATCCTATTTTTGTTCCTACCCGCATGTTGCATCACTATAGCATGCGTACCCGTGATTTTCATCCCTATAGCCCGCGGGTATCAAGTAAAATGGTAAAAACCACTATTTTATTACTTTTTACTCCCAAAAAGCGGTCATTGGGTGACCTTTGGCTCTCCATCTGCCCAAGTAACATCTCGATGAGTCCTTTCACCTACCTTTGAGAGGACTATATATTGAGCACATATGGCTTATGGACGGGAGGAAGAAGAGAAGAGTAAAGGCACTCTAGTGGATTTTTTCCCTATCTTGAGTCTGCACTTATTGATCCTTGTAGTTGTGAACCATTTATGTTCACCTTCCAAACTCCTTTCTAGTTTGAGTTTGCCATTCATGGAGAATTGAAGTGGTGGAGGCACAAGTGGATTGATCTAGATCTTGGTTCAGATTGGTTGTCGGCAAGAGGTCGTATCACTTTGTACTTCTTCTTGTTCATTAATAGAAATACTCATATTCTCGTCCATTAATGGTGTGAATGTCATTTATTATACATTGGGTTGAATTTGCTTATGATATTATGGACCATTGTTATTGATAATGTTAATGTCGTTTATATATCACATGTACTTGTTAGATATTGGTTGTCAATACTAATTTGCAGATTACAAGTGCTTGGATGTGTGCGGATTGAAAGCTCCAACGGGGATCTACATCAAACGTTGGATCGAGGTTGGTTACATTTCTCCATTGTTTTAACATTGTCATTTATAATAGCATTGTTGTGAGGATTGAGTAGATTTCTGGTAGTCATCTATCTGTTGTGGTATTCCCAAGCCATAGTGAGTTTTCTCCAATACAGAAATGGCGACTCCACTAGGGAAAACATCCATGTTTGGGAAAATGTTTGAGCATTAGTCCATAATTAGAGTTGTTGTTTATCGAAGCTCTGTGTCACTGATTGGCTATTAAGATACAATGTAGAAAACCTGCTTTTTCTGAGCCCCTGGACTCTTTATTTGACCATTTTCTTTTCCTCACCCACAGGCTAGCTTAGTTCTTCCCGCGTATACCTGCCTCTATTTACACTACTGGTCGCGGGTACCCACAGGTATTCCTTCGATAGTAGCGTGTAACTCCGGATTTTTTTGGTTTATGGCTATTGGTTGTTGCTAGGTGAGTTTTGTTGGTCCCTTAGTCTTTGTTGGCCTCTTTCTTGAGTGTTTCATGCCTTGGTTGTGACCAGATCTCTTCGTTTCTCTTGGTTGAGCCTTCTTGGTTTTTTACCAATCTTTGTTTTTAACCTCTTGGTTTCTTCCTTTTGAGCTCTTTCTTTTGGCTGAATCTTGTTGTTTAGGATCTGCTAGGTTGTCTTAGTGATCTTCTCGGCACTTCAGTGACTGAATAGTAGGATTTTGCTTGCATTTTTTCATTCCATATATATTGAAAAAATACAAAAATATTCATTTGGTTTTTGCATTTTCCTTTCTGTTTATAAGAGAAAATACAAAAATATTTTATTTCCATGTACTGCATTTTGTATTGAGTGCTTGTTGCCTTCATTTTAGGTTCTGCTTGTGCATTGAAAAGATAAAAGTTTGCATATTTCTTTCGGAATTGTTGATTGACCTTGCATATTAGTGACATTGTTTTATTGGATAGATGAGTCTAGGATTGGACGATGGTGCATATTATTGAGTCTACACATCACTAGTTTCACGACCATATCCCTTGAGTAATCACAGCCACTAAAATTAACGCTTAAGCATAAAATTGATTAGACTTTTTTTATTTATAGGGTACACCAACTAGCATAGTTTTAGAGTCTTGGAATAGATCATTGTGAGTTAACAATCCAAGACTACTGAACGAAACATTAGGTGTCTGACCAGGGGGTGGATGAATCCATGGTATAGATCGGTGTTCTTAGGAAAGCTCTACTCAAACCAGAGTTAAGCACGAGGTCATGGGAGGTTGGTTGAGGAGATATCCCTCTGATACCGGCTGAACGTGGGATATATATCCAGGATTTGTTTGTATCTGGGGGTACTGGAGGTTCGTCCTCTTGTGCTTTGGGCTTAGCTACCCTGCCCATACAACGGATCCCACCTGCGACTGTCCCCCTGAGCATTGGTTATATTGCGGTAAACATAGTTTCCTTACCTAGGTACTGCACAGGGTACTTGCAGTGGTTATGTTGTTTGTGTCCTGAGTCAGATAGGGATTGGACAACACAGTTGTGTTCATGCAGTGGACTTGACCCTGTCGACACAGTGAAGCCTGGGTGTCTCTATAACTGATTCTGTTACCTCCAGCTATAGTTTTGGAGTCTCAAGCCTCTCCTAGGAGAGACATACCGGCTCTAGTGTCAGGAACTCATTTAGCCACTCTGTCTATCTCCTCTTGGTTGTAGATTCTCTAGGTGTGTGCTTTTGATTTACTGTTTTTTTATCGATAGTTGGCCTTTAGGAGACGCTATGTCTCTCTCCAAAGAGAATGTGGCGTGGAGCCCTACTCTCCGCTAGTCCCATCATTTGGCTGGTTTAAAGCCAGCTTTGGTTACACAACGTATTACTAAAGGACGTCGAAGGGCTCCCTCTGAGTCTTCAGATTCTTACACGACTTACGTTGAAGATTACATGGCTACACATCCCGATATCGGGGAAGACCTTTCTAATCCTTCGGGTAGAGTTGAGCATACTTCCGAACCCCAGACTCCTCGTGAGGATTGGGGAGGTGATCCACTTGTGACCCAACCTGGTTCTATTTGGCCTAATCCACTTGCTAAGGATCCGTTTGATCCTTCGAATCTGGACAATTATCTTTACGGGATTCCCGACTTACCCGAGGATGAAGAACAGGACGAGCCTTTCATTCCTTCATTTCCATGCGATTCTAGATATAGGAGGCCTGAGACTCGTGATGATTCCGGCCCTATGGTCAACCCCACTACACTCTCTTTTGGTATGCCTAGTCACAATACTGTCGAACCTTCCACTATGGTTGGTACTCATGCTGGCACTAGTCAAAGTGTTAGCCATACTATACCCACTGGGGGCACTACCCTAGCTGGGGGCACTACGTTATCCACCCACTCACATAGTATGGGGACTATTCAGATTCCTAACCAAGCTAATGTTGGAGCGCAACCACCTCCTAAGAATACCCAACCTAGTCAGAATGCTGTCCGAAACACGACTCGCCATCCACCGCCTAATACACATGTTGCTACTCATCAACCTAGAACCACTTTCACACAGGATACCGTTCCTCCCAACCACGGGGGTGGACACATACCACATACTTTTGCGTCCACTGCCGCTGCTAGTAATAGTAATGTAGGGGGTGGGAATATTTCCTATCCACATGGACATCACACCACCAACCCTGCTACTAGTCACGCCCATATTGGACCTGGGCATACTTCTCATGCTTATGGCCATCACATGACTGCTCATGCTAATCCTAATATTGGGGGTGGGAACATACCATACCATTACAGTCAATACAACACGGTTCCCACTATGAATAGTACATACATGCCCCATACCCATGGTGGCAACCCTTACTACAACACAGTTGGTGCTGGCCACCAGTATCACCCACCACCCCAATATGGTGCTCAAAATGCACATATACCTGCTTACCCTCAAATGGGTCAGGTAGGGGGAGGTTATCCATCTTATGGCCATGGGCAAGCTTATGGGCCGTCAGGTCCTCAGTATCAGCAATTTAACCCTCATGGTCAAGCTTTTGGTCCATCGTATAACACAGTTCCATTCAATCAACCTTTTATGGGAGCTTATAATCAAGCTTTCCAACCTCAGCTCCCGTTCCTTGCACGCTTGAATCTCCTGGATCTTTCGAAGCTCACGAATGATCCGGTGTGTCATGACCCTACTTGGCCCCCGGTCCCTACCAAGCTCCCTTCGGACATTCCAAAGTTTGAGGGGAAAGGTGGTGAGGACCTAGGAGATCATGTCACGACATTTCACCTTTGGTGCTCCTCCAACTCTTTGAACCATGATTCCATCCGATTACGACTATTTCAATGCACCCTCACGGGGGCAGCCGCGAAGTGGTATGTGGAGTTGCCCGGAAACACCTATAGGGGATTCAACGAGATTGATTTGGTTTTCTTAGACCATTTCCAGTTGCCAGTTCGTTATGATACTGGTACTGAGTTGTTGTCCACCTTCCGTAAGAATAAGGCCACACATATTTCTGACCATGTTCAAGAGTGGCGTCAGTAGAAGAGATTAGTGAAAGCCAACATTCCTCTGGAGTTCCTGTTGGAATGGTTCCTCAAGTCTTTACTTCCATACATTGCTAAGGATGTTTCGATGTCCAGCATTGTGACAGAGGAACAAGCTATCTTGAAAGTCCAGCAGTTAGATCTACTTTATTCTCAGTCTGGCATTTTGTATGACATAATTCCTGACGCACTGAGAACAAGACATGAGCCCACGTCAGTTCCTGAACCACATGCCGATGGCATTGTGGGGTCCGCATGCAATCGCCCTATAGACTTGGTAGCTAATCAAATGCAAAATTTGTCGCTAAACCAGTCTGCACCCAAACAGGTTCACACCTTGTCCACTTCCACTCCGTCGTCTGATGTACACAATGTGCAATCAACGAAACCATCGGGTAACCAGCAACCTGGTGGTAAGAAAAAGGGGAGAAATAATCGTAGGGGTGGAAACAATGGAAGTAACAATAATAGCAATCGTAATACTCCTCGTAAAGAGAATGCCAACCCTCCTCGGGAAGGCGGTAATGCTGGCGAGGATCGTAAACCTAGGCGTAAGGTGAAATTCCCTTGTAAGCTTTGTGGGGAGGATCATCTTACTCACTTATGTCCTCGTATTGAAGAAGCATCGAAGCATTTGGCACAGAGCCCAGCTGTGTTGAAGGATCCCCTACCTCATCACCAAAACATGGCTTCGCATGCTCCCACCACTGGTTATGGTACTAATGAAACGACAACGTCTTCTTCCAATACTAGTGGTTATGGATGCGTGAATATGGTTCAGTCAAAGGTTTGTGTTGCTACTCATCAATGTGATTATGGTGCACCACAACCGAATTTGGGGAATGAGCCTCCCCCTCCTCTTGTTAATTCCTTGCATATCGAGAAGCCTTCTATTATGTTGCAGATACCGAAAGGTGTTCTCAAGCGCTCCAAGCATAATCCTGATGCTCGAGCCGCCCAGAACTACTCCATCGTAGAATATTTGGGCCAAACTCCATGTGCCATGTCAGCTCTTGAAGTTTTGCAAGCTTGTCCTTCTCAGAAGCATGCCCTTTTGAGTGCGTTAGGAGTTCAGGATGGGGGAAGTCCTAGTGTTATCAAGTTCAATACTACTGATGTCCAGCCTCGCTTGCCTTACCACGTGGCTTTTCAAATCCAGGTGGTTTGCCTTAAAACCTTTGTCAAACGTACTATGGTTGATGAAGGTGCCTCTGCGTCAGTAATGTCGCTAACTTGTTGGAAAGCTCTTGGCTCTCCTCCCTTACTCGCGTCTAGAAATACACTCACTGCATTCAACAGTAGATCTTTTACGCCGCACGAAATTATCCCTTCCCTTGTTGTCTCCTTGGGAGGTAAGTCTGTGCCTATTGAAGTCGAAATGGTTGATGCGCCCATCGACTACAACCTTTTACTGGGTTGGAACTAAATGTACGCTATGAAGGCTGTCACGTCTATGGTATTTCGAGTTATTTGCTTTCCCCATGAAGGCAAGATTGTGACGATCTATCAGTTGGATTATGTTAGCACTCCTTCCACAGCATCTACGGGATTAGTAGTCCCCCAAGTTTCTGATTCTCAGTCAAAAACTGGGAACATAGGTGTTGGAATGTACCCCTCATTGATGGGAACTTTTAACCATTCTGCACCTGTGAATTTTATTGGAACCATTTTCGACAGTGTGCCTCCTCCTTCGAACAGTATGCCATTTCGGACGTCCTATTGTGATGATCCATGGATTTTTCCATCCACGGATTCTATGTCTGGAAACATTGAGCACGTCGGGATGTCTATGCCTTTATCTGTAGCGGAGCTCACTTATGATCATATCCAACAAACCACTATAGATCCGGATCTCTCTTCTCCCCAGATAGTTGAAGAAGATCCCGTTACACTGCCAGTTTGGGCAGCCAACTCATCTTGCTCTCACGATTGCCTCGACGATACTTTGCCATCGGATGAAGCTATCCTCGAAGCCATGTGTGGTAGTGAGAGGACTTGGGAAGATATGCATCATCGATCTTATTTCCTTCCCAACCTTGAGCTCATTGAGCAGGAGGAGTTTGGGATGACTCTAGCTGAGATGGTTGGTCACCCTGTGGCTTTTTTGCAGTCGCGTGATGTTTTCTTGGAGGGGAATATGGCCAATATTTACCCAACCACTTCGATCAACATCTCTCTCACTCCCAGAAAGATTGAAAATGTTTAATTCAGTGTCGATTGCACTCTTGAGGAGATTGCTATTTACACTGATGTGTTTACCGAACTCCGGGAATCTTTTGCATGGTCATATGAGGAGATGCCAGGAATAGACCCTCGCATTGTTGAACACGAGATTAAAACGTATCCTGTTGCTAAATCGGTTCAACAACTCTTACGTGCTGTGAACCCTAGGAAGGCAGCTGCTATTAAGGCTGAGGTGGAGAAATTGCTCAAAGTTGGTTTCATCTACCCCGTTCCTCTTACCGAATGGGTGTCAAACCCCGTTCCTGTGGATAAGAAGCAGGGAACGAACCGTGTATGCACTGATTTCAGAGATTTGAACCGTGCATGTCCGAAAGAAAACTTCCCCATGCCATTCATTGATCAAATATTGGATGCTTTTATGGGAAGTGAGATTTTTTCATTCATGGATGGATTCTCAGGTTATAATCAGATTCAAATCAAACCCACGGACCAACATAAAACGACATTTATTTTTCCATGGGGAACTTTTGTGTACCGAAAAATGCTCTTCGGCCTCAAGAACATCGGAGCTACTTTTCAGCGAGCCATGACCTATGCCTTTCACGATCTTAAGAAGATTATGGAAGTTTTCTTGGATGATCTTGCTGGCCATTCTCGCAAGAGAGTGGACCACCCCAAGCACCTCCATATGATTCTCGAACGATGTATCCACTACAAAATTCGATTGAATCCGAACAAATGCATCTTCGCTATTAGGACTAATCTCCTTCTAGGATTCATAGTTTCGAAAGAGGGTATTAGAGTTGATCCTCTTAAAGTTGAGGCAATACTTCAGTTGCCTCCTCCGCGTAATCTGTTTCAACTTCAGAGCCTCCAAGGGAGAGCTACTTTTCTGCGTCGGTTTATAGTTAACTATGCCAATATTACTAAAGGTTTCACACACCTATTGAAGAAAGACACACCTTTTATCTGGGATGAGCAAGCCCAGCAGTCTTTCGATGCCATTAAGAAAGCTTTGGTATCGGCCCCTGTGATTAGTCTGCCGGACATTACACGCGATTTCATTCTTTATGTGGCCGTGTCTCAAGAGACTATTGGACTAGTCGCCTTCTAGGATTCATAGTTTCGAAAGAGGGTATTAGAGTTGATCCTCTTAAAGTTGAGGCAATACTTTAGTTGCCTCCTCCGCGTAATCTGTTTCAACTTCAGAGCCTCCAAGGGAGAGCTACTTTTCTGCGTCAGTTTATAGTTAACTATGCCAGTATTACTAAAGGTTTCACACGCCTATTGAAGAAAGACACACCTTTTATCTGGGATGAGCGAGCCCAGCAGTCTTTCGATGCCATTAAGAAAGCTTTGGTATCGGCCCCTGTGATTAGTCTGCCAGACATTACACGCGATTTCATTCTTTATGTGGCTACGTCTCAAGAGACTATTGGCATGGTCTTGGTTTAGGTAGATGATGTGCTTGTCGAGCATGTTATCTATTATCTTAGTCGAAACTTAGTAGATGCTAAACTAAGATACACCCACGTAGAAAAGCTGGCACTTGTGACTGTTCACGCAGTCCAACGGTTACGGCATTACATTTTGCTTCGAACAACCACTGTTGTAGCTCATATCAATCCGTTTCAGTTCGTGCTATCACGACGCCATATCGGGGGTAAGTATAATAAATGGATTTTGATCCTTCAGGAATTTGATCTCGAGTTTGCTTTTGCAAAATCACTGAAATCATTGGTGTTCGTTGAGCTTATGTTGGACCTTCCATGGCTTGATGAGGATGCCATTCATGAAGATACCTTTGTGGATGAACATTTATTTCTTATCTCGACCGAGGACCCTTGGTATGGGGATGTCATTCGATATATCCAAACTTTGAAGTTTCCTCCGCATTATTCACGAGACGAGCGACGACGTGTGAGACATCATGCTAAAGATTATACTATCGTCGGTGACACTTTGTATCACCGAGGAAAGGATTCCATTCTCCGTCATTTCTTGCCTCACGAAGAAGTGGAACGGGTACTTAATGATTGTCGTGTGGGGGCGTGTGGCGGTCACTTATCTGGGCTTGCTACATCCCAGCGTATTATGCGAGCGGGTTATTTTTGGCCTATTATATTTAAAGATTGTATTAACGTTGTGAAGAGATGTCACCCTTACTAGGTGTTTTCTTGGAACATACACTCGCATTCAGCGCCCCTCCATCCGGTCGTCATTGTCAGTCCCTTCACTAAGTGGGGGGTAGATTTCATGGATTGCAAACCAGCTTCGGCTGGGGGGCATCATCATATTATTGTGGCCGTGGATTATTTTTCCAAATGGGTTGAGGCCATGCCTACCATTAAAGTCGATGGTGCTACTGCAGCCCATTTCATGTTCAACCAGATTATCACTCGATTCGGTATCCCGAAAGAGATTGTCACTGACCATGGCAGTCACTTTCAAAATAAGATGATGGCGGATTTGTCTCTCAATCTTGGGTTTCGTCAGGAACACTTGTCTTCCTACTATCCTCAAGCGAATGGTCAGGTTGAAGCAGTAAATAAGTCTTTGAAGACCATTCTCCAATGTACCATCCAACAAAGCAAGACCAATTGGCATATCATGTTATATCCTGCTTTGTGGGCATATCGAACCACAATTAAGACTTCCACCGGGTTCTCACCATTCCAGTTAGTTCATGGTGTGGAGTCACTTTTACCGATTGAATGCGAGATTCCTTCGCTCAAGCTATCCATAGAGCTCCTCCCTAATACGACGGAGATTGAGCAACGTTTAGTACACCTCGAGCAACTTGATGAACACCGTCGAGATGCCGTTGTGGCCATTGATGTTAAAAAGCGTCATGTCAAGGTTCAATATGATAGGTCTGTCTGTCCCCGGCAATATGCTAAAGGTGACTTGGTACTCTTGTATGACCAAGCTAAAGAACCCCTGGGGGCAGGCAAGTTCAATCCCATGTGGCACGGTCCTTACATTGTGAGGTGTGTCCTTGAAAAAGGAGCTTATGAGTTAGAAGATTACAAGGGAGTTGTCTTGAAGGATCCTAGAAATGGGCTCTACCTCAAGCAGTATTACGCTTGAACCTCTTGTTCAGGCTGATACTTTTGTACACTATTGTATAGTTCTTTTGTACATAGCTTAGGTTGCATTTTTGGTTGTCGGGTCTGCTGATTAGCCTCTGTTTGATTGACAGATGTCAGCGGGATGTCCTACGTTCTTAGGTTTCGCGGATGGTGCTAGCCGACATACGCAGCAACTTGCTTCTGTTGCCTGGGTTATCTTTTCACCTGACCATCTAGTTGTGTCCTCAGGAGGTGCTAGTCTTGGTCCTACATCTAACAATGTGGCTGAGTATAGTGTCGTTGTTGAGCTACTTCGGGATGCCATTTCACATGACATCCAGTATTTAGAAGTCCGCCTGGATTCACAACTAGTTGTGTCTCAACTGAATGGGCAGTACCGTGTATGAGACCCTACATTACTACGGATATTCCTTAAGGTACGACTCTTGGAGAGACATTTTGTTTCCATTACATATATTCACATTTCGAGAAGTCATAATTATATATCTGATGCATACGCTAACTATGTATTAGATTGGCATTTGTCACATTCATCATGAAGCACATAAATACAAAGACATTCATACATTTGTACCATACACACATATAGTAGAACTGAGAACCAAAGTTGTATATATATATATAGATATAGATATATATATATATAGATAGATAGATAGATAGATAGATAGATAGATGTCCAAAAATGGCAGTGTCATACAAGACTGGAGCCCGTAGCCCTCAAAAATATACATATCGATACAAAAATGATGAGACCCTGGGATATCTACTCCCTCCGAGGAGGTCTAGCTGTCGACTCAACGGTATGAGTCTCATAGTAGTACTATACTGCGTTGGCCATCCACTGCAGTAGCTGCACCCACTCACCAAGAACACCCACTACCTGGCACTGCATAGCCTCAGGTAGTCGGGCTACCTCTATCAGTGGTACTCGGGAAACCATCCGTGATATGTTGCGTTGCAATGTCTGTAGTGTGCACCCTGCTGCAGCGTCTGCTGCCAACTCATCTCTACCCCGACGACCATGTTTTGGGAAGCCATCGGGTCTCACTGGGCCTTTGTCTGCGAGCAAATAGTCACCCATTAGCACATGACATTACCACCAAAAATATTTTTTGCATTTCAACTATAATAAAAAATCCATAAAAATTTAAAAAACACAAAACCAAAAGAGTACTCACCGATGTCTCCGAAAGCTGCACCTGGTGGGAGCGGCATGTCACGATCCTGTCTGAAGTCTATCACCAGATAGGGGTAGTCCTCATAGCAATCACCTGCCGATTCCACCAATGAAAGAACTCCTCAGTATATGGTGACGCCAGACGGCCACCACCCTGTCGTGTTAGTATCTCAGTCCACCGGGTCAGGGCTAGATCTCGGAGACTGTGAGGAGGGACATCCACCCTCAGGCTAAGTCCCGGAACCCTCTCAAAGAAGAAACTGCAAAGGATGCTACCATACCCAAATTTTTTGGCCTTCCCCTCTTTGCATTCCGTCAGTTATGTCTTCATAGACACCAACAGAGTAGTACACCAGTAGAATATAGTAGGCTGCAAGCATTGTGATGCATAGAACATCACCAGTCTGGATGCCTGATGTAGTGCTTTGGATCCCGTGATCCGCACCATAGTTGCCACTATGATATTTGTGCTCAAGTCCACTATGATATTGACTGGCACTTGACTTCCCACTGGTCGTGTGTTGGCATGACAATACCACACTATGTAATCTTGCACAGTGATCCCACCACCCACGGTCTGTGACCGAATACTAGCCACTTCCCCTCTACGGGACAAACCTGTAATGAAATAGATATCCTCTACATCTAGTGTCAGTGTTTTCCCATTGAGGATGAAGTGTTGGGAATCCACATCCCAGTAGTTGATCAAATGTCGGAGTAGTAGTTTTTGGGCCCTTAAGCCCCCGAGACTCCAGTATTTATATAAGCCACATGCTTGCAATGCTTGTTGTGCTTGCAAATCATTACGCACGGCCTCATCTACCTGGTCATGCTCTCTCTCCCTCCACTCTAGAACCATCCTGGAGTGCAAAGCAAGAAATTTTTAGTCAGTTTCATGCTTAAAAACTTCTTCGCGGCCGTACCCGCGGGCTATATTGTAGACAGGTGTGGGTAGACGCAGGCAGTCTGTTTTTTGACTGCGCGTTTGATTCCCTACTTGCGACTCGCATACTTACAGCTCGCGGGTAGCGCCGAAGCCATTTAGGGCTTGGCCAAACAAAATATCCCACCAACCAAAATTAAAATAAAAGCACTTAAATGAAAGGTATGGCAGTGACCACTAACCTACTCCGGACGGTTCACTGAACAGTTGCTCGTAGCTCCCACGATCGGCGCTTGAAGTTTCAGGTGCAAACTTACCACTCAACTCCAAAATGGTGAATAGTGCAAATGAATTGAAAATTATTAAATTTTATTACTATTTATAATTTTTTGGACCCACTTTTCTATAGTTTTGTCCATTTTGGGCTGTTATGAACTAATATTATGTCATGGAGTAATGTTTTTTCAACAGATTTCCTCGACGAGAGTTGTTCTGATCCATTTCACACCTACGGCAGGTACGTTTCACATCTGGCATATAGGTTAGATGCCATTTCCACATGCATTATGCATTTGATCTTTGACCACTTTTCATAAACCCTAGGTGCGACCCCGCTTCGTGACTGACACGGAACCTTCATACTGTTATAGAAGTGTTCTCATGTGGTGGTAGGGCTTTCCCGAACATGGGTACCCTAGTTAGAACCCCATTATGCTTTTGGTGCCCATGTCGTTGTCTGTCCTTAGGATTGGGAGTCCTTTGTAGTCACGCCATGACGTTGCAATGAAGACTCATACTCTACTTTGTCTTATGCTGGCCATCTCCCTTAAGGACACCCTTGACTTATATCATGTTGTGATTGCATTGCATCATCCTGCTTGCCGCTTGAGCCTTGTGCCAGCTCCCGCTTACTCAATTGTTAGCCTGGTGCCTGAGGACTTTCCCTGTCGAGCCCTGCAGAGATTATATATTTTCCCTTCACAATTTGATGACCCTTTGACCCTGAGGGAACACACCCCCGAGTGTCCACATCTGGCACGCACTTCCTTGCATTGAGCATAGGTATGTTCCACTGCTTGGGACTAGTCTGCTAGCTATTTGACACTCGTTCCCTCACTTGTTGTACTATAAGCAATTTTATTCTTTTTCAAGCTTTTCCCAAATATGAAAAAGACAAAAAAATCAAATATTCCAAAAAGCCGGACGGGATTATGGTCACTATTTCTTGTTGGAATTTGTTGTGTCGCCTTTGAACAAAGCATTCACTCCACTCCGTACATTATGATTCGGGACTATAGTTGGGCCTTAGGAGCTGTGCTTGTTTCTTAGTTTTCTCCATCGATTGGTTAAGCTTCCAGTCATTACGGAGCCCTTTGTAATGCCTCCTGCATTGCACAGTTTATGTCAAGTCTATGCTACCTGAGTCTATCCATCTGCTCATGCTCTTGTTCAAAGGAAGTCCTGAAACCAGTGTCGGCCACTCCTCATATATCTTGACTATTGCATGTCGGCCATCCTTATTGAGTCAAACCGTTTCACCTGAGATCTTCCAAATCTTTCAACATTGCTGGTACCTCGTGCTGGTTGATGGGGGATGCCTTAATGCCCTCCTTCCAACGAGTCTCATTCCGTCGACTTCAACTCATTTATTCCGGGACTTGAGGCTTAGAGTTCGGTTGAGTACCTTGAGGCTTGCAGTCATTAGTGGCAGGTTCTCTCGCCATCGACAGTTTTGGGAATACATCAATGTCCCCTGATAGATGGATTCATCCTAGTGTTTGACTTCAACCCATTTATTCACACTCTGATGACTGTGCTCTGTGCCTTGATGCCCATTTTCATTATCGGTGAGTCATCTTGCGTCTATTAACAATATACATCAATGACCAGTAATCAGACGATGTCTCATCAGTTTCGACCCCATCTCCTTTATTCACTTGATGGCACTTGCACCGTCGAAGACTTGTGTAGAAGACCCCAGGCGATTGTGGCATTCAGTATGCTACATATGACTTTGACTTTACATCTGAGATATCACCTCTCATATTTCAGCAGTTTGTACCTCCAATTTGCACCAGTTGTCTTCTTTTCAGCAGAAGACCATCTCTTACTATAGAGGGATCATGGCTATGATCACTTATGACATGTATCTACTTATGTACTGCCTATCCATGGCCATTGTATCAGATTGTTGTACTATACCAACATGTATTCAGAGATACTATTGTATTATGACGAGTGAACCGTTCTTTCCACTTGTGTCTCCATCACTCCACTTCTGAGTTTTATAATGTATTTTGGCCATCGTAGCACATTTCAGTCTATAACCTCACACATTAGGGGGCATCTGTTACACAGAAATCTTCCACCCTGTGAGCATCAGCATTCTTTGGCCTGTAGGATCCATTTCAGTGACTTAGATCCATTTTCATTCTTCAGTGATACCAGTTTATCCTATTTTTGTTCCTACCCACATGTTGCATCACTATAGCATGCGTACCCGCAAGTTGCATCCTTATAGCCCACGGGTATCAAGTAAAATGGTAAAAACCACTATTTTATTACTTTTTCCTCCCAAAAAGCGGTCATTGGGTGACCTTTGGCTCTCCATCTGCCCAAGTAACGTCTCGATGAGTCCTTTCACCTACCTTTGAGAGGACTATATATTGAGCACATATGGCTTATGGACAGGAGGAAGAAGAGAAGAGTAAAGGCACTCTAGTGGATTTTTGCCCTATCTTGAGTCTGCACTTATTGATCCTTGTAGTTGTGAACCATTTATGTTCACCTTCCAAACTCCTTTCTAGTTTGAGTTTTCCATTCATGGAGGATTGAAGTGGTGGAGGCACAAGTGGATTGATCTAGATCTTGGTTCAGATTGGTTGTCGGCAAGAGGTCGTATCACTTTGTACTTCTTCTTGTTCATTAATAGAAATACTCAAATTCTCGTCCATTAATGGTGTGAATGTCATTTATTATACATTGGGTTGCATTTGCTTATGATATTATGGACCATTGTTATTGATAATGTTAATGTCGTTTATATATCACATGTACTTGTTAGATATTGGTTGTCAAGACTAATTTGCAGATTACAAGTGCTTGGATGTGCACGGATTGAAAGCTCCAACAGGGATCTACATCAAACGTTGGATCGAGGTTGATTACGTTTCTCCATTGTTTTAACATTGTCATTTATAATAGTATTGTTGTGAGGGTTGAGTAGATTTCTGGTAGTCATATGTCTGTTGTGGTATTCCCAAGCCATAGTGAGTTTTCTCCAATACAGCCTGAATTTTTTTTCTATTTTTTTAATCATTTTATTTCATTTCCACCAAATTATACATTTTAATATTTTTTATTTCAAAACCCTTTCAAGAATGGAAGAATGTATTGTAAACAAATTTAATGAGGATTCGTCTAATTGTAAACTATTGTTTGGTAAAATAGAAACAGTGAAAATGTAAAAAATTAAGAAGATTTGATGATTCGCCAAGGCTTGTGAATTATTGTAATGCCTTTAAGATAGTAATCTAGTTCCTTTATGCAAATGTGGGTCACTTGGTTAAATTCAATTCAAAAGACGTTTTTTTGAAACACTTCTTTGATTACTTTTTTTTGTGTAAATAAAAAGTATATTACAAAAAAAGGAGGTTACAGTATATCAGTCACAATCATCAGACAGGCATTCCCGGCTCAAAAAAGGCCAAACAAGAACCCAATAGAAGGCAGAGGAACTTAATTGTCAACCTAGTACCGTCCCGGCTATGGTAAGCCAAACAGGACTAACCGTAAAACATACAGTTTGAGAGGAAATTTTTAGAACAACTAATCTTCAAATCTAAACATAGTATATCGAATAACCCAGAGCACAGGACGCCAACAGAGAACACAAAAAAACCTTAAAAACAGACAATTTAAACATCGACGACAAGTGGGTTGCCCCTACCAGCTTCCTTCGGGTTCATCTTCACTTCCGAGGAATGGGTCTGCATGTGGTTTTCCTTCGCACCGATCGCCTTTGGAACACTGGTAACCCTGCTGCCTCTACCCACCGAACCCCCCTCGCCCAGACTCTTGGTGACGAAGGTAATGCCCAATTGTTTAGCGATGGAGTCAATTTTCATGTGCATCACTCTGTTATCGGTGTTGTGGGACTTCCACACCCTTAGCGTCTCCTCGTCCCCCTTACAATTGTTATGCGCCTCCATTAAAACATGGGCCATCATGTTCTTTGTGACCCAGTAGGTCATCACGATTCTATCATACGCAGAGGCACGCCCGGAGGTGGTTCTGTGGTCTGTTACCCAGTCTTCCACATCCCGTCTAACTTCCTCCATGGAAAGGGCATGCACCGTCTCCCACAAGCCCTTCTCAACCGCTTCCATCTCGTTCCTGACAATCAGAGGAATGCGCTCCTTGAAGAAAGTCATCGACTCCCAAATCCTGGACTTGGTGGAAGCATGAGTCACCCGTCCAGCACCCAAATTGGAGGTATCCAAGAAAATAACCTCCACCGTCTGACTCAGACCATCAGTATGCTTATCACTAACAGGGCTAAAATTACGTTTCGGTGCCATGACCGGAAACCTTAACTACTCAGGAGGGTGATGCGCAGATGACCACTCGATCTCACACTCACAGTCACAATAGCCTAACTTTCTCAGAATACAGACGTCGAGATACTTGATATCACATTAAACAGAAGATCGATATCACATTATGGGGATGGTAGTGCAATTATGGGCTTTCGTCATACTTGATATCACATTAAATAGAAGATCGATCTTCCCACGCAGGGGCATGAACACAATGCTGATGGAGATGTAACATATCCAAGTCAGGTACCGGCTAACAGGCTTATGGGTCTGGTTTTTGTACCTGCACTTGATATCACCATAACTCGATAATAGAGTGGGTTAAATATTCATGATTCACCTGCTATCGGCACGAAGCGTACTCAGTACCATCCCATTATGGTAGCTGTCATCAGTATGGTTAGTGGGTTGCATTCGCTCCATCTGTCCACTCCTGACCATGTCAGTCTCAGCCAAGTGTTTGCAGTTAATAACCCAGGGAGCATGGCTGAAGTCTACCAACATGCCACTGATCACAGTCCTTACATCCTCCAGCGCGATGTTAGCAAATAGGTCGGCCACTTTGTTGGAATCGTGTTTGACGTGGCTAAAGGTGATTACCTTTTGAGTCGCTAGGAGCGTTCCCAAGTGGTCCAATCTAGCCAACAGGCGCCAACTCAACAAAACTTTCTCCGTGGATTGGCCACTTAGCATTCTCCTTTCCATGTGGATAGTAATTTGGGAATCTCCCTCCATCGTGACTGGGAACCAATCAAATCTGTGCGCCAACTCAACCCCCCGAATGAGCCCTTCCAGCTCGGCAACATTGTTCGAATCGGTGCCAATGGAGCCAAAAAAAACCAATAGAACTATCCCTATGGAATTCCTACATACCCCTCCAAACCCTGCAGGTCCAGGATTGTCGCGATATGCCCCATCAAAATTGATTTTAAATACGTGAGGATGGGGGGGTGACCACTGGTTCGGGATAATGGGTCGACAGATTCTCTCTTTTCTATGAAGCCCATTCAAATCACGACGGGTAAGACCCCATTCGGCCGCAATCTGAAGCTCCCCACTCGTAAGGACCTTATCCTTGTCGTCCCACTGATGGCTCCTAATGGAATCCTTCATGTTATTCTTTAACATTCTCCATACAACCTGCTCTTTGTTAGAAGTGTCCCTGAAGATTCGTCCATTCCTTTCCTTCTAAATGGACTATATCACCATATCAGGGAACATTGACCAGAGAGAACTAATGATCGGATTCAGGAAGGATTTAGTATCCCAATTCTTCATGGTTTGGTCGGGCTGACCTTTGATCCTATTACTGCGCCTGAAGATCGAGGCCCCGTTGTCCCAAAGGGTAGAGGCATAGGGGCAGGAGTCAAGGAGGTGTCCAGTTGTTTCTTCCGCATTGAGACAGAGGATGCAACGGGAGGGTCCCTTGATCCCTCATTTCCTCAAGTTTTCACTGGTGAGAATTCTATGCCAAGCTACGAGCCAACAAAAAATCGTGATTTTGGGCCATTTATTCATACCCCATATTTTTCCCCAGATGCTGTCAGCTTCTTCATTCGGCATGGTATGCAAGGCATAAGCTTCCTTGATATTGAAGATACCTTTCTAAGAGAAACCCCACCTTAGTTTGTCCGGGGAAAAACTAAGCCGAATGTACCTTTCTTTAAGGGTAGAGCAGAAAGAAAGACGAGTTTCATCCAGGAGAATCTCCCCCCAACCCATGAGTCAAGCCACCGACGGGTACCATCCTGCCCATGTTGATCCCAGTAATGATGGACTTTATTTTTTCCTTCAACCACACCCAAGTCCCTGATGGGTTGCCATCTGGGGTCCTCACTGAGCTTAGGAAATTGGTTCCATGAGTCATCCCAAAAGTCAGCAAGTATACCGTCGTGAATTTCCCAAAAGCAGTAGTTTTGAACAAGTTTTCGACCTGCGAAGGCCTTAGCCCAGATGTGAGATCCAATCTGTTCCTCATTGAATTTGATCAGGCTCTCTTGAGGTCTTCCCCTAGCATACTTGATCTGCCATAAGCAAGCCCAGGGTTCACATCTGTGATTGCACCATCTCCACCATATTTTAGACCCAAAAACCTCACTTAGTGTCTCGGGATCTCTCATCACCAAACCCCCATGAGTCTTGGGTTTACATAAGTGATCCCAACCCACCAAAGCAAACTTTGCTTTGGCTTCTCTGCCTCCCCAAAGGAAGTTCCGCTGAATGCCACGAATTTCTTGGAGAATGGATTTAGGGATGGAAAGCATAGAGAAAAGATAAACAGGCATTGCCTGGAGAACCGTTTTGACTAACACTAGTCTGCTGGGAAGGTTTAAGGGATGGAGAGTCCAGTTAGCTAGTTTGTGTCTCATTCTGTCCTGTAATTCTTGCCAAGAAATCCTTCGAATTGTGCCCTCTTCTAGCGGAGCTCCTAAATACTTAGAAGGAAGCATCCCTCAGGAAAAACCCAGGATCCTGATGATATCACGCTGTGTTATGCTTGGGTATTAAAGAAGAAAACTTGTGATTTGCCAGGATTGACCTCCAACCCCGAGGCTTTCGCAAACTAATCAAGACTCTTCTTGAAGACCCAAGCTTCTTGGACTAAAGGGTGCCCCATAAGCATAATATCATGCACGAATTGTTGGTGTGTCTCTTTCTCCATTCCCTCATGGAGTTTAAGCGCTCTGATCTTTCCTGCTTCCGCTTTGGACTGCAGCAGCCGGCCTAGCCCCTCTGCCATGAGGATGAACAGAAAGGGGGAGAGAGGATCTCCTTGACGAATACCTTGATATGCTTGCAAAAGCTTGGTAGGCGACCCATTGAGGAGAATGGAATATAAAGGGGATGACACAAGATTCATGATCCAAATGATCCAGTCTCTGCTAAACCCAAAGGCCTTCAAAATGGTCCTCATGTACTGCCAGATTAGTTTATCATAGGGTTTGGCAATATCTAATTTGACAAGCATACCAGGTTTTTTGGTGATCTTAAGAGAATGCATGGTTTCATGCACTAGAATAATGCCATCCACAATCTGCCTGCCTTCCACAAAACTGGACTGTTCAGGACTGATGAGGATCGGAAGGAGGGTTTTCAGCCTGTTGGCAATGACTTTGGAGATAATTTTGTAGATCACATTGCACAAAGCTATCAGTCTGAACTTACCCGGAGTATCTGCACCTTCTTCTTTCGGGATGAGAGATAAGAAAGTAGCGTTGAAATCTTTAAGGACCCCACGGCTACTACAAGATTCTTCGACAATCTGGTGAACCTCACATTTGATAAGATCCCAAAAGTGATGAAAAAATTCAATAGTGAAGCCATCAGATCCAGGGGCTTTTCCCAAAGCCATCTGGTTCATAGCTTCCTCGACCTCCAACATAGAAACCAGTTTACATAACTACTCATTGTGATCTCTGGTCACCAAATTGGGAATGAGTCTAGTGATTTTGGTGATATCATGAATGCGGTCGTGCTGATCCTCTTTGAGGACAGTTTCAAAATGGTGAACAAGCTCTTCTTCAATATCTCCTCTAGTTTGCACCTGAGCCCCATCGCTTTTCCGAATCTTTAGGATTTTGATCTTATGGCGATTTTGAATGACAAAGTTATGGAAAAATCTAGTATTCCTTTCGCCTTCTTGAAGCCATTGGTTCCGCGACTTTCATTTCCAGTATATCTCTTCCTGTCTCTCACGAGCCTCAAGATGCTCCAGAAGGCAATGTTCCTGATCGCGGAGATGATCATTCCAACCACTATCCATCCCAAGCCTATAAATGAGCTCAAGATCCTTATTCAGTTTCTTCTTGCCCTAAAAGATGTTACCAAAATGCTCCCTATTCCAAGTGTGGATCCTAGATTTTAAGGCCTTCAATTTTTGCTGAAATTGGTACATGCCAGATCCCTTCAGAGGAACCAACTCTTGCCACCACTGGCCTACCAGATTCTTGAAGTCTTTGTGGTCCAGCCAAAATTGTTCAAAACGATAGGGTTTGAAGAGAAAAGAGTTTGTGAAATCCCAATTAAGACTCACCAGCCAATGATCCGAGCCCGCTGAAGGAAGGACACTAGCATGAACTTCACCCATTCCACGTGCAATACCCTCGGTAGTCAGAAATCTGTCCAATCTGGAGGCGACCAAATGTTCCCCACCTCGTTTGTTGTTCCATGTGAACCAGCCATTTCCAGTTTCCACATCGACAAAAGGACTGAACGCAAGAAAGTCCCTGAATTTTTCTTGGAATCTATCTAGAATCCTACGACCTCCCTTTTTCTCATTAAGGGAAGAAATAAGATTGAAATCCCCTCCAACAATCCACGTCCCCTCCTCGGCCTTAGTGGACAAACTAGCCAAGAATAAAATGAAAGCATCCTTGTGGGGGGCGGCACTTGGCCCATAAACATTCACCAAAGAACCAGAGGTCCCAGAGTCATGCATCACAAAGTCGGCCGTCAGGGAGAAACGAGTGGCTCTCCAATTGGAGAGAGTGATCTGGTTCAGTCTCCAGATAACGACCAAGCCTCCCGACATACCAGTGGCATCAAGGGCCATAACTTCCAATCCCTTCTAGATTTTCTTAGTAACTTTTTCCATAGTCACAGACGAACATTTAGTCTCCTGAAGAAAAAGAACATCAGGTTTATCCTGTTTAATCTTGAGTACCAGCGTTTTAATTTTACAAGAATGGTTGCACCCCTTGATATTCCAGGTTGTGATCCTCATTGGGTAACTTGATTGACTTCAGAGAATGCTGCCCGGATGGTGGGATATTGTCCCAATTCGATGAGTTTAACTCCTATTTCAGCAATTCGCTACTTCTTCGATTACTTTGATAAATGTTTGGTTTATTTATTTTTTATACTTTGATAAATTAATTTGATTACTAAGCCGACAAGTTTTTATTTTAATTTTTATTTTTATTTGATTTTTATTATGTTTTGATTATTAAGCCAACGAGTATTTTTCTATATCCAAATTATTTGATTCTAATTTGAGCATATTATAAGCCGATTATAAGCACGGAAGGAGTTACACATCCCCTCTATTGGGCTGTAGAATGCACCTCTCGACGCAATAATCTGCAATTCGAATATGAGGTCATATATCAATAGGTGCTTTGATATGATCAAAATATCTGAAATGCTAGTTTGTACATGGACTATTGAGGCACATGGGTGACTTTGCTCGCATTGCTTGGTTGGCATGATACGTGAACAATTTAAACATAGCTTTCAAATTGTTTTTTTAATCAACCTCCACCACATTGATTGGGATTTGAATGCTTACAAAAATGAACCCATTTGCTATGATATTTTCTAATTGAATTGAATCGTTTGACTATTTATAGGTGTATGAATGAAATTATCCCTCATTGTTAGGGATTTGGATAACAAACCATCCCATGTGCCTTTTAATCATATTTTGCAAAGATCTGAGACCATCTCTTATGAATCAACTATGGGGATCCTCCCATATTAATTACTGAGAATGAGTTAGATAATAAAAAATACATTGGCAAGATGCCATAACAACTTTCGGCACTATTTTACGTGAGCCTTAGAGGTCATACCACGTTACCAAAGTTATATTATTTGGTTTGCTAGTGCAACCTAATCGATTTAAATATGCCCCGTGATTTATGGAGTTGAAGATTTAGAGATGGACAACCCTCACGGAAGTTGAACGATCCTAGTAACACGGATTTAAAAATTTGGAACAGTTTCAATAATACATCAAGAAAAGAAGCTGAAAACAGTTTCAAGACCTACACAACTATTTGCAAAAGAGTAAAAGGTTAGCTCCTCAATTGACAAGAACTGAAGTAGGTTATAACTGAAGTGCGTCGTCGGTTTCCCATGTTTCAAGAGATATAATTAATTCCAATTCGCACATCATGTAACATGTTAGCTGGTATGCATAGTACCTGCTTTTTATTAAAATTAATAAATAAATAGTTTTTTTAAATAAGTAAAAAATATTATATCCATATAAAGTGATTTATATCTATATCACTGTATATCAAATACATATAAATGTTTATATTTAAAAATCTTAAAAACTGTGAAATTACAAATTAAAATATATATATATATAAAAAGTAAGTAAATCTAAATAAGTTAAAAACATATTTATTTTTGAAAAAATAATATAAATTACAATATAAATAAATAGATGTGAATTGTAAAATTGGAGTCAAACAAGGATGCCCCCTCTCCCCTACCATTGTCAACATTTACATCGATATTAAGCTAGAAAGTTGCTTAGAAGAAGTAGTTCACTTAGCTAGAATAGTTGTCATCCTCCTCTATGCCGATGATATTGCTCTTTTGACAAGGAGCCCTTCTGACCTTGATAACCAATTAAGGATTCTCAATGACTTCTGCTCTAACATGGGCATGTTTGTTAACACCGAAAAAACTAAAGTTATGATTATCAAGTCAAAGAAAGATACTTATGCTAATTTTGTTTATGACAATAACAACTTGAAGTGTCTTACAAATATCGCGAAATTGATATCCATCACAAGCTCAATTGGAACTATAGCATTGGGAAAATGATTAACGGAAGGTGGAAAACTTATTTTGGCCTTGAAAACAATTGTAAATCAACAAATTTGGTGATGTGGGATTAAAAAACGTAATGTTTTGAAACTCTCGTCACTCCCATTATCTTGTACGATTGTGAAGATTGGGGTTGCAACATCTCTCGAGAATCCTAGAGAAAAATTAAGCAAATTTTTTTTTATCATGCATAACCTCAAAATTAAGAGCAATGTGCCCTATCATATTCTCCTTATAGAAGTGGATCTTCCCCCATCTAAAGCATCGCTATGTCTAGATACTTGATGTACAAAGATAAGATAAATAACATGGAAGACTAGAGACTCCCTAAAATTGTTTTAAATTCTAGTCAAGGCCATCTTCGGCTCAAGAGAGGATGGTATACGAATTCCATGACTTGGTTAAATCATTGGAGGATTGACGAAAATAACACATTGCAAGATATCAACAACCTAAAAAATACTATCACATCTAAGTTCAAAGTGAGAATGTGAGACGAGAAAGATTTATAGGGAAAAAGAAAGTGAAGATATTACAAGGAAGTCATTAATTTTAATATGAAATATCAAAAGTACCTATGTGTCTTAACCAATTCAAAGAAGAAGATGAATATAGTCAAGATAAGAACGAACTCCCATGGGATTCATAGTGAAATCGAGTGCTAGACAATTCCTAAAACACCATGGGAGGGAAGGATTTGCTAGCTATCTAAGTCTATGAGCATTGATGACAAATCTCACTTTCTTTTAGAGTGTCCTATGTACACCCACATTCAATCACAGTTTCCTAATATTTACTACAATTCTAATCTCCATGATCTTATAGTTTGTCAAAACTATGGGGACCTCTTCTTTCTTAGCTTTGTAATCATAGAAATCAAATTTTACATAAATCCCAATAATTCCTCTTTTTCCTTAGACCAAAAAGTTTCAATGAATGTTTATCATCATCATTATTATTTTGACATTAATATTTAATATTATTATGAACCATTTTTAAAATACTAAATTATTTTAAAATACAATTTCTCATTATAAAAAATTCAAATTTAAATTTGAAACTTAAATTACAAATAAAAATCAATAAAATCATTATTAAAAATATTAATACAACAACTTATCTTCTTAAATACAAATAATAACATAATTGAAAGTATTTTTAAAAAAAGAAAGACTCGAATCCTTTTTATATATATATATATATATATTCAGTAGACACGGCCGCTGAAATGTAAGACTAAATCCACACGGTGGGGGCCGTCTGTTATAGTAATGTGATATTATTTATATTCTTAATGAAATTGCATTGTAAGAGGGTGGCCTATTTGCATCAGTCTGGTCTGGCAACGTGGCCGGTTCTACACCTTCGTGTTTAAAGAATATTTCTCCTCGTTCTTAAAATAAATTTTATTGTGTATTATAGTAATGTAATATTATTTATATTATTAATGAAATTGCATTGTAAGAGGGTGGCCTATTTGCATCAGTCTGGTCTGGCAACGTTGGCCGGTTCTATATCTTCCTGTTTAAAGAATCTTTCTCTTAATTCTTAAAATATATTTTATTGTTTATTATTTCAACGTTTTCTACACCATTTCACCTTCAAGTGACATTTTTTTTTTTTTTCAACCGAACCTTCAAGTGACATGAATACGAGATACATTTAAATTATTAAAATAAAATTATATTGTGTATTATTTCAACGTTTTCCACATCATTTCATCTTCAAGTGACATTAATACGAGATAAATTTAATATTTTAGTCGACTTCACTTTCTCCCTCGCCTCCATCCAATTTTCTCGAAAGTATGTATTAAGAAAACATTATTTGCTTCATCAATGTCTACATTTTTTTCATATATTTTTGTAATACAAGGAATTGAACCTTACCCCACCCCCATACCGTATTTTCTACATAGCCTGGGTCCTTGAGCTACAATCTTTTTGCCCAAAGTCCACATATTCTTATTGTCTTGGAAACGTTCAATTAAAATAAAGTCAATGTCTATGTAATAACTATGAATCAATGTGGGAAAACATACAAGGAAGGGAGGAGTGAGGAGTACATAGTAAAATCTATTTTAAGAGGTCAATATGTTTTTTTATTATTGTTTTTTATTTTATTTTTTATAAAATATTTTGTATAAAAGAAGAGAAACATTTAGTAGATAAGTATACTCACCTGGTAATCAATTGACATTATTTCTTTGTTTTTGTGCCTGTTGATATATGGATCAAAATATATTGGGAGTTATATGCTTATATGGACTAGCCCTCACAACAAATGTGAGATAGCACAAATAGTTGTAGAAGCTATTCCAAGATGTCATAAGAAATGAGATATTTGACTCTTATTTCGTACATATGCACACATGCAACACTTATCAGGAGTACGAGAATAAGTTTGAGCAACCAAGCATACACCCCACAACTCCCATAACATTTCAATAAAACATTAAATAGACGTTCAATACTATATATATGCATAAATATAATTAATTCAAAATTTCAATTACTTGGGTGAGTGCAAGCTAATGATGGTCACTTTTGGCATCTTAGATGCAACATAAAACTAAAAAAATAGACATCCGTCGTCTTTTATGGCTATTTTGAGACACATGCACAATGAATCTTGGTTTCAGTAAAAAGGATGAAATATAGGAAATTGAATCACCTTTCTGAATATATAAGTTTTATTTATTGAAAATTTTCATAACTCGCTCAATTATGTTTTTTTAAACATTAACGTTTTTTTTGGCAAATTATAAGGTATATCTCTTTGTTGGTGCATCCTTTGAGTTCCTAAATGATGGAATCAAGATACGAAAACTTTTGAACATGTAGATAACAAATAGTACTAGCACATGTTATCACATTTAACAGTGTTATTTTTCCCCAAAAAATAGCACATTTAAATTTTTCTTTTAATTATCTAAGTGAAGAGACCTTGAAATCAATCTGCAAGTGTTGGTGCAACTTTTAAAGGTATTAATATAATGATGAATGATTGAATTTTTTATAGTGTGTAGAGGTAGGTGTCTAGTAGTACATAATATAATTTATTATGAAATGGTTTAGAAATGAAAAAATTATGGTCGAAACACCAACATGTGTTTTTTCTATTGAGTTATGTCATATGTAAAATAGAAAAAAAAAAAAAAATATATATATATATATATATATATATATACTGAATTATATATTTATAATCTAGAGAAATAGTTCTATCTATCTCTACAATTTCATAAAAAATTATTGTGTGTAGTATATACTGTAACCAGGGAAATTTTTAGGGGCAAAATTTCGTCAATTGGATATTTTTGGGGCATTTTTTCAAAAAATAAATTTGTTATTTGGTCATTTTTAATCTCTAATATAGTCATTTTTAATCATAATATTGGCCAAAATTTACAAGTTTCAATAGTAAATTGTATGTTTCATATTTAATATTCGCTTAACAATCTATATTTATGTTTTCTTCAATCCAAAATAATCACCTATAATACTATACTTAAGTATATTTTTATAATCCTGAAAAAAATACCATGTCTGTAACAAGTCATCAAACACATGCATATTGGGTAAAGAGAAAAACTATCAAATTAGATATGGTTTAATCTATTCCATAGCATAGGTTTGTTTAATGCAAACCCAAGTTCGAAGCAGACACATAAGATTAGAGGTAACATGCAAACATGGTATAGGTGTTAAAGAACAAGAGCACATTCCTTTTAAATTCAAATTTCCTGCTCCTACTTTCCCAAGGAATATAAGTCACGCACACGATTTAGAGCTATAATTTTATACATTGAAAGTGCGCGCGTGATATGGAATAATGAAAATTGAATAGAATTTCAATAAATCGTGTGCTTAATATGGAAATAATGAAAATTGAAATGAATTTCAATAAATAATGTCCATGATTTTACATACTAATAATGCATGTGTGATATGTAAATAAAGAAAAAATTACATAACATATGCCTTTATAATTTGAACATGCAAATCTTTTACTTTATTTTATATATTTAATAAACTTTAAATTCACAACAAGACAAACCATATAGTTGATAAGGGGCATCTTCTATGAAGATAACAATATATTAATCAATATAATTTGATGATTTGAAAAAACATGGGTTATTAGTCAAAAGCCACTATCCCAAGAATAAATATATTTTTTCTCGACAATTAGATATAGAAAGAGAGGGACATAGAGAATGAGGGAGAGGGAGGGAAGGGGGGTATAGGGAGAGGAATGGGGGAAGGGGGGATAGAGAGAAAGGGAAGGAGGGAGGGTGAGTGAGAGAGAGACAGGGAGAACAAGAGGTAGGGAGAGAGGTGTTAAATGTACAGCATCACGAGTCATTCTCCAAGCCAATCTTGTGCAACCAGGATTGGGCCTCATGTGTTGAGGTAGGGAGCCTGAGTTGGAATCAAGAACTTGGAGTAGATTCTTTAGTTGGATTCAAAAATTACTAAGCCTTCAGTTGTAAAATGTTAATCCTTATGTGTTAAGGTGAATTCTTTGATGTATCAAAGTGATGATGTTGTAAAGTATTGTTGGACACGGCTCAAGACTTGTGTGTCAAGTCAGATTCTCATGTGGGCCTCCAGTTACAGCAGGTACCCATGGGGTGGACCTCCAGTTATAGAGGTATATGCTTTGCATATTGAAGCATTAATGTTGTGTGATATATTACTAACCATGGTCACCGATTGCTATTAAGTCTCCTAATTTAGAGACTGGCCACCTCTAGAGTGAATTACTTTAGCATATGATCATTTGGTTCGATAGTAATATAATATGATCAGTACAACATCTGACAAATCTTCTGAGTATAATTTGATATGATAGATAATTAAAGTTAACACATGTGGATCATGCAGACAAGACAAGAGGCAAAGATAAGATGTGATAAGATATGAGAGAATTCGAATTGCACATAAAAGAGTTAATTAAGAGAGAATTCAAATAGTTAAACTTCAATGAAGACTTCAGTAAATCAAAGGAGAACTCTATTTGATCACTACAATGATGTTAACAAGAAAGAATCAGTTAAAGAGAGTTAACTAAGTGGTAACAAAGAAGATCTATTTAACTAAGTGTTATTGTATGACGACACTTATGTTAAACTAAAAGACGGTCCACTTATGTTAACAAGAAAGAATTAGATAAAGAGATTTAACTAAGTGATAACAAAGAAGATCTAGTTAAATGAGTGTTATTGCAAGATGAAACTTATGTTAAACTAAAAGACGACACTTATGTTAAACTAAAAGACAACACTTGAGTTGTGACACTTAATTTAGCCACCTAACTCTGTGGGAAAGCTTTCAGTTAAGAGGCGAGTTCATCCTAAGAATCAGTTCAGTGAGTTAATGCACTACATGAGAAGTGGGGTGTACTTATCCATGCAAGATTGATGCATCCATATGGAGTGGGGAAATGACACTCCATACAACATTAATACATCAGACATTGACCGAACCATTCGAATTTGATACTACTTCAAGTGCAAGGAACAAGGTATTGGGGAAATGACACCATGTGTTCATAGTTTAGCATTTTTACATCAAATCTCTTTAAGTTTCGACCTGGAAGTCTTCTGAGCAGTAGAAACAGAGTATATAAATCAGATTACAAAGATATGGGGCCTCAAGAGCTATCCCAAAGAGTTCATCACCTCAACAAGTGCGCATCTCCTCAAGGAGAAAGAATATGCCAAGAAATAGAAGAATGGTTGTAGAAGCAAGCTGAAAGAGATGTGACCATGAGCTGCCCTGTAGCTTCAACCTGTAACAAAAGACTCCATTGTAGATCCAAATGAAAGGTCTGAATGGCCTCTCCAATTGCCAATTAGGATGGGAATCTTTCACCCTCAAATTGATGCTAAGGCAAGTAAAGTAACACTCCACTAGCTCTCCTCTCCAAATGCAAAGATGCAAATAAAAAATGATCAAAAGCTGCTATTCTTCTTTTTTCATGACTTTTATAAACTTCTAAGGTCCTCCATGGGTCAAATTCCTTCCAAGAGCTTCATGCCAACTCCAGTTGGGAAGAGATTCCAATGTATGCCACTTGTCCCTCCAATTCTAGCCTCCTCCTCCACCAATTTTGAATAGGTGTCTCTTTGGCTTCCCTAACTCCCTTGAGCGCCGTCTTGGAGGCTATTTTTAGCCCTGACATGTCATATATGTCAGATGTCAGCATTCAGGTCTGATTTGTGTCATAGGTGTCATAGCATCTTCATCGTTGTTGTCATAGAGCTAGGGAATCTAGCCCAAGTGTCCCACTAGCTCCAAATTGCCTCTTCCTCTTCCATGGGCATTATTCTTCCACTCCAATTCGACCTTACATGACTCATGACATGAATAAGACCTCTTAAACTCCCCCAAGTATGTTACCCTTCATCTTGAATTCAGATTGGGGAGAGAATCATGCCAAGTGCACTGGGGAATCTTGCCACATGGGGGTCCCACAACCTCTTATGTGCCCTCGTGATCCAATGCCACCTTATTTTCTTTTCATTATTATTTATTTGACCTGTTTAATTTAAATTTGTAAGTATAAGGTCACTTTGGGTCTTGTAGCTCCCTTATTCCAACTTTTAATGCTTCCACCCCCAACCTAGAGATCTAGTAATTTTCCTCCATGACAATTCATTTGTATGGGTATATTACAAACTTTGAATTGGGAATTTCTCTTAATGTGACCCACCTTGTACATTTGGATCTAATTTCACATTATTAATAACTTGAACATCATTCTTGGCAATTATTTGACCCTTAGCATCAATTTAACAAACTATCATGAATATGGCCAAGGGGCTTAGGCCATTATGACCCAATGCAAAATTTTAAGACATGACAACTTACTTATATAAAATTTATATAAAAATATAATATGATAAGTTATATATATAATTTTTTATATTCTTTAATTTATCTATTGTTTGATTAATTTTTTTATTTATAATTTAAATTTAAAATTTTATTGTTATATGAAATTGTTAAATTTAACAATTTAAAAATAATTTAATTGTTTAAACATGGTTAATGTATTAATGATATTAGATGAGAACAATTCATATATATATAAAGCTTAAAATAATATGAATCAAATTTTAATTTATTTAACAAGTTAAAAATTTAGATTACATATACATATGTTTATTATTATTTTTTTTAATATTTAATCTATTTATATTGTAATTTAGAGTTTATATTATTATTTTAAATTTAAATATATTTAATTCATTTAATTTGATGTACTTTATTTATATGTTAGTAATATATATATATATATATATATAAATTTGAATTTATTTATTTTATAAATTAAAAATTTAGATTATATATATATATATATTATTTATTTTTAATATTTAACCCATTTATATTGTAATTTATAGTTTATATTATTTTTTAAAACATTTAGGTTGATATATTTTATTTATTTAGATTATATACAATATATAGTTTATATTATTTTTTAAAACATTTAGGTTGATATATTTTATTTATTTAGATTATAATTATATGTTGACCATTTATCTTTTCTAAAATTTACACTTTTACAAATTTTAAAATACTTATATTTTAAAATATTAACATTTAATATTCAATATATTTTTTGAGATATAATATCATGATTTGTATGTTATATATAACAAATTTATGTTATATAAATTTTTCTGAATAATTTTAAATTTATTTATTTATTTTAATTAAAAACCAGAGATTAAGTTGCATGCAGCAGCTGTTTATATAGTTCTTTGTATTTGAAAAGGCTGAATGTCCTTCAAATTGAAATTAAAACCCAGCCTGATCAGTAGATTTGGATTATAAGTTGTCGTAGAGTTATACTTTCAAGGCAACAATGACCCAGCGTGGGGCAGTGCATCGTATTCCTTGGCCCTGGAGTTTTCGTGGAATTTCGTCCGTTATGAGAGAATGACCCCACCATGGTTGGTTGGAGTAGTCGACAAGTTATATTTTCAAGGGAGTCACATGGGGCGGTGCATTATGATAAAACATAAAACATAGTACTATCCCACCTGGTAGTCTACCACAGGAAATGGGTTACACCGTTGGCCCTTTCGTGTAAGCATTGTGGAATTCCGTCCATTAAAAATTTATAGGACAACAAAGAACGACCCCACCTTCACACAATTGATGATCGGTTCCAAAGGAGGGTGGACCACTTTTCCATTCCCTTGTAGTCACCTTTATGTGATGATAAATTTACACGTCTGCGTGATTGCATTATCTATTTATCGATATTCAATCGAATATGGGAGATTCCACGAAGGCCTCACCACCATGGTTAGGACAACGAAATATTATACTCAACAATTACATTGTTATTATATAATATTTGTATTAAATTGTAAGGTAGATAAATCATGAAGAGATGATGTGAGAGAAGATTGGGACATTTTTCCAAACAAAAAAAATGTATGGATTAAAATGTGATTTAGTCATGTATCAATATGTTTTGGGCTTATCGTTTGATTAGATCATAATTTCTTCCCTTTTTTTATATCATGTTTACTAGATCCCACTAAGTAATCAAATATTCAATTTCTTCCTAGAATAGTCCCCTCATTATCGTGTTGCCTATTTTCTCCTTTTGTGAAATCAATACATTAATGTCTTTAGCAACAATGTTGTGTTTGTACATCCCATGATCCTTCATCTTGATTAAGGATTTCTAGAAATCCATCTTCTCTGTGTATTATATGGGAGCATATACATTGAAGATTTTGATATGTTGCCATGACTTTTTGTTCTCTAGATTAGTCATAATCCAATGATGCATGGAGAGATCAAATGGAAACTCAAAGACATTTGAGTCCCATAGACTTTCAATCCACTGGATGCACCTCAAGCACTTACCACTATAACAAAGAGTTTGTTCTCCAACATTTTCTACCTATTTCAAACATTTCTTGTTCCTCCATTTTAATCTCTTGGATCAGGGGATGATGGACTTTTCCATTCTATTTTATGATATTTTGAAACTAGGAGTTATTTAAGGTTAACTTGACCGTAATGTAATATTAAATTAAGTGTTCTTTTAGTGTTCCTTTGTGATTTACTAATCCAACTGTCATAATCATATCCTACACATGAGTGATCCAATGGTTCAAACACCTCCTCGGTATTAATGCCACTCGATACATAGCTTAGCACTTGATTGGTCCATGATTTCTATTTAAAGAGCATAAAAGATTATTTGTCAATAATCCATTTCGAGATGTTTTTGTAATTTATTATTTCTTGCATTAATATATGTGCTCAAGTGGCAATGTTGGTTAGGGCCATGGATTGTTTCCCTCTTTGAGGGTTTTTAACCACATAGACAACAATGTATTGATCTTTCTATATGTGCGAGAAAATTTCTTAAGATGTTCAACTTGTGTGAAGATACCCTACTTTTCTAACATTCTAATGACATCTTTCAAAGCTTCCACTCTACTTCTACAACCAAGCCCTGGAAAATTCCAAGAGACAACAATCATTATTTACTTGGTAGGGGTTTTGAATCATTGTCAAATAAATCCACTAGCTTTTGGATTTAAGAACTCCTAACAGAGAAAATTTTGACCTAGGATCAAAAAGAGCTTCCTATAGAAGTTTGAAGCCCTATATTTGTTTTATTTCGTTGCAATTTCTTCTCTTTCGTACTTAAGTGGTTTTCTTCATTGAGCTTTTTTCAAAGAGATGTTCTTCTTTTGACTCCTCTTCACCTTCTCCTTGCAATTGTTTTTCTTTTTCTTAGTAACCATTATGTTAGAGGTGGACATAATTTTGTCTGAGAGAAAATCACTTCAGCCGCATGTGTCAAAGGTTGTTGTTCCATAGATTTAGATCTTGGAGCAACTTATTCAATAATTGATTGAGACAAAACATGATCAAATCCAAGGTGGCTTGGAACTTAATATTCATAGTTGGGATAAGATGGTTCGACCACATGCAAATCTGGCTCTACATGGAAAAGGATTGAAATTTTATTACTAGAGGGGAGGACAAATCTAGAGGATTTGGAGGTAGAATGTCCATATTTACTAGCTATTCTAGATCCCATTTTTACCTAATGCCAATTAACATCTTTCTCTATAAGTGGGTTATGTGGTGCATCTTGTTTGCAATCTCTTGCAAAATTCCCATATCCATGGCACAATTTGCATTTCAAAAGGAGTTTTTCATAATCAATTTTCTGAACTTATGAGTCCTCTGAAGATAGATTAATGGCCTTAGTAATCCCCTTCTCCATATCCACTTCCACATAGATCCTAGAAAAACTAAGCATTCATGATTTTGGTTCAGATCTATCAATATATCAATCTATCGAGTTCTTCGAGTTCTCAATAGTAGCTAAATCCTTGTTGCTCTAATGGTGAAGGGGAAAATGTGGCAAACCTACCCAAATCAACATAGCTAAAAGGACATCCACCTCTGAGTCAAAGTCCAATGTCCATCCATTCAAGTGCATACATCTTGAACCCATGAAGTAGGGCCATTTCTAAAGATCATATCCCTGTCTTCCCTTTCTTCGAAGAGGAAAGCATAATAAATTTGACTGCAATAGTAGTGAATGACATTGCCTGAATTAAAGGTTTTAATTCTTCAAGACCCATTGATCCATCACCTCAGTCAAAGTCCAAAGTAATCTAAACTATCCAATGAGCCCTCACTCAGCAAAGTAGGATTTTTGTGTCTAGAAGTTGCAGACTCAAAGCTTGAATTTAGGAATGTGTGCAATAATATTGATGAATTTAGGGGGAGCTTGAAGGCGTTTGGGGTTGAATTCCGAATAGATGCAATGAGGGCCTAAAATGAAACTACATCAAAATATGAGGGAGGAGGAGTGCTCCCCATTCCCCCTCCAGGGATACATGTCCAAGAGGGATGGTTCAATGTAGCGTGTTGAAATATGATTGTATGTATTCAAGCACTTATCCCATAAACCTTCAAAAAAAATTCCCTTTTTCTAAATATATATACTATTAAAAAAAAAGGAGGTTTACAATTATGTATATACACCTAAGATATGCATTGTTACATCGTTTGATTTCATGTTTAAAAACTTAAGAGTTGGAAATAATAATAACATAACTTAATGACAAAAGAAATATTATAGAGATAGATGACTAACACCTTGATGTGTTGTAAGAGTTGAGCTGTATTTTTTATAATCCCAACCACATCAATGCCCATAATTTCTTTGTCGCATATTGTGTGTATCCTGAATGTCATCCGATACCACTTGGATGTTGGAAGAGGAGGAAGATGAAAGTCTTCTAACTTGACATAGATGTGCTACAACTTTATTCATTAAATAATTTATATCAATTTTTTCCAATAAAATTATTAATTAGAGATGTTATATATCTATATCTATATATATATATATGTATATTATAGAAAATTTATCACATATGCATAGATATATATAAAGAGAATGATCCATAATGACGTCGTAGGTGTTTCACCGTGGAGAAGCATAACCATCCACCTCGGCTAGATTCCTCGCTCATAGAGAAAATGGAATGCTGCCAGGTGGATGGTTTGTGCGATGTTTAATTTTAAATTTTATGCTAGGTTATGCCATTTAATGCCGGCGCGTCTTATCTCTACGGGCGCCATCCAGACCCCTTCGACACCATTGCCCCGATTCTCGAGGTTTAATTTTAAATTTTATGCCAAGTTATGCCATTTAATGCCTGCGCGTCTTGTCTCTATGGGAGCCATCCGGACCCCTTCGACATCATTACCCCGATTCTCGCTCTCGCTTAACGCTCATGGCGTAGCAGCTGCTCTCAGCGTTGATCGCACCGCTAGAATCCACATGAAACGATGATAGTGCGTTGTTAGGCGAAGGCACATTAATAGTGCCGACATCTTCATTATAGTAACAAGAAGCAGGCAATTTGTTCACATCAATTCGCCTTGGCATGGTGGCTTTCGATTCTCCGACCAATCTCTCACCATCTACACACACAATTATTCATCATGATCCACAGATCGAACCACAACACAAAGTTAAAACGCCATTAAAATTGAATAGGGCTTCAATATACTTGTCCCGGGTGAAGTTTTCCCCATGGTGACTCACAGTGCGGTAGAACTGGAGCTAAAGGAAGCAGATCTAACTGCACAGGTGCACAGGCGGACCATTGACAGGATGTCTATGAGAATGAATATCTTATGTTATGAGACTCATCCCATGGCCAATACTCAGAAGAGACAATTCTTCCATTGTTGCTTTGACAATGTTCCTATCTCCAGAGTTCAGATCAATCAACCGCTTCTCCAATTCTTCCAATTTATGATGTAAACAGAACACTAGCAACTCAAAGACGAGCAAGTTATGCATTTTCCTGGCAGTTTCGAAGCTCAAACTAAATGGATTTTTTTCATAAAGGAAAACTAAATCATGCCTAATCCTCTAAACAAACAAATTGCGAGTTAGTTTTGATAGGAGCCCGACCGGCCAGCATGATATAGATACAGGTAGCTATATCAGGGATAAGTTAATACCATAGTTGATTAACCATAACCCAATGAAAGAGTTAATACCATCTGTAATTTTATCCAGCTGATCATCAACACTAGCAATATTGAAAGGAAATGCAATAAGCCCGGAATAGCTTTCGAAATGCAATTAGCTTTATTTAAATAATAAAGTGGGGTGGTTTCATCCTCTTGCTAGCTGCTACCCCTGCAAGAAAGGTAGGGGTGTAAACTAGCTGGTCCATTGCGGTGCCTATTCTAAGAATGAGAACGCACCTTTCTGGCACAGTGTTATATTGAAAAACAACCAATAAACCACCCTTAGAATATGATCCAATAAAGAATGACCAGTTGCTCTGAAAGCAGCGCAAGCACCAGCCCACGGTCCATAAGCCTAATATCAGATAACTTGTTGAAGTACCTAAAATTTAGGTGTGAGAAAAAGAAATGATGCATCATTACACCAATGATAAGAAATGTGGGTATGGTATGTTCTACAATAGCTTCAAAAGAATTTCCAAGCTAATATCACCATGAATAAACAAATAAAGAATGTTGGAGTTAAAGGACAAACCTTGAATTCTTTAATTTCTGGTTACTTTGGAGACCATTGTAATCTTTTCTGAATGTTTGCAATCTCATCTTAGCTATGCTAATTATGTGTAGCTCTACCCGGAACAGTACTTCCTTCGGCCTTTCTTGTCACCATGAAGGCAAAGATTGTGAAGAGCAAGAACATAACTAACGAAGAGGTGGTCCTGCTAAAAGGCGGGGTGGCGGGGGCGGTCGACTGTGGCTGTCCCCACCCTGGATCGAACCCCATGTCGAGGCTTCTACGGCGTCCCCACATTATCGAGTGCCAGTTACATTGTATTAAAAAAAAAAAACTAACAAAGAGATAGAGCCATCGGGATTCAGAATGTAAAAAATAAAATTATATGTGTCACATGCATTTGAACACGCGGTGTAAGGATTATTCAACATATAGTTTAAAACTGGCATTGTTTGCACATTTCTCAACTAGACTACGTGCAACAAGCTTTTAAAAAGCTAATTTACATTATTTGCTTGTCTTTATTACTTTTTTAGGGTGTAGTGTTAGATTGTTTTAATGTATTTTTAGAGCGTAGTGATTGATTTTTTTAAAATATATTTTAAATTTTAAATTATGTGCAGTTGTTTTAATTTTTTTATTATACATTTTGTGTTTGTACATAACATTTCTCACTTTTACATTTTTACTTTCCATAATTTTTTTTTTTAATTTAAGGAATTTACAAGAATTCATATTAATTTCCAATCATTCAATTGTTAAGGAAACATTTAATAAAAAATGTTAATTGTTATAGAATCTTCGGGATTGACATTTAATAAAAATGTTAATTGTTATTGTTAAATGTCAAGAATGCTCTGTGTGGGCTGCATGTAATGAGGTTTCAAAATTTTAGTGATGGCTTGCTGCTGGGTGGCAAGTTGGAGAGTGGCTTTGCTGCTAGGTGACGGGATTTGGAGCCCGAGGTTGACTTTTAGCTTCCACGCATTGGGATAATGTGTCTGACTATTGATTTGTTTGACAGATTGGGTTAAACGTGTACAATAATTATTCCTTACACAATGCCAATCTCTACGTATATCTATTAGGTAGGTATCTAAAGGTATAGAAAGGTTGTTTTAAATATTGTCTATCTCTTAAAAACAAATTCTAGAATAACTGTGATTGAGAAAAATAATTAAAAATATGAGATAATTGCGTTATAGAACCCGGATCATTGTCTCGGGGGATAGTAGTAGGGACAAAGAATGGGACAGAGTGAGTGATGAATGGCCTACGGGGAGTGACATTGTCAACGAAGAGAGGGAGAACCAGATGAGACTCTAGGGAATACTAATCTTCGGTGTTATCGGAGCTGCTGCCACAACCTATGCAGTAATTTATCTCTAATTTTTCTTCTTCCACTGAATTGTTAATTCGATGCCGAAAAGAATCCATGGCTTCTTGTTTATAGAATTCTTTTAGGTTTACAAGCAAGTTCTATATAACTGAACTGTTTAGTTATAGTTGAACTTTAGTGAGAATTTTCATGGTTTATTTTGGCTTGCATTCTTCAATTTTGGTTTAGTTTATTCGTCTTAAAGATAATGTACAATCACGGATCTGAACTCCTTTTGTTGGTTGTGATATAGTTCGCTTTTTAAATGCTTCAATATGGAAGATAAAGGGAGTTTATGTATTTTGAATTATGGTAGGATGGTAGCATTTCTTTATAGGATAGAACTCCAATTTTCGACATCTATCTTTGATCTTTTTTGAGACTTCATTTTTTTTACAGGCTGAGATTTATCTATATCCGAGTTCTTAATTTTGGTCTTGGGAGCATTATATAGTTTTTTTTTCCTATTACCGGCACATAATATTGAAACCCTGTTATTTTATATTTTTTTTTGCCTATTTGTTTTCTTAATTTGATTACCTCCTGTGGGCAGTAGCTTGTGGTGTTTTTGCGTGTGTGATTGCTCTCAGTTACAATAGATGAGATGTAAAATACTTCAACAATATTAAACCTTGAAGACTTTGTTAATTAAATTTTTTACACTAATAAGCATTCTTATGAAAAGTCATATTGGACAGTGTAGTAGCTTCATGATCCTGCAAATTTTTCAAACTGATGGCAATTGCTTCTATTACATTTTTAATATTTTTAATTTCTCTTTCCCGGCTGCAATTTGTTCCAACATTGCCAAGAAAAAGCTAAACTTAAACTATCCAAGGTCACATGTATATGTTTAAAAATCATATTTCAAACACATAAAGCTCTGGTATGAAATCTGATGCTATGCAAATGCAGGACAGTTCCAAATTGTATTCTTATTTTGTTATGCTGTGCAAAAGGTAGAACAGTTCCAACTTGTATGGCTAAGAGTACCATTAAATGAATAAGAATCCACAATTATTTTATATACATAACACTATTAAATTCCCCTACTAAAACTTACATTAAAACTTACATATAAAGGAAAAAAATAGAGCATTTTTTAAATGGTCTCTAATTATGATCGTGTTGAACCTATTTTTTATAATGTGGACAATAAAATTCACTTGTATATTGTAACCTGAAGAGTCATGAATTTTGACTGTATTTTTGTGACGGCTAAGTAAATATGTATTGTCTAAGATACTAATAATATATATATATATATATATTTATTAAAATATATATTTTCATAATTGTTTTACTTTCTTTTCCCTCTCTATATCATTAGGTGAAGTTGAGTCTTGACTAAATCCTTATGAAAATTATTTCTTATAAAAATTCTACCCATAAAAATTATAGACCTGTCTTAAAATAGCTTTAAATGGTTTTAATGTCAAGAATCTAGTTTCAACCATTTCAACCATCAATTAGATACCTGAATATTTATTGCAAGTATTTAATGATATGAGTTTATGGTAATTTATTTGACTTCCAAAGTATAATTTAATATTTTGAGGTCCTAGGTTGGCAGGTGCGGGGGGAGTAATTTTTTACTCCAAGGGGAACAAGCAGAAGGAGTTTGCCTGGGGCATTGGAATAAAGACCAACAATGGAGTGGAATGGATTGGTCTCATCAAAGGGCTGGAGATTGCTATAAACCTGGGAATAAAAAAACTGATGGTCTTAGGAGACTCCGTAATCATTATCAGAGAAGCTAGACGTATTATTGACAAAAGAAAAAACCCCACCTCAAAAATGCATCATCTCCTATTTTGCATCAGTAAAGACTTCCACGAGCTTACCTTTGGACTAAATGGGAAAGCTGACGAAATGGCTAATATCGGAGTCGGGCTCTCCTATGGCTCTCTAAGTTATAACAATGATACTTGGGAAAACTCTTAGATTCCCTAGACTAAGGCTAGTCCTTAGGGGTTGGGCTCATGCCCCCCTCTTTTGGCCCCCTCAATATCTTTGGGATCAATACATTAGAATATCCAACTTTTTGAATTTTTGGGAAGCTTCCCTTGGAAATTCGACGGCCTCCTCACTCCTCGTAAGCCACCCTTGCATGCTCAAATTTATGGCAATTAACCAGCTTGCCAGTTGGCCGGCATGTGGGATGGTAGTCGTGGTTTATCAATACATTTGGACGCTCCTTAGACTTCACTCCATCGTCTCTAGAACTCTACATTTGCTGCTCGTTTTTTTGAATTGGCTCTGTGTTGTCAGGATTATGGAACACCATGGTGTTGGGCGTCCTCAGGGAGGGGGTGATTTGCTTTATCGTGGTGTTGGGCGTTCTCAGGCAGGGGACGATGTGCTCTTGAAATGTGGAAGGTGCTACAAGCTGGGGAGAGGCCCCAATGGCGGATGTAGTTGGGGCATGTAGCTAGAGGAAATGAGGGGAGACTCGACTGAAATTGAGAGAAACCCTAGGTTTGGCCCTTGTCGCAAGCACGCCGGGTTTGGGAATTCTCATGGACAGGATGGGAATCGTGGCATATCAAAATTCGAAGTGGAATTCTTGGACCGTTTGTAGGAGTTGGAGCTGCAAGTCAGGATGATTCGTAGTGAAAATTTGGAGTACAAGAAAGTCCTATCCCGCCTCTACACTTTGGCGTCTGCTACCCACTCCGAAGTAAAAGCTCAGAACAATAGCATGGCTGAGAAAATTGAACATCTGGAAGAGACCCTGGGTCTAGTCTATCCCCACAAGGCTCGCAAGCTTAAAGTTTATGGCTGTGATCTTGAAGACATCAACAGGAAAATGGAGAAATTGCAGAAGTTCATGGAAAATGCAGGGAACTTCGTGGACCTCAACACAGAGAAAAACGCAGCAGCGGACTTTGTAGGTGCTGCCATGGATATGGGTCTTTAGTAGCAACTCGTCAGTTCTGGTCATGGGTTTGCCCTCTTCTAGTTTTGTTATGTATTCAATTTCTGGAACTCATAGCATAGATACCAGCTGTAGTTTTGCCATCTTGGAAGGACTTAATCTCCATTTTTTGTATAAGACAGTATATTAGTTATGTTTTATTTTTGCATATTCCTCCTAGGGTAGTTCATAAGATGTTATAGTTTTCATATGACAGGAAGATACCATGATAGTTATCAACTAGAACATGATGAACTTGGAGTGATGGATGTATTCCTCTCATGGGAGCAATCTGATCAGTTTTTGCTATGTATTTTCCTTCTTTTTAGATAATCAAAGCTGGCTAGCCGTTTCTGTTAAAAAAAAATATTTTGAGGTAATTTTTTTTTTTTTAGATAATGTGTCTGACTATTGATTTGTTTGACAGATTGGGTTAAACGTGTACAATAATTATTCCTTACACAATGCCAATCTCGACGTATATCTATTAGGTAGGTATCTAAAGGTATATAAAGGTTGTTTTAAATATTGTTTGTCTCTTAAAAACAAATTCTAGAATAACTGTGATTGAGAAAAACAATTAAAAATATGAGATAATTGCGTTATAGAACCCGGATCATTGTCTCGGGGGATAGTAGTAGAGACAAAGAATGGGACAGAGTGAGCGATGAATGGCCTACGGGGAGTGACATTGTCAACGAAGAGAGGGAGAACCAGATGAGACTCTGGGGAATACTAATCTTCGGTGCTATCGGAGCTGCTGCCACCACCTATGCGGTAATTTATCTCTAATTTTTCTTCTTCCACTGAATTGTTAATTTGATGCCGAAAAGAATCCATGGCTTCTTGTTTATAGAATTCTTTTAGGTTTACAAGCAAGTTCTATATAACTGAACTGTTTAGTTATAGTTGAACTTTAGCGAGAATTTTCATGGTTTATTTTGGCTTGCATTCTTCAATTTTGGTTTAGTTTATTCGTCTTAAAGACGATGTACAATCATGGATCTGAACTCCTTTTGTTGGTTGTGATATAGTTCGCTTTTTAAATGCTTCAATAGGGAAGATAAAGGGAGTTTATGTATTTTGAATTATGGTAGGATGGTAGCATTTCTTTATAGGATAGAACTCCAATTTTCGACATCTATCTCTGATCTTTTTTGAGACTTCATTTTTTTTACAAGCTAGGATTTATCTATATCCGAGTTCTTAATTTTGGTCTTGGGAGCATTATATAGTTTTTTTTGCCTATTACCGACACATTATATTGAAACCTTGTTATTATTATTTTTTTTTGCTTATTTGTTTTCTTAATTTGATTACCTCCTGTGGGCAGTAGCTTGTGGTGTTTCTGCGTGTGTGATTGCTCTCAGTTACAATAGATGAGATGTAAAATACTTCAACAATATTAAACCTTGAAGACTTTGTTAATTAAATTTTTTACACTAATAAGCATTCTTATGAAAAGTCATATTGGACAGTGTAGTAGCTTCATGATCCTGCAAATTTGTCAAACTGATGGCAATTGATTCTATTACATTTTTAATATTTTTAATTTCTCTTTCCCGGTTGCAATTTGTTCCAACATTGCCAAGAAAAAGCTAAACTTAAACTATCCAAGGTCACATGTATATGTTTAAAAATCATATTTCAAACACATAAAGCTCTGGTATGAAATCTGATGCTATGCAAATGTAGGACAGTTCCAAATTGTATTCTTATTCTGTTATGCTGTGCAAAAGGTAGAACAGGTTCCAACTTGTATGGCTAAGAGTACCATTAAATGAATAAGAACCCACAATTATTTTATATACATAACACTATTAAATTCCCCTACTAAAACTTACATTAGAACTTCCATATAAAGGAAAAAAATAGAGCATTTTTTAAATGGTCTCTAATTATGATCGTGTTGAACCTATTTTTTATAATGTGGACAATAAAATTCACTTGTATATTGTAACCTGAAGAGTCATGAATTTTGACTGTATTTTTGTGACAGCTAAGTAAATATGTATTGTCTAAGATACTAATAATATATATATATATATGTTTTCATAATTGGTTTTACTTTCTTTTCCCTCTCTATATCATTAGGTGAAGTTGAGTCTTGACTAAATCCTTATGAAAATTATTTCTTATAAAAATTCTACCCATAAAAATTATAGACCTGTCTTAAAATAGCTTTAAATGGTTTTAATGTCAAGAATCTAGTTTCAACCATTTCAACCATCAATTAGATGCCTGAATATTTATTGCAAGTATTTAATGATATGAGTTTATGGTAATTTATTTGACTTCCAAAGTATAATTTAATATTTTGAGGTCCTGGGTTGGCAGGTGCGGGGGGAGTAATTTTTGACTCCAATGGGAACAGGCAGAAGGAGTTTGCCTGGGGCATTGGAAGAAAGACCAACAATGGAGTGGAATGGATTGGTCTCATCAAAGGGCTGGAGATTGCTATAAACCTGGGAATAAAGAAACTGATGGTCTTAGGAGACTCCTTAATCATTATCAGAGAAGCTAGACGTATTGTTGACAAAAGAAAAGACCCCACCTCAAAAATGCATCATCTCCTATTTTGCATCAGTAAAGACTTCCACGAGCTTACCTTTGGACTAAATGGGAAAGCTGACGAAATGGATAATATCGGAGTCGGGCTCTCCTATGGCTCTCTAAGTTATAACAATGATACTTGGGAAAACTCTTGGATTCCCTAGACTAAGGCTAGTCCTTAGGGATTGGGCTCATGCCCCCCTCTTTTGGCCCCATCAATATCTTTTGGATCAATACATTAGAATATCAAACTTTTTGAATTTTTGGGAAGCTTCCCTTGGAAATTCGACGGCCTCCTCACTCCTCGTACATCGCCCTCGCATGCTCGAATTTATGGCAATTAACTAGCTTGCCAGTAGGCCGACATGTGGGCTGGTAGTCATGGTTTATCAATACATTTGGATGCTCCTTAGACTTCACTCCACCGTCTCTAGAACTCTGCATTTGCTGCTCGTTTTTTCGAATTGCCTCTATGTTGTCAGGATTATGGAACGCCATGGTGATGGGCATCTTCAGGGAGGGGGCGATTTGCTTTATCGTGGTGTTGGGCGTTCTCAGGCAGGGGGCGATGTGCTCTTGAAATGTGGAAGGTGCTGTAAGCTGGGGAGAGGCCCTAATGGTGGATGTAGGTGGGGCATGCAGTCGGAGGAAATGAGGGGAGACTCGGCTGAAATTGAGAGAAACCCTGGGCTTGGCCCTTATTGCAAGCACACTGGGTTTGGGAATTCTCATGGACAGGATGGGAATCGTGGCATATCAAAATTCGAAGTGGAATTCTTGGACCGTTTGCAGGAGTTGGAGCTGCAAGTCAGGATGATTCGTAGTGAAAATTTGGAGTACAAGAAAGTCTTATCTTGCCTCTACACTTTGGCGTCTGCTACCCACTCCGAAGTAAAAGCTCAGAACAATAGCATGGCTGAGAAAATTGAACATCTGGAAGAGACCCTGGGTCTAGTCTATCCCCATAAGGCTCGCAAGCTCAAAGTTTATGGCTGTGATCTTGAAGACATCAACAGGAAAATGGAGAAATTGCAGAAGTTCATGGCAAATGCAGGGAACTTCGTGGACCTCAATATAGAGAAAAACGCGGGTAGCGGACTTTGTAGGTGCTGCCATGGATATGGGTCTTTAGTAGCAACTCGTCAGTTCTGGTCATGGGTTGGCCCTCTTCTAGTTTTTGTTATGTATTTAATTTCTGGAACTCATAGCATAGATACCAGCTGCAGTTTTTCCATCTTGGAAGGACTTAATCTCCTGTTTTTGTATAAGACAGTATATTAGTTATGTTTTATTTTTGCATATTCCTCCTAGGGCAGTTCATAAGATGTTATAGTTTTCATATGACAGGAAGATACCATGATAGTTATCAGTTAGAACATGATGAACTTGGAGTGATGGATGTGTTCCTCTCATGGGAGCAATCTGATCAATTTTTGCTATGTATTTTCCTTCTTTTTAGATAATCAAAGCTGGTTAGCCATTTTTGTTAAAAAGAAAAAATTGAGGTAATTTTTTTTTAATTTGGGTCAATGAAAAATATGATGTACTATGATGTACTTGAAAAGAAAAATATGATGTACTAAATTTAGTATTAAAAATGATTATATTATATATGAAAATTTAAAAGCTAAATGAAATGGTAATAAACTAATTAATATTTAATATAATTTAATATAAATAATTTAAAAGTTTAATTTTATAAGTATTTTAATTTGATCAAGTAAAGGACTTAATAAGGTTTTTATTAATATAGATAAAGTTTTATTTTTTATATTTGTTTTTAATTTTATTAATATAGATAAAAGTTTGTATTTTTATAATGTTTTATTTAGTTGAAGTTGTGATTTTATAATGTTCTTTGATAATTGATCATATCATCAAATATAGCTTTGCATGTGAACATTGCATTAATATATTGGATATTTTACTCCTTTTGCAATATATCAGGATTAAGTACACGTTTATTTTGTGATAGTGTGAATCATAAGTGTACAGTTTCAAAGCACATGTGCTAATATTTCGTATGTAGAATAGCTTCATCTAAATTAAGTTATAAAAATATCTAGCTTAATTATAAACTATCCCTTTGTTCTTGTGTTTTGTAGACATTACATAGATCTTTTGTATCACTTTGAGCAATTTCATTACTTTGGAGCAGGTGGAGAAATTGCTCCTACTCCTACTATGTATCTTTTAATACACTATTTAAAAATTGAAATTACAATTCTTTTTCAACTTCCTTTGTTGCTTAGAAAATGCAAATAAGAAGTATTCTATTGCTTAGAAAATGTACATATGTTTAGATCCATTGCCTTCTACTAAGTCCATGGACAATGGCATCACATACCAACTTTTGGTTGATCCATTCCCTGCTCTTCATCGTTCTACTAAGTCCATGGACAATGGCATCACATACCAACTTTTGGTTGATCCAAAGCATCCAACAAGGAGAAGGAAAAACATGGTGGATCATGCTCAACTTTTGGTTGATCAAAAGCACCCAACAAGGAGAAGGAAAAAAAAACGTGTTTACATTTTAGTCACTGATTCACCCCCCCCTCTCAGTGACAAGGACTTGATCCAATACTTAACATTATTTTTTGTTATGGATTGAGTGCCTATGTCTTTGTAATATGAGATTGTTACAAACTTTGCTCTTTTCCTACCAGTATCCTTCGTTGCCTGTGTCTATGTTTTTGTTTCTTCTAACTTTCCTCTTTTCCTATGGGCGTTCATTTTTGTCCCTAAGGGGCAAATGCTACTATATAAACATTAAATTTTTTGAGAAAAAATTATATCATCATCAATACTCCACTACATGACACTAGTAAGCTCTGCTTTGCCATTTTAACTTTTCAAAATACCAAATAATTTCTTTCTAAATAAATTAAATTACCTCATAAAATCATTTCACACTATTTAACGTCCAAATTTTAGTGTTTAGCATCTTTATTTTCTATTTTTTCATTTCTTTGCAGCGTTTTGGTTTCTCACATGTAATCTTCTTCCAAAAGCAAAAAGTAATGACATGATGTGAAGCATAAAGCATTTATTTAAAGCATCTATACGTCAAAAGCTTTAAAGTTACTTTACGCAAAGTTAGAAGAGACAACTGATAACAACATATTATTCCAACTCCAATTTAAATATGGTGCGATCCTGAGCATCGTTATTAATTTATCTCATCCCCTTGCGGCGTCATTGGTTTCTCTCCTATTCTCGCAATTATCACTTTCATCTCCGATTCCATCTGAGCGCCTACCATCCCATCTGCGACTGCTAGACCCAATGGAGGCAGCTATGACAGAGCCAGTGTCCGCAACATACCACGTTTTTATAAACCACAGGGGTTGTGATGTCAAGAAGACCCTTGCCAGTCTCATCTACCATCGCTTAGAAGAGGCTCATGGGCTGCGCGTCTTTCTCGATGAAGAGGAACTGCGCACCGGAGATGTTCCCCCCTGCAATCGTCGCAGCCATTCAAAGTTCCTCCGTTCATGTTGCCATTTTCAGTCCGCGTTATGCTGAATCGCGTTGGTGTTTGGATGAGTTGTGTTGTATTTTGGACAAGCCCAACGGGAAGATCATTCCTGTGTTTTATGACGTTGAGCCTACAGACCTTCGTCACATTGATAGCGGACGTTTTGAAGATGCTTTTAAACAACACCAAAGCGAAGGCAGAGTCACCGTGGAAGTCATTGAGAAATGGAAGACGGCCCTCAACAAAGCCTCTGCGATTTCGGGCATAAAGTTCAAATGGAGTGAATGGTGAATACATACTTTATTAGGAATCTTGGATTTGTCAAAGTTGGTTCTTCCCCTAATTCTGACTATCATGACTGCATGTACCTGTTTGTTGTTTTTGCAGTGACCAGGGAAAGGTTTTGGGGAAGATTGTGAATCATGTTTTGCAAGGCGTAAAAAGGGAACCATAGGTGGTGGCTGAACACCTAGTTGGGCTCGATCCAGCTGTGAAGGAAATATATATGATGAAATTGAGAAACAATGGGAGTTAAATGGCACAGCGACTGTGGGGATTGCAGGAATGGGCGGACTAGGCAAGTCAACTCTGGCTGCACATCTCTACAATTTGAAGCGTTCGGATTTTAAAAGGTCTTGTTTTTTGTCTGACATCAGAAACAAGGATTTACCATCTTTGCAGCAGAACCTCCTTTGGGATCTGTTGGGTTGTGATTTTCATATTAAAGATACCAGACAAGGAAAGGGTATTTTTCGCAATCGTCTAAGAGGGCTTCGGGTTCTGATTGTTTTGGATGACGCGGATCATATCGAGCAAATAAATGTTAGAAATATTAATCTCTTAGTTAAGTTCTGTTAGTTACATTCCGTTATTCAGTTCCATATTTGGTTAGTCGGTATTGCTTTAAACCGTCAAAGCTATGTAACATATATATACTAATGTGTAATATGAAATAGATAGTTCAGTCATTCGTGCTTGTAACTCTTTGGTTCATGTCTCTGTCCATATTTTGAACATGGTATCAGTGCGTTTGGTTAATCCATTGGTCAATCCAAGAAGGATTTAGAAGCCTCTTCTTGATTCGAGGATTTGTTGAACCGTTAGGTTTTGTTGAACCTTTGGAGGTTTTGTTGAGCCCTTAGAGGTTTTGTTGAGCGTTGTTGCACACGCAGAGGAAAGTCTCCTCTCTAGTGAGGTTTGTTGAAGCCGCTACTCAATGCAGAGTAAAATCTGTTGTTGAAGTTTGTTGAACACGTAGAGTGTTTGGTTCGTGAGGTTTGTTAAAGCCGCTACTCAATGCAGAGTAAAATCTGTTGTTGAAGTTTGTTGAACACTTAGAGTGTTTGGTTCCGAAATTGGATTAGTCTATGGAGAACCTCTTCAAAGATTGGAGAGAAGATGTTGTCAGAAGCATGAGCAGATTTTGTTTGATTCGCTGAGGTTGAGCCCGTCATTGGACAGCCTTCCAGCATAGAAGCCACCAGTCATTGGTTGGATTTGTTAAGTGATAGAAAAGCCTTTGAAGACATCTGGGCTTTTCCATTTGAAAAAAAATTGTGAAGAAAGTTTGCTGCCCGGTATGAGGTCCAGCGCCGTAAAGAGAAAGCTTTGAAGAATTGTGTGCTTTGAAGAATTCCGTTGTTGTGAAGAAATAGAAGCCCGCTGCAAACTGTTAAGTTGCAGACTGCATTACCAGAGATGCGATCCAGTTTGAATGAAAAAAAGAAGTTCGCTATGAAAGAAATCGTTGCAAGGAAGAATTTGCTGGAGTTGTGAAGCTGTAAAAAAATCCTCGTGTATGAAGATTACCATTCAGGTATTCACCTGAGAAACTCGGCGTGAGATAATGCAGTGACGAAAGTTCTGTAAGTGGTAAGAGAGGTTATGGTAGTTGATGAAATCCCGAAGAATCGCTGTGTAAATGGAAAAAGAAGGTAAGTCAAAATGACTGAAAACATAGCATTTAATTAATGGTGTGAGAAGTCCTATGAAAAGGAAATGTTATTACGTTTACGTAAAAGAGCCTCTTGAAAAGAGATTGCGATTTAAAGATTTATGTAAGTGACATGTGAAGAGTTATTTTTTATTTGACCAAGATAAGAAATGTGACGAGTTTGGGTTTATGAAAAGATTTTTATTTGGAATATATAAAGAGACTTACGCTTACTCCCAAAAAGAAGATTGATTTTTGTTAAGTTTGAATATGGTTGAAGAAACCTTATTTTCGTGAGAAGAAGTTTTGAAATTATTGTGAAAAGATTAAAAAATACATTTTGTGAATAATGGGTCACATGAGAAGATTAAAACAATCAAGGAGAAATATTAAACAAATTGTGAAAGAAAACAAAAGGGTAGAGGACGCCTATTTTGTAAAGATGAAGATCAATGAAGATATAGAGCAGAATAAACCGAATGAAGATGAAGATGAACATTCTATATTTGAAGATGAAGATGAAAGAAATAGGCCTAAGCAGCCTAATCTGAAGCTAATTTAGTTTTATGAAATTTTTGTTAAGTGTTTGTAAGCTTGGCTGAGACATAGACCAGCAAGCATTTGCATTTGTGAGATTTGCATTTTAGCAGTTTTAGAGTGTCAAAATTAAGAGGGAGTGTTGTGTTTAGTAAGAATGTAACCCTTGAGATTAAGAGGGAGTGTTAGAAATATTAATCTCTTAGTTAAGTTCTGTTAGTTACATTCCGTTATTCAGTTCCATATTCGGTTAGCGGGTATTGCTTTAAACCGTCAAAGCTATGTAACATATATATACTAATGTGTAATATGAAATAGATAGTTCAGCCATTCGTGCTTGTAACTCTTTGGTTCATGTCTCTGTCCATATTTTGAACAATAAATAGTCTACTCGTGGCAGATGTTGTGGGATCGCGTAGTTTAATTTTGATCACGTCTAGTGATCAAGATTTACTGAGACGCTCTTCTCCAAAAACTGTGGTGTATAATGTAAAGCCATTGCGGATAGAACATGCCCGGGAGCTTTTCTGCTGGCATGCGTTCGATCAATCCAAACCATGCGAAGGATTTGAATATATGGTCGAGGAGGCTTTGAAAAGTTGTGATGGTGTGCCTTTGTCCTTAGAAGTGGTGGGCCAACAGTTTCGTGGCTTCGGTAAGGAGTATTGGAAGCCTGAGTTGGAAAAGCTCTCGACAACCCTGCCACACGATGTAATGGACAGATTAAAAGTGAGTTACGAGGCTCTGAAGAGTGAAGAGAAGGAGATATTTTTGGACTAGGTTACGATGTATTGTTTCTTCGTGGGAGAGGAAAAAGAGCTCGCAGTTCGAGTATTTGAGGGACTAGGTTACAAAGGCGTCTCTGATTGCCTTCAAAATCTCTGTCAAAAATCCCTGGTCAAGTATCACGATGACGTCCAATCTATATCTTATCATCATGGCCGCCACGAATCTGTAAGAATTATCTCTGTATTTTATGTTTTCTTCGCGATACCGGTATAATCTTATACGCCCTAACTGTTTTTGCTTTCTTCATATTAATATTAGTGAATTTTTCCCATCCTTCCCACGGAAAGATGTAATTACAATGCACGATCACATTAGTCAGATGGCCAGAGGCATCGCCAGAGAAGAGTTTCGTGTGCTCCCAACGCCTAAGCCACTACGGCTCACCTGCTTAGCTGATATAGAGGAAATGTTGAAATTCCAGGTACGTGTATTTTAATTTTTTATTTAATAATTCATTTAAATGGGTATTTAATTAAAACTGGGAGTGTATTATGTTTATGTCTCGATTGATTTTATGAAAATATTTAAAGTTTATAATAAACAATTATAAGAAGAAAAGAAGGAAATGTTGCAGTTATGTATATTTTTATTTTTTATTTAATAATTTATTTAAATGGGTATTTAATTAAAATTTGGAGTGTATTATATTGATTTTATGATAGTATTTAAAGTTCAAAATAAACAATTATAAAAAGAAAAAAGAAGAAGAAGGAAATGTTGGGTATATTTTTTATTTAATAATTTATTTAAATACCCAATTAAAATTTGGAGCGTACCATGTCTATCTCTAGATTGATTTTATGATAGTGTTTAAAGTTCAAAATAAACAATTATAAACAGAAAAAAGAAGAAGGAAATGTTGAAGTTCCAAGTATGTATATTTTTATTTTTTATTTAATAATTCATTTAAATGAGTATTTAATTAAAATTTGGAGTGTAATAATGATTTTATGATAATGTTTAAAGTTCAAAATAAACAATTATAAAAAGAGAGAAAAAAAAGGAAATGTTGCAGTTCCAAGTAATATTTTTATTTTTATTTAATAATTCATTTAAATGGTATTTAATTAAAATTTGGAGTGTACTATGTCTATGTCTAGATTGATTTTATGATAGTGTTTAAAGTTCAAAATAAACAATTATAAAAAGAAAAAAGAAAGAAATGTTGCAGTTCCAAGTATGCATATTTTTATTTTTTATTTAATAATTCATTTAAATGGGTAGTTAATTAAAATTTGGAGTGTACTATATTGATTTTATGATAGTGTTTAAAGTTCAAAATAAACAATTATAAAAAGAAAAAATGAAGAAGGAAATGTTGCATTCCAAGTAAGTATATTTTTATTTGTTATTTAATAATTCATTTAAATAGGTATTTAATTAAAATTTGGAGTGTAATTTACTATGTCTAGATTGATTTTATGATAGTGTTTAAAATTCAAAATAAACAATTATAAAAAGAAAAAAGAAAAAGAAAAAAACACTTGTCATGGATGACTAGATGACTCATAGCTCAAAAATAAGTAAATAGATAACTTGTTTAGAACACTTAGCTTGTAACCTATTGGTATTAAATGACTCTCTTTTTTAACTATTTGGTAATAAAACATATTTCCTTTCAGATTTTATATTATTTTTATTTAATAATCCATAACACCTGCATTTAATTTTGACTTCGTGAATTGTATTTGTTAGGGAGGAGCAGGTTCGTGTCGGATACGAGGGATTCGGACTCAAAAAGCCCAGAATCTGCCCGATGGCAGGAATTACATGAAGGGTGTGGGTGTACGCCTCCTTGTGGTTGAAGTTCCCATAGATTTTTCGTCATTTTTTGGTTTGTGGAATATGTCGGGAGATTTGGTGTGGCTTCGCTTGCGCAAGTTCATCTCGCCGTTTCCTAATACCATTTCGCTAGCAAACTTAAGAGTTTTGGAACTTAATGTTCTAGAACGTAATGGATGTGATGATCTGGAGCAGTTATTCCAAAGATTTGAATCGGTAAGTACATCTACAGTTTGCTGAGTCTTTTGTCGTGAGCTTCGGCCCACTTTCTATTGAACAGATTATGTGTATTGCAATTTGTAGCCTCCTCGGAATTTGAGTGTGTTGAATATTAACGTAACGACGGAGAAAAGGCTGTTCCCAATTGCCCCTCGGATTTTCGGAACGCAGATTCCAACTAAGTCAGGGGAAGGTACATCCACCAGCAGCCGGTCAACGGGTTCTTATTTTCAAGAATTTCTGAGTTGGATAGGAAGGAGTATAAAAAATCCGAGTAAGATAATCTTGAAAAATATCACTTTTTTACGATCACTCCCTATTGATTTTAGGGAACTCAAAAGCCTCAGACATTTAGATCTATCCGGCTGCACTAATCTAACCCAACTGCCCAATTCCTTCTCTGGATTAATGCATCTCCAATATCTAGTCCTGCGGGACTGCCACAATCTCATCATCCCCGTAGATATTTTGGGTAACATATCGTCACTTGAGTATGTTGATTTCAATGGTTGCCGTAAGTTGAAGTACTTGCCGACTGGAATCACAAATCAAAGGTCTTTAATATGCCTAGATTTAAGACATACCGCTTTAAAATTGCTCCCAAGAGAGAGAGATTCCGGCCGACAGAGTCACTGCAGCCTCAAATCAGATTACCGGAGGAGCATCTGGTCAATTTGAGGCCGTTTAAAGAGTTGAAAGAGTTGAATTTGATAGCATTCCATGGTCTAAAGCTCATTACATGGGAGGAAATCGCAGCGCCAAATATGGAAGTTCTGGTTATAAGGAATTGCCCAGTATCTATCTTTAGTTTTAAGCAGCAGGGGAGCATGCATGCTGTCATGGGTGTTTTAAGAGATTTCACTTTGAGCGGCACACAGATAACCAAGATACACATTCCAGAAAACGCTCGATCTTTCCGAAAATATGGAGCTAATGCGGGTTGAAGGCTTGCCATCAACATTAGTAAGATTGGACCTGCACGAGTGCTGGCCGTTGGAAGAGATTCAAATCTGGTAGACCTCAAATTCCTGAGAGTAAATCAATGCCATAAGCTGAAAACTCTGAATGTTGAAGGTCTGACATCGTTGGAAGAGATTCAAGCGGAGGGCTGTTGGGAGCTCAAGAGCATACAAGGACTGAGTCAGCGGGAACGGTTGAAATGTCTGTGCATTTCAACAAACACTGATGTTATCTGGAATGAGATTTGCAATTTTTTGGTTAGTTTCCTTCACTACACAGCAGATTAATTCATATAAACTATTTATATATTTCCTGTGATAAATCAAGGAATCTAGGACTATCTAGGCGTGTTCTGGTTGATCTCTGAGGTGCATCGGTGGGTGTGTAATCTTATATTTTTTATTTGCTGTAACTGCAACTGCGGTGAGGTGAGCTAACTGGATTTGGAAAAATCTGTGCAGACATTGACCTCACGTGAAGAGCTATCAACTGCCTTCTTTAGTGGGAAGTCAACAGCGGTCACCCAGCTTAATATGGTGGGTGTTTTAATTTTTCCTTTTCAAGAAAGTATAATAAGATTTTAGATTTATCAAGTGAAATGGATTTATGAACTTTATGCAGCTTTGGAAAGAAATGCATTCCATTACGAGCAAGTTTCAGCTGAAAGTGCTGGATGCCGTCTTTACAAGTAATGCCTTTGATACAAAGATGGAAGATTTCCAATCGTACGGTGCTGTATTGATGTGCTTTCTCACCCGCGGCGATGACGGTTACCAGAGATTTAGTGTATATTTTGAAGCGAGCGATGATGGTGGGACAAAAAATGAAGACAGAAATATCTTCTGTAGATACAAAGCTGGAGATGGAGTACAGCTACATGTGTTTGTGTGGAGATTCCACAGGTGATAACAACATCCATATCTCAGGTAGCTGGTGGGGGATGGATAATGATGGTCGATAAAAACACGGATGTTTCGCAAGTCAGAAAAATCATGAATGCATTGTCATAAAAATCATAATTGCATTGTCATAAAAATCATAACTGCATTGTCGAGGTATTTTCAATTAAAATGTCAAAATGTTATCTCAAGTGTGAAAGTAAACTCCATCTACTCCATCTGTCGAGATTAAGGCTCTATAAATATCATCTATTTCTTTATCACGCTCTCTAATTTCATATCACTACTTGTGTAATTTTTATTTTTTTAAAATTTATATCGAAAGTTATCCTATTGGGAATGTAAAATCATTGTAATGGGTGTGGGTGTAGGGAAATTTATTGTATTGGCTACGTAAAATCATTGTAATGGGTGTGGTTGAAGGAATATTTTAAAAAATATTTGAATTTTGAATTAAAAAAATATAATTACAAATTTATCAGTCAAAAGTTAAAATATTAGGTTTAGTTGAAATTTAGTTACTCAAAACATTAGTCGATTTGTTTTACAATTTTAAAAATTTAAAACAAATTTATTTATTCAAGGGAAATGGATATTCTGGTAACACCATTTGTATTGCTTCATAAATCTAGTAATAATGTTTGGTTTCATTTTCTATTCTAAATTATTTGATTCATGTTTCATATTCCTTTTCAATGGGGCTTTTGAATAGCTTAACCAATCATGGATGTGGTGTCTCATTTGCTACTACTATGTCAATATCCACATTTCATTTCTTGGTGGGTGGGATAGGGATCAATTAGAAGTATTAACTCTTATTTCCCTTATACATTAATATGTGATACTTGATCATACTAAGGGTTATGGGTGTTTATTGTATTTATCATTGTGAGGTAGAGTTTTTCTCTAAGAGAGAAGTTTGCTTAGAGAAGGAATCCAACATTTCGATCCAACTATTGGACCATCATCAAGGAGACTGAATGACTGCTCAAGGAAAAGATGTGTAAAAATCTTTGATAAATATGAATGTTTTTTGGATTTATTATTATTAAATTATGTTGGCTCTTTCAGGAATTTTCAATTATGTTTCTTGCCATTTTTGTTATTGAAATTATTTCTCTTGTTTCGAAGAGCATTAAGAACTGGCTTCCACGTTTTGCTTAGCTTGTAGCCCTCTTCTCTATTAAGATTTTCTAGTCTTAGTGAATTATTGATTTTCTCACGAACCTTTCTCTTAATAAGGTGATCAATGTTAGCGATAATTTCTGCTCTCTCAAGGCAAATTTGGTGTCCTGTGTTATGATAATGTTCAACTAAATTCGATTTTTTGTGCCTAACAATGGTCTACGAGAAGTTTGCTTTTAAAGATTTAGGAGGTTATTAGATGTAGTTCGATATGATAAATTCTCTTCAATTAGTCGGTTCTTGTTTTGGTGTGTGGTTGAGATACTCTTTGAACATGTTGTTTGAGATCTAAGATAGTGTCTCTATCTTAAGGTAAAACATGATGAATTTGCATGCAACATTGTTTTATGTTAATAGAACACTCATCGTGTTTTTTGGTGTGTGTTATCTACTTTCTCACTGCTTTATAAACTTATAGCTATGTTACATGCTTTAATGTCTCGGCATATTTTTTCTAAAGCCACCCCATGGAAATTCATCATTGATTTTTTTCTCAATGTTGGGTTTGTTATTTGTTTTGTATTTTTCTCTCAAGAGACCCTAGCCTTAGGGTAGACTTACTTCATACAACTTGTCTAGATGGGCTCTACAAGTGAAGGCCATAGTCATAACCCTACTACATAGATTTTGGTATAGGAGGAAATTCCTTCTTCCCCTAGCTTGTATCTATCTTAAGAAATTTGCTTATGGAATTTCCAATTCCTACTAACTTTTGATTTTCCCACAAGTGGAGATGAAGATTCATTCTCACTAAAATTGGGGTTATGGAGATGGACATTGAAGTTAGGTTGAACTCCAGTACCAGGATTTGAAGAAAGGGCTAGATCTACCCTAGATCAATGGTTCCACCATGACCTTTCTACCATTTTCTAACATGTTAAATTATATTATAAATAAGCCTCTTGAACAAATACTTACTGTGTAGACTAAAGTCTAGTTGGAATCCATCCATTTAATAGTTGTTACACATTATGTCCAAAATCTACGGAATCTATAAATCAATGCACTTGTCTTGTAGTAATTTTAGAACTTGTTCAGCACTTGTGACTGAGTTTGTTACACAAGGTTGCATTTGTATTCTCCACAATAAAGGCACATGACTATGGATTCTTAGTTTTTGACGAGGAAACAATTATGTCCGAGGTTTATGTCTGAGGTGTCATCTTAAAAAAATGAAGGATTCAAAGTTTTACCCTTAACAACCCCTTTGTAAGGAGCGCATTTTGAAGGCCTAGAGGAAGAGGTTGTCCCTCTTCTTTGAGTGCATCCATGGAGTAGGAGCACAATGTGTAGGGTTCATGCATGTTGAATGCTATAATCATCCAACACATAATCTTTGGGACAGTTTCGTATCAACAAAGAACATCCATTGTTGATGAAGAGGGCCCCTCCTTGACTTGGATTTTACTCTTTTCATTGTTAATGGATTTTGAGCTTTCTAACTCCAAGATAATAATTTTTCCAGTGAGGATTTTCACAAAATATGCAAGACAACTTTAATGTGGATGACCATTTCCAATAACCCTTGGCCACTTTTTGTATCCCCTGATTGTATCAACAAATCCCACATGAAAAATATTAAAGTGTGTGACCAATGCAAGTAATTTGTTTGCAATTTTATGAGAATTAGTGCAATCTAATGCTCCTCTCTCATGACATGTTAGAGGTGTTAGAGGTATGTGCACAACCTATTATAATATAGTGTAAAAATATGAAATGTAGAAACTCAAATAAGCTTAAGGAATATAAAACTTTTATCTATGGAAAATTGGTACAACTCAAAGAAATTCCCTTTTCTTCTAACATTGTTATATTATTTTGCTCCTCTCTCATGACATGTTAGAGGTATGTGCACAACCTATTATAATATAGTGTAAAAATATGAAATGTAGAAACTCAAATAAGCTTAAGGAATATAAAACTTTTATCTATGGAAAATTGGTACAACTCAAAGAAATTCCATTTTCTTCTAACATTGTTATATTATTTTTCCTCTAAAATATAGTGCATATGTTTGCGTTAAGACCTTGGTTTAGTGTCAAAATGATGAAATTTCCTGAAAAAATTGTACACTTGAACATAACACTAGTTTCTTGTGTGCCACTATTTTTCCATATTTTTTAATGTTAATTTTATTTTATTTTTAAATTAATAAAGTCAATGAATCCATGAAATTACATGGTCAAGTGTTAAGTGGAGCTTAGTGCACAAGGTCCATTATTATCTTCTTATGACATTGGAAAGGCCTCTAGATACATTCCTTGTGTACAACTAACACTAATACAAAATGAGAGATAAGTGACAAAAAAAAGACCAAAATTTGCATATAAAAAACCATTTTTGAGTTGGCGACCAGTGGTAGCAAATTTCTAGTATCTTATCATGCAACCAAAAATGTAGTTGTATTTAGTTTGGTCATTTATTACTTGTCTAGTCATATATTTGGTCATTAAATGACCAAATATATTACTACAAGACAAGCTATAAACGACTAAACTAAATACGAACACATTTTTTATCGCATGATAAGATACTAGAATTTGCTACCACTAGTCACCAACTCAAAAATGGTTGTTTATATGTGAATTTTGATCGTTTTTTTGGTCACTTATCTCTCATTTTGCACTAGTGTTGATTTATGTAGATAGGGCATGGAGGATTTGAACCACCAAATTCTTGCATGTAAGGTAGGTGATCTTCCATTGAGCTAACACCCTTATATAGAATAAAAATTCACAATGAAATTATCCCTCATTGTTAGGGATTTGGATAACAAACCATCCCATGTGCCTTTTAATCATATTTTGCAAAGATCTGAGACCATCTCTTATGAATCAACTATGGGGATCCTCCCATATTAATTACTGAGAATGAGTTAGATAATAAAAAATACATTGGCAAGATGCCATAACAACTTTCGGCACTATTTTACGTGAGCCTTAGAGGTCATACCACGTTACCAAAGTTATATTATTTGGTTTGCTAGTGCAACCTAATCGATTTAAATATGCCCCGTGATTTATGGAGTTGAAGATTTAGAGATGGACAACCCTCACGGAAATTGAACGATCCTAGTAACACGGATTTAAAAATTTGGAACAGTTTCAATAATACATCAAGAAAAGAAGCTGAAAACAGTTTCAAGACCTACACAACTATTTGCAAAAGAGTAAAAGGTTAGCTCCTCAATTGACAAGAACTGAAGTAGGTTATAACTGAAGTGTGTCGTCGGTTTCCCATGTCTCAAGAGATATAATTAATTCCAATTCGCACATCATGTAACATGTTAGCTGGTATGCATAGTACCTGCTTTTTATTAAAATTAATAAATAAATAGTTTTTTTAAATAAGTAAAAAATATTATATCCATATAAAGTGATTTATATCTATATCACTGTATATCAAATACATATAAATGTTTATATTTAAAAATCTTAAAAACTGTGAAATTACAAATTAAAATATATATATATATAAAAAGTAAGTAAATCTAAATAAGTTAAAAACATATTTATTTTTGAAAAAATAATATAAATTACAATATAAATAAATAGATGTGAATTGTAAAATTGGAGTCAAACAAGGATGCCCCCTCTCCCCTACCATTGTCAACATTTACATCGATATTAAGCTAGAAAGTTGCTTAGAAGAAGTAGTTCACTTAGCTAGAATAGTTGTCATCCTCCTCTATGCCGATGATATTGCTCTTTTGACAAGGAGCCCTTCTGACCTTGATAACCAATTAAGGATTCTCAATGACTTCTGCTCTAACATGGGCATGTTTGTTAACACCGAAAAAACTAAAGTTATGATTATCAAGTCAAAGAAAGATACTTATGCTAATTTTGTTTATGACAATAACAACTTGAAGTGTCTTACAAATATCGCGAAATTGATATCCATCACAAGCTCAATTGGAACTATAGCATTGGGAAAATGATTAACGGAAGGTGGAAAACTTATTTTGGCCTTGAAAACAATTGTAAATCAACAAATTTGGTGATGTGGGATTAAAAAACGTAATGTTTTGAAACTCTCGTCACTCCCATTATCTTGTACGATTGTGAAGATTGGGGTTGCAACATCTCTCGAAAATCCTAGAGAAAAATTAAGCAAATTTTTTTTTTATCATGCATAACCTCAAAATTAAGAGCAATGTGCCCTATCATATTCTCCTTATAGAAGTGGATCTTCCCCCATCTAAAGCATCGCTATGTCTAGATACTTGATGTACAAAGATAAGATAAATAACATGGAAGACTAGAGACTCCCTAAAATTGTTTTAAATTCTAGTCAAGGCCATCTTCGGCTCAAGAGAGGATGGTATACGAATTCCATGACTTGGTTAAATCATTGGAGGATTGACGAAAATAACACATTGCAAGATATCAACAACCTAAAAAATACTATCACATCTAAGTTCAAAGTGAGAATGTGAGACGAGAAAGATTTATAGGGAAAAAGAAAGTGAAGATATTACAAGGAAGTCATTAATTTTAATATGAAATATCAAAAGTACCTATGTGTCTTAACCAATTCAAAGAAGAAGATGAATATAGTCAAGATAAGAACGAACTCCCATGGGATTCATAGTGAAATCGAGTGCTAGACAATTCCTAAAACACCATGGGAGGGAAGGATTTGCTAGCTATCTAAGTCTATGAGCATTGATGACAAATCTCACTTTCTTTTAGAGTGTCCTATGTACACCCACATTCAATCACAGTTTCCTAATATTTACTACAATTCTAATCTCCATGATCTTATAGTTTGTCAAAACTATGGGGACCTCTTCTTTCTTAGCTTTGTAATCATAGAAATCAAATTTTACATAAATCCCAATAATTCCTCTTTTTCCTTAGACCAAAAAGTTTCAATGAATGTTTATCATCATCATTATTATTTTGACATTAATATTTAATATTATTATGAACCATTTTTAAAATACTAAATTATTTTAAAATACAATTTCTCATTATAAAAAATTCAAATTTAAATTTGAAACTTAAATTACAAATAAAAATCAATAAAATCATTATTAAAAATATTAATACAACAACTTATCTTCTTAAATACAAATAATAACATAATTGAAAGTATTTTTAAAAAAAGAAAGACTCGAATCCTTTTTATATATATATATATATATATTCAGTAGACACGGCCGCTGAAATGTAAGACTAAATCCACACGGTGGGGGCCGTCTGTTATAGTAATGTGATATTATTTATATTCTTAATGAAATTGCATTGTAAGAGGGTGGCCTATTTGCATCAGTCTGGTCTGGCAACGTGGCCGGTTCTACACCTTCGTGTTTAAAGAATATTTCTCCTCGTTCTTAAAATAAATTTTATTGTGTATTATAGTAATGTAATATTATTTATATTATTAATGAAATTGCATTGTAAGAGGGTGGCCTATTTGCATCAGTCTGGTCTGGCAACGTTGGCCGGTTCTATATCTTCCTGTTTAAAGAATCTTTCTCTTAATTCTTAAAATATATTTTATTGTTTATTATTTCAACGTTTTCTACACCATTTCACCTTCAAGTGACATTTTTTTTTTTTTTTCAACCGAACCTTCAAGTGACATGAATACGAGATACATTTAAATTATTAAAATAAAATTATATTGTGTATTATTTCAACGTTTTCCACATCATTTCATCTTCAAGTGACATTAATACGAGATAAATTTAATATTTTAGTCGACTTCACTTTCTCCCTCGCCTCCATCCAATTTTCTCGAAAGTATGTATTAAGAAAACATTATTTGCTTCATCAATGTCTACATTTTTATCATATATTTTTGTAATACAAGGAATTGAACCTTACCCCACCCCCATACCGTATTTTCTACATAGCCTGGGTCCTTGAGCTACAATCTTTTTGCCCAAAGTCCACATATTCTTATTGTCTTGGAAACGTTCAATTAAAATAAAGTCAATGTCTATGTAATAACTATGAATCAATGTGGGAAAACATACAAGGAAGGGAGGAGTGAGGAGTACATAGTAAAATCTATTTTAAGAGGTCAATATGTTTTTTTATTATTGTTTTTTATTTTATTTTTTATAAAATATTTTGTATAAAAGAAGAGAAACATTTAGTAGATAAGTATACTCACCTGGTAATCAATTGACATTATTTTTTTGTTTTTGTGCCTGTTGATATATGGATCAAAATATATTGGGAGTTATATGCTTATATGGACTAGCCCTCACAACAAATGTGAGATAGCACAAATAGTTGTAGAAGCTATTCCAAGATGTCATAAGAAATGAGATATTTGACTCTTATTTCGTACATATGCACACATGCAACACTTATCAGGAGTACGAGAATAAGTTTGAGCAACCAAGCATACACCCCACAACTCCCATAACATTTCAATAAAACATTAAATAGACGTTCAATACTATATGTATGCATAAATATAATTAATTCAAAATTTCAACTACTTGGGTGAGTGCAAGCTAATGATGGTCACTTTTGGCATCTTAGATGCAACATAAAACTAAAAAAATAGACATCCCTCGTCTTTTATGGCTATTTTGAGACACCTGCACAATGAATCTTGGTTTCAATAAAAATGATGAAATATAGAAAATTGAATCACCTTTTTGAATATATAACTTTTATTTATTGAAAATTTTCATAACTCACTCAATTATGTTTTGTTTAACATTGAGGTTTTTTTTTGGCAAATTATAAGGTATATCTCTTTGTTGGTGCATCCTTTTGAGTTCCTAAATTATGGAATCAAGATACGAAAACTTTTGAACATGTAGATAACAAATAGTACTAGCACATGTTATCACATTTAACAGTGTTATTTTTCCCCCAAAAATAGCACATTTAAATTTTTCTTTTAATTATCTAAGTGAAGAGACCTTGAAATCAATCTGCAAGTGTTGGTGCAACTTTTGAAGGTATTAGTATAATGATGAATGATTGAATTTTTTATAGTGTGTAGAGGTAGGTGTCTAGTAGTACATAATATAATTTATTATGAAATGGTTTAGAAATGAAAAAATTATGGTCGAAACACCAAAATGTGTTTTTTCTATTGAGTTATGTCATATGTAAAATAGAAAAAAAAAAAAATATATATATATATATATATATATTAAATTACATATTTATAATCTAGAGAAATAGTTCTATCTATCTCTGCAATTTCATAAAAAATTATTGTGTAGCATATACTGTAACCAGGGAAATTTTTAGGGGCGAAATTTCGCCAATTGGATTTTTTGGGGCATTTTTTCAAAAAATAAATTTGTTATTTGGTCATTTTTAGTCTCTAATATAGTCATTTTTAATCATAATATTCGCCAAAATTTACAAGTTTCAATAGTAAATTGTATGTTTCATATTTAATATTCGCCTAACAATCTATATTTATGTTTTCTTCAATCCAAAATAATCGCCTATAATACTATACTTAAGTATATTTTTATAATCCTGAAAAAAATACCATGTCTGTAACAAATCATCAAACACATGCATATTGGATAAAGAGAAAAATTGTCAAATTAGATATGGTTTAATCTATTCCATAGCATAGATTTGTTTAATGCAAACCCAAGTTCAAAGCAAACACATAGGATTAAAGGTAACATGCAAACATGGTATAGGTTTTAGAACAAGAGCACATTCCTTTTAAATTCAAATTTCCTGCTCCTACTTTCTCCAGGAATATAAATCACGCACACGATTTAGAGCTATAATTTTATACATTAAAAGTGCGCGCGTGATATGGAATAATGAAAATTGAATTGAATTTCAATAAATCGTGTGCTTAATATGGAAATAATGAAAATTGAAATGAATTTCAATAAATAATGTCCATGATTTTGCATACTAATAATGCATGTGTGATATGTAAATAAAGAAAAAATTACATAACATATGCCTTTATAATTTGAACATGCAAATCTTTTATTTTATTTTATATATTTAATAAACTTTAAATTCACAATAAGACAGACCATATAGTTGATAAGGGGCATCTTCTATGAAGATAACAATACATTAATCATTATAATTTGATGATTTGAAAAAACACGGGTTATTAGTCAAAATCCACTATCCCAAGAATAAATATATTTTTCCTCGACAATTAGATATAGAAAGAGAGGGACATAGAGAAAGAGGGAAATTGAGGGAGAGGGAGGGAAGGGGCGTATAGGGAGAGGAATGGGGGAAGGGGGGATAGAGAGAAAGGGAAGGAGGGAGGGTGAGTGAGAGAGAGATAGGGAGAACAAGAGGTAGGGAGAGAGGTGTTAAATGTACAACATCACGAGTCATTCTCCAAGCCAATCTTGTGCAACCAGGATTGGGCCTCATGTGTTGAGGTAGGGAGCCTGAGTTGGAATCAGGAACTTGGAGTAGATTCTTCAGTTGGATTCAAGAATTACTAAGCCTTCAGTTGTAAAATGTTAATCCTCATGTGTTAAGGTGAATTCTTTGATGTATCAAAGTGATGATGTTGTAAAGTATTGTTGGACACGGCTCAAGACTTGTGTGTCAAGTCAGATTCTCATGTGGGCCTCCAGTTACAGCAGGTACCCATGGGGTGGACCTCCAGTTATAGAGGTATATGCTTTGCATATTGAAGCATTAATGTTGTGTGATATATTACTAACCATGGTCACCGATTGCTATTAAGTCTCCTAATTTAGAGACTGGCCACATCTAGAGTGAATTACTTTAGCATATGATCATTTGGTCCGATAGTAATATAATATGATCAGTACAACATCTGACAAATCTTCTGAGTATAATCTGATATGATAGATAATTAAAGTTTACACATGTGGATCATGCAGACAAGACAAGAGGCAAAGATAAGACGTGATAACATATGAGAGAATTTGAATTGCACATAAAAGAGTTAATTAAGAGAGAATTCAAATAGTTAAACTTCAATGAAGACTTCAGTAAATCAAAGGAGAACTCTATTTGATCACTACAATGATGTTAACAAGAAAGAATCAGTTAAAGAGAGTTAACTAAGTGGTAACAAAGAAGATCTATTTAACTAAGTGTTATTGTATGACGACACTTATGTTAAACTAAAAGATGACACTTATGTTAACAAGAAAGAATCAGATAAAGAGATTTAACTAAGTGATAACAAAGAAGATCTAGTTAATTGAGTGTTATTGCAAGATGAAACTTATGCTAAACTAAAAGACGACACTTATGTTAAACTAAAAGACAACACTTCAGTTGTGACACTTAATTTAGCCACCTAACTCTGTGGGAAAGCTTTCAGTTAAGAGGCGAGTTCATCCCAAGAATCAGTTCAGTGAGTTAATGCACTACATGAGAAGTGGGGCGTACTTATCCATGCAAGATTGATGCATCCATATGGAGTGGGGAAATGACACTCCATACAACATTAATACATCAGACATTGACCGAACCATTCGAATTTGATACCACTTCAAGTGCAAGGAACAAGGTATTGGGGAAATGACACCATGTGTTCATAGTTTAGCATTTTTACATCAAATCTCTTTAAGTTTCGACCTGAAAGTCTTCTAAGCAGTATAAACAGAGTATATAAATCAAATTACAAAGATATGGGGCCTCAAGAGCTATCCCAAAGAGTTCATCACCCCAACAAGTGCGCCTCTCCTCAAGGAGCAAGAATATGCCAAGAAATAGAAGAATGGTTGTAGAAGCAAGTTGAAAGAGATGTGACCATGAGCTGCCCTGTAGCTTCAACCTATAACAAAAGACTCCATTGTAGATCCAAATGAAAGGTCTGAATGGCCTCTCCAATTGCCAATTAGGATGGGAATCTTTCACCCTCAAATTGATGATAAGGCAAGTAAAGTAACACTCCACTAGCTCTCCTCTCCAAATGCAAAGATGCAAATAAAAAATGATCAAAAGATGCTATTCTTCTTTTTTCATGACTTTTATAAACTTCTAAGGTCCTCCATGGGTCAAATTCCTTCCAAGAGCTTCATGCCAACTCCAGTTGGGAAGAGATTCCGATGTATGCCACTTGTCCCTCCAATTCTAGCCTCCTCCTCCACCAATTTTGAATAGGTGTCTCTTTGGCTTCCCTAACTCCCTTGAGCACCCTCTTGGAGGCTATTTTTAGCCCTGACATGTCATATATGTCAGATGTCAGCATTCAGGTATGATTTGTGTCATAGGTGTCATAGCATCTTCATCATTGTTGTCATAGAGCTAGGGAATCTAGCCCAAGTGTCCCACTAGCTCCAAATTGCCACTTCCTCTTCCATGGGAGTTATTCTTCCACTCCAATTCGACCTTACATGACTCATGACATGAATAAGACCTCTTAAACTCCCCCAAGTATGTTACCCTTCATCTTGAATTCAAATTGGGGAGAGAATCATGCCAAGTGTACTGGGGAATCTTACCACATGGGGGTCCCACAACCTCTTATGTGCCCTCATGATCCAATGCCACCTTATTTTCTTTTCATTATTATTTATTTGACCCATTTAATTTAAATTTGTAAGTATAAGGCCACTTTGGGTCTTGTAGCTCCCTTATCCCAACTTTTAATGCTTCCACCCCCAACCTACAGAACTAGTAATTTTCCTCCATGACAATTCATTTGTATGGGTATATTACAAACTTTGAATTGGGAATTTCTCTTAATGTGACCCACCTTGTACATTTGGATCTAATTTCACATTATTAATAACTTGAACATCATTCTTGGCAATTATTTGACCCTTAGCATCAATTTGACAAACTATCATAAGTATGGCCAAGGGGCTTAGGCCATTATAACCCAATGCAAAATTTTAAGACATGACAGCTTACTTATATAAAATTTATATAAAAATGTAATATAATAAGTTATATATATAATTTTTTATATTCTTTAATTTATCTATTGTTTGATTAATTTTTTTATTTATAATTTAAATTTAAAATTTTATTGTTATATGGAATTGTTAAATTTAACAATTGAATTTTTTAAACATGGTTAATGTATTAATGATATTAGATGATAACAATTCATATATATAAAGCTTAAAATAATATGAATCAAATTTTAATTTATTTAACAAGTTAAAAATTTAGATTACATATACATATGTTTATTATAGTTTTTTTTAATATTTAATCTATTTATATTGTAATTTAGAGTTTATATTATTATTTTAAATTTAAATATTTAATTCATTTAAGTTGATGTACTTTATTTATATGTTAGTAATATATATATATATAATTGAAACTTAAAAAAATATGGATCAAATTTTATATATATATATATATATATATATAATTTGATCCATATTTTTTTAAGTTTCAATTATATATATATATATATATAATTTTTAATATTTAATCTATTTATATTGTAATTTATAGTTTATATTATTTTTTAAAACATTTAAGTTGATATATTTTATTTATTTAGATTATATACAATATATAGTTTATATTATTTTTTAAAACATTTAGGTTAATATATTTTATTTATTTAGATTATAATTATAAGTTGATAATTTATCTTTTCTAAAATTTACACTTTTATTTTAAAGTACTTATATTTTAAAATATTAACATTTAATATTCAATATATTTTTTTGAGATATAATATCATGATTTGTATGTTATATATAACAAATTTATGTTATATAAATTTTTCTGAATAATTTTAAATTTATTTATTTATTTTAATTAAAAACCAGAGATTAAGTTGCATGCAGCAGCTGTTTATATAGTTCTTTGTATTTGAAAAGGCTGGAATAATAAATGTCCTTAAAATTGAAATTAAAACCCAGCCTGATCAGTAGATTTGGATTATATAGTTGTCGTAGAGTTGTTCTTTCAAGGCAACAATGACCCAGCGTGGGGCAGTGCATCGTATTCCTTGGCCCTGGAGTTTTCGTGGAATTTCGTAGAGAATGACCCCACCATGGTTAAACCGGGAGGAAATTGTATGGATCCCAAGAGAGAGACAACGGAGAAGTGAAGGATTACAATTGCCAGAAGTTAATGTATTTAATAAGTAGTTAGCTTTAACAGTAAATAAAGGGATTGACAAGGTCAAAGTTTTTCAATCTTCATTTTGTCTCTTCCTATCAAAAAGAGCTCGTGCTATGTAAAAGATGATTTTTCTTAAATCTAATAGAATATATATTTCTTTATTCTTCTGTTTACATATCATAAATAATACCTAAAATTGTTCTTAACTTTTATATATATATATATATATATGAGCTTGGGTTATAAAAGTCAAAATTGTTCTTAACTTATATATATATATATATATGAGCTTGGGTTATAAAAGTCAACAATGGTTTGTAAAGATTGCCACATGACACTTTAGAAAATTCCATATTAAATGTATTTAATTTTATTTTCTATGTTTTAAAAATAAAATCTCACTTGGATTTATGTGACATCAATAACCTTCTTGAGGAATCAAAACATGGAATGAGTAAAATTTGAAACTTCAAAAAATCATTTTAATTTTCAAAAAGGACAATTTGATAATAAAAAAATGATTTTTTTTATAAAAATTATAATATGAAATTGAATTAAAACAAAGTCAAAGAACTTTGACTTGTAAATGAAAAATATAATATGTTTTTCTTGATAAAGGTTAATCCACAAGAAATTTATTCTCCTTAGACCCATTGTGAGTGCTATAGGTGTTCCTACTCATGCCTTATCCACAAACTTAGTGGACATTTTGCGACAATTCATTGGTCAAACCATTTCATTTAATAAAGATTCTATTGATTTAATCCAAAAAATTCATAATTTACATCTAAATGAGCAAGATGTTATGGTGAGTTATGATGTTTTTTCACTCTTCACCAAAATTCCATTCAATGAATCCCTTGAAGTCATATTTAACTTAGTTTATTTTGAAAACCTAAATTTGATTTGTATTTACCTCTCTTCAATGTTCTTTTGTTTCAAAGGAAGATTCTATGAACAAATTGAAGGCACAACTATGTTGTCATATTTTTTCCATGTTGTTGCCAACATATTCATGGAACATTTTGAAGCCTTAGCCCTTAATGGTTTTTCTTTAAAACCTAAATATGGTTTCGTTTTGTTGATGATACCTTTGTCATATGACGACTTGTCCAAGCATCTCTCAACAACTTTCATTCCTACCTCAGTAGTATTTCGCCTCACATTCAACTTACCACAGAAGTCATCATGATAAATCCCACCCTATTTGTGATATCTTAGCCACCCTCTAAACAATCAATTCCCATTCTCATTAAATGTATCATCAAAAGAATCACACTAATAGATATCTTCACGTCGAATCCCAACAGGTCACCCAAATCAAAAACCTATTGTTCTTGAAACCCTTATCACCATAGTTATTTGCATATCTATCCCCCGACATCTAAATCAAAAGAGATCCCACTGGACTAAATTTGTCTTAGAAAAAGGGTATACTTTAATTCAAATCAATTGCACTTTTCATACTTCCCTTCACCCAAAATCCAAGCAACCTTGAATTAATTATTGACCCCAATCTTCAATCTTCCTTTCTTGTATCCAAGGGATTACCCACTGCATCTCCAAGATCTTTGATAAAAGGGAATATCAAAACTCTCTTTAGGCCTCACAAACCCTAAAGCAATTGATTTGAAGTGTCAAAAACAAATACAATCCTATATCTCCCAAGCGGTCTACCAAATTACATGTTCTTGTGATAAATCATACATTGGACAAAATGGCTAATCCATCCAAGCTAGGCTAAAAGATCATACTAAGCTGACACTAATAATATCCAAATTGTTAAATTTGCTACAATGGAACACTCCCACAACACTAAACAACTCACTTGCTGGTAATAAACTTAATCAATTTTGGAAGTCATTACTTCATTTTATTGGTCATTAATGTAGTTACTTTTCTCTCATCTCCATCTTTCATTTTTTCCGTGTCTCTATCCCTGCCCTTTTAATCTCCTCTCATTTGTTTATGTTAACCCTTTTGATCACCATCTTTTTATCTCCTTTAGTGTGATTTTCCTTCATTTTTCACATTGCCCCCCTCTCGAATTTCATTTTTTTTCTCATGTAGAATTTGAAATTGAAGTTACGGACATCCACGGGATTAGATATGATGTATAGTTGTTGTAGAGTTAGGTATAAGCAAAATGATTGACAATTTGCACCCACTTTCCGATGATTTTTTCAACAAAAATCCAGGTGAAATTGTTAAAATTGTAGTTTTAGGTTGTTGCAATTGCATATTCGGGGTGCTCCAAGAGAATCGAGGACGTTGAATCCATTTTTTCAATAAAAATTACAATTTGAATAACGAAAATCACAATTTCAACAAAAATCGCGTCGCTAGATTTTTTTTGACACAAATCACCAAAAAGATACAAATCATCTACCATTTAACTTACTTCGTAAAGTTATACTTACAAAGTAGCAATGAACGGTGTCATGTGGGCAGTGCATCGTACTCCTTAGCCCTAGTTTTTGTGGAATTCCATCCATTTTTTGGGTGGTGCATTGTACTCCTTAACCATGGAGTTTTTATGGAATTTTGTTGGTTACGAGACAACAAAGAATGACCTTACCATGGTTGACTGGAGTAGTCTACTAGATATGATGTGTAGTTATCAATCTGTACCATAGACTATCTTTAGCCTCACAGATGCTAAATTTCTTTCTTTCAACAAGTTATATTTTCAAGGCAGTCACATGGGGCGGTGCACCGTACTCCTTAGCCATGGAGTTTTTGTGGAATTTGGTCCATTATGACAGTCACATGGGGTGATGCACCGTAGTACCGTACTTCTTAGGCATGAGAAAACTACTAGTACTAGATATGATGTAGCTACTAGATATGGTGTATAGTTGTCAACGAGTTATATTTTCAAGGCAGTCACATGGGGCGGTGCTCCGTACTCCTTATGACAGTCGGCTGGTAGTCTATTATGACAGTCTACTGGTAGTCTACGATTTGACCGGAAATGGGTTACACCATTGGCCCTTTGGTCTAAGCGTCCATCACAAATTTACAGGACAACAAAGAACGACCCCACCTTTACACAATTGATGGTCGGTTCCAAAGGAGGGTGGATGCGGACCACTTTTCCATTCCCTTGTAGTCACCTTTATGTGATGAGAAATTTACACGTCTACATGATGAGACTATTTATACTTGTCGACGAGTTATATTTTCAACGCAGCAATGAAAACTGTCACGTGGGGCGGCGCATCGTACTCCTTAGCAATGGAGTTTTTGTGGAAATTCGTCCATTGTGAGAAACATAGTACGACCCCACCTTCACACAATGGGGGCAGTCTGCTGGTAGTCTACGATTTGACCGGAAATGGGTTTTAGCCTAAGCATTGTGGAATTCCGTCCATTACAAATTTAGAGGACAACAAAGAACGACCCCACCTTCACACAAATGATGGTCGGTTCCAAAGGAGGGTGGACCACTTTTCCATTCCCTTGTAGCCACCTTTATGTGATGATAAATTTACACGTCTGCATGATTGCATTATCTATTTATCGCTATTCAATCGAATATGGGCGATTCCACGAAGGCCTCACCACCATGGTTAGGACAACGAAATATTATACTCAACCATTACATTGTTATATAATATTTGTATTAAATTGTAAGGTAGATAAATCATGAAGAGATGATGTGAGAGAAGATTGGGACATTTTTCCAAAAATAAAATAAAAATGTATGGATTAAAATGTGATTTAGTCATGTATTAATATGTTTTGGGCTTATCGTTTGATTGGATCATAATTTTTCCCTTTTTTGATATCATGTTTACTAGATCCCACTAAGTAATCAAATATTCTATTTCTTCCTAGAATTGTCCCCTCATTATGGTGTTGCCTATTTTCTCCTTTTGTGAAATCAATACATTAATGTCTTTAGCAACAATGTTGTTTTTGTACATCCATGATCCTTCATCTTGATTAAGGATTTCTAGAAATCCATCTTCTCTCTGTATTATATGGGAGCATATACATTGAAGATTTTGATATGTTGTCATGACTTTTTGTCCTCTAGATTAGTCATAATCCAATGATGCATGGAGAGATCAAATGGGAACTCAAAGACATTTGAGTCCCATAGACTTTCAATCGACTGGATGCACCTCAAGCACTTACCACTATAACAAAGAGTTTGTTCTCCAACATTTTCTACCTATTTCAAACATTTTTTGTTCCTCCATTTTAATCTCTTGGATCAGGGGATGGTGGACTTTTCCATTCTATTTTATGATATTTTGACACTAGGAGTTATTTAAGGTTAACTTGACCGTAATGTAATATTAAATTAAGTGTTCTTTTAGTGTTCCTTTGTGATTTACTAATCCAACTGTCATAATCATATCCTACACATGAGTGATCCAATGGTTCAAACACCTCCTCGGTATTAATGTCACTCGATACATAGCTTAGCACTTGATTGGTCCATGATTTCTATTTGAAGAGCATAAAAGATTATTTGTCAATAATCCATTTTGAGATGTTTTTGTAATTTATTATTTCTTGCATTAATATATGTGCTCAAGTGGCAATGTTGGTTAGGGCCATGGATTGTTTCCCTCTTTGAGGGTTTTTAACCACATAGACAACAATGTATTGATCTTTCTATATGTGCGAGAAAATTTCTTAAGATGTTCAACTTGTGTGAAGATACCCTACTTTTCTAACATTCTAATGACATCTTTCAAAGCTTCCACTCTACTTCTACAACCAAGCCCTAGAAAATTCCAAGAGACAACAATCATTATTTACTTGGTAGGGGTTTTGAATCATTGTCAAATAAATCCACTAGCTTCTGGATTTAAGGACTCCTAACAGAGAAAATTTTGACCTAGGATCAAAAAGAGCTTCCTATAGAAGTTTGAAGACCTATATTTGTTTTATTTCATTGCAATTTCTTCTCTTTCGTACTTAAGTGGTTTTCTTCATTGAGCTTTTTTCAAAGAGATGTTCTTCTTTTGACTCCTCTTCTCCTTCTCCTTGCAATTGTTTTTCTTTTTCTTAATAACCATTATGTTAGAGGTGGACATAATTTTGTCTGAGAGAAAATCACTTCAGCCACATGTGTCAATGGTTGTTGTTCCATAGATTTAGATCTTGGAGCAACTTATTCAATAATTGATTGAGACAAAACATGATCAAATCCAAGGTGGCTTGGAACTTAATATTCATAGTTGGGATAAGATGGTTCGACCACATGCAGGTCTGGCTCTACATGGAAAAGGATTGAAATTTTATTACTAGAGGGGAGGACAAATCTAGAGGATTTGGAGGTAGAAGGTCCATATTTACTAGCTATTCTAGATCCCATTTTTACCTAATGCCAATTAACATCTTTCTCTATAAGTGGGTTATGTGGTGCATCTTGTTTGCAATCTCTTGCAAAATTCCCATATCCATGGCACAATTTGCATTTCAAAGGGAGTTTTTCATAATCAATTTTCTGAACTTATGAGTCCTCTGAAGATAGATTAATGGCCTTAGTAATCCCCTTCCCCATGTCCACTTCCACACAGATCCTAGCAAAACTAAGCATTCATGATTTTGGTTCAGATCTATCAATATATCAATCTATCGAGTTCTTCAAGTTCTCAATAGTAGCTAAATCCTTGTTGCTCTAATGGTGAAGGGGGAAATGTGGCAAACCTACCCAAATCAACATAGCTAAGGGGACATCCACCTCCGAGTCAAAGTCCAATGTCCATCCATTCAAGTGCATACATCTTGAACCCATGAAGTAGGGCCATTTCTAAAGATCATATCCTTGTCTTCCCTTTCTTCGAAGAGGAAAGCATAATAAATTTTACTGCAATAGTAGTGAATGACATTGCCTGAATTAAAGGTTTTAATTATTCAAGACCCATTGATCCATCACCTCGGTCAAAGTCCAAAGTAATCTAAACTATCCAATGAGCCCTTGCTCAGCAAGGTAGGATTTTTGTGTCTAGAAGTTGCAGACTCGAAGCTTGAATTCAGGAATGTGTGCAATAATATTGATGAATTTAGGGGGAGCTTGAAGGGGTTTGGGGTTGAATTCCGAATAGATGCAATGAGGGCCTAAAATGAAACTACATCAAAAGATGAGGGAGGAGGAGTGCTCCCCCTTCCCCCTCCAGGGATACATGTCCAAGAGGGATGGTTCAATGTAGCATGTTGAAATATGATTGTATGTATTCAAGCACTTATCCCATAAACCTTCGAAAGAAATTCCTTTTTTCTAAATATATATACTATTAAAAAAAAATGAGGTTTACAATTATGTATATACACCTAAGATATGCATTGTTACATAGTTTGATTTCATGTTTAAAAAGTTAAGAGTTGGAAATAATAATAACATAACTGAATGACAAAAGAAATATTATAGAGATAGATGACTAACACCTTGATGTGTTGTAAGAGTTGAGCTATATTTTTTATAATCCCAACCACATCAATGCCCACAATTTCTTTGTCGCATATTGTGTGTATCCTGAATGTCATCCGATACCACTTGGATGTTGGAAGAGGAGGAAGATGAAAGTCCTCTAACTTGACATAGATGTGCTACAACTTTATTCATTAAATAATTTATATCAATTTTTTCCAAGAAAATTATTAATTAGAGATGTGTTATATATATATATATATATATATATTATAGAAAAGCTATCATATATGCATAGATATATATAAAGAGAATGATCCATAATTACGTCGTAGGCGTTTCACCGTGGAGAAGCATAACCATCCACCTCGGCTAGATTCCTCGCTCATAGAGCGAATGGAATGCTGCCAGGTGGATGGTTTGTGCGATGTTTAATTTTAAATTTTATGCCAGGTTATGCCATTTAATGTCGGCGCATCTTGTCTCTACCGGGCGCCATCCGGACCCCTTCAACACCATTGCCCCGATTCTCGAGGTTTAATTTTAAATTTTATGCCAGGTTATGCCATTTAATGCCCGCATGTCTTGTCTCTATGGGCGCCATCCAGACCCCTTCGACACCATTGCCCCGATTCTCGCTCTCGCTTGACGCTCATGGCGTAGCAACTGCTCTTAGCGTTGATCGCACCGCTAGAATCCACATGAAACGATGATAGTGCGCTGTTAGGCGAAGGCACATTAAGAGTGCCGACATCTTCATTATAGTAACAAGAAGCAAGCAATTTGTTCACATCGATTCGCCTTGCCATGGTGGCTTTCGATTCTTCGACCAATCTCTCACCATCTACACACACAATTATTCATCATGATCCACAAATTGAACCAAAACACAAAGTTAAAACACCATTAAAATTGAATAGGGCTTCAATATACTTGTCCTAGGTGAAGTTTTCCCCATGGCGACTCATAGTGCGGCAGAACTGGAGCTAAAGGAAGCAGATCTAACTGCACAGGTGCACAGGCGGACCATTGATATGATGTCTGTGAGAATGAATATCTTATGTTATGAGACTCATCCCAAGGCCAATACTTAGAAAAGACAATTCTTCCATTGTTGCTTTGACAATGTTCCTATCTCCAGAGTTCAGATCAATCAACTGCTTCTCCAATTCTTCCAATTTATGATGTAAACAGAACACTAGCAACTCAAAACGAGAAAGTTATGCATTTTCCTGGCGGTTTCGAAGCTCAAACGAAATGGATTTTTTTCATAAAGGAAAACTAGATCATGCCTAATCCTCTAAACAAACAAATTGCGAGTTAGTTTCGATAGGAGCCCGACCGGTTAGCATGATATAGATACTGGTAGCTATATCAGGGATAAGTTAATACCATAGTTGATTAACCATAACCCAATGAAAGAGTTAATACCATCTGTAATTTTAGCCAGTTGATCATCAACACTAGCAATATTGAAAGGAAATGCAATAAGCCCGGAATAGCTTTCGAAATGCAATTAGATTTATTTAAATAATAAAGTGGGGTGGTTTCATCCTCTTGCTAACTGCTACCCCTGCAAGAAAGGTAGGGGTGTAAACTAGCCGGTCCATTACGGTGCCTACTCCAAGAATGAGAATGCACCTTTCTGGCACAGTGTTATATTGAAAAACAACCAATAAACCAACCTTAGAATATGATCGAATAAAGAATGACCAGTTGCTCTGAAAGCGGCGCAAGCACCAGCCCACGGTCCAGAAGCCTAATATCAGATAACTTGTGGAAGTACCTAAAATTTAAGTTTGAGAAAAAGAAATGATGCATCATTACACCAATGATAAGAAATGTGGGTATGGTATGTTCTGCAATAGCTTCAAAAGAATTTCCAAGCTAATATCACCATGAATAAACAAATAAAGAATGTTGGAGTTAAAGGACAAACCTTGAATTCTTTAATTTCTAGTTACTTTGGAGACCATTGTAATCTTTTCTGAATGTCTGCAATCTCATCTTAGCTATGCTAATTATGTGTAGCTCTACCTGGAACAGTCATTCCTTCGGCCTTTCTTGTCACCATGAAGGCAAAGATTGTGAAGAGTAAGAACATAACTAATGAAGAGGTGGCCCTGCTAACAGGCGGGGTGGCAGGGGCGGTCGACTGTGGCCGTCCCCACCCTGGATCGAACCCCATGTCGAGGCTTCTACGGCGTCCCCACATTATCGGGTGCCAGTTACATTGTATTAAAAAAAAACAAACTAACGAAGAGATAGAGCCATCGAGGGTGCCACTTACATTGTATTAAAAAAAAAACAAACTAACGAAGAGATAGAGCCATCGAGATTTAGAATGTAAAACGTAAAATTATACGTGTCACATGCATTTGAACACGCGGTGTAAGGATTATTCAACATATAGTTTAAAACTTGCATTGTTTGCACATTTCTCAACTAGACTACGTGCAACAAGCTTTTAAAAAGCTAATTTACATTATCTGGTTGTCTCTATTACTTTTTTAGAGTGTAGTGTTAGATTGTTTTAATGTATTTTTAGAGTGTAGTGATTGATTTTTTTAAAATATATTTTAAATTTTAAATTATGTGCAGTTGTTTTAATTTTTTTTATATACATTTTGTGTTTGTACATAACATTTCTCACTTTTACATTTTTACTTTTCATGATTTTTTTTTTAATTTAAGGAATTTATAAGAATTTATATTAATTTCCAATCATTCAATTGTTAAGGAAACATTTAATAAAAAATGTTAATTGTTATAGAATCTTCGGGATTGACATTTAATAAAAATGTTAATTGTTATTGTTAAATGTCAAGAATGCTCTGTGTGGGCTGCATGCAATGAGGTTTCAAAATTTTAGTGATGGCTTGCTACTGGGTGGCAAGTTGGAGAGTGGCTTTGCTGCTAGGTGACGGGATTTGGAGCCTGAGGTTGACTTTTAGCTTCCACGTATTAGGATAATGTGTCTGACTATTGATTTGTTTGACAGATTGGGTTAAAAGTGTAAAATAATTATTCCTTACACAATGCCAATCTCTACGTATAGCTATTAGGTAGGTATCTAAAGGTATAGAAAGGTTGTTTTAAATATTGTTTGTCTCTTAAAAACAAATTCTAGAATAACTGTGATTGAGAAAAACAATTAAAAATATGACATAATTGCGTTATAGAACCTGGATCATTGTCTTGGGGGATAGTAGTAGAGACAAAGAATGGGACAGAGTGAGCGATGAATGGCCTACGGGGAGTGACATTGTCAACGAAGAGAGGGAGAACCAGATGAGACTCTGGGGAATACTAATCTTCGGTGCTATCGGAGCTGCTGCCACCACCTATGCGGTAATTTATCTCTTATTTTTCTTCTTCCACTGAATTGTTAATTCGATGCCGAAAAGAATCCATGGCTTCTTGTTTATAGAATTCTTTTAGGTTTACAAGCAAGTTCTATATAATTGAACTGTTTAGTTACAGTTGAACTTTAGCGAGAATTTTCATGGTTTATTTTGGCTTGCATTCTTCAATTTTGGTTTAGTTTATTCATCTTAAAGACGATGTACAATCATGGATCTGAACTCCTTTTGTTGGTTGTGATATAGTTGGCTTTTTAAATGCTTCAATATGGAAGATAAAGGGAGTTTATGTATTTTGAATTATGGTAGGATGGTAGCATTTCTTTATAGGATAGAACTCCAATTTTCGACATCTATCTTTGATCTTTTTTGAGACTTCATTTTTTTTACAAGCTGGGATTTATCTATATCCGAGTTCTTAATTTTGGTCTTGGGAGCATTATATAGTTTTTTTTGCCTATTACCGGCACATAATATTGAAACCCTGTTATTTTTTTTTTTTTTTGCTTATTTGTTTTCTTAATTTGATTACCTCCTGTGGGCAGTACCTTGTGGTGTTTCTGCGTGTGTGATTGCTCTCAGTTACAATAGATGAGATGTAAAATACTTCAACAATATTAAACCTTGAAGACTTTGTTCATTAAATTTTTTACACTAATAAGCATTCTTATGAAAAGTCATATTGGATAGTGTAGTAGCTTCATGATCCTGCAAATTTGTCAAACTGATGGCAATTGATTCTATTACATTTTTAATATTTTTAATTTCTCTTTCCCGGTTGCAATTTGTTCCAACATTGCCAAGAAAAAGCTAAACTTAAACTATCCAAGGTCACATCTATATGTTTAAAAATCATATTTCAAACACATAAAGCTCTGGTATGAAATATGATGCTATGCAAATGTAGGACAGTTCCAAATTGTATTCTTATTCTGTTATGCTGTGCAAAAGGTAGAACAGGTTCCAACTTGTATGGCTAAGAGTACCATTAAATGAATAAGAATCCACAATTATTTTATATACATAACACTATTAAATTCCCCTACTAAAACTTACATTAAAACTTCCATATAAAGGAAAAAAATAGAGCATTTTTTAAATGGTCTCTAATTATGATCGTGTTGAACCTATTTTTTATAATGTGGACAATAAAATTCACTTGTATATTGTAACCTGAAGAGTCATGAATTTTGACTGTATTTTTGTGACGGCTAAGTAAATATGTATTGTCTAAGATACTAATAATAATATATATATATATATATATATATATTCATAATTGGTTTTACTTTCTTTTCCCTCTCTATATCATTAGGTGAAGTTGAGTCTTGACTAAATCCTTATGAAAATTATTTCTTATAAAAATTCTACCCATAAAAATTATAGACCCATCTTAAAATAGCTTTAAATGGTTTTAATGTCAAGAATCTAGTTTCAACCATTTCAACCATCAATTAGATGCCTGAATATTTATTGCAAGTATTTAATGATATGAGTTTATGGTAATTTATTTTACTTCCAAAGTATAATTTAATATTTTGAGGTCCTGGGTTGGCAGGTGCGGGGGGGAGTAATTTTTGACTCCAAGGGGAACAGGCAGAAGGAGTTTGCCTGGGGCATTGGAAGAAAGACCAACAATGGAGTGGAATGGATTGGTCTCATCAAAGGGCTGGAGATTGCTATAAACCTGGGAATAAAGAAACTGATGGTCTTAGGAGACTCCTTAATCATTATCAGAGAAGCTAGACGTATTGTTGACAAAAGAAAAGACCCCACCTCAAAAATGCATCATCTCCTATTTTGCATCAGTAAAGACTTCCATGAGCTTACCTTTGGACTAAATGGGAAAGCTGACGAAATGGCTAATATCGAAGTCGGGCTCTCCTATGGCTCTCTAAGTTATAACAATGATACTTGAGAAAACTCTTGGATTCCCTAGACTAAGGCTAGTCCTTAGGGATTGGGCTCATGCCCCCCTCTTTTGGCCCCCTCAATATCTTTGGGATCAATACATTAGAATATCAAACTTTTTGAATTTTTGGGAAGCTTCCCTTGGAAATTCGACGGCCTCCTCACTCCTCGTACACCGCCCTCGCATGCTCGAATTTATGGCAATTAACCAGCTTGCCAGTTGGCCGGCATGTGGGCTGGTAGTCATGGTTTATCAATACATTTGGACACTCCTTAGACTTCACTCCACCGTCTCTAGAACTCTGCATTTGCTGCTCGTTTTTTCGAATTGGCTCTGTTTTGTCAGGATTATGGAACGCCATGGTGATGGGCCTCCTCAGGGAGGGGGCGATTTGCTTTATCGTGGTGTTGGGCGTTCTCAGGCAGGGGGCGATGTGCTCTTGAAATGTGGAAGGTGCTGCAAGCTGGGGAGAGGCCCTAATGGTGGATGTAGGTGGGGCATGCAGGCGGAGGAAATGAGGGGAGACTCGGCTGAAATTGAGAGAAACCCTGGGCTTGGCCCTTGTCGCAAGCACACCGGGTTTGGGAATTCTAATGGACAGGATGGGAATCGTGGCATATCAAAATTCAAAGTGGAATTCTTGGACCGTTTGCAGGAGTTGGAGCTACAAGTCAGGATGATCCGTAGTGAAAATTTGGAGTACAAGAAAGTCTTATCCCGCCTCTACACTTTGGCGTCTGCTACCCACTCCTAAGTAAAAGCTCAGAACAATAGCATGGCTGAGAAAATTGAACATCTGGAAGAGACCCTAGGTCTAGTCTATCCCCACAAGGCTCGCAAGCTCAAAGTTTATGGCTGTGATCTTGAAGACATCAACAGGAAAATGGAGAAATTGCAGAAGTTCATGGAAAATGCAAGGAACTTCGTGGACCTCAATACAGAGAAAAACGCGGTAGCGGACTTTGTAGGTGCTGCCATGGATATGGGTCTTTAGTAGCAACTCGTCAGTTCTGGTCACGGGTTGGCCCTCTTCTAGTTTTTGTTATGTATTTAATTTCTGGAACTCATAGCATAGATACCAGCTGCAATTTTGCCATCTTGGAAGGACTTAATATCCATTTTTTGTATAAGACAGTATATTAGTTATTTTTTATTTTTGCATATTCCTCCTAGGGCAGTTCATAAGATGTTATAGTTTTCATATGACAGGAAGATACCATGATAGTTATCAGCTAGAAAATGATGAACTTGGAGTGATGGATGTCTTCCTCTCATGGGAGCAATCTGATCAGTTTTTGCTATGTATTTTCCTTCTTTTTAGATAATCAAAGCTGGTTAGCCGTTTCTGTTAATAAAAAAAAAATTTGAGGTAATTTTTTTTTATAATTTGGGTCAATGAAAAATATCACTTGAAAAGAAAAATATGATGTGCTAAATTTAGTATTAAAAATGATTATATTATATATGAAAATTTAAAAGCTAAATGAAATGGTAATAAACTAATTAATATTTAATATAATTTAATATAAATAATTTAAAAGTTTAATTTTATAAGTATTTTAATTTGATCAAGTAAAGGAATTAATAAGGTTTTTATTAATATAGATAAAGTTTTATTTTTTATATTTGTTTTTTATTTTATTAATATAGATAAAAGTTTGTATTTTTATAATGTTTTATTTAGTTGAAGTTGTGATTTTATAATGTTCTTTGATAATTGATCATATCATCAAATATAGCTTTGCATGTGAACATTGCATTAATATATTGGATATTTTACTCCTTTTGCAATATATCAGGATTAAGTACACTTTTATTTTGTGATAGTGTAAATCACAAGTGTACAGTTTCAAAGCACATGTGCTAATATTTCGTATGTAGAATAGCTTCATCTAAATTAAGTTATAAAAATATCTAGCTTAATTATAAACTATCCCTTTGTTCTTTGTGTTTTGTAGACATTACATAGATCTTTTGTATCACTTTGAGCAATTTCATTACTTTGGAGTAGGCGGAGAAATTGCTCCTACTCCTACTATGTATCTTTTAATACACTATTTAAAAATTGAAATTACAATTCTTTTTCAACTTCCTTTGTTGCTTAGAAAATGCAAATAAGAAGTATTCTATTGCTTAGAAAATGTACATATGTTTAGGTCCATTGCTTGCTCCTCATCCTTCTACTAAGTCCATGGACAATGGCATCACATACCAACTTTTGGTTGATCCATTCCCTGCTCCTCATCGTTCTACTAAGTCCATGGACAATGGCATCACATACCAACTTTTGGTTGATCCAAAGCATCCAACAAGGAGAAGGAAAAACATGGTGGATCATGCTCAACTTTTGGTTGATCCAAAGCACCCAACAAGGAGAAGGGAAAAAAATGTGTTTACATTTTAGTCACTGATTCACCCCCCCCTCTCAGTGACAAGGACCTGATCCAATACTTAACATTATTTTTTGTTATGGGTTGAGTGCCTATGTCTTTGTAATATGAGATTGTTACAAACTTTGCTCTTTTCTTACTATCCTTCGTTGCCTGTGTCTATGTTTTTGTTCCTTCTAACTTTCTTCTTTTCCTACTGGCATTCATTTTTATCCCTAAGGGGCAAATGCTAGTATATAAACATTAAATTTAAAAAAAAAATTATATCATCATCAATACTCCACTACATGACACTAGTAAGCTCTGCTTTGCCATTTTAACTTTTCAAAATACCAAATAATTTTTTTCTAAATAAATTAAATTACCTCATAAAATCATTTCACACTATTTAACATCCAAATTTTAGTGTTTAGCATCTTTATTTTCTATTTTATCATTTCTTTGCAGCGTTTTGGTTTGTCACATATAGTCTTCTTCCAAATGCAAAAAGTAATGACATGATGTGAAGCATAAAGCATTTATTTAAAGCATCTATACGTCAAAAGCTTTAAAGTTACTTTACGCAAAGTTAGAAGAGACAACTGATAACAACATATTATTCCAACTCCAATTTAAATATGGTGCGATCCTGAGCATCGTTATTAATTTATCTCATCCCCTTGCGGCGTCATTGGTTTCTCTCCTATTCTCGCAATTATTGCTTTCATCTCCGATTCCATCTGAGCGCCTACCATCCCATCTGCGACTGCTAGACCCAATGGAGCCAGCTATGACAGAGCCAGTGTCCGCAACATACCATGTTTTTATAAACCACAGGGGTTGTGATGTCAAGAAAACCCTTGCCAGTCTCATCTACCATCGCCTAGAAGAGGCTCATGGGCTGCGCGTCTTTCTCGATGAAGAGGAACTGCGCACCGGAGATGAGTTCCCCCCTGCAATCGTCGCAGCCATTCAAAGTTCCTCCGTTCATGTTGCCATTTTCAGTCCGCGTTATGCTGAATCGCGTTGGTGTTTGGATGAGTTGTGTTGGATTTTGGACAAGCCCAACAGGAAGATCATTCCTGTGTTTTATGACGTTGAGCCTACAGACCTTCGTCACATTCATAGCGGACGTTTTCAAGATGCTTTTAAAAAACACCAAAGCAAAGGCAGAGTCACCGTGGAAGTCATTGAGAAATGGAAGACGGCCCTCAGGAAAGCCTCTGATATTTCTGGCATAAAGTTCAAATCGAGTGAAAGGTGAATACATACTTTATTAGGAATCTTGGATTTGTCAAAGTTGGTTCTTCCCCTAATTCTGACTATCATGACTGCATGTACCTGTTTGTTGTTTTTGCAGTGACCATGGAGAGGTTTTGGAGGAGATTGTGAAAGATGTATTGAAAGGGGTAAAATGGGAACCATTGGAGGTGGCTACATACCCAGTTGGGCTAGATCCAGCCGTAAAGGAAATAAATGATGAAATTAAGAAACAATGGGAGTTAAATGGCACAGCGATTGTGGTGATTGCAGGAATGGCCGGACTAGGCAAGTCAACTCTGGCTGCATATCTCTACAATTTGAAGCGTTCGGATTTTAGTAGGTCTTGTTTTTTGTCAGACATCAGAAAAAGGGATTTACCATCTTTGCAGCGGAAGCTCCTAAAGGATCTGTTGGGTTGTGATTTTCATATTGAATATACCAGAGAAGGAAAGGGTTATTTTCGCGATCGTCTAAGAGGGCTTCGGGTTCTGATTGTTTTGGATGACGCGGATCATATCGAGCAAATAAATAGTTTAATCGTGACAGATGTTGTGGGATCCGGTAGTTTAATTTTGATCACGTCTAGTGATCAAAATTTACTGAGTCGCTCTTCTCCAAAAACTGTGGTGTATAATGTAAAGCCATTGCGGATAGAACATGCCCGGGAGCTTTTCTGCTGGCATGCGTTTGATCAATCCAAACCATGCGAAGGATTTGAAAATATGGTCGAGGAGGCTTTGAAAAGTTGTGATGGTGTGCCTTTGTCCTTAGAAGTGGTGGGCCAACAGTTTCGTGGCTTCGGTAAGGAGTATTGGAAGCCGGAGTTGGAAAAGCTCTCGACAAGCCTGCCACACGATGTAATGGACAGATTAAAAGTGAGTTACGAGGCTCTGAAGAGTGAAGAAGAGAAGGAGATATTTTTGGACCTGGGTTGTTTCTTCGTGGGAGAGGAAAAAGAGCTCGCAGTTCGAGTATTTGAGGGACTAGGTTACAAAGGCGTCTCTAAATGCCTTCAAAATCTCTGTCAAAAATCCCTGGTCAAGTATCACGATGACGTCCAATCTATATCTTATCTCTGTCAAAAATCCCTGGTCGAGTATCACGATGGCCGCCACGAATCTGTAAGAATTATCTCTGTATTTTATGTTTTCTTGGCGATACCGGTATAATCTTATACGCCCTAACTGTTTTTGCTTTCTTCATATTCAGATTAATGAATTTTTCCCATCCTTCCCACGGAAAGATGTAATTACAATGCACGATCACATTAGTCAGATGGCCAGAGGCATCGCCAGAGAAGAGTTTCAGGTGTTCCGAACGCCTAAGCCACTACGGCTCAGCTGCTTAGCTGATATAGAGGAAATGTTGAAATTACAGGTACGTGTATTTTAATTTTTTACTTAATAATTCATTTAAATGGGTATTTAATTAAAACTGGGAGTGTATTATGTTTATGTCTCGATTGATTTTATGAAAATATTTAAAGTTTATAATAAACAATTATAAGAAGAAAAAAAGAAGGAAATGTTGCAGTTATTTATATTTATATTTTTTATTTAATAATTTATTTAAATGGATATTTAATTAAAATTTGGAGTGTACTATATTGATTTTATGATAGTATTTAAAGTTCAAAATAAACAATTATAAAAAGAAAAAAAAAAGAAATGTTGGGTATATTTTTTATTTAATAATTCATTTAAATACCCAATTAAAATTTGGAGCGTACCATGTCTATGTGGAGATTGATTTTATGATAGTGTTTAAAATTCAAAATAAACAATTATAAACAGAAAAAGAAAAAGGAAATGTTGAAGTTCCAAGTATGTATATTTTTATTTTTTATTTAATAATTCATTTAAATGAGTATTTAATTAAAATTTGGAGTGTAATATATTGATTTTATGATAATGTTTAAAGTTCAAAATAAACAATTATAAAAAGAGAAAAAAACAAAGGAAATGTTGCAGTTTCAAGTAATTCTTTTATTTTTATTTAATAATTCATTTAAATGGTATTTAATTAAAATTTGGAGTGTATTATGTCTATGTCTAGATTGATTTTATGATAGTGTTTAAAGTTCAAAATAAACAATTATAAAAAGAAAAAAGAAGGAAATATTGCACTATGTATATTTTTATTTTTTATTTAATAATTCATTTAAATGGGTATTTAATTAAAATTTGGAGTGTACTATATTGATTTTATGATAGTGTTTAAAGTTCAAAATAAACAATTATAAAAAGAAAAAATGAAGAAGGAAATGTTGCATTCCAAGTAAGCATATTTTTATTTGTTATTTAATAATTCATTTAAATGGGTATTTAATTAAAATTTGGAGTGTAATTTACTATGTCTAGATTGATTTTATGATAGTGTTTAAAATTCAAAATAAACAATTATAAAAAGAAAAAAGAAAAAGAAAAAAAAACTTGTCATAAAGAGATGGATGACTGGATGACTCATAGCTCAAAAATAAGTAAATAGATAACTTGTTTAGAACACTTAACTTGTGACCTATTGGTATTAAATGACTCTTTTTTTTAACTATATGGTAATAAAACATATTTCCTTTCAGATTTTATATAATTTTTATTTAATAATCCATAACACCTGCATTTAATTTTGACTTCGTGAATTGTATTTGTTAGGGAGGAGCAGGTTCGTGTCGGATACGAGGGATTCGGACTCAAAAAGCCCAGAATCTGCCCGATTGCAAGAATTACATCAAGGGTGTGGGTGTACGCCTCCTTGTGGTTGAAGTTCCCATAGATTTTTCGTCATTTTTTGGTTTGTGGAATATGTCGGGAGATTTGGTGTGGCTTCGCTTGCGCGAGTTCATCTCGCCGTTTCCTAATACCATCTCGCTGGCAAACTTAAGAGTTTTGGAACTTAATGTTCTAGAACCTAATGAATGTGATGATCTGGAGCAGTTATTCCAAAGATTTGATTCGGTAAGTACATCTACAGTTTGCTGAGTCTTTTGTCGTGAGCTTCGGCCCACTTTCTATTGAACAGATTATGTGTATTGCAATTTGCAGCCTCCTCGGAATTTGAGTGTGTTGAATATTAACGTAACGACGGAGAAAAGGCTGTTCCCAATAGCCCCTCGGATTTTCGGAACGCAGATTCCAACTAAGTCAGGGGAAGGTACATCCACCAGCAGCCGGTCAACGGGTTCTTATTTTCAAGAATTTCTGAGTTGGATAGGAAGGAGTATAAAAAATCCGAGCAAGATTATCTTGAAAAATATCACTTTTTTAGAATCACTCCCTATTGATTTTAGGGAACTCAGAAGCCTCAGACATTTAGATCTATCCGGCTGCACTGATCTAACCCAACTGCCTAATTCCTTCTCTGAATTAATGCATCTCCAATATCTAGCGTTGCGGAACTGCATCAATCTTTCCATCCCCGTAGATATTTTGGGTAACATATCGTCACTTGAGTATGTTGATTTCAATGGTTGCAGTAAGTTGAAGTACTTGCCGACTGGAATCACAAATCAAAGGTCTTTAATATGCCTAGATTTAAGAGGTACCGCTTTAGAATTGCCCCTAAATATGGCAGTTATACCAGACAAATTACAACGACTGGGAATCTCTTCATGTGCTCCCAAGAGAGAGGAACATCTGGTCAATTTGAGGCCGTTTAAAGAGTTGAAAGAGTTGAATTTGATAGCATTCCATGGTCTAGAGCTCATTACATGGGAGGAAATCGCAGCGCCAAATATGGAAGTTCTGGTTATAAGGGATTGCTCTATCTTTGGGTTTAAGCAGCAGGGGAGAATGCATGCTGTCATGGGTGTTTTAAGAGATTTCACTTTGAGCGGCACACTGATAACCGAGATACACATTCCAGAAGGTGTTTTACCCAGACTTGAAACGCTCGATCTTTCCAAGAATAAGGAGCTAATGCGGGTTGAAGGCTTGCCATCAACATTAGTAAGATTGGACCTGCAAGGGTGCTGGCTGTTGGAAGCATTAATAAGCCTTTCAAATCTGGTAGACCTCAAATTCCTGAGAGTAAATCAATGCCATAAGCTGAAAACTCTGAATGTTGAAGGTCTGACATCGTTGGAAGAGATTCAAGCGGAAGGGTGTTGGGAGCTCAATAGCATACAAGGACTGAGTCAGCTGGAACGGTTGAAATGTCTCTGCATTTCAACAAAAACTGATGCTATCTGGAATGAGATTTGCAATTTTTTGGTTAGTTTCCTTCATTACACAGCAGATTAATTCATATTAACTATTTATATATTTCCTGTGATAATTAAGGAATCTAGGACTATCTAGGCGTGTTCTGGTTGATCTCTGAGGTGCATCGGTGGGTGTGTAATCTTATATTTTTTCTTTGCTGCAACTGCAACTGCAACTGCGGTGAGCTAACTGGATTTGGAAAAATCTGTGCAGACATTGACCTCACGTGAAGAGCTATCAACTGCCTTCTTTAGTGGGAAGTCAACGGCGGTCACTAATGGGGATATAGCATTTCGTAATATGGTGGGTGTTTTAATTTTTCCCTTTCAAGAAAGTATAACACAATTTTAGATTTATGAACTGAAATGGATTTCTGAACTTTATGCAGCTTCGGAAAGAAATGCAATCCATTACGAGTAAGTTTCAGCTGAAAGTGGTGGATGCTGTCTTTACAATGAATGAGTTTGATACGGAGATGGAAGATTTCCAATCGTACGGTGCTGTATTGATGTGCTTTCTCAACCGTAATCGTAGCGGTAACCGTCATCGCGGTTACCGCTACGATTACGTTGACGGTTACCGCTACGATTACGAATGCGGGAGGTGTAGAGTAAAATTTGAAGCCAGCGATGATGGTGGGTCAGTCGATGAATACGAGATGGTCTGTGGATGCCAACCCGGAGATGGAGTACAGCTACATGTGTTTGTGTGGACAAAAGAGTGTAATTTGTTTAGAGATTCCACAGGTAATAACAACATCCATATCTCATGTAGCTGGTGGCGGGACACGAGAGTCGAAAGGGGATGGATAATGATGGTCGATAAAAACACGGATGTTTCGCAAGTATGCAAAGAAATCATAATTGCATTGTCATAAAAATCATAACTGCATTGTCGAGGTATTTTCAATTAAAATGTCAAAATGTTATCCCAAGTGTGAAAGTAAACTCCATCTATTCCATCTGTTGAGATTAAGGCTCTATAAATATCATCTATTTTTTTATCACGCTCTCTAATTTCATATCACTACTTGTGTAATTTTTATTTTTTTAAAATTTATATCGAAAGTTATCCTATTGGGAATGTAAAATCATTGTAATGGGTGTGGGTGTAGGGAAATTTATTGTATTGGCTACGTAAAATCATTGTAATGGGTGTGGTTGAAGGAATATTTTAAAAAATATTTGAATTTTGAATTTAAAAAAATATAATTACAAATTTATCAAGTCAAAAGTTAAAATATTAGGTTTAGTTGAAATTTAGCTAGTCAAAACATTAGTCAATTTGTTTTACAATTTTAAAAATTTAAAACAAATTTATTTATTCAAGGGAAATGGATATTCTGGTAACACCATTTGTATTGCTTCATAAATCTAGTAATAATGTTTGGTTTCATTTTCTATTCTAAATTATTTGATTCATGTTTCATATTCCTTTTCAATGGGGCTTTTGAATAGCTTAAGCAATCATGGAGGTGGTGTCTCATTTGCTACTACTATGTCAATATCCACATTTCATTTCTTGGTGAGTGGGATAGGGATCAATTAGAAGTATTAACTCTTATTTCCCTTATACATTAATATGTGATACTTGATCATACTAAAGGTTATGGGTGTTTATTGTATTTATCATTGTGAGGTAGAGTTTTTCTCTAAGAGAGAAGTTTGCTTAGAGAAGGAGGAACCTGAGTTCTGGTGTTGTTTTTATCCAACATTTCGATCCAACTATTGGACCATCATCAAGGAGACTGAATGACTGCTCAAGGAAAAGATGTGTAAAAATCTTTGATAAATATGAATGTTTTTTGGATTTATTATTATTAAATTATGTTGGCTCTTTCAGGAATTTTCAATTATGTTTCTTGCCATTTTTGTTATTGAAATTATTTCTCTTGTTTCGAAGAGCATTAAGAACTGGCTTCCACGTTTTGCTTAGCTTGTAGCCCTCTTCTCTATTAAGATTTTCTAGTCTTAGTGAATTATTGATTTTCTCACGAACCTTTCTCTTAATAAGGTGATCAATGTTAGCGATAATTTCTGCTCTCTCAAGGCAAATTTGGTGTCCTGTGTTATGATAATGTTCAACTAAATTCGATTTTTTGTGCCTAACAATGGTCTACGAGAAGTTTGCTTTTAAAGATTTAGGAGGTTATTAGATGTAGTTCGATATGATAAATTCTCTTCAATTAGTCGGTTCTTGTTTTGGTGTGTGGTTGAGATACTCTTTGAACATGTTGTTTGAGATCTAAGATAGTGTCTCTATCTTAAGGTAAAACATGATGAATTTGCATGCAACATTGTTTTATGTTAATAGAACACTCATCGTGTTTTTTGGTGTGTGTTATCTACTTTCTCACTGCTTTATAAACTTATAGCTATGTTACATGCTTTAATGTCTCGGCATATTTTTTCTAAAGCCACCCCATGGAAATTCATCATTGATTTTTTTCTCAATGTTGGGTTTGTTATTTGTTTTGTATTTTTCTCTCAAGAGACCCTAGCCTTAGGGTAGACTTACTTCATACAACTTGTTTAGATGGGCTCTACAAGTGAAGGCCATAGTCATAACCCTACTACATAGATTTTGGTATAGGAGGAAATTCCTTCTTCCCCTAGCTTGTATCTATCTTAAGAAATTTGCTTATGGAATTTCCAATTCCTACTAACTTTTGATTTTCCCACAAGTGGAGATGAAGATTCATTCTCACTAAAATGGGGGTTATGGAGATGGACATTGAAGTTAGGTTGAACTCCAGTACCAGGATTTGAAGAAAGGGCTAGATCTACCCTAGATCAATGGTTCCACCATGACCTTTCTACCATTTTCTAACATGTTAAATTATATTATAAATAAGCCTCTTGAACAAATACTTACTGTGTAGACTAAAGTCTAGTTGGAATCCATCCATTTAATAGTTGTTACACATTATGTCCAAAATCTACGGAATCTATAAATCAATGCACTTGTCTTGTAGTAATTTTAGAACTTGTTCAGCACTTGTGACTGAGTTTGTTACACAAGGTTGCATTTGTATTCTCCACAATAAAGGCACATGACTATGGATTCTTAGTTTTTGACGAGGAAACAATTATGTCCGAGGTTTATGTCTGAGGTGTCATCTTAAAAAAATGAAGGATTCAAAGTTTTACCCTTAACAACCCCTTTGTAAGGAGCGCGTTTTGAAGGCCTAGAGGAAGAGGTTGTCCCTCTTCTTTGAGTGCATCCATGGAGTAGGAGCACAATGTGTAGGGTTCATGCATGTTGAATGCTATGATCATCCAACACATAATCTTTGGGACAGTTTCGTATCAACAAAGAACATCCATTGTTGATGAAGAGGGCCCCTCCTTGACTTGGATTTTACTCTTTTCATTGTTAATGGATTTTGAGATTTCTAACTCCAAGATAATAATTTTTCCAGTGAGGATTTTCACAAAATATGCAAGACAACTTTAATGTGGATGACCATTTCCAATAACCCTTGGCCACTTTTTGTATCCCCTGATTGTATCAACAAATCCCACATGAAAAATATTAAAGTGTGTGACCAATGCAAGTAATTTGTTTGCAATTTTATGAGAATTAGTGCAATCTAATGCTCCTCTCTCATGACATGTTAGAGGTGTTAGAGGTATGTGCACAACCTATTATAATATAGTGTAAAAATATGAAATGTAGAAACTCAAATAAGCTTAAGGAATATAAAACTTTTATCTATGGAAAATTGGTACAACTCAAAGAAATTCCCTTTTCTTCTAACATTGTTATATTATTTTGCTCCTCTCTCATGACATGTTAGAGGTATGTGCACAACCTATTATAATATAGTGTAAAAATATGAAATGTAGAAACTCAAATAAGCTTAAGGAATATAAAACTTTTATCTATGGAAAATTGGTACAACTCAAAGAAATTCCATTTTCTTCTAACATTGTTATATTATTTTTCCTCTAAAATATAGTGCATATGTTTGCGTTAAGACCTTGGTTTAGTGTCAAAATGATGAAATTTCCTGAAAAAATTGTACACTTGAACATAACACTAGTTTCTTGTGTGCCACTATTTTTCCATATTTTTTAATGTTAATTTTATTTTATTTTTAAATTAATAAAGTCAATGAATCCATGAAATTACATGGTCAAGTGTTAAGTGGAGCTTAGTGCACAAGGTCCATTATTATCTTCTTATGACATTGGAAAGGCCTCTAGATACATTCCTTGTGTACAACTAACACTAATACAAAATGAGAGATAAGTGACAAAAAAAAGACCAAAATTTGCATATAAAAAACCATTTTTGAGTTGGCGACCAGTGGTAGCAAATTTCTAGTATCTTATCATGCAACCAAAAATGTAGTTGTATTTAGTTTGGTCATTTATTACTTGTCTAGTCATATATTTGGTCATTAAATGACCAAATATATTACTACAAGACAAGCTATAAACGACTAAACTAAATACGAACACATTTTTTATCGCGTGATAAGATACTAGAATTTGCTACCACTAGTCACCAACTCAAAAATGGTTGTTTATATGTGAATTTTGATCGTTTTTTTGGTCACTTATCTCTCATTTTGCACTAGTGTTGATTTATGTAGATAGGGCATGGAGGATTTGAACCACCAAATTCTTGCATGTAAGGTAGGTGATCTTCCATTGAGCTAACACCCTTATATAGAATAAAAGTTCACATTGAAGCAAAGTTCATACTAAAAATATTTCACAAACTCTTACAAACATTAACACTTGTACAAATATTTACATATATGTTCTCAACATTAGAAAACCAAATCTAGTTGAGCTCTGTCTATATATGTTATATATTGTAAAAACAAGTCAATTTTATCTTTGCGATATAAAATAAAAATAAGATAGTTATAGCATATATTATATACTTGTTTCAAACCATAAAATAGACTAAAGATCTCAATAGAAATGTCCGAGGTTGAAATTATGTCTTTGGTTGAATAAGAAAGAAAGTATGCCTTTCCTTCATAATCATTATACGTCCAAGAGAAGTATACCGATGACCCAGTCCACCTTTTGAGTTGTTCCTCTCAGGAGAAGTACAGGTAACGTTTTTGCATTTTGATAATAAAATCATATGTTGTTGGTTTTTCCCCGATTGGGGTTTTCCACGGTGAATCTGTGTCAAATGTGTGAATATGATTTCTTGTTTAGTTCCATTGCGTTGTTTTGTTGAATATCTAAGGTATTTTTTGTTACTAATTTTTAGTAAATTATTTGTGACATTAAATCAGGTCTGGATCACTGAAAATCAACACTCACATTGTTGTTTTGACTTGTACTTTCTAGTCTAGATGACCTTTTTTGTGACTGGTGAACATCAATAAAATTCCTTTACTGCATTCTTGCTAAATGAAACAAGGACAAATTGTGCAATAAACGTTATAAATTGGATGAAGTACCTAGAATAATCAAAAGAACATGTTAAAGGAATAAAATTGCATATCGTTCTAGAAATCATTTACAACATCATGATGCTTACACAGTCAAACCAATAAAATGGCACATGGTCAAAATGTAAGTTGCATGTTAAAATATATCATTATCCTTCAATTTATGCATTTATTAAATAAACGCACATGATTAGTAACATAAAATACTTTAATGAAAGTGCAGAAATATTGACAAATATGTCTTTATTCTATCAGTTGTTTTACCAATGATGATAGACTTGCATTAAATCAAAATTCAATATAAACTAGAAAAATCCAAATTCTAACATGGAAAACAAGTGGATTCCATCATACTGGAACACAAAATAGTAGCATTCAAATCACTGTTTCATTTCACTTTTATCTACCCTAATACTTTTCAATCATAATAACATTATTCAAACTCATAGAACATAGAACAACGATCACATCAATAAATCATAATAAAAAACAAACATAAAGTAGAAACCCACTTGTATGTTCCAACTAATCGACATCTCCAACCACAAGGCTGGCCAAATTCTCGTTTGCTCAAAACATTTTCATTTTCAACCCATACCTAATAATGCAAGGAAATAAAATAAATAAATGATGAATTACAATTACATGAAATGAAAACAAGGAATCGAGCTTTTGGCAAGAGTTAATTTATCATTTCGAGAGAACTAAACACTAAGCATTGTTGACCTACAAATGCCCACACCTTTAAGATAGTTAAAGAATGCTTGCATCCAAGACACAATAATCCTCTCAATAACAGTTAAGATGTATATGTTTCTTCCAATAACAAAAAGAGGTAAAATTTTACCTTGAAGTTTCCACCATAGGAACAAATCATTGCCATATTCTTCTTTTGATGGAAAATGAGGGTTGAAATTCTAGCATCACCATCAAGTATTACATCATAAATTAGCATTCTAAATGGTAACATAAAATATACATACAGTTATAGTATTTCAAGTCACACAAGCTTACCACCCTTGTAAGAATGAAATATGTATTATTACAAATCAAGCAACCAAAGCATGATACTTAATTGTCAACAGGGAATGACCAAGACATATGTAATAACCCTAGATATTAATTCTCAACTAAAATGAAATGACACAAGAGATGGATTCTGTTGACAGGGGTTCACTTTGCACAGTGTCAACAAAGCTCGACACAAACACCCATAGATACCGTCCCAGAAAGGGTTTAGCCTTTCCAGCAACACTCGCAAAGCGAGTGAGGTCTCACCCGAGGCACCTAAGGGAGTGTTAACACCTAAAAAGTGCTCACTAGCTCATTCCCTTACTCACATGACCCATTTGTCCACTTTTCCACCATCTGAGCCTCTGAAACCAACAAAAGGTCACCAAAAGACCTTGGTACACCCCTTTTTCCATTAAAAAAGATTATTTTTCCAAGAAAATCATAAAAAACCCTCAAAAAGGGTCCAAATTCCCAAAAATATTAAAAAGGGAATTAAAATATTATTTTTATTCAAAAAAGGAAAAAGGAGGGAAAATTACCTAAACCATGTTGGTCAATACCATTGGTTTCCACAAAACCACAAATGGTATTCCTCACCACCAAAACCTATAAAAAGGTGGTAGGGGCTCCTCATTTCACATCCTTCCATTATCTCATCCTTATGCTGCTGAAATCTCCCATGAGCACTTTTAGCCATTGAAGCAACCTTGGAGAAAGAGACCTATTGGAGTTTGGAGCTACTCATCTTGGGAGTTGCTCAACATCAACCTTCACCATTGAAGGTAATATCGCAAGCACTTGCTTGCCCCCCACTTTTCAATACAAAAATTATTTCTTATGTTTCTTGTTCTTGATTTTTGAAATATTTAAATTATTTGCTTAGATTCTTGCTTAGATCCATGAAAAGTATTGTTTATTTAGTTTATTGTCTTTATTTCTATTGAAACTGCTACTACTAGTTAGTAGGTGCCCATAGCACTAAGCTTGGTTGCAAAACCGAGCCAACAGTTTTTGGCGACTCCGCTTTGGTTTGAACTTTAGATCTCTAGCTTTGCCATTAAATCTTAGTTTTTATGAGTTTTTAACCTTTAGATCCATAGATCTGCCATCTTAGACAGCAGATCCATTGCTGATCTGAGATTTGGCCCCAAAAACAGCCCTAAAAATTCATTTTTCGGGTTCGTTTCTCGGTTTCCGTGCACGGCTTCCGCCTCACGGCTTTTTGCCAGACAGTCGCGCGGTCCATCGCGGCTTTTCTGCATTTTTCCGCGCGGTCCATCGCGGCCTTTTTCCAGACAGTCGCGCGGTCCATCGCGACTTTTCTGCATTTTTCCGCGCTGCTCATCGCGGCTGTGCGGCCAAAACCTGCGCGGCTCATCGCGACTGTGCGTCCAAAACCCGCGCGGTCCATCGCGACTGTGCGGCCAAAACCCGCGCGGTCCATCGCGACTGTGCGGCCAAAACCCGCGCGGCCCATCGCGGCTGTTCGTCCAAAACCCGCGCGGCCCATCGCGGCTGTTCGTCCAAAACCCGCGCGGCTGAATTTTTCTCATTCGGCCATCCCGATTTTGAAAAATATTTTTTACTGTATTTTCTGCCCATAGCACATTTTTTACAGTATCAAATTCTGCATATTTTTCAGATTTAGAAATTTTTTTTACTATTTAAAAGTGCATACCTAGAAATCTTTTTAAAAAATTTTAAGAAAGTGAAAGAAAGATTCATTTTGCATTCTTTATCTAGATTCAAATTTTTTCTTGTTTACTTCTTTAGAATCTTGCCCTTAGCAAATTTTATTGAAACGAAGAAATCCATTTATTTCTTTTAGAAGTTTATTATTTGCTTTCATAAATCCAAAAAATCCATTATTTTGAGTTATTTTTGAAAAAGCAAATTAATTTCTTTTAGTGAAAAAAGTCTTAAATATTTGCTTGTTATTTTTCGAAAAGTCCTTTATTTTTTGAAAAATTTCCCTTAAAGCATTTAATTTTTTCAAGTTCAGTTTACAACACCTCACGTGCACTCACACGATCACTTAATTGAACTAAGACTTAAAACTTACCCTAATTTGAACACACTCTTAACCCCACTTGGGGAACACGAAAAGAATTCTTGTAGCTAGGTAGTATTGGGGGGATAGGTGTTCCAATAACACCCCTCAATTCATACATCTGAGACATAGAAGTTGTCCAATTAGGGAGCTAAAATCTCTTAGTACTTTTTGGCGCGGTCACAACCGGTTTGTGGGAAGGCCTCTCCCCTAGGAGGGTTGAAGTCGCGAGGATGGTTCCGGAAGCCTGAGTGGGATACCGAAACCCATTCAGTAACCGAAGGGCTACCATTCGCAGTTCTCGGGATATCCCTGTATTGGGATATTGCGATCAAAGGACCAAACGGCAGATTTACCTTTTCTCGACGCGTCATGAACGGAGTATCCTAGTAGCCTGTCTTTTTAGGATTGATTACCCGGTGTCCCTCCCGGTAGGGGGATATCTAGCCGTTGTCTCTACATTCATATTGTCTGACTTGGATTTCATCACCTTGCAGGGGATATCGTCTGTTTGAGTCACAATACTTTTAGATTAGGTGTTTGCATGATCTTTACCACCTTTTGAGTCTAGTTACACCTATTTTTTCTAGGAGCCGCTTGCATGTTGGTATTCTGACCGGTTGTTGCATTCCTCCACTTATTGTAGCACAGCTGCTAGAATAAGTGCATTTTTTGAGGATTGATTTTTTGGCCTGTGAGCCTTCTTTTTTCACTCCCCTTCTTGCACCCTTGGTTGCATTAGGGTTTTGAGTCTTTTACATATATATCACCACCTGATACTTAAAACAAATTTTTACATAAAAAAAACATATTCTCACCATTGAGAATTCTAGACGTTCTCGTCGTCTACGGGGCGAACTCCCAGAGTTTAGTCCACTTGGCTCTCCACGTCACGGACGCAGAGCATTATCCCTTGATTCGACACATCGTCGATCATCTAGACGGTCATCCGATTCTGACATACCCCACTTCACCTTTGATTTGGAGGTAGAATCCGAAAACCCCACAAAGTTACCACCAACCACAATTATGTCTGGAACACCAGATGATCCACAATTTACATTAACCATAGGTCAGAGCACAATGTGTAGGGTTCATGCATGTTGAATGCTATAATCATCCAACACATAATCTTTGGGACAGTTTCGTATCAACAAAGAACATCCATTGTTGATGAAGAGGGCCCCTCCTTGACTTGGATTTTACTCTTTTCATTGTTAATGGATTTTGAGCTTTCTAACTCCAAGATAATAATTTTTCCAGTGAGGATTTTCACAAAATATGCAAGACAACTTTAATGTGGATGACCATTTCCAATAACCCTTGGCCACTTTTTGTATCCCCTGATTGTATCAACAAATCCCACATGAAAAATATTAAAGTGTGTGACCAATGCAAGTAATTTGTTTGCAATTTTATGAGAATTAGTGCAATCTAATGCTCCTCTCTCATGACATGTTAGAGGTGTTAGAGGTATGTGCACAACCTATTATAATATAGTGTAAAAATATGAAATGTAGAAACTCAAATAAGCTTAAGGAATATAAAACTTTTATCTATGGAAAATTGGTACAACTCAAAGAAATTCCCTTTTCTTCTAACATTGTTATATTATTTTGCTCCTCTCTCATGACATGTTAGAGGTATGTGCACAACCTATTATAATATAGTGTAAAAATATGAAATGTAGAAACTCAAATAAGCTTAAGGAATATAAAACTTTTATCTATGGAAAATTGGTACAACTCAAAGAAATTCCATTTTCTTCTAACATTGTTATATTATTTTTCCTCTAAAATATAGTGCATATGTTTGCGTTAAGACCTTGGTTTAGTGTCAAAATGATGAAATTTCCTGAAAAAATTGTACACTTGAACATAACACTAGTTTCTTGTGTGCCACTATTTTTCCATATTTTTTAATGTTAATTTTATTTTATTTTTAAATTAATAAAGTCAATGAATCCATGAAATTACATGGTCAAGTGTTAAGTGGAGCTTAGTGCACAAGGTCCATTATTATCTTCTTATGACATTGGAAAGGCCTCTAGATACATTCCTTGTGTACAACTAACACTAATACAAAATGAGAGATAAGTGACAAAAAAAAGACCAAAATTTGCATATAAAAAACCATTTTTGAGTTGGCGACCAGTGGTAGCAAATTTCTAGTATCTTATCATGCAACCAAAAATGTAGTTGTATTTAGTTTGGTCATTTATTACTTGTCTAGTCATATATTTGGTCATTAAATGACCAAATATATTACTACAAGACAAGCTATAAACGACTAAACTAAATACGAACACATTTTTTATCGCATGATAAGATACTAGAATTTGCTACCACTAGTCACCAACTCAAAAATGGTTGTTTATATGTGAATTTTGATCGTTTTTTTGGTCACTTATCTCTCATTTTGCACTAGTGTTGATTTATGTAGATAGGGCATGGAGGATTTGAACCACCAAATTCTTGCATGTAAGGTAGGTGATCTTCCATTGAGCTAACACCCTTATATAGAATAAAAATTCACAATGAAATTATCCCTCATTGTTAGGGATTTGGATAACAAACCATCCCATGTGCCTTTTAATCATATTTTGCAAAGATCTGAGACCATCTCTTATGAATCAACTATGGGGATCCTCCCATATTAATTACTGAGAATGAGTTAGATAATAAAAAATACATTGGCAAGATGCCATAACAACTTTCGGCACTATTTTACGTGAGCCTTAGAGGTCATACCACGTTACCAAAGTTATATTATTTGGTTTGCTAGTGCAACCTAATCGATTTAAATATGCCCCGTGATTTATGGAGTTGAAGATTTAGAGATGGACAACCCTCACGGAAATTGAACGATCCTAGTAACACGGATTTAAAAATTTGGAACAGTTTCAATAATACATCAAGAAAAGAAGCTGAAAACAGTTTCAAGACCTACACAACTATTTGCAAAAGAGTAAAAGGTTAGCTCCTCAATTGACAAGAACTGAAGTAGGTTATAACTGAAGTGTGTCGTCGGTTTCCCATGTCTCAAGAGATATAATTAATTCCAATTCGCACATCATGTAACATGTTAGCTGGTATGCATAGTACCTGCTTTTTATTAAAATTAATAAATAAATAGTTTTTTTAAATAAGTAAAAAATATTATATCCATATAAAGTGATTTATATCTATATCACTGTATATCAAATACATATAAATGTTTATATTTAAAAATCTTAAAAACTGTGAAATTACAAATTAAAATATATATATATATAAAAAGTAAGTAAATCTAAATAAGTTAAAAACATATTTATTTTTGAAAAAATAATATAAATTACAATATAAATAAATAGATGTGAATTGTAAAATTGGAGTCAAACAAGGATGCCCCCTCTCCCCTACCATTGTCAACATTTACATCGATATTAAGTTAGAAAGTTGCTTAGAAGAAGTAGTTCACTTAGCTAGAATAGTTGTCATCCTCCTCTATGCCGATGATATTGCTCTTTTGACAAGGAGCCCTTCTGACCTTGATAACCAATTAAGGATTCTCAATGACTTCTGCTCTAACATGGGCATGTTTGTTAACACCGAAAAAACTAAAGTTATGATTATCAAGTCAAAGAAAGATACTTATGCTAATTTTGTTTATGACAATAACAACTTGAAGTGTCTTACAAATATCGCGAAATTGATATCCATCACAAGCTCAATTGGAACTATAGCATTGGGAAAATGATTAACGGAAGGTGGAAAACTTATTTTGGCCTTGAAAACAATTGTAAATCAACAAATTTGGTGATGTGGGATTAAAAAACGTAATGTTTTGAAACTCTCGTCACTCCCATTATCTTGTACGATTGTGAAGATTGGGGTTGCAACATCTCTCGAAAATCCTAGAGAAAAATTAAGCAAATTTTTTTTTTATCATGCATAACCTCAAAATTAAGAGCAATGTGCCCTATCATATTCTCCTTATAGAAGTGGATCTTCCCCCATCTAAAGCATCGCTATGTCTAGATACTTGATGTACAAAGATAAGATAAATAACATGGAAGACTAGAGACTCCCTAAAATTGTTTTAAATTCTAGTCAAGGCCATCTTCGGCTCAAGAGAGGATGGTATACGAATTCCATGACTTGGTTAAATCATTGGAGGATTGACGAAAATAACACATTGCAAGATATCAACAACCTAAAAAATACTATCACATCTAAGTTCAAAGTGAGAATGTGAGACGAGAAAGATTTATAGGGAAAAAGAAAGTGAAGATATTACAAGGAAGTCATTAATTTTAATATGAAATATCAAAAGTACCTATGTGTCTTAACCAATTCAAAGAAGAAGATGAATATAGTCAAGATAAGAACGAACTCCCATGGGATTCATAGTGAAATCGAGTGCTAGACAATTCCTAAAACACCATGGGAGGGAAGGATTTGCTAGCTATCTAAGTCTATGAGCATTGATGACAAATCTCACTTTCTTTTAGAGTGTCCTATGTACACCCACATTCAATCACAGTTTCCTAATATTTACTACAATTCTAATCTCCATGATCTTATAGTTTGTCAAAACTATGGGGACCTCTTCTTTCTTAGCTTTGTAATCATAGAAATCAAATTTTACATAAATCCCAATAATTCCTCTTTTTCCTTAGACCAAAAAGTTTCAATGAATGTTTATCATCATCATTATTATTTTGACATTAATATTTAATATTATTATGAACCATTTTTAAAATACTAAATTATTTTAAAATACAATTTCTCATTATAAAAAATTCAAATTTAAATTTGAAACTTAAATTACAAATAAAAATCAATAAAATCATTATTAAAAATATTAATACAACAACTTATCTTCTTAAATACAAATAATAACATAATTGAAAGTATTTTTAAAAAAAGAAAGACTCGAATCCTTTTTATATATATATATATATATATTCAGTAGACACGGCCGCTGAAATGTAAGACTAAATCCACACGGTGGGGGCCGTCTGTTATAGTAATGTGATATTATTTATATTCTTAATGAAATTGCATTGTAAGAGGGTGGCCTATTTGCATCAGTCTGGTCTGGCAACGTGGCCGGTTCTACACCTTCGTGTTTAAAGAATATTTCTCCTCGTTCTTAAAATAAATTTTATTGTGTATTATAGTAATGTAATATTATTTATATTATTAATGAAATTGCATTGTAAGAGGGTGGCCTATTTGCATCAGTCTGGTCTGGCAACGTTGGCCGGTTCTATATCTTCCTGTTTAAAGAATCTTTCTCTTAATTCTTAAAATATATTTTATTGTTTATTATTTCAACGTTTTCTACACCATTTCACCTTCAAGTGACATTTTTTTTTTTTTTCAACCGAACCTTCAAGTGACATGAATACGAGATACATTTAAATTATTAAAATAAAATTATATTGTGTATTATTTCAACGTTTTCCACATCATTTCATCTTCAAGTGACATTAATACGAGATAAATTTAATATTTTAGTCGACTTCACTTTCTCCCTCGCCTCCATCCAATTTTCTCGAAAGTATGTATTAAGAAAACATTATTTGCTTCATCAATGTCTACATTTTTATCATATATTTTTGTAATACAAGGAATTGAACCTTACCCCACCCCCATACCGTATTTTCTACATAGCCTGGGTCCTTGAGCTACAATCTTTTTGCCCAAAGTCCACATATTCTTATTGTCTTGGAAACGTTCAATTAAAATAAAGTCAATGTCTATGTAATAACTATGAATCAATGTGGGAAAACATACAAGGAAGGGAGGAGTGAGGAGTACATAGTAAAATCTATTTTAAGAGGTCAATATGTTTTTTTATTATTGTTTTTTATTTTATTTTTTATAAAATATTTTGTATAAAAGAAGAGAAACATTTAGTAGATAAGTATACTCACCTGGTAATCAATTGACATTATTTCTTTGTTTTTGTGCCTGTTGATATATGGATCAAAATATATTGGGAGTTATATGCTTATATGGACTAGCCCTCACAACAAATGTGAGATAGCACAAATAGTTGTAGAAGCTATTCCAAGATGTCATAAGAAATGAGATATTTGACTCTTATTTCGTACATATGCACACATGCAACACTTATCAGGAGTACGAGAATAAGTTTGAGCAACCAAGCATACACCCCACAACTCCCATAACATTTCAATAAAACATTAAATAGACGTTCAATACTATATGTATGCATAAATATAATTAATTCAAAATTTCAACTACTTGGGTGAGTGCAAGCTAATGATGGTCACTTTTGGCATCTTAGATGCAACATAAAACTAAAAAAATAGACATCCCTCGTCTTTTATGGCTATTTTGAGACACCTGCACAATGAATCTTGGTTTCAATAAAAATGATGAAATATAGAAAATTGAATCACCTTTTTGAATATATAACTTTTATTTATTGAAAATTTTCATAACTCACTCAATTATGTTTTGTTTAACATTGAGGTTTTTTTTTGGCAAATTATAAGGTATATCTCTTTGTTGGTGCATCCTTTTGAGTTCCTAAATTATGGAATCAAGATACGAAAACTTTTGAACATGTAGATAACAAATAGTACTAGCACATGTTATCACATTTAACAGTGTTATTTTTCCCCCAAAAATAGCACATTTAAATTTTTCTTTTAATTATCTAAGTGAAGAGACCTTGAAATCAATCTGCAAGTGTTGGTGCAACTTTTGAAGGTATTAGTATAATGATGAATGATTGAATTTTTTATAGTGTGTAGAGGTAGGTGTCTAGTAGTACATAATATAATTTATTATGAAATGGTTTAGAAATGAAAAAATTATGGTCGAAACACCAAAATGTGTTTTTTCTATTGAGTTATGTCATATGTAAAATACAAAAAAAAAAAAAATATATATATATATATATATTAAATTACATATTTATAATCTAGAGAAATAGTTCTATCTATCTCTGCAATTTCATAAAAAATTATTGTGTAGCATATACTGTAACCAGGGAAATTTTTAGGGGCGAAATTTCGCCAATTGGATTTTTTGGGGCATTTTTTCAAAAAATAAATTTGTTATTTGGTCATTTTTAGTCTCTAATATAGTCATTTTTAATCATAATATTCGCCAAAATTTACAAGTTTCAATAGTAAATTGTATGTTTCATATTTAATATTCGCCTAACAATCTATATTTATGTTTTCTTCAATCCAAAATAATCGCCTATAATACTATACTTAAGTATATTTTTATAATCCTGAAAAAAATACCATGTCTGTAACAAATCATCAAACACATGCATATTGGATAAAGAGAAAAATTGTCAAATTAGATATGGTTTAATCTATTCCATAGCATAGATTTGTTTAATGCAAACCCAAGTTCAAAGCAAACACATAGGATTAAAGGTAACATGCAAACATGGTATAGGTTTTAGAACAAGAGCACATTCCTTTTAAATTCAAATTTCCTGCTCCTACTTTCTCCAGGAATATAAATCACGCACACGATTTAGAGCTATAATTTTATACATTAAAAGTGCGCGCGTGATATGGAATAATGAAAATTGAATTGAATTTCAATAAATCGTGTGCTTAATATGGAAATAATGAAAATTGAAATGAATTTCAATAAATAATGTCCATGATTTTGCATACTAATAATGCATGTGTGATATGTAAATAAAGAAAAAATTACATAACATATGCCTTTATAATTTGAACATGCAAATCTTTTATTTTATTTTATATATTTAATAAACTTTAAATTCACAATAAGACAGACCATATAGTTGATAAGGGGCATCTTCTATGAAGATAACAATACATTAATCATTATAATTTGATGATTTGAAAAAACACGGGTTATTAGTCAAAATCCACTATCCCAAGAATAAATATATTTTTCCTCGACAATTAGATATAGAAAGAGAGGGACATAGAGAAAGAGGGAAATTGAGGGAGAGGGAGGGAAGGGGCGTATAGGGAGAGGAATGGGGGAAGGGGGGATAGAGAGAAAGGGAAGGAGGGAGGGTGAGTGAGAGAGAGATAGGGAGAACAAGAGGTAGGGAGAGAGGTGTTAAATGTACAACATCACGAGTCATTCTCCAAGCCAATCTTGTGCAACCAGGATTGGGCCTCATGTGTTGAGGTAGGGAGCCTGAGTTGGAATCAGGAACTTGGAGTAGATTCTTCAGTTGGATTCAAGAATTACTAAGCCTTCAGTTGTAAAATGTTAATCCTCATGTGTTAAGGTGAATTCTTTGATGTATCAAAGTGATGATGTTGTAAAGTATTGTTGGACACGGCTCAAGACTTGTGTGTCAAGTCAGATTCTCATGTGGGCCTCCAGTTACAGCAGGTACCCATGGGGTGGACCTCCAGTTATAGAGGTATATGCTTTGCATATTGAAGCATTAATGTTGTGTGATATATTACTAACCATGGTCACCGATTGCTATTAAGTCTCCTAATTTAGAGACTGGCCACATCTAGAGTGAATTACTTTAGCATATGATCATTTGGTCCGATAGTAATATAATATGATCAGTACAACATCTGACAAATCTTCTGAGTATAATCTGATATGATAGATAATTAAAGTTTACACATGTGGATCATGCAGACAAGACAAGAGGCAAAGATAAGACGTGATAACATATGAGAGAATTTGAATTGCACATAAAAGAGTTAATTAAGAGAGAATTCAAATAGTTAAACTTCAATGAAGACTTCAGTAAATCAAAGGAGAACTCTATTTGATCACTACAATGATGTTAACAAGAAAGAATCAGTTAAAGAGAGTTAACTAAGTGGTAACAAAGAAGATCTATTTAACTAAGTGTTATTGTATGACGACACTTATGTTAAACTAAAAGATGACACTTATGTTAACAAGAAAGAATCAGATAAAGAGATTTAACTAAGTGATAACAAAGAAGATCTAGTTAATTGAGTGTTATTGCAAGATGAAACTTATGCTAAACTAAAAGACGACACTTATGTTAAACTAAAAGACAACACTTCAGTTGTGACACTTAATTTAGCCACCTAACTCTGTGGGAAAGCTTTCAGTTAAGAGGCGAGTTCATCCCAAGAATCAGTTCAGTGAGTTAATGCACTACATGAGAAGTGGGGCGTACTTATCCATGCAAGATTGATGCATCCATATGGAGTGGGGAAATGACACTCCATACAACATTAATACATCAGACATTGACCGAACCATTCGAATTTGATACCACTTCAAGTGCAAGGAACAAGGTATTGGGGAAATGACACCATGTGTTCATAGTTTAGCATTTTTACATCAAATCTCTTTAAGTTTCGACCTGAAAGTCTTCTAAGCAGTATAAACAGAGTATATAAATCAAATTACAAAGATATGGGGCCTCAAGAGCTATCCCAAAGAGTTCATCACCCCAACAAGTGCGCCTCTCCTCAAGGAGCAAGAATATGCCAAGAAATAGAAGAATGGTTGTAGAAGCAAGTTGAAAGAGATGTGACCATGAGCTGCCCTGTAGCTTCAACCTATAACAAAAGACTCCATTGTAGATCCAAATGAAAGGTCTGAATGGCCTCTCCAATTGCCAATTAGGATGGGAATCTTTCACCCTCAAATTGATGATAAGGCAAGTAAAGTAACACTCCACTAGCTCTCCTCTCCAAATGCAAAGATGCAAATAAAAAATGATCAAAAGATGCTATTCTTCTTTTTTCATGACTTTTATAAACTTCTAAGGTCCTCCATGGGTCAAATTCCTTCCAAGAGCTTCATGCCAACTCCAGTTGGGAAGAGATTCCGATGTATGCCACTTGTCCCTCCAATTCTAGCCTCCTCCTCCACCAATTTTGAATAGGTGTCTCTTTGGCTTCCCTAACTCCCTTGAGCACCCTCTTGGAGGCTATTTTTAGCCCTGACATGTCATATATGTCAGATGTCAGCATTCAGGTATGATTTGTGTCATAGGTGTCATAGCATCTTCATCATTGTTGTCATAGAGCTAGGGAATCTAGCCCAAGTGTCCCACTAGCTCCAAATTGCCACTTCCTCTTCCATGGGAGTTATTCTTCCACTCCAATTCGACCTTACATGACTCATGACATGAATAAGACCTCTTAAACTCCCCCAAGTATGTTACCCTTCATCTTGAATTCAAATTGGGGAGAGAATCATGCCAAGTGTACTGGGGAATCTTACCACATGGGGGTCCCACAACCTCTTATGTGCCCTCATGATCCAATGCCACCTTATTTTCTTTTCATTATTATTTATTTGACCCATTTAATTTAAATTTGTAAGTATAAGGCCACTTTGGGTCTTGTAGCTCCCTTATCCCAACTTTTAATGCTTCCACCCCCAACCTACAGAACTAGTAATTTTCCTCCATGACAATTCATTTGTATGGGTATATTACAAACTTTGAATTGGGAATTTCTCTTAATGTGACCCACCTTGTACATTTGGATCTAATTTCACATTATTAATAACTTGAACATCATTCTTGGCAATTATTTGACCCTTAGCATCAATTTGACAAACTATCATAAGTATGGCCAAGGGGCTTAGGCCATTATAACCCAATGCAAAATTTTAAGACATGACAGCTTACTTATATAAAATTTATATAAAAATGTAATATAATAAGTTATATATATAATTTTTTATATTCTTTAATTTATCTATTGTTTGATTAATTTTTTTATTTATAATTTAAATTTAAAATTTTATTGTTATATGGAATTGTTAAATTTAACAATTGAATTTTTTAAACATGGTTAATGTATTAATGATATTAGATGATAACAATTCATATATATAAAGCTTAAAATAATATGAATCAAATTTTAATTTATTTAACAAGTTAAAAATTTAGATTACATATACATATGTTTATTATAGTTTTTTTTAATATTTAATCTATTTATATTGTAATTTAGAGTTTATATTATTATTTTAAATTTAAATATTTAATTCATTTAAGTTGATGTACTTTATTTATATGTTAGTAATATATATATATATAATTGAAACTTAAAAAAATATGGATCAAATTTTATATATATATATATATATATATATAATTTGATCCATATTTTTTTAAGTTTCAATTATATATATATATATATATAATTTTTAATATTTAATCTATTTATATTGTAATTTATAGTTTATATTATTTTTTAAAACATTTAAGTTGATATATTTTATTTATTTAGATTATATACAATATATAGTTTATATTATTTTTTAAAACATTTAGGTTAATATATTTTATTTATTTAGATTATAATTATAAGTTGATAATTTATCTTTTCTAAAATTTACACTTTTATTTTAAAGTACTTATATTTTAAAATATTAACATTTAATATTCAATATATTTTTTTGAGATATAATATCATGATTTGTATGTTATATATAACAAATTTATGTTATATAAATTTTTCTGAATAATTTTAAATTTATTTATTTATTTTAATTAAAAACCAGAGATTAAGTTGCATGCAGCAGCTGTTTATATAGTTCTTTGTATTTGAAAAGGCTGGAATAATAAATGTCCTTAAAATTGAAATTAAAACCCAGCCTGATCAGTAGATTTGGATTATATAGTTGTCGTAGAGTTGTTCTTTCAAGGCAACAATGACCCAGCGTGGGGCAGTGCATCGTATTCCTTGGCCCTGGAGTTTTCGTGGAATTTCGTAGAGAATGACCCCACCATGGTTAAACCGGGAGGAAATTGTATGGATCCCAAGAGAGAGACAACGGAGAAGTGAAGGATTACAATTGCCAGAAGTTAATGTATTTAATAAGTAGTTAGCTTTAACAGTAAATAAAGGGATTGACAAGGTCAAAGTTTTTCAATCTTCATTTTGTCTCTTCCTATCAAAAAGAGCTCGTGCTATGTAAAAGATGATTTTTCTTAAATCTAATAGAATATATATTTCTTTATTCTTCTGTTTACATATCATAAATAATACCTAAAATTGTTCTTAACTTTTATATATATATATATATATATGAGCTTGGGTTATAAAAGTCAAAATTGTTCTTAACTTATATATATATATATATATGAGCTTGGGTTATAAAAGTCAACAATGGTTTGTAAAGATTGCCACATGACACTTTAGAAAATTCCATATTAAATGTATTTAATTTTATTTTCTATGTTTTAAAAATAAAATCTCACTTGGATTTATGTGACATCAATAACCTTCTTGAGGAATCAAAACATGGAATGAGTAAAATTTGAAACTTCAAAAAATCATTTTAATTTTCAAAAAGGACAATTTGATAATAAAAAAATGATTTTTTTTATAAAAATTATAATATGAAATTGAATTAAAACAAAGTCAAAGAACTTTGACTTGTAAATGAAAAATATAATATGTTTTTCTTGATAAAGGTTAATCCACAAGAAATTTATTCTCCTTAGACCCATTGTGAGTGCTATAGGTGTTCCTACTCATGCCTTATCCACAAACTTAGTGGACATTTTGCGACAATTCATTGGTCAAACCATTTCATTTAATAAAGATTCTATTGATTTAATCCAAAAAATTCATAATTTACATCTAAATGAGCAAGATGTTATGGTGAGTTATGATGTTTTTTCACTCTTCACCAAAATTCCATTCAATGAATCCCTTGAAGTCATATTTAACTTAGTTTATTTTGAAAACCTAAATTTGATTTGTATTTACCTCTCTTCAATGTTCTTTTGTTTCAAAGGAAGATTCTATGAACAAATTGAAGGCACAACTATGTTGTCATATTTTTTCCATGTTGTTGCCAACATATTCATGGAACATTTTGAAGCCTTAGCCCTTAATGGTTTTTCTTTAAAACCTAAATATGGTTTCGTTTTGTTGATGATACCTTTGTCATATGACGACTTGTCCAAGCATCTCTCAACAACTTTCATTCCTACCTCAGTAGTATTTCGCCTCACATTCAACTTACCACAGAAGTCATCATGATAAATCCCACCCTATTTGTGATATCTTAGCCACCCTCTAAACAATCAATTCCCATTCTCATTAAATGTATCATCAAAAGAATCACACTAATAGATATCTTCACGTCGAATCCCAACAGGTCACCCAAATCAAAAACCTATTGTTCTTGAAACCCTTATCACCATAGTTATTTGCATATCTATCCCCCGACATCTAAATCAAAAGAGATCCCACTGGACTAAATTTGTCTTAGAAAAAGGGTATACTTTAATTCAAATCAATTGCACTTTTCATACTTCCCTTCACCCAAAATCCAAGCAACCTTGAATTAATTATTGACCCCAATCTTCAATCTTCCTTTCTTGTATCCAAGGGATTACCCACTGCATCTCCAAGATCTTTGATAAAAGGGAATATCAAAACTCTCTTTAGGCCTCACAAACCCTAAAGCAATTGATTTGAAGTGTCAAAAACAAATACAATCCTATATCTCCCAAGCGGTCTACCAAATTACATGTTCTTGTGATAAATCATACATTGGACAAAATGGCTAATCCATCCAAGCTAGGCTAAAAGATCATACTAAGCTGACACTAATAATATCCAAATTGTTAAATTTGCTACAATGGAACACTCCCACAACACTAAACAACTCACTTGCTGGTAATAAACTTAATCAATTTTGGAAGTCATTACTTCATTTTATTGGTCATTAATGTAGTTACTTTTCTCTCATCTCCATCTTTCATTTTTTCCGTGTCTCTATCCCTGCCCTTTTAATCTCCTCTCATTTGTTTATGTTAACCCTTTTGATCACCATCTTTTTATCTCCTTTAGTGTGATTTTCCTTCATTTTTCACATTGCCCCCCTCTCGAATTTCATTTTTTTTCTCATGTAGAATTTGAAATTGAAGTTACGGACATCCACGGGATTAGATATGATGTATAGTTGTTGTAGAGTTAGGTATAAGCAAAATGATTGACAATTTGCACCCACTTTCCGATGATTTTTTCAACAAAAATCCAGGTGAAATTGTTAAAATTGTAGTTTTAGGTTGTTGCAATTGCATATTCGGGGTGCTCCAAGAGAATCGAGGACGTTGAATCCATTTTTTCAATAAAAATTACAATTTGAATAACGAAAATCACAATTTCAACAAAAATCGCGTCGCTAGATTTTTTTTGACACAAATCACCAAAAAGATACAAATCATCTACCATTTAACTTACTTCGTAAAGTTATACTTACAAAGTAGCAATGAACGGTGTCATGTGGGCAGTGCATCGTACTCCTTAGCCCTAGTTTTTGTGGAATTCCATCCATTTTTTGGGTGGTGCATTGTACTCCTTAACCATGGAGTTTTTATGGAATTTTGTTGGTTACGAGACAACAAAGAATGACCTTACCATGGTTGACTGGAGTAGTCTACTAGATATGATGTGTAGTTATCAATCTGTACCATAGACTATCTTTAGCCTCACAGATGCTAAATTTCTTTCTTTCAACAAGTTATATTTTCAAGGCAGTCACATGGGGCGGTGCACCGTACTCCTTAGCCATGGAGTTTTTGTGGAATTTGGTCCATTATGACAGTCACATGGGGTGATGCACCGTAGTACCGTACTTCTTAGGCATGAGAAAACTACTAGTACTAGATATGATGTAGCTACTAGATATGGTGTATAGTTGTCAACGAGTTATATTTTCAAGGCAGTCACATGGGGCGGTGCTCCGTACTCCTTATGACAGTCGGCTGGTAGTCTATTATGACAGTCTACTGGTAGTCTACGATTTGACCGGAAATGGGTTACACCATTGGCCCTTTGGTCTAAGCGTCCATCACAAATTTACAGGACAACAAAGAACGACCCCACCTTTACACAATTGATGGTCGGTTCCAAAGGAGGGTGGATGCGGACCACTTTTCCATTCCCTTGTAGTCACCTTTATGTGATGAGAAATTTACACGTCTACATGATGAGACTATTTATACTTGTCGACGAGTTATATTTTCAACGCAGCAATGAAAACTGTCACGTGGGGCGGCGCATCGTACTCCTTAGCAATGGAGTTTTTGTGGAAATTCGTCCATTGTGAGAAACATAGTACGACCCCACCTTCACACAATGGGGGCAGTCTGCTGGTAGTCTACGATTTGACCGGAAATGGGTTTTAGCCTAAGCATTGTGGAATTCCGTCCATTACAAATTTAGAGGACAACAAAGAACGACCCCACCTTCACACAAATGATGGTCGGTTCCAAAGGAGGGTGGACCACTTTTCCATTCCCTTGTAGCCACCTTTATGTGATGATAAATTTACACGTCTGCATGATTGCATTATCTATTTATCGCTATTCAATCGAATATGGGCGATTCCACGAAGGCCTCACCACCATGGTTAGGACAACGAAATATTATACTCAACCATTACATTGTTATATAATATTTGTATTAAATTGTAAGGTAGATAAATCATGAAGAGATGATGTGAGAGAAGATTGGGACATTTTTCCAAAAATAAAATAAAAATGTATGGATTAAAATGTGATTTAGTCATGTATTAATATGTTTTGGGCTTATCGTTTGATTGGATCATAATTTTTCCCTTTTTTGATATCATGTTTACTAGATCCCACTAAGTAATCAAATATTCTATTTCTTCCTAGAATTGTCCCCTCATTATGGTGTTGCCTATTTTCTCCTTTTGTGAAATCAATACATTAATGTCTTTAGCAACAATGTTGTTTTTGTACATCCATGATCCTTCATCTTGATTAAGGATTTCTAGAAATCCATCTTCTCTCTGTATTATATGGGAGCATATACATTGAAGATTTTGATATGTTGTCATGACTTTTTGTCCTCTAGATTAGTCATAATCCAATGATGCATGGAGAGATCAAATGGGAACTCAAAGACATTTGAGTCCCATAGACTTTCAATCGACTGGATGCACCTCAAGCACTTACCACTATAACAAAGAGTTTGTTCTCCAACATTTTCTACCTATTTCAAACATTTTTTGTTCCTCCATTTTAATCTCTTGGATCAGGGGATGGTGGACTTTTCCATTCTATTTTATGATATTTTGACACTAGGAGTTATTTAAGGTTAACTTGACCGTAATGTAATATTAAATTAAGTGTTCTTTTAGTGTTCCTTTGTGATTTACTAATCCAACTGTCATAATCATATCCTACACATGAGTGATCCAATGGTTCAAACACCTCCTCGGTATTAATGTCACTCGATACATAGCTTAGCACTTGATTGGTCCATGATTTCTATTTGAAGAGCATAAAAGATTATTTGTCAATAATCCATTTTGAGATGTTTTTGTAATTTATTATTTCTTGCATTAATATATGTGCTCAAGTGGCAATGTTGGTTAGGGCCATGGATTGTTTCCCTCTTTGAGGGTTTTTAACCACATAGACAACAATGTATTGATCTTTCTATATGTGCGAGAAAATTTCTTAAGATGTTCAACTTGTGTGAAGATACCCTACTTTTCTAACATTCTAATGACATCTTTCAAAGCTTCCACTCTACTTCTACAACCAAGCCCTAGAAAATTCCAAGAGACAACAATCATTATTTACTTGGTAGGGGTTTTGAATCATTGTCAAATAAATCCACTAGCTTCTGGATTTAAGGACTCCTAACAGAGAAAATTTTGACCTAGGATCAAAAAGAGCTTCCTATAGAAGTTTGAAGACCTATATTTGTTTTATTTCATTGCAATTTCTTCTCTTTCGTACTTAAGTGGTTTTCTTCATTGAGCTTTTTTCAAAGAGATGTTCTTCTTTTGACTCCTCTTCTCCTTCTCCTTGCAATTGTTTTTCTTTTTCTTAATAACCATTATGTTAGAGGTGGACATAATTTTGTCTGAGAGAAAATCACTTCAGCCACATGTGTCAATGGTTGTTGTTCCATAGATTTAGATCTTGGAGCAACTTATTCAATAATTGATTGAGACAAAACATGATCAAATCCAAGGTGGCTTGGAACTTAATATTCATAGTTGGGATAAGATGGTTCGACCACATGCAGGTCTGGCTCTACATGGAAAAGGATTGAAATTTTATTACTAGAGGGGAGGACAAATCTAGAGGATTTGGAGGTAGAAGGTCCATATTTACTAGCTATTCTAGATCCCATTTTTACCTAATGCCAATTAACATCTTTCTCTATAAGTGGGTTATGTGGTGCATCTTGTTTGCAATCTCTTGCAAAATTCCCATATCCATGGCACAATTTGCATTTCAAAGGGAGTTTTTCATAATCAATTTTCTGAACTTATGAGTCCTCTGAAGATAGATTAATGGCCTTAGTAATCCCCTTCCCCATGTCCACTTCCACACAGATCCTAGCAAAACTAAGCATTCATGATTTTGGTTCAGATCTATCAATATATCAATCTATCGAGTTCTTCAAGTTCTCAATAGTAGCTAAATCCTTGTTGCTCTAATGGTGAAGGGGGAAATGTGGCAAACCTACCCAAATCAACATAGCTAAGGGGACATCCACCTCCGAGTCAAAGTCCAATGTCCATCCATTCAAGTGCATACATCTTGAACCCATGAAGTAGGGCCATTTCTAAAGATCATATCCTTGTCTTCCCTTTCTTCGAAGAGGAAAGCATAATAAATTTTACTGCAATAGTAGTGAATGACATTGCCTGAATTAAAGGTTTTAATTATTCAAGACCCATTGATCCATCACCTCGGTCAAAGTCCAAAGTAATCTAAACTATCCAATGAGCCCTTGCTCAGCAAGGTAGGATTTTTGTGTCTAGAAGTTGCAGACTCGAAGCTTGAATTCAGGAATGTGTGCAATAATATTGATGAATTTAGGGGGAGCTTGAAGGGGTTTGGGGTTGAATTCCGAATAGATGCAATGAGGGCCTAAAATGAAACTACATCAAAAGATGAGGGAGGAGGAGTGCTCCCCCTTCCCCCTCCAGGGATACATGTCCAAGAGGGATGGTTCAATGTAGCATGTTGAAATATGATTGTATGTATTCAAGCACTTATCCCATAAACCTTCGAAAGAAATTCCTTTTTTCTAAATATATATACTATTAAAAAAAAATGAGGTTTACAATTATGTATATACACCTAAGATATGCATTGTTACATAGTTTGATTTCATGTTTAAAAAGTTAAGAGTTGGAAATAATAATAACATAACTGAATGACAAAAGAAATATTATAGAGATAGATGACTAACACCTTGATGTGTTGTAAGAGTTGAGCTATATTTTTTATAATCCCAACCACATCAATGCCCACAATTTCTTTGTCGCATATTGTGTGTATCCTGAATGTCATCCGATACCACTTGGATGTTGGAAGAGGAGGAAGATGAAAGTCCTCTAACTTGACATAGATGTGCTACAACTTTATTCATTAAATAATTTATATCAATTTTTTCCAAGAAAATTATTAATTAGAGATGTGTTATATATATATATATATATATATATTATAGAAAAGCTATCATATATGCATAGATATATATAAAGAGAATGATCCATAATTACGTCGTAGGCGTTTCACCGTGGAGAAGCATAACCATCCACCTCGGCTAGATTCCTCGCTCATAGAGCGAATGGAATGCTGCCAGGTGGATGGTTTGTGCGATGTTTAATTTTAAATTTTATGCCAGGTTATGCCATTTAATGTCGGCGCATCTTGTCTCTACCGGGCGCCATCCGGACCCCTTCAACACCATTGCCCCGATTCTCGAGGTTTAATTTTAAATTTTATGCCAGGTTATGCCATTTAATGCCCGCATGTCTTGTCTCTATGGGCGCCATCCAGACCCCTTCGACACCATTGCCCCGATTCTCGCTCTCGCTTGACGCTCATGGCGTAGCAACTGCTCTTAGCGTTGATCGCACCGCTAGAATCCACATGAAACGATGATAGTGCGCTGTTAGGCGAAGGCACATTAAGAGTGCCGACATCTTCATTATAGTAACAAGAAGCAAGCAATTTGTTCACATCGATTCGCCTTGCCATGGTGGCTTTCGATTCTTCGACCAATCTCTCACCATCTACACACACAATTATTCATCATGATCCACAAATTGAACCAAAACACAAAGTTAAAACACCATTAAAATTGAATAGGGCTTCAATATACTTGTCCTAGGTGAAGTTTTCCCCATGGCGACTCATAGTGCGGCAGAACTGGAGCTAAAGGAAGCAGATCTAACTGCACAGGTGCACAGGCGGACCATTGATATGATGTCTGTGAGAATGAATATCTTATGTTATGAGACTCATCCCAAGGCCAATACTTAGAAAAGACAATTCTTCCATTGTTGCTTTGACAATGTTCCTATCTCCAGAGTTCAGATCAATCAACTGCTTCTCCAATTCTTCCAATTTATGATGTAAACAGAACACTAGCAACTCAAAACGAGAAAGTTATGCATTTTCCTGGCGGTTTCGAAGCTCAAACGAAATGGATTTTTTTCATAAAGGAAAACTAGATCATGCCTAATCCTCTAAACAAACAAATTGCGAGTTAGTTTCGATAGGAGCCCGACCGGTTAGCATGATATAGATACTGGTAGCTATATCAGGGATAAGTTAATACCATAGTTGATTAACCATAACCCAATGAAAGAGTTAATACCATCTGTAATTTTAGCCAGTTGATCATCAACACTAGCAATATTGAAAGGAAATGCAATAAGCCCGGAATAGCTTTCGAAATGCAATTAGATTTATTTAAATAATAAAGTGGGGTGGTTTCATCCTCTTGCTAACTGCTACCCCTGCAAGAAAGGTAGGGGTGTAAACTAGCCGGTCCATTACGGTGCCTACTCCAAGAATGAGAATGCACCTTTCTGGCACAGTGTTATATTGAAAAACAACCAATAAACCAACCTTAGAATATGATCGAATAAAGAATGACCAGTTGCTCTGAAAGCGGCGCAAGCACCAGCCCACGGTCCAGAAGCCTAATATCAGATAACTTGTGGAAGTACCTAAAATTTAAGTTTGAGAAAAAGAAATGATGCATCATTACACCAATGATAAGAAATGTGGGTATGGTATGTTCTGCAATAGCTTCAAAAGAATTTCCAAGCTAATATCACCATGAATAAACAAATAAAGAATGTTGGAGTTAAAGGACAAACCTTGAATTCTTTAATTTCTAGTTACTTTGGAGACCATTGTAATCTTTTCTGAATGTCTGCAATCTCATCTTAGCTATGCTAATTATGTGTAGCTCTACCTGGAACAGTCATTCCTTCGGCCTTTCTTGTCACCATGAAGGCAAAGATTGTGAAGAGTAAGAACATAACTAATGAAGAGGTGGCCCTGCTAACAGGCGGGGTGGCAGGGGCGGTCGACTGTGGCCGTCCCCACCCTGGATCGAACCCCATGTCGAGGCTTCTACGGCGTCCCCACATTATCGGGTGCCAGTTACATTGTATTAAAAAAAAACAAACTAACGAAGAGATAGAGCCATCGAGGGTGCCACTTACATTGTATTAAAAAAAAAACAAACTAACGAAGAGATAGAGCCATCGAGATTTAGAATGTAAAACGTAAAATTATACGTGTCACATGCATTTGAACACGCGGTGTAAGGATTATTCAACATATAGTTTAAAACTTGCATTGTTTGCACATTTCTCAACTAGACTACGTGCAACAAGCTTTTAAAAAGCTAATTTACATTATCTGGTTGTCTCTATTACTTTTTTAGAGTGTAGTGTTAGATTGTTTTAATGTATTTTTAGAGTGTAGTGATTGATTTTTTTAAAATATATTTTAAATTTTAAATTATGTGCAGTTGTTTTAATTTTTTTTATATACATTTTGTGTTTGTACATAACATTTCTCACTTTTACATTTTTACTTTTCATGATTTTTTTTTTAATTTAAGGAATTTATAAGAATTTATATTAATTTCCAATCATTCAATTGTTAAGGAAACATTTAATAAAAAATGTTAATTGTTATAGAATCTTCGGGATTGACATTTAATAAAAATGTTAATTGTTATTGTTAAATGTCAAGAATGCTCTGTGTGGGCTGCATGCAATGAGGTTTCAAAATTTTAGTGATGGCTTGCTACTGGGTGGCAAGTTGGAGAGTGGCTTTGCTGCTAGGTGACGGGATTTGGAGCCTGAGGTTGACTTTTAGCTTCCACGTATTAGGATAATGTGTCTGACTATTGATTTGTTTGACAGATTGGGTTAAAAGTGTAAAATAATTATTCCTTACACAATGCCAATCTCTACGTATAGCTATTAGGTAGGTATCTAAAGGTATAGAAAGGTTGTTTTAAATATTGTTTGTCTCTTAAAAACAAATTCTAGAATAACTGTGATTGAGAAAAACAATTAAAAATATGACATAATTGCGTTATAGAACCTGGATCATTGTCTTGGGGGATAGTAGTAGAGACAAAGAATGGGACAGAGTGAGCGATGAATGGCCTACGGGGAGTGACATTGTCAACGAAGAGAGGGAGAACCAGATGAGACTCTGGGGAATACTAATCTTCGGTGCTATCGGAGCTGCTGCCACCACCTATGCGGTAATTTATCTCTTATTTTTCTTCTTCCACTGAATTGTTAATTCGATGCCGAAAAGAATCCATGGCTTCTTGTTTATAGAATTCTTTTAGGTTTACAAGCAAGTTCTATATAATTGAACTGTTTAGTTACAGTTGAACTTTAGCGAGAATTTTCATGGTTTATTTTGGCTTGCATTCTTCAATTTTGGTTTAGTTTATTCATCTTAAAGACGATGTACAATCATGGATCTGAACTCCTTTTGTTGGTTGTGATATAGTTGGCTTTTTAAATGCTTCAATATGGAAGATAAAGGGAGTTTATGTATTTTGAATTATGGTAGGATGGTAGCATTTCTTTATAGGATAGAACTCCAATTTTCGACATCTATCTTTGATCTTTTTTGAGACTTCATTTTTTTTACAAGCTGGGATTTATCTATATCCGAGTTCTTAATTTTGGTCTTGGGAGCATTATATAGTTTTTTTTGCCTATTACCGGCACATAATATTGAAACCCTGTTATTTTTTTTTTTTTTTGCTTATTTGTTTTCTTAATTTGATTACCTCCTGTGGGCAGTACCTTGTGGTGTTTCTGCGTGTGTGATTGCTCTCAGTTACAATAGATGAGATGTAAAATACTTCAACAATATTAAACCTTGAAGACTTTGTTCATTAAATTTTTTACACTAATAAGCATTCTTATGAAAAGTCATATTGGATAGTGTAGTAGCTTCATGATCCTGCAAATTTGTCAAACTGATGGCAATTGATTCTATTACATTTTTAATATTTTTAATTTCTCTTTCCCGGTTGCAATTTGTTCCAACATTGCCAAGAAAAAGCTAAACTTAAACTATCCAAGGTCACATCTATATGTTTAAAAATCATATTTCAAACACATAAAGCTCTGGTATGAAATATGATGCTATGCAAATGTAGGACAGTTCCAAATTGTATTCTTATTCTGTTATGCTGTGCAAAAGGTAGAACAGGTTCCAACTTGTATGGCTAAGAGTACCATTAAATGAATAAGAATCCACAATTATTTTATATACATAACACTATTAAATTCCCCTACTAAAACTTACATTAAAACTTCCATATAAAGGAAAAAAATAGAGCATTTTTTAAATGGTCTCTAATTATGATCGTGTTGAACCTATTTTTTATAATGTGGACAATAAAATTCACTTGTATATTGTAACCTGAAGAGTCATGAATTTTGACTGTATTTTTGTGACGGCTAAGTAAATATGTATTGTCTAAGATACTAATAATAATATATATATATATATATATATATATATATTCATAATTGGTTTTACTTTCTTTTCCCTCTCTATATCATTAGGTGAAGTTGAGTCTTGACTAAATCCTTATGAAAATTATTTCTTATAAAAATTCTACCCATAAAAATTATAGACCCATCTTAAAATAGCTTTAAATGGTTTTAATGTCAAGAATCTAGTTTCAACCATTTCAACCATCAATTAGATGCCTGAATATTTATTGCAAGTATTTAATGATATGAGTTTATGGTAATTTATTTTACTTCCAAAGTATAATTTAATATTTTGAGGTCCTGGGTTGGCAGGTGCGGGGGGAGTAATTTTTGACTCCAAGGGGAACAGGCAGAAGGAGTTTGCCTGGGGCATTGGAAGAAAGACCAACAATGGAGTGGAATGGATTGGTCTCATCAAAGGGCTGGAGATTGCTATAAACCTGGGAATAAAGAAACTGATGGTCTTAGGAGACTCCTTAATCATTATCAGAGAAGCTAGACGTATTGTTGACAAAAGAAAAGACCCCACCTCAAAAATGCATCATCTCCTATTTTGCATCAGTAAAGACTTCCATGAGCTTACCTTTGGACTAAATGGGAAAGCTGACGAAATGGCTAATATCGAAGTCGGGCTCTCCTATGGCTCTCTAAGTTATAACAATGATACTTGAGAAAACTCTTGGATTCCCTAGACTAAGGCTAGTCCTTAGGGATTGGGCTCATGCCCCCCTCTTTTGGCCCCCTCAATATCTTTGGGATCAATACATTAGAATATCAAACTTTTTGAATTTTTGGGAAGCTTCCCTTGGAAATTCGACGGCCTCCTCACTCCTCGTACACCGCCCTCGCATGCTCGAATTTATGGCAATTAACCAGCTTGCCAGTTGGCCGGCATGTGGGCTGGTAGTCATGGTTTATCAATACATTTGGACGCTCCTTAGACTTCACTCCACCGTCTCTAGAACTCTGCATTTGCTGCTCGTTTTTTCGAATTGGCTCTGTTTTGTCAGGATTATGGAACGCCATGGTGATGGGCCTCCTCAGGGAGGGGGCGATTTGCTTTATCGTGGTGTTGGGCGTTCTCAGGCAGGGGGCGATGTGCTCTTGAAATGTGGAAGGTGCTGCAAGCTGGGGAGAGGCCCTAATGGTGGATGTAGGTGGGGCATGCAGGCGGAGGAAATGAGGGGAGACTCGGCTGAAATTGAGAGAAACCCTGGGCTTGGCCCTTGTCGCAAGCACACCGGGTTTGGGAATTCTAATGGACAGGATGGGAATCGTGGCATATCAAAATTCAAAGTGGAATTCTTGGACCGTTTGCAGGAGTTGGAGCTACAAGTCAGGATGATCCGTAGTGAAAATTTGGAGTACAAGAAAGTCTTATCCCGCCTCTACACTTTGGCGTCTGCTACCCACTCCTAAGTAAAAGCTCAGAACAATAGCATGGCTGAGAAAATTGAACATCTGGAAGAGACCCTAGGTCTAGTCTATCCCCACAAGGCTCGCAAGCTCAAAGTTTATGGCTGTGATCTTGAAGACATCAACAGGAAAATGGAGAAATTGCAGAAGTTCATGGAAAATGCAAGGAACTTCGTGGACCTCAATACAGAGAAAAACGCGGTAGCGGACTTTGTAGGTGCTGCCATGGATATGGGTCTTTAGTAGCAACTCGTCAGTTCTGGTCACGGGTTGGCCCTCTTCTAGTTTTTGTTATGTATTTAATTTCTGGAACTCATAGCATAGATACCAGCTGCAATTTTGCCATCTTGGAAGGACTTAATATCCATTTTTTGTATAAGACAGTATATTAGTTATTTTTTATTTTTGCATATTCCTCCTAGGGCAGTTCATAAGATGTTATAGTTTTCATATGACAGGAAGATACCATGATAGTTATCAGCTAGAAAATGATGAACTTGGAGTGATGGATGTCTTCCTCTCATGGGAGCAATCTGATCAGTTTTTGCTATGTATTTTCCTTCTTTTTAGATAATCAAAGCTGGTTAGCCGTTTCTGTTAATAAAAAAAAAATTTGAGGTAATTTTTTTTTATAATTTGGGTCAATGAAAAATATCACTTGAAAAGAAAAATATGATGTGCTAAATTTAGTATTAAAAATGATTATATTATATATGAAAATTTAAAAGCTAAATGAAATGGTAATAAACTAATTAATATTTAATATAATTTAATATAAATAATTTAAAAGTTTAATTTTATAAGTATTTTAATTTGATCAAGTAAAGGAATTAATAAGGTTTTTATTAATATAGATAAAGTTTTATTTTTTATATTTGTTTTTTATTTTATTAATATAGATAAAAGTTTGTATTTTTATAATGTTTTATTTAGTTGAAGTTGTGATTTTATAATGTTCTTTGATAATTGATCATATCATCAAATATAGCTTTGCATGTGAACATTGCATTAATATATTGGATATTTTACTCCTTTTGCAATATATCAGGATTAAGTACACTTTTATTTTGTGATAGTGTAAATCACAAGTGTACAGTTTCAAAGCACATGTGCTAATATTTCGTATGTAGAATAGCTTCATCTAAATTAAGTTATAAAAATATCTAGCTTAATTATAAACTATCCCTTTGTTCTTTGTGTTTTGTAGACATTACATAGATCTTTTGTATCACTTTGAGCAATTTCATTACTTTGGAGTAGGCGGAGAAATTGCTCCTACTCCTACTATGTATCTTTTAATACACTATTTAAAAATTGAAATTACAATTCTTTTTCAACTTCCTTTGTTGCTTAGAAAATGCAAATAAGAAGTATTCTATTGCTTAGAAAATGTACATATGTTTAGGTCCATTGCTTGCTCCTCATCCTTCTACTAAGTCCATGGACAATGGCATCACATACCAACTTTTGGTTGATCCATTCCCTGCTCCTCATCGTTCTACTAAGTCCATGGACAATGGCATCACATACCAACTTTTGGTTGATCCAAAGCATCCAACAAGGAGAAGGAAAAACATGGTGGATCATGCTCAACTTTTGGTTGATCCAAAGCACCCAACAAGGAGAAGGGAAAAAAATGTGTTTACATTTTAGTCACTGATTCACCCCCCCCTCTCAGTGACAAGGACCTGATCCAATACTTAACATTATTTTTTGTTATGGGTTGAGTGCCTATGTCTTTGTAATATGAGATTGTTACAAACTTTGCTCTTTTCTTACTATCCTTCGTTGCCTGTGTCTATGTTTTTGTTCCTTCTAACTTTCTTCTTTTCCTACTGGCATTCATTTTTATCCCTAAGGGGCAAATGCTAGTATATAAACATTAAATTTAAAAAAAAAATTATATCATCATCAATACTCCACTACATGACACTAGTAAGCTCTGCTTTGCCATTTTAACTTTTCAAAATACCAAATAATTTTTTTCTAAATAAATTAAATTACCTCATAAAATCATTTCACACTATTTAACATCCAAATTTTAGTGTTTAGCATCTTTATTTTCTATTTTATCATTTCTTTGCAGCGTTTTGGTTTGTCACATATAGTCTTCTTCCAAATGCAAAAAGTAATGACATGATGTGAAGCATAAAGCATTTATTTAAAGCATCTATACGTCAAAAGCTTTAAAGTTACTTTACGCAAAGTTAGAAGAGACAACTGATAACAACATATTATTCCAACTCCAATTTAAATATGGTGCGATCCTGAGCATCGTTATTAATTTATCTCATCCCCTTGCGGCGTCATTGGTTTCTCTCCTATTCTCGCAATTATTGCTTTCATCTCCGATTCCATCTGAGCGCCTACCATCCCATCTGCGACTGCTAGACCCAATGGAGCCAGCTATGACAGAGCCAGTGTCCGCAACATACCATGTTTTTATAAACCACAGGGGTTGTGATGTCAAGAAAACCCTTGCCAGTCTCATCTACCATCGCCTAGAAGAGGCTCATGGGCTGCGCGTCTTTCTCGATGAAGAGGAACTGCGCACCGGAGATGAGTTCCCCCCTGCAATCGTCGCAGCCATTCAAAGTTCCTCCGTTCATGTTGCCATTTTCAGTCCGCGTTATGCTGAATCGCGTTGGTGTTTGGATGAGTTGTGTTGGATTTTGGACAAGCCCAACAGGAAGATCATTCCTGTGTTTTATGACGTTGAGCCTACAGACCTTCGTCACATTCATAGCGGACGTTTTCAAGATGCTTTTAAAAAACACCAAAGCAAAGGCAGAGTCACCGTGGAAGTCATTGAGAAATGGAAGACGGCCCTCAGGAAAGCCTCTGATATTTCTGGCATAAAGTTCAAATCGAGTGAAAGGTGAATACATACTTTATTAGGAATCTTGGATTTGTCAAAGTTGGTTCTTCCCCTAATTCTGACTATCATGACTGCATGTACCTGTTTGTTGTTTTTGCAGTGACCATGGAGAGGTTTTGGAGGAGATTGTGAAAGATGTATTGAAAGGGGTAAAATGGGAACCATTGGAGGTGGCTACATACCCAGTTGGGCTAGATCCAGCCGTAAAGGAAATAAATGATGAAATTAAGAAACAATGGGAGTTAAATGGCACAGCGATTGTGGTGATTGCAGGAATGGCCGGACTAGGCAAGTCAACTCTGGCTGCATATCTCTACAATTTGAAGCGTTCGGATTTTAGTAGGTCTTGTTTTTTGTCAGACATCAGAAAAAGGGATTTACCATCTTTGCAGCGGAAGCTCCTAAAGGATCTGTTGGGTTGTGATTTTCATATTGAATATACCAGAGAAGGAAAGGGTTATTTTCGCGATCGTCTAAGAGGGCTTCGGGTTCTGATTGTTTTGGATGACGCGGATCATATCGAGCAAATAAATAGTTTAATCGTGACAGATGTTGTGGGATCCGGTAGTTTAATTTTGATCACGTCTAGTGATCAAAATTTACTGAGTCGCTCTTCTCCAAAAACTGTGGTGTATAATGTAAAGCCATTGCGGATAGAACATGCCCGGGAGCTTTTCTGCTGGCATGCGTTTGATCAATCCAAACCATGCGAAGGATTTGAAAATATGGTCGAGGAGGCTTTGAAAAGTTGTGATGGTGTGCCTTTGTCCTTAGAAGTGGTGGGCCAACAGTTTCGTGGCTTCGGTAAGGAGTATTGGAAGCCGGAGTTGGAAAAGCTCTCGACAAGCCTGCCACACGATGTAATGGACAGATTAAAAGTGAGTTACGAGGCTCTGAAGAGTGAAGAAGAGAAGGAGATATTTTTGGACCTGGGTTGTTTCTTCGTGGGAGAGGAAAAAGAGCTCGCAGTTCGAGTATTTGAGGGACTAGGTTACAAAGGCGTCTCTAAATGCCTTCAAAATCTCTGTCAAAAATCCCTGGTCAAGTATCACGATGACGTCCAATCTATATCTTATCTCTGTCAAAAATCCCTGGTCGAGTATCACGATGGCCGCCACGAATCTGTAAGAATTATCTCTGTATTTTATGTTTTCTTGGCGATACCGGTATAATCTTATACGCCCTAACTGTTTTTGCTTTCTTCATATTCAGATTAATGAATTTTTCCCATCCTTCCCACGGAAAGATGTAATTACAATGCACGATCACATTAGTCAGATGGCCAGAGGCATCGCCAGAGAAGAGTTTCAGGTGTTCCGAACGCCTAAGCCACTACGGCTCAGCTGCTTAGCTGATATAGAGGAAATGTTGAAATTACAGGTACGTGTATTTTAATTTTTTACTTAATAATTCATTTAAATGGGTATTTAATTAAAACTGGGAGTGTATTATGTTTATGTCTCGATTGATTTTATGAAAATATTTAAAGTTTATAATAAACAATTATAAGAAGAAAAAAAGAAGGAAATGTTGCAGTTATTTATATTTATATTTTTTATTTAATAATTTATTTAAATGGATATTTAATTAAAATTTGGAGTGTACTATATTGATTTTATGATAGTATTTAAAGTTCAAAATAAACAATTATAAAAAGAAAAAAAAAAGAAATGTTGGGTATATTTTTTATTTAATAATTCATTTAAATACCCAATTAAAATTTGGAGCGTACCATGTCTATGTGGAGATTGATTTTATGATAGTGTTTAAAATTCAAAATAAACAATTATAAACAGAAAAAGAAAAAGGAAATGTTGAAGTTCCAAGTATGTATATTTTTATTTTTTATTTAATAATTCATTTAAATGAGTATTTAATTAAAATTTGGAGTGTAATATATTGATTTTATGATAATGTTTAAAGTTCAAAATAAACAATTATAAAAAGAGAAAAAAACAAAGGAAATGTTGCAGTTTCAAGTAATTCTTTTATTTTTATTTAATAATTCATTTAAATGGTATTTAATTAAAATTTGGAGTGTATTATGTCTATGTCTAGATTGATTTTATGATAGTGTTTAAAGTTCAAAATAAACAATTATAAAAAGAAAAAAGAAGGAAATATTGCACTATGTATATTTTTATTTTTTATTTAATAATTCATTTAAATGGGTATTTAATTAAAATTTGGAGTGTACTATATTGATTTTATGATAGTGTTTAAAGTTCAAAATAAACAATTATAAAAAGAAAAAATGAAGAAGGAAATGTTGCATTCCAAGTAAGCATATTTTTATTTGTTATTTAATAATTCATTTAAATGGGTATTTAATTAAAATTTGGAGTGTAATTTACTATGTCTAGATTGATTTTATGATAGTGTTTAAAATTCAAAATAAACAATTATAAAAAGAAAAAAGAAAAAGAAAAAAAAACTTGTCATAAAGAGATGGATGACTGGATGACTCATAGCTCAAAAATAAGTAAATAGATAACTTGTTTAGAACACTTAACTTGTGACCTATTGGTATTAAATGACTCTTTTTTTTAACTATATGGTAATAAAACATATTTCCTTTCAGATTTTATATAATTTTTATTTAATAATCCATAACACCTGCATTTAATTTTGACTTCGTGAATTGTATTTGTTAGGGAGGAGCAGGTTCGTGTCGGATACGAGGGATTCGGACTCAAAAAGCCCAGAATCTGCCCGATTGCAAGAATTACATCAAGGGTGTGGGTGTACGCCTCCTTGTGGTTGAAGTTCCCATAGATTTTTCGTCATTTTTTGGTTTGTGGAATATGTCGGGAGATTTGGTGTGGCTTCGCTTGCGCGAGTTCATCTCGCCGTTTCCTAATACCATCTCGCTGGCAAACTTAAGAGTTTTGGAACTTAATGTTCTAGAACCTAATGAATGTGATGATCTGGAGCAGTTATTCCAAAGATTTGATTCGGTAAGTACATCTACAGTTTGCTGAGTCTTTTGTCGTGAGCTTCGGCCCACTTTCTATTGAACAGATTATGTGTATTGCAATTTGCAGCCTCCTCGGAATTTGAGTGTGTTGAATATTAACGTAACGACGGAGAAAAGGCTGTTCCCAATAGCCCCTCGGATTTTCGGAACGCAGATTCCAACTAAGTCAGGGGAAGGTACATCCACCAGCAGCCGGTCAACGGGTTCTTATTTTCAAGAATTTCTGAGTTGGATAGGAAGGAGTATAAAAAATCCGAGCAAGATTATCTTGAAAAATATCACTTTTTTAGAATCACTCCCTATTGATTTTAGGGAACTCAGAAGCCTCAGACATTTAGATCTATCCGGCTGCACTGATCTAACCCAACTGCCTAATTCCTTCTCTGAATTAATGCATCTCCAATATCTAGCGTTGCGGAACTGCATCAATCTTTCCATCCCCGTAGATATTTTGGGTAACATATCGTCACTTGAGTATGTTGATTTCAATGGTTGCAGTAAGTTGAAGTACTTGCCGACTGGAATCACAAATCAAAGGTCTTTAATATGCCTAGATTTAAGAGGTACCGCTTTAGAATTGCCCCTAAATATGGCAGTTATACCAGACAAATTACAACGACTGGGAATCTCTTCATGTGCTCCCAAGAGAGAGGAACATCTGGTCAATTTGAGGCCGTTTAAAGAGTTGAAAGAGTTGAATTTGATAGCATTCCATGGTCTAGAGCTCATTACATGGGAGGAAATCGCAGCGCCAAATATGGAAGTTCTGGTTATAAGGGATTGCTCTATCTTTGGGTTTAAGCAGCAGGGGAGAATGCATGCTGTCATGGGTGTTTTAAGAGATTTCACTTTGAGCGGCACACTGATAACCGAGATACACATTCCAGAAGGTGTTTTACCCAGACTTGAAACGCTCGATCTTTCCAAGAATAAGGAGCTAATGCGGGTTGAAGGCTTGCCATCAACATTAGTAAGATTGGACCTGCAAGGGTGCTGGCTGTTGGAAGCATTAATAAGCCTTTCAAATCTGGTAGACCTCAAATTCCTGAGAGTAAATCAATGCCATAAGCTGAAAACTCTGAATGTTGAAGGTCTGACATCGTTGGAAGAGATTCAAGCGGAAGGGTGTTGGGAGCTCAATAGCATACAAGGACTGAGTCAGCTGGAACGGTTGAAATGTCTCTGCATTTCAACAAAAACTGATGCTATCTGGAATGAGATTTGCAATTTTTTGGTTAGTTTCCTTCATTACACAGCAGATTAATTCATATTAACTATTTATATATTTCCTGTGATAATTAAGGAATCTAGGACTATCTAGGCGTGTTCTGGTTGATCTCTGAGGTGCATCGGTGGGTGTGTAATCTTATATTTTTTCTTTGCTGCAACTGCAACTGCAACTGCGGTGAGCTAACTGGATTTGGAAAAATCTGTGCAGACATTGACCTCACGTGAAGAGCTATCAACTGCCTTCTTTAGTGGGAAGTCAACGGCGGTCACTAATGGGGATATAGCATTTCGTAATATGGTGGGTGTTTTAATTTTTCCCTTTCAAGAAAGTATAACACAATTTTAGATTTATGAACTGAAATGGATTTCTGAACTTTATGCAGCTTCGGAAAGAAATGCAATCCATTACGAGTAAGTTTCAGCTGAAAGTGGTGGATGCTGTCTTTACAATGAATGAGTTTGATACGGAGATGGAAGATTTCCAATCGTACGGTGCTGTATTGATGTGCTTTCTCAACCGTAATCGTAGCGGTAACCGTCATCGCGGTTACCGCTACGATTACGTTGACGGTTACCGCTACGATTACGAATGCGGGAGGTGTAGAGTAAAATTTGAAGCCAGCGATGATGGTGGGTCAGTCGATGAATACGAGATGGTCTGTGGATGCCAACCCGGAGATGGAGTACAGCTACATGTGTTTGTGTGGACAAAAGAGTGTAATTTGTTTAGAGATTCCACAGGTAATAACAACATCCATATCTCATGTAGCTGGTGGCGGGACACGAGAGTCGAAAGGGGATGGATAATGATGGTCGATAAAAACACGGATGTTTCGCAAGTATGCAAAGAAATCATAATTGCATTGTCATAAAAATCATAACTGCATTGTCGAGGTATTTTCAATTAAAATGTCAAAATGTTATCCCAAGTGTGAAAGTAAACTCCATCTATTCCATCTGTTGAGATTAAGGCTCTATAAATATCATCTATTTTTTTATCACGCTCTCTAATTTCATATCACTACTTGTGTAATTTTTATTTTTTTAAAATTTATATCGAAAGTTATCCTATTGGGAATGTAAAATCATTGTAATGGGTGTGGGTGTAGGGAAATTTATTGTATTGGCTACGTAAAATCATTGTAATGGGTGTGGTTGAAGGAATATTTTAAAAAATATTTGAATTTTGAATTTAAAAAAATATAATTACAAATTTATCAAGTCAAAAGTTAAAATATTAGGTTTAGTTGAAATTTAGCTAGTCAAAACATTAGTCAATTTGTTTTACAATTTTAAAAATTTAAAACAAATTTATTTATTCAAGGGAAATGGATATTCTGGTAACACCATTTGTATTGCTTCATAAATCTAGTAATAATGTTTGGTTTCATTTTCTATTCTAAATTATTTGATTCATGTTTCATATTCCTTTTCAATGGGGCTTTTGAATAGCTTAAGCAATCATGGAGGTGGTGTCTCATTTGCTACTACTATGTCAATATCCACATTTCATTTCTTGGTGAGTGGGATAGGGATCAATTAGAAGTATTAACTCTTATTTCCCTTATACATTAATATGTGATACTTGATCATACTAAAGGTTATGGGTGTTTATTGTATTTATCATTGTGAGGTAGAGTTTTTCTCTAAGAGAGAAGTTTGCTTAGAGAAGGAGGAACCTGAGTTCTGGTGTTGTTTTTATCCAACATTTCGATCCAACTATTGGACCATCATCAAGGAGACTGAATGACTGCTCAAGGAAAAGATGTGTAAAAATCTTTGATAAATATGAATGTTTTTTGGATTTATTATTATTAAATTATGTTGGCTCTTTCAGGAATTTTCAATTATGTTTCTTGCCATTTTTGTTATTGAAATTATTTCTCTTGTTTCGAAGAGCATTAAGAACTGGCTTCCACGTTTTGCTTAGCTTGTAGCCCTCTTCTCTATTAAGATTTTCTAGTCTTAGTGAATTATTGATTTTCTCACGAACCTTTCTCTTAATAAGGTGATCAATGTTAGCGATAATTTCTGCTCTCTCAAGGCAAATTTGGTGTCCTGTGTTATGATAATGTTCAACTAAATTCGATTTTTTGTGCCTAACAATGGTCTACGAGAAGTTTGCTTTTAAAGATTTAGGAGGTTATTAGATGTAGTTCGATATGATAAATTCTCTTCAATTAGTCGGTTCTTGTTTTGGTGTGTGGTTGAGATACTCTTTGAACATGTTGTTTGAGATCTAAGATAGTGTCTCTATCTTAAGGTAAAACATGATGAATTTGCATGCAACATTGTTTTATGTTAATAGAACACTCATCGTGTTTTTTGGTGTGTGTTATCTACTTTCTCACTGCTTTATAAACTTATAGCTATGTTACATGCTTTAATGTCTCGGCATATTTTTTCTAAAGCCACCCCATGGAAATTCATCATTGATTTTTTTCTCAATGTTGGGTTTGTTATTTGTTTTGTATTTTTCTCTCAAGAGACCCTAGCCTTAGGGTAGACTTACTTCATACAACTTGTTTAGATGGGCTCTACAAGTGAAGGCCATAGTCATAACCCTACTACATAGATTTTGGTATAGGAGGAAATTCCTTCTTCCCCTAGCTTGTATCTATCTTAAGAAATTTGCTTATGGAATTTCCAATTCCTACTAACTTTTGATTTTCCCACAAGTGGAGATGAAGATTCATTCTCACTAAAATGGGGGTTATGGAGATGGACATTGAAGTTAGGTTGAACTCCAGTACCAGGATTTGAAGAAAGGGCTAGATCTACCCTAGATCAATGGTTCCACCATGACCTTTCTACCATTTTCTAACATGTTAAATTATATTATAAATAAGCCTCTTGAACAAATACTTACTGTGTAGACTAAAGTCTAGTTGGAATCCATCCATTTAATAGTTGTTACACATTATGTCCAAAATCTACGGAATCTATAAATCAATGCACTTGTCTTGTAGTAATTTTAGAACTTGTTCAGCACTTGTGACTGAGTTTGTTACACAAGGTTGCATTTGTATTCTCCACAATAAAGGCACATGACTATGGATTCTTAGTTTTTGACGAGGAAACAATTATGTCCGAGGTTTATGTCTGAGGTGTCATCTTAAAAAAATGAAGGATTCAAAGTTTTACCCTTAACAACCCCTTTGTAAGGAGCGCGTTTTGAAGGCCTAGAGGAAGAGGTTGTCCCTCTTCTTTGAGTGCATCCATGGAGTAGGAGCACAATGTGTAGGGTTCATGCATGTTGAATGCTATGATCATCCAACACATAATCTTTGGGACAGTTTCGTATCAACAAAGAACATCCATTGTTGATGAAGAGGGCCCCTCCTTGACTTGGATTTTACTCTTTTCATTGTTAATGGATTTTGAGATTTCTAACTCCAAGATAATAATTTTTCCAGTGAGGATTTTCACAAAATATGCAAGACAACTTTAATGTGGATGACCATTTCCAATAACCCTTGGCCACTTTTTGTATCCCCTGATTGTATCAACAAATCCCACATGAAAAATATTAAAGTGTGTGACCAATGCAAGTAATTTGTTTGCAATTTTATGAGAATTAGTGCAATCTAATGCTCCTCTCTCATGACATGTTAGAGGTGTTAGAGGTATGTGCACAACCTATTATAATATAGTGTAAAAATATGAAATGTAGAAACTCAAATAAGCTTAAGGAATATAAAACTTTTATCTATGGAAAATTGGTACAACTCAAAGAAATTCCCTTTTCTTCTAACATTGTTATATTATTTTGCTCCTCTCTCATGACATGTTAGAGGTATGTGCACAACCTATTATAATATAGTGTAAAAATATGAAATGTAGAAACTCAAATAAGCTTAAGGAATATAAAACTTTTATCTATGGAAAATTGGTACAACTCAAAGAAATTCCATTTTCTTCTAACATTGTTATATTATTTTTCCTCTAAAATATAGTGCATATGTTTGCGTTAAGACCTTGGTTTAGTGTCAAAATGATGAAATTTCCTGAAAAAATTGTACACTTGAACATAACACTAGTTTCTTGTGTGCCACTATTTTTCCATATTTTTTAATGTTAATTTTATTTTATTTTTAAATTAATAAAGTCAATGAATCCATGAAATTACATGGTCAAGTGTTAAGTGGAGCTTAGTGCACAAGGTCCATTATTATCTTCTTATGACATTGGAAAGGCCTCTAGATACATTCCTTGTGTACAACTAACACTAATACAAAATGAGAGATAAGTGACAAAAAAAAGACCAAAATTTGCATATAAAAAACCATTTTTGAGTTGGCGACCAGTGGTAGCAAATTTCTAGTATCTTATCATGCAACCAAAAATGTAGTTGTATTTAGTTTGGTCATTTATTACTTGTCTAGTCATATATTTGGTCATTAAATGACCAAATATATTACTACAAGACAAGCTATAAACGACTAAACTAAATACGAACACATTTTTTATCGCGTGATAAGATACTAGAATTTGCTACCACTAGTCACCAACTCAAAAATGGTTGTTTATATGTGAATTTTGATCGTTTTTTTGGTCACTTATCTCTCATTTTGCACTAGTGTTGATTTATGTAGATAGGGCATGGAGGATTTGAACCACCAAATTCTTGCATGTAAGGTAGGTGATCTTCCATTGAGCTAACACCCTTATATAGAATAAAAGTTCACATTGAAGCAAAGTTCATACTAAAAATATTTCACAAACTCTTACAAACATTAACACTTGTACAAATATTTACATATATGTTCTCAACATTAGAAAACCAAATCTAGTTGAGCTCTGTCTATATATGTTATATATTGTAAAAACAAGTCAATTTTATCTTTGCGATATAAAATAAAAATAAGATAGTTATAGCATATATTATATACTTGTTTCAAACCATAAAATAGACTAAAGATCTCAATAGAAATGTCCGAGGTTGAAATTATGTCTTTGGTTGAATAAGAAAGAAAGTATGCCTTTCCTTCATAATCATTATACGTCCAAGAGAAGTATACCGATGACCCAGTCCACCTTTTGAGTTGTTCCTCTCAGGAGAAGTACAGGTAACGTTTTTGCATTTTGATAATAAAATCATATGTTGTTGGTTTTTCCCCGATTGGGGTTTTCCACGGTGAATCTGTGTCAAATGTGTGAATATGATTTCTTGTTTAGTTCCATTGCGTTGTTTTGTTGAATATCTAAGGTATTTTTTGTTACTAATTTTTAGTAAATTATTTGTGACATTAAATCAGGTCTGGATCACTGAAAATCAACACTCACATTGTTGTTTTGACTTGTACTTTCTAGTCTAGATGACCTTTTTTGTGACTGGTGAACATCAATAAAATTCCTTTACTGCATTCTTGCTAAATGAAACAAGGACAAATTGTGCAATAAACGTTATAAATTGGATGAAGTACCTAGAATAATCAAAAGAACATGTTAAAGGAATAAAATTGCATATCGTTCTAGAAATCATTTACAACATCATGATGCTTACACAGTCAAACCAATAAAATGGCACATGGTCAAAATGTAAGTTGCATGTTAAAATATATCATTATCCTTCAATTTATGCATTTATTAAATAAACGCACATGATTAGTAACATAAAATACTTTAATGAAAGTGCAGAAATATTGACAAATATGTCTTTATTCTATCAGTTGTTTTACCAATGATGATAGACTTGCATTAAATCAAAATTCAATATAAACTAGAAAAATCCAAATTCTAACATGGAAAACAAGTGGATTCCATCATACTGGAACACAAAATAGTAGCATTCAAATCACTGTTTCATTTCACTTTTATCTACCCTAATACTTTTCAATCATAATAACATTATTCAAACTCATAGAACATAGAACAACGATCACATCAATAAATCATAATAAAAAACAAACATAAAGTAGAAACCCACTTGTATGTTCCAACTAATCGACATCTCCAACCACAAGGCTGGCCAAATTCTCGTTTGCTCAAAACATTTTCATTTTCAACCCATACCTAATAATGCAAGGAAATAAAATAAATAAATGATGAATTACAATTACATGAAATGAAAACAAGGAATCGAGCTTTTGGCAAGAGTTAATTTATCATTTCGAGAGAACTAAACACTAAGCATTGTTGACCTACAAATGCCCACACCTTTAAGATAGTTAAAGAATGCTTGCATCCAAGACACAATAATCCTCTCAATAACAGTTAAGATGTATATGTTTCTTCCAATAACAAAAAGAGGTAAAATTTTACCTTGAAGTTTCCACCATAGGAACAAATCATTGCCATATTCTTCTTTTGATGGAAAATGAGGGTTGAAATTCTAGCATCACCATCAAGTATTACATCATAAATTAGCATTCTAAATGGTAACATAAAATATACATACAGTTATAGTATTTCAAGTCACACAAGCTTACCACCCTTGTAAGAATGAAATATGTATTATTACAAATCAAGCAACCAAAGCATGATACTTAATTGTCAACAGGGAATGACCAAGACATATGTAATAACCCTAGATATTAATTCTCAACTAAAATGAAATGACACAAGAGATGGATTCTGTTGACAGGGGTTCACTTTGCACAGTGTCAACAAAGCTCGACACAAACACCCATAGATACCGTCCCAGAAAGGGTTTAGCCTTTCCAGCAACACTCGCAAAGCGAGTGAGGTCTCACCCGAGGCACCTAAGGGAGTGTTAACACCTAAAAAGTGCTCACTAGCTCATTCCCTTACTCACATGACCCATTTGTCCACTTTTCCACCATCTGAGCCTCTGAAACCAACAAAAGGTCACCAAAAGACCTTGGTACACCCCTTTTTCCATTAAAAAAGATTATTTTTCCAAGAAAATCATAAAAAACCCTCAAAAAGGGTCCAAATTCCCAAAAATATTAAAAAGGGAATTAAAATATTATTTTTATTCAAAAAAGGAAAAAGGAGGGAAAATTACCTAAACCATGTTGGTCAATACCATTGGTTTCCACAAAACCACAAATGGTATTCCTCACCACCAAAACCTATAAAAAGGTGGTAGGGGCTCCTCATTTCACATCCTTCCATTATCTCATCCTTATGCTGCTGAAATCTCCCATGAGCACTTTTAGCCATTGAAGCAACCTTGGAGAAAGAGACCTATTGGAGTTTGGAGCTACTCATCTTGGGAGTTGCTCAACATCAACCTTCACCATTGAAGGTAATATCGCAAGCACTTGCTTGCCCCCCACTTTTCAATACAAAAATTATTTCTTATGTTTCTTGTTCTTGATTTTTGAAATATTTAAATTATTTGCTTAGATTCTTGCTTAGATCCATGAAAAGTATTGTTTATTTAGTTTATTGTCTTTATTTCTATTGAAACTGCTACTACTAGTTAGTAGGTGCCCATAGCACTAAGCTTGGTTGCAAAACCGAGCCAACAGTTTTTGGCGACTCCGCTTTGGTTTGAACTTTAGATCTCTAGCTTTGCCATTAAATCTTAGTTTTTATGAGTTTTTAACCTTTAGATCCATAGATCTGCCATCTTAGACAGCAGATCCATTGCTGATCTGAGATTTGGCCCCAAAAACAGCCCTAAAAATTCATTTTTCGGGTTCGTTTCTCGGTTTCCGTGCACGGCTTCCGCCTCACGGCTTTTTGCCAGACAGTCGCGCGGTCCATCGCGGCTTTTCTGCATTTTTCCGCGCGGTCCATCGCGGCCTTTTTCCAGACAGTCGCGCGGTCCATCGCGACTTTTCTGCATTTTTCCGCGCTGCTCATCGCGGCTGTGCGGCCAAAACCTGCGCGGCTCATCGCGACTGTGCGTCCAAAACCCGCGCGGTCCATCGCGACTGTGCGGCCAAAACCCGCGCGGTCCATCGCGACTGTGCGGCCAAAACCCGCGCGGCCCATCGCGGCTGTTCGTCCAAAACCCGCGCGGCCCATCGCGGCTGTTCGTCCCAAAACCCGCGCGGCTGAATTTTTCTCATTCGGCCATCCCGATTTTGAAAAATATTTTTTACTGTATTTTCTGCCCATAGCACATTTTTTACAGTATCAAATTCTGCATATTTTCCAGATTTAGAAATTTTTTTTACTATTTAAAAGTGCATACCTAGAAATCTTTTTAAAAATTTTTAAGAAAGTGAAAGAAAGATTCATTTTGCATTCTTTATCTAGATTCAAATTTTTTCTTGTTTACTTCTTTAGAATCTTGCCCTTAGCAAATTTTATTGAAACGAAGAAATCCATTTATTTCTTTTAGAAGTTTATTATTTGCTTTCATAAATCCAAAAAATCCATTATTTTGAGTTATTTTTGAAAAAGCAAATTAATTTCTTTTAGTGAAAAAAGTCTTAAATATTTGCTTGTTATTTTTCGAAAAGTCCTTTATTTTTTGAAAAATTTCCCTTAAAGCATTTAATTTTTTCAAGTTCAGTTTACAACACCTCACGTGCACTCACACGATCACTTAATTGAACTAAGACTTAAAACTTACCCTAATTTGAACACACTCTTAACCCCACTTGGGGAACACGAAAAGAATTCTTGTAGCTAGGTAGTATTGGGGGGATAGGTGTTCCAATAACACCCCTCAATTCATACATCTGAGACATAGAAGTTGTCCAATTAGGGAGCTAAAATCTCTTAGTACTTTTTGGCGCGGTCACAACCGGTTTGTGGGAAGGCCTCTCCCCTAGGAGGGTTGAAGTCGCGAGGATGGTTCCGGAAGCCTGAGTGGGATACCGAAACCCATTCAGTAACCGAAGGGCTACCATTCGCAGTTCTCGGGATATCCCTGTATTGGGATATTGCGATCAAAGGACCAAACGGCAGATTTACCTTTTCTCGACGCGTCATGAACGGAGTATCCTAGTAGCCTGTCTTTTTAGGATTGATTACCCGGTGTCCCTCCCGGTAGGGGGATATCTAGCCGTTGTCTCTACATTCATATTGTCTGACTTGGATTTCATCACCTTGCAGGGGATATCGTCTGTTTGAGTCACAATACTTTTAGATTAGGTGTTTGCATGATCTTTACCACCTTTTGAGTCTAGTTACACCTATTTTTTCTAGGAGCCGCTTGCATGTTGGTATTCTGACCGGTTGTTGCATTCCTCCACTTATTGTAGCACAGCTGCTAGAATAAGTGCATTTTTTGAGGATTGATTTTTTGGCCTGTGAGCCTTCTTTTTTCACTCCCCTTCTTGCACCCTTGGTTGCATTAGGGTTTTGAGTCTTTTACATATATATCACCACCTGATACTTAAAACAAATTTTTACATAAAAAAAACATATTCTCACCATTGAGAATTCTAGACGTTCTCGTCGTCTACGGGGCGAACTCCCAGAGTTTAGTCCACTTGGCTCTCCACGTCACGGACGCAGAGCATTATCCCTTGATTCGACACATCGTCGATCATCTAGACGGTCATCCGATTCTGACATACCCCACTTCACCTTTGATTTGGAGGTAGAATCCGAAAACCCCACAAAGTTACCACCAACCACAATTATGTCTGGAACACCAGATGATCCACAATTTACATTAACCATAGGTCAGACATCCGCAAACCCTTCTGCGGGAGTACCATCCATGGCAACATCCACCCCCTTGGGTATGCCCAATATGGGTACCACTCCACATTCAGGAATGCCTAGCACAGGACCACCACCTGTCATGGGCATGCCCAACATGGGGGTCATACCCCCTTCGGTTTCCACAAACCCTATCCCAGGAATCCCTAGTGCGATTCCTAACCCAAGTGTAACTCCGGTTACACTTGGGAGTGCGATCCCAGGAATCCCTAGTGCAATTCCTAACCCAAGTGTAACCCATGTTGCACTCGGTAGTGCTATACCAGGAATCCCTAGTGCGATTCCTAACCCAAGTGTAACCCAAGTTGCACTTGGGAGTGCTAACCCATATCAGGCCACACCTTTTGGAGGGCACATACCCTCCATACCTAGCATACCTATAGGCGCTACTGGACCCCTACACCATACCACAATGGCTAGGCAGGTCCCGGTTCCGGTCACCACATCCGCTAGTCTACCATACATGGCAAGTCTCAACCTGCCAGATTTAGCTAGGCTCACAAATGACCCCATCAGGCATGACCCTGCTTGGCCCCATATGCCCACTAAGCTTCCCTCTGACATCCCCAAGTTTGAGGGAAAGGCCGGAGAAGACCCCCAGAACCACATCATGTCCTTCCATTTATGGTGTTCCTCCAACTCCATAGTCGACGACTCTGTCCGCCTCCGTTTATTACAGCGCACCTTCACTGGCTCTGCAGCCAAATGGTATATCGAGCAACCCCATGGGACGCATTCCACATTTACCTCCCTTGCCTCGACCTTCCTGCAGTTCTTTCAGCTACCGGTCCGCTATGATGCGGGCGTCGAAATCCTACTGTCTTGCAGACAGAACACGGCCACGCACATCACTGACCATATCCATGATTGGCGTCGGCGCCGAAGCCTATGCAAGATCAAATTAGACGACCGAATATTTTTAGACTGGTTCCTTAAATCCCTCCTTCCTCTCATTGCGAAGGATGTAGCATCCGAAAGACCCCAGTCTGAAGAGGAGGCCATCCTTAAGGCCCAACAGTTTGACCTGATCTATGCCCAGTCAGGTTACCTATACACCATCATACCTGACGCCCCACGAGGTGACTCTGCACGCGGTGACACACCGGGGGCATCCCATGCCGCTGATGGCATTATTGGCCAAATTACACCGCAAGCAAAACCTTTCAGTATGGTGAGCACCATGCCCGCCCCAGACCTTTCTAGGGCTACATCCGGTTCCGGAGCGACAACTTCTTATGCTCCAACAAACCAGACCCATCATGTTCATGGACCCTCTTGTCCACAACATTGTTATGGCCAAGCGCCATCAGCATATGTACCTCCTACATACTATGCTCAACCTACGGTACAAAACCCCATGCAGTTTCCACAACAGCCCATGCATTACCCACAACCGGTTGCACCGGCTAACCTCACACCTCCACCAGCTCAGGGGTACCAACAACCCCAACAGGCAACTGGACCACCTCCAGCTCCACCTGCATACTATCCACCGCAACCTGCTCCCGCACCTGCGGCTCCTCAGAATCCCCCCAATGCTCAAGGGCATGTGTACGCACAACAACAGCAGCCCCAATATCAAAATAACCAACGCAACCAGGGTGGACAACCCAACCGCGGAAGAGGACGCAACTGTGGAAACAATCAAAACCGTAACCAAGCTCCACAGCCTACCCAGCCCCCGCAAAACAATAACGCGGCGCCCGCTCATCAGAATCCTGATCGGCCACCTAAGCAACCTAAAAATGCTAATTTACGGACAAACCATCCTTGTTCCATTTGCGGTGTCTATGGCCACTATACCCACGCTTGCCCACATCTCGAGCGAGCTCGACAACTATGGACAAATGACGCCCATCGTCAAGGGCAGGCGGCTCCTCAGCCACCACCCAACCCCCCACCACCTCCACAACAACCTCTGGTTCTCCAAAACCCCTTTCCAACACAGGGAGTGGTAAACACCCAGCCGTTAGCCCCCCAACAGGGCAACGTGCAACCACAACAAATTACTTACACAGCTCCTGATCAACCCATGTTTGATTCAGGCACCCACCACTTATTGATGATGTCCACCGCTGACGTCAATATCCAAACCCGTCGGAATCAATACGGACCGACTTCGGAAGCCCCCCCCGCCGAAAAGGATACCACTGCTAATCCCACTGATCAGACATTGCGTATACCTCAGGTTCCACTTGATGGCGCTTCTAAAGCACCTCGCTTCCCCCTTCGCCGAATCAACAACAACCCCAATGCACGAGCTGCGTCCAATTACAACATCGTAGATGACTTAGCTCAATCTCCCGCAGCCATGTCTGCGTTAGAAGTCTTAAAAACCTGTCCTACTCAGTGCAAGACTTTACTTTCCGCCATTGGGGCGATTGACCCAAATGATTCGAACTTGATGACCTTTGATTTAGACCAATCAGAACCACGACTGCCTTCTACCATAGCAGTCCAAGTTTCCGTTTCTATTCGGAATCTTGTCATCCATCGATGTATCATCGACGAGGGTGCCTCCACATGCGTCATGTCCACTTTTGTTTGGCAGAAGTTGGGCTCCCCTGCTCTCCAGCAATCCACCACTGCATTGCGGGCCTACGACGGCCGGTCAGCTCAACCTCAAGGTTTATTACCCAAGGTACCCGTCCAATTAGGTGGGAAGACTGTGCTCATCGACATAGAGGTCATTAACGCCCAGCTTGACTATAACCTTTTACTTGGCCGCAGTTACATGTACGCCATGAAAGCGGTCGCCTCCTCCGTCTTCCGCACCATGATGTTCCCCCATGAGGGCCGCGTGGTCAAAATTGACCAACTCACCTACTATGACCCCAACGCCCCTGCAGCACTGGAGAATGTTCTCCCCATGATTGAACAACCCGCTTCTAGTGCAGTTACCTCCTTTGTGTCTTCTGTGGCACCCGGACTGTATTCAAATACACCAATGACCTCTACATTCCAGGCCATCCCACCACCGTCACCGGAGACCCAGGTCGCAAATCTCTGTACTGTTTCGCAGAATACGCAAACATCCGGCGGTCAACCACCATTGATCCCCAGTCACATTGGTGTTACACCCATCCACACCATCCCCTTCCTATTTCCTCCTTCGGGTGTAGTAAGCGCCCCGGTTATGGCTACCCTTAGCCTACCCGGGCTAACATTGGGATTACCCGTGTGGTATATTCCGCCTCCCGTTCGATTACCGACACCAGACGTCATCCTCCAACCGGTACAACCTATTGTTACCACAGATCAGCCTCCTCCTGGTGTCACAATCCCCTCGTCGTCAACGACACCTCCTCCTAACCTCAATATCCCTTCGTTGTCAATGAAACCTCCTCCTGGTCTCACGATCGCTTCGACGTCAAAGGATCCCCCTCTTATTGCTAAAACCACTGGGGGCAGAGGTCCACAACCATACACTGCTATACCACCGCCTAAGGCAGCCAAACCCCCACCGGTGTTTCGAGCTCCCCCCAAATGTTCATTATGCGATGAAATTGGCCATCCAACTCATCAATGCCCACATTTACCGGCACTCCAAGAACATATGAATATGTTGGACGATGACATCGGCATCCCAGTAGTCAGATTAGAGCCACCTCTACAGCCTCGCGACAAATCACTGCGCACTAACCATCCTTGTGCTATATGCAGTGTCTACGGCCACTACTCACACCATTGCCCTGATCTACCGGACTATAGAGCAGCGCTGTACGAGTTAAACAATGCCGATTTAGAGATATCTCCTCCCCTCATCGAGGAGATTCACCCTCCACCATCATCCTCGTCAGAAGAAGTCAATACGATATATATGATTTCGACAACCTTCAAACCAGAACCCCTTGATTTATGGTCTGACTACTTCAATACTGACGAGCAGATTTTGGAAACACTCACTGCACCCGACTACCCTTGGGATGATATGCATCATCGCTCGTACTTCCTCCCGGAAGCATCTACCTCCACCGCATCCAACCAGCTATCAGTCGAGTCGAAAGACTTCATACCTGCTAAGGTCGATTGGTTAAAGGACCCCATCCCAGCACCGGATGCCTTTGAAGAAGGAAACATGTCAAACATTTCCCCCACTATACAGATAGACATTTCCACAACACCAGGGAAACCTGAGCTCATCTCGCTGGGCGCATCTTGCACTCAAGCAGAAACTCAGGCGTACAAAAAGCTCTTTCAAGAGTTTCGCGATGTCTTCGCCTGGTCCTATACCGAGATGCCTGGTCTCGACCCCGCCATTATTGAACACCACATCGATACATGGCCGGAAGTACCCCTTGTTCGTCAGAAACAGCGACCTATTCACCCTGCCAAGCTCCCCGCTGTCAAGGCTGAAGTCGAGAAACTTCGAAAAGCAGGTTTCATCTACCCTATTCCGTACACCACATGGGTGTCGAACCCATCAACCAAAAACGCCACCGGTTTTACCCCTTTCCATTTAGTTCACGGTGTCGAATCTGTCCTCCCTATTGAGTGCCAGATCCCAGCCTTACATATCGCCGTTGAACTCCTACCAGACACTTCCCCGATCGAGCAACGTTTGCTGCTCCTAGAGCAGGCCGACGAAGATCGGCGCACAGCCATTCAAAACATGGAAGCTGCTAAACAACGATCGAAACTAAGTTACGACAAACGCGTCCACCCAAGAACCTTTTCGGAGGGAGACCTTGTCCTCGCTTACGATCAAGCTCATGATAAAACTGGAAAGGGAAAGTTCGTGTCTATGTGGCAAGGCCCCTACATCATACACACCTGCCTCGGGCAGGGGGCATACATTCTGACCGATTCAGAAGGCAACACCTTACGCAACCCACGCAACGGGTTGTACCTTAAAAGATTTTACCCATAGAAAATCTCATGGACACCATCGTCCATTTTTTAGTATAGGCATACGTTTTTCGTTCACAAAAAATTTTAAAAAACCTAAATATTTGTTTTCACTGCATGACCACAGATGGAGCCTCTTCCACTCTGCCATATCGGTTTCGCTGATGGTGCAAGCCGTTGGTCTCCCAATCTCGCCTCCGCAGCTTGGGTAATATACTCCCCTTCACATGAGTTAATTCACATTGATGGAGTATGTTTAGGTGCCGCCACCAATAATCAAGCTGAATACGATGCCGTGACCGGTCTCCTGGCCGCTGCTCTCCAGATGAGCATACGTCACCTCAACGTTTTCTTGGACTCACAACTCCTAGTTTCCCAGCTCAACAATGATTACCAGGTACGCGATCCCTGTCTGTTCAGAAAATTCCTGCGCACTAAACAAATGGTTAGACAGTTTGAATCCATTACATTCACACATGTCCCAAGACACCTCAATAGTGTAGCAGATAATATGGCCAACAGTGTCCTCGACTGGCACACCAATCACATCATGTCATATCCATAAACAAACATGCATCCAGGTGCAAAACATGTGCCTCCATGGGCATATACAAAAGACAAAGTGCATCCACGTGCATACACAACAAAATATCCAAAATATATATCCACATATATAAACGAACCAAATAGTCTACATGTCATAAGTGCCCTCCGCACTCGATATACACAAAATACATCTGTCATACAAAAATGCTTCCCCATATGCTCATGAGCATTTGGGGGCAAGTACAATGACGTCTAATCATCAGGATCCTCCGGATCCTCAGGCTCCTCCTCCGGCTCCTCCTCCGACTCCACCTCCGCTGGCCCAGCCGGGTCAGGACGACCCCGAACTCGCCGCTCGGCTGGCCCTGCTGGGTCGTCCCTCAGATGTATCCTCCCCGGTGCCGGCTCTGCCGGAGCATCTCCTCCACCACCCCCGTGTCTCGCAGCAAGCACCGCTGCCCTCAACAACAGTGACTGCCACTCAGGCGGTGCACCGAGACATCCCTGCAAAATGTCCCGATCAAGGTCCCTCCAGCCATCCTCCGGAAGTCTAGCTACGATCCGGGCTAAAGTCCGTCGAACACCATCTATAGCATCGTCCTGAGGGCCAACCCCTCGCCCACGGGCTCCATATCCTCCACCACGAGGAGGACGTACAGGTACTGGGGGACGAGCAACCACCATCGCCCGCCCCTGCCGAGCCACATAGTCAGGTGGTGGTACCGGACCAATATCTGCACAAAGCAAGTAGAACCATCAAATACTATACAACAGATATCATCATGATCAATCATAATACATATGATATAACATAACATAAGACACAAAAAACATACCGTCTAAGCTCCAGGCCTGTCCTGGGGCACGTGGCATCTCTGGGTCTCCCCGGTAGTCCATGCCGGCGTATGGATAGTCCTCGATCACCAGTGGCATCTGCTCCCACTGCTGGAAAAAATCCTCTGTGAAGAAGCCACGGATACCCCCGCCAGCACGGGGCATCATCTGCCCCCACCTCATCATACGAGGCTCACTAGGAAGACCAGCGCGAACGGGTACGTGTGGCCGTAAGGTCGGCACCCGCTCAAAGAAAAAACAACATAAAAAAGAGGCGTAACAGAACTCACCTCCCTCTCTCACGGCCTTGTCCAGATCTCTCCGGACACCGGCCAAGAACATCTGAGCCCAAGCATAGTAAGTACCCCGTAGAACGGAGTCCACCATCACCGTCTGCCCCCCAGACATACGATGTGGTGCAGCAGCACCCAAAACCCTCAGAACACAGGCACCAACGGCCCACATATCCCACTCACGTAGGAACTTCAGACTGATAGAGCTGTTTACCAAAACAGCGTCATCCCCACAAAAGGTCTGTAAGAGGTCCTCCATATCCACGCCTGGAGGCAACCTCGGAGAGATATCACCCACCTCACCCAAGCGAGGCAAACCGGTCAAAAAATATACATCAGTGAGAGTAATCTCCAACCTCTCACCACCAATAATAAAGGCACCCTCTGCCGGCACCCACCACTGCACGAGCTTGTTCAGGAGTCTCCTCACTGAACGGATATAAGGTATCTGAGCGAACTTCAAGAGTCCGCTCATGGCTAGGGTCTGTCTCACCCCCCCATCATTCTCGATCCTCGCCACAATCTCGGCATCAATATCTCTCTCCCGCCATACGGACTGAGCCCTCCGCAACATCCTGCCAAGAAAACACAGAAAATTTTAGCCCCAGCATAAAAATTTTAGAAAAAATCCCATCGCGGCTTTTTCACAAAAAGCCGCGATGACCATCGCGGATTTTCCACAAAAGCCGCGATGACCATCGCGGGTTCCATGAAAAAACTCGCGATGAACAACGCGAGTTTCGTCCAGACAGTCGCGATGAACATCGCGACTGTCACCCATGAACACGCGATGAACATCGCGGGTTCCGACCTCACAGTCGCGATGAACATCGCGACTGTGAGTCTAAAACCCGCGCGGTTCATCGCGGGTTCCGCCCCGAAACCCGCGCGGTTCCACGTTGGAGAGTCAACGTGGAGTTTCGCGGCTTTCGGGGGCCCACCGCCAAATAAAAAAGACATAATTGACTAGGTTAAGGCGAATAGAGTTACCTGCAACTCGCTAAATCGAAAACCAACGGTGAAATCTCCCGGAAATCAAGAAAAAGCTCTGACTGCTCTATCAAACTCGCACGTAACAATGACATGTCATATTGGGCCCCACGTCCTATTTATAGAAATTCCACAAATTTCAAACAACCATTGCGGTGTCATACGAAGTCCATTTCTCAAACCGTTGGTACCGTTGGGATCAGCACAGCGAAAACTTCATAGAGGTTCCTTCCGTTTCCCGTTTTTCACAGGGTCCATTTTTGACCATTTTTTAGCCCCTCTCGTGGCCTCGGTTTGCGTGCCACATAGGCCATCCTCCGTTTTCGATGTGTCTTATATGGCCGGATTCAGTTTTCCGCGCTCATGATGATGCTTGAGACCATTTCTCGCTCTCACCTTCAGATTTTCCGGGCATTTTTTCCACGCCCCCTCGTCGCCTCGGTTTGCGTGCCACATCGGCCGTTCTCCGTTTTCGATGTGTCTTATATCGTCGGATTCAGTTTTCCGTGCCCTTGATGATGCTAGAGATCATTTCTCGCTCTCACCTTTAGATTTTCCGGGCATTTTTTCCACGCCCCCTCGTCGCCTCGGTTTGCGTGCCACATCAGCCGTTCTCCGTTTTCAATGCGTCTTATATCGCCGGATTCAGTTTTCCGCGCCCTTGATGATGCTAGAGATCATTTCTCGCTCTCACCTCTAGATTTTCCGGGCATTTTTTCCACGCCCCCTCGTCACCTCGGTTTGCGTGCCACATCGGCCGTTCTCCGTTTTCGACAATCCTTATGTCACCGGATCCAGTTTTCCGCACAGATGACGATGCTTGAGACCTTTTCTCGCCCTCGTCAATCCATTTTTGTTCGGTATAATTTTACCCCTTTTTCGGGCCGAGCAACCCCTTTTACGAAAAAGGCACTTAGGGAGTTTCTGTTAAGCTCTTTTCTGACTCCTAAAACAATGAAAAGATCGCCGAGCAATCTTGCTTCCTTTCATGCTCGATAAACGTATCTGAAAGGGCGTCTACCTGGTATAAGTTTACCCCTTTTCCGGACCTTGTAGACTAATTACGAAAAAGGTATACTCTAGTCACATCGGCTAGAAGAGTTCTCCATTCGCATCATTTTATACTTTTTCGGGCCTGGGAGACTAAACTTACGAAAAAGAAACACCAATAGAGTCCACTTACTGTTTTCAGACTCTCTAAACATGAAAGCAACCATGAGCATGCGCCGTCCTGGGCTCACAAAATCCACAGGACCGTACCATTTCAGAGCATACTTTTATCCCTTCTTGGAGCTCATTAAAACCACGAAGAAGGAATCAATGGTGCCTCTTGGCGCTACAACACATCATGTCTACTCACATAGCAGCTTCCCCATTTTGGTCGCCTTTGTTCAGAGTAGTCTGCAGTATGTCACCTTGACAATCCCTCGACAGCTACCATCAGCTTCACCCCCCCAGAGTCAGTACATACCCTTCAGTCCCTAAAAGATGATCCCCACACCTACAAGTCAGTTCCCTACGCTGCCAGGTCAACCATGTCATCATGCTCTGAACAAAGGAAGTTTGAGTCTACCCATTTTTTGACCCAGTTATTTCCCATCCCCACAAGTATGTCAGTCCTACCAGCAGTACTACATCACTTCAGGTCTACACCTCGTGCTCCTTTCAAGGAAACATCATTGCCTTGTTAGTTGCTGGTCTCCCTCTGTCGACGACAACCACATTGATTCCAGAGGATAGATCTAGAGGTCCCTGTGTCTTGGACTCATTACCATTTATAATGAGTGCCTACGAATCATTTCGAGAGGAATCCTCAGTGCCTCTCCAAATGGTTGTTTCTCACATGCTCGACTTCAACACCTTGATCGCATCGTTGAGACTCGCACAGGGTATTGGTCCGTTCAGTTATTAGTCGAAGACCCCGGATACCTCCTGACTCCTCCACATTTGGGAGTCTTCCTATGGATAATACCAGTTACACTTTTTCTATAGATATCCGGGCTGCGCATGGCGACAGTATTCAGATTCACACCTGTTTCATACTCCCTTGAGTATACAGTTACATTTATTCCCAGAGATGACTCATAGTCTTTGAGTCCCTACAGATGTTGGACACCTTCAGTTTCAGCAGTTCCACAGTTGATCCAGTGTATCAGTTATTGAGATCATTCATGATCATGAGTATATCCCACAATCATGTCCCCTCTGGACCATTATGATGTACCAGTATATTTCTTCACGTATTAGATCCCCCTTCCTGGGACTAATTGTTTTGCCTATGTCTTGATACGAGCATGGGAATGCCCGCCTCGTCCTTTATCAGAGATTATACCTCATTCATATTGAGGCCATGTAATATTTTTTGTTTTTGCAGCTTCCAAGGGCCGTGGCTCCAGTCTCCAAACGGTCTCTTCTCTCCCCTAAAACCCAGAAAAAGGACAAATGAACTATGATGTCTATCGGCCATACGATGAGCTCCTGCCCTCACACATCAGGGGGCAATCTGTTAACACCTAAAAAGTGCTCACTAGCTCATTCCCTTACTCACATGACCCATTTGTCCACTTTTCCACCATCTGAGCCTCTGAAACCAACAAAAGGTCACCAAAAGACCTTGGTACACCCCTTTTTCCATTAAAAAAGATTATTTTTCCAAGAAAATCATAAAAAACCCTCAAAAAGGGTCCAAATTCCCAAAAATATTAAAAAGGGAATTAAAATATTATTTTTATTCAAAAAAGGAAAAAGGAGGGAAAATTACCTAAACCATGTTGGTCAATACCATTGGTTTCCACAAAACCACAAATGGTATTCCTCACCACCAAAACCTATAAAAAGGTGGTAGGGGCTCCTCATTTCACATCCTTCCATTATCTCATCCTTATGCTGCTGAAATCTCCCATGAGCACTTTTAGCCATTGAAGCAACCTTGGAGAAAGAGACCTATTGGAGTTTGGAGCTACTCATCTTGGGAGTTGCTCAACATCAACCTTCACCATTGAAGGTAATATCGCAAGCACTTGCTTGCCCCCCACTTTTCAATACAAAAATTATTTCTTATGTTTCTTGTTCTTGATTTTTGAAATATTTAAATTATTTGCTTAGATTCTTGCTTAGATCCATGAAAAGTATTGTTTATTTAGTTTATTGTCTTTATTTCTATTGAAACTGCTACTACTAGTTAGTAGGTGCCCATAGCACTAAGCTTGGTTGCAAAACCGAGCCAACAGGGAGCTGCAAGAACCAAGCTTCCGCAAGTATAAGAGGACATGCATCATTAACAGTTAATCACAACATAACTCAAATATCGACATAATTAGCAATTGCATCATAACACCATCATCGCATACAAAGACATATGTTGGGACCTGGAAATGCCCCTTTTTGGCCATACTTATTACATCATTTTGCCCTGATTATATCCCATTTTCACAAGCCATATATATGCCTTTCTTCCAGATCAATCAATTATCTTGATAGGTATAACTCATTATTGCTTTATTCATTTTATGCCTAAGATTGTTAAAGTTATAAATTCTGGCCTTTGATTTATGCTAACTTGTGTGATTTCATTAAGATAAGATCAAAGCATAGGTGTATCAGTCGCCATGCCTTGGGAAAGAATCATACGTGGGCCAGCTGTTACTCTTCTAACTCCATTCCTCATATTTTCAAGGGATAGTGCATCTCTCCACGTGAGCTGTAACAGGTCCCTGAAACAGAGCATAGCTGCAACAGACAGGACGCCTCCCGATTGGTTGAATTGTTGATCCATTGACTGCCAGTGTAACAGAATCCTTCATGACTAACGGCCTCATTCATTATGGATGTAACAGTTAACTGTAACTCTGCAGCATGAAGATCGTAGATCTTCATTGCTGCACGAAATTAGTGGATCGCGAACTGTATTCCTCATGTATAAATTCGGGATGGTTTTCCAAGTCTGGGGTTGGATAATTATTATTTTGTATGAGCTGTAATAGAGAACTCAGACTGTGAATTACCATTTTTAATGAAGAGCAGAGTTACTTCCATTTCCGTGTCTTAATTCGTGGTAGTTCATGGAGTCTCTGTTAGAAGGCCAGGTCCCACCTTCTCACAGAGATTGTCGAGTTAAGTAGGTAGTTAGATTTATTCATTTCCTGTTGTGTGTTGTGGAATTGCATTAGGTATATTTCTGATAGCTGCAACAGAGAGTTATGATTGCATTCTTTATTGGTAGTTTATTTCCTGCATATGAATAGTTGTAACTGCATGGTGTGACAGTCGACTGTGTAGGTTAGTTTGATTAATACATGTGTGTTCAATAGCTGTTACAACCAAGCTCAGCTCCATTCCTTTCAGTCATTTATGCTTTCTAGTATTTTTAATGGTTATCAATTTATAGTTCAAGTTTATTTCTTAATTCTAGTTGTTGTTGTATCTTTCATTGAGTTCGTAGATTAGGAAGATTATGGTTGAGTTACAGTAGTTACTGGATGGATCATTTTGGTAAATATTGAATACTGTAGTTTGATAATTATAGGATTTAAGTTCTTGCAAAATTAATTTAGTTCAATTTCATTCTTAGATCAATAACTGCTAGGTTGATTTCTGTAGGAAGGTAGTTGCACTTTGAATTCCTAGATGTATGAGTTAGATTAGTTTTCTTTATTGAATGGGTTTGGCTGAGAAGATAGGTAGGATTATTATCTTCATTTATTCAATCAACTGCTAAATATGTTTATGCATAGATTGTGCTTATTGCCATTGAAATAAAAGACCTCCCTGGGTTTGACAATTTATATTGAGCATCTTGTGTGTTAGTTTTAATTAATTGACATATAGGGTGACCAACATTTTGGCGTCGTTGCCGGGGATGGTAATAGATAGACACAGTTAGTAGTTGGTTTTTTATTTCATTTTGGTTTAATAATTTACAGCATGCATGAATACAAGAAAAACAAATCGAGAGCCCCCTTTGAATACTAACACTGCAGGTGGAAGAGGTCGAGGTCGTAATGCAGATCAGGGAAGACACACATACATTGACGAAACTATGGAACTCCACACCGGCTGTGCGTCTTTCTCGATCAAGAGGAACTCCACACCGGCGATGCATTCCCCCCTGCAATCTTCAGAGCCATTCAAAGTGCGTCTGTTCATATTGCTATTTTCAGTCCGCGTTATGCTGAATCGTGTTGGTGTTTGGATGAGTTGTGTTCCATTTTGGACAAGCGCAACCGAAAGATCATTCCTGTGTTTTATGACGTTGACCCTACAGACCTTCGTCACATTCATAGCGGACGTTTTGAAGATGCTTTTAAACAACACCAAAGCAAAGGTAGAGTCACCGCGGAATTCATTGAAAAATGGAAGACGACCCTCAAGGAAGCCTCTAATATTTCTGGCATAAAGTTCAAACCGAGTGAAAGATGAATACATACTTTATTAGGAATCTTGGATTTGTCAAAGCCGGTTCTCCCCCTCATTCTGACTAACATGACTGCATGTACCTGTTTGTTGTTTTTGCAGTGACCATGGAGAGGTTTTGGAGGACATTGTGAAAGATGTATTGAAAGGGGTAAAATGGGAACCATTGGAGGTGGCTAAATACCTAGTTGGGCTCGATCCAGCCGTAAAGGAAATAAATGATGAAATTAAGAAACAATGCGAGTTAAATGGCACAACAATTGTGGGGATTGCAGGAATGGCCAGACTAGGCAAGTCAACTCTGGCGGCATATCTCTACAATTTGAAGCATTTGGATTTTAGTAGGTCTTGTTTTTTGTCAGACATCAGAAAAAGGGATTTACCATCTTTGCAGCGGAAGCTCCTAAAGGATCTGTTGGGTTGTGATTTTCGTATTGAAGATACCAGATAGGGAAAGGGTATTTTTCGCGATCATCTTGTAGGGCTTCGGGTTTTGATTGTTTTGTAACAGATGTTGTGGGATCGCGTAGTTTAATTTTGATCACGTCTCGTGATCAAGATTTACTGAGACTCTCTTCTCCAAAAACTGTCATGTTAAAGCCATTGGAGAGAGGACATGCCCGGGAGCTTTTTTGTCAGCATGCATTCAATCAATCGAAACCATCTGAAGGATTTGAACATTTGGTTGAGGAGGTTTTGAAAATTTTTCGTGGGTTTCTGTTGACCTTAGAAGTGGTGGGCAGACAGTTTTGTGGCGACCTCAAGGAGAATTGGAAGCTGCAGTTGGAAAAGCTCTCAAGAAGCCTGCCAGACGGTGTAATGGACAGATTTAAAGTGAGTTACGAGGCTCTCAAGAGTGAAGAGAAGGATATATTTTTGGACCTGGGTTGTTTCTTCTTGGGAGAGGAAAAAGAACTCGCAGTTCGAGTATTTGAGGGGCTAGGTTACAAAGGCGTCTCTGATTTCCTTCAAGATCTCCGTCAAAAATCCCTGGTCAAGTATCGCGACGACGCCCAATCTGATGAGGAAATATGTGTAAGAATTATCTCTGTATTTTATATTTTTTTGGTGATCCCGGTTGAATCTTATATTTCCTAACTGTCTTCTCTTTCTTCATATCCAGATTAGTGGATGCTTCCCATCCTTCCCACAGAAAGATGCAATTACAATGCACGATCACATTAGTCAGTAGGCCAAAGGTATCGCTAGAGAAGAGTTTCGTGTGCTCCCAATGCGTAAGCCACTACATCTCAGCTGCTCAACTGATATAGAGGAAATTTTGCAGCGTCTAGTAAGCGTATTTCGTCCCCAAAATTTGTCTTATTTCTATTTAATAATCCATAACACGGTCAGCGTATTCCGTCCCAGATTTTGTGTTATTTTTATTTAATAATCCATAACATGTGCATTTGATTTTGATTTCGTGAGGTGTATTTGTTAGGGAGGAGTAGATTCATGTTTGATACGAGGGATTCAAACTCAAAAAGTTCAGAATCTACCCGATTGCAAGAATTACATCAAGGGTGTGGGTGTACGCCTCCTTGTGGTTGAAGTTCCCATAGATTTGTCGTCATTTTTTGGTTTGTGGAATATGTCGGGAGATTTGGTGTGGCTTCGCTTGCGCAAGCTCAGCTCCATCTTCTCTCCCTTTCCTAACACCATTTCACTCATAAACTTAAGAGTTTTGGAACTTAATGGTTCTGGTGATCAGGAGCAGTTATTATAAAGATTTAATTCGGTAAGTACATCTACAGTTTGCTGAGTCTTTTGTCGTGAGTTTCACTTTCAGTTTCGGCCCACTTTATATTGAACAGATTATGTGTATTGCAATTTGCAGCCTCCTCAGAATTTGAGTGTGTTGAATATTGACGTAACGATGCCAAGTCGGTTGTGTGCCCCTCGGATGCTCGGAATGCGGAATCCAACTAAGTCAGCGGAAGGTACATCCACCAACAGCATGTCAATGGATTCTTGTTTTCAAGAATTTCTGAGTTGGATAGGAAGGAGTATCAAATATCTAAGTAAGATCGTGTTGAAAAATATCAGATTTATAGAATCACTCCCTATTGATTTTTGGGAACTCAAAAGCCTCAGACATTTAGATCTATCCGGCTACACTAATTTAATCCAACTGCCTGTTGGAATAATAATGTCAAAATGCTTAAAATAGATTCAGTTAGCTTGTGTGTAGGATGAGATCCGTTGAGATCCACTTTTGTAGCAGTTTGTTAATGCTCACCGAGCTTATATATTGTACCCTTATTTGCATAATAAAAAAAGTCGTGTTCTGTTTTGCACCATTATGTTAAGTGTTGTTTGTTAATTTGGTATCAGAGCCCAGGACCGACTGCTGTGTGTAGAAGGGAGATTGTTGAGGATCTTGGTCACCGCGTGAAGGAGTCTGCCTGGAGGAGCTGCATCGCGTGGATTTAAGGTCCAGCTGAGAGATGCCAGCGTTGAAGGAAGAGATGCATCAAAGTGCAAGCTCTGTTTTGTGCAAGCTCGAGTTGCTGGAGGTGGAACCGAACGCTGTTCGCTGCTTGCTGGAGAAGTTTAACGTTGGAGCTGCAGATTCATTTTTGAATCGCTGTGTCTTGCTAGAGGAAGAGCTGACCGATCGCTAGATTTTCAGTCTTGTTTATTCACGTGGATATCTCTAACTTTGCAGAACGCATCATCGTGGAGGAGCCCTGTGTGAAAGGGGTGCGGTAATACACGATTACCGCGGGTCTTCTACCTGACAGAGCGCGGTAATTCCGTGCACACTTCTGAAATTTTCCGCTGGGGAGATTGCCACGGGCATCACCTATCTCAAGGCGCGACAATTTTGTGTAAGTGAGTTTTGATATGTTATTTGTTGGACGCAATACAAATTCATTTAAGGTGTTGGTCGTGCATTTGCTGATGTCATCAATCCCAAATCATTCAAACCTATTCTATATTCACTATTAAGATGTGTCTCTAAGAAGAAAGAAGGGAGTAGCCGGAACATAGAGAGGTATTTTGGGTATTTTTTCAAGTCGAGGAAGAATAGAGGTATTTTTTAAAGAAAAAAAAAGTATTGTTTTTATTGAATTCGTCTATCAGTAGCTATGACAAATTATTTTCTCGAAAATTACTTGAATGAAGCTTCTAAGCTCGACGGGGACAATTATCTTGACTGGAAATTCAAGATATTAACTATGCTCGAAGCACTAAATGTCTGGACTATTGTCAAAGGGGATGAAGCCAAACCCACAGGTGCTACTCTTGCAGACTGGGAGAAACGAGAAACAAAGGAAAAAGTATTGTTGTGGCTGTCTGTCAAAGACAACATCATCCCGCACATCAGAGATTGTACAACTTCCAAGCAAACATGGGACATCCTGAAAGGTTTGTATGAAACTATGAACTCCAATAGACTTCTGTTTCTAAAGACTAAGTTATTGTCTATAAAAATGGTTGCAAATGAGAATATCACCTGCTATGTTTCCCAGATTAAGGATTTATGTGATCAGTTAAAAGCCATTGGTGATACTATTTCAAATACTGACATGGTAACTATTACAGTAAAAGGTTTAATTAGAGATTATCATGTCTTTATTTCAAGTCTAGGAGGTAGAGCAACTCCACCCACATTTAACGAGTTAACATGGATTCTTCTACAAGAAGAAGAAAGGATGAAAGTGTTTGAGATGGACTCTCAATCTTCAGAAGTGGCATTAATGGCAAAAGGGAAACAACCCTACAGGGGCAAGACATGGGATAGAAACAAGACATGCAAGTTTCAGCCAAGAAACAGAGGTATGACTCACTCAAAATCTGATTCTCATGATAAGAAAAATGATGGTTGTTTTTACTGTGGGAAACTTGGTCATCATGCTAAAGATTGTTATAAAAGGAAAGCTAATGAATCCAAACAGAAATTTAGAAAACATAATGGAAATTATGTGACAACTGACACATCCAATGAAGGTTTTAAGAATTTAAAGTTGTTTATTTCAGAAGGTGCATTGTCTGCAGAAACTGATGATGAAAATGCATGGTTCATAGATTCAGGTGCCTCAGCCCATATGTCTCGTGTCAAAGAATGGTTTGATGAATATAATGAGAGCAAAGATGAAACACACATATATTTAGGAGATAATAGATCTCATAAGATTCATGGGCATGGAATAATATGTGTGAGATTACCTAATGGCCAAAAGAAACAGATTCATGATGTGTTGTATGTTCCAGGCATAAAAAAGAACTTGATTTCTGTTTCCACAATAACTGATCAAAATCTAAATGTAGAATTTATGCAGCCTCACTGTCTTGTGAAGGATATTCAGAATCACTATAATGTCATAGCCACAGGGACAAGAATTGGAGGATTGTACAAGCTTGATGTCACAAAGCCCACTCATCAAGCATTGACATCTACTACAATGACAACAGAAAAGCTATGGCATCGCAGGTATGGGCATCTTAATCAAAATGAATTAGTACTACTTCAAAAGAAATTAATGGTTGAGGGGATTCCTATTTTGAAACATGAGCATATAGAATGTGAAGTTTGTGCACTAGGAAAGCAGCATAGGGAAGAATTTCCAGTGCATAAAGAGAAGAAACCAAGAGAATTACTTGAATTAATACATACTGATGTCTGTGGTCCCATGCAAACCTTATCACTTGGTGGTACGAGATACTTTCTTATATTTGTTGATGACAAATCAAGATTTACTTGGGTTTATTTTATAAGAAAAAAGAGTGATGTGTTTGAATATTTTAAAGAATTCAAAACTATGGTGGAAAAGCAGACAGGTAAATGCATCAAGATACTCAGATCTGATCAAGGTGGAGAATACACCTCAGGACCTTTTGAAAGGTACTGCAAAAACAATGGGATCATTCAGCAATTCACAGTGCCTTCTACACCACAACAAAACGGTGTAGTTGAAAGAAAGAACATGACATTAGTGGAATGTGCTCGCAGCATGTTAAAAGGTAAAAATATCTCTAATGGTTTTTGGGCAGAAGCCATTAACACTGTCGTTTACTTAAAGAATAGAAGTCCAACTAAGATTCTAGATTCCAAAATGCCTTTTGAAGTTCTTTATAGCTATAAACCTGAAGTTGGTCATTTAAAAATATTTGGTTCAAAGGCATTTGCTCATATTCCTAAAGATGAGAGAAGAAAACTGGATGCAAAATCTGTTAAGTGTACTTTTCTTGGTTATTATGATGAACATAAGGCATACAAATTGTTTGATCTTAATTCACATAAGCTCATAGCAAGCAGAGATGTGATTTTTCATGAGACTACAAATGAAGAAGTAAGTAAGTATGATGTCTGGCATACTCCTTATGACAATGATGTTCATGTGAAAATTGATATAGATGATGAACATGAACAGGAACAGGAAAAGGAACAGGTACAACAACAAGGTGAAAGCAGTGTAGACACTACAACCACTCCTATGCCTCAGAAATGCAGAGATGAAAGTGCAGAAAGTGGTGGACCACTGAGGAGGTCTACAAGAACAATTCAGATACCCTCCAATTATAAAGACTATGCTTTGATTACTCAAGTAATGAATGTTGTAGAACCTACTTCTTATGAACAAGCCAAAACTCATAAGGATTGGAATAATGAAATGAATGAAGAATATGACTCAATAATGAAGAATGACACTTGGGAATTAACTGAGCTGCCTGAAAACAAAGTTCCCATAGGATGTAAGTGGCTGTATAAAACCAAATTTAATGTAGATGGAAGTGTTGACAAATACAAGGCCAGATTAGTTGCAAAAGGGTATTCACAAAAGGAAGGAATTGATTATGAAGACACTTTTGCACCTGTAGCTAAGTTAAATACAATTAGAGTCATGATTGCATTAGCTACAAAATACAATTGGAAAGTTCATCAGTTAGATGTTAATTCTGCATTTATGAATGGCGATTTAAAAGAAGAAGTTTATTTGGTTCAGCCTGAAGGATTTATAAAGAAAGGGAAAGAAGATCTTGTTTGTAAACTCAAGAAAGCTTTATATGGTTTGAAACAAGCACCTAGATCTTGGTATATTAAGATAGATTCGTTCTTTGCCCATAAAGGTTTTGTGAAAAGTAAAAATGATCCTAATCTGTATGTTAAAATGGATGAAAATGGAAAAATAGCTTTGATATCTTTATATGTTGATGATTTGATTATCACTGGCAGTGCTTCTCATTTGATTGAAGAAATTAAGATTCAGTTAGCACAGATATTTGAAATGAAGGATCTTGGTGAAATACATTATTGTTTAGGTCTGGAAATATGGAGAGAAGGCAGTAAAACAATTGTCACTCAAAGCAAATATTCAAGGGAGATTCTAGAAAGATTCAATATGAGTGATAGCAAGGTAGTATCAACACCTTTGGAACAAAATGTTAAGTTATCTAGTCTTGATGAAACTAAAGAGGCAAATGGTGTTCTGTATCGCTAGTTGGTGGGAAGTTTAAACTATCTTACCACTACCGGACCAGACTTAGCATATTTTGTCAGCATCCTGAGTCAGTTCATGGCTAAACCCCTGGAAAGCCACTGGATAGCTGCAAAGAAAGTCCTTCGATATCTGAAAGGAACTGTTAATTTTAGTATTATGTATACTGATGGTTGTGATGTTGACTTGACAGGTTACTTTGATTCAGATTGGGATGGAAATCCTGATGACAGGAAATCAACCTCAGGATATGCATTCGACATAGGCACTGGGGTTGTATCATGGAGCAGTAAGAAACCTAGAGGCTTGCCATCAACATTAGTAATACTGGACCTGCAAGGGTGCTCGCGGTTGGAGGCATTAATAAGCCTTTCAAATCTGGTAGACCTCAAATTCCTGAGAGTAAATGGATGCCATAAGCTGGAAAATCTGAATGTTGAAGGTCTGACATCATTGGAAGAGATTCAAGCGAAGGGGTGTTGGGAGCTTAAGAGCATAAAAGGACTGAGTCAACGGGAACGGTTGAAATGCCTCTGCATTTCAACAAAAACTGATATTATTTGGAATGAGATTTGCAATTTTTTGGTTATTTTCCTTCATTGCACAGCAGATTAATTCATATATTTCCTGTGATAATTAAGGAATCTAGGACTATCTAGGCGTGTTCTGGTTGATCTCTGAGGTGCATTGGTGGGTGTGCAATCTTATATTTTTTATTTGGTGAGCTAACTGGATTTGGAAAAATCTGTGCAGACATTGACCTCACGTGAAGAGCTATCCACTGCCTTCTTTAGTGGAAAGTCAAGAGCGGTCACTTATGGGGATATAGCATTTCGTAATATGGTTGGTGTTTTAATTTTTTCCGTTTCAAGAAAGTACAACAAAATTTGAGATTTATGAAGTGAAATGGATTTCTGAACTTTATGCAGCTTTGGAAAGAAATGCAATCCATTACGAGCAAGTTTCAGCTGAAAGTGGTGGATGCTGTCTTTACAAAGAATGAGTTTGATACGAAGATGGAAGATTTCAAATCGTACGGTGCTGTATTGATGTGCTTTCTCACCCGCGGCGTTGACGGTTACCAGACATGTAGTGTAAAATTTGTAGCGAGTGATGATGGTGGGTCAGTCGATGAATACAAAATCTTCTGTGGATGCCAACCCGAAAGTGGAGTACAGCTACATGCGTTTGTGTGGACAAAAGAGTGTAATTTCTTTAGAGATTCCACAGGTAATAACAACATCCATATCTCATGTAGCTGGTCGGGGAGCACGACAGTCCACAGGGGATGGATAATGATGGTCGATAAAAACACGGAAGTTTCGCAAGTCTGCAAAGAAATCATAATTGCATTGTAAGGTATTTCCAATTAACATGAAAAAATGTGGTGCTCAATAAGCATATTATCTCAAGTGTGGGAGATAGATTAAGTTTCTATACATATTATTATTATTTAATGAGGATTTTTACTTTTATATCACTATTTATTTTGAACAAAGAAAAATTAATCTCTATTTCTAGAATGAGTTTAACTTGTGTGGAGAGTTTTTGACTGGCAATTATTATTTTTAAGTTAAGAATATGTTTTGTTCAAATCATGTTTATTAATGTTTAAATGGATTCAGGACCTTCAAATCTTTTAAAGCACCCAGTTTAAACAAATTTAAATAATGTTATTCCAAATCTGATAATATTTTACAAGAATTTGTGCTCGAAAATACACTATAAGGTGCGAGCTATACATATCATCTATTTATGTCGAAAAAAGAAAAATTAAGGAAAGTTACTGTATTGGTATGTAAAATTATTGACATGATGGGTATAGTTGATATAAATGTTTTCAAAAATATTAAAATTTTAAATTTTGAATATTTTAAAAAAAGTTAAAAGTTAACATGTTAGTTTTGTTAGTTGAAATTTAGTAAGTTAAAATATTAATTTTTTTGCAGTTTTAAAAAGTAATGTAAATTTATTTATTTTCTTTGGTAACTATTCTAAAGTTAATATATTATATTTTTTGGATTTTATTTTTACAAAAATGATTAAAATTCTAAAGTTAATATGTTATATTTTTTATATTTTATTTCTTGGATTTTATTCGTACACAAATGATTAAAAGGCGATGGAGGTTCTAATTTACATTGCTGTCATAATGTTTGGTTTCATTTTCTATTCTAAATTATTGGATTCTTTGTTCATAGAGTTTTTTACAAAGGGGCTTTTGAACATAATTAACAGCTTATGGAGGTGGTGTCTTGTTTGTCATGACTATGTCTATATCCACATTGTGTTCCTTGGTGTGTGGGATAGGGACCTATTAGAATTATTAACTCATGCTTTCCTTATAAACTAATGAGTGATACTTGATCATACTAAAGGTTGTGGTTTTTATTGTATTTGTCATTGCGAGGTAGAGTTTGTCCCTAAGAGAGAAGTTTGCTTTTAAAGGTTTAGGAGGTTGAGGAGAGAAGTTTTTTTTTTAAGATTTAGGGGTTTGTTAGATCTAGGATATAGTTGGATATAAGAGTTTCTCTCCAATTAGTTGGCTCCTATTTGGTGTGGTTGATATATTCTCTCTACAATTTGTTAGAGGCTAAGAGAGTGTGTCTCTCTTAAGGTAAAACATGATGAATTTGTATGTAACATTGTAGAGATCTAAGAGAGTGTGTCTATCTTAAGAAAAAACACGATGAATTTATATGTAAGAATGTTTTATGTTAATAGAGCACTCGACATAGTTTGTGGTGTGTGTGGAACAATGTCTAAACTCTCATTTCTCTATAGACCTTTAGCTAGGTTACATGCTTTGATGTCTCAACATCTTTTTTCTAGAGCCACCTGGGAAGTCATCATCAAATGTTTCTCATTGTTGGGTTTCTTTTTTTTTCAACCCTTAATGATGGGCAAGGCCCTACAAACCATCAAAAATCCTATGTGGTGGTCTTAGGAGATGTGTTCATGGTGCTTGATCCCAAGGGACTTTATTTAGGGATCCTTAAGGATGGTGTATCTCTTCCCCATGGCAATGTTAATGGCCTTAGGATGTCGCTTCCCTAACAAGACTATGGTTAATGACTCGAGATCCATCCAATGTGCATAAAAGAGCTTAATTACACTCATATCAAACTAGTAGGGAAAATACCCCCTAGTGAGGGTTTGTGTTGTGTCTATGATTTGTTCATGCACTTGAGCTCAAGAAGGTTGATTAGATATTAATGCTCTTGTTTACACCCTTGATCATGTGGAAAAATCCATACCCATTTTTAGAGAAAAAGATCCACCCATGACACATGTATCCCACTTGAAGGCCTTCAAAGAACTGCTACAATGACTCATGTGTTGGTACAAGGAATCATTCAAGGCTCTTGATTTTGAGAAGATTCAACAATATCCTAATGCAGTTGTTTTCCTTTCTTGATCATGTTCAAGGCCTTGTGAACAATCCTCGGTGTGCAAAATCTCTTAGTGGCATCCATATCCAGCCTCGATGCCAAAGACCCGAGAGGGGTTTGTGTTGTGGTATGTAGATGTTATTCATGGTGGTTGAGACTAAAAAATTAATTTTAGTTCACAAGGCTCATTATTATCCTCTTATGACATTGAACAGGAATCTAGACACATTCCTATTGTACAACTAACTTATTGATAACACACATAGCACCTTTGGAGGTGATTGTTAACCAACAAAGGTCATATGTGGAGGTTTGAATGCTTGCCAATGGTTCTTGAGAATATGAAGATCTCTTTAGGGATTGAGGATAATGTTTTACTCCCCCAATCAATGTCAAGGGATTTAGGATGTTTTTTCCCTACCACAACTATTGGTTAGGGCCTCGAAACCCATCCACAATATGTGAAACATTTTAATGGCACCCACATCCACCTCCTAGGGAAAAAAACCCTTATTGAGGGCTTACATTGATTTGTCTAGGATTTGTTCATGGCACTTGAGCTTGAAAATGTTCATTTAGCACTTAAATCCCTTGTTTACCACATTGACCATGTGGCACAATCCAAGCCTATTTCCAGTGCACAAAGCCTACCCACAACACATGTATCCCACTCAAAGGCCTACATAGAACCCCTACAAAGGACCGATGTGCTAATATGAGGATTCATTCAAGGCTCTTGAGTTTGAGGATATTCAACAATATCCCTAAGGAACTTGTTTTCCTTCCTTGACCATTTTCAAGGCCCTATGATGTTTCTTAGGTGTGCAAAATATCTTAATGGAATCCATATCCAACTTTGATGCCAAATACCCTTAAAAGAGCGCTTGTGTTGTGGTTTATAGATGTTTTTCATGGTGATTGATCCTAGGAAGTGAAATTTAGGGCACAATGCCCATTATTATCTTGTTATGACATTGCATAGACCTCTAAACATGTGGTGTACTTAATCCTACAAATTAGTGTGATACCGAAATAAACATAGATAGATAATGCCAAAATTCCAATATTATAGTGCAAATCAACCAAACAAAGAGAATAAGCAACATAATTGATCTTAAATTATGATATCCAAATAATTAGGAAGCAGTTTTAATGCGCCTCTTAAGGTTGGGTGACCTTTCACTTGAGTAGAGCTTCGATACAATAATATCGTCACAAAACGATTCATAACCTTATATCTCTTTAAATAGGCTTCCAAGATCCAAATCCCAACTACTTGACATGGTCAAATAATTAATAAGTACCAACTTCCTAGTGGACCTTAATTAATAGAGAGAGCATTTTTACAATGATTGTTGACTACTAACTACTCGACCTTACTCAAAAGAGATGGATTTATATATAACTTGACTTACTCCTAAAGTAAGGGGTTTAAGGTAGGACCCTAACATGCCCTCCCCCTTCAAAAGCAATGTTGTCTTCAATAGTGAAGGTGTGGAAATTACTGTAAAATCATTATTGCCTCCCAAGTGGCATCTTTTGGATTCAAAAAGTTTCCACTAGATCGAAACTTCTTTGACTGTGTGCCTACATAATTGTCATTCCCTGGAATCTTAGACTGTTATGAGTTGGATCCAAATGAATCCTTCATAATCTAATTGTGGTAATCTAGTCTACACTTTACAATTAGAACCCACCACTTTTTTGAAGGCAAGAGATGTGAAATAATGGGTGAATGTTGGAGTGATCTAGTAGAGCAAGCTTGTAGGCCACCTATCCAATGCATTGGAGGATTGTGTAGGGTTCATAAAACTTCAATACTAGCTTTTGGTGGAGATGAGACTTGAGGGATGTATGTTTATAAGGTTTGAGTCGGAGAAACACTAGATCTACCTATTGTTTCATTTTGTTTTGATCCATAACGAAATTTTCCTTAAGGGCGTATAAAATAGTTTCTCTAGTGTGAAGGGTGTTGTCCACAACCTAAACCCTAAAGGTGCCTTGCAAATAGGAAATCATGGATAAAGGATTTTGACCATACACTGCTTCTTATGGTTTCATATTTGTGGATCCATGATAAGTACCACCACTCGGCCAGAGGAATCTATTAGGTCCAGTGGTGTGGCATGCTCCACAAAAAGCATCATAAGTAGGTTTCAAAGCATTTATTGACCACTTTTGTTTGACCATCCATTGCAGGATGATAGGTTGTGCTTAGATTTAGCTGGGTACCTTGAAGTTTAAATATATCCTTCAAAAAGTAACTTGTGAAGATAGGGTCTTGATCATATACAATAGAAGTCAACATGCCATGGAGCATAAATCTGATCCATGAAGACTTGTCCCACTAGTGATGGTGTAAAAGGGTGTGGTAAGGCACACAACTGAGCATATTTAGTTAATTTATCTACTACCACCATAATGAATATTTGATTTCCTTCCTTAGGAATCCCCTCGATAAAATAGATAGAGATGTCCATCGAGATATGGTTGAGAATTGGAAGTGGTTGCAAAGAACCATACGAATTCAATATTTTTCCCTTATGTCATTGGCAAGTGTCGTAGGTTGCAATGGAGTTTTGTAAATGTTTTCTCATTCCTTCCCAAAATAATGAGTGATTAATTTGTTCATAGCTTCAATGAAATTCTAACTGGCCTGCTGTGGGTGGTGAATCTAACTCCTCTAAGATTTGTGGTTTTAAGGCCATAATCAGAGGTGAGAAAATTGGGCTTCTTATAATGTGAAGTATTTTGGTTCCATGTATACTTGGGTGGAGAGTTTGGATTATTTGGAAGTCCATGTCCTAGGCTATCCATTCTTGACTTGCTTCATTAAGCCACCCTGAAACTAGCAAGGGAAATGCAAAGAGTGAACCCTCATCCTCAACTTTCCTAGATAAAGCATCTGCCACAACATTGTCACGATCCTTATTATATATGATATCAAAACCATACCCCAACATCATAGTGACACAATTATACTGGTATGGTGAGGACAAATGTTGTTACAAGAAATACTTAAGACTATGATGGTCTGTCTTGATTTGGAAACATTGCCTGATTAAATATCATCACCATGTCTGAAGAACATGAAGGATAACCATCATTTATTTTTAAGAGGTGGAATTACCCAAGTTTCTCTCACATATATGCTTACTAGTGAATTCTTATGGAATTTGTCTTGCAGCATCACCACGCCCAAGACACGATATGAGGAATCACATTCTAATACGAAATTCATAGTGAAATCTTGCATGGCTAAAACAAGTGTAGTGCACATAACATCCTTTAGGGTGGAGAAGGCCTACTCCACTACCTCATTCCAATAGAAAGCATTTTTTTTAACAATGATGTAAGAGGAGATACATCCTCGCCATATTTTTCTAGAAACTTATGGTAGTAGCCAATAAATCCAAGGTTACCCCTCAATATTTTGAAATTTTTGGGGTGAGGACAATTATGCTTAGCTTCCACTTACTTGGGATGTGAGGGTATTATTCCCTACTCTAAAATTTCATATTAAATTCATATATCATAAAATGAAAACATGTATATTACCATTCTGCTTTATTTTTAATATAATTATGTATATTAATATCCATGTATTTCAAGAAATTCAACACATTATAGAATTACCATTCTATAGTAAATTAATTCACATAGCCAACAATGGGAAATATTATTATATTTATATTCTTTTAAAATAAGTATAAGTGCAAGAACTTATCTCTTATAAGACTTGGCTTGGATTCCAGAGGAATTTGCCTTGCTCGCAACTGGCCCACGGGAATCTTTCTTGCTCGCAATTGAGAATTATATTGGGTCCTAAGTTACCCCATGTATAACACCTAGCTAGATCCACTCTCATGTATTACCATACATAGTATCTCACTTTTCACCAACACCTTTATTCTTGATTTCCTCCCCTTTCCCCCATCCAATGTCCAATTTCCAATTAAAATAGAATATGAAGGGTTTCATTACCAAATCAATGACCCTTTACTTTACATTGTAACTTTTGGTTATTACACAACCACAAAATAACTAAGTACTTTTTAATTTTTGTTGTTTTTTTCAAGAACTCTTATTTTATTTATTACATGAGGAAATTGGTATGTGACATGTGGTCCACATGTACACCATCTTGACTCACAATATGGACCAAATATTTAACCTCAATTGTCCTTAAAGCACATTTAGATAATTTCACAAATAAATGGTGATCCTATAGTAATTGCATGGTATGAGCAACATGCTTGAGGTGACTTTCCTAGGTGGTGTTTTAGACCAAAATATCATCGAAGAAAGTGAGGACAAAATAGAAGAAGAAAGGGTGGAATATTTTATTCATGAGGCTATGAAAAGTGGATGGGTCATTGCATAGGATGAAGATCATGACTAAGAACACATAATGAACCTCATGAATGCAAAAGGTTGTCTTCGGTACGCCTACCTCTTTCATCTAGATTTGATGGTAGCCTGATTGAAGGTCAAGTTTAGTGAATAATTTGGCTTCATGCAACTCTCTAAGAGATCGTTAATGACAAGAATAAGAAATTTATATTTGATGGTTAATTTGTTGAGATCCAAAAAAATAGGACATATGCACCAAGTGACTTCCTTTTTTAGGACCATGACCACTGGAGAGGAATAATGGCTTGTGTTCGAATGAATGGTGATGGCTTCCAATAATTTTTGAACGATTTTTTCAATTTCATTATTCTGTGCAAAAGGGTGGCGATAAGAGCATACATCAGGAGGTTGAATTCTTGGGATTAAAGCAATACCATAGTAATGTTCCCCATAGTGTGGGGGTAAACCCTTTGGTGCCTCAAAATCTTGTTGATATTGGGAGATAACTTACTTCAAATCAAGGTGAAGATCGTGTGTGGGTGTTTCCATGACTGGGGTGGCATTGAAATGAGCAATCATACCTAAGTGGTATTTCTTCAATAATTTCTCCATATGGTGGGAGGAGATAACTTCAAGAGAATTGGAAGTAATCTGTCTATGGTGATGTTTGTTCTCATGATGAATAAAGTTGAGAGAGAGCCCCTTGAAATCCATGCGACGACATTGAAAGTCCTCAGACATTCTACCCCCATAACTATATCACAACCACCCATATAAATAGAGAACATATGTGTTTTGAGACGGTAGTCACCCATTTGGAGTTTCACATTTTCACAACTGCCACCACATTTCATCATAACCCCATTTGCTACAATAATTTGAAAATTAGATATAGGGTAGATATAACAACGATTTTCTTCAACGACTCATCAATGAATGAAATTATTGGTATTGCCATTGTCAATTAATACAATGACTTTTCAGTGCTTGATGCAGCCAACCAATTTCAATTTCTGAGGTGTGGAAAAAACTAATAAAGTATGGAGTGAGATTTGGTGTTGATCCTCAAGAACTGGCGTATTGGAAGAATCTTCCACGGGTGGCATAATAGTTGTTATAGCCCAAATCAACACTTCTTCGTTTGCGACGACACTTACATGATGATTATCTCATGAAAATACTTGATGTAGCTATTGTTGCTCACAAAAAAGTACACTATGGATGGAAGAGCCCTAATTTGGTTCTTAATAACGTGGCCTTAACTTATTCATTGATTATCCAGCAATTAAGAAGCTTCTGACCACATTTGGAGACCAAAACACCCCTAGAAAATCCCTTAAAATGGCATTTTTAGCCCATTTTTCCTGAACACGATAGTTTCTATTGGCCCAAGGGGGTGTGACACACACCTTACCCTTGTCCCACCCATGTGTGGCTTAAAATTACTCGAAAAATATAAAAATATCAAAATTTGGGTTGTTTGGGAGGTTGGGATAACCACCCCATCAGTTACATCTGCTCCCTCCTCGAATATAACCATCTTCTTCTCCTATAAAAGAAAAGGAGATTGGCCATGAAAAGGAATATAAGCCCAAGTATTGTTATGCTAGGGCAATCATCACTCACTTTCCCTTTCCATTTATTCCCTAGTTCCTCTCAAACCCTGATGCATCTGAGTTGTGGTTGGGATTCTTGGAGAAGGGAAGCAGGAGAAGTAGAGTCAAGGTTTCATGAGGTGACAAAGTAGAGATAAGGTAGCATTGTACTTATTTTTACTATTTAATAGAGATTTGACGTCTTTCCCTTCCCAAATCCTGAGTCAATTTCATGTTTGAATGAAGAGATTGCTAGTTTTTTATATTGAAAGTTGACTTTTTATATTCATGTTCTTCATTTACTTTCAATTCATAAGTAATATTGACTATTGTCAAAAGTCTTTGAGGAAGGTTGTGGTTATTGGTTTTGTAGGTCTAAGCTTGGGCAAGTTGGGCTAGATTAAAAGCAGATAAAGGAGCAAAGAAAGCTAGGATCAAACTCCATAAACAAGGTACATGTCCGTCTAACTTTCAAACTCCTTGTTTATTTTGCTTAATGCAAAACCCTATATGTCTCTCTTTGACCCCTAGTATGTTGGTGACCTAAACCCTAATAATATGATAGTTTTCCTCACAACAGAATTGGTGACTCTGCCACGGAGAAAACATATCTGCTCTTGGGTTTTCCAAGTTTGTTTCTCCAGTTTGCTTCAAGTTCTGAGTCTATTTTCAAATTAGGAATGATCTTAGGGTTTTAATACACACATTAATTGACAATTTTTCGAGTTGGACTTATTTTTTGGAGGATTTCAATACAAACACGTAAGTCGCCTTCATGACAATAGAGTGTTTGGTATAAACACGCCCTTGGTGGTCTACATAGTTGTGTGCCACACCCTACTGTTCCTGTGTTTCACCAACGTGTTTCTCCTGTAGGTAGTGTTTTTCATTTTGGCCCTACCTGTGAGGTTTTTATTAGATTTTGGGGGTCTTTACCCTTTGTATGTTTAGGACCCCTTGGAAGTGTGATGTATGCCTTTTGATTGGTCTTGGCTTGGTTTTTGGATCTTTTTGAGCCAATTTAGACTTGTTTGGATCATTTTGGATTGTTTTGACCCAAGTTGGATCTGTTTGGACCAATTTGGATCTATCTGGATCGATTTGGACATGTTTGAGCTGATTTGGAACCATTTGAGTTTGTTTAGGTCGATTTAAATCTCTTTGAGTGAAAAAGTTCTCTTTTGGAATATTTATTTTGCTCTTTGACTTTGTGTACTTTTGGATTTCCTTTGAAGTGGAAGTTCAAGGGTTTTTTTGTTGTTTTTGTTCTTGATTGCACTGGTTAGGTGCAAGAATCATGCCTTCCCAAACCTTGAACCCTAGTAGGTCTTCTTGCTTGTTGGAATTTAGAGGCCATATCATGTACTTTTTTCCACTTGATATGCTTTTATGACTAAAGAGGCTTGTGTTTGTGGCTGCTTTCCCTTTGTTGATAAAGCTTCCAAATGGAATTTTCATTGATTTTGTTGTGTGTTAGATTGAGTTTGGTTTTTTGTTGCTCATTTTGAAAAAGAATAGAAAAGTTGGTTCAATTTTGAGTTGGTGTTGGTTGAATACATTACAAGTATTTGTAGAGGATTTGGAGTTGCATTTTATATTGAAAAAAAAAATTATTTTGCATATTTGTTTTTTTTAGATTAAGTCTCATTTCAAGTTTGCATTTTGAAACAAAAAAATTCAAAAAGGTCTTGCATTTGGTTTAGGTATTAAGTGTGCATGTTGAATTGAGTTCGTTTCCTCATTGTAGTATTTTATTTGAACTTGTTTACCAAGCTAATTTGCATTTACTTTCAAATTCTAAATTGGTGTATCATTGTCAAATGGAATTTGTATGTGCACTTTGAAAGATAGTTGCATGCTTATGTTGTAGACTTGATTTTTCATTTAGGCGTAAAAATGTTAGTTTCATTTTGCATTTAAAAAACCAAAAAATTGCATTGTATATTGAAAATTTGCATTTGCATTCCAAATTACATCATATATTTAGAACTTGCATGTAGATTGAAAAGAGATTCAAAGTGAAAAGTGCATGATGGTGGCAGTATAGTGCTTCATATTTCAATTAAAGAACATTGTATCTTTAGTTGCACTCATTTTGCTTCTTTTGAAAAGTTTTTGAAATTGTATTTTAAGCAAGCAATCAATAATCGAGATAGGACACTAGGTTTTCTTCTAGCAAGAAATCACCTAATAATTAAAGCTAGGATATTGGATATAGGGAGTTGTGAGTCAACTTCTCCCAGATCACATAAAATTGTGAAACATAGGTTTCTTTCACAAGGGAGGAAATCCAATACCGTAAGAGTGTGGCCGGGAAGCTCCTCTAAGACAGGAGTTAAGCACGATATCGTGTGAGGTTAAGTTGTGGAGAGATCCCTCCAATAATTAATCAAGCATCAACTAGGGATTTTACGTGTATGGGGACTTTTTTCAGAGCAGAGTGTTGTTATAGAGTTTCAGACTTATATACCCTACCCATACGTACGATCCCGACCTGTGACTATCCCCTCGGACGCTGATTGTGTATTGGTAGCCTTAGAATCATGTCTTTAGGGTCATACACAAGTGCTGACAGAGGATTTTTTGCGACCACCTTGGGAGGACCTAGTGACTGGAGCATTAGTACCCTTGGAGGGTTTTTTCCATATCTATATGCTAAAAAAATTGCACCCAGAAGGGAAACAAGCTCGGCCTTGGTAACTACTCTTTGGTCTTCATTGACTAGACTTGGGCCCTAATCATCCCAGGATGATCGTTGGGAGACCATATCTTTGGCTCTGCATTTAAAGGTACTTGTAGCCAAGTGCTTTTCATGTGAGGGTTGTTTGCTTGCTTGAGATATTTCAAGGATTTTCTAGTGTATGCTGGGTGTCTTTTTATCTTTTTAGATTTCTCCTTTCGGTCTTCTGCGAGCCACCGTGGCTGATCAAACCCTTTGCAGGTGTTGAATAATTGAAGGACACTCTCCTTAATAGAAAGAAGTCCCTATGTCGAGGCGAATACTGGATTATACTAATCCATACCCTAGGGGGAATGTAGCAACGGAATCCGGTTGTCTCCGTTGAGAAGCGAATCCGACTTCACATAATTGAATATAAAAATATATATATGGTAAAATGATTGATAAATGGATGATTAATGTATTAAAAGAGCTCGCCTTTAATATGGCTTGAGCGTTCCTAATAAAAGGTTATGTCCTTTCACATTAAAAGATAACTACTTTAATGATTAACAATTTATTTATTTAATATGCTATTTATATTCGTAGCATTGCCACTCTCTTAGAAAGGCTTTGTCCTCAAAGCCTTATAATTTTGTCACATTGTTCTTTGCGATGTCATGGCTGACGAAACATGTCGATATGAATTGCTAAGTGTAGAGCATAACTTTCGATATGTGGATGGGTCAATCCATCCCAAATTGATTTGTTGCTGATTGTTGGGATTTCCCACTGATCTGTCGTTAAGAGCTTTTATCACATTAGTACCATCATCTTTCGACATTTCCCACTTTTCAGAATATCGGTTTTTATGGTTGGGGTGTCGATAGGGAATTTTCACAATGTCATTTTCTTTTACGAGTGTTGTCTTTTGAGCAATGATCTGAGCTGGAAGTTTTATTTTCGTCTCTTGAGGTTTTAAGTTTTCACTTTGTATCTTTTCCAACTTGTTTTCTAACTGCATGTTATCATTTTGAAACTTCTTAATCAATTCGACTTGCGATTTTTTGTCATCTTCAGACATCTTAAGTTGTTCCTTAATATCTTCATTATGACTTCTGATACAACTATTTTCTTCCTGCTTGTCTAGAAGTTTTCCTTCAATGTCTTCCGTAGATTGTTCTGTTTTTCGACTATTTTTCAACTTCTTAATTTTTGTGAATAGTATCTTGTTATGATTTCTTAGTCTGAAAATTTCTTCAGCGTTGTTGGATAATTCTTTATTATTCTTTGCGATCTTTGATTTGTCTGTCTTTTTAGAGTCGTCATTTTGTGTTTGAAGAACTTGTATCTGTTGTCGACATTGGTCGACCTTTGATTCTTGATCTCCTAAATTATGTCGTATCTGCTTCAGTTCTTCATCCTTGTCGTTAAGGATCTTGTTCAAGCGTATTATTTCTACTTCGTAATTATTTATTTCCTTCTTTATATCTTAATTTCCTAACCTCTGATTGAATTCATTTTCGGTTTTTAATTCATCAATTTGCAAATACAATTTTTCTATACACCTTTCCTAGTCAGAGATTTTTATTTCATTGCACCTTTCTTGTAATTCAATTCTTATTTCTGAACTGTTATTTATGTCGCGCAATTCTTCATTGTCATTTCAATAACATTTTAACTTGGCTTCTAATTTCTCTATTTGTAGTCGCAAACCAACTTCCATGGTCTTGACTTCTTCGGTGATAGATGGTCTTTCTTTGATTTCTTCATTGATAGATAGTCTCAATTTTTTTTTATTTTTTATAATTCGATCCTTCTTCTCTGATTTTGTCTTCTTCTTCTGATAAAAGGTGGATACACCAAAGGTGTAATAACCTTCAATTGGGTTCCTTTTGACAAAAGATATTTCAACTTTTACTTTTATGTTTGCTCTTCTTTTTCTGCTCTTTTGTAATTAATAATTGTAACTAATTATACAACTATTAAATAGATATAACAATTACTATTGAAATATAATAATAATTTGGATATTATTAATAATTATTATAAAATAATTATAATAATATATAATGCTTTTTTTTTATGGATAGTGAAAAATGAAGATTGGAAAAATTTAGGGTTTGAAGAGGGTGGACGAATGGAGGGAGAAGATGAATAGGAGCGTGGAGGGTAGCTTGAGAGACGAGGTGGGAGGTCAAAAGGAGGGTGGAGGAAGAGCTGAGCGGGGTGTGAGTGGAGGAAGCAGCATGAGAATTGGCGTGCAGGAGAGGTGTGCAGGTGGGAGTGGGTGGGAGTGGGAGGGAGGGTGCGAGCAGGAGGAGGGAGCACGTGAGGGCGAGTTGCAGGCGCATGAGGAGGGGATGAGCGAGGTGGTGGTGAGGGTTGTGCATGGGTGGAGGGGGAGGTCGTTAACTAGACCGTGAAGGGAGTAGGTTTGCGGAGGCAGGCAGGGGTGTAGGATTCGGACGCGGTGTGCAATGCAACGCAGGTGAAGTTGTGTGTGAACGGGGAGTTGACGGGGAGGTCGAGAAGGGGAATAGCGTGAGTGTGAAGAGGAGAGGGTTTGCGGGTGTGAATAGGAGTGCGAGTTTTTGCAGGTTTCAGGTAGTGGGAAGCAAGGGAGAGGGCGTACGGGAGAGGAGCATGGGATGGCAGCGGCGGGTAGGCAACGCTGTGGGTTGGTGCGGCGTGGAGGTTGCAGTGGGTAGGGAGTGGTGTGAGCATTGAGTTGAAGGCTGAATGTGTAGAGATGGAATAAGGCTGAATGGTGGAGGGTGCAAGCCGAGAGCAGAGGTCGGGGGCCTGATTTTAGATGGAGAACGAATTGCTGGGAGATGGGATGGAAAGAAGGGCATTGGAAGTTTGAGGGAGAGCGAGTTGGAGCAGTGCAGGGAGACACGCACGTGTGTACATGATGGGGAGTGGAAGTGAGGGCACAATGGAGCAGAAGTGTGGATTGGGGAGTGAGATGGGAAGAGGAGGACGCAGAGTGAGTTGTGGTGTGGCGAATGGAGAAGGGAGTGGAGGTAGCAGCTGGGGAGAAGAATAGGTGGACGAGAGGCCAAGGGCTTGTATTCTTGGTCAAGGGCTAGTGATGTAGAGAAACTCTACTTGGATGGTTAAAAACTAGAATCGGATGCCCGAGGAAGGGGCTCTGATACCAAATGCAGCAAATGAATCCGGTTGTCTCTGTTGAGAAGCGAATCCGACTTCACATAATTGAATATAAAAATATATATATGATAAAATGATTGATAAATGGATGATTAATGTATTACAAGAGCTCTCCTTTAATATGGCTTGAGCGTTCCTAATGAAAGGTTATGTCCTTTCACATTAAAAGATAACTACTTTAATGATTAACAATTTATTTATTTAATATGCTATTTATATTCGTAGCAAGGAAAAAGAGGAAAACTAGGAACGTCAAACAGAACAACCAATAGAAGAAAATAGTTCTAGGTCAAATGAGTCTGAGAGTTCTTCTAATGAAGGACATTTTAGAGATACCGAGGAGAAGTTGCATAAATCTCATGGAGTCCATTCTCCTTAACCTAAAGATAATTTAGTTCCCATTGCAATTGAAGACCTCTCATATCCGTATAGAATTTTGAACCCGCCACAAAGACCTAGTTTTTCCCAAATACCTGGTATCAACGTTCCTAATTCATTGTCTAGGTGGTTTAATATGGAAAACATAGACCAAATGTTTACTTCAGGGGAGGTAACTACTCCAGTTAGTACTACCCCTATAGGAGGAATTAATTTTAATATGGTATCCGTGATAGGATTAGGATGGTCCCCACCATCCTCGATGATACTTACTGGTACTAGTTCGTCGACCCAACTGAGTTCGAACACTTTCTCTTTTGGATTACCTTTTTCAGGGTTTCAACCTATACCTATTACTATTCCTCCTAGTTCAACTTTGACCACTACTTCAGGTAGTGTCCCATCTTTCCCTTTCCATAACTTCCCACCCTTCAGTGTACAAATGTCCATGCCTAACCCACCCTTCACTGGAGTTGTTTCTAACTCCACCCTAACCCAGTTAGCTTACCTTTCCAATCTATTGGAGGCATGAGTTCAGGTAACCCCATTGGATTAAATGTACCACAAGGAAATTCCTTTACACTAGGGGACACTAGCACTGTATTTCCATGGGGGGAAATTTCACTCAAGGAAATATTCCCTTTTCTGGATGGGAGGTTCCAATATGGTTAACCCTATTATGACAAGTTTCTTACAAGGCAACCAACCATTAGGAGGGATGGGAGGGAATTTTGGAACAACTTTTCCTTCTTTTCAAAACCAATATGGTTAGAACTTTGGACAAACCAATCTTCTTTTCACTAATCCTAGTGTTGATGTATATGTAACTTCGAAATGTATTTCACCCATGTATTTCATCTATGTATATTGTACTCCTATAGAGATGTTATTATTCCTCTATACAGAAGTGTCGTCATTTGTATTGACAAGTGTCACAAGTGTCGTAACTTGCCGATGGGTTATTAGACCACCATGTGTGGGGTCGGCCCTGATTAAGTTAATATTGGGTTATTGTACTAAGCTAGACAAGTCGGCCCCATAAGGTTATTGGGCAGCCAGGACAAGTATAAATAGAAATCTACCGATCTCTATTTGGATCACTCAGAACTCACTCTTCCTTCACTCGGAAAGTGGCACACAAGTGAGGAGGAGGATCAGCTGCTAAGAGGAGTCTATCTCTGTGTACTTTGGTTGTACTATTGCTCTATCTATCTCTGAGGAAGTTGTGGGGTTTTTCACCTTAGGGTTTTCCCCACGAAAACTCTGTGTGTCTATTGTCTCTTATGTTTGCATCTTGTGATGATTTGATATGCTTGCTATGATTGATATGCATTGATATACTGTACATGTTATTCTCTCAGTAAAGATCCTGAAGTATATTGAATTAATGATCGAAAATTAACACCTAGAAATCCATATATTCCATGAAAAGCATATGTCAACACTAACTAATGGGCAGCTAATGCTCTTAGAACCTGGAACACAATGGATCTGACAAAGTTTCCATTTTTGGTCACTTTGAATATGCCTGATCTTTCAAAGTTGACTAACGATCCAATGTTACATGACCCAAGGTGGCCACCCCTACCCACTAAGATTCCTTTAGACATTCCTAAGTTTGAAGGTGAACCTAAGGAAGAACCAACTAACCATGTGATGAATTTTCATCTATGGTGTTCATTCAATTCTTTGATGGATGATTCTATTAGATTTTGTCTCTTCCAAAGGACTTTAACTATGGTAGTGGTGAAATGGTACAACAATTTACCATGAGAATCGTTTCAAACTTTTAATGCAGTCACAATGGCATTTCTAAACCACTTCCAGTTGCCAGTCCATTATGAAACTGGAATAGAGTTGTTAACATCCTTTCGTCAAGATAAATCTACTCATATTTCCAACCACATCCACTGACTGTGGAGGAGGTGTAGCTTGATTAAGGATCAGGTCCTTGATGAGTTCCTTAACGATTGGTTTATTAATTCATTGCAACCCTTTATTGCAAAATATGTGGCTCTTTCTGGGGTTCAGACCGAAGACTAGGATATTATTAAAGCCCAGAAATTGGATTTGGTTTTTTCCCAATCCAGGATGCTGTATGAAATTATGCCTACTACTCCTAGAGCAGAAACTAGCCCAACAAAACCAATCCCCACACCTCATGTTGATGGTATGATTGGTGTAGTTAGGAAAAATCTAGTTAGCTTGGGTAATAAATTTCGTATTCAAAATTCGGTGGAAATGGGTTAGAATAACACACATAACCTTAAACATAACCCTTCTTTTGATGTTTTGTTAGTAAAGAACTCTAAAGGAATCCGACAGCCTGGAGGGAAGAAAAATAAGAACAAGAAAAATGGGAATAAGGGGACTAACAATGAAAACAACACTAATGCAGGTGGGGAAATTAATGAAAAAGGTAAAACGATATTTCCTTGCTTTTTATGCCAGAACAATCACTCGACCTATCAATTCCCTAAGATGGAAATGGATCAGAAGCTATTGGCCCAACATGAAGGGTCTCCTAACCTGTTGTATTAACTAATCCGTTTCCTCAACATCAGTAACATATGATTTTTGGTTCTCACCAAAACCTTGTATCCTCCCAGTGGGAAACCAGGGTACCTCCTCTCACGGGGGCAGTTCAGGCACATGTGAAGTTTTCATGTGTGAACAGGATGTTTATCTCCAGACTAGGAATAAGAATTATGAATCTAATTCTTCTGGATACAAATTTAAAGAAGCCCTTAATGTTGATAATGACAATTCTTTACACATAGAGAATCCTTCCAATGATACTATTCCTATAATATTGAAGGGTGTTCTAAAAAAAACTGTGTATAATCCTAATGCGCACACTGCTCATAATTATAGTATAGTGCGTTGAAGATTTGGTTTAGGATCCATGTGAAATGTATACACTTGAGGTACTCCAGAGTTTTCCAACTCAACCAAAAACCTTACTTTCAGCTTTAGGATATCTTGATCCTGCATATAGTCAAGATATTAATTTCGATTTTGAGAATTGGAATCCTTGTTTACCCCATCATGCTTCTTTTCAGATCTAAGTTGTATATGGAAATACTAAGATTCATCAGACAGTTGTAGATGAGGGTGCCTCCATGTGTCATGGACTTATCATGTTGGAATGCTATAGAATCACATGATGTGGTTTCTCCTATCACCATGTTGAAAGCTTTCGATGGCCACCTTTTCCAACCTCATGGAATTATCCCATCCTTTCCTTTAGAGCTAGGGGGAAAAGTAGTCAAAGTGGATGTGGAAGTGGTTAATTCCCCACTTGATTATAATTTATTGCTAGGTAGAAGTTGGACTCAAGCTATGCAACCCTAGGAATAACATTTGTAAATTAAGAGGGAATATCTACAAATAAGATCTAAGAATGAGCAATGATGGAATGGAGTATAATGGGGAGAATGTGGATGGTGACATAGTGGAGAACTGAGGGATGTAGACTGAAATTTTTTCTAATACCATATGAAATAAACAATTGTTGGAGGATACTAGTCGATCGCCCGATTAGGTCCTCCAGCTGACCACCGTTAGGTCCGTCCCGGGGATACAATTGGTTGATTAAGCCGACATAACTACTTTTGTAACTGAATACAAAAATTTAAAACAATATACATAGGTTGGTGAGCCATGATTCAAGTAGAATACCATTACTTTGTATATATTCTGTCTCTCATATAATATAATTGTTGTTGTTGTTCCCTTTACTTTGGTGTCTTATCTTGTATAATGATTTGAATGCATTATCTTTTATCTTTATGTTGTTTATATTCCATGTAATCCCTTAGATTACAACATTGGTTTCATTTCCAGTTGTACTATCGGGATTAGAATATGAGTGCGTATCTATAAAATGACAAGTGAAGAAGATACCAAATATTGGTGGAAGAGGAAAGTAACAAATTACATTCAAAACTATGCCAGGAGAAATAAACTGTCGATAGTGCAAGATAGAGAAAGATTCTTTACTGAAACGCGCCAGATGTTTATTGAAGTCATCCCACATGAATTGAAGAAGTTGATCGACCACATTAATGAAAAAAATAAACCCATTCAATGAAAGGATGCTAATGTACAAAATCACCAATGGCAGACGAACAAACCTCTATGAGTGGCTGGAAAACATATGCAAAGAATTCTGCAAGGAACAATCTATTGAAGAAATAACTTCCCTAGACTACATCAAGCAAATATTTTACGAAGACCTCCATGAATCGTTCTTTATCACCATACCAAAGTTGTTATTTAAATTTCTGACTGAACACAGAGTCATCCATATAGTGGAAACACGACCACCGTTGGAGCCATGAGTAAATTCAAATTGGGAACATAAGTAGAAAGATTGGGAACGTTTCATTCAAGAAAACCAGTGGGAATAATTCCTAGTAAATGAGCAGACCAATTGAGACTATCTTTGTCATCATGCAGTAATTGGATCGGAAATAGGAGTGCCAACAACCATGTGGAATGAGTAGATAGAGAGATGAATGTAGTTAATGACAAGAAATAAAAAGATGAATCTTTCCTAGAAGACCAGTCCACTTTTACGAGATAGAAATATAGCCAGTTGTAAGCTATCTGCTGACATTCAAAAGATCGAAAGAGAAAAAATATTCAAGAGACGAGAGGAAATTAGAGACATCAGGAGTCCACTGATGGAGAAAATAATTATGAAGGACTCGGAGAGAAGAGTCGAGCTACCAAAAACCTTCATGAGTCGAGGAAAATTCGACCAGAGAATGGAGAAGGTGAGGACCCAACGTCGGTAGGGGGTCCATGGTCGATGGAACTGACCTAGCAGTTGAATATTGCAATCCTTGATGTAATGAATCCTCTGTCTGTTACACCAAGTCTTATATCAAATGGACCTAGTGTTAGAGAAATTGTCGAACGTGACTTGGGGCTTGGACCAGGTGCCATTATCATTTACAGTCGTCTCGACAAATATGGATAAATTTTGGATTGAATGATGATCTAGATCTGAACATGGGAATTGGATCAATTTTATGCCAGAATATAGCCACAATTTCTTCAATCTCTTCTACTCTGAATGTGTGGAGGTACCCCCCATGCTGCAATATTATCGATTAAAACGTCTGACCAGTCGGAAGCCCGACCCATCGGTGAAGAGGTTGTCGAAGAAGTTAAGTTGTCTTGGGATTCGTAGTCACTCCAGATAGTAATTTACTCTTCATCCGGTAGTTCGTCGACATTATCGTCATCTCCATCATCATCCTCACCATCGCATTCATTAAGAAATATTGCAAGCAATAGTTCAGGGAACAATAATACTTTTATTAATATGGATTATACCACTCAAATAAAATTTTCCATATATGAGGGGGGTGGACATACCCATAAACATTGGTTCATATGTGAAGCAATATGGAAAGCTAACCTCATTGTAGATGAGAATAGACAAATCACAATGTTATAGGAGGTCTTAAATATAGAGCATTAAGATGGTAGATGAATCTTGTTGAAAATGGCCCAAAGACAAAGCAAGAAATTAAGAGCTTATTTGAATTCTTCAGAACCAAGAAAATATACATTTGGTTGCACAAAAGCTTCAAGATATAACACAAAGAGTTGGAGAAACTGTTCAGGAATATGGCAAAAGATTAAAAGATCTCCTTAATCAAATGCTAGCCAAGATGGAAGAATCCATCCTCATTGAATGGTTTGTAGCTTTCCTACTGTTGTTCGGGAATTCTACCGTATAGCGACGAGAGGGACACTACCAACTTATGGGGTGACAGGTAAACACATTGATCATATCACATAGGCTTCTACAACAGGAAAGAGATCAAAGTTCTTGAAGGCATACCTTATTAATGAAGTTCGATCCTAGCTTTCGCTTGCTCCTTCGATCAATCCTTCACTTGATCTTCCATTTGACGAACCTGCAATACAAAGATACCTTCCTTAGCGTATCTTGACTGATATAACAATGATGAAATTGAAATAAAATTTAAACATCAAATACAATCAAGCATTTAATCCAAAAAAATATGCAATCCATTAGACATTTGATTGGGACGGGAAGGGCATTTCAACCTTTATTGTCAAAAGAAAATAATCAGTACAATTATACTTGATCATTCAGAGTGCTTGTGCAACTGGATCCTGGGCTCCTGCTCTTCACACTAACTTTGGAATTTCTCCAGCGTAATAACCCTTAATGCATAGTTTCTCCGCCTCTCTCTCATCTATCCCCCTTGTATTTATGGGACAAGGTAGGCAGTTTGGATCGAGAGGTAGTTTTATTGGGAAGTTGGGGAAGTTGCAAAACCAACTTCAACTAATCCCAATTCGTCAAATTAATATATTTTTTATTACTTTTTAAGGTGTACGCTACTTTTATTAAGTGGAGTAGCGTTCAACATGCAACTTCCCTGCTTTACAACCAGCGTTTGCAAGATTTATGAGGCTGTACGCTACTCTATTGAAGCAAAGTAGAGTATTTCTGAGGGAAAACGCTACTTTAATGAAGTGGAGTAGAGTATTTATGGAGGAAAACTCTACTATCATGCTTGTAGGGTAGCATTTTTCCTTAAAAGTAGGTAAAACGAGGGTATTGTTAGTTGCAGAGGGGTAAGTCTAGGCCATTCATCATCTGGGGTCATCATGCTCTTCAATCCAAGTTGTCCTTTTGTGTGATCAACAACTAAATGTGATCATGGATGGAGAAGTGTAGATTTGACCTAGAATAGATGCCCCCCAATGTGTCAGGTCAGAGGGAAACAATGGCCGGAATACATTATAATTCCAAGTCAGCGGAGGAGCAAGAAACCACAGAACCAAGTCACAAAAGTACCTGAAATAATGATCAAGTTCAGCGAGCAATTACAATCTTGACATCATACAGATGTGTAGTATGATAGAACATGATCTCCGATACATAACTAGGAGATGTATATATAGCATGGCCATTGAAATACAAGCATGGATCCATGTCAGAATGAGAGATCATAGCCATAACAACAAACTGGATCTATGTCTCATGGAGAGCTAAAATGAGTGAGGCTCAGTCTTGCGTAGCTTGGGTGATAACATAATGATGTAATGCTATCAAAATCCCAAGGTATTCATCCAAACAACCCAGGTACAAACCCTAACCATGTGAATAAATGAGCTAAAAGTCGAACATGGGGGGTATCGTTTGATTACCGGTCATTGATGTATACCGTTAACAAACGTGAGGGCTTCCACCGATAATGATAATGGAGCCCAAGGTACCTAGTATGATCTAACAAGTGTGAATAAGTGGACTTGACGTCGAATACTTGAGGACCTGTCAAATAAGAGACATTGATTTATTCTCATAATTCAACAACAAGCGAGATTGCCACTGGTGACTGCAATCCTCAAGGTACTAACCGAAACTCTAAACTTCATTCCCAGAGCAAAAGGAGTTGATGTCGATGGGAAGAAGGCCGTTGGAAGGGAGGAATTAAGGAATCCTCCATCATCCAACATGAGGAACACTCAAATGGTATGAGATGATGTGGAGTAGTACAAGTAACAAGACTAACACAAGGATGGCCGACACATGAGGTCAAGGTAAACTGCAGAATGGCCGACACAGGCTGTATCCTTGAACAGTGAGCACGACAAAAAGTGACTTAGGCAGTTTTCAACATGATGGGGTAGTGATATAAGCCTGCAATGTAGGATACATTAGCAGACCCTCCATATGGTTGGAAGAATAACCAACTGGGGGAGTAAACAACTCGGAGATCAGGTTCACCCTAAGGTCAAAAACTAAAACCCAACTGACATGATGGACTCAAGTAGGTACCGTGTTCAAGGATAGGATTGACTGAACTGCCTTTGAAACTGTAAGATGTGATATACCCTTCTTATCCCTTATTCCTTTTAGAAAAAAGAATACCTTTCTTGTTGTTTTAATGAGTCCAAGAAAGAATGAAAACTCAATAGATCCAACCATGTAAAGAGTTTAACAAGCCCATGGGAGGAAGACTCAGGACCTTCTTCATTGTTTACAGAGTTCGAAGAATAGATAGAAGAATACTCTATTATACTGATTCTAGATTTTAATATCGAGCTGAGATCTGTTCTTGCTCGTCGGTGTTTTCAATTTTAAGGAGTCTAAAAAACTTAAACAATAACTCTATTCACCTACTCGTGGATTTTAATATCGAGCCCAAGTAGGTTAATGCTCGCCTGTGTTTTCCTGTTTATAGAGTCTGAAAAACTTAAACAATCCTCTTTTTACCCTCTTGTGGATTTCACATCGAGCCCGAGTAGGTGAGTGCTCGCTTGGTGTTTTCATATTTCGAGAGCCTGAAAACCCTAAAGAAGGCTCCAAAAGGTAATTTTTCGTAAAGTTAGTCTCCTCCCCCGAAAAAGTGTAAAACAATGGAAGAACAAATCTTCTAGAGTATTCCTTTTTCATAAGTAAGCCGCAAAAGTACGGAAAATGGTTAAACTTAGACTTAAGTGGATGTCGCTTCAAATCCTTTGATGAGTCTGAAATGACAACTATACTCGGCAATCTTGTCATATTTAAAGAGTCTAACAAGAGCTTAGAGAGAACTCCATAAAAATCTTTTTCGTAAAATTTTAACGAGCCCAAAAAAGTAAACTCGTGACCTCCTTACTATGTTTAACGAGCTCAAAGGAGAGATGGAATAATGCTCATAGCCCCCTTACTATTTTTAACGAGCTCGAAGGAAAGGTGGAAGAATGCTTGTAGCCTCCTTACTGTTTTTAATGAGCTTGAAGTGAAGGCAGAAAAATGCTCGGAACTTCCTTACTATTTTTAATGAGCTCAAAGGGAAGGTGGAAGATTGCTCGGAACTTCCTTACTGTTTTTAATGAGCTTGAAGGGAAGGTTGAAGACTGCTCATAATTTCCTTCAAGTAGGGTCGATGCCTAGAATCTCCTCATGAGATCGGGCAAAGATGTCACGGAAATCATTAAACAGATTGGTGTACGGAATGATCTCATCAAGATAACAGTCCGCTCCAATAAAGATATGTTCTATGACCCCAGGTTCAGTGGGAATGTTGATGGGAATGGTTCTCACTGTACTCGTCCTATTCCCTTCGGAAAAAACAGCTTGTGAAGTGGAAAGGATAGAGGACCAATCAACATTCTCACTGGGTCTTGAAGGGAACTCACCTCTCTATCAGCTTTAGAACAAGAAGTAAATAGGTCCCGGGATGTAAATGTTCCCAAGGGCGTCTCAAGCCTATCATAGCTTCAAAAAATGTTTCGTCAGAAGGAAAAACCATGTCTAAACTATTAGGAGAGAGGGTAGATTCCGTTTACCGTGCAAGAGCATGGTCCATATCCGACTCGGCAAAGAATGGTGGAGTCATGATATTTTCCATTGCAACATGTTGTTCTTCCATGTATGGTACTTCTGCAATGGATAAGGGCACTAATGGTTTTGATACAGTAGGAAGGATCCACGAATCAGTCCTTAAACCGACCGTGAAAGTTTCAGTAGATGTACCTTCATCAGAACGCATGAAAAGAATAGGAGAGGGTAGGTCAAAAGTGCCTATTAATGACTTGTAAAGCCCTGCTCCTAAACTCTCGTTTACTAGGGATGTTAGGAACCCATGTCTTTACTTTGTTAGTATATTGTTGTTGGACGCATATGCTTTGTAAGTCGTCCCATAGTATTTGTTGTCCACAGTTTGTGTTATTGTTGTTTGGCGCATATGCTTTGTAAGTCTCCCGTAGTATTGTTGATCCATAGTTTGTATTGGCCCATGCTTTTGACCCATAGTATTGGCGCCTAGACTTAGTTTATAACTGTGTGTTGAGTCCTATGAAGGCACTGTGAAGTTATTTGTATTGAGCTTGCTCAAAGGAGGTTTCCCCCTCGAAGTGGCTTGCGATCAATAAAAAGTGATTATGAGTTCTGTCATTTCTGCTATTTCACATATTCTTATTAATTAATTGTTGTAGGTTCTCCACATCTGGTATCAGAGCACTTTCTTTTCGCATCTGTTGCAAGTTTGGATCTGGGAATAATCCCTATCCACTTAACTGTGGGAAGTACTTGGGCATAATCCCTAAAACTCATTGTGAGGAGTACCACAGGAACCCAAAAGTAGCTGGCCCATTGAGAGGACCTGCCAGCGAAAAGGGCAATGACCCCTACCTGATTAACTAGTTCCCACCCGTGAGGTAAACCAAGAGCTGTCGTTTATGGAAAAGTGATTATCAGTTTTACTTGAGCCGTGGAGTTAGGGGTACTGCCCCAATACGCAAGCTGTTAGACAACATTGGTGGCCGAGTGAAACCCATGAACTGTTAGGAAGCCACACATACCTGGGGTCCATATCTATTTTAAGCTGAATTGTTGCCGATCACTGCCGCGTCATTTAAGATCCAGCTGTCCAGATCCATTCTGAACGCCGTTCCAGATCCAGTCGTTTCAGATCTATTTCAGATCCAGCCGTTTTCGATCCATTCGGCACCGTTTCAAATCCCTCTATTTTTTATCACTTCCACGACATTGCAGATCTATTTGTTTCAGATCCCTTCTGCGCCGTAGCCTCGCCATATCTCCCTTGTTTTAAATCCATTTCCCTTGAAACTTCTCTAAAACCCCTGCAATCCCATTCTGCATATTTCATTCCTGAGGACCCTATCCCAAATTCCACTTCCCAACACCTGAAATCTCACATTTGTCTATTTTTAGGGTTTGCCATAACTTCTTCGATTTTCACTTGATCACCTTCAAATTTTACCACAGAGTTCCTTTCCTAATTCTGCTTCTTTGTCCCTCTCTGCCAAATTTTCTCATTCTTTCACCCCGCATCTAAAATCCCCCTTTTCTGCTTCCCTGTCCTTTTGACAGTGTCCAAAACCTAGTCAAACCCCAATTACCCATCCGAGTTTTTTCCAAATACAAATTTCCCTTTACTAAATAAGATTTTGTTTGTGTTTTTCTACCCATTCCCCCCCTCCCCCCCCCCAAAAAAAAAATACTGGTTATGGTTGTCACCCGCGCAGGAGCACACACCATGGAGGAAGGACTTGCAGCCATCCAACCCAAACTCCAGGATTTGGATGAAAAATTTCTTGGCCTCCATCTTGAGAATTCAGCCATGAACAACAAATGACAGTCCGCGTCTTCATCAGACAGTGGGTTCTCTTCTTCTAGCAATTTCCGTGGTCTGAAGCTTAATTTTCCTCGCTTCAATGGTACTGATCCGACTGGAAGGATCTATCATGCAGAACAGTATTTCGGTCTGCATAATACTTTTGATGTCACCAAAGTTCCACTTGCATCCTTTCATTTGGAACATGAAGATCTTCAATGGTACCGTTGGTACATCAAGGCTCATGAAGAGCCAAAATGGACAGATTTTTGTCAGCTCCTTTTGCAACGATTTGGTCCTAGTGATTTTGATGACTTCACTGAAGCCCTCACTAAACTTCGCTAAATTGGCACTGTGAGAGAGTATCAGACATAATTTGAGAAACTAGCTAACCACACAGAAGGATTGTCTGAGGAATTCTACAGGAGTTTTTTTATCAGTGGTCATGAGGATGAAATCCGCTCAGAGGTTAAAATGTTTTGTCCCAACACAATGATGGAAGCTTTGGGGTTGGCTAAGTTGGCAGAAGACAAGATTGCAGCCCAACAACGCTCCAAACCCACTTTTGTTCCCTTCCAAAATATGGGTTCTCAACGACCTCCCGTTCCGCCAGCTCCTCGACCAACTCCTATCACACATTTGTCCGAAATAGAGATGCAGGCACGTAGAGAAAAATGGCTCTGTTATAATTGTGATGAGAAATTCACTCAGGGACATAAATGTGTTCAGCAAAAGCTCTATCTCTTGGATATGGATTCTCCACCTACCTCTAAAATTGGTGAAGAAGATGATCATGTCGACATTCAAGAGCCACCTATTGACCCCCCCTCTCCGAACGACCAGCTAGAGATATCTCTCAATGCTTTATCCGGTGTCACCACCCCCCAAACAATGCGGGTCAGGGCTTACTTCAAGAAGCTTCCTCTTACAATACTCATTGATTCTGGCAGCACACATAACTTCATTTACCCTTGGATCACCAAACAGGCTGATTGTTTTATCCATCCTTGCTCACAATTTGACGTCATGGTTGCCAGTGGGGGAACCTTACCTTGCAAGGGAACGTGTCACAATGTGCGTATCTCTCTGGAAGATTATAACCTGCGCTCTGACATGTTTTCCTTGTCCTTAGGCGGTTGTGATGTGGTTTTGGGCGTTCAATGGTTACGCACACTTGGCCCCATCTTATGGGATTTTGCTGAATATTGGATGCAGTTTTTCGTCAATGGGACACAACACAAATTTACGGGCTTACAACTAGGGTCTCTCCGCATCATCAATTCACATCGCCTGGAAAAGATCCTTAAGAGGAATTCACATGGTGTCATCGCTCAGCTCCATTCTATTCATATGCACCCACCAACGGCCTCCACTCTTTCCTTGGATAGATATGCAGGTGTCTTTGTTGCACCAGTGAGCTTGCCACCTTCACGAGACCTTTCCAGTAAGCATTGAGCCACATCTACATCTCAGCAAGACATGATGGCTATTTTGCATGCAGTACTGAAGTGGAAGCCATCCCTATTGGGGAATTATTTCTCCCTCAAGACTGATCTCCCGAGTTTGGGAAATTTCCTGGAACAACGGGTCTCCTCCCCAACACACCTAAAATGGGTTATCCACCTCATGAGTTATGACTGTGCGATCACTTACCAGAAGGGTAAGGACAATAGAGTGGCAGATGCTCCTTCTCGCACATTTGATGACCCAGTTTCTCTTACAGCTATTTCTCTACTTGTTCCAAATTGGTTGGAATTTGTTCAATGAGGCTATCTCTTATATGAACTCCATGCTTCCTCATTGGCAGGGCACTCTGGGTTCCTGCAAACGTATGACCAGGAACAATGTAGCTTCTTTTGGCAGGGACTGAAAATGACAATTCAACAGATGGTGGTTGACTGTGATACTTCCTGGGTCAACACGGGTGAAACGACACTCCTTTTGGAACTGCTCGAACCCTTGCCCATCCCTACACAGATTTGGACAACTATTTCTATGGATTTCCTAGAAGCACTCGAGTGGTACAGTACCACATTTAAAAGGACACCATATGAAGCAGTCTCTAGATAGGCACCACCAATTCTTCTTCCATACACCTTCAGCAGCTCCCCAGTTCAGGCAATTGACTCGATTCTTCGAAACCGTGATCAGATTCTTCTCATTTTGCAGGACAATATTCACATGGCAAGAATTCGACTGAAACAACAAGCCGATCAACACCGTTCTGAGTGCACTTTTCACATAGTTGATATGGTTCTTCTTCATCTACAGCCTTCCAAGCAATCCTCCCTAAAATTCAAAAGGCGTCAGTGGCCCGACATTCAACCTGAGGATGCTACAGGGGAACCACTCCTTCATATTCTGCATCAATTTCCACATCTCAAGCTTTGAGGACAAAGCTTTTTCTACGGGGGCGGGGATGTTAGGAACCCATGTCTTTACTTTATTAGTATATTGTTGTTGGACGCATATGCTTTGTAAGTCATCCCGTAGTATTTTTTGATCCACAGTTCGTGTTATTGTTGTTTGGCTCATATGCTTTGTAAGTTGCCCATAGTATTGTTGATCCATAGTTTGTATTGGACCATGGTTTTGACCCATAGTATTGGAGCCTAGACTTAGTTTATAAGTGTGTGTTGAGGCCTATGAAGGCACCGTGAAGTTATTTGTATTGAGCTTGCTCAAAGGAGGTTGCCCCCTCGAAGTGGCCCACGATCAATAAAAAGTGATTCTGAGTTCTATCATTTCTGCTATTTCGCATATTCTTATTAATTAATTGTTGCAGGTTCTCCATAAGAAAATTGATCAACTAAAGGAACTGTGGATTCCGATGAAGTCTGGTTGTTTCGCTGAGAGAACGCAAGCTGGTCGACCATGACGATCTTACCTTCATGAGTTAACATAACAACTCGTAAAACTGCCGATGCAATAGCTCGCATGGCATATGTCTAGCTCCTGCCTAATAGCATATTGTAATCAAGCGGAGCGTCCAGAACTTCAATCTCTACAGGAACTGTCTTACCGGCCAGTGTGACGTCGAATGATGGAAAGACTCCTTGTGGGTGGAAGGTTCTGCCATCAAATGCAGTAAGCAGTGTGTTAGAGGGGGCTAACTTGGGAGAGCCCAAGGCTTTCCAGCAGGAAATCGACATTACACACGTAGACGCGCCTTCATCTATGACAGCTCGTCCAATGGTCATAGGACCATGAACTACCTCTATCTGAAGATCAATGTGGTACGACAACCGGTATTTGATATCAGACGTATCAAAACGCACAGTCATGTAGAATGATTCCATACTTCCAATCGCTGCAAGAAGTGCATTTCGTTGTAATGGACAACTTTGCAAGACTTCTAAGGTGGACATAGCACAAGGGGTCTGGGCTAGATCTTCAACCACATTGTAGTTGGAAGCAGCCCTTGCGTTGGGATTGTGCGAAGCCCGTTTCAAGATACCTTTCAGGATCTTGGGCAGTGGGTCCACAGGTATGTGGAGAGGAGTGGAAGATTTAGGAACCTCTTTATCCTTATTTTGCGAATCCGGGGTATAATTTATTTCCTGCGTTTGTAAAAGATAGTCCGAGTTAACCATATTAATCAAAGTTTGATCAACTAAAGCATGGGTGGTACCAGAAGCTGGTCCTTGCCCTTTTGGAAATGGATCTTTAAGGACGGCAGGTTTCTTTTCTTGAAGCAACTTCTGGGCTTCTTCAATTAGAGGGCATTGGTGAGTGAGGTGGTCCTGCTTGCAAAGCTTGCAAGGGAACTTGACCTTCTTTTTTTCTTTGTTACCCTCCTTGGAATTTTCTTTGTTTTTGGGATTTTGTTCGTTCCCCTCTTCTTTCTTTCCCTTCTTTTTGTTGTTGGGTTTCCAAGGACCCTTTTGATTAGTCTGAACCTGTTGTACAGATTCGGTAGTAGAAGGAGAGGTTGTGACGGGAGTCACTTCTGCAATCAATTGTTTGACCGATAAGGCATGAACCTGTTTAGTCAATGCTTCGAAGGCTACATAATCAACTGAACCTACTATGTCGTCAGCATGTGGTCCAGGTTTTGGTCTACCTAGATCAATGTTCGATCGCGGTGCATCAGGTATGATCTCGTAAAGGAGTCCAGACTGAGTGTAAACCAAGTCTAGTTGTTGGATCCTTAAAATGGATTCTTCTTCCGATGACACCCCAGAAGTAGCTACTTCCTTAGAAACATAAGGAAGGAGTGATTTTAGATACCACTCTAATAAGAATTATAGGGGGATATTGGCCTTATTGAGTCTCTTTCGTCTTTGCCACTCCTAAATGTGATCAGATAAATGGGTGGCTTTGTTTTGTCCAAAGGTAGACAAAAGATCTATTCCGACATCGTACCAAACAGGAAGCTAGAAGTGGTTCAAAAAGACTACGGCGAGATCCTTAAAGTTAAACAAAGTGGCTGCAGTTAACTCAATGTACCATTTGGCTGTAGCATCGATCAAGGTTCTTTGAAAAAGTCTCAACCTAATGGAATCTTCGTTCAAGGAGTTCGAAGAACATCGGAGATGAAAAGTGGTAACATGATCACCAGGATCCTCACCAGTTTTACCTTCAAATTTTGGAATGTTCGAAGGTAACTTAGTGGGAATTGGTGGCCACGTAACGTTATGGCACACTGGATCGTTTGTTAACTTGGAAAGATCTGGAAAATTCAGAGTTACCAGAAATGGTAAACGGGGTCTATAAGATGGCATTTGATGAGCTGGAGTCATGAAGGGGGAACCTCCCATATTTTGACCCATAAAATGCTGGTTAGGGTTTCCCCTAGCCATTTGTTGGTAGGGGTTTCCCCCTGCCATCTACTGGTAGGGGTTACTACCAGCCATCTGTTGTTGTGTGAAAGTGTTGTTGAAATTCCCCCACCCAAATGAAAGTGGGTTGGTACCTTGTGTATTCGTCCACTGTGGTTGGGTGTTAGCCCCGCCATATTGTTGGTTAAAAATGTTAGCCCCTCCTCCAGAAAACAAAGAAAAGGGGATATTTCCTGCAGGTATATTAATTTGATTCATATTGTAACCTGCAAAGGTGTTGAAACCAGGGGTAGTCGAGGTGGACGATGCAGTCATGTTACTCATGACAGGCATAGTTGCAGAGGCATTCGACCCTACATTGGGTGTGGAAATCCAAGTACTAGGTATATGGTATGACTGTTGAATCACAGGAGGTGGGGTGACATTCACTGTATTACTGGGTCCAAAAGTAGGGGTAGAGGCGGATGTCAAAGCTGTTAAGCTTGGCATGCCTAGCGTACCATCGTTAAAATTGAAGGACGGAGTTGAAACAAAAGTTGTCTGTGTCGAACTCGGTGTAGCATTGGAAGGAGGATTTACAATACTTGTATTCATACCCATTGTGGGAGTCTGTGAAATTCCCTGTTCATCTCCTGGGTTAGTCATAATATGCCCAGGTGTGAAAAAATATGCACTATACTAGGGTTGCTGGAAACCAACAAGTACCAGAAGTAGATCGTTAAGTCCAGTGAGAGGAGGGTTAAAAGGAGTGTTAAAATCACTAGAAGTGATATCCTCAACCTCAACAGTGTTAAAAACTTGTTGATCCGGGTTTCTAGGTTGTGGTTCACTAGGAAACTCTATTTCACCAGGAGGTTGAAAAAAACCACTAGAGTCAGTCCTCCGTCATCGTGGTGGCGGTAGTGGCTCCACACTGAGTGGGGGAAGGTTTTGCAACCTTCGAGACCTATGAAGTTGTTGGTCTTCCACAATTATATACAAATAACACTAAGTAAAAACCTAGTGGCCACTAAGACTAAGGGGTAAACAACATACCACTAAAAAATCCTAAGTAATCAAACCAATCAAACGGATATAAAATACTCTCGGAAGTAAGTCTGGGATGATTAGGGCCCATAACAGACTAACATAGTACTGATGGTTAGTTTCGTGGCATCCACTAGAGGTCCACTGGGTGAAAGCGCTTGAATCACCAAACCGCTTTCCTGGGAGTACTGCCAGAGGCTTACCTCCCATGCCTGTCCTAGGTGAAGTGGGAATAACCGCCTACTCTACCTGTGTAGGATCCTAAAGGTCTGATACTAAGGCTACCATAGATACGAAATATCCTTGGGGGACAGTCGCTAGCCTAGTCAAAACGCATGGGCAGGGTAGCAAAGCCTGAAGTCCGAAAGGACACCCGTACGCGAATTGACTCTGGTTTATGGTCAAAAGGAACATGAGGGGGTTATCCTCAACAATTCCGATCTTCCACGGGCTCGTGCTTAACTCTGGTTTGAGTAGAGAATCCCAGGGTTATTTGATATATATGGGTTTACCTAAATGAAAGTTGTACTACGATTGTTGCATAATGAAACTAGTTCAGAGCAGTTTAAGGTGTTTTAAGCTCGAAACTCTAGCCTAAGCTAGTTGGTGTCGTGTATTCCTAAAAAGAAAATGTTTCTAATTTATTTTATTAAAATTCTTTTTAAGGCAACTTTTTACTCAATGGGGTAGTGCATTATGTGGAAATGGTTTGAGAAAGTAAAGTGCAACATAAATAACTTTCAAAGCAACAAAAAGACTCTTTTTCTTTTTTTTTCCGTTTATGCTCTTTCCAAAATGAAAACTTAAGCAAACCAAAAACAAATCTCTTTTTTCTTTTCTTTTCAAATTTAAAACAAAGTAAACTACGCTACTTCGAAATTATCATAATCCTTACTACTTTAAACTACCAAACTCATTTTTTTCTTTTTCTGATATATGCAAAAGAAAAAGAACTCGAAAATGGAAGCAAGTAAGACCTAAAAGAGCAATGTAAGTAAGGAAAAACAACTCTAAGGTTCACAACAATCAACTTGATTACTTGACAAAGACTTGTCCTACAAAGTTTTTAAAGGGAAAAAACCTTGGGCTTGGAAGACAAAGTGGAAAGAAAAGAAGGATAAGAGACGCTTTAAAATGGAAAGGCAAACTTCAAAGGTTGCTCCAAAGAATCAAGAACCCTAAAAACACTAAGCCAATCTAATGGTAGGAAAGCGAACCAACGATGGCCTTACAATCACAAAGGCTCAAATGGAAGCAAACTAAAAGACTTCAACTTACTTGAAACTGAAACTGACAAAGCAATCAGGAAGTGTCTAGACTCATAAGCTTTTGAAAACACCCTAAAGACTCCAACTTGGGGTCAAACCTTAAATTAAAGGTCAAGACACCGTCAAAGTATGCTTGGTGTTGCAACAAACAACAAATGTGATAAACAAAGGTTTGTATACCTGCAACAAGCAACTAGAGTACCAACATGCAGCTATGTTCAACAAGGAGCAAAGCACGGTCTTCAAAAAGAGCCACAAACAAACAAGACACCTCAAAAAGTACTCAAGCAAGCAAAATATGACCTAAGGGACTTAGGAGAGTCAAACAAAACTCAACCAAGGCATAAAGACCTCAAGGATCAGTTGGGAAAGCAAAACCAGAGGCTAGAAATCAAGCCAAAGAGGCAAAAATAAAATCCCAAAAACAAACAGAGACTTACAGGAAAATACTCTACTGTGCAGTAGAGAAACCTATGTTTTTCAGGAGGTGTACTCTACTGTGTAAAGGAAAACCAATGTTTTTCAAGAGGTGTACCCTACTGTGTAAAAGCAAACCAGTGTTTTTCAGGGGATGAATGTTATTGTGTGCACAGAAAACTGGCGTTTTTGCTAGAGAAGGCTTAAAACAGGCTTCAAAACTTCAAACTGAGGTAAGTCAAGTAATTGAAACAGGCTACAATAACCTATAGAGCCTCTCAGAGGATCAAAAAGATCAAAAATTATTGGAAGGAAAGTCAATTGAGTCTCCTAGAACAGAAAACAACCGGTCCCCAGTGGAGTCGCTAGTCTGTTGTTCGGGAATACTACCCTATAGCGAGGAGAGGGACACTACCAACTTCTGGGTTGAAAGGTAAACACATTCATCATATCACATAGGATTCTACAAAAGGAAAGAGATCAAAGTTCTTGAAGGCATACCTTATTAACGAAGTTCGATCCTAGCTTTCGCTTGCTCCTTCGATTGATCCTCCACTTGATCTTCCGTTTGACGAACCTGCAATACAAAGATACCTTCCTCAATGTATCTTGACTGATATAACAATGATGAAATTGAAATACAATTTAAACATCAAATACAATCAAGCATTTAATCCAAACAAATATGCAATCCATTAGACATTTGATTGGGATGGGAAGGGCATTTCAACCTTTATTGTCAAAAGCAAATAATCAATACAATTATACCTGATCATTTAGAGTGCTTGTGCAACCGGATCCTGGGCTCCTGCTCTTCACACTAACTTTGGAATTCCTCCAGCGTAACAACCCTTAATGCATAGTTTCTCCTCCTCTCTCTCATCTATCCCCCTTGTATTTATGGGACAAGGTAGGCAGTTTGGATCGAGAGGTAGTTTGATGTTAGGAACCCATGTCAACCCTTCTATTTACTTTGTTAGTATATTGTTGTTGGATGCATATGCTTTGTAAGTCGTCCCATAGTATTTGCTGATCCATAGTTTGTATTATTGTTGTTGGACGCATATGCTTTGTAAGTCGTCCCGTAGTAATTGCTGATCCATATTTTGTATTGGCCCATGGTTTGTATTGACACATGGTTTTGATCCATGGTATTGGCACCTAGAATTAGTATATAAGTTTGTGTTGAGACCAATGAAGGCACCATGAAGTTATTTGTATTGAGCTTGCTCAAAGGAGGTTGCCCCATCGAAGTGGCCTACGATCAATATAAAAGTGATTTTGAGTTTTTTTATTTCTGTTGTCCCGTGTATTCTCATTAATTATTGTTGCAGGTTCTTCACATATGGTATCAGAGCACTTTCTTGGGCTTGCTGGGTGAAATTTCTGCCAATTTTTTTTTTTCGCATCTGTTGCAGCTTCGGATCTAGGAATAATCCCTATCCGCTTAATTGTGGGAATTACTTGGGCATAAGCCCTAAAACTCATTGTGAGGAGTACCACAAGAACCCCAAAGTAGCTGGCCCATTGAGAGGACCTGCCAGCGAAAAGGGCAACGACCCCTACCTGATTGACTAGTTCCCATCGGTGAGGTAAACCAAGAGCTATCGTTTGTGGAAAAGTGGTTATCAGTTTTACCTGAGCCATGGAGTGAGGGGTACTGCCCCAATACGCAAGCCGTTAGACAACATTGGTGGCCGAGTGAAACCCTTGAACTGTTAGGAAGCCGCACATTACTGGGGTCCATATCTATTTTCAGTTGAACTGTTGTTGATCACTGTTGTGTCGTTTCAGATCCATTCTGAAAGTCGTTCCAGATCCATCATTTTCAGATCTATTTCAGATCCATCTGTTTTCGATCCATTCAGTGCCGCTTCAGATCCCTCTGTTTCTGATCACTTCCGCGCCGTTGCAGATCTATCTGTTTCAGATCCCTTCTGCGCCATTGCAGATCCATTCATATCTCCCTTGTTTTCACTCCATTTCCCTTCAAACTTCCCTGACACTCCAATAATCCCATTCTGCATATTTCATTCCTGAGGACCCTATCCCAAATTCCACTTCCCAAAGCCCGAAATCTCACATTTGTCTATTTTTAGCGTTTGCCATAACTTTTTCGGATTTCACCCAATCGCCTTCAAATTTTACCATCGAGTTCCTTTCCTAATTATGCTTCTTTGTCCCTCTTTGCCAAATTTTCTCATTCTTTCACCCCGCTTCTGAAATCCTTATTTTTTGCTTCCCTGTCCATCAGAAAGTGTCCAAAACCTACTTCAACCCCAATTACCCCTCCGAGTTTTTCCCAAATCCAAATTTTCCTTTACTAAAGCAGCTTTTGTTTGTGTTTTTCTATCCATTCGCCCCCCCAAAAAAAAATCTTGTTTATGGTTGTCACCCGTGCAGGAGCAAAAACCATGGAGGAAGCACTTGCAGCCATCCAAACCAAACTCCAAGATCTGGATGAAAAATTTCTCAGCCTCCTTCTTTAGCATTCAGCCATGAACAATAACCGACAACAAGAATCTTCTGTAGCCAATGGGTTCTCTTCTTCCAGCAATTTCTGTGGTCTGAAGCTTGAATTTCCTCATTTCAATGGTACTGATCCGACTGGATGGATATATAGTGCAGATCAGTATTTCAGTCTGCATAATACTTTTGATGTCCAAAAAGTTCCACTTGCATCCTTTCATTTTGAACAAGAAGCCCTTCAATGGTACCGTTGGTACATCAAGGCTCATGATGAGCCAAAATGGACAGATTTTTTCCAACTCATTTTGCAATGATTTGATCCTAGTGCTTTTGATGACTTCACCGGAGCACTCACTAAATTTCGTCAAAGTGGCACTGTGAGAGAGTATCATACAGAATTTGAGAAACTAGCCAATCACACAGAAGGATTGTCTGATGAATTCTACATGAGTTGTTTTATCAGTGGTCTTAAGGATGAAATCCAGTCAGAGGTTAAAATGTTTTGTCCCAACACAATGATGGAAGTCCTAGGGTTGGCTAAGTTGGCAAAAGACAAGCTTGTAGCCCAACAACGCTCCAAACCCACTTTTGTTCCCTTTCAAAATATGGGTTCTCAACAACCTCCCATCTCGCCAGCTCCTCGATCAACTCCTATCAAGCATTTGTCTGAAATAGAGATGCAGGCACTCAGAGAAAAAGGGCTTTGTTATAATTGTGATGAGAAATTCACTCGGGGACATAGATGTGTTCAGCAAAAGCTCTATCTCTTGGATATGGATTCTCCATTTGTCTCTAAAATTGGTGAAGAAGCTCCAGATACAATGGATGATCATGTCGACATTCAAGAGCCACCTATTGACCCCCCATCTCAAGATGAACAACCAGAGATATCTCTCCCTGCTTTATCCGGTGTCATCACCTCCCAAATAATGAGGGTCAGGGGTTAATTCAAGAAGCTTCCTCTTACCATACTCATTGATTCTGGTAGCACTCATAACTTCATTGACCCTCAGATGGCCAAACATGCTGATTTTTTTGTCCATCCTTGCTCCAACTTTGAATTCATGGTTGCCAATGGGGGCACCTTACCTTGCAAGGGGAAGTGTCACAATGTGCGTATCTCTCTAGAAGATTATAACCTGCGCTATGAAATGTTTTCCTTGTCCCTAGGCGGATGTGATGTGGTTTTGGGCGTTCAATGGCTACGTACACTTGGCCCCATATTATGGAATTTTGCTGAACTTTAGATGCAGTTTTCAGTCAATGGGAAACAACACAAATTTAAGGGCTTACAAGAAGGGTCTCTCCGCATCATTAGTTTATATCATCTGGAAAAGATCTTAAGAAGAATTCACATGGTGTCATCACTCACCTCCATTCCATTCAGATGAACCCATCAACGGTCTCCCCTAATTCCTTGGATAGATATGCAGGTGTCCTTACTGAACCACTGGGCTTGTCTCCTTCAGGAGACCTTTCCGATAGGAATTTAGCCGCATATGCATCTCAGCAGGAAATGATGGCTATTTTGCATGCAATACAGAAGTGGAAGCCATACCTATTAGGGAATTATTTTTGCATCAAGACTGATATCCAGAGTCTGGAAAATTTCCTGGAACAATGGGTCTCCTCCCTAGCACACCTGAAATGGGTTATCCAAATCATGGGTTATGCCTATGTGATCACTTACAAGAAGGTAAGGACAATATGGTGACAGACGCTCCTCCTGCGCTTTCCCGGTCGCACCTCAGCCCTATTACCACCAACGACTCCACTGAGGACCCACAAAACCATATCATGTCCTTCCATCTATGGTGTTCCTCCAACTCCATAGTGGATGACTCTATTTGCCTCCGTCTGTTACAGCGCACCTTCACTGGCTCTGTAGCCAAGTGGTATATCGAGCAACCCCATGGGACCCATGCCACCTTTGCTTCCCTTGCCTTGACCTTCCTGCAGTTCTTCCAGTTACCTGTCCGCTATGACGCGGGCGTTGAGATCCTCCTATCTTGCAGACAAAACACGGCTACCCACATCACGGACCACATTCATGAGTGGCGTAGATGTCGTAGCTTATGCAAGATCAAATTAGATGACCGTATCTTCCTAGATTGGTTCCTCAAGTCCCTTCTTCCTGTCATTGCTAAGGATGTAGCTTCCGAAAGACCCCAGTCTGAAGAAGAGGCCATCCTTAAGGCACGGCAATTCGACCTCATTTATGCCCTGTCGGGTTACCTGTATACCATTATACCTGACGCCCCTCGCGGCGAGTCCTCCTAGCACGATGTGCCGGGGGCATCCCATGCTACAGACGGCATCATCGGCCGTGTTTCTTCGCATCCCCAACCCTTTTCCATAGCACGTCCTACCCCGGGCCTCGACCTTTCGCGGGCTACCTCACAGTCTGGGGCTACCAACTCATATGCTCCTATGACACATCACCATCATTCACATGGGCCCACCTGTCCACCTCAGTGCTTCGGTCATGCGCCCCCTGCTTACAACCCCCCGGTCGCACCTCAGCCCTATTACCACCAGCAGGCTGCCCCAGCTCCTGTGCTTCCCCAAGCCCAACCAGCTTATTACCTGCCCCAGGCAGCCCCTGCGGCAAACCCACAACCTGCTCTGCAGACATATCAGCAACCTCCTCAAGGTGCTGCACCTGCGCAGCCTCCACCTACATATCATCCACCGCAGCCTGCTCCTGCACCTGCACAACCTCAAAACCCACCTGCTGCTCAAGGGAAAGTTTACGCCCAAAACAACCCACAGCAAAACCAGAACAACCAACGCAACCAGGGCCAACAAAATCGCGGCAAGGGCTGTAATCGTGGGAACAACCAACCTACAGACCAAGGTGATCAACCGGCTAATCCCCCAGACAACAACAACGCGGCCCCCGCTAACCAAAACCCTGATCGCCCGCCCAAGCAGGCTAAAAACCCTAATTTGCGAACGAACCATCCTTGTTCTATCTGCGGGGTCTATGACCACTACACACATACTTGCCCACATTTGGAGCGAGCTCAGCAACTTTGGGTTGATGATGCCCATCGCCAGGGACATACATCTCCTCAAGCGCAGCCCAACCCCCCACAACCTCAGCAGCCACCTTTGGTGCTGCAAAACCCCTTACCAACCCAAGGCGTCGTGAACACTCAGCCGTTGGCCCCCCCCCAAGCCAATGCGCCACCCCAACAACAACAAAACACTTACGCTGCTCCTGATCAACCCATGTTTGACTCAGGTACCCACCACTTGTTGATGATGTCATCTGCTGACATCAACCTCCAAAGTCGTCGGAACCAATATGGCTCCACCTCTGAAGCCCCTCCCGCTGATAAAACCACTAACGCTCATTCTACTGACCAAGCGTTATGTATCCCTCCGTCTCCCATAGATGGCGCTTCCAAAGCACCTCGTTTCCCACTTCGCCGTATCAACAATAACCCCAATGCGCGTGCTGCGTCAAACTACAGCATTGTAGACGACCTAGCCCAATCTCCCGCAACCATGTCTGCGTTAGACGTCTTGAAGAACTGCCCCTCCCAGCGCAAGACTTTACTCTCAGCTATTGGGGCTATTGACCCAAATGATTCGAATTTGATGGCATTTGATTTGGACCAATCCGAACCACGTCTGCCTTCCACCTTAGCATTCCCTGTTTCTGTTTTCGTTCGGAATCTTGTCATCCATCGATGCATCATCGATGAAGGTGCCTCCACATGCGTTATGTCTACATTCGTATGGCAGAAGTTGGGATCCCCTACCCTTCAGCAGTCCACCACTGCTTTACGCGCCTACGACGGTCGTTCGGCTCAGCCCCAAGGTCTCCTAGCCAATGTCCCTGTCCAGTTAGGTGGTAAAACCGTCCTCATCGATATCAAGGTCATCAACGCCCAGCTTAATTACAACCTCTTACTCATTCGCAGCTACATGTATGCTATGCGGGCGGTCGCTTCCTCTGTCTTTCATACCATGATGTTCCCCTATGACGGACGTGTAGTCAAGATCGACCAACTTACTTACTATGATCCAAATGCCCCCGCTGCACCCTAAAATGTTCTCCCCATGGTTGAACAACTGGTTAGTGGTGCCGCTACCTTGTTTGTTTCCTACTTGGGACCTGGAGTTTACTCAGACCCGCCGATGACATCCACCTTCCAATCCATTCCTCCCTCATCATCTATGCCCGAAGTGTCTGACTTATGTACCCTGTCCCACGATAACCAAACACCAAACAATCAACCACCCTTGTTGCCTAAACCACCATTGGTACCTAGCCACATTGGTGTTACACCTATCCATACCATCCCCTTCCTAGTCCCTCCCTTGGGAGTAGTAAGCGCCCTGGTCATGGCTACCCTTAGCCTCCCTGGGTTAACCTTAGGATTACCCGTCTGGTATCTTTCGCCTCCCGTTCCCCCACTGACACCAAGTGTCGTCCTCCAACCGGTGCAACCCATGGCTACTACCACTCAGCCACCCCCCGGTGTCGCTACCCCCTTCGTCCTCCACGAATCCCCCCCCTCCTCCCAAATCCACTGGGGGCAGAGGCCCTCAACCTTACACTGTTGTACCACCTCCCAAGACAGTAAAAAACCCCCCCGTGTTTCGTGCTCCTCCCAAATGCTCATTGTGTGATGAGTTAGGCCATGCGACTCACCAATGTCCACAGTTGCCGGCATTACAGGAACACAAGCAGATGCTCGACGATGACCCCAGTTTCCCGGTTGTCAAACTCGATCCCACCCCCAAGCCTAAAGATAAATCATTGCACACTAACCACCCCTGTGCCATATGCGGTATCTACGGGCACTACTCACATCACTGTCCCGATCTCCCCGATTACAGGGCAGCTCTCTATGAGATGAACAATCTGGATCTTGAGACGGCACCAACCACTATTGAAGAGATTCACCCCCCGATCCCACCCTCATCCGGGGAGATCAACACCATTTACATGATCTCTTCAACTACCATTCCTTCGTCAACCGATTTGACGACCCAAACTTTCCATACTGATGAGGAGATTCTTGAGGCACTCACGGCCCCGGAGTATCCCTGGGATGACATGCACCATCGTTCGTATTTCCTCCCAGAAGCATCTTCCTCTAGCACCGCTACCCAATTTGCGGTTGAATCCAAAGATTTCCTTCCTACTAAAGTCGACTGGTTCAAGGACCCTATTCCTACTCCTGACGCCTTCGAGGAAGGTAACATGGCTAACATCTCACCTGTCATCCAAATTGATATCGCTGCCCCTGGGAGTGCTCCCGAACTCATCACTTTAGGAGCCTTCTGCAGTAAGCAAGAGATTGAGCAATACACTAACCTCTTCAGAGAATTCCGTGATGTCTTTGCCTGGTCCTATACCAAAATGCCCGGTCTTGACCCAGCTATCATAGAGCACCACCTTGACACCTCTGAGTCAAGGGGCATAATAGATTCCCTCGACCCTGGGATAGGGGGCATGATCAATCATTTTGAACCTTCCCCATCACATTTATCTCAGCACGTCAATGAACCCATTGTTCAAACCCACACATATGTGATCCATAATCACAAACCCCATGCACATAGCATGGGGGCAAGTCATTAACCCTGCTCACTTTTTCACACTTGTGATCTCAACCATTTTTGAGGTCACATATCACTTGTAGATTTGATTTGATTTGATACACCTAGTATTCTTCCCCTGCGGGTCATCATTTCTCCCCACCACTGCATCCTTGGCTTGGTGGGCTCACATTTATTTGCAACCATTTTTTAACCTAGTTAGTTCCTTTGACCATTCCGGAGTCCTTATGACCTCCGTTTTTCGCACCATTTGCACCACTGGATCCATATTTCCGCGCTCGTGATGATGCTTGAGATCATTTCTCGCTCTCACCAGGACCAATATCAACATTGTGTCCCGACACCTTGTCGCCCCGGTTTGCGTGCCACATCGGCCGTAGCCCATTTTTGATATACCTTATATCATCGGATTCATTTTTCTGAGTTGGTGATGATGCTTGAGATCATTTCTCGCTCTCACCCCGAGATTTTTTGGGTCTTTTTTCCCAAAAATGCCCCCCACCTCGGTTTGCGTGCCACATTGGTCGTTATCCATTTTTGACACTCTTTATATCGCCAGATTCATTTTTTCGAGCTCGTGATGATGCTTGAGATCATTTCTCGCTCTCACTCGGTACAGTTTCAACATTGTGTCCTGACACCTTGTTGCCTCGGTTTGCGTGCCACATCGGCCGCCATCGGATTGTTCCACACTTTTACATGAGCCATTCACTCCTGTCATACTGCAAATGTCTCGTTATTTTGCCACCATTTCATTCACCCCGCAAGGAGGCCCACCAGTGTTCCCCCCCACCCTTGTTCTTGGTCATCATACATGTTCCTTGATTGAACACTTCCTCCTTGCCTGGCCATTCCTTTTGTTCGGTATAATTTTATCCCTTTTTCGGGCCGGACAAGTCCTTTACGAAAAAGGCACTTAGGGAGTTTCCGTTAAGCTCTTTTCTGACTCCTAAAACAATTGAAAGATCGCCGAGCAATCTTGCTTCCTTTCATGCTCGTTAAAGTACCTGAAAGGGAGTCTATCTGGTATAAGTTTAACCCTTTTCCGGACCTAGTAGACTAATTATGAAAAAGGAATACTCTAGTCACACCGTCTAGAAGAGTTCTTCATTGCATCTTTTTATGCTTCTTTGGGCCTTGGAGACTAACACACGAAAAAAAAACCCCCTGGAGTCTTCTTATTTGCTTTCAGACTCTCTATAATTGAAAGCAACCACGAGCATCAACTGTCCTGGGCTCGTAAAATCCACACGGCAGTACCATTCCATCCTTTCAGAGTCTTCTTATCGCTTTCAGACTCCTTAAAATTGAAAGCACTCATGAGCATGAACTGTCCTGGGCTCGTATAAATCCACACGACAGTACCATTATACACTCACTTCTTCTAGTTCCCTAACCCATGAAGAAGTCCCCTCGTGCCTCTTGGCACTTTGATCGATCATCTCGGCAGCACCCCCAATCAGGTCGCCTTTGTTCAGAGTATTCTGCAGTCTCCTGCCTTTTTAAACCAGCTTGAGTCTCCCTCGGCCCAGTCCTCCTCCCAGATCCAATACAGCTATGATCCCTTTCCCATCAGTCAGTTTCATATGCTGCCCGATAATCCCCATTATCATACTCTGAACAAAGGAAGTTTGAGTCCACCCACTCTACTTGCCCAATTGTCCCCCCCAGTTTGTCAGTCTTACCATCAGTACTATCACATTTTGGTTCTCCGCCTCGTGCTCCTATCAAGGAAACATCATTGCCTTGATAGTTGCAGGTCTCCCTCTGTCGACGACAGCCCCTCTATTCCAGAGGATAGACCCAGATGCCCCTGCGCCTTGGACCCATCACCATTTGTGGTGAGTGCCTACGGACCATTTTGAGAGGAGTCATCATTGCCTCTCCGAATGGTTGTTTCTCACATGCTCGACTTCATCACCTTGATCGCATCGTTGAGAATCGCGCAGGATTTACATCCCTACCTTTATTTGTCGAAGACCCCGGATTTCCCCCAACTCTAGCACATTGGTGAGTCATTTTGGAACACCCAGTTGTATGTTCCCGTGGATGTCCGGGCTGCGTTGGCAATTGTATTCGGAAGCCATCCAGTTATATGCTTCCTCGAGTACCCAGTTCAGTGTACCATTGTGAGTGTGACCCTTGTCACTATGATCCAACAGCTCATCCGTTCCTTTGGTACCACACTCAGTAGCACTGTTGATTGTTCCAGTGTATCAGTTCTTCAGCTCAGACATGGTCAGTCCAGGAGTATGTCCCAGATTTGTGTCCCCTCTGGACCCTTATGATGTACACAGTGGTTCTCTATGTATCTTTCAGGTCCCTCTTTTTGGGCCTCACAGTTATGTTTATGTATCTTGATACGAGCATGGGTATGCCTGCCTCGTCCATATATTGAGATTCTGCCTCATTCAGTATTTGAGATCATGTATATTTCAGGTCCCCGTTTTTTGGACCCCATTGTTATTATTATGTTATATCCTGATACGAGCATGGGAATGCCTGCCTCGTCCATATGATCAGATGATTCCTCATCCATTATTGAGGCTATGTACTTTTAGTTCTTGCAGTTTGTTCGGGATCGTTGTTCCAGGCTTCAGTTTGTTTCTTCTCTTCTCCACACCCCAGGAAAACCATATATGACTTATGATGTCCATCGGCCATACGATGAGATCCTTCCCTCGCACATCAGGGGGCAATCTGTTAACACCCAAAAAGTGTTCACTACCTCATCTACCTCATTACATGGCTCATTTGTCCATTTTCCTACTATATTTCCCTTAAAAACCCCTTTTTCCTCCAAAAATATCCAAAATTCCTCTAAAAAAGCAAAATCCCTCTAAAAAGAGAATAAAAAATATAAAATAATGAGGAAAAGGAGGAAAAAACCCTATACAGCTACCCTAAACCATATGGTTCCCAAAACCATGGGCCAGCACTCCACCACCAAAAAACTATAAATAGGTGATGGAGATCCCTCATTCCACATCTACAATCAAGTATACCCTTACTCTGCCAAAATCTCTCTTGAAACCCTAGCTCACCATTGAGCCACTTTCACCTTGAGAGCCCCTTTTGGCCCATTTCCACCATTGGAGAAAGAGAAGGAGCACATTGGAGCTTGGAGCAACCCTCTTGGACATTGCAAGAGCTTCACCAACCTTTACATTGGAGGTAATATTAATACAAAAACCATTATTTACATCTTGTTGTTTATGTTTCATGCACATGTTTTAGAGTATTTTAATTTATGTTTTAGCATAATAATTTCCATTTACTGAACTGCTACCAAGGAGTCCATTCTCTTTAGTAGGTGCTCATTTGCACAAGCTAGGGGTAAAACCCTAGCTACAATTTTTTTGCTTGTTCCAAATTGGTTGCAATCTGTTCAATGAGGCTATCTATTCTTTGAACTGCATGCTTCTTCCTCAATAGGGCACTCTGGGTTCCTCAAAATGTATGACCGAGAACAATGTAACTTCTTTTGGTAGGGATTGAAAATGACATTTCAACAGATGGTGGCTGACTGTGATACTTTCCAGGTCAACAAGGGTGAAACGACACTCCTTTCGGGACTGCTCGAACCCTTTCCCATCTCTACACAGATGTGGACATCTATTTCTGTGGATTTCCTAGAAGCACTCTAGTGGTACAATACCACATCTAAAAGGACACCATAAGAAGCAATTTATGGACAAGCACCGCCAGTTCTTCTTCCATACACGCTCAGCAGCTCCCCAATTCAGGAAATTGACTCGGTTCTTCGAAACCGCGATCAGATTCTTCTCATTCTGCAGGACAATCTTCACATGACAAGAATTCGACTGAAACAACAAGCCGATCAGCACCGTTCTGAGCGCACTTTTCACGTAGCTGATATGGTCCTTCTTCGTCTACATCCTTCCAAGCAATCCTCCCTAAAACTCAAAAGATGTCAGTGGGACGGAATGCAACCCGAGGATGCTATAGGGTAACCACTCCTTCAGATTCTGCATCAATTTCCACATCTAAAGCTTTGAGGACAAAGGTGTTTTAAGGGAGAGGGGATGTTAGGAACCCATGTCAACCCTTCCATTTACTTTGTTAGTATATTGTTGTTGGACGCATATGCTTTGTAAGTCGTCCCGTAGTATTTGCTGATCCATAGTTTGTATTATTGTTGTTGGACGCATATGCTTTTTAAGTCGTCCTGTAGTAATTGCTGATCCATATTTTTTATTGGCCCATGGTTTGTATTGACACATGGTTTCGACCCATGGTATTGGAGCCTAGAATTAGTATATAAGTTTGTGTTGAGACCAATGAAGGCACCGTGAATTTATTTGTATTGAGCTTGCTCAAAGGAGGTTTCCCCCTCGAAGTGGCCTACGATCAATATAAAAGTGATTTTGAGTTTTGTTATTTCTGTTGTCCCGTGTATTCTCATTAATTATTGTTGCAGGTTCTTCACATTTGATTGGGAAGTTGGGGAAGTTGCAAAACCAACTTCAGCTAATCCCAATTCATCAAATTAATATATTTTTTTATTACTTTTTAAGGTGTACGCTACTTTTATTAAGTGGAGTAGCGTTCAACATGCAACTTCCCTGCTTTACAACCAATGTTTGCAGGATTTCTGAGGCTGTACGCTACTCTATTGAAGCAAGGTAGAGTATTTCTGAGGGAAAACGCTACTTTAATGAAGTGGAGTAGAGTAATTTTGGAGGCAAATGCTACTATCATGCTTGTAGGGCAGCGTTTTTCCTTAAAAGTAGGTAAAAATAGGGTTTTGTTAGCTGCAGAGGGGTAAGTCTAGGCCATTCATCATCTAGGGTCATCATGCTCTTCAATCCAAGTTGTCCTTTTGTGTGATCAACAGCTAAATGTGATCATGGAAGGAGAAGTGCAGATTTGACCTATAACACCTACTACCTCGAATTCAGATGACATTGACTATGTATGACTTCAACACATATGATGATGCTATTAAAAATGAAAAAAAAGTCGAACCAAACACTAACCAATTAGGTAGGTTGTCCGACCGATGAGTCAAATAAAAGCTTGAACAGATGCAACAATCATTACAACAGCTGGCGTTAAGGAATAATGATTTATGGTGCACCAACTGTTCGACCAAAGGTCACACGAAATATTTTTCTCGATATAACAACTGTCGACCCTTTCTAGAAGAAATAATATACTTGCAGGAAGAACCCTGTATTTTTCCCATAGAAAGGTGCCCTAACAACTTCAAGACTGCTCAAACATCGTATTTCAGCAATATCTGTGAAAGATTTGATCCACATACGACAACTGAATGTCCATATAACGTTGATGCGATCAAATTAAAATGGTGCAGAATCTGTTCGAACACCCAACACAACACAACCGATTTTCTTAAAAACCTTAAGACCAAGCATAACCAACATACATACTATCAGATGTAGACGATGGAGAAAAATAATCAAAGACGACACGAAGATAATCGATAGAATGACCAGCGCAACAACAGAGGATATAGAGGCCATGGCATATATCGGGGTAGAGGATGCTTCAATTCTAATCGTGGTCAGGGAAGATCGAGATGCTTTATTTGCTTTAATGAAGAAAATTTGAGTCCCAACTGCCTTGGAAAGACAAAATGGACCTCAAATTTTGTACTAAATGTGGTGTCAAAGAGCATTCTCTAGAGGATTTCCCTATCATGCTTGAATTTTTTTTGAATTAAAGTAATCTTCATCTTTTATTTGGTGTTCCTAAGAATGATGTGATTAAACATAAGAATCTATAAATCGTTACAAGGAAATGCACAAAAATTGGTCATGATAACAAACAAGTAACCAAGTTGCCAAGTAAAGAGTGTAATTATCCTCAAATTAATCAGCAAAAAGATATATTTAATGATGCTTCAAGAATTAGCAAAAGAAGAGGACACATAAGATTATAAAAATAAAACATTGAATGAACTATTGCAATTACTTACAAAAGAGGAAGAGTTGCATGTCTTATGTACACTATAAAGAAAGACACCATCAATGAAAGAATCCCCAGAAATCTATGCATCCTAAGTGTTGAGCCCAGGTTGAGTTAAAGTTTTGGGAAGCACCTGTTTTGAGGCAAGCAGGGAAAGCTGAGGTGAGCGCAGCTCAGAAACACAATTTTGGCTAAGTATTGAGGATGCTGTGAAGTTGAGCGCAGCATCCAACTTTTGACGAGACTACGGAGTTGCACGCAGCGTCGAAGTTTTGGCCATGATGCGAAGACCAGTACTGCGCAGAAGCAGTGCTGCGGAGTTAGGAGGCCACATGGAGCCAGCAAAGCGGTGTGCTGGACAAGTATCAAGTGTAGTTACCGACTAGACCGGTAGCAGCCATTTTTTGAAAGATACTTTAGGATTGCTGAGCGGTGGACGTAGGCAAAACAGGAAGGCGGCCACGTGTGGGTTGTTAAGGAAAGCGACATTTGGCACACGCAGAAGGTAAAACCGTTAGAGAGAAATGGTTCGGTAGAAGCATCCTGTAGGCACGCGTGCGATAGGAAGGCCGATAGCGACAAAATAAGGACATGAAGATCCGCCATGATCAAGCAGACGCTACCAGGAGCCAGCAAGCCGGTTTGGAAAACCGACGCAGTTTTGGACACCCTTAGGGTTTTGGGTTTTTAGGTCTTCGACATTGTATAGACATGACCTTCGCGCATGATCTATTTAAGAAGACATTTTGTATGGGATGGGGGGTTCGGTGTGTTGGGTTCTAGCTTTGTGGGTTGTTCTCTCTCTGTATTATTGTTATGCTTTTGTTGTTGTTGAGAACTTAAGGAGACATCCCTTTTGTATTGTAAAAATCTTTCTGAGCTGAGAATATTGAAAAGGCTCTACAGCTGTGTGCGCAGAGACCTAGCCAAGAGAAAGAAGAGTCTACAGCTGAGTGCGCAGACTAAGAACGGTTGCCCCATCCCTTTCGAAAGAAATATATTACCAACCGTTCTTGTGGACGTCGCTTTCCATCCGTGGAAGTGAACCATGTTAAATCCTGTGTTATGTGATGATGTGTATGAATGAATGACTGTCTGTATTTTCTGTAGAATGAATGCTTGAATACTTCCTTGCATGCTGTAATATGAGAACTCTGATATGAATTTACCAATAGTAGAAGTTTGGGAATGATATGCTAGGTTCCGTGGAAGCAGATGAATGGTGAACACTTCAATTCTATGTTAAGGCCGTGAATTACTCATTTAAGTATAATTAATTTCTTAAACACAGTAAAGGAACGCAGCACAGTTAATCATGCTTATCATTTCAGTCATGTTGTAATAATCCAAGTTCTTGAAGAATGATAGAAATATAGCTAGTAAGTTCCTAAATGAATGGATGAGTGATATTCATTTCAGTGCCTTAACATTTTCGAGATTTCCCAAGTATTGAGGATAATGGTGGGTGATTCGCAGTTCCTGCAGAAGATTCGCGGCAGTAAGAAACCCTTGGTGCGGCCCGCAGTGTTGCCTCCACCGTGCAGTACTGCTCGCAGCATAGATCATGCTGTGCACCACATCAATTTGCCCCGCAGTGCACTCCTTCTGTCCTGCGCTGCGCAGCTTGTTCAGATAAACAACTCATCATTTACTGTGGAAACCTAATTCCATATTACCCCATAGAGATACACCTCAGGTGAGACCTCAACCTACTCGTAGGTTGTTGCCGAAAGGGCCGGTGTGAAGGGGTTTTGTTGGTCAAAGGGAGAACCACAAAGAACCTGGGTCTATTTGAAAACCTCTGGGTCAGTTTAAGCCAACAAATGGTTTGTCCCACTGGTTGCGGCACAGAGTGAGACAGCTAAAACAATCAGTGGCTCGAAGACGAGCCACATGTAAGTGTTAGGGGCATGTTAGGCCCAGGTTGAGTTAAAGTTTTGGGAAGCACCCTTTTGAGGCAAGCAGGGAAAGCTGAGCTGAGCGCAGCTCAGAAACACAATTTTGGCTAAGTATTGAGGATGCTGCGAAGTTGCGCGCGGCATCCAACTTTTGACGAGACTGCGGAGTTGCGCACAGCGTCGAAGTTTTTTCCGTGATGCGAAGACCAGTACTGCACAGAAGTAGTGCTGCAGAGTTAGCAGGCCACGTGGAGCCACCAAAGCGGTGTGCTGGACAAGTATCAAGTGTAGTTACCGACTAGACCGGTAGCAACCATTTTTGGAAAGATACTTCAGGATTGCCGAGTGGTGGACATAGGCAAAACAGGAAGGCAGCCACGCATGGGTTGTTAAGGAAAGCGACATTTGGCACACGCAGAAAGTAAAACTGTTAGAGAGAAACAGTTCGGCAGAAGCAGCCTATAGGCACGCGTGCGACAGGAAGGCCGATAGTGACAGAATAAGGACGTGGAGATCCACCATGATCAAGAAGATGCTACCAGGAGCCAGCAAGCCGGTTTGGAAAACCGATGTAGTTTTGGAAACCCTTAGGGTTTTGGGTTTTTAGGTCTTCGACATTGTACAGACATGACCTTCGGGCATGATCTATTTAAGAAGACATTTTGTATGGGATGGGGGTTCGGTGTGTTGGGTTCTAGCTTCATGGGTTGTTCTCTCTCTGTATTATTGTTATGCTTTTGTTGTTGCTGAGAACTTAAGGAGACATCATTTTTGTATTGTAAAAATCTCTCTGAGCTGAGAATATTGAAAAGGCTCTGCAGCTGTGTGCGCAGAGACCTAGCCAAGAGAAAGAAGAGTCTGCAGCTGAGTGCACTGACTAAGAACAGTTGCCCCATCCCTTTCGAAAGAAATATATTACCAACCATTCTTGTGGATGTCGCTTTCCATCCAGGGAAGTGAACCACATTAAATCCTGTGTTATGTGATGATGTGTATGAATGAATGACTATCTGTATTTTCTGTAGAATGAATGCTTGAATATTTCCTTGCATGCTGTAATATGAGAACTCTGATATGCATTTACCAATAGGAGAAGTTTGGTAATGATATGCTAGGTTCCGTGGAAGCAGATGAATGGTGAACACTTCAATTCTATGTTAAGGCTGTGAATCAGTCATTTAAGTATAATTACTTTCTTAAACACAGTAAAGGAACGCATCAAAGTTAATCATGCTTATCATTTCAATCATGTTGTAATAATCCAAGTTCTTGAAGAATGCTAGAAAATATCCAGTAAGTGCCTGAATGAATGGATGAGTGATATTCATTTCAGTGCCTTAACGTTTCCAAGATTTCCCAAGTATTGAGGATAATGGTGAGTGATTCGCAGTTCTAGTAGAAGATTCATAGTAGTAAGAAACCCTTGGTGCGGCCCGCAGTGTTTCCTCCACCGCGTAGTACTACTCGCAACATAGATCATGCTGCGCACCGCATCACTTTGCCCCGCAGTGCACTCCTTCTGTCCTGTGTTGTGCAACTTGTTCAAATAAACAACTCATCATTTACTGTGGAAACCTGATTCCACAGTACCCCATAGAGATACACCTTGGGTCAGACCTCAACCTACTCGCAGGTTGTTGCCGAAAGGGCCGGTGTGAAGGGGTTTTGTTGATCAAAGGGAGAACCACAAAGAACTTGGGTCTATTTGAAAACCTTTGGGTCAGTTTAAGCCAACACTAAGACAAAAAGAGAAAATTGATATTGATCCTTTGGTTGATCTAGACTTTGACAGGTATTGCATTTCACAAGTCATTCTTGACTTTGGATCACAAGCAAACATTATGACAAGGGAAACATGGGAATGACTTGGTCGGCGTCGACTAACAGAATCAGGTATATATCTCAAACTTGCCGACCAAGTTCTTGTTGAACCCATTGGTGTGTGGAAAGTAGTGAACACAGACATAATGGGCATTGAAGCACAAGTTGACTTTGAAATCATCAACCCACAAGAGGGAGCGACTTCTTTTCTTGCTTTAGTTGATCGAACATGGGGAAGGAAAATGAAAGCACCCATTTCATTATAAAAAGACCAAATAAAGCTCAAATATGGAAAGAAAGTAATCGTTCCTATCTATCCATTAAGGGAAAATCTGTGGGAAGAACCAGGTTATCAAGAGGGACATGCAAGAAGACTCTATCAAATAATGGGAAATAATGAAGATTTCGTAGAATTAAATGAATATGGAGAAATCCATCTGGGATCCCCCATGTAAGTTAGGCATAATTCTGATACCGAATTATACGACTGGCGGGTAGAAAATTATGAAATGCACGCAAGAGACTGTTGGTCTATTCAATCCATTCCCCATTGGGAAAAGAAAAATCTCTCGCAAATTTTCTAATTCCAAGTATATTCGAAAGGAAAGCAAGACAATACCTGAATCTAGTGCCGATGGAAGTGGAGCCGACTGTTTTGTCATCACCGTGTTATAAAGAACATGATTCTCAAGTAATGTACATTGAACAAGTATCTAAAAACGTTGGAGAGGAAGGAAGATTGAAAAGTCTAGTAGAATCCTTCACAAGGAAAGTGGCTAGATGGTGGGAGATACATCAGTGGTGAGTGCACACTTGGATGAATGCTTCGACTTATTTTATCCAAAGATTTGGAGGGAACAATTTGATAGTAGAAGCTCAAATTCCAAAATTTGTACAAGGCATGGACCCGTACATCTAGATTGATAGATGTTAAAAATAATGGAGGAGATTGGGCTATAAAGATGAAAAAATCTGGCCGCATTTCTTCCCGGGTACATTAGAAGATATTCCTAAAAAGTGGTATAAAATGGAGGAAGCAAGAGGTGGAAATTTTACTTGGAAAGAACTAAAAGAAAATTTCACAAGAGACTTTTCCTTTTCACCAGTGGAGGACTGCGTCAAGGAGGCAATGGAAGAAATTAAGAAATTCGTAGAGCCAACAAATATTGACACATCAACCAAAGGCCATCGATATTAGTCGAAATGCAATAATATTACGACCAAAGTAGTTCAGTTGTCAACAAGACTAGAACTTGAAAACGATACAAACATAGGTAAAGGATTTCACTAGAAAACAGACCATCCATCAACAAGAATACCTATAAAATCTATAATGAAAGTGTCCTAAGAAGACAAAGCTAATCCAGAAATATTTACAGGAAAATATTTCCCCCTACCTTTACAGAAGTCAAAGAAGGGGATCAACCAATAAATGAAGTAAGGTCACCGGAATGGATGGATTCCCATATCAAAATCAAAGAAGTAGATATATCAAAGGACGACCAACCAAAAATGGCGAAAATTGGAGATTACTAGACTAAACAAAAAACCGCCGAAATAGCAAGTATGTTAAAAGAATATCAAGATTTTTTCGTAAGAGACTATAAATATTTAAAGGGCCTAGTGCAAGAAATGGGAGAGATGAAAATCGACATCAAGCCAGAAGCTAAACCAGTGAAAAAACTCTCGTATAAATTGGCCCATAAATACAAAGATATAGTCAAGAAAGAAATTGAAAATATGTTGGCATCCGATATCATCTACCTTGTAGATCAATCAAAATCGGCTAGTCCTATGGTCGTTCATCCTAAGAAACATGATCTGACGAAACTGCATATCTGCTTTGAATTCAGAGGACTGAATAAAGTTACATTGACTGAACGCTTTCCTACACCTTTTGCTGATGATATTATTAATGAAGTCGACGGACATAAATGCTATTCTTTTATAGACAAATTCTCCTGATATATTCAATTCCCTATTGCCAAGGAGGATCAACATAAGACAACATTTGTTTGCGAATTCGGGTCATTCTCCTATGAAGTGATGCACTTCGGTTTAAAGAATGCACCAACAGTATTTTCAAGAATAGTCATTAAAGAATTCTAGGAATACATATAAAAACTATGGCTGTCTATTTTGACAATTGGAAAATATACTCCTTATTCCGAGATCACATTGAGTGCCTTCGAATCATGTTAGAATGGTGCTGATAGATATATCTTTCCCTCAACATTAAAAAGTGTATTTTTGCAACACCAATTGGAATCCTCCTGGGTCATGTAGTTTGCAAAGAAGGAATCAAAGTCGATTTTGCAAAGATAAAAGTTATACTCGATTTGAAGCCTCCAATGATCTCTATGGAAATCTACAGGTGCTCCCCTTTTCATCCAATGGCTCAACTCTCTGCCATTGATCCAAGGGTGTAAAACTCCATCAATTGACCCACACATTGAAGGTAAGTGTAGATCTGATGCCTCCTTGTCAAAAGTGGCTGCACACACATGCATGGGTTGCCTCAACTGCTGTGGGTTAAGGAACATGTCATAGGACTCAATTATAGGATCCTCCTGCTCATCATGTGACACCAAGAGGAAGAATCCTTTTACCCAATTTTCATTCCCAAAATTTGTGGTTGAATGTGAAGTGGGGAATGAAGGATGGTGAGCCATGATTTTGAACATTTCATCCACTGAAGTTGTGGAAGTATCCTCTCCATTTATGGCTGACCCATCTATGGTGAACTCATTTTCCTCTTTATTGGAAGAGGGATTTTCTTCAATGAACCTCTCAGGTCCATTCTGGAAAAAATCATATGCTTCTTTTTCATCCGCTTTTTCTGCACTTTCTTCAAGCACATACCGAATAGACTGCTCCTCATGGTCCACCCACTCATGAGGTTCCTCTAGGGACTTTATTATGTCATTTACCCAAAAGGGATGACTCTCAGGAAAAAATGAGGATTCAGTCAATTCTTTCCACTCTTGTTGGAATTGTTCTATCTTCATTTGTGATTCTAAGAGGGCACTCTGAGTGTATCTCAAAGAATCTTGGGTGGCCAACAACTCACCTTTGAGCTTGTAGTTCTCTTCTTCATATATGAAAATAATTACTTCAACATGTAGTGTTGCTTCCTGCAACAACTCAACAAGCTCAAACATGTAATTTTTATCTGAAAGCAACTGTGAGAAATTACCTTTGATTGTGAACATCGCTTTCTAGATATTCTCCATGGCTTAAAGGGAAGATTGGTCTTCCATTAAAGCATATTCCCAACACAACTTTGACACTAAAGCATGAGTGTCATGGATAATTTTCAGGGCCTCTTGGATCTTCTGTTCATCCATCTTCAATGACCCTGCAAGAAGATGAGGTTCTTGCAGATGTTCCTCCTCTTCATTTTCCATCATCGGATCAGTTTCATGCAGTGCACTTGATGTTTTGAAATCTGATCCATATGTTTCTGCTGCAATATATTCATCTTTTAGGTCCTCAAAAACATAATTTGGGCTGCAAATTAAGTGCTTGTTCATCCTTGGTGCACTAGAAAGATCTTCTCTTAAAGTTTCAACCTTCACACTGCTTTCATTTTTTACATCGGAATTCTGAACCTCATCACTAGGGACCTCAACCATTCTGAAATTTTCAATGGAAGTGGCTGCCATATCATACTGCCATAATGACACATAAAAATCAGAAATTACTAACTCACCATGTGTCATGTTCTCCTCCTTCTGTGGTGGAATTATGATGGCTTGTTCATCCACCCATTTCTCTGCTTCACACCCTACTGAGATGTGCTCAATTTCTTCTTCCTTGTGAGGCTCAAGGGGTGACTATAAATCTGAATTATGTTCCTCTTTTGGATAAGATTCGAAAGATGTCTCACCATCATCAATATTTCCCATTTCTTCTACACTTAATTTGTGATCAGCCACAAAAAGATCGGTGGTGATTTTACCTTTCACATTACCAACTATCAAATGTTTGACTACTGGATCTTCTACTGTGCATTGACCTTCTTCATCCACTTCTTGGAGTAATGGGGCACCATCAAGGTCTTCTTGGTCATTTCTTTCCAAGAAACTTGATGTCTCTCCATCTTGTGTGGTGCTTAGATCACAACCTTTGGACTTCCTTCTTGAAGGAAAACCAAACAGTCTCATAATGCTTGGTCCGACCAATGGTATTGATGAAACTTCCTTCCTGATTCCTTTTCCCTGAGATTGGGATGGATCCACATGTAGGGATGCAACTTCATCTTTAATTTTCTCTCCTTTTGCTCCACCCAAAGAATTAGGTGGCTCTTGGTTTCCTCCCTTGATTTTTCCCAGCTGTGAAGACACATATTTATTCCTCCCTTCCATCTCAGCTCCTAGGGGTAAAAATCTTGCCTCGACTTCTTTGCACACACCATCAACCATATGTGCAATCCTTCTTTTGCTATCACTATTGTAGGGGTCTTTGAAAAACCCCTAAATCTCCAAATCAAAATAGTCTCTAAAGGTTAGGGACTTCTAGATCTCCTTCTTCAAAGCAGAGTACTCCATGAAGTACTCGTAGGATTTCTTTGGGTTTCCTCTATTGAGTATTCTTCCATAACCCCAATTAGTCATTGGTATATCATTTCCTATGTCCTCTTCAAACATATGTTCAACGAGGAAATCATATTCAACTTTATGCAAATAGAAGTTTCCAACAGAGGTCATCTCCTCCTCTTCATATGGTTCAACATATTCATCATCATATTGCTCATAAAAATCATCATCGGAGTAAGAGTCTTCTTCACTAAACATTGACATGACTGCAAATTCATTAAATTAAGAGTTTTCTTTCCACAGGAGTAGAGGAAAGAGATATGATACCACTGTAATATCCTTGGGAAGATTCGACCAATATATTAACTCTAACTTCAAATTTTTGATAAAAATCACTAGTTAAATTTTTGACAATTTTTCCGAACAGAGCAGGAAGTAAGTGATGGGGACTGAGGCAAGATATGAGGATGGTAGGATGAACATTAAATTATGGAAAATTTATGGACTGACATGCATTAGTAGGTCAGGATGTCAGATCATAGATTTCCTATGCACCATGTACCAAAACCATTCACTTTTCAACAACAGTGTGCACTGTTGCCTACTTCGAGGCTTCCTGGGCAGCTGGCATATGCATACTAGATAGGTGGGGATCCTTGGATTTAATGGTAAAGGTAATATCAGTCAAATAAGTTTAGGATATGTTATGGAAAGTGTTTGAAAACAATTGGGAAAGTTTGGGAAGAATTGGGGTTCAAGGGATCTCCCAGGATTGTTGAGCTAGTAATTTTCCAAGCTTTCCAAACAGGGGTTAAAGGCTACCAAAATATCGAATTAGGGACTGATATGGATATTATACTAATTCAATGATATTCTCCAACTGACATAATGCAAAATGAGTTCTTAGAATTGATTTGGCAGTAAAAGTGGTGAAATTAGTCTAGAATTGACACCCATCTAGCTAGTCTTGCATTTCAATTTAACAAACTGCTCTAATGAACGATAAAATCTGTTTTGATGTTAATTACAACTCTGATATAATATTTTCAACACATATTATTCAAAATATAACATTTAGAACATTCCTCCTTTTATTAAATGCTTGCTTCTCAAAGAACAATTCCTGACAGGCTAGTTTTCTGTTACAACAGTGGGAGAATGGAGAAAAGAATAAAGAAATTACTTTGGCTCTATTCTGGAATTTATTATCAGTCCATATACAAGTTATATGGCTGATATTTCTGCACTCTGAGCTGCTGATGTTCAGTGGGGATCCATCATCAAACTAGTTCTATCCTTTAGGGAAATCACCTCCAAATCTAGTTGTGGGAGAAGTAGAAGTAGAAGAAGAGTGGAGATCAAATATGATATTTGATCTCTGGAATTTAGAAGCCACTAATATCTGCAAATATCAGATTATAGAGTTCACTGGAGGTCCTGGGCACATTTATCCCTAACTGTCTTCATCCTCTAGTGTTCCTCCACCAAATCTAGCTGCAAATCTTCAACACTGGTGGCCTCCTCTTCAATCTGAAATTAATTCTTCAATGCTGATCTGACCTGGATGTTACTGGCTGTAATAATAGTTGTTGGACCTTAATAACACTTACAAGAAACTCATAGGGCCTTGGGGCCCATCTCCCAAGAATAACTTGTTGAGGCACATCACTCAACTAGAGGGCTTAGAGCTCCCATTCACAAATTCTAACAATGATCAAAGTTCTTGAATGGAATTGGAAACCTTATTTTATAGAATTCATGTTGACCTATTGAGCAAGTTACTTTCCTTGGTGACCTGTGATAATAGGTCACCCATGAGTGGACATACTTGCTTTGCTTTGGCTTTCCTTCTTTTTCCTCTTTTTCTGACTTTCCTTCTTTTATGAACTTTCCTGCTTTTCATACTTTCATGATTTCTGGATTTATGCTGCTTTTCCTAAAATATTCATCTTTTCTCATTTTTGGAAACATTTTTGGACTCTAGTGCTTACTTGACTTCTCCAAGTAATTCTGCCAACCTTATCCACTAATTCGAATTGGTGGGCCAATTTCTCCATTTATTTAGCATAACAAATAAAATATTAATAAAAATATTACAACTCAGAATTAATCCAAACTTTAGCATTGAATCAATTAATTTATAACTAATTAATTCCTGTGGTATAATTGCCTCCAAAAATACCCCCTACTCCATTTTTGGCAACATGTTCCACCTGGGTGTCCTCTTGGCCCACTTGCTCATTATCCATTAGTTTTATTTATCAAAATTACCTTTAATAAATAAATTTTCCAATTTGGGAGACTTGGGCTAAAATTAATTCTAAGCAAATAGAATTAATACAATTTAATTCCCTTAGGGGTTGATCTTTTCCCCTTTCACCTATGGTACGGGATGAGCCAAAATTGGGGACATGACATAGACTAAAAATATACTAAGTATAGAACGGGTGCGACGTCGACCAATGGTCGTATTTCCATTTGGTCCATGGTCCTACCCCAGGTTAGTGTACGACTTATGTTTAGTTTTAAATTAGTTGTTAATTTTGAAGAAAAACGGTTAAATAACTACTCATGCCACTATAAAAAGGGAACTCTCACAAATGATTGATCGCAGGGAATTTTAACATAATGATTGTAGACTAGCAAGAAGAGAACAAGTCAGAGAAAATCACCTGTAGGGTGGATGCGAACCACTGAAGAGAAACAATGGAGGAGGTACTGGAAAGAATTGTGAGATTGGGGTGTTCAGAACGACAAATGGACTGAGGTTGCAAGTAAACTAGTTGCACATTACTTGAGTGCACCCCTGTTAGATAGTTTCGGTGGATTGAAAGACTTGATCACATAGTTAATCGTGAGTAGGTATCATGATGGAAAATTGTGGTTGGATCAGCCAATAGAAATCAATGCTGAAGTAATTGGACTTGTGACAAGGTTACCAAGTAGAGGGACTTTCATACGGGTTAGGGTCAATCCAAAACTAGTTGAAGAATTTACAGGGTCAATGCAAGGGAATAATTCAAAAGGATTAGTCATCAGCAAGATTCAATTCCATGTGTACAAATATGCTGCCATTATCATTTATGTCTACTTAACTAGTACCGATCGAGCATCAGAAATTCATCTAGATATGTTGGAAGTAGTAAAATCTGTTGCTGCGGAAGGAAAACTATTCAATTGGGTGGACCATTTGGCTAGTATAGTTAGGTTGACTAGTGAGAAGTGCCAGGAAACCAATTTGACAATTCAATACCCCTCCTTACTCATTTGGATGGCGATGTACATAATTACTCATGTCAACGATCCTTCATTCACTGCATAATAAACATCTTCCATGTACAACTTCAAAGTATTCCAGACTCAGGGATGCCCCAAAGGCCCTGCAATTGTGAAAGTGTGGCTTGAAAACTAGTTTCAAGTCCTTAAAACTACATGTTCAAGATGGAGAGTTCCCCAACAGGTTCTTCGAAGTCTACCCCCGACTGTTCATGTATAGTTGGACCTCGATGGACCAAGGTTTGGTACATGAAAGGAGCCACCAGCAATGCAGTTGAGCTTGACTTTTACCTATCTATTCAAGACATTTTTTTGGATATCAGCGCCCAATCCTGCACTATGCATCCAATTCTTGAATCTGTATGGAGAGAACTTAAAGAAATCCAAGAGCCTCTAACCGAAGTCGAGAAAGAGGAAGTATATGAAGCCGACTTATAATTATAAATATTTGTATCCCCTCTGGAAGAAACAAACCCCCTTGCTATTATAACCATGCCCAAGAAGACCAAGCCGACGGAAGCACAAGATCCTTCTGGTGACACTACAGAGGACAATGACATTCAAGATGAGCAGCGTTTGGAGCCTAATCTGTCTAAAGAAAATTTGGATATTGTAGCAGAACAAAAATTCACCAAGCAACAAAATTTCAAGGAAAAGGGGTTGACTAAGCGAAAAATAATACTTCAAGCACCTACAAAAGGTGAACTCCAAGAACTACATCAGGAAGCGGAGTAAATTATCAAGGAAGCAGTCGCAGGCTGTATCACAATCGACGAACAAATTGACAAAGTTCTAGCCAGGCGATTTACTTCCACGTAGCTAAAACTAACCCAATCAAAGAAATTAAAAATCCACATGCACTCACAAGACGATAACCTTGTACCTATTCCCGACAACTCACTACCTCTGTCCTAAAAAATTATTGAAGAGCATCCACCAGCTAATTTTGAAACCCTATATGACCTTGAATTCCAACAATTCATAGCCAACCTTCCAAATCTCTTCCCAAATTGGAGGACAATAGTTGTAACATGAAGGGTTAAAAAGCCACTAACCCTCTAGAAATTCTAGCATTACCACCACCTTGAGTCAACATTACAGATCACTCGATCGACCTGTCTTCAAAACCTCCACCTATGCCTTTTTATCAAACTAATTATCAAATAATACCAGATACTCCAGGCACCCCAATAATTATGCATACCCTTAGTCCCACTATTACTCATGTCTACGAACCTTCATCAAATCTGATTTTGGGATTAAATATCAGAAGTCCCCCTATCTCGATTTCTCATATCGACTCGACTGTTCCGCCTGCATCGATTGTTCCTCCGGATTCAGTTGTCCTACCTGCGTCGATTTTTTCACCTGCATCGACTATTCCCACTTAGTTAACTAGCTCACCCTTAACCACTACACCTTTGATTGAAGTAGCTCCAGTCGATGCTTCCCAGAAGAAAAAAAACAAAAAGAATAAAAATAAGTTGTCGAAGGTCTCCATCAAACTCACAAAATATCTTGTAGTACTGCCAGTTATATTCGACCCCACCATACCAAAAAATTATGAGCTTGATACACTCATGGATACAATTAAAAAAGAAAATAATAAAATATGGGCAGTCGACAAGCGCAAAGTCAACCAGATTGAAGATGAACATAACAGGGCTCTACAAGCTTTTCATGAAATAGTCTATCAAGTTGCACCGACTTTATAGGTACCCCCCAGTGGAAAAAACCCTAGACCAAATTACTAGCTTATTCGGGTCCCTTGCTTCAATCGTCTGGGAGGCATTCCGTCAGAAAGACTAAGAAGACGTTAAGTAGACATTTTCACTTCTTACAAATCAATATCAACTCTTCCTTGACCGACACAAGAAGATACAAAATAATGATGCCAAAGCACATTAGTCTACTTCAATTCTCAATAAGTGGTATACTTTTTACGAGCAAAATTCTATTGACATGGGTAAAGTTCATAATAATTTGGCACAAATATTCTAGCAGAAGGCCACCACAGATCCTTTCACATGACCTCAATGAAAATTAGAGGCAAGGAAAGAGTTAAAGATTACAATCAAATGTTTTCATACTTGAAAAATAGAATTCCTACCATAGCTCTTCCTGTAGAAGAACTGTTGGTTGCTTATTATGTTAAAGGATTATCCGTTGCCATTGCTATGTGGGTAAAAAGAGCACGAAAACAAAACTTGCAGGAAGCCTTTGCTGAGGCTATCCAAGTTGAAAAAGATATATACTATTTGAAAGATTACCTAGATGCTTCAACAGAACAACCTTCCACCTCCAAAAGAAAGCAAGAAAATCCTCCAAAAACCACAGTGCAAAACAAATACCCATTTGAGATGAATGATATGAAGAAGTTTCTCCAAAAGATCTCAAATGAGATGGTAGACCTGAAGAAAATAAACACAGAAAACCAGAACAATAATAGGGGATTTAATAGACAACCTTTCAGAAGACCTTATCAACCTCCCCAAAACCAAGTCCCACCTAATCCTTATGAAGGATTGAACTCTGAAGAAATCCTTTCTATATTTAAAGCTTTGGTTTCAAAATCACATAATTCTCCTAATCAACAAGATGAGAACCTACAAGAGAATCAAGATCCTGAACCACCAGATGAAGTAGAAGATCAACAGATAAACACAATTAGCTTCTTCTTAGAACTCCCTATGGCTGAGGAGGAAGATGAGACTGAGGCTATCTTCAATGTCCAACACCCCTATAATACAAGGAGTAAAGGACAACCCACGCAAGAAACTTCCACTTCAACACCCACACCGAAAAGAGGTAAAGCACCAGCACATAAGGACACTTTAATTCCCAAAATAGAATACAGTCTTATGGAGTATTTAAAAAGAGTAAAAGACAATATTTCTCTTTTTGAACTTCTAAAAATACCTGCAATGAGAGATAGTCTTCCCAAAAGTATGATTTTCAACAAACCTAGGGAGGGTCAGAACAATAATTTGGAAGCATACTCTAAGCCTCGAAATCAGAAACTAGGTAGCAAGAAAACACCTCCTTTCTTGCTTACTTTTGAAGTGTTCAATATAAATGTCCATAATTGTATGATAGATTCAGGGGCTTCATCAAATGTGATGCCTCTATTTGTCTGCAAGAAGTTGAATGCCCCTATGGAGCCTTGCACTACTCAAATTATCCAACTTGATAGATCCAAAGTTAGGGTAGTGGGAGAACTGAAAAATGTCTCGTTAACACTATCTATTGACCCCAGAATCCACCAGACAGTGGATATTATTGTGGCTAACATCCCAGAAATGTATGGCATGTGGTTGAGCAAAGACTGGTCAGAAAATCTCAAGGGATACCTTTCTACTGACTGGTCTCACTTGTGGCTTCCCTATAATGGAAGGCCAAACAAAATTAAAATCAACAGTGAACCTTATATGAAACAAATTGTCACAGACTTAAATGATCCCAGTGAGCCTGCTACATACTTTAGCTCACATGTGGAACATTATACTTTCGATACTTTCTTTGGGGATCTGCCTGCAGATTTGTCACTAGTTGAGAATGTACAGAATCAGTCTCACATTGTCAATCTTACTTCTGCTCCATTCTCAAGTATTGTTGTACATACTGTATACAATGTAAATACTAATTTTAAGATAGATTTGAATTCATGGACTCTATTTTTTGATGGCTCTATATCTAAAGATGGAGTTGGTGCAGGCTGTGTCCTAATTGATCCAAAAGGGACCAAAACTATGATTGCCTACAGACTTGAGTTTGAATGCACTAACAATATAACTGAGTATGAGGACCTGGTCCAGGGACTCAAGAAGGCCATTGATATGGGTGCCCAGGTAATTGAATGCTATGGAGATTCTGAGATCATAGTAAAACAAGTAAGAAACAAAATACATTGTTTGTCTCCTCATTTGATTAACTATCAAAAATTGGTAAGAGATATCACTAACTCTTTCTTTGCATTTAATATCAAGTCAGTCCCCAGATCACAGAATTTTGATGCAGATTTATTGCCTAATACTGCATCTAGGTTGATTCCACCAGAAGGTTTGTCCCCTAACACTTTTTCAATTGAACTTATGTGCAGGCCTTCTATTCATGATAATGTGACAAATTGGAAGGTATTTGATGATGACCAACAAATATTAGATTTTCTCACATCCCAGGACACTTTTCAAGATGTGGCAATAGATGAGGCTGAGCATGAGAAGTCTCTGTCTGATCCTTCCAACCTTATCCCTAAATCGGTCATCAACCTGGAGAAGTACTATGATCTGCAAGATAAGTTCAATCAAAAGACCAACTCTTTAACCCAGAGTTCATCCCTCAACTATGAGCCTTCCAACCTAGGAACTGAACATAATCCTCGTTTCATCAACCTAGGAGTTGACTACTTTGCTGAGGAAAATAGAGCTTTTATCAAATTGTGCAAAGCGTTCAAAGATGTCTTTGCATGGACATATGATGAACTCAAAATTTTTGACACCAGTATCATGCACCATAATATACCAATGAAACCTGAAGTAAAACCTTATCAGTAGAACTCAAGGAAGATGCATCCCAGTCTGGAACCCTCTGTGAAGAAGGAGCTTGAGAAATTACTGGCAGCAAAAATTATATTCCCTGTCAGGCATACACAGTGGATTGCTAACTTGGTACTTGTTCGAAAGAAGAATGGGGAAATCAGACTCTGTGTTGATTTCAAAAACTTAAATAGAGCTTCCAAAATGGAAAAATACCTTGTTCCTCCTATGGAGAAGATTCTACAGAAAGTAGCAGGTTCTGAGATGTTTTCTCTACTTGATGGCTTCTCGAGATATAACCAAGTCCTAGTTGTCCCTAATGATCAACTAAAAACAGCTTTCAGGACCCCTTGGGGAACCTTTGCCTACAGGCTAATGCCTTTTGGGATAATAAATGCGGGTGCCACATTCCAGAGGGATATGGACATAGCTTTCAGGGGTTTGATGCACAATTATGTCGTTGTATACTTAGATGATATTACTATTTATTATAAAAAACGACATGAACATTGTCTGCTCTGAAACAGGTGTTTGAATGCTGCAGAAGATATGGAATCTCATTAAACCCGATGAAATCTATATTTCTAGTCACTGAAGGTAATTTGTTAGGTTTTATTGTTTCGAAAGAAGGCCTGATCATTGATCTAGAATGCACAGAATCCATTTCGAAGATCGGCCTACCCGGTTCACGTAAAGCCATGCAATATTTTCTTGGTAAGATTAATTTCGTTCGTAGATTTGTTCCGAATTTTGCTCAAATTGCTAAGCCATTGCAACAATTGGTTAAAAAAGATGCACAGTTTAAGTGGTCCGAGGAATAGAGAAATTCCTTTGTTGAAATACGGAGGCCCATTGCAGAAGCCCTCGCTCTGATTTCTCCAGACTTCAGGAAAGATTTTATTCTGTACACCTTTGCTACTGATTTCTCCTATGCAACTGTCCTTAAACAGAAACATGATAATGATGCTGAAATCCCTATTTCATTCATGAGCTCTATGTTCAAGGGAGCAGATCTCAACTACTTCCAGATCGAGAAACAAGCTTATGCGGTCTACAAATTGGTAAAACTTTATAGACCGTATTTATTGAAATCTCAGACTAAAATCATCGTTCCTTATGCAACTATCATAAATGTTCTGGTTCAGAAGGAGCTAGGTGAAAAGAGAGCTCACTAGATGAAAACTTTGCAAGAATATGACTTGGATATCAGACCAACGAATATTGTGAAAGGCCAAGGCTTATGTTTGCTAACCGCTCAATCCAATGATCCTGTACAACAACAGATTGAATGGGAACAAGAAGAGAGTACAACAACAGGTTCTGTTAATGTTATCACAGCTCAGACATCTTAATGGTATGATGACATTAAATTCTTCCTTACCCATGGGTTTGCTCCTGAAACCATTGACTTTAAAAAATGCAGAGCTTTAAGTTTAAAATATATGCCATATCAATTTATAGATGGGGTTTTGTTTAGGAAGAATTATGATGGTGTTTTTCTTAAATGTTTAGAGAAAGAAGAAACCGATAATATTCATTTGCAATTTCATGCCGGACTTATGGGAGGGAACTTCTCAGGAGAAACCACTGCACATAAGATCCTGAGGGCAGGATACTACTGGCCTACTATGTTCAAGGATGCCTATGCTTATTTCAGAAAACGTGAGCCTTTCCCTTGCAGCCAGTAACAGTTCAATTTCCATTTCAACAATGGGGATTGGATTTTTTTGGACCCATCAACTATGTTTTCTCCGTGCAACACAAGTATATCTTGATGGACACAGACTACTTTACCAGATGGGTAGAGGTAGTCCCTCTTAGACATTGTAATACAAACCAAGTGATATCCTTCCTTGAAAGCCAAATAGTCACTAGGTTTGGTGCCCCCGAATTTCTGGTGTTTGACAATGCATCTTATTTTTCTTCCATTGATCTCACAAAGTATGCCCTTGAAAAAGGGATAAAGCTAATTTTTTTTGCCAATTATTACCCACAAGGGAATGGACTAGCATAGTCTTCCAACAAAAACTTGATTAATATCTTGAATAAGACAGTTGCTACTCACCAGGGCAATTGCTCAAAAACTATTGTGTTTGATTGAGCAGATTCACTTACTGTACATAAAGTGTGGTTTGTTTGCTTTTCTGCTTTGTTTTCATTTGATTTTTCTTTTGTACATTGGTTTTATTTTCAATAAAGTCCACACATTTTGGAAAACGCTGTTAATCAGTATGTCTCAAGCCAACACAAATATGAAGTTTTGAGGTAAATAGTGTCAGTTTTAATTTCACTCAGCCTGTATCAGAAAATGTTTTTCATGAAATTGAACAGTGAAAATTTGCAAAGTATTGATTGATACCTTACCACCTTAATCAATATATTTATGGATGTTTGTCTGGTTAATTGAAGTTGAGGAAGCAATTAGATTTCCCCGCCTTATGTTTCATCAGTGAATGGCAGCATATATTCCTAAACGTGTCAGCCTTACCTATTATGGATCCCACTCTGATCACCTTAAAAAATAATTCACCTTAATAATTGTAGATTGCAAGATGGGGGGTCTTATCACAAGCCAGCCCATTATGTTCATATATATTTAGGTGGAATGGCATCTCCACACCAAGCCACCAAACTTGGGAGATGAATTTCAGCTGCTACTGGAAGGTGGAAGATCCTATCACAGGTTGGTACATTCATGATTTGCAAAACATTGGTGAGTAACACTACTGTTATATGGTTACCAAGCCATGGTAGTGTCTTGTAATCTATGCATTAATAATTTTTTATTTTTTTTTGTAAGACAGCTTGTTGCATATGAGGATAAGGGGGGTCTTATCACAAGCCATCCCTACCATGATCATGGGTCTGATTTTGGACTAAAATTACCACTTGTGGTCACCAAGCCATGGTAATTGCTTTTAGTGTCAAAAGCTAAAAGACAGGGAGTCTCCTTACCGAGCTAGCTTGTTCAATTTCCAAATCAAGTCTTTGAATGGCATTGCCAATATCTTATCACCAAGTCAGGGTAATGGCTTTGTATCAACATAAGTCTTGCTTGCATTTGAAAAGAAAAGAAAAAGGAATATAAAAAAAAATGAAAAGAAAATGTATTTATTGTAAGTAATGCTTTTGTACATAAATAAATAATTAATAAATTTAAGGTGATTCAAGATTTGGTAACCCAGAATGGCTCTAAGTTTGCTATAAGGCTCATCATAAACTGCCTTCCTATGACTGCATAATGGTAAAGGATCCCCTTTTACTTCTAAGGCTGCCTTGTCATATGAACGTCATCATTAAATGGTTTTGGATGGGGATATATCAATCATATGACCAACTCTGCTATTTTGATTGTGTTTTGTGATAACATTTTGTTAATTACAGGTTCAAATGTCAAGTTTGCTGACATGTCTTCCTTGTAATTATAGATTTTATTTACAGAGATAACTGATTCATCCCAGCCAGTCGCCATTTCTTGTAGGTACAACAGATCCCATGTTCTAATAAAACATGGGAGCCCCAAGTTTTTTTTACCTGCAAAGGTAATGCTTAAATTCCTTAGTCATTTTGGGGTTTTCATCATGCTTTCATTACTTTGCTTTGACTTGACTAAGTTAGTAATTTTCCCTTTTGAAAATTCCCTTGATTTTGTGTGTTTTTGTGAGTTGTACAAAACACAGGTTTTTCCCAAAAAGTCAGTCATTCCGCAACCCACAATTCCGCAATCCACAATTTGGATTGTGGAAGCTTGGTTTTTCGGTTTTGAAACATGTTTGTTCCGCAACCCGCAACCCGCAATGCAGATTGTGGATGTGGAGTTGTTTTTGTTCAATAATCACGATTGTTTGTACCCGCAACTCGGATTGCGGGAACACCTCTTAAAATAGTTTTGCGCTTTGAAATTCCGCAACCCGCAACCCACGTTTGCGGATTGCAAATTGTGGATAGTGTTTAAATAAAAAGTTCGCGACTTGCGTTTCCGCAACCCGCAACCCCCAATTGAAGATTGCGGATTACATAAACTTCTTGTTTGTTAATGTTTAGAGTTGCGATCCCGCAACCCGCAACCCACAATTACGGATTGCAGGAAGGATGTATATCTTTTCAAAATAAACTCCTGCAACTCATCTCCCACATCCCGCAAAATTAGATCTTAGCCGTTGATCAGACTTGATCCTACGGCCCAGATTTTACCCGACGAAATTAATAAATATGTGGGTTTTTCTTCTTTTTTTTATCGTTTTTCAATTTCAAAAATTACCTAATGCGTGGATTTTACTATGAATTATTACCAAGGGTCATTTTTTGCCATTTCTCAGTTAATACAGGTTGGTTTTACCTCATTTTCGTATTTGATTGTTTAAAGTTTTGTCATTTTTTTGGAATTTTTTTTTTATTTGTGTTCATCTATTTATCAAAAACCTCTAGTTTTTCAAACATGTCTCGCAACACTCACTCCAAAACGGTTCATAAAGTCTTGTTAAACAAATACCCAAACTTCGGCATCCTTACCGACATTAGCGACAAGGTTTCTAAAACATACCAGATCGATTGGTCCAAAATTTACTCCATATTTGATAATGACGACCTATATGATATCCAGAATGACCCCCATTCCTATGAAAAAAATAGAAATTCACAGCTCCACGCCATAGCTTCCAGACCTGCTATTGTCTCTTACACAGGCGTTGTTAAGTGGATTATCACCCATGCCAACCCTAAGGACCGCTCTTTCAACGATAGCGCAGGGTCTCAATTGGCTACCTTTCGTCCTGAGGGTTTCACCAGGGCATACGCCCTTAAACCGCCTGTTCAACCCCTTAATGCTGCATTCCTAGATTCAACAAAGACTAGGTATAATTTCAATGAGATTGTTAAGTCTTGGATGAACAAAACCGCAAATTTCATGCCTAGGGCTGATAATTAATACCCAATTGCCTGGTTCAAGGAACCCTACTCCCTTCTGGCAGCCATGTTATGTAGGCTTTATGGTCTTCCAAATTGTTTAGTGTTCAAAGCAGAATGGGCACCTGTATCTCATCATATCCTGACAACTGGGGAGTCATTCCATTGGGCATGCATCTTATCAGTAGAATTAAAGATTGCCATTGAAATATACCAGAAGGCACCAAAGAAGCCCCATTTCTTCTACTATGCCTATGTGATTGATGTCTTCTGTTCAGAGTTCCAATACCCTTCCATGGGGTGGAATTGGACCTTATCTACACCCCCAGTTCATATTTACTACTCAACCTTATGGGAAAACAACTTTCTCCCTTTGATTTATGACATATTGACCATTTATTTGCCGCAGTTTACCAACATATTTTTAGGGAAGATGCCCCTGGCTTTTCCCCCGATGCCAAGAATATCATCCCTACCCTTGATGATTGGTATGTGGGGGGAGATTTTGCCTACATCAGAGTTTGGGAAAGCAACACAGTGCATCTGCTACCAAGAGTGGTCCCAGAAAGACTGTTGTTGGAGGAGATATCTTTCCAAACTGTTATAGATGGGGTTTACCTTAAACTCACTGGACCTAAAAGGAAGGGATGGCCTAAATTCCCTTTAAACCTTGGGCCTTTGGTTATCCCAACTTCAACTTGGCCTGCAGTGTTGGGAGATAGGATTGTTGCTTTGAAATTGAGATATGCTCCCAAAAGAATACATGACCCTAAAGCATTTTTGGATGCTCACTTCAAACATGAACATATGAAGACGAAGATTGGCTATATCCATCAAGATGTTCCTGATGACTCCATCTACCAGGGAGTTAATGTTTTCTCTGAAGTCTTGATGAGGGCTAAAAGCAAAGAAGAACAAATCCATACTCTTCAGTATAAACAAGAGCTTAAAACCAAGGTTTTGAGCTATAGAAAAATGGAACTTAGCCTTGACGAACAAACAAGAAAATACGAGGAAGAAAAGGAAGCACAGAAAGCAAGTGCTCCACTTATGCTGACCTATCCGGATGGAGACAAAGGAAAAGGCCTTATGGATGATCCTCCGAAGTTGAAAACTCCTGCAGAGTTAAAAGTGTTAATGCAAACATCCCAGTAGTTGAAGCAAAAGTTAGCACATATGAATTCGGTATTGGATACCCAAGTGGTTGCTACATCCAAACCAATAACTGATATTCAAGTGATTGTTGTAAGCCACCCAGCTAAAAGACGAAAGATTCAAACTCCTGCTTCTCAAATTCCTACTCTTCATATTGAAGATAGTGATGCTGAGGATGAAACACTTCCTTCTACTGTGCCTGTTTTACAGGAAGTCATAGAGATATCCCAAGATGTTATAGATTTACTTAATAGCATAACAATGGATTACTCTATCCCTCATGAACATTTTTCTGGAGTTACTAATGCAGTTGACACAATGACTTCTGCACTCTCACTTCCTTCTGTTGGAGTCCTTTCCACTGCATCTTTTGAGATTACACCACCATCTACCATATCCCAATTATTTGATGCATTAGATTCCATCACCCCTCCATTTCCAACCATGTCAGTTCCACTTCCCATTTCACCATCAATTGTTGCTGAGATCCAGTCTTCAACTGTCTCTCTACAATCTCCACTATCTACTTCATCACCACCAGCTACTGATGACCAAAGCCTAGTTCATCCTTCCTCACCATCAATTGTTGATACATCCATTTCACTTCCTGAAGTTTTCACTTCAATCCCTTCTCCAACCTCTGTACCCTCAGTTTTTGAAATCATCCCTTCATCCCATACCACTTCTCAGATCACTATGACAATTCCTAACTCCACTGTTACCTAGACTGCTCCATTGATTGCAATAGGAGAAGTAGCTACATCTTCTACTGAGTTAGAAGCTACTTGTGAGGAGGATATTGTAGTTCCCCTTGGGGATTATTTTTATATTAAGACAACAATAGCAGTGGTTAAAAGAGGAAGCAAGAGGGGCAGAGGATCAGCTGTATTGCAAGAACATGTTCCCAATTAGGTAATTTGGGCTAGACGGTCTGATGACATCCAAAAGGATACATTAGAAACTGCAGTAGCTATGGGGGGAATTTGCTAGAGCTAACTTTGATACAGTAACCTCTCTAAATAAGGAATCTGATTTGAAGAAAGAAGAGTGGAAGAAACTTCAAGAGAAGTTGGTAAAGAGTAATGAAGAACATGAGTCTTATGTCTTTGAATTGAGAAAGGCATTTGAAAATAAGCTTGAATACCTAGAGGAACAGTATGCTTCTCTTTAGACCCAATTACAGGATGCTGAAGTCTTGAACACTACCAATGCAGAAAAGCAGCTTGAGGATGCAACTGCAAGTGCAGCCTCCTCTTCCTTTTCTAAGTTCTCTCAACAAGATTTTAAAGACTTGGAAAATCAGTTGAATGAAGAGCATCACAAGCTCCTAGATGAACTGTTTAGTGCCCTAAATGAAATTCAGGAGACTAATAATTCTTTTGAAAAGATGTCTGCATATTTAAACAGCAGTTGGATAAAAGACAACAAGATTCCAAGGCCATCGATGACATTGTCAATTGGCAGAGGTACATCTAAGAGAGGCCATATGGCATTCACGTGTTGAATAGTTTCTAGTTCAGAAGCGTGAGAACTTCTTTGAATGCCTGCCAGAATGTCCTTGACATGGTAGATGAAACGATCACTAAGGAAAAAGCTATTTGTGGAAGAAGGTGGTACACTATCGATAATATCATGGTCAGTCTAAAATTTCCTACTATGGATCTAATTGGAGAGCCTGCCCACCCAAGTTAATGATCGAGCAGGTTGAAAGTAGATGTGAGGAGGTCAAAGAAAAGATCCAACAACTTAAGCACATATAGATTGCTGATGTGGATCAGTTCATCAAGCAACTGATCAACCTGGAAGGAAAGATCCACATCTATATGCGCACTTGGCATAAGCTAACCAAGAATGAGATGGAAATCTTCACATGTGATGCTCAGTTGGGGCTCGATTCAGCCAATTATCCACATGTTGATGAATTGTTAGAAATTAGAACCAAGTGGCAAAGTGCTCTTGGTTATCCTTAGATTAGTTGATTTTGTAATCCCCGTTTTCATGGGATGGCTATCCTTTGTAGCCATTTTGTAATTATTATTCAAATGGTAGAAGTCTCATGGGAAAAGGGGGGAGATAATCGTCAGAGAAGGACTGGAGAAACGTTGTTTCACTTGTGATCTTGTAATTTTTTGCATAGCAATGAATCAAAGTTAGTTTCTTTTGGCATCTTCTTTGTTTATGTTATCCAATTTTTTTGATGATACCTGATTTATTCACCTTAATTATCAATGAATACTGTTGATTTTGCAGCCAATCATTAATGCATTGATCTATGATTTGGATTTGTCTTAATTCATGGTCTTTGTGTATTTATGTTTTAATTGAATTTATTAAATTAAAATATTTATGTATTTCTGCAAATGATTCACATAAATTATTAAGTTCAGGTTAATTTTTCAATTAGCATAAGAGCAACATGATAACCTTGTGTATGCTTAATCTTTAAACTATTATCAAGTAATTTCCATTGCTTAATTGTATTTTGAAGTAATACTGTAATGATCCAATTTTTCATTTCTGTTAGGCTGGTGAATTAACTTATTAAAACTCAAACCAAGTTACCCTGTACACAATCAAAACACTTCCTTTAGATTAGATCTGACTTAGTTTAGATTTCCTTTAAGGTAGATTTGCTCTAGGTTTAGATCCTTTTTAGAGTTAGAACACTTTAATATTTCCTCACAGGAAGAATGATCCTTTGGGATCATGCCAGCGGAGGCCTTTGTATCTGTGGGATTTAACTACACCAAATGAGCTGGGGATAGAACTGCTCTTGCGCAGAGCCTTTTGAATCCTTACAGTCTGGGTTTTCACCCTCTGGTGTGAGCCTTAGAACCCATTCCATCAAAATACCCATTTGAGGCTTCAACACCCATTGATGAAGACATGGAGTGGTCATGAAGACAAATCCAGGGGGAGTTTCATGAGAATGATGCTAAAGATAAAAGGGGACTCTTACCCAATAAAGGTAGATCAAATAAAAGAATGCATTCCATAATCATATAGCCTATTTTGATACCTTTTCGGTGATAGGTGGCACAATTCCTAACTCCCCGTGGTTGGGAAGATATGAATTTTTCTTTGTACTGGGCCAAAATTTTTGTTAGGGTTGACCTAACTGGGCTAGAATTTTGTTAGGGCTGACCTAACATGACTGTAATTAAAAGGGTGGTGCATTAGTATAAATAAACCTTAAAAGTGGCACATTTTATATCACGCATCCAATATATCAAGTCTAAACTGCGCAAAACATAAGAAGATGTGCTAGAAGAGGTCAAGGGGTGCAAAAAGAAGTATATGAAATCTATAATTGAAGAAGAAGAAGCGTTATATCTTGGAGAATCTATGTGATCTAGGGTTTCTTATGGACTAGGGTTTATCGTGTGGTCTTGGCAAAGGCATGGAATAGGGTTTATGTTGTGATCTTGGCAAAGGCATGGACTGTTAGCATTTTGTAGCTCGGAGGCACTTCACATCAGGTGCCTAGGTGTAGGGGTCCGAGAACTTATGAAGTCTCATTAAATAACTCATATGTGACTTTATGAGTTTTATTAAAGTTATTTATGATGTGACTTTTAATTTAAAAGTGAAATGTACTTTATAGTGATTATAAAGTGACTTTTATGAGATAAATTGTCTTTTATTATTTAGGGTTAAGTGACTTTTCAAAAGGAAAAATTTGTTATATAGTTCACTTAGGAGTTTTAATTGAATGCCTGATTATATCCCAGCCCTAGATCTATTGAATTGGATTTGATCTCAACCGTTGAAGTTGAAGAGTCATGGGGAGTTACCCTAATGAGGAAATAAAATATGAGTGTGAGACTTCATTTACACACAACTCAAGAAGAGGCACACATCTCAAGAAAGGAGGTGGAGAGGGACAGATTTCTAGAGAAGAAGAGAGAGTGAGGGTTGGGATGAGAAAGGAGGAAAAGAGAATGAAGGCAGAGCTAGTGGGGGTGCATTTACCTAAGTGTGAGAGGGGCTCATTCAATCCGAATAGTAGCAGCATTCTTCAGTTGCAACAAGTGAAGAGTATGGTTCTCAAGGAAAAGGGCACGAATTCCCAGGAGAAATTGCAGCTGATAGAAACTGGTCCGTACAACAGAGAAACAAGAAGAATGTATTATTGAACAAGATGGCCACACAACAATGAGGATGCACTGAAATTGAGACAACCTGAGAGGCACGATTTTCAAGGTGACATTTGCTGAGTTTTGCACTTCTTTTATGCTCTTTTATCGAGATGTATTTCTATTGTTTGGGAGGCTAAATTCTATATACCATACTTTTGAAAACTGTGCACAGTTTTCAAGGCAGGATACTGAGTCTATTGTGTGAAATGTTTGGCACAGTTTTCAAGACAATTGTTGTGTACCTTCTGTTGTTTATAATTGTTGTTGTTCTCTTTGATATTTTCCTAGAAGCTCAATAAATCTCTCTCTTGACTGCTTTTCCTCGAGAGGTGGGGTTTTTCCATGGTTTTATTTGACCAAATTCATATATTTTACAATTTGTTGTAAATGTGTTTATTTCTACTGCTAATGGTGCTTCGTGAGGAGTATATTCACCTACAATGTCTTTTAATATATGCTTGATAAGTGTGTAAACTTATTTTCTGTTGTTGAGGTTAATATCAAAGGTCTATGAAGCATTTGACATCTTTCTCAGTTGGTTGTTAAGTGGACAAATTACTAATTTTTGTCATTTTCTAATATGGACTAGGGTTTATATTTTGATCTTGGTGCGTGGATTAGGGTTCTTATGGCATGATCTAGGGTTCCTCTCTTTGAATGAACTAGGGTTTAAATATGATGATAATGTTAAGGGACTGAAGGAGACAAGGAAAATATGAAGTCTATGGATGATTGTTTCTAGGGTTTGTTCAGTAAGGACTTGATGACAGTGATAATGAAGATAGTGGCAGTGACAATGAAGACAATGACAATGACAGTGATAGTGAAGACAATTATAGTGACATTGACAATGGCATATTGATACTCTTATTCATATCAAGGTGGTAGGGTGGTGCAAGGAAAGGGAGTTAGTACTTCCTTCTAGTTGTTGCTGGAGAAACTAGGGGGTTATAGCCTCCTTCTAGCTAGAGCTGTAGAAACTAGGGTGTTGGAGATTCCTTTAGGTTAGAGCCTATAAATTAGAGGGTTGGTTCCTCCTTCCATTTGGTGTTGTATAATCTTGGAATTTGGTGCTTCCTATGAATGTAATATTGTAATCTTGTTATGTTATAATAAAAGCATTATCTCTTATGCATTGTGTATGATTTTATGTGTTGATGAATGAAGTTGTTAGTGGTTATTATTACATGGTGTGCTTAAATTTTGAAATGGTAAAAAGTGCTTAAAATTGATTCACCCCCCCCTTAGTATTGGTGGTATTTCCAAAAACAACATCTCTTATGGATACATTGTACACTGGAAATTTTTGTTGGTGGTTTTTTAATAGTAGCATGTCTTCAAGTTTCAATGCCCTTCCTATGTGATAATATGCAAGGGATATAGCAACTGTAACAACTCACAATCAAACTCTCACGAATGTTGCAAAGAAGAAGAGAAGGAGGTACTCAATAATCACTCATAAACACAGAATAATAGACAATAATCAATATCATACATGGAATTATGAATGTAAAGAATGTAAGCACAATAACTATGATGAGGCATCATATAGGATTCGAATTAGCCAAGTAGGGCAGTCAAATATGAGCTCAAAGTCTAGCTTGGATAACTATGGAGAAATCATCCAATCCATACCATCAATCATAAATGGTAATAGTCAGTCAAGTGTGTCTAATTGAGTCTAACAGAACCATCTAGGCATAAATCAGGGAATGGAGACTCCATGGGAGGCACATGAGGCTGTCATAGGGTCAAGTGGCACTCCAAAACTAGCTAAATAGGAGCTACAGGTAGTTAGGATGAGCAATCAGTGGAAGAACTAATCATTTCATGCACTAACTGAGTGATAACTCCCGGTAGGTGAGAAAAGGCGCCCTAACTGAGTGATAACTGGTGGTAGGTGAGCAAAGGCACCCAAACTGGCTATGGTAGGTGGGAAAACGCGCACTAGGCATGCATAAACTCAAAGAAGGCGCATTAGGTAGGTGGGAGGCGAATTGGGGGCTGTAGACAAGCTCTGGAGAGCTAGGAATAAGCTCTAGGTGCTGAAAGGACCATCAAGATGATGATTGGATGCATGCAGAGATGCAAAACTGAAAAATGACGGGGAGAATGTTCCAACACCCCCTCTCAAGCTATACTATGAGGAAATAATAGAAGAATAGGGCCCTAGTGACTAAGACCAAAGGTCACCCCATAAAACAATAAGATAGGGCCCTAGTGACTAAGATCAAAGGTCACCCGTACAATCAATCTAAATAAACTAAGTGAGGAAAGAGGGAAAACCCAGTGGGAAGAAATCCCTCCCTCAAAATAGACTGAAGGATGCTAATGTAGCATATCATCTCTCACCCCTGAAGGAGGTAAGTGTCCTTCTTTTTCGAAGAAGTATCGATAGATCCGAAATGGATCAGGAATTTCACAAGGATGAATCCTTACATGTGAAAATTATGATCTGGTAGATCGGGGAGCAGTGGTTTCCCATCGAAGAAGAGGATCAATAAAGTAAGAATAATTAAACCTCCCATGCTGAAAATCTGATCTAGATGATCGGGGAGCAGTGGCTACCCATTGAGGAAGAGGATCAACAATATGAGAAGAATGAAACCTTTCATGCTGAAAATATGATCTGGCTGATCGGGGAGCAGTGGCTGCCCATCGAGGAAGAGGACAGATAGGTGAGAGATCTTCAGGTTCTTGTGGATTTGGATCTCCCATTCGCTCATCTTCATCATTAGTTGTTGTACCTTCAAGATCTTCTAGATCTGGGTCTGGCATTTCCTCATCATCATCTCCATCTTCAGATTTTGAATCTGAAATATCATGTGAAGATGCATCATCACATCCAAACTCTAAATCTGAAATCTCATGTGAAGAAGCAAGTAGAACTGGCTCATCATCACATCCAAACTCTGAATCTGAAATCTCATGAGGAGAAGCAAGTAAAACTAGATCATCATCACATGCAAACTCTGAATCTGAAATCTCATGAGGAGAGGCAAGTTAACTGGCTCATCATCACTCGAAGGAGGAACATATCCAAAAATGTTGATGTCATGAAACTGCTCAAGAATGTGCATGTAGTCCTCATTTGAACCATCATGACTGTGATCAATATCAGAAGAACTAGAACTAGATGATGATGGATCTTCATTAAGATCAAAGGAGGATGTAGTAGTGGAGGCCCATTTTGAAATAGGAGTTGGAAAAATAGGTGCTAGATCTTCAGGTTTTTGTGGATCTGGATCTAGCATTTGCACTTCTTCAAGAGTCCTCTTTTTCTCAATCTCTTTTGGTGTATCTTCCCCATTTAGGAAACCTTCCAAGGTGCCATGAGCAAACTTTCCATTTAGAATATTATCAACCACATTTTGAGCTAGCTTGTAGTTGAGATGAGATAGTCTACTCTCTTCATGAGTATGAGAGCGAAGAACAGACTCCTTTGAGAGAGGTAAGAAATGTGAAAACTCATAGAGTTTTGTCTCATGATTTGCAAATCCTTTTGCAATTATTTCCCCTAAAACCATGTGTTATACCTTGACTTCATATGGAGTAAAGATAACTCTTTTGGGCTCTCCAATATGAGTCATTTGATACACTGAAAGAACATTAGCTGCAAGAGAAGGAACATAAAGTACATCAGAAAAGTAACCATTATCAAGATCGACTCTTCCAATCCCCAGAGAGGAGACTTCTGAATCATTGCCCAATCTGATGCAAGGGACAATAGATATTTCAAAATTGGAGAAGAGATCTTTGGAGGAAGACATGTGTCTTGTAGCTCCTGAATCTATGATGAAAGAAGAATTTGTTGATGCACTTTCCATGAGGGCATGAAATCTTTCTTTGTCTTCGGATCTAGAAGATTCAGTATCAGGATCTTTCTTCCTTGCACATGCTGGCACACGAAGATTTTTCTTCTCAAGTAACTGAGCCATCAAATCTATGGTCTTCTTCATGCAAGAACTCTCAGGATGGAACCCTCTATGACAATATGTGCACTTGGATCTTTCCTTCTGAGAATGCTTGGTCTTCCTTGAGTTCGAAGCCCCATTTGACTGGTATGGACTATATGTAGGCCTTGTATCATTCGATCTCTTTTCAGAAATATTTTGCTTGCCTTTACCATTCAATCTCTCAGCAGCTGTAAGGGCGGAATCCAATTTGGGTTTGATCATTCCCATAGAGATAAACTTCTCTTCCTCTTGAGTAAGAGATGGATGAAGTCATCTAGTGAGGGAAACTTCCATCTTGGAATGGACATCTTAGCTAACTAGAAAGTAGAGACAAAAATAGAGAAGTTTGGCCCCAACTTTGAGAGAATGGCAAGAATAAGTTGCTTCTCTTCTTTCACTATCTCATATCTTTTCAACTGTGATATCAAATTTTTGAACTTGGTGAGGAAGGAATTGATAGATTCGAAGCTGTTAGGACTCAAACATATGAGTTCATTCTCCAATTTGTGTCCTTTCATATCATCTTTATGTCCAAAAAGGGATTCAAATTTGTCCCAAACCTCTTTAGGAGATGTAATATCGATGACATGGAAGTGAAGATCTTCAAAAATTGAGAGAAGGAGGAGGCCAACTGCTTCGTCACGCCTATCCAAGTACTTGGACTTTTCAACTGTACTCAGAGGTTCTACCATCGTTTCGTTGAGTATTCGGGTGAAGATCTTGGATCTAATGAAGAGAGTCATCTTGGATTTCCACTCAACATAGTTGGAAGATGTGAGATTTAGATCCATCTGAACAGATAAAGTTGAATAGTTGAAGAAGAATTCGAACGGGTGAATAAACCTGCAAAACAAGAAAAGTTTTTGTTGATGGAGAATGCTACACTTTGACTGAACACTACCTTAAGAACACTGAGCACATAGACTAAGTCCTTCGCACCTGGCTAGACCTCATTGGATTTCTCCAATGAATTCAAGTAATAGCACCAGGATTTGTTGTGGAAACTCAGAGGCTTCTAGTGCTCTAGTGAAAAGATAGTTGCTCAAAGAAATGTTGCAATTGTTGTTGATGCAACTGTTGTTGCTGCAATGGCTGCAATTCGAATAGTTGCTTCCTGATCTGATACCATGTGATAATCTGCAAGGGATCTAGCAACTGTAACAACTCACAATCAAAATCTCAAGAATGTTGCAAAGAAGAAGAGAAGGAGGCACTCAATAATCACTCATAAACACAGAATAATATACAATAATCAGTATCATACATGGAATTATGAATGTAAAGAATGTAAGTATAATAACTTGTTGTAGCATCATATAGGATTCGAATTATCCAAGTAGGGCATTCGAATCTGAGCTCAAAGTCTAGCTTGGATAACTATGGAGACATCATCCAGTTAGTAGTATCAGTCATAAATGGTAATAGTCAGTCAAGTGTGTCTAACTGAGTCTAACAGAACCATTTAGGCATAAATCAGGGAATGGAGACTCCAAGGGAGGCGCATGAGGTTGTCATAGGGTCAAGTGGCACTCCAGAACTAGCTAACTAGGAGCTACAGGTAGTTAGGATGGGAAATCAGTGGAAGAAATACTCATTCCATGCACTTACTAAGTGATACCCCGGTAGGTGCGAAAAGGCGCCCTAACTGAGTGATAACTAGTGGTGGGTGAGCAAAGGCACCCAAACTGGTTGTGGTATGTGGGAAAAGGCGCATTAGGCATGCAGAAACTCAAAGAAGGTGCATTAGGTAGGTGGGAGGCCAACTGGGGGTTGTAGACAGGCTCTGGAGAGCTAGGAATAAGCTCTAGGTGCTGGGAGGACCATCAAGATGATGACTGGATGCATGCAAAAATGCATGCAGACATGCAAAACTGAAAAATGATGGGGAGAATATTCCAACATCCTAGGGAGATTTCCAAGAAACTACAAAAAAATTATCTTATTTTCATGAATCTATGGCAGATTATCTCATGGACCTCTACCTCTCTAATGTCCTCACCCTCCAAGACCTCCTCCATCCTTTCCTTGCTTACTAGCATGGGCATTCCATCATATCATACCACTAAACTCTTTTATTTTGGATATACTACCAAATAACCTTTGTACCACAATCACTAACCCTCATTCTAATTAAAATGTTGAAACATCATACTCCTTACACAAGTATACCATATGCATCCTCCATAAATACCTAAAACCAACCTTCCATATCACTATTTCCCCTTTTTATGGCAATAAACATCTCCTTTCCATCACCCAGCCTCCTTCTTCCCCTATAAGTGAAAATAATCTCCTTCTCACTCTAAAACCTTTGACATTTGAATCCAATCTTAGCGCATTGACTTTTTCACCCTTACCATTGAATTCCATTTCCATTGAACTTTTGGGTTAAGGAACACAAGATTTGGTATCAAATCCCTTCCTTGGCAAAATAAGTGGGGAATATTTTTTTCTTTTTACATTTTTTTGAGGAAAAACAGAGCAACGGTTTTCAAATCAATTTCTGAAAATTGATGTGTATAATTTGAATAATCTAGTTACATATATGAGGTTCTATGATGAAAACACCCAATTTAAAAATTAAAAAAAAAAACATCCAAATTAGAATCCTAGAAGTAAAGTTATCATTGATTTAAAATCAATTGTTTAAGGGTTTTTGTAGTGACGGCTTTGCAAATTGCAAAAAATGTATTTTACAACAAAATATGATGGTTCTACTATTCAATAATACATTGCATATTATAAGACAACTAAGGCATTTTGGAAAATCTACTTAAATTCTAATTTAATAGATGAAGCAACTATATGGGCTGAAACACTTTGCTTTAAGGAGTTATTAAATCTTTTAGATGATGAATACGAAAATGTGTTTTTAGATAGGTGGTCTATTGTTGCGAAGAAGGATAATGATATCTATAAGGGTTTATTTTCAGGTGAGAAATTCCTATTACATGTTCATTGATCCGAAAATGGGTAACTTACTTCCCTTCCATTAACGAATACTTAATCAAATTCTCAATTTCTCATTAAACATAAAGAAATTTGCATAATCGTTCAAATTTTTATCTGCAACTAATTAAAGATTTCGCAAAACACATATGAAAAAGATATGCAAACCATATTTGTTAACGGAGTCCGTCAGGCCTCCTGACTATGTCTCCGGACTCATTGGAACTTTGAGTCGCTTTATTGAATCCTTCAAAGATATACAGCTTCATAAGTACATTTGTATGCTCTTAATTTCAAGTGGCTCATTCCCATCTTGGGATGCCTTTCCCTTCCTCACCAAGAAGAACCAAGGCTCTCACATGAACTTAACTGTTTCTCCCATCTTAGGATGAAATTCTTCGTACAAAGCTTACTATAACTCTCTCCAACAAAAGCTTACCTTCCTTCTCCAAATGAGAGGTTTTAATAGTTTTTTCATTGATGATTACTCATCACACATTTTAAGGAGAATATCTCTCCCATGATCCCCTAAATTAGGATCAAGAGACACCTTAAGGGGTAAGTGGAGAAAAGGTCTCATCTTTCTCCATGAAAATCTCAACACCCCTTAGGACTAGGAAACCAATTGGTGAGGTGTGTTCTCACACCTTTTTAATTTCCTTTTTACAAATTAAATGAGAATTTGTAAGAGCATCTTCATCTAATTCCCTTTTACATAGTTTTTCATTGAATTTCGAATGAAACACTTTATGAACTTTTTGTTGGATAAACCTCCTTTTTTCCCATAATTTCAACTTGCAATTTCTTTCACATACGAAATCCATTCGACTCCGCTCAAATTGCATCAGGAATATTTCTGCGGGCTCTTCATCGACTGAATTCCTTTTAAGCTAATGGAGACCTTATGCATTCTTCGACTTGTGGAGATCCTCCTGGATCATTGATCTATATATTCAATAAGAGAATTCCATTCTTTCTATAAACCCTAATAGCAAACATAATTTCGTAAATGTTAAAGTCTCTAAAAGGTTGCAAGTCCCCACAAAGTGCATTGAAAGCACATAGATTGATGGTGAAAATGTTCAAGTTTTAAATATTTCAAGATTATTATGGTCAAATATGCACTACATTCAAAATTTCATGTTATAGATATGGATAATGTGGATATTGTTTTGGGATATCCTTGGATGGAATCAATGGGTACAATTAATATTAATGTGCCAAAGAAGTTTTTGAAGCTTTGGTATAAGAAAAAGACAATTACATTGAATGATATTTCTCTTACTAAAGGGTTCAAAGGGGCACATGAAGAAGCCCTTGTAGGTAAAATACTTGAAGTACCTACAAGCACAACAGATAAATAGTTTGAGGTTGAATCAGAGAAAAGGGCTACAAAAGCACATGAAGAAAAGGCCTAGGAGGGGCATAAGCAAAAAGAATAATCAAGGGGATACATGACTCAAAGGTACCACATGTTATAGAGTTAAAGACCAAAGATCCAATAGTTAACATTGTTGTACGTCACCCCCCACACCATTCAATGTAACAACAATCATTAAGAAATGTCATGAACATCTACAAATTTACTATGGAGAAACATGGCACTAGAAAGGTAACCAGTATGGAGGCACATGGAGAACTAAAAATAATGTTCAAAGATATTAAAGTAGAACAATGACAACATGGGACCAAGGGAGTAACCATAATCAAGATCAAGATGGAAAGGAAGTAGTTGGAATCCATTTCCACATTTCATTAGGATGGATGGATTCTCGGGCTTTTCACTAGTAGGCTACATTGATTAGTAGATCATATTGTATGGATTCCTCCCATGTTTTGAGGACAAAACATGCAAAGGGGGATGGAATGTAATGTACTCAGTGAGGATAATATGGGGTACCTATGGAGCTACCCAAGGGTGTAATGATATGTATTAAGCCACATTTATTAAATAATTCTCATGTAGTGTCAAAGGAAACAATTGTGATAAGGCTTACTAGAAGGTTTTTCCTTCTAGAAATGTTCTTCTCTATAAAGAATCTAGATGGTTCATCTACTAGAAAGTTCTTTCTCTAGAAAGTACCTAGAAGGTTAGATATAAACTATACAAAGAAGTAGAAGCTATGGAGTGAGATGTCTTATGAAATATATTGGATGTAATAGTTATAAATAGCATATATCTTGTGGAGTAATTCTTTCCATAAGAAATAGTTAATGGTGTTACCCTATCTTAAGGGTTCTCTCCATATTATTTTTTTTCATTCTCTTGTGCATGTATTTGTGTTTATTTTTGAAGTTTAAGTGTTTATATTGTTTGTGATTAAATTTTGGGTTAAGGAACATAACATATAGTATGGTCATTTCGAAAGACACATATCTATGTCTTCTATGACATGCATTCCACTGACCCTCTAGCAACCAATACTCCTCTTGTGGTATTGGTTCTCTTCGCACCAACTCCGTTAGGCATCCAACAAGAGGTTCGGTTTGGTATCAATGGTAGTCTAGTGTACCAGTAATTTCTTGGCACTTTTATTTGTGCTAGCAATCAATCTTTCTAATTATCGTGTCTATTGATGATCACTTGTAGTCACCATGATTTAGGGTTTAGAATGGGGTGAAGCCCATGTTGTGGGGTTGTACCTTTTTAGTTTCTTGTAGGGATGAACTTTGCCTTCCACTACCAAATTTCCTTCCTTTTCTCTTTGTCATATGTGAATAAAAAGGAAGCTCAATTCACCACTATTCTACATTCATCATGCACACACTAATATGGGATTTGACAATAATGCTTCAAGAACTGTTGTATCTCCTCAATAGTAATCGTTCCCCATCTTACTTTGGCCATATATACTCATCTCCACATATATCCAAGAAAGTAAACAGGGTTTGCAATTTGTCAAAAGCACTCAATTATGTTGGAAATCACTAATGGCTTGTTCAAGCCATTGAGGAATGTTTATATGCCTTGGAATGCACATGGATTCAATCATTTAACCAAGTGCATGGAAACCATAGATTGGACTATAGTTGTGCTACCAAATAAGAAATTCCCTCTCTCGAACATGTCACACAAATATATGTGGAAGGAAGTTATTTAATTTGGAGGTTACTAGAAATGTAGAAATGGTAAAAAGAGGTTTCTCACATCCTTGCACACCTACTGAGGCAAGGTTTTGATATTCTAACTTGGTACACCAGTTTTATTCCAAACTCTATCATTTTTCTACAGTAACAACGCCTGCACCAGTCATCTCAGCTTTCCCACTAGCATTCTCCATGACCTCCAAATTGTTCTCTAGATATGCTTCAAGTGTTTTTTTATCTCTTTGTTGATAAGGGTGCACTATACATTTCTTTGGATCATGATTATATGGCATACATTGTCACCTTTAGTTGCACAACCTCTCTTAAATTGAGAGGACTTGGGGACACTATCTAGTTAAATCGGGAGGAAATTGTATGGATCCCAAGAGAGAGACAATGGAGAAGTGAAGGATTACAATTGCCAGAAGTTAATGTATTTAATAAGTAGTTAGCTTTAATAGTAAATAAAGGGATTGACAAGGTCAAAGTTTTTCAATCTTCATTTTGCCTCTTCCTATCAAAAAGAGCTCGTGCTATGTAAAAGATGATTTTTCTTAAATCTAATAGAATATATATTTCTTTATTCTTCTGTTTACATAAATAATACCTAAAATTGTTCTTAGCTCATATATATATATATATGAGATTGGGTTATAAAAGTCAACAATGGTTTGTAAAGATTGCCACATGACACTTTAGAAAATTCCATATTAATATATATATATATATATATATATGAGCTTGTGTTATAAAAGTCAACAATGGTTTGTAAAGATTGCCACATGACACTTTAGAAAATTCCATATTAAATGTGTTTGATTTTATTTTCTATGTTTTAAAAATAAAATCTCACTTGGATTTATGTGACATCAATAACCTTCTTGAGGAATCAAAACATGGAATGAGTAAAATTTGAAACTTCAAAAAATCATTTTTAATTTTCAAAAAGGACAATTTGATAATAAAAAAATGATTTTTTTAATAAAAATTATAATATGAAATTGAATTAACACAAAGTCAAAGAACTTTGACTTGTAAATGAAAAATATAATCTGTTTTTCTTGATAAAGGTTAATCCACAAGAAATTTATTCTCCTTAGACCCATTGTGAGTTCTATAGGTGTCCCTACTCATGCCTTATCCACAAACTTAGTGGACATTTTGCGACAATTCATTGGTCAAACCATTTCATTTAATAAAGATTCTATTGATTTAATCCAAAAAATTCATAATTTACATCTAAATGAGCAAGATGTTATGGTGAGTTCTGATGTTTTTTCACTCTTCACCAAAATTCCATTCAATGAATCCCTTGAAGTCATCTTTAACTTAGTTTATTTTGAAAACCTAAATTTGATTTGTATTTACCTCTCTTCAATGTTCTTTTGTTTCAAAGGAACATTCTATGAACAAATTGAAGGCACAACTATGTTGTCATCCTTTTTCCATGTTGTTGCCAACATATTCATGGAACATTTTGAAGCCTTAGCCCTTAATGGTTTTTCTTTAAAACCTAAATATGGTTTCGTTTTGTTGATGATACCTTTGTCATATGACGACTTGTCCAAGCATCTCTCAACAACTTTCATTCCTACCTCAGTAGTATTTCGCCTCACATTCAACTTACCACAGAAGTCATCATGATAAATCCCACCCTATTTGTGATATCTTAGCCACCCTCTAAACAATCAATTCCCATTCTCATTAAATGTATCATCAAAAGAATCACACTAATAGATATCTTCACGTCGAATCCCAACAGGTCACCCAAATCAAAAACCTATTGTTCTTGAAACCCTTATCACCATAGTTATTTGCATATCTATCCCCCGACATCTAAATCAAAAGAGATCCCACCGGACTAAAGTTGTCTTAGAAAAAGGGTATACTTTAATTCAAATCAATTGCACTTTTCATACTTCCCTTCACCCAAAATCCAAGCAACCCTGAATTAATTATCGACCCCAATCTTCAATCTTCCTTTCTTGTATCCAAGGGATTACCAACTGCATCTCCAAGATCTTTGATAAAAGGGAATATCAAAACTCTCTTTAGGCCTCACAAACCCTAAAGCAATTGATTTGAAGTGTCAAAAACAAATACAATCCTATATCTCCCAAGGGGTCTACCAAATTACATGTTCTTGTGATAAATCATACATTGGACAAAATGGCTAATCCATCCAAGCTAGGCTAAAAGATCATACTAAGCTGACACTAATAATATCCAAATTGTTAAATTTGCTACAATGGAACACTCCCACAACACTAAACAACTCACTTGCTCGTAATAAACTTAGTCAATTTTGGAAGTCGTTACTTCATTTTATTGGTCATTAATGTAGTTACTTTTCTCTCATCTCCATCTTTCATTTTTTCCCTGTCTCTATCACTGCCCTTTTAATCTCCTCTCATTTGTTTATGTTAACCCTTTTGATCACCATCTTTTTATCTACTTTAGTGTGATTTTCCCTCATTTTTCACATTCCCCCCCTCTCGAATTTCATATTTTTTTCTCATGTAGAATTTGAAATTGAAATTATAGGCATCCACAGGATTAGATATGATGTATAGTTGTTGCAGAGTTAGGTATAAGCAAAATGATTGACAATTTGCACCCACTTTCCGACGATTTTTCCAACAAAAATCCAGGTGAAATTATTAAAATTGTAGTTTTAGGTTGTTGCAATTGCATATTCGGGGTGCTCCAAGAGAATAAAGAACGTTGAATCCATTTTTTCAATAAAAATTACAATTTGAATAACGAAAATCACGATTTCAACAAAAATCGCGTCACTAGATTTTTTTTTTGACACAAATCACCAAAAAGATACAAATCATCTACCATTTAAACAAATCATCTACCATTTAACTTACTCCGTAAAGTTATACTTACAAAGTAGCAATGAACGGTGTCATGTGGGCAGTGCATCGTACTCCTTAGCCCTAGTTTTTGTGGAATTCCATCCATTTTTTGGGCGGTGCATTGTATTTCTTCGCCATGGAGTTTTCGTGGAATTTTGTTCGTTACGAGACAACAAAGAATGACCCCACCATGGTTGACTGGAGTAGTCTACTAGATATGATGTATAGTTATCAGTCTGTCCCATAGGCTATCTTTAGCCTCGTAGTTGTTAAAAAAAAATTCTTTCTTTCTTTCAACAAGTTATATTTTCAAGACAGTCACATGGGGCGGTGCACCGTACTCCTTAGCCATGGAGTTTTTGTGGAATTTGGTCCATTATGACAGTCACATGGGGTGATGCACCGTAGTACCGTACTTCTTAGGCATGAGAAAACTACTAGATATGATGTAGCTACTAGATATGGTGTATAGTTGTCAACGAGTTATATTTTCAAGGCAGTCACATGGGGCGGTGCTCCGTACTCCTTATGACAGTCGGCTGGTAATCTATTATGACAGTCTACTGGTAGTCTACGATTTGACCGGAAATGGGTTACACCATTGGCCTTTTGGTCTAAGCATTGTGGAATTCCATCCATTACAAATTTACAGGACAACAAAGAACGACCCCACCTTTACACAATTGATGGTCGGTTCCAAAGGAGGGTGGATGCGGACCACTTTTCCATTCCCTTGTAGTCACCTTTATGTGATGATAAATTTACACGTCTACATGATGAGACTATTTATACTTGTCGACGAGTTATATTTTCAACGCAGCAATGACAGCTGTCACGTGGGGCGGCGCATCGTACTCCTTAGCAATGGAGTTTTTGTGGAAATTCGTCCATTGTGAGAAACATAGTACGACCCCACCTTCACACAATGGGGGCAGTCTGCTGGTAGTCTACGATTTGACCGGAAATGGGTTTTAGCCTAAGCATTGTGGAATTCCGTCCATTACAAACTTAGAGGACAACAAAGAACGACCCCACCTTCACACAATTGATGGTCGGTTCCAAAGGAGGGTGGACCACTTTTCCATTCCCTTGTACTCTCCTTTATTTGATGATGAATTTACACGTCTACATGATTAGACTATTTATTTATCGCTATTCAATCGAATATGGGAGCTTCTACGAAGGCTTCACCATGTTTAGAACTTAGGACAAGGAAATAGTATACTCCATATTTATCTTGTTATTTATACTCCATTATAGAAGATTCTCTTGAATCCATATTCTCTCCTTGTTACGGGATGACATGCATATTCTCTCCTTGTTACGGGATGACATGAGGCTCTTGCCCAAGCTTTCAATTCTCCCTTTACCATTTTAGCTTATAGCTTAGATTCCCAAAGAAAGTAGGTGATCTTTATATCGTTGTCCCCCATGCCCATTATATGATTTCTCATTATACAAATTCCTCTTAGATGATTAAATTGCAGGGAAATAGGCCCAAAATCTTATGATTTCTCATTATACAACTTCCTCTTAGATGATTAAATTGCAGGGAAATAGGCCCAAAATCTTAAGGGTTGGAAAGAAAATAGAAATGTGCTTCTATCATGAAAGTATGAAGAGATGATGTGGGAGAAAAGATTGGGACATTTTCCAAAAAAATAAAATTATGGATTAAAATGTGATTTAGTCATGTATCAATATGTTTTGGGGTTATCCTTTGATTGGACCATAATTTTTTCGTTTTTTGATATCATGTTTACTAGATCCCACTAAGTAATCAAATATTCTATTTCTTCCTGGAATTGTCCCCTCACCATTGTGTTGCTTATTTTCTCCTTTTGTGAAATCAATACATTAAAGCAACGATGTTGTTTTTGTCCATGCCATGATCCTTCATCTTGATTAAGGATTTCTAGAAATATGCATTCAACATACTTACAATTTCCTTTAATCAAATAGAAATATGCATTCAACATCCTAATTATTTCTTGACCAAACCCTATGTATATTTTATTTTCGAAACAGTAACTGAAACCATAGATTCGGTTCATTATTGAATTTGTTACAGTAGAAAAATACTTAAATTGACTCTTGGCCAACATCCAAAACTGTTGAAACATTAACACTTTTCAATATAAAACATTGTTGTAAAGATAGTGTAAAACCAAGGATCGAATCCTTCAAATATTATCCTGTTTCAAGTAAAAACTATAGTTCCATGTTCCATTCAAACCCTAAAATCACACAGTCCATCTATTATTTTCACAGAGATGTTTTCAATAACATAAAACTTGTTATCAAAACAAATTACTATTATTTCTTCATCGATGATTTGGGATTTCAAACATTACACAGTAAACATTGAAGTTTTAAAACTGTAAGTACTAATCAAAATAACGAGGGTTTATCCCTTAGGGTTTACAACTCCAAAAACAATATACATTTCCACTAATAATTTATAGTAGATGCTGCATCAACCAGACTAGCCAACACCTTAGCAGCTAGGCACCTAGCATTATTGTTCACAAGTTACATTCAATGGACAAAAACCATGCCAGAAATCCAAACACCTAGAACTTTGTCAAAACATCATTCTTCGATCTCAACTGAACCAGGATGACCAACGAGGTAAGGAAACCACCGAGGCTTACCAGTGGACAAGCAAAGCTCCTCCATTATTCTCAAGTGAATGGTCCTCCGACGAAGTCAAACCTGTCACAAAAACTGCGAATGGTTAAACAAGTTGGACCATGTTTGGACCATGTTGGACCATGCAAAGGATTCCATAAATCCTAGCCCACACAAAGGGGTTTACTCCATTACTTGTACCTGTGGCAAACAATACATTGGGGAGACCGGTAGATCTTTTCAGATAAGATTAAAGGAACACATAGCCGACATTAAACACAACAGAGTCAAGAAGTCGGCTTTGGTAGAGCACTACCACCACACGGGACACCATCTATGCATAGAGGACACTAAATTCATAGCAAAAATCGATCATTATGAGAAAAGAAAAATATGGGAAGCTCTCGAAATAGAGCTATAGAAAAATAACTTAAATAGAGACAATGGACTGCAAATTAGTGAAGCTTGGAAACCTGTACTCAATAAAATTAAAAAGAATTAAATTTAATAAGAATAAAAGAAGTCTAAAAGTTGATTGAAGTCGGCTCCAAAAGCTAATTTCTCACCTTTGATCAACATAAATAGACAATGAGAATCGATCGCTTTATTTGGGCTAATTTAGTCTCCTTAGGATGGTCCTAGATTGAGGACCGAAACGTTGAGAACACTTTCTCCCAACACAACACAATATCCGTCCGCCATTTTAAGATGTATGAATTGTCGTAACTTGCATTTCAGTTAGTTAATGGATTTGTACCTTGCAAATTACGTTTAGAACTTGAGTCAGTAAACAACAAGTTTCATGATTATGACTGATGTATGTGAATTATTACTGTTAGTGTACTTACGCAGGGTATGTAAGCAATAGCTACGCTTACATAACTCGCCTACATATTTATGAATTTCGTGAAATCTTGCTAAATAATGATGTTAATTATTGTTGATTAATGTTAAAAATGTCGATTAAGGTTAATAATGATGATTAATGTTAATAATGTAGATTAACGATTAATTATTGTGGATTAAGGTTAATAAAGTCGATTAGGGTTAATAATGATGATTAATGTTAATAATGTAGATTAACGATTAATTATTGTGGATTAAGGTTAATAAAGTCGATTAGGGTTAATAATGTTGATTAATGATTAATTATTGTCCATTAATAATTAATTGTTATTGATTAATAAACAAAGCTAAGGTTAACCTAGGTAGTGACTAATGCAATTGATTAGAATGCTTGATTGATTGTTAATTAGTTTAATTACAACTAAGGTGCAGTTAATATGGGACCATGTAAATAAGTCAATTATATCTTAATTAATTTTTATTTAATTAATATAATTACACATTGATAATGATACGAATTACATTGATAAGATTAATATTCATAATTGATAAATTGAATTAGTTGAATTTGCAGTTAAAGGGAATTAGCATATTATAAATCATTGATTAGATGATTAGGTTATTAATAATTAATCAACTAACAATTAGTATTAAGTAATTAATTAAGTGATTAATATGAGTAATTGGACGTTGACTAAGAATAATGATTTATTAATTTTTATTGAGAAATTTGAGTTACAAAGTCCATGAATATGTTATTTAATGATTAATAAGAGTCCAAGTTGAGGGCTCGAGGACTGACATGGGGGTTGAGGAATTTATGATGAAGATAGGGGTAGTAATGGGGAGGAAGAGTCGGCAAACAGGGGGATAAGAAGGAGAAGGGAGGAAGAAGGGAGGATCATCTTTACCTTAGTGATTTTGGGGGAAGAAGTTTTGGAGAGCAAAGATAGAAATTTTAGAGTAGAGCTGAAAGGAGCTGATAGGGGTTTTTTTACTGGAGATGTTCCGAAGGGTATAACAGGTTGGCTTGTACTCGGTTTGGGCTCGAAGGTCCAAAGGGTTACCTTTGGAGCTAGGTGGTCGGCGAGACCTCGCCAGTTGGCAGGGTGGCAAAACTGTTTTGGGCTGGTTGAGTTTCAGAGCTTTGGGGAAGGTTTTGGTTGCAGGGAAAAGCAAAGGAAATCAGCAAGGCATTCAGCAAATGGGGACAGCCTGAAGGGTGGATCTACTAGCTATCTACATGTATTTTCCAATAGGTATATTTTATCATTTCTACCTTGTCAAATTATGTAAAAATGTAAATTACAAAAGTTTATATGTTGTTATTATATCTACTACTCCTGCACAAACAATAAATGGTTAGAGGTAGACAAAACATAATTATAATTGTTCAATTTTGTAAATGTAAATACTATATTTTTACAGCCAAAACTAGTAATGAGAATAGAAACATAACAAAAACAGGAACATAAACATAACAGAAACAGAACAGAAATTTTGACAAGAAGTGAAATATCTGACTTTATTAAGAGTTAAAGGAGACCCAGGTTGGGGTCTTACAACTTGTGTGTCAAGTCAGATTCTCATGTGGGCCTCCAGTTACAGCAGGTACCCATGGGGTGGACCTCCAGTTATAGAGGTATATGCTTTGCATATTGAAGCATTAATGTTGTGTGATATATTACTAACCATGGTCACGGATTGCTATTAAGTCTCCTAATTTAGAGACTGGCCACCTCTAGAGTGAATTACTTTAGCATATGATCATTTGGTCCGATAGTAATATAATATGATCAATACAACATCTGACAAATCTTCTGAGTATAATCTGATATGATATATAATTAAAGTTAACACATGTGGATCATGCAAACAAGACAAGGCAAAGATAAGACGTGATAAGATATGAGAGAATTCGAATTGCACATAAAAGAGTTAATTAAGAGAGAATTCAAATAGTTAAACTTCAATGAAGACTTCAGTAAATCAAAGGAGAACTCTATTTGATCACTACAATGATGTTAACAAGAAAGAATCAGTTAAAGAGAGTTAACTAAGTGGTAACAAAGAATATCTATTTAACTAAGTGTTATTGTATGACAACACTTATGTTAAACTAAAAGACGACACTTATGTTAACAACAAAGAATCAGATAAAGAGATTTAACTAAGTGATAACAAAGAAGATCTAGTTAACTGAGTGTTATTGCAAGATGAAACTTATGTTAAACTAAAAGACGACACTTATGTTAAACTAAAAGACAACGCTTGAGTTGTGACACTTAATTTAGCCACCTAACTCTGTGGGAAAGCTTTCAATTAAGAGGTGAGTTCATCCTAAGAATCAGTTCAGTGAGTTAATGCACTACATGAGAAGTGGGGCGTACTTATCCATGCAAGATTGCTGCATCCATATGGAGTGGGGAAATGACACTCCATACAACATTAATACATCAGACATTGACCGAACCATTCGAATTTGATACCACTTCAAGTGCAAGGAACAAGGTATTGGGGAAATGACACCATGTGTTCATAGTTTAGCATTTTTCACATCAAATCTCTTTAAGTTTCGACCTGAAAGTCTTCTGAGCAATAGAAGCAAAGTATATAAATCAGATTACAGCTATCCCAAAGAGTTCATCACCTCAACAAGTGCGCCTCTCCTCAAGGAGCAAGAATATGCGAAGAAATAGAAGAATGGTTGTAGAAGCAATCTGAAAGAGATGTGACCATGAGTTGCCCTATAACTTCAACCTGTAACAAAAGACTCCATTGTAGATCCAAATGAAAGGTCTGGATGGCCTCTCCAATTTCCAATTAGGATGGGAATCTTTCACCCTCAAATTGATGCTAAGGCAAGTAAAGTAACACTCCACTAGCTCTCCTCTCCAAATGCAAAGATGCAAATAAAAAATGATCAAAAGCTGCTATTCTTCTTTTTTCATGAATTTTATAAACTTCTAAGGTCCTCCATGGGTCAAATTCCTTCCAAGAGCTTCATGCCAACTCCCGTTGGGAAGAGATTCCAATGTATGCCACTTGTCCCTCCAATTCTAGCCTCCTCCTCCACCAATTTTGAATAGGTGTCTCTTTGGCTTCCCTAACTCCCTTGAGCGCCCTCTTGGAGGCTATTTTTAGCCCTGACATGTCATATATGTCAGATGTCAGCATTCATGTCTGATTTGTGTCATAGGTGTCATAGCATCTTCATCATTGTTGTCATAGAGCTAGGCAATCTAGCCCAAGTGTCCCACTAGCTCCAAATTGCCTCTTCCTCTTCCATGGGAGTTATTCTTCCACTCCAATTCGACCTTACATGACTCATGACATGAATAAGACCTCTTAAACTCCCCCAAGTATGTTACTCTTCATCTTGAATTCAAATTGGGGAGAGAATCATGTCAAGTGTACTGGGGAATCTTGCCACATGGGGGTCCCACAACCTCTTATGTGCCCTCATGATCCAATGCCACCTTATTTTCTTTTCATTATTTTTTATTTGACCCATTTAATTTAAATTTGTAAGTATAAGGTCACTTTGGGTCTTGTAGCTCCCTTATCCCAACTTTTAATGCTTCCACCCCTAACCTAGAGATCTAGTAATTTTCCTCCATGACAATTCATTTGTATGGGTATATTACAAACTTTGAATTGAGAATTTATCTTAATGTGACCCACCTTGTACATTTGGATCTAATTTCACATTATTAATAACTTGAACATCATTCTTGGCAATTATTTGATCCTTAGCATCAATTTAACAAACTATCATAAGTATGGCCAAGGGGCTTAGGCCATTATGACCCAATGCAAAATTTTGAGACATGACAACTTACTTATATAAAATTTATATAAAAATGTAATATGATAAGTTATATATATAATTTTTTATATTCTTTAATTTATCTATTGTTTGATTAATTTTTTTATTTATAATTTAAATTTAAAATTTTATTGTTATATGAAATTGTTAAATTTAACAATTTAAAAATAATTTAATTTTTTAAATATGGTTAATGTATTAATGATATTAGATGAGAACAATTCATATATATATAAAGCTTAAAATAATATGAATCAAATTTTAATTTATTTAACAAGTTAAAAATTTAGATTACATATACATATGTTTATTATTATTTTTTTTAATATTTAATCTATTTATATTGTAATTTAGAGTTTATATTATTATTTTAAATTTAAATATATTTAATTCATTTAATTTGATGTACTTTATTTATATGTTAGTAATATATATATATATATATATAGATCAAATTTGAATTTATTTATTTTATAAATTAAAAATTTAGATTATATATATATATATATATATTATTTATTTTTAATATTTAATCTATTTATATTGTAATTTATAGTTTATATTATTTTTTAAAACATTTAGGTTGATATATTTTATTTATTTAGATTATATACAATATATAGTTTATATTATTTTTTAAAACATTTAGGTTGATATATTTTATTTATTTAGATTATAATTATATGTTGACCATTTATCTTTTCTAAAATTTACACTTTTACAAATTTTAAAATACTTATATTTTAAAATATTAACATTTAATATTCAATATATTTTTTGAGATATAATATCATGATTTGTATGTTATATATAACAAATTTATGTTATATAAATTTTTCTGAATAATTTTAAATTTATTTATTTATTTTAATTAAAAACCAGAGATTAAGTTGCATGCAGCAGCTGTTTATATAGTTCTTTGTATTTAAAAAGGCTGAATAATAAATGTCCTTCAAATTGAAATTAAAACCCAGCCTGATCAGTAGATTTGGATTATAAGTTGTCGTAGAGTTATACTTTCAAGGCAACAATGACCCAGCGTGGGGCAGTGCATCGTATTCCTTGGCCCTGGAGTTTTCGTGGAATTTCGTCCGTTATGAGAGAATGACCCCACCATGGTTGGTTGGAGTAGTCGACAAGTTATATTTTCAAGGCAGTCACATGGGGCGGTGCATTATGATAAAACATAAAACATAGTACTACCCCACCTGGTAGTCTACGACAGGAAATGGGTTACACCGTTGGCCCTTTCGTGTAAGCATTGTGGAATTCCGTCCATTAAAAATTTATAGGACAACAAAGAACGACCCCACCTTCACACAATTGATGATCGGTTCCAAAGGAGGGTGGACCACTTTTCCATTCCCTTGTAGTCTGCGTGATTGCATTATCTATTTATCGCTATTCAATCGAATATGGGAGATTCCACGAAGGCCTCACCACCATGGTTCGGACAACGAAATATCATACTCAACAATTACATTGTTATTATATAATATTTGTATTAAATTGTAAGGTAGATAAATCATGAAGAGATGATGTGAGAGAAGATTGGGACATTTTTCCAAACAAAAAAAAATGTATGGATTAAAATGTGATTTAGTCATGTATCAATATGTTTTGGGCTTATCGTTTGATTAGATCATAATTTCTTCCCTTTTTTTATATCATGTTTACTAGATCCCACTAAGTAATCAAATATTCAATTTCTTCCTAGAATAGTCCCCTCATTATCGTGTTGCCTATTTTCTCCTTTTGTGAAATCAATACATTAATGTCTTTAGCAACAATGTTGTGTTTGTACGTCCCATGATCCTTCATCTTGATTAAGGATTTCTAGAAATCCATCTTCTCTGTGTATTATATGGGAGCATATACATTGAAGATTTTGATATGTTGCCATGACTTTTTGTTCTCTAGATTAGTCATAATCCAATGATGCATGGAGAGATCAAATGGAAACTCAAAGACATTTGAGTCCCATAGACTTTCAATCGACTGGATGCACCTCAAGCACTTACCACTATAACAAAGAGTTTGTTCTCCAACATTCTCTACCTATTTCAAACATTTCTTGATCCTCCATTTTAATCTCTTGGATCAGGGGATGATGGACTTTTCCATTCTATTTTATGATATTTTGAAACTAGGAGTTATTTAAGGTTAACTTGACCGTAATGTAATATTAAATTAAGTGTTCTTTTAGTGTTCCTTTGTGATTTACTAATCCAACTGTCATAATCATATCCTACACATGAGTGATCCAATGGTTCAAACACCTCCTCGGTATTAATGCCACTCGATACATAGCTTAGCACTTGATTGGTCCATGATTTCTATTTAAAGAGCATAAAAGATTATTTGTCAATAATCCATTTCGAGATGTTTTTGTAATTTATTATTTCTTGCATTAATATATGTGCTCAAGTGGCAATGTTGGTTAGGGCCATGGATTGTTTCCCTCTTTGAGGGTTTTTAACCACATAGACAACAATGTATTGATCTTTCTATATGTGCGAGAAAATTTCTTAAGATGTTCAACTTGTGTGAAGATACCCTACTTTTCTAACATTCTAATGACATCTTTCAAAGCTTCCACTCTACTTCTACAACCAAGCCTTGGAAAATTCCAAGAGACAACAATCATTATTTACTTGGTAGGGGTTTTGAATCATTGTCAAATAAATCCACTAGCTTCTGGATTTAAGAACTCCTAACAGAGAAAATTTTGACCTAGGATCAAAAAGAGCTTCCTATAGAAGTTTGAAGCCCTATATTTGTTTTATTTCGTTGCAATTTCTTCTCTTTCGTACTTAAGTGGTTTTCTTCATTGACCTTTTTTCAAAGAGATGTTCTTCTTTTGACTCCTCTTCACCTTCTCCTTGCAATTGTTTTTCTTTTTCTTAGTAACCATTATGTTAGAGGTGGACATAATTTTGTCTGAGAGAAAATCACTTCAGCCGCATGTGTCAAAGGTTGTTGTTCCATAGATTTAGATCTTGGAGCAACTTATTCAATAATTGATTGAGACAAAACATGATCAAATCCAAGGTGGCTTGGAACTTAATATTCATAGTTGGGATAAGATGGTTCGACCCCATGCAAATCTGGCTCTACATGGAAAAGGATTGAAATTTTATTACTAGAGGGGAGGACAAATCTAGAGGATTTGGAGGTAGAAGGTCCATATTTACTAGCTATTCTAGATCCCATTTTTACCTAATGCCAATTAACATCTTTCTCTATAAGTGGGTTATGTGGTGCATCTTGTTTGCAATCTCTTGCAAAATTCCCATATCCATGGCACAATTTGCATTTCAAAAGGAGTTTTTCATAATCAATTTTCTGAACTTATGAGTCCTCTGAAGATAGATTAATGGCCTTAGTAATCCCCTTCTCCATATCCACTTCCACATAGATCCTAGCAAAACTAAGCATTCATGATTTTGGTTCAGATCTATCAATATATCAATCTATCGAGTTCTTCGAGTTCTCAATAGTAGCTAAATCCTTGTTGCTCTAATGGTGAAGGGGAAAATGTGGCAAACCTACCCAAATCAACATAGCTAAAAGGACATCCACCTCTGAGTCAAAGTCAAATGTCCATCCATTCAAGTGCATACATCTTGAACCCATGAAGTAGGGCCATTTCTAAAGATCATATCCTTGTCTTCCCTTTCTTCGAAGAGGAAAGCATAATAAATTTGACTGCAATAGTAGTGAATGACATTGCCTGAATTAAAGGTTTTAATTCTTCAAGACCCATTGATCCATCACCTCAGTCAAAGTCCAAAGTAATCTAAACTATCCAATGAGCCCTCACTCAGCAAAGTAGGATTTTTGTGTCTAGAAGTTGCAGACTCAAAGCTTGAATTTAGGAATGTGTGCAATAATATTGATGAATTTAGGGGGAGCTTGAAGGCGTTTGGGGTTGAATTCCGAATAGATGCAATGAGGGCCTAAAATGAAACTACATCAAAATATGAGGGAGGAGGAGTGCTCCCCATTCCCCCTCCAGGGATACATGTCCAAGAGGGATGGTTCAATGTAGCGTGTTGAAATATGATTGTATGTATTCAAGCACTTATCCCATAAACCTTCAAAAAAAATTCCCTTTTTCTAAATATATATACTATTAAAAAAAAAAGGAGGTTTACAATTATGTATATACACCTAAGATATGCATTGTTACATCGTTTGATTTCATGTTTAAAAAGTTAAGAGTTGGAAATAATAATAACATAACTTAATGACAAAAGAAATATTATAGAGATAGATGACTAACACCTTGATGTGTTGTAAGAGTTGAGCTGTATTTTTTATAATCCCAACCACATCAATGCCCATAATTTCTTTGTCACATTTTGTGTGTATCCTGAATGTCATCCGATACCACTTGGATGTTGGAAGAGGAGGAAGATGAAAGTCTTCTAACTTGACATAGATGTGCTACAACTTTATTCATTAAATAATTTATATCAATTTTTTCCAATAAAATTATTAATTAGAGATGTTATATATCTATATCTATATATATCTATATATATATATATGTATATTATAGAAAATTTATCACATATGCATAGATATATATAAAGAGAATGATCCATAATTACGTCGTAGGTGTTTCACCGTGGAGAAGCATAACCATCCACCTCGACTAGATTCCTCGCTCATAGAGAAAATGGAATGCTGCCAGGTGGATGGTTTGTGCGATGTTTAATTTTAAATTTTATGCTAGGTTATGCCATTTAATGCCGGCGCGTCTTATCTCTACGGGCGCCATCTAGACCCCTTCGACACCATTGCCCCGATTCTCGAGGTTTAATTTTAAATTTTATGCCAAGTTATTCCATTTAATGCCTGCGCGTCTTGTCTCTATGGGCGCCATCCGGACCCCTTCGACATCATTACCCCGATTCTCGCTCTCGCTTGACGCTCATGGAGTAGCAGCTGCTCTCAGCGTTGATCGCACCGCTAGAATCCACATGAAACGATGATAGTGCACTGTTAGGCGAAGGCACATTAATAGTGCCGACATCTTCATTATAGTAACAAGAAGCAGGCAATTTGTTCACATCAATTCGCCTTGGCATGGTGGCTTTCGATTCTCCGACCAATCTCTCACCATCTACACACACAATTATTCATCATGATCCACAGATCGAACCACAACACAAAGTTAAAACGCCATTAAAATTGAATAGGGCTTCAATATACTTGTCCCGGGTGAAGTTTTCCCCATGGTGACTCACAGTGCGGCAGAACTGGAGCTAAAGGAAGCAGATCTAACTGCACAGGTGCACAGGCGGACCATTGACAGGATGTCTATGAGAATGAATATCTTATGTTATGAGACTCATCCCAAGGCCAATACTCAGAAGAGACAATTCTTCCATTGTTGCTTTGACAATGTTCCTATCTCCAGAGTTCAGATTAATCAACCGCTTCTCCAATTCTTCCAATTTATGATGTAAACAGAACACTAGCAACTCAAAGACGAGCAAGTTATGCATTTTCCTGGCAGTTTCGAAGCTCAAACTAAATGGATTTTTTTCATAAAGGAAAACTAAATCATGCCTAATCCTCTAAACAAACAAATTGTGAGTTAGTTTCGATAGGAGCCCGACCGGCCAGCATGATATAGATACAGGTAGCTATATCAGGGATAAGTTAATACCATAGTTGATTAACCATAACCCAATGAAAGAGTTAATACCATCTATAATTTTATCCAGCTGATCATCAACACTAGCAATATTGAAAGGAAATGCAATAAGCCCGGAATAGCTTTCGAAATGCAATTAGCTTTATTTAAATAATAAAGTGGGGTGGTTTCATCCTCTTGCTAGCTGCTACCCCTGCAAGAAAGGTAGGGGTGTAAACTAGCTGGTCCATTGTGGTGCCTACTCTAAGAATGAGAACGCACCTTTCTGGCACAGTGTTATATTGAAAAACAACCAATAAACCACCCTTAGAATATGATCCAATAAAGAATGACCAGTTGCTCTGAAAGCAGCGCAAGCACCAGCCCACGGTCCATAAGCCTAATATCAGATAACTTGTTGAAGTACCTAAAATTTAGGTGTGAGAAAAAGAAATGATGAATCATTACACCAATGATAAGAAATGTGGGTATGGTATGTTCTACAATAGCTTCAAAAGAATTTCCAAGCTAATATCACCATGAATAAACAAATAAAGAATGTTGGAGTTAAAGGACAAACCTTGAATTCTTTAATTTCTGGTTACTTTGGAGACCATTGTAATCTTTTCTGAATGTCTGCAATCTCATCTTAGCTATGCTAATTATGTGTAGCTCTACCCGGAACAGTACTTCCTTCGGCCTTTCTTGTCACCATGAAGGCAAAGATTGTGAAGAGCAAGAACATAACTAACGAAGAGGTGGTCCTGCTAAAAGGCGGGGTGGCAGGGGCGGTCGACTGTGGCTGTCCCCACCCTAGATCGAACCCCATGTCGAGGCTTCTACGGCGTCCCCACATTATCGAGTGCCAGTTACATTGTATTAAAAAAAAAAAACTAACAAAGAGATAGAGCCATCGGGATTCAGAATGTAAAAAATAAAATTATATGTGTCACATGCATTTGAACACGCGGTGTAAGGATTATTCAACATATAGTTTAAAATTGGCATTGTTTGCACATTTCTCAACTAGACTACGTGCAACAAGCTTTTAAAAAGCTAATTTACATTATTTGCTTGTCTTTATTACTTTTTTAGAGTGTAGTGTTAGATTGTTTTAATGTATTTTTAGAGCGTAGTGATTGATTTTTTTAAAATATATTTTAAATTTTAAATTATGTGCAGTTGTTTTAATTTTTTTATTATACATTTTGTGTTTGTACATAACATTTCTCACTTTTACATTTTTACTTTCCATAATTTTTTTTTTTTAATTTAAGGAATTTACAAGAATTCATATTAATTTCCAATCATTCAATTGTTAAGAAACATTTAATAAAAAATGTTAATTGTTATAGAATCTTCGGGATTGACATTTAATAAAAATGTTAATTGTTATTGTTAAATGTCAAGAATGCTCTGTGTGGGCTGCATGTAATGAGGTTTCAAAATTTTAGTGATGGCTTGCTGCTGGGTGGCAAGTTGGAGAGTGGCTTTGCTGCTAGGTGACGGGATTTGGAGCCCGAGGTTGAATTTTAGCTTCCACGCATTAGGATAATGTGTCTGACTATTGATTTGTTTGACAGATTGGGTTAAACGTGTACAATAATTATTCCTTACACAATGCCAATCTCTACGTATATCTATTAGGTAGGTATCTAAAGGTATAGAAAGGTTGTTTTAAATATTGTCTATCTCTTAAAAACAAATTCTAGAATAACTGTGATTGAGAAAAATAATTAAAAATATGAGATAATTGCGTTATAGAACCCGGATCATTGTCTCAGGGGATAGTAGTAGGGACAAAGAATGGGACAGAGTGAGTGATGAATGGCCTATGGGGAGTGACATTGTCAACGAAGAGAGGGAGAACAAGATGAGACTCTAGGGAATACTAATCTTCGGTGTTATCGGAGCTGCTGCCACAACCTATGCAGTAATTTATCTCTAATTTTTCTTCTTCCACTGAATTGTTAATTCGATGCCGAAAAGAATCCATGGCTTCTTGTTTATAGAATTCTTTTAGGTTTACAAGCAAGTTCTATATAACTGAACTGTTTAGTTATAGTTGAACTTTAGTGAGAATTTTCATGGTTTATTTTGGCTTGCATTCTTCAATTTTGGTTTAGTTTATTCGTCTTAAAGACAATGTACAATCACGGATCTGAACTCCTTTTGTTGGTTGTGATATAGTTCGATTTTTAAATGCTTCAATATGGAAGATAAAGGGAGTTTATGTATTTTGAATTATGGTAGGATGGTAGCATTTCTTTATAGGATAGAACTCCAATTTTCGACATCTATCTCTGATCTTTTTTGAGACTTCATTTTTTTTACAGGCTGAGATTTATCTATATCCGAGTTCTTAATTTTGGTCTTGGGAGCATTATATAGTTTTTTTTACCTATTACCGGCACATAATATTGAAACCCTGTTATTTTATATTTTTTTTTGCCTATTCGTTTTCTTAATTTGATTACCTCCTGTGGGCAGTAGCTTGTGGTGTTTTTGCGTGTGTGATTGCTCTCAGTTACAATAGATGAGATGTAAAATACTTCAACAATATTAAACCTTGAAGACTTTGTTAATTAAATTTTTTACACTAATAAGCATTCTTATGAAAAGTCATATTGGACAGTGTAGTAGCTTCATGATCCTGCAAATTTGTCAAACTGATGGCAATTGATTCTATTACATTTTTAATATTTTTAATTTCTCTTTCCCGGCTGCAATTTGTTCCAACATTGCCAAGAAAAAGCTAAACTTAAACTATCCAAGGTCACATGTATATGTTTAAAAATCATATTTCAAACACATAAGGCTCTGGTATGAAATCTGATGCTATGCAAATGCAGGACAGTTCCAAATTGTATTCTTATTTTGTTATGCTGTGCAAAAGGTAGAACAGTTCCAACTTGTATGGCTAAGAGTACCATTAAATGAATAAGAATCCACAATTATTTTATATACATAACACTATTAAATTCCCCTACTAAAACTTACATTAAAACTTACATATAAAGGAAAAAAATAGAGCATTTTTTAAATGGTCTCTAATTATGATCGTGTTGAACCTATTTTTTATAATGTGGACAATAAAATTCACTTGTATATTGTAACCTGAAGAGTCATGAATTTTGACTGTATTTTTGTGACGGCTAAGTAAATATGTATTGTATAAGATACTAATAATATATATATATATATTTATTAAAATATATATTTTCATAATTGTTTTACTTTCTTTTCCCTCTCTATATCATTAGGTGAAGTTGAGTCTTGACTAAATCCTTATGAAAGTTATTTCTTATAAAAATTCTACCCATAAAAATTATAGACCTGTCTTAAAATAGCTTTAAATGGTTTTAATGTCAAGAATCTAGTTTCAACCATTTCAACCATCAATTAGATACCTGAATATTTATTGCAAGTATTTAATGATATGAGTTTATGGTAATTTATTTGACTTCCAAAGTATAATTTAATATTTTGAGGTCTTGGGTTGGCAGGTGCGGGGGGAGTAATTTTTTACTCCAAGGGGAACAAGCAGAAGGAGTTTGCCTGGGGCATTGGAAGAAAGACCAACAATGGAGTGGAATGGATTGGTCTCATCAAAGGGCTGGAGATTGCTATAAACCTGGGAATAAAGAAATTGGTGGTCTTAGGAGACTCCGTAATCATTATCAGAGAAGCTAGACGTATTATTGACAAAAGAAAAGACCCCACCTCAAAAATGCATCATCTACTATTTTGCATCAGTAAAGACTTCCACGAGCTTACCTTTGGACTAAATGGGAAAGCTGACGAAATGGCTAATATCGGAGTCGGGCTCTCCTATGGCTCTCTAAGTTATAACAATGGTACTTGGGAAAACTCTTAGATTCCCTAGACTAAGGCTAGTCCTTAGGGGTTGGGCTCATGCCCCCCTCTTTTGGCCCCCTCAATATCTTTGGGATCAATACATTAGAATATCCAACTTTTTGAATTTTTGGGAAGCTTCCCTTGGAAATTCGACGGCCTCCTCACTCCTCGTAAGCCACCCTTGCATGCTCAAATTTATGGCAATTAACCAGCTTGCCAGTTGGCCGGCATGTGGGCTGGTAGTCGTGGTTTATCAATACATTTGGACGCTCCTTAGACTTCACTCCATCGTCTCTAGAACTCTACATTTGCTGCTCGTTTTTTTGAATTGGCTCTGTGTTGTCAGTATTATGGAACGCCATGGTGTTGGGCGTCCTCAGGGAGGGGGTGATTTGCTTTATCGTGGTGTTGGGCGTTCTCAGGCAGGGGACGATGTGCTCTTGAAATGTGGAAGGTGCTACAAGCTGGGGAGAGGCCCCAATGGCGGATGTAGTTGGGGCATGTAGCCGGAGGAAATGAGGGGAGACTCGACTGAAATTGAGAGAAACCCTAGGTTTGGCCCTTGTCGCAAGCATGCTGGGTTTGGGAATTCTCATGGACAGGATGGGAATCGTGGCATATCAAAATTCGAAGTGGAATTCTTGGACCGTTTGTAGGAGTTGGAGCTGCAAGTCAGGATGATTCGTAGTGAAATTTTGGAGTACAAGAAAGTCTTATCCCACCTCTACACTTTGGCGTCTGCTACCCACTCCGAAGTAAAAGCTCAGAACAATAGCATGGCTGAGAAAATTGAACATCTGGAAGAGACCCTGGGTCTAGTCTATCCCCACAAGGCCCGCAAGCTTAAAGTTTATGGCTGTGATCTTGAAGACATCAACAGGAAAATGGAGAAATTGCAGAAGTTCATGGCAAATGCAGGGAACTTCGTGGACCTCAACACAGAGAAAAACGCAGCAGCGGACTTTGTAGGTGCTGCCATGGATATGGGTCTTTAGTAGCAACTCGTCAGTTCTGGTCATGGGTTTGCCCTCTTCTAGTTTTGTTATGTATTCAATTTCTGGAACTCATAGCATAGATACCAGCTGTAGTTTTGCCATCTTGGAAGGACTTAATCTCCAGTTTTTGTATAAGACAGTATATTAGTTATGTTTTATTTTTGCATATTCCACCTAGGGTAGTTCATAAGATGTTATAGTTTTCATATGACAGGAAGATACCATGATAGTTATCAACTAGAACATGATGAACTTGGAGTGATGGATGTATTCCTCTCATGGGAGCAATCTGATCAGTTTTTGCTATGTATTTTCCTTCTTTTTAGATAATCAAAGCTGGTTAGCCGTTTCTGTTAAAAAAAAATATTTTGAGGTAATTTTTTTTTTTTTTAGATAATGTGTCTGACTATTGATTTGTTTGACAGATTGGGTTAAACGTGTACAATAATTATTCCTTACACAATGCCAATCTCGACGTATATCTATTAGGTAGGTATCTAAAGGTATATAAAGGTTGTTTTAAATATTGTTTGTCTCTTAAAAACAAATTCTAGAATAACTGTGATTGAGAAAAACAATTAAAAATATGAGATAATTGCGTTATAGAACCCGAATCATTGTCTCGGGGGATAGTAGTAGAGACAAAGAATGGGACAAAGTGAGCGATGAATGGACTACGGGGAGTGACATTGTCAACGAAGAGAGGGAGAACCAGATGAGACTCTGGGGAATACTAATCTTCGGTGCTATCGGAGCTGCTGCCACCACCTATGCGGTAATTTATCTCTAATTTTTCTTCTTCCACTGAATTGTTAATTTGATGCCGAAAAGAATCCATGGCTTCTTGTTTATAGAATTCTTTTAGGTTTACAAGCAAGTTCTATATAACTGAACTGTTTAGTTACAGTTGAACTTTAGCGAGAATTTTCATGGTTTATTTTGGCTTGCATTCTTCAATTTTGGTTTAGTTTATTCATCTTAAAGACGATGTACAATCATGGATCTGAACTCCTTTTGTTGGTTGTGATATAGTTCGCTTTTTAAATGCTTCAATATGGAAGATAAAGGGAGTTTATGTATTTTGAATTATGGTAGGATGGTAGCATTTCTTTATAGGATAGAACTCCAATTTTCGACATCTATCTCTGATCTTTTTTGAGACTTCATTTTTTTTACAAGCTAGGATTTATCTATATCCGAGTTCTTAATTTTGGTCTTGGGAGCATTATATAGTTTTTTTTGCCTATTACCGGCACATTATATTGAAACCTTGTTATTTTATTTTTTTTTGCTTATTTGTTTTCTTAATTTGATTACCTCCTGTGGGCAGTAGCTTGTGGTGTTGCTGCGTGTGTGATTGCTCTCAGTTACAATAGATGAGATGTAAAATACTTCAACAATATTAAACCTTGAAGACTTTGTTAATTAAATTTTTTACACTAATAAGCATTCTTATGAAAAGTCATATTGGACAGTGTAGTAGCTTCATGATCCTGCAAATTTGTCAAACTAATGGCAATTGATTCTATTACATTTTTAATATTTTTAATTTCTCTTTCCCGGTTGCAATTTGTTCCAACATTGCCAAGAAAAAGCTAAACTTAAACTATCCAAGGTAACATGTATATGTTTAAAAATCATATTTCAAACACATAAACCTCTGGTATGAAATCTGATGCTATGCAAATGTAGGACAGTTCCAAATTGTATTCTTATTCTATTATGCTGTGCAAAAGGTAGAACAGGTTCCAACTTGTATGGCTAAGAGTACCATTAAATGAATAAGAACCCGCAATTATTTTATATACATAACACTATTAAATTCCCCTACTAAAACTTACATTAGAACTTCCATATAAAGGAAAAAAATAGAGCATTTTTTAAATGGTCTCTAATTATGATCGTGTTGAACCTATTTTTTATAATGTGGACAATAAAATTCACTTGTATATTGTAACCTGAAGAGTCATGAATTTTGACTGTATTTTTGTGACAGCTAAGTAAATATGTATTGTCTAAGATACTAATAATATATATATATATGTTTTCATAATTGGTTTTACTTTCTTTTCCCTCTCTATATCATTAGGTGAAGTTGAGTCTTGACTAAATCCTTATGAAAATTATTTCTTATAAAAATTCTACCCATAAAAATTATAGACCCGTCTTAAAATAGCTTTAAATGGTTTTAATGTCAAGAATCTAGTTTCAACCATTTCAACCATCAATTAGATGCTTGAATATTTATTGCAAGTATTTAATGATATGAGTTTATGGTAATTTATTTGACTTCCAAAGTATAATTTAATATTTTGAGGTCCTGGGTTGGCAGGTGCGGGGGGAGTAATTTTTGACTCCAATGGGAACAGGCAGAAGGAGTTTGCCTGGGGCATTGGAAGAAAGACCAACAATGGAGTGGAATGGATTGGTCTCATCAAAGGGCTGGAGATTGCTATAAACCTGGGAATAAAGAAACTGATGGTCTTAGGAGACTCCTTAATCATTATCAGAGAAGCTAGACGTATTGTTGACAAAAGAAAAGACCCCACCTCAAAAATGCATCATCTCCTATTTTGCATCAGTAAAGACTTCCACGAGCTTACCTTTGGACTAAATGGGAAAGCTGACGAAATGGATAATATCGGAGTCGGGCTCTCCTATGGCTCTCTAAGTTATAACAATGATACTTGGGAAAACTCTTGGATTCCCTAGACTAAGGCTAGTCCTTAGGGATTGGGCTCATGCCCCCCTCTTTTGGCCCCCTCAATATCTTTGGGATCAATACATTAGAATATCAAACTTTTTGAATTTTTAGGAAGCTTCCCTTGGAAATTCGACGGCCTCCTCACTCCTCGTACATCGCCCTCGCATGCTCGAGTTTATGGCAATTAACTAGCTTGCCAATAGGCCGGCATGTGGGCTGGTAGTCATGGTGTATCAATACATTTGGATGCTCCTTAGACTTCACTCCACCGTCTCTAGAACTCTGCATTTGCTGCTCGTTTTTTCGAATTGGATCTATGTTGTCAGGATTATGGAACGCCATGGTGATGGGCGTCTTCAGGGAGGGGGCGATTTGCTTTATCGTGGTGTTGGGCGTTCTCAGGCAGGGGGCGATGTGCTCTTGAAATGTGGAAGGTGCTGTAAGCTGGGGAGAGGCCCTAATGGTGGATGTAGGTGGGGCATGCAGCCGGAGGAAATGAGGGGAGACTCGGCTAAAATTGAGAGAAACCCTAGGCTTGGCCCTTATTGCAAGCACACTGGGTTTGGGAATTCTCATGGACAGGATGGGAATCGTGGCATATCAAAATTCGAAGTGGAATTCTTGGACCGTTTGCAGGAGTTGGAGCTGCAAGTCAGGATGATTCGTAGTGAAAATTTGGAGTACAAGAAAGTCTTATCTTGCCTCTACACTTTGGCGTCTACTACCCACTCCGAAGTAAAAGCTCAGAACAATAGCATGGCTGAGAAAATTGAACATCTGGAAGAGACCCTGGGTCTAGTCTATCCCCACAAGGCTCGCAAGCTCAAAGTTTATGGCTGTGATCTTGAAGACATCAACAGGAAAATGGAGAAATTGCAGAAGTTCATGGCAAATGCAGGGAACTTCGTGGACCTCAATATAGAGAAAAACGCGGTAGTAGGTGCTGCCATGGATATGGGTCTTTAGTAGCAACTCGTCAGTTCTGGTCACGGGTTGGCCCTCTTCTAGTTTTTGTTATGTATTTAATTTCTGGAACTCATAGCATAGATACCAGCTGCAGTTTTTCCATCTTGGAAGGACTTAATCTCCAGTTTTTGTATAAGACAGTATATTAGTTATGTTTTATTTTTTGCATATTCCTCCTAGGGCAGTTCATAAGATGTTATAGTTTTCATATGACAGGAAGATACCATGATAGTTATCAGTTAGAACATGATGAACTTGGAGTGATGGATGTCTTCCTCTCATGGGAGCAATCTGATCAGTTTTTGCTATGTATTTTCCTTCTTTTTAGATAATCAAAGCTGGTTAGCCGTTTTTGTTAAAAAAAAAAAATTTGAGGTAATTTTTTTTTAATTTGGGTCAATGAAAAATATGATGTACTATGATGTACTTGAAAAGAAAAATATGATGTACTAAATTTAGTATTAAAAATGATTATATTATATATGAAAATTTAAAAGCTAAATGAAATGGTAATAAACTAATTAATATTTAATATAATTTAATATAAATAATTTAAAAGTTTAATTTTATAAGTATTTTAATTTGATCAAGTAAAGGACTTAATAAGGTTTTTATTAATATAGATAAAGTTTTATTTTTTATATTTGTTTTTAATTTTATTAATATAGATAAAAGTTTGTATTTTTATAATGTTTTATTTAGTTGAAGTTGTGATTTTATAATGTTCTTTGATAATTGATCATATCATCAAATATAGCTTTGCATGTGAACATTGCATTAATATATTGGATATTTTACTCCTTTTGCAATATATCAGGATTAAGTACACGTTTATTTTGTGATAGTGTGAATCACAAGTGTACAGTTTCAAAGCACATGTGCTAATATTTCGTATGTAGAATAGCTTCATCTAAATTAAGTTATAAAAATATCTAGCTTAATTATAAACTATCCCTTTGTTCTTGTGTTTTGTAGACATTACATAGATCTTTTGTATCACTTTGAGCAATTTCATTACTTTGGAGCAGGCGGAGAAATTGCTCCTACTCCTACTATGTATCTTTTAATACACTATTTAAAAATTGAAATTACAATTCTTTTTCAACTTCCTTTGTTGCTTAGAAAATGCAAATAAGAAGTATTCTATTGCTTAGAAAATGTACATATGTTTAGGTCCATTGCCTTCTACTAAGTCCATGGACAATGGCATCACATACCAACTTTTGGTTGATCCATTCCCTGCTCTTCATCGTTCTACTAAGTCCATGGACAATGGCATCACATACCAACTTTTGGTTGATCCAAAGCATCCAACAAGGAGAAGGAAAAACATGGTGGATCATGCTCAACTTTTGGTTGATCCAAAGCACCCAACAAGGAGAAGGAAAAAAAAATGTGTTTACATTTTAGTCACTGATTCACCCCCCCCTCTCAGTGACAAGGACCTGATCCAATACTTAACATTATTTTTTGTTATGGATTGAGTGCCTATGTCTTTGTAATATGAGATTGTTACAAACTTTGCTCTGTATCCTTCCTGTGTCTATGTTTTTGTTCCTTCTAACTTTCCTCTTTTCCTATGGGCATTCATTTTTGTCCCTAAGGGGCAAATGCTACTATATAAACATTAAATTTTTTGAGAAAAAATTATATCATCATCAATACTCCACTACATGACACTAGTAAGCTCTGCTTTGCCATTTTAACTTTTCAAAATACCAAATTATTTTTTTCAAAATAAATTAAATTACCTCATAAAATCATTTCACACTATTTAACATCCAAATTTTAGTGTTTAGCATCTTTATTTTCTATTTTTTCATTTCTTTGCAGCGTTTTGGTTCTCATATGTAATCTTCTTCCAAAAGCAAAAAGTAATGACATGATGTGAAGCATAAAGCATTTATTTAAAGCATCTATACGTCAAAAGCTTTAAAGTTACTTTACGCAAAGTTAGAAGAGACAACTGATAACCACATATTATTCCAACTTCAATTTAAATATGGTGCGATCCTGACCATCGTTATTAATTTATCTTATCCCCTTGCGGCGTCATTGGTTTCTCTCCTATTCTCCCAATTATTACTTTCATCTCCGATTCCATCTATATTTTTATTTTTTATTTAATAATTTATTTAAATGGATATTTAATTAAAATTTGGAGTGTACTATATTGATTTTATGATAGTATTTAAAGTTCAAAATAAACAATTATAAAAAGAAAAAAAAAGAAGAAGAAATATAGGGTATATTTTTTATTTAATAATTCATTTAAATACCAATTAAAATTTGGAGCGTATCATGTCTATGTTTAGATTGATTTAAGGAAATGTTGAAGTTCCAAGTATGTATATTTTTATTTTTGATTTAATAATTCATTTAAATGGGTATTTAATTAAAATTTGGAGTGTAATATATTGATTTTATGATAATGTTTAAAGTTCAAAATAAACAATTATAAAAAGAGAAAAAAAAAAGGAAATGTTGCAGTTCCAAGTAATATTTTTATTTTTATTTAATAATTCATTTAAATGGTATTTAATTAAAATTTGGAGTGTACTATGTCTATGTCTAGATTGATTTTATGATAGTGTTTAAAGTTCAAAATAAACAATTATAAAAAGAAAAAAGAAGGAAATGTTGCAGTTCCAAGTATGCATATTTTTATTTTTTATTTAATAATTCATTTAAATGGGTATTTAATTAAAATTTGGAGTGTACTATATTGATTTTATGATAGTGTTTAAAGTTCAAAATAAACAATTATAAAAAGAAAAAATGAAGAAGGAAATGTTGCATTCCAAGTAAGCATATTTTTATTTGTTATTTAATCATTCATTTAAATGGGTATTTAATTAAAATTTGGAGTGTAATTTACTATGTCTAGATTGATTTTATGATACTGTTTAAAATTCAAAATAAACAATTAAAAAAAAAAAAAATACTTGTCATAAAAGGATGGATGACTGGATGACTCATAACTCAAAAATAAGTAAATAGATAACTTGTTTAGAACACTTAGCTTATGACCTATTAGTATTAAATGACTCTGTTTTTTTAACTATATGGTACTAAAACATATTTCCTTTCAGATTTTATATTATTTTTATTTAATAATCCATAACACCTGCATTTAATTTTGACTTCGTGAATTGTATTTGTTAGGGAGGAGCAGATTCGTGTCGGATACGAGGGATTCGGACTAAAAAAGCCCAGAATCTGCCCGATGGCAGGAATTACATGAAGGGTGTGGGTGTACGCCTCCTTGTGGTTGAAGTTCCCATAGATTTTTCGTCATTTTTTGGTTTGTGGAATATATCGGGAGATTTGGTGTGGCTTCGCTTGCACAAGTTCGAGTTCATCTCGCCGTTTCCTAATACCATTTCGCTGGCAAACTTAAGAGTTTTGGAACTTAATGTTCTAGAACGTAATGGATGTGATGATCTGGAGCAGTTATTCCAAAGATTTGAATCGGTAAGTACATCTACAGTTTGCTGAGTCTTTTGTCGTGAGCTTCGGCCCACTTTCTATTGAACAGATTATGTGTATTGCAATTTGCAGCCTCCTCGGAATTTGAGTGTGTTGAATATTGACGTAACGATGCCAAGTCAGTTGTGTGCCCCTCGGATGCTCGGAATGTGGAATCCAACTAAGTCAGGGGAAGGTACATCCACCAGCAGCCGGTCAACGGGTTCTTCTTTTCAAGAATTTCTGAGTTGGATAGGAAGGAGTATAAAAAATCCGAGCAAGATTATCTTGAAAAATATCACTTTTTTAGAATCACTCCCTATTGATTTTAGGGAACTCAGAAGCCTCAGACATTTAGATCTATCCGGCTGCACTGATCTAACCCGACTGCCTAATTCCTTCTCTGAATTAATGCATCTCCAATATCTAGCGTTGCGGAACTGCATCAATCTAACATATCGTCACTTGAGTATGTTGATTTCAATGGTTGCAGTAAGTTGAAGTACTTGCCGACTGGAATCACAAATCAAAGGTCTTTAATATGCCTAGATTTAAGAGGTACCGCTTTAGAATTGCCCCTAAATATGGCAGTTATACCAGACAAATTACAACGATTGGGAATCTCTTGTGCTCCCAACAGAGAGAGATTCTGGCCGACAGAGTCACTGCAGCCTCAAATCAGATTACCGGAGGAGCATCTGGTCAATTACAAGAGAGAGGGATTCTGGCAGAGATTCCGGCAGAGATTCCGGCCGACAGAGTCACCGCAGCCTCTGGTCAATTTGACACCGCAGCCTCTGGTCAATTTGAGGCCGTTTAAAGAGTTGAAAGAGTTGAATTTGATAGCATTCCATGGTTATGAGGGATTGCTCATTACATGGGAGGAAATCGCAGCGCCAAATATGGAAGTTCTGGTTATAAGGGATTGCTCTATCTATGGTTTTAAGCAGCAGGGGAGCATGCATGCTGTCATGGGTGTTTTAAGAGATTTCACTTTGAGCGGCACACAGATAACCAAGATACACATTCCAGAAGGTGTTTTACCCAGCCTTGAAACGCTCGATCTTTCCGAAAATAGGGAGCTAATGCGGGTTGAAGGCTTGCCATCAACATTAGTAAGACTGGACCTGCAAGGGTGCTCGCGGTTGGAGGCATTAATAAGCCTTTCAAATCTCGTAAACCTCAGATTCCTGAGAGTAAATGGATGCCATAAGCTGGAAACTCTGAATGTTGAAGGTCTGACATCGTTGGAAGAGATTCAAGCGGAGGGCTGTTGGGAACTCAAGAGCATACAAGGACTGAGTCAGCGGGAACGGTTGAAATGTCTCTGCATTTCAACAAAAACTGATGTTATCTGGAATGATATTTGCAATTTTTTGGTTAGTTTCCTTCATTGCTCAGCAGATTAATTCATATAAACTATTTATATATTTCCTGTGATAATTAAGGAATCTAGGACTATCTAGGCGTGTTCTGGTTATCTCTGAGGTGCATCGGTGGGTGTGTAATCTTATATTTTTTATTTGCTGTAACTGCAACTGCAACTGCGGTGAGGTGAGCTAACTGGATTTGGAAAAATCTGTGCAGACATTGACCTCACGTGAAGAGCTATCAACTGCCTTCTTTAGTGGGAAGTTAACAGCGGTCACCCAGCTTAATATGGTGGGTGTTTTAATTTTTCCTTTTCAAGAAAGTATAATAAAATTTGAGATTTATCAAGTGAAATGGATTTATGAACTTTATGCAGCTTTGGAAAGAAATGCATTCCATTACGAGCAAGTTTCATTCCATTACGAGCAAGTTTGATGCGAAGATGGAAGATTTCCAATCGTACGGTGCTGTATTGATGTGCTTTCTCACCAGCAGCGGTGACCGTTACAAGACGCGGACCTGTAGTGTAAAATTTGAAGCGAGCGATGATGGTGGGTCAGCGGATAACTACGAAATCGTTTGTGGATACCAACCCGGAGATCAGCTACATGTGTTTGTGTGGAGTACAGCTAGTTTGTTTGTTTGTGTACCAACCCGGAGATCAACCACGAGAATCGAAAGGGGATGGATAATGATGGTAGATAAATCATAATTGCATTGTCATAAAAATCATAACTGCATTGTCGAGGTATTTTCAATTAAAATGTCAAAATGTTATCTCAAGTGTGAAAGTAAACTCCATCTACTCCATCTGTCGAGATTAAGGCTCTATAAATATCATCTATTTTTTTATCACGCTCTCTAATTTCATATCACTACTTGTGTAATTTTTATTTTTTTTTAAATTTATATCGAAAGTTATCCTATTGGGAATGTAAAATCATTGTAATGGGTGTGGGTGTAGGGAAATTTATTGTATTGGCTACGTAAAATAATTGTAATGGGTGTGGTTGAAGGAATATTTTAAAAAATATTTGAATTTTGAATTAAAAAAAATATAATTACAAATTTATCAAGTCAAAAGTTAAAATATTAGGTTTAGTTGAAATTTAGCTACTCAAAACATTAGTCGATTTGTTTTACAATTTTAAAAATTTAAAACAAATTTATTTATTCAAGGGAAATGGATATTCTGGTAACACCATTTGTATTGCTTCATAAATCTAGTAATAGTGTTTGGTTTCATTTTCTATTCTAAATTATTTAATTCATGTTTCATATTCTTTTTTCAATGGGGCTTTTGAATAGCCTAACCAATCATGGAGGTGGTGTCTCATTTGCTACTACTATGTCAATATCCACATTTCATTTCTTGGTGGGTGGGATAGGGATCAATTAGAAGTATTAACTCCTATTTTCCTTATACATTAATATGTGATACTTGATCATACTAAAGGTTATGGGTGTTTATTGTATTTATCATTGTGAGGTAGAGTTTTTCTCTAAGAGAGAAGTTTGCTTAGAGAAGGAGGAACTTGAGTTCTGGTGTTGTTTTTATCCAACATTTCAATCCAACTATTGGACCATCATCAAGGAGACTGAATGACTGCTCAAGGAAAAGACGTGTAAAAATCTTTGATAAATATGAATGTTTTTTGGATTTATTATTATTAAATTATGTTGGCTCTTTCAGGAATTTTCAATTATGTTTCTTACCATTTTTGTTATTGAAATTATTTCTCTTGTTTCGAAGAGCATTAAGAACTGGCTTCCACGTTTTTCTTAGCTTGTAGCCCTCTTCTTATTAAGATTTTCTAGTCTTAGTGAAATATTGATTTTCTCACGAACCTTTCTCTTAATAAGGTGATCAATGTTAGCGATAATTTCTGCTCTCTCAAGGCAAATTTGGTGTCCTGTGTTATGATAATGTTCAACTAAATCCGATTTTTTGTGCCTAACAATGGTCTACGAGAAGTTTGCTTTTAAAGATTTAGGAGGTTATTAGATGTAGTTCGATATGATAAATTCTCTTCAATTAGTCGATTCTTGTTTTGGTGTGTGGTTGAGATACTCTTTGAACATGTTGTTTGAGATCTAAGATAGTGTCTCTATCTTAAGGTAAAACATGATGAATTTGCATGCAACATTGTTTAATGTTAATAGAACACTCATCATGTTTTTTGGTGTGTGTTATCTACTCCCTCACTGCTCTATAAACTTATAGCTATGTTACATGCTTTAATGTCTCGGCATATTTTTTCTAAAGCCACCCCATGGAAATTCATCATTGATTTTTTTCTCAATGTTGGGTTTGTTATTTGTTTTGTATTTTTCTCTCAAGAGACCCTAGCCTTAGGGTAGACTTACTTCATACAACTTGTCTAGATGGGCTCTACAAGTGAAGGCCATAGTCATAACCCTACTACATAGATTTTGGTATAGGAGGAAATTCCTTCTTCCCCTAGCTTGTATCTATCTTAAGAAATTTGCTTATGGAATTTCCAATTGCTACTAACTTTTGATTTTCCCACAAGTGGAGATGAAGATTCATTCTCACTAAAATTGGGATTATGGAGATGGACATTGAAGTTAGGTTGAACTCCAGTACCAAGATTTGAACAAGGGGCTAGATCTACCCTAGATCAATGGTTCCACCATGACCTTTCTACCATTTTCTAACATGTTAAATTATATTATAAATAAGCCTCTTGAACAAATACTTACTGTGTAGACTAAAGTCTAGTTGGAATCCATCCATTTAATAGTTGTTACACATTATGTCCAAAATCTACGAAATCTATAAATCAATGCACTTTTCTTGTAGTAATTTTAGAACTTGTTCAGCGCTTGTGACTGAGGTTTACACAAGGTTGCATTTGTATTCTCCACAATAAAGGTACATGACTATGGATTCTTAGTTTTTGACAAGGAAACAATTATGTCCGAGGTTTATGTCTGAGGTCTCATCTTAAAAAAATGAAGGATTCAAAGTTTTACCCTTAACAACCCCTTCGTAACGAGCGCGTTTTGAAGGCCTAGAGGAAGAGGTTGTCCCTCTTCTTTGAGTGCATCCATGGAGTAGGAGCACAATGTGTAGGGTTCATACATGTTGAATGCTATAATCATCCAACACATAATCTGTGGGACAGTTTCGTATCAACAAAGAACATCCATTGTTGATGAAGAGGGCCCCTCCTTGACTTGGATTTTACTCTTTTCATTGTTAATGGATTTTGAGCTTTCTAACTCCAAGATAATAATTTTTCCAGTGAGGATTTTCACAAAATATGCAAGACAACTTTAATGTGGATGACCATTTCCAATAACCCTTGGCCACTTTTTGTATCCCCTGATTGTATCAACAAATCCCACATGAAAAATATTAAAGTGTGTGACCAATGCAAGTAATTTGTTTGCAATTTTATGAGAATTAGTGCAATCTAATGCTCCTCTCTCATGACATGTTAGAGGTATGTGCACAACCTATTATAATATAGTGTAAAAATATGAAATGTAGAAACTCAAATAAGCTTAAGGAATATAAAACTTTTATCTATGGAAAATTGGTACAACTCAAAGAAATTCCCTTTTCTTCTAACATTGTTATATTATTTTGCTCCTCTCTCATGACATGTTAGAGGTATGTGCACAACCTATTATAATATAGTGTAAAAATATGAAATGTAGAAACTCAAATAAGATTAAGGAATATAAAATTTTTATCTATGGAAATTGGTACAACTCAAAGAAATTCCATTTTCTTCTAACATTGTTATATTATTTTTCCTCTAAAATATAGTGCATATGTTTGCGTTAAGACCTTGGTTTAGTGTCAAAATGATGAAATTTCCTGAAAAAATTGTACACTTGAACATAACACTAGTTTCTTGTGTGCCACTATTTTTCCATATTTTTTAATGTTAATTTTATTTTATTTTTAAATTAATAAAATCAATGAATCCATGAAATTACATGGTCAAGTGTTAAGTGGAGCTTAGTGCACAATGCCCATTATTATCTTCTTATGACATTGGAAAGGCCTCTAGATACATTCCTTGTGTACAACTAACACTAATACAAAATGAGAGATAAGTGACAAAAAAAAGGCCAAAATTTGCATATAAAAAACCATTTTTGAGTTGGCGACCAGTGGTAGCAAATTTCTAGTATCTTATCATGCAACAAAAAATGTAGTTGTATTTAGTTTGGTCATTTATAGCTTGTCTAGTCATATATTTGGTCATTAAATGACCAAATATATTACTACAAGACAAGCTATAAACGACTAAACTAAATACGAACACATTTTTTATTGCATGATAAGATACTAGAATTTGCTACCACTAGTCACCAACTCAAAAATGGATGTTTATATGTGAATTTTGTTCGTTTTTTTGGTCACTTATCTCTCATTTTGCACTAGTGTTGATTTATGTAGATAGGGCATGGAGGAATTGAACCACCAAATTCTTGCATGTAAGGTAGGTGATCTTCCATTGAGCTAGCACCCTTATATAGAATAAAAGTTCACATTGAAGCAAATTTCATACTAAAAATATATCACAAACTCTTATAAACATTAACACTTGTACAAATATTTACATATATGTTCTCAACATTAGAAAACCAAATCTAGTTGAGCTCTGTCTATATATGTTATATACTGTAAAAACAAGTCAATTTTATCTTTGCGATATAAAATAAAAAGAAGATAGTTATAGCATATATTATATACTTGTTTCAAACCATAAAATAGACTAAAGATCTCAATAGAAATGTCTGAGGTTGAAATTATGTCTTTGGTTGAATAAGAAAGAAAGTATGCCTTTCCTTCATAATCATTATACATCCAAGAGAAGTATACCGATGACCCAGTCCACCTTTTGAGTTGTTCCTCTCAGGAGAAGTACAGGTAACGTTTTTGCATTTTGATAATAAAATCATATGTTGTTGGTTTTTCCCCGATTGGGGTTTTCCACGGTGAATCTGTGTCAAATGTGTGAATATGATTTATTGTTTAGTTCCATTGCGTTGTTTTGTTGAAGATCTAAGGTATTTTTTGTTACTAATTTTTAGTAAATTATTTGTGACATTAAATCAGGTCTGGATCACTGAAAATCAACACTCACATTGTTGTTGTGACTTGTACTTTCTAGTCTAGATGACCTTTTTTGTGACTGGTGAACATCAATAAAATTCCTTTACTGCATTCTTGCTAAATGAAACAAGGACAAATTGTGCAATAAACGTTATAAATTGGATGAAGTACCTAGAATAATCAAAAGAACATGTTAAAGGGATAAAATTGCATATCGTTCTAGAAATCATTTACAACATCATGATGCTTACACAGTCAAACCAATAAAATGGCACATGGTCAAAATGTAAGTTGCATGTTAAAATATATCATTATCCTTCAATTTATGCATTTATTAAATAAACGCACATGATTAGTAACATAGAATACTTTAATGAAAGTGCAGAAATATTGACAAATATGTCTTTATTCTATCAGTTGTTTTACCAATGATGATAGACTTCCATTAAATCAAAATTCAATATAAACTAGAAAAATCCAAATTCTAACATGGAAAACAAGTGGATTCCATCATACTGGAACACAAAATAGTAGCATTCAAATCACTGTTTCATTTCACTTTTATCTACCCTAATACTTTTCAATCATAATAACATTATTCAAACTCATAGAACATAGAACAACGATCACATCAATAAATCATAATAAAAAACAAACATAAAGTAGAAACCCACTTGTATGTTCCAACTAATCGACATCTCCAACCATAAGCCTGGCCAAATTCTTGTTTGCTCAAAACATTTTCATTTTCAACCCATACCTAATAATGCAAGGAAATAAAATAAATAAATGATGAATTACAATTACATGAAATGAAAACAAGGAATCGAGCTTTTGGCAAGAGTTAATTTATCATTTCGAGAGAACTAAACACTAAGCATTGTTGAACTACAAATGCCCACACCTTTAAGATAGTTAAAGAATGCTTGCATCCAAGACACAATAATCCTCTCAATAACAGTTAAGATGTATATGTTTCTTCCAATAACAAAAAGAGGTAAAATTTTACCTTGAAGTTTCCACCATAGGAACAAATCATTGCCATATTCTTCTTTTGATGGAAAATGAGGGTTGAAATTCTACAATCACCATCAAGTATTACATCATAAATTAGCATTCTAAATGGTAACATAAAATATACATACAGTTATAGTATTTCAAGTCACACAAGCTTACCACCCTTGTAAGAATGAAATATGTATTATTACAAATCAAGCAACCAAAGCATGATACTTAATTGTCAACAGGGAATGACCAAGACATATGTAATAACCCTAGATATTAATTCTCAACTAAAATGAAATGACACAAGAGATGGATTCTGTTGACAGGGGTTCACTTTGCATAGTGTCAACAAAGCTCGACACAAACACCCATAGATACCGTCCCAGAAAGGGTTTAGCCTTTCTAGCAACACTCGCAAAGCGAGTGAGGTCTCACCCGAGGCACCTGAGGGAGCTGCAAGAACCAAGCTTCCGCAGGTATAAGAGGACATGCATCATTAACAGTTAATCACAACATAACTCAAATATCGACATAATTAGCAATTGCATCATAACACCATCATCGCATACAAAGACATATGTTGGGACCTGGAAATGCCCCTTTTTGGCCATACTTATTACATCATTTTGCCCTGATTATATCCCATTTTCACAAGCCATATATATGCCTTTCTTCCAGATCAATCAATTATCTTGATAGGTATAACTCATTATTGCTTTATTCATTTTATGCCTAAGATTGTTAAAGTTATAAATTCTGGCCTTTGATTTATGCTAAATTGTGTGATTTCATTAAGATAACATCAAAGCATAGGTGTATCAGTCGCCATGCCTTGGGAAAGAATCATACGTGGGCCAGCTGTTACTCTTCTAACTCCATTCCTCATATTTTCAAGGGATAGTGCGTCTCTCCACGTGAACTATAACAGGTCCCTGAAACAGAGCATAGCTGCAACAGACAGGACGCCTCCCGATTGGTTGAATTGTTGATCCATTGACTGCCAGTGTAACAGAATCCTTCATGACTAACGGCCTCATTCATTATGGCTGTAACAGTTAGTTGTAACTCTGCAGCATGAAGATCGTAGATCTTCATTGCTGCACGAAATTAGTGGATCGCGAAATGTATTCCTCATGTTTAAATTCGGGATGGTTTTCCAAGTCTAGGGTTGGATAATTATTATTTTGTATGAGCTGTAATAGAGAACTGAGACTGTGAATTACCATTTTTAATGAAGAGCAGAGTTACTTCCATTTTCGTGTCTTAATTCGTGGTAGTTCATGGAGTCTCTGTTAGAAGGCCAGGGCCCGCCTTCTCACAGATATTGTCGAGTTAAGTAGGTAGTTAGATTTATTCATTTCCTGTTGTGTGTTGTGGAATTGCATTAGGTATATTTCTGATAGCTGCAACAGAGAGTTATGATTGCATTCTTTATTGGTAGTTTATTTCCTGCATATGAATAGCTGTAACTGCATGGTGTGACAGTCGACTGTGTAGGTTACTTTGATTAATATATGTGTGTTCAATAGCTGTTACAACCAAGCTCAGCTCCATTCCTTTCAGTCATTTATGCTTTCTAGGATTTTTAATGGTTATCAATTTATAGTTCAAGTTTATTTCTTAATTCTGGTTGTTGTTGTATCTTTCATTGAGTTCGTAGATTAGGAAGATTATGGTTGAGTTACAGTAGTTACTGGATGGATCATTTTGGTAAATATTGAATACTGTAGTTTGATAATTATAGGATTTAACTTCTTGCAAAAGTAATCTAGTTCAATTTCATTCTTAGATCAATAACTGCTAGGTTGATTTCTGTAGGAAGGTAGTTGCACTTTGAATTCCTAGATGTATGAGTTAGATTAGTTTTCTTTATTGAATGAGTTTGGTTGAGCAGATAGGTAGGATTATTATCTTCATTTATTCAATCAACTGCTAAATATGTTTATGCATAGATTGTGCTTATTGCCATTGAAATAAAAGACCTCCCTGGGTTTGACAATTTATATTGAGCATCTTGTGTGTTAGTTTTAATTAATTGACATATAGGGTGACCAACATTTTGGCGTCGTTGCCGGGAATGGTAATAGATAGACACAGTTAGTAGTTGGCTTTTTATTTCATTTTGGTTTAATAATTTACAGCATGCATGAATACAAGAAAAACAAATCGGGAGACCCCTTTGAATACTAACACTGCAGGTGGAAGAGGTCGAGGTCATAATGCAGGTCATGGAAGACACACATACATTGACGAAACTATGGAACTCCACACCGGCTGTGCGTATTTCTTGATCAAGAGGAACTCCACACCGGCGATGCATTCCCCCCTGCAATCTTCGGAGCCATTCAAAGTGCGTCTGTTCATATTGCTATTTTCAGTCCGCATTATGCTGAATCGTGTTGGTGTTTGGATGAGTTGTGTTTCATTTTGGACAAGCACAACCGGAAGATCATTCCTGTGTTTTATGACGTTGACCCTACAGAGCTTCATCACATTCATAGCTGACGTTTTGAAGATGCTTTTAAACAACACCAAAGCAAAGGTAGAGTCACTGCGGAAGTCATTGAGAAATGGAAGACGACCCTCAAGGAAGCCTCTAATATTTCTGGCATAAAGTTCAAACCGAGTGAAAGGTGAATACATACTTTATTAGGAATCTTGGATTTGTCAAAGCCGGTTCTCCCCCTCATTATGACTAACATGATTGCATGTACCTGTTTGTTGTTTTTGCAGTGACCATGGAGAGGTTTTGGAGGACATTGTGAAAGATGTATTGAAAGGGGTAAAATGGGAACCATTGGAGGTGGCTAAATACCTAGTTGGGCTCGATCCAGCCGTAAAGGAAATAAATGATGAAATTAAGAAACAATGCGAGTTAAATGGCACAACAATTGTGGGGATTGCAGGAATGGCCGGACTAGGCAAGTCAACTCTGGAGGCATATCTCTACAATTTGAAGTGTTCGGATTTTAGTAGGTCTTGTTTTTTGTCAGACATCAGAAAAAGGGATTTACCATCTTTGCAGCGGAAGCTCCTAAAGGATCTGTTGGGTTGTGATTTTCGTATTGAAGATACCAGATAGGGAAAGGGTATTTTTCGCGATCATCTTGTAGGGCTTCGAGTTTTGATTGTTTTGTAACAGATGTTGTGGGATCACGTAGTTTAATTTTGATCACGTCTCGTGATCAAGATTTACTGAGACTCTCTTCTCCAAAAACTGTCGTGTTAAAGCCATTGGAGAGAGGACACGCCCGGGAGCTTTTTTGTCGGCATGCGTTCTATCAATCGAAACCATCTGAAGGATTTGAACATTTGGTTGAGGAGGTTTTGAAAATTTGTGGTGGGTTTCCGTTATCCTTAGAAGTGGTGGGCAGACAGTTTTGTGGCGACCTCAAGGAGAATTGGAAGCTGCAGTTGGAAAATCTCTCAAGAAGCCTGCCAGATGGTGTAATGGACAGATTTAAAGTGAGTTACGAGGCTCTCAAGAGTGAAGAGAAGGATATATTTTTGGACCTGGGTTGTTTCTTCTTGGGAGAGGAAAAAGAACTCGCAGTTCAAGTATTTGAGGGACTAGGTTACAAAGGCGTCTCTGATTTCCTTCAAGATCTCCGTCAAAAATCCCTAGTCAAGTATCGCGACGACGCCCAATCTGATGAGGAAATATGTGTAAGAATTATCTCTGTAATATATATTTTTTTGGTGATCCCGGTTGAATCTTATATTCCCTAACTGTTTTCTCTTTCTTCATATCCAGATTAGTGGATGCTTCCCATCCTTCCCACGGAAAGATGCAATTACAATGCACGATCACATTAGTCAGTTGGCTAGAGGTATCGCTAGAGAAGAGTTTCATGTGCTCCCAATGCGTAAGCCACTACAACTCAGCTGCTGAACTGATATAGAGGAAATGTTGCAGCGTCTAGTAAGCGTATTTCGTCCCCAAAATTTGTCTTATTTCTATTTAATAATTCATAACACAGTCAGCGTATTCCGTCCCAGATTTTGTGTTATTTTTATTTAATAATCCATAACATGTGCATTTGATTTTGATTTCGTGAGGTGTATTTGTTAGGGAGGAGCAGATTCATGTTTGATACGAGGGATTCAGACTCAAAAGGTCAGAATCTACCCGATTGCAAGAATTACATCAAGGGTGTGGGTGTACGCCTCCTTGTGGTTGAAGTTCCCATAGATTTGTCGTCATTTTTTGGTTTGTGGAATATGTCGGGAGATTTGGTGTGGCTTCGCTTGCGCAAGCTCAGCTCCATCTTCTCGCCCTTTCCTAACACCATTTCACTCATAAACTTAAGAGTTTTGGAACTTAATGGTTCTGGTGATCAGGAGCAGTTATTATAAAGATTTAATTCGGTAAGTACATCTACAGTTTGCTAAGTCTTTTGTCGTGAGTTTCACTTTCAGTTTCGGCCCACTTTATATTGAACAGATTATGTGTATTGCAATTTGCAGCCTCCTCAGAATTTGAGTGTGTTGAATATTGACGTAACGATGCCAAGTCAGTTGTGTGCCCCTCGGATGCTCGGAATGTGGAATCCAACTAAGTCAGGGGAAGGTACATCCACCAACAGCATGTCAATGGATTCTTGTTTTCAAGAATTTCTGAGTTGGATAGGAAGGAGTATCAAATATCTAAGTAAGATTGTGTTGAAAAATATCAGATTTATAGAATCACTCCCTATTGAATTTTGGGAACTCAAAAGCCTCAGACATTTAGATCTATCCGGCTACACTAATTTAATCCAACTGCCTGTTGGAATAATAATGTCAAAATGCTTAAAATAGATTCAGTTAGCTTGGGGGTAGGATGAGATCCGTTGAGATCCACTTTTGTAGCAGTTTGTTAATGCTCACCGAGCTTATATATTGTACCCTTATTTGCATAGTAAAAAAAGTCGTGTTCTGTTTTGCACCATTATGTTAAGTGCTGTTTGTTAATTTGGTATCAGTGCCCAGGATCGACTGCTGTGTGTAGAAGGGAGATTGCTGAGGATATTGGTCACCGCGTGAAGGAGTCTTCCTGGAGGAGCTGCATCACGTGGATTGAAGGTCCAACTGAGAGCTGCCAGCGTTGAAGGAAGAGTTGCATCAAAGTGCAAGCTCTGTTTTGTGCAAGCTCGAGTTGCTGGAGGTGAAACCGAACGCTGTTCGCTGCTTGCTGGAGAAGTTTAACGTTGGAGCTGCAGATTCATTTTTGAATCGTTGTGTGTTGTTAGAGGAAGAGATGACCGATCGCTAGAATTTCAGTCTTGTTTATTCACGTGGATATCTCTAACTTTGCAGAACACATCATCGTGGAGGAGCCCTGTGTGAAAGGGGTGCGGTAATACACGATTACCGCGGGTCTTCTACATGACAGAGCACGGTAATTCCGTGCACACTTCTGAAATTTTCCGCTGGGGAGATTGCCACGGGCATCACCTATCTCAAGGCGCGACAATTTCGTGTAAGTGAGTTTTGTTGTGTTATTTGTTGGACGCAATACAAATTCATTTAAGGTGTTGGTAGTGCATTTGCTGATGTCATCAATCCCAAATCGTTCAAACCTATTCTATATTCACTATTAAGATGTGTCTCTAAGAAGAAAGAAGGGAGTAGCCGGAACATAGAGAGGTATTTTGGGTATTTTTTCAAGTAGAGGAAGAATAGAGGTATTTTTTTAAAGAAAAAAAAAGTATTGTTTTTATTGAATTCATCTATCAGTAGCTATGACAAATTCTTTTCCCGAAAATTACTTGAATGAAGCTTCTAAGCTCGACGGGGACAATTATCTTGACTGGAAATTCAAGATATTAACTATGCTCGAAGCACTAAATGTCTGGACTATTGTCAAAGGGGATTAAGCCAAACCCACAGGTGCTACTCTTGCAGACTGGGAGAAACGAGAAACAAAGGCAAAAGTATTGTTGCGGCTGTCTGTCAAAGACAACATCATCCTGCACATCAGAGATTGTACAACTTCCAAGCAGACATGGGACATCCTGAAAGGTTTGTATGAAACTACGAACTCCAATAGACTTCTGTTTCTAAAGACTAAGTTATTGTCTATAAAAATGGTTGCAAATGAGAATATCACCTGCTATGTTTCCCGGATTAAGGATTTATGTGATCAGTTAAAAGCCATTGGTGATACTGTTTCAAATATTGACATGGTAACTATTACAGTAAAAGGTTTAATTAGAGATTATCATGTCTTTATTTCAAGTCTAGGAGGTAGAGCAACGCCACCCACATTTAACGAGTTAACATGGATTCTTCTACAAGAAGAAGAAAGGATGAAAGTGTTTGAGATGGACTCTCAATCTTCAGAAGTGGCATTAATGGCAAAAGGGTCTTCTATTCATGATAATGTGACAAATTGGAACGTATTTGATGATGACCAACAAATATTAGATTTTCTCACATCGCAGGACACTTTTCAAGATGTGGCAATAGATGAGGCTGAGCATGAGAAGTCTCTGTCTTATCCTTCCAACCTTATCCCTAAATCGGTCATCAACCTGGAGAATTACTATGATCTGCAAGATAAGTTCAATCAAAAGACCAACTCTTTAACCCAGAGTTCATCCCTCAACTATGAGCCTTCCACCAGTATCATGCACCATAATATAGCAATGAAACCTGAAGTAAAACCTTATCAGTAGAACTCAAGGAAGATGCATCCCAGTCTGGAACCCTCTGTGAAGAAGGAGCTTGAGAAATTACTGGCAGCAAAAATTATATTCCCTATCAGGCATACACAGTGGATTGCTAACCTGGTACCTGTTCGAAAGAAGAATGGGGAAATCGGACTCTGTGTTGATTTCAAAAAATTAAATAGAGCTTCCAAAATGGAAAAATACCTTGTTCCTCCTATGGAGAAGATTCTACAGAAAGTAGCAGGTTCTGAGATGTTTTCTCTCCTTGATGGCTTCTCGGGATATAACCAAGGCCTAGTTGTCCCTGATGATCAACTAAAAACAACTTTCAAGATCCCTTGGGGAACCTTTGCCTACAGGCTAATGCCTTTTGGGCTAATAAATGCAGGTGCCACATTCCAGAGGGCTATGGACATAGCTTTCAGGGGTTTGATGCACAATTATGTCGTTGTATACTTAGATGATATTACTATTTATTCTAAAAAACGACATGAACATTGTCTGCCCTGAAACAGGTGTTTGAATGCTGCAGAGGATATGGAATCTCATTAAGCTCGACGAAATGTATATTTGTAGTCACTGAAGGTAATTTGTTAGGTTTTATTGTTTCGAAAGAAGGCATGATCATTGATATAGAATGAAAAGAATCCATTTCGAAGATCGGCCTACTCGGTTCACGTAAAGCCATGCAATATTTTCTTGGTAAGATTAATTTCATTCGTAGATTTGTTCCGAATTTTGCTCAAATTGTTAACCATTGCAACAATTGGTTAAAAAAGATGCACAGTTTAAGTGGTCTGAGGAATAGAGAAACTCCTTTGTTGAAATACGGAGGCCCATTGCAGAAGCCCTTGCTCTGATTTTTCCAGACTTCAGCAAAGATTTTATTCTGTACACCTTTGCTACTAATTTCTCCTATGCAACTGTCCTTACAGAGAAACATGATAATGATGCTGAAATACCTATTTCATTCATGAGCTCTACGTTCAAGGGAGCATATCTCAACTACTCCCAGGTCGAGAAACAAGCTTATGCGGTCTGCAAATTGGTAAAACTTTATAGACTGCATTTATTGAAATCTCAGACTAAAATCATCGTTCCTTATGCAACTATTAGAAATGTTCTAGTTCAGAAGGAGCTAGGTCAAAAGAGAGCTCACTAGATGAAAACTTTGCAAGAATATGACTTGGAGATCAGACCAACAAATATTGTGAAAGGCCAAGGCTTATGTTTTCTAACCGCTCAATCCAATGATCCTGTACAACAATAGATTGAATGGGAACAAGAAGAGAGTACAACAACAGGTTCTGTTAATGTTATCACAGCTCATACATCTTAATGGTATGATGACATTAAATTCTTCCTTACCCATGGGTTTGCTCCTGAAACCCTTGACTTTAAAAAATGCAGAGCTTTAATTTTAAAATATATTCCATATCAATTTATAGATGGGTTTTTTTTTAGGAAGAATTATTATGGTGTTTTTCTTAAATGTTTAGAGAAAGAAGAAACCGATAATATTCATTTGCAATTTCATGCAGGACCTACGGGAGGGAACTTCTCAGGAGAAACCACTGCACATAAGATCCTGAGGGCAGGATACTACTGGCCTAATATGTTCAAGGATGCCTATGCTTATGTCAGAAAATGTGAGCCTTTCCCTTGCAGCCAGTAACAGTTCAATTTCCATTTCAACAATGGGGATTGGATTTTTTTGGACCCATCAACTATGTTTCCTCCGTGCAACACAAGTATATCTTGATGGACACAGACTAATTTACCAGATGGGTAGAGGTAGTCCCTCTTATACAATGCAATACAAACCAAGTGATATCGTTCCTTGAAAGCCAAATAGTCATTAGGTTTGGTGCCCCCGAATTTATGGTGTTTGACAATGCATCTTATTTTTCTTCCATTGATCTTACAAAGTATGCCCTTGAAAAAGAGATAAAGCTAAATTTTTTTGCCAATTATTACCCACAAGGGAATCGACTAGCATAGTCTTCCAACAAAAAATTGATTAATATCTTGAATAAGACAGTTGCTACTCACCAGGGCAATTGCTCAAAAACTATTTTGTTTGATTGAGCAGATTCACTTACTATACATAAAGTGTGGTTTGTTTGCTTTTATGCTTTGTTTTCATTTGATTTTTCTTTTATACATTGGTTTTATTTTCAATAAAGTCCACACATTTTGGAAAACGTTGTTAATCAGTATGTCTCAAGCCAACACAAATATGAAGTTTTGAGGTAAATAGTGTCAGTTTTAATTTCACTCAACCTGTATCAGAAAATGCTTTTCATGAAATTGAACAGTGAATATTTGCAAAGTATTGATTGATACCTTACCACCTTAATCAATATATTTATGGATGTTTGTCTGGTTAATTGAAGTTGAGGAAGCAATTAGATTTCCCTGCCTTATGTTTCATCAGTGAATGGCAGCATATATTCCTAAACGTGTCATCCTTACCTATTATGGATCCCACTCTGATCACCTTAAAAAATAATTCACCTTAATAATTGTAGATTGCAAGATGGGGGGTCTTATCACAAGCCAACCCATTATGTTCATATATGTTTAGGTGGAATGGCATCTCCACACCAAGCCACCAAACTTGGGAGATGAATTTCAGCTGCTACTGGAAGGTGGAAGATCCTATCACAGGTTGGTACATTCATGATCTACAAAATATTGGTGAGTAACACTACTATTATATGGTTACCAAGCCATGGTAGTGTCTTGTAATCTATGCATTAATAATTTTTTTTTTTTTTTGTAAGACAGCTTGTTGCATATGAGGATAAGGGGGGTCTTATCACAAGCCATCCCTACCATGATCATGGGTCTGATTTTGGACTAAAATTACCACTTGTGGTCACCAAGCCATGGTAATTGCTTTTAGTGTCAAAAGCTAAAAGACAGGGAGTCTCTTTACCGAGCTAGCTTGTTCAATTTCCAAATCAGGCCTTTGAATGGCATTGCCAATATCTTATCACCAAGTCAGGGTAATGGCTTTGTATCAACAGAAGTCTTGCTTGCATTTGAAAAGAAAAGAAAAAAGAATAAAAAAAAAACGAAAAGAAAATGTATATATTGTAAGTAATGCTTTTGTACATGAATAAATAATTAATAAATTTAAGGTGATTCAAGATTTGGTAACCCAGAATGGCTCTAAGTTTGCTATAAGGCTCATCATAAACTGCCTTCCTATGACTGCATAATGGAAAAGGATCCCCTTTTACTTCTAAGGCTGCCTTGTCATATGAACGTCATCATTAAATGGTTTTGGATGGGGATATATCAATCATATGACCAACTCTGCTATTTTGATTGTGTTTTGTGAGAACATTTTGTTAATTACAGGTTCAAATGTCAAGTTTGCTGACATGTATTCCTTGTAATTATAGATTTTATTTACAGAGATAACTGATTCATCCCAGCCAGTCGCCATTTGTTGTAGGTACAACAGATCCCATGTTCTAATAAAACATGGGAGCCCCAAGTTTTTTTTACATGCAAAGGTAATGCTTAAATTCCTTAGTCATTTTGGGGTTTTCATCATGCTTTCATTACTTTGCTTTGACTTGACTAAGTTAGTAATTTTCCCTTTTGAAAATTCCCTTTATTTTGTGTGTTTTTGTGAGTTGTAGAAAACACAGGTTTTTCCCAAAAAGTCAGTCCTTCCGCAACCCACAATTCCGCAATCCACAATTTGGATTGTGGAAGCTTGGTTTTTCGGTTTTGAAACATGTTTGTTCCGCAACCCGCAATGCAGATTGCGGATGCGGAGTTGTTTTTGTTCAATAATAAAGATTATTTGTACCTGCAACCTACAATGCGGATTGCGGGAACACCTTTTAAAATAGTTTTGCACTTTGAAATCGCAACCCGCAACCTGTGTTTGCGGATTGCGGACATTGTTTAAATAAAAAGTTCGTGACTTGCGTTTTCGCAACCCGCAACCCCCAATTGTAGATTGCGGATTACAGAAACTTCTTGTTTGTTAATGTTTAGAGTTGCGATCCCGCAACCTGCAACCCGCAATTACAGATTACAGGAAGGATGTATATATTTTCAAAATAAACTCCTGCAACTCATATCCCGCATCCCGCAAAATTAGATCTTAGCCGTTGATCAAACTTGATCCTACGACCCAGATTTTACCCGATGAAATTAATAAATATGTGGGTTTTTCTATTTTTTTATCGTTTTTCAATTTCAAAAATTACCTAATGTGTGGATTTTACTGTGAATTATTACCAGGGGTCATTTTCTGCCATTTCTCAGTTAATACAGGTTGGATTTACCTCATTTTCGTATTTGATTGTTTACAGTTTTGTCATTTTTTTGGAATTGTTTTTTATTTGTGTTCATCTATTTATCAAAAACCTCCGGTTTTTCAAACATGTCTCGCAACACTCGCTCCAAAACGGTTCAGAAAGTCTTGTTAAACAAATACCCAAACTTCGGCATCCTTACCGACACTAGCGACAAGGTTTCTAAAACATACCAGATCGATTGGTCCAAAATTTACTCCATATTTGATAATGACGACCTATCTGATATCCAGAATGACCGCCATTCCTATGAAAAAAATAGAAATTCACAGCTCCATGCCATAGCTTCCAGACCTTCTCTTGTCTCTTACACGGGCGTTGTTAAGTGGATTATCACCCATGCCAACCCTAAGGACCGTTCTTTCAATGATAGCGCAGGGTCTCAATTGGCTACCTTTCGTCTTGAGGGTTTCACCAGGGCATACGCCCTTAAACCGCCTATTCAACCCCTTAATGCTGCATTCCTAGATTCAACAAAGACTAGGTATAATTTCAATGAGATTCTCAAGTCTTGGATGAACAAAACCGCAAATTTCATGCCTAGGGATGATAATTAATACCCAATTGCCTGGTTCAAGGAACCCTACTACCTTATGGAAGCCATGTTATGTAGGCTTTACGGTCTTCCAAATTGTTCAGTGTTCAAAGCAGAATGGGCACCTGTATCTCATCATATCCTGACAACTGGGGAGTCATTCCATTGGGCATTCATCTTATCAGCAGAATTAAAGACTGCCATTGAAATATACCAAAAGGCACCAAAGAAGCCCCATTTCTTCTACTCTGTCTATGTGATTGATGTCTTCTGTTCAGAGTTCCAATACCCTTCCATGGGGTGGAATTGGACCTTATCTACACCCCCAGTTCATATTTACTACTCAACCTTATGGGAAAACAACTTTCTCCCTTTAATTTATGACATATTGACCATTTATTTGCCACAATTTACCAACATATTTTTAGGGAAGATGCCTCTGGCTTTTCCCCCGATTCCAAGAATCTCATCCCTACCCTTGGTGATTGGTATGTGGGGGGAGCTTTTGCCTACATCAGAGTTTGGGCAAGCAACACAGTGCATCTGCTACCAAGAGTGGTCCCAGAAAGATTGTTGTTGGAGGAGATATCTTTCCAAACTGTTATAGATGGGGTTTACCTTAAACTCACTGGACCTAAAAGGAAGGGATGGCCTAAATTCCCTTTAAACCTTGGGCCTTTGGTTATCCCAACTTCAACTTGGGCTGCAGTGCTGGGAGATAGGATTGTTGCTTTGAAATTGAGATATGCTCCCAAAAGAATACATGACCCTAAAGCATTTCTGGATGCTCACTTCAAACATGAACATGTGAAGATGAAGATTGGCTATACCCATCAAGATGTTCCTGATGACTCCATCTACTAGGGAGTTAATGTTTTCTCTGAAGTCCTGATGAGGGCTAAAAGCAAAGTAGAACAAATCCATACTCTTCAGTATAAACAGGATCTTAAAACCAAGGTTTTGAGCTATAGAAAAATGGAACTCAGCCTTGACAAACAAACAAGAAAAGATGGGGAAGAAAAGGAAGAACAGAAAGCAAGTGCTCCACTTATGCTGACCTATCCGGATGGAGACAAAGGAAAAGGCCTTATGGATGATCCTCCGATGTTGAAAACTATTGTAGAGTTAAAAGTGTTAATGCAAACATCCCAGTAGTTGAAGCAGAAGTTAGCACAGATGAATTCGGTATTGGATACCCAAGTGGTTGCTACAGCCAACCCAATAACTGATATTCAAGTGATTGTTGTAAGCCACGCAGCTAAAAGACAAAAGATTCAAACTCCTGCTTCTCAAATTCCTACTCTTCATATTGAAGATAGTGATGTTGAGGATGAAACACTTCCTTCTGCTGTGCCTGTTTTACAGGAAGTCATAGAGATATCCCAGGATGTTACAGATTTACTTAATAGCATAACAATGGATTACTCTATCCCTGATGAACATTTTTCTGGATTTACTAATGCAGTTGACACAATGACTTCTGCACTCTCACTTCCTTCTGTTGGAGTGCTTTCCACTGCATCTTTTGAGATTACACCACCATCCACCATATCCCAGTTATTTGATGCATTAGATTCCATCACCCCTCCATTTCCAACCATGTCAGTTCCACTTCCCATTTCACCATCAATTGTTGCAGAGATCCAGTCTTCAACTGTCTCTCTACAATCTCCACCATCTACTTCATCACCACCAGCTACTGATGACCAAAGCCTAGTTCATCCTTCCTCACCATCAATTGTTGATACATCCATTTCACTTCCTGAAGTTTTCACTTCAATCCCTTCTCCAACCTCTGTACCCTTAGTTGTTGAAATCATCCCTTCATCCCATACCACTTCTCAGATCACTATGACAATTCCTAACTCCACTGTTACCCAGACTGCTCCATTGATTGCAATAGGAGAAGTAGCTGCATATTCTACTGAGTTAGAAGCTACTTGTGAGGAGGATATTGTAGTTCCCCTTGGGGATTATTTTTATATTAAGACAACAATAGCAGTGGTTAAAAGAGGAAGCAAGAGGGGCAGAGGATCAGCTGTATTGCAAGCACATGTTCCCAATTAGGTAATTTGGGCTAGACAGTCTGATGACATCCAAAAGGATACATTAGAAACTGCAGTAGCTATGGGGGCATTTGTTGGAGCTAACTTTGATACAGTAACCTCTCTAAATAAGGAATCTGATTTGAAGAAAGAAGAGTTGAAGAAACTTCAAGAGACGTTGGTAAAGAGTAATGAAGAACATGAGTCTTATGTCTTTGAATTGAGAAAGGCGTTTGAAAATAAGCTTGAATACCTAGAGGAACAGTATGCTTCTCTTTAGACCCAATTACATGATGCTGAAGTCTTGAACACTACCAATGCAGAAAAGATAGCTCTGCTGGAAAAGCAGCTTGAGGATGCAACTGCAAGTGCAGCCTCCTCTTCCTTTTCTAAGTTCTCTCAGCAAGAGTTTAAAGACTTGGAAAATCAGTTGAATGAGGAGCATCACAAGCTCCTAGATGAACTGTTTAGTGCCCTGAATGAAATTCAGGAGACTAATAATGCTTTTGAAAAGATGTCTGCCATCTTTAACTAGCAGTTGGATAAAAGACAACAAGATTCGAAGGCCATCGATGACATTCTCGATTGGCAGAGGTACATCTAAGAGAGGCCATATGGAATTCCCGTGTTGAACAGTTTCCAGTTCAGAAGCGTCAGAACTTCTTTGAATGCCTGCCAGAATGTCCTTGACATGGTAGATGAAACGATCACTAAGGAAAAAGCTATTTGTGGAAGAAGGTGGTACGCTGTCGATAATATCATGGTCAGTCTGAAATTTCCTACTATGGATCTAATTGGAGAGGCCTTCCCACCCAAGTTAATGATTGAGCAGGTTGAAAGCATATGTGAGGAGGTCAAAGAAAAGATCCAACAACTTGAGCACATCTAGATTGCTGATGTGGATCAGTTCATCAAGCAACTGATCAACTTGGAAGGAAAGATCCACATCTATCTGCGCACTTGCCACAAGCTGACCAAGAATGAGATGGAAATCTTCACATGTGATGCTCAGTTGGGGCTCGATTCAACCAATTATCCACATGTTGATGAATTGATAGAAATTAGAACCAAGTGGCAAAGTGCTCTTGGTTATCCTTTGATTAGTTGATTTTGTAATCCCCGTTTTCATGGGATGGCTATCCTTTGTAGCCATTTTGTAATTATTATTCAAATGGTAGAAGTCTCATGGGGAAAGGGGGGAGATAATCGTCAGAGAAGGACTGGAGAAACGTTGTTTCACTTGTGATCTTGTAATTTTTTGTAGAGCAATGAATCAAAGTTAGTTTCTTTTGGCATCTTCTTTGTTTATGTTATCAAAATTTTTTGATGATACCTGATTTATTCACCCCAATTATCAATAAATACTATTGATTTTGCAGCCAATCATTGATGCATTGATCTATGATTTGGATTTGTCTTAATTCATGGTCTTTGTGTATTTATGTTTTAATTGAATTTATTAAATTAAAATATTTATGTATTTTTGCAAATGATTCACATAAATTATTAAGTTCAGGTTAATTTTTCAATTAGCATAAGAGCAACATTATAACCTTGTGTATGCTTAATCTTTAAACTATTATCAAGTAATTTCCATTGCTTAATTGTATTTTGAAGTAATACTGTAATGATCCAATTTTTCATTTCTTTTAAGCTGGTGAATTAACTTATTAAAACTCAAACCAAGTTACCCTATACACAATCAAAACACTTTCTTTAGATTATATTTGACTTAGTTTAGATTTCCTTTAAGGTATATTTGCTCTAGGTTTAGATCCATTTTAGAGTTAGAACACTTTAATATTCCCTCACAGGAAGACTGATCCATTGGGATCATGCCGGCGGAGGCCTTTGTATCTGTGGGATTTAACTACACCAAACGAGCTGGGGATAGAACTGCTCTTGCGCAGAGCCTTTTGAATCCTTACAGTCTGGGTTTTCACCCTCTGGTGTGAGCCTTAGAACCCATTCCATCAAAATAACCATTTGAGGCTTCAACACCCATTGATGAAGACATGGAGTGGTCATGAAGACAAATCCAGGGGGAGTTTCATGAGAATGATGCTAAAGAAAAAAGGGGACTCTTACCCAATAAAGGTAGATCAAATGAAAGAATGCATTCCATAATCATATAGCCTATTTTGATACCTTTTCCGTGATAGGTGGCACAATTCCTAACTCCCCGTGGTTGGGAAGATATGAATTTTTCTTTCTGGGCCAAAAATTTTGTTAGGGTTGACTTAACTGGGCTAGAATTTTGTTAGGGCCGACCTAACATGACTGTAATTAAAAGGATGGTGCATTAGTATAAATATACCTTAAAAGTGGCACATTTTATATCATGCATCCAAGATATCAAGTCTAAACTGCGCAAAACATAAGAAGATGTGCTAAAAGAGGTCAAGGGGTGCAAAAAGAAGTATATGAAGTCTATAATTGAAGAAGAAGAAGCGCTATATCTTGGAGAATCTATGTGATCTAGGGTTTCTTATGGACTAGGGTTTATCTTATGGTCTTGGCAAAGGCATGGAATAGGGTTTATGTTGTGATCTTGGCAAAGGCATGGACTGTTAGCATTTTGTAGCTCATAGGCACTTCACATCAGGTGCCTAGGTGTAGGGGTCCGAGAACTTATGAAGTCTCATTAAATAACTCATAAGTGACTTTATGAGTTTTATTAAAGTCATTTATGATGTTACTTTTAATTTAAAAGTGAAATGTAATTTATAGTGATTATAAAGTGACTTTTATTATTTAGGGTTAAGTGACTTTTCAAAAGGAAAAAATTGTTATATAGTTCACTTAGGAGTTTTAATTGAATGCGAGATTATATCCTAGCCCTAGATCTATTGGATTGGATTTGATCTCAATCGTTGAAGTTGAAGATTCATGGGGAGTTACCCTAATGAGGAAATAAAAGATGAGTGTGAGACTTCATTTACACACAACTCAAGAAGAGGCACACATCTCAAGAAAGGAGGTGGAGAGGGACATATTTCTAGAGAAGAAGAGAGAGTGAGGGTTGGGATGAGAAAGGAGGAAAAGAGAATGAAGGTTGAGCTAGTGGGGGTGCATTTACCTAAGTGTGAGAGGGGCTAGTTCAATCCGAATAGTAGCAGCATTCTTCAGTTGCAGCAAGTGAAGAGTATGGTTCTCAAGGAAAAGGGCACGAATTCCCAGGAGAAATTGCAGCTGATAGAAACTGGTATGTACAACAGAGAAACAAGAAGAGTGAATTATTGAACAAGATGGCCACACAACAATGAGGATGCACTGAAATTGAGACAACCTGAGAGGCATGATTTTCAAGGTGACATTTGCTGAGTTTTGCACTTCTTTTATGCTCTTTTATCGAGATGTATTTATGTTGTTTGGGAGGCTAAATTCTATATACCATACTTTTGAAAACTGTGCACAACTTTCAAGGCAGGATATTGAGTCTGTTGTGTGAAATTTTTGGCACAGTTTTCAAGACAATTGTTGTGTACCTTCTGCTGTTTATAATTGTTGTTGTTCTCTCTGATATTTTCCTAGAAGCTCAATAAATATCTCTCTTGACTACTTTTCCCCGGGAGGTGGGGTTTTTCCATGGTCTTATTTGACCAAATATACTTTGTTCATATATTTTACAGTTTGTTGTAAATGTGTTTATTTCTACTGCTAATGGTGCTTCATGAGGAGTATATTCACCTACAATGTCTTTTAATATATGCTTGATAAGTGTGTAAACTTATTTTTTGTTGTTGAGGTTAATATCAAAGGTTTATGAAGCATTTGACATCTTTCTCAGTTGGTTGTTAAGTGGACAAATTACTAATTTTTGTCATTTTCTAATATGGACTAGGGTTTATCTTCTGATCTTGGTGCGTGGATTAGGGTTCTTATGGCATGATCTAGGGTTCCTCTCTTTGATTGAACTAGGGTTTAAATATGATGATAATGTTAAGGGACTGAAGGAGACAAGGAAAATATGAAGTCTATGGATGATTGTTTCTAGGGTTTGTTTAATAAGGACTTGATGACAGTGATAATGAAGATAGTGGCAGTGACAATGAAGACAATGACAATGACAATGATAGTGAAGACAATTATAGTGACATTGACAATGGCATATTGATACTCTTATTCATATCAAGGTGGTAGGGTGGTGCAAGGAAAGGGAGTTAGTACTTCCTTCTAGTTGTTGCTGGAGAAACTAGGGGGTTATAACCTCCTTCTAGATGGAGCTGTAGAAACTAGGGTGTTGGAGATTCCTTTAGGTTAGAGCCTATAAATTAGAGGGTTGGTTCCTCCTTCCATTTGGTGTTGTATAATCTTGGAATTTGGTGCTTCCTATGAATGTAATCTTGTAATCTTGTTATGTTATAATAAAAGCATTATCTCTTGTGCATTGTGTATGATTTTATGTGTTGATGAATGAATTTGTTAGTGGTTATTATTACATGATGTGCTTAAAGTTTGAAATGGTAAAAAGTGCTTAAAATTGATTCACCCCCCCCTTAGTATTGGTGGTATTTCCAAAAACAACATCTCTTATGGATACATTGTACACTGGAAATTTTTGTTGGTGGTTTTTTAATAGTAGCATATCTTCAAGTTTCAATGCCCTTCCTATGTGATAATATGCAAGGGATCTAGCAATTGTAACAACTCACAATCAAACTCTCACGAATGGTGCAAAGAAGAAGAGAAGGAGGTACTCAATAATCACTCATAAACACAAAATAATAGACAATAATCAATATCATACATGGAATTATGAATGTAAAGAATGTAAGTACAATAAATATGATGTAGCATCATATCGGATTCGAATTAGCCAAGTAGGGCGGTCAAATATGAGCTCAAAGTCTAGCTTGGATAACTATGGAGAAATCATCCAATCCGTACCATCAGTCATAAATGGTAATAGTCAGTCAAGTGTGTCTAACTGAGTCTAACAGAACCATCTAGGCATAAATCAGGGAATGGAGACTCCAAGGGAGGCGCATGAGGCTGTCATAGGGTCAAGTGGCACTCCAAAACTAGCTAAATAGGAGCTACAGGTAGTTAGGATGAGCAATCAGTGGAAGAACTAATCATTCCATGCACTAACTGAGTGATAACTCCCAGTAGGTGAGAAAAGGCGCCCTAATTGAGTGATAACTGGTGGTAGGTGAGCAAAGGCACCCAAACTAGATATGGTAGGTGGGAAAAGGCACACTAGGCATGCATAAACTCAAAGAAGGCGCATTAGGTAGGTGGGAGGCCAATTGGGGGCTGTAGACAGGCTCTAGAGAGCTAGGAATAAGCTCTAGGTGCTCGTAGGACCGTCAAGATGATGAATGGATGCATGCAATTGCATGCAGATGACTGGATGCATGTAGAGATGCAAAACTGAAAAATGATGGGGAGAATATTCCAACACCCTCTCTCAAGCTATACTATGAGGAAATAACAGAAGAATAGGGCCCTGGTGACTAAGACCAAAGGTCACCCCATAAAACAGTAAGATAGGACCCTAGTGACTAAGATCAAAGGTCACCCGTACAATCAATCTAAATAAACTAAGTGAGGAAAGAGGGAAAACCCAGTGGGAAGAAATCCCTCCCTCAAAATAGATTGAAGGATGCAAATGTAGCATATCATCTCTCACCCTTGAAGGAGGTAAGTGTCCTTCTTTTTCGAAGAAGGATTGATAGATCCGAAATGGATCAGGAATTTCACAAGGATGAATCCTTACATGTGAAAATTATGATCTGGCAGATCGGGGAGCAGTGGTTTCCCATCGAGGAAGAGGATCAATAAAGTAAGAAGAATGAAACCTCCCATGCTGAAAATCTGATCTGGATGATCGGGGAGCAGTGGCTGCCCATCGAGGAAGAGGATCAACAATGTGAGAAGAATGAAACCTTTCATGCTGAAAATATGATCTGGCTGATCGGGGAGTAGTGGCTGCCCATCGAGGAAGAGGATAGATAAGTGAGAGATCTTCAGGTTCTTGTGGATCTGGATCTCCCATTCGCTCATCTTCATCATCAGTTGTTGTACCTTCAAGATATTCTGGATATGGGTCTAGCATTTCCTCATCATCATCTCCATCTTCAGATTATGAATATGAAATATCATGTGGAGATGCATCATCACATCCAAACTCTAAATCTGAAATCTCATGTGAAGAAGCAAGTAGAACTGGCTCATCATCACATCCAAACTCTGAATCTGAAATCTCATGAGGAGAAGCAAGTAACACTAGATCATCATCACATGCAAACTCTGAATCTGAAATCTCATGAGGAGAGGCAAGTAAACTGGCTCATCATCACTCGAAGGAGGAACATATCCAAAAATGTTGATGTCATGAAACTGCTCAAGAATGTGCATGTAGTCCTCATTTGAACCATCATGATTGTGATCAATATCAGAAGAACTAGAACTAGATGATGATGGATCTTCATTAAGATCAAAGGAGGATGTAGTAGTGGAGGCCCATTTTGAAATAGGAGTTGGAAAAATGGGTGCTAGATCTTCAGGTTTTTGTGGATCTGGATCTAGCATTCGCACTTCTTCAAGAGTCCTCTTTTTTTCATTCTCTTTTGGTGTATCTTCCCCCTTTAGGAAACCTTCGAAGGTGCCATGAGCAAACTTTCCATTTAGAATATTATCAACCACATTTCGAGCTAGCTTGTAGTTGAGATGAGATAGTCTACTCTCTTCATGAGTATGAGAGCGAAGAACAGACTCCTTTGAGAGAGGTAAGAAATGTGAAAACTCATAGAGTTTTGTCTCATGATTTGCAACTCCTTTTGCAATTATTTCCCCTAAAACCATGTGTTGTACCTTGACTTCATATGGAGTAAAGATAACTCTTTTGGGCTCTCCAATATGAGTCATTTGATACACTGAAAGAACATTAGTTGCAAGAGAAGGAACATAAAGTACATCAGAAAAGCACCCATTATCAAGATCGACTCTTCCAATCCCCAGAGAGGAGACTTCTGAATCATTGCCCAATCTGATGCAAGGGACAATAGAGATTTCAAAACTAGAGAAGAGATCTTTGGAGGAAGACATGTGTCTTGTAGCTCCTGAATCTATGATGAAAGAAGAATCTGTTGATGCACTTTCCATGAGGGCATGAAATATTTATTTTTATTCGGATCTAGAAGATTCAGTATCAGGATCTTTCTTCCTTGCACATGCTGGAACAGGAAGATTGTTCTTCTCAAGTAACTGAGCCGTCAAATCTATGGTCTTCTTCATGCAAGAACTCTCAGGATGGAACCCTCTATGACAATATGTGCACTTGGATCTTTCCTTCTGAGAATGCTTGGTCTTCCTTGAGTTCGAAGCCCCATCTGACTGGTATGGACTATATGTAGGCCTTGTATCATTCGATCTCTTTTCATAAATATTTTGCTTGCCTTTACCATTCGATCTCTCAACAGCTGTAAGGGAAGAATCCAATTTGGGTTTGATCATTCCCATAGAGATCAACTTCTCTTCCTCTTGAGTAAGAGATGGATGAATTCATATAGTGAGGGAAAATTCCATCTTGGAATGGACATCTTAGCTAACTAGAAAGTAGAGACAAAAACTGAGAAGTTTGGCCCCAACTTTGAGAGAATGACAAGAATAAGCTGCTTGTCTTATTTCACTATCTCATATCTTTTCAACTGTGCTATCAAATTTTTGAACTTGGTGAGGAAGGAATTGATAGATTCGAAGCTGTTAGGACACACACTTGCGACACTTGTCAATCCACATGACGACACTTCCTTATAGAGGAATAACACATCTCTAATAAGGGTACAATAAATATATATGAAATACATAGATGAAATACATTCCGAAGTTACATATACATCAACACTCCCTCTTAACTAGGAAGTTATTTCTCGACACAGATCTTCTAGACAAGTCTTCTTCTTGGGATCATCGTCACTGCTGTTGCTATCTCAACCAATCTCTAACTCTACTCGTCATAGGAATTTCTACAGAGCCAGTCCTTTTTCATACTGGATGTAGGCCCACCACCTGTAGGTCTTCATCATCACTGGACATACTGTGGAAATCTCAGGACTTATTACGTGTGTCACAAAACCTTAAAAGAGTCTCTTGACTAGCAAGAACCCTAAAGAGCATCTGAGGCCTTTTTCATCCTGTTCAGATCTCCAGGACTTATTACATGTGACCCCACCACAAAACCTAGAAAGAGAATCCCAGGACTAATTACGAGCACAAGGCTCAACCTATCGGATCTCCCATGGCACAAATTATATGTGGTCACCACAAAACCTCGAAAGAGCATCCCAGGACTGATTACGAGCACAAGGCTCAACCTATCAGATCTCCCAGGGCACAAATTACATGTGGTCATGGCAAAACCTTGAAAGAGCATCCCAGGACTGATTACGAGCACACGGCTCAACCTATTGGATCTCCCAGGGAAAAAATTACATGCCATAGGACAAAACCTCGAAAGAGAATCTGCCAGATATCCCAGGGCACAAATTACATGCCATAGGAAAAACCTCGAAAGACTATCTGTAGATCTCCCAGGGCACAAATTATATGTCCTCCCAAGCAAAACCTCGAAAGAGCATTTGCCAAATATCCCAGGGTACAAATTACATGCCATAGGCAAAACCTCGAAAGACTATCTGCAAATCTCCCAGGGCACAAATTACATGCTTATCTGCACAACCTGTTCCACGGCCACAGAGTATCAACCTGATACTCACCATACATCATCCTGATATACACATGGTCATCCTGATCATCATCACTGCAACATCCTGCTGCATGTCATCTGGAGCAACATCCTGAAGCTCGTCATCCATGATCATCCTGATCATACAATGCATCTACCTGATGCATACCAAGTATCTACCTGATACATATCATCATACATGATCCACCTGATCACACAGTGTATCCACCTGATACAAATATAAATACATGATACATATCAACATACATGATCTACCTGATCATACAATGTATCCACCTGATACATATACAGATACATGGTCCAAGCATCCAACATGATGCTTATACAAAATACATACACATGATCCAACCGATCATATCCAACATCCAACATGATGCGTACATACATATAAATGATCCAACTGATCATATCCAGCATCCAACATGATGCGTACATACATATAAATGATCCTACTGATCATATCCAACATACAACATGATGCGTACATACATACATATAAAAAAATGATCCAACTGATCATACAAAGCGGAAACCAGAACATCATCCTGATGCTCATCATCCAACGCTTACATCCACAGCCATGTGAAGGATCCTCCTTCCAACATGCTTGGAATGGCTTCAGCAAATGTGTCCATCACTTCTTCCTCGAAGTGTCATCAATCCGAAGAACACCAAGCCTCTCTCTGAAGTACTTGAACTTCACCCTGGCTAGTGGCTTCGTCGACACATCTGCAATCTGCTCGTCCGTCGCAACATACATGAGCTTCACAGCTCCTCTCTGCACCATATCCTTGATATAGTGATATTTGATCTCTATGTGTTTAGACCTGTCATGAAACACTGGGTTCTCGGACAGCTTCACACAACTCTGGTTATCACAGAAGATACCAGTAGCATCCAATGGGAGATCAAATAATTCAGACAGTAGCTTCCATAGCCATACTGCCTCACAACTAGCTGAACAGACTGCAACATACTCTGCCTCAGCTGTACTCAGTGCTACACAGGACTGCTTCCTGCTAAACCAAGAGATCACACCTGATCCCATACTGAAGCAACATCCAGATGAGCTCTTCCTATCTGCAGCACTGCCTTCCGAATCTGAATCAACATAACCCTGCAGGTTAAACTTTTGATTCGCTTCATACTTGAGCCCATAATACACTGTACCCTTTAGGTACCTTAGGACATGCTTTACAGCAACCAGGTGAACTTCAGGATATCTACTGTGTACTTCCCTTGACCAAGGAAGATCCCACCTGCACTCTGCCACACCTCCATACCTAGGAAATAATGCATCATTCCCATATCTTTCATATCGAATTCAACAGCGAGCTTCCTCTTTGTATCACACCAAGTTCTGGGAGCTTGCTACAAGCCATACAAGGCTTTCTTCAATCTACACACATGTGACTCCTTGTCAGGTCTTGGGACTGCATCCCAAACATCTTCTTCATGATCGACGGATCATGGCATTCCATTTCTTCATCCCAGATCCTGGGAACTTCAATATCTTCAATAGATATCTTTGTTGCTGGAACAAATGTTGTAGTCCTTCTTTTGTAGGTGAAGATATACGGTCTTTCCTACAAAACAAGTTAAATTGCATGATTAGAAACATCTCATAATTTTCAGAACAAATTCTTTACACATAAATAAATATGTCATGCAGTCATGCAGTTATCTTAGCCAATGCTTCAATACAACATTTATCCACATTCCACAACTTTCTAGATGCCTTCTAGTCTCTACCAGAACATTGTTAAGAGTTTGCACTACTCCCAACATGTCAGCAAAGAGGTTTCATTCTAGATAAGTAGCACTGGAATGTTGTACAGTGCCATAGGACACTTACCCATCACATGCATATTAGTAGTATCCTGTTCATTAATGCAATCATTCTAATATGCACAATACATATCCTAAGCATAATATTATTTAGACAAAAATAGGAAAGAAATGATAATTGAAATACTTATCTTTGTTTGTTTGTTGGGTGGAATCCTTCTGAGTCTTTGCTTCCTGGCAGGAGCTGCTGAAGTAGCTTCTTCTACACCTTTCTATTGTGGAATGTAGGAAGATGGTCAATTCCCTCTGAAAATCTGCATCCTTGCAGGAGCTACTGGAGTGTGCTCCCTCTTGATCTTTGCTTCCTGGATTACCCGTCCTTGAACTTATATTCATCCTTGCTGACATCAATCTTCTTGAACCCTGGAAAGTATAATCTGTAAGCCTTCGAGCTTTCACTGTAACCCACAAAGATACCCTTCTTTCCTGAAGGATCTAGTTTAGTCCTCTTTTCCTTTGGGACATGAGTGTATACTGGACAACCAAATATTCTGAGATGGCTGACTTCAGGTTTCTTACCAGAAAATACCTCTTCTGGTGTCGTGTTATCCAATATCTTGTGGGGTGTTCTGTTCTGCACATATACAGCTGTTCTAGCTGCTTCTACCCATAGATGCATAGGTAGATCCTGGTCATGCAACATTTCCCTTGCTGCTTCCATGATAGTTCTGTTCTTCCTTTCTACAAATCCATTATGTTGAGGATTATAAGGAGCATTCAACTCCCTCTTAATCCCTGAATCACTACAAAGTTTCTTGAAGTCACCTGAGGTGAATTCTCCACCATTGTCGGATCTGAATGTTTTGATCTTCTTGTCAGTTTGATTCTCCATCAAGGTTTTGAATTCCTTGAATTTATCAAACACCTCATCTTTTCTCTTCAAGAAGTATACCCAAGTCTTCTTGGAGAAGTCATCAATAAATGAGACATAGTAAACATACCCACTCAGAGAGCTGGATGACATAGGACCACATACATCTGAGTGGATGATTTCCAGGATGTCTTTTGCCTTGCTTTCACTGCTTGGGAAAGCCTTCTTAATGTTCTTACCTTTTGCACATCCTTTGCAAACACCTTCATGTTTGGTCTTGATTTCAGGAAGACCCTCTACAGCCTTGCCTGCAATTGGAAGTGCCCTATAGTGCATATGAGCAAGTCTTCTATGCCAAAGTTCACTTGGCTGCATGGATTCATGTACCATAGCATGTTCAGGTTGTCCCTTCAATTTATACAAACCTCCCTCTTGCTCTCCAATCACTACTGCATCATCTATGTTCTTTCCCTTTGGCCACATTAGGACTTGGCCATCCACAAGTGCAACCCTCATACCTTTTGCATCCAATGCAGAGATGGAGCATAAGTTCTTCTTGAGCCCAGGTACATAAAGGACTTCTTTCATCTTCAAATATTTTCTAGAATCTAGGTTGTAGGAGGCTTCACCACTTCCTTTGATTGGGTATTGATAATCATCCCCAAGTTTCACCTTATGGGGTGATTCATGTTCAGATAGATTCACAAAAGATTCCTTAAACCCAGTCATGTGTTTGGAAGCCCCACTGTCAATCAACCAATCATTACAACCATGGGAGATAGTACCTGTGAGAGCAGAAATTAGAACATACTCTTCTTCACTTGATGAGTCATCATCACTATCACTTTCTACCCTAGCCTTCTTCTTTGGGGGTTCATCATCTTCGGCAGCATGAGCATGATATCTTCTTTTGTTATTCTTCTTCTTCTTATTGAATTTGTTGTTATTGTCTTTCTTCTTCTTGGGACAATCTGAAGCAAAGTGTCCCTTCTCATTTCAATTGAAGCATCTGAGATCTTTCTTATCTTTATGATAATGGTGGTGTGAGAATCTTCCGTTATGAGATGATTCCTTCTTGGACTTGCCTTTCCTGGCATGTGCTGTGAGAGCTTGATCTTCATTTCCCATCTTTTCTTCTCGGGCCACAAGCCTAGCTTCTTCTTGAGAGCATTCTTCCCGCAATCTGTTGAAGGAGATCAACTTCTTCCTTGCACAAATTCCTTGAATAAAGGAATCCCATGACCTGGGTAGGCCATTTAGAGTGGTCATCACCACTTCACCATTCTCCACCATTTCATCCACTGCTTCTAGTTGTTCCTTGATCTGGGAGACCCTTGAAAAATAAGATTGAATGGTTTCTCCATTCTGAAACTTTACTCCTTTCAATTGGTTCCGCAGGGTCATCTTGCGATTTATGTTCTTCCCTTCAAATAGCTTGGTCAAAGAGTCAAACATCTCCTTGGGTGTATTTAGAGAAGACACATGGGGTATGAGATGGTCTTTGATAGAATCAGCAATGATTCTCTTTTCCTTGACCAAGTTTTTCTTATGCAATACCTTAGCCTCTTCATCCTCTGGGATAGGGATGTCTTCTTTTACATATGAGTCCAACTCATTCTCTTCCAGGATTAACCCAATCCTAGGCTTCCAAGCTCGGAAGTTATCAGCTCCTTCAAGCTTATCCTCAAGCTTGGTGTGGTGAGACATCTTAAAGAGTACTTCAAATGGAAATAGAAAATATTTAGGTCTTACCACTTGAAATGCTGAAAACTGGATCTGGTCTCAGATTAGGGTTTATCGAAAAAACCTTTAAAATTCAAAATGTGAATTTCAATTTTCTGAAAGGATAGAAAGATGCACCTTGATGAGCTGATAAACCTGGTGTATTCAGAATTTGAGATCAGCAAAGCTTTACCCTTCGGATTTGCCTTTTTGTCCTCCTGGGTTCACTGGGGAGAGCCCTGAATTAGGGTTTGAGTTTCCCGAAGATCCACCCAGCCAAAAATCTCGATCCAAAGCTCTAAACTTCGATTTTTGCAAGGAGCTTCCAGCTATGTCTACAGATTTCAGAAATTCCTATTTTTGTGGAAACCCTAATGTTTAGGGCCAAATCTGAAAATGCTCAGAATTGAATTTTGATTGGACAGATAGATTATCCTTGATGAGTAGAGTCAATCTACTATACTTATTTTCCAAAATCTGTGGAGAGAAACCCAATAAACAAGAAACTCAAGTTTCCGTCACTGCAAAATGTCTTCTTCTCAGGTTAGCTCTGATACCATGTTAAATTTTGAGCATTAATTCACAATACTCTAGGATCTTCACTGAGAGAATAAAATATACAGTATATCAATGCATAACAATCACAATAAGCATGACAAGCATCACAAGAATCAAAAACATGAGAGACAAGAGACACAGAGTTTCCGTGGGGAAAACCCGAAGGTGAAAAACCCCACAACTTCCTCAGAGATAGAGAGAGCAATGGCTCAACCAAAGTACAACCAAAATACACTTGAGATAGTCTCCTAGAAGCAGATGATCCTCCTCCTCACTAGTGCGCCACTTTCTGAGTGAGAGAGAGATGACTTTTCGAATGATCTAAATAGAGATCTCCTGATCTCTATTTATACTAACCTGTTTTCCCAGTGACCTTATGGGGCCGACTTGTCTAGCTAGGTACATCCACAATATAATATATATTTTAGGGCCGACCCCACACATGGTGGTCTAATAACCCATCATCAAGTACACACACTTGCGACACTTGTCAATCCACATGACGACACTTCCTTATAGAGGAATAACACATCTCTAATAAGGGTACAATAAATATATATGAAATACATAGATGAAATACATTCCGAAGTTACATATACATCAACATTAGGATGGGAAATCAGTGGAAGAACTACTCATTCCATGCACTTACTAAGTGATAACTCCCGGTAGGTGCGAAAAGGCACCCTAACTGAGTGATAACTAGTGGTGGGTGAGCAAAGGCACCCAAACTGGTTGTGGTAGGTGGGAAAAGGTGCACTAGGCATGCAGAAACTCAAAGAAGGCGCATTAGGTAGGTGGGAGGCCAACTGGGGGTTGTATACAGGCTCTGGAGAGCTAGGAATAAGCTCTAGGTGCTGGGAGGACCATCAAGATGATGACTGGATGCATGCAAAAATGCATGCAGACATGCAAAACTGAAAAATGATGGGGAGAATATTCCAACATCCTAGGGAGATTTCCAACAAACTACAAAATTTTTTATCTTATTTTCATGAATCTATGGTAGATTATCTCATGGACCTCTACCTCTCTAATGTCCTCACCCTCCAAGACCTCCTCCATCCTTTCCTTGCTTACTAGCATGGGCATTCCATCATATCATACCACTAAACTCTTTTATTTTGGATATACTACCAAATAACCTTTGTACCACAATCACTAACCCTCATTCTAATTAAAACGTTGAAACACCATACTCCTTACACAAGTATACTATATGCATCCTCCATAAATACCTAATAAACATCTCCTTTCCATCACCCAGCCTCCTTCTTCCCCTATAAGTGAAAATAATCTCCTTCTCACTCTAAAACCTTTGACATTTGAATCCAATCTTAGCGCATTGACTTTTTCACCCTTACCATTGAATTCCATTTCCATTGAACTTTTGGGTTAAGGAACACAAGATTTGGTATCAAATCCCTTCCTTGGAAAAATAAGTGGGGAATATTTTTTTCTTTTTACATTTTTTTGAGGAAAAACAGAGCAACGGTTTTCAAATCAATTTCTGAAAATTTATGTGTATAATTTGAATAATCTAGTTACATATATGAGGTTCTATGACGAAAACACCCAATTTAGAAATTAAAAAAAAAAAACATCCAAATTAGAATCCTAGAAGTAAAGTTATCATTGATTTAAAATCAATTGTTTAAGGGTTTTTCTAGTGACGGCTTTGCAAATTGCAAAAAATGTATTTTACAACAAAATATGATGGTTCTACTATTCAATAATACATTGCATATTATAAGACAAATAAGGCATTTTGGAAAATCTACTTATATTCTAATTTAATAGATGAAGCAACTATATGGGATGAAACACTTTGCTTTAAGGAGTTATTAAATCTTTTAGATGATGAATACAAAAATGTGTTTTTAGACAGGTGGTCTATTGTTGTGAAGAAGGATAATGATATTTATAAGGGTTGATTTTCAGGTGAGAAATTCCTATTACATGTTCATTGATCCGAAAATGGGTAACTAACTTCCCTTCCATTAATGAATACTTAATCAAATTCTCAATTTCTCATTAAACATAAATAAATTTGCATAATCGTTCAAATTTTGATGTGCAACTAATTAAAGATTTCGCAAAACACATATGAAAAAGATATGCAAACCAGATTTGTTAATGGAGTCCGCCAGGACTCCTGACTATGTCTCCGTACTCATTGGAACTTTGAGTCGCTTTATTATATCCTTCAAAGATATACAACTTCATAAGTACATTTGTATGCTCTTCATTTCAAGTGGCTCATTCCCATCTTGGAATGCCTTTCCCTTCCTCACCAAGAAGAACCAAGGCTCTCACATGAACTTAACTGTTTCTCCCATCTTAGGATGAAATTCTTCATACAAAGCTTACTATAACTCTCTCCAACAAAAGCTTACCTTCCTTCTCCAAATGAGAGGTTTTAATAGTTTTTTCATTGATGATTACTCATCACACATTTGAAGGAGAATATCTCTCCCATGATCCCCTAAATTAGGATCAAGAGACACCTTAAGGGGTAAGTGGAGAAAAGGTCTCATCTTTCTCCATGAAAATCTCAACACCCCTTAGGACTAGGAAACCAATTGGTGAGGTGTGTTCTCACACCTTTTTAATTTCCTTTTTACAAATTAAATGAGAATTTGTAAGAGCATCTTCATCTAATTCCCTTTTACATAGTTTTTCATTGAATTTCGAATGAAACACTTTATGAACTTTTTGTTGGATAAACCTCCTTTTTTCCCGTAATTTCAACCTGCAATTTCTTTCACATACGAAATCCATTCGACTACGCTCAAATTGCATCAGGAAGATTTCTGCGGGCTCTTCATCGACTGAATTCATTTTAAGCTAATGGAGACCTTATGCATTCTTCGACTTGTGGAGATCCTCCTGGATCATTGATCTATATATTCAATAAGAGAATGTCATTCTTTCTATAAACCCTAATAGCAAACATAATTTCGTAAATGTTAAAGTCTCTAAAAGGTTGCAAGTCCCCACAAAGTGCATTGAAAGCACATAGATTGATGGTGAAAATGTTCAAGTTTTTAAATATTTCAAGATTATTATGGTCAAATATGCACTACATTCAAAATTTCATGTTATAGATATGGATAATGTGGATATTGTTTTGGGATATCCTTGGATGGACTCAATGGGTACAATTAATATTAATGTGTCAAAGAAGTTTTTGAAGCTTTGGTATAAGAAAAAGACAATTACATTGAATGATATTTCTCTTACTAAAGGGTTCAAAGGGGCACACGAAGAAGCCCTTGTAGGTAAAATACTTGAAGTACCTACAAGCACAACAGATAAATAGTTTGGGGTTGAATCAGAGAAAAGGGCTACAAAAGCACATGAAGAAAAGGCCTAGGAGGGGCATAAGCGAAAAGAATAAATCAAGGGGATACATGACTCAAAGGTACCACATGTTATAGAGTTAAAGACCAAAGATCCAATAGTTAACATTGTTGTACGTCACCCCCCGCACCATTCAATGTAACAACAATCATTAAGAAATGTCATGAACATCTACAAATTTACTATGGAGAAACATGGCACTAGAAAGGTAACCAGTATGGAGGCACATGGAGAACTAAAAATAATGTTCAAAGATATTAAAGTAGAACAATGACAACATGGGACCAAGGGAGTAACCATAATCAAGATCAAGATGGAAAGGAAGTAGTTGGAATCCATTTCCACATTTCATTAGGATGGATGGATTCTCGGGCTTTTCACTAGTAGGATACATTGATTAGTAGATCATATTGTATGGATTCCTCCCATGTTTTGAGGAAAAAACATTCAAAAGGGGATGGAATGTAATGTACTCAGTGAGGATAATATGGGGTACCTATGGAGCTACCCAAGGGTGTAATGATATGTATTAAGCCACATTTATTAAATAATTCTCATGTAGTGTCAAAGGAAACAATTGTGATAAGGCTTACTGGAAGGTTTTTCCTTCTAGAAATTTTCTTCTCTATAAAGAATCTAGATGGTTCATCTACTAGAAAGTTCTTTCTCTAGAAAGTACCTAGAAGGTTAGATATAAACTATACAAAGAAGTAGAAGCTATGGAGTGAGATGTCTTATGAAATATATTGGATGTAATAGTTATAAATAGCATATATCTTGTGGAGTAATTCTTTCCATAAGAAATAGTTAATGGTGTTACCCTATCTTAAGGGTTCTCTCCATATTATTTTTTTTCATTCTCTTGTGCATGTATTTGTGTTTATTTTTGAAGTTTAAGTGTTTATATTGTTTGTCATTAAATTTTGGGTTAAGGAACATAACATATAGTATGGTCATTTTGGAAGACACATATCTATGTCTTCTATGACATGCATTCCACTGACCCTCTAGCAACCAATACTCCTCTTGTGGCATTGGTTCTCTTCGCACCAACTCCGTTAGGCATCCAACAAGAGGTTCGGTTTGGCATCAATGGTAGTCTAGTGTACCAGTACTTTCTTGGCACTTTTATTTGTGCTAGCAATCAATCTTTCTAATTATCGTGTCTATTGATGATCACTTGTAGTCACCATGATTTAGGGTTTAGAATGGGGTGAATCCCATGTTGTGGGGTTGTACCTTTTTAGTTTCTTGTAGGGATGAACTTTGCCTTCCACTACCAAATTTCCTTCCTTTTCTCTTTTTCATATGTGAATAAAAAGGAAGCTCAATTCACCACTATTCTACATTCATCATGCACACACTAATATGGGATTTGACAATAATGCTTCAAGAACTATCGTATCTCCTCAATAGTAATTGTTCCCCATCTTACTTTGGCCATATATACTATCTTCACATATATCCAGGAAAGTAAACAGGGTTTGCAATTTGTCAAAAGCACTCAATTATGTTGGAAATCACTAATGGCTTGTTCAAGCCATTGAGGAATGTTTATATGCCTTGGAATGCACATGGATTCAATCATTTAACCAAGTGCATGGAAACCATAGATTGGACTATAGTTGTGCTACCAAATAAGAAATTCCCTCTCTCGAACATGTCACACAAATATATGTGGAAGGAAGTTATTTAATTTGGAGGTTACTAGAAATGTAGAAATGGTAAAAAGCAGTTTCTCACATCCTTGCACACCTACTGAGGCAAGGTTTTGATATTCTAACTTGGTACACCAGTTTTATTCCAAACTCTATATTTTTCCACAGTAACACCACCTACACCAGTCATCTCAGCATTCCCACTAGCATTCTCCATGACCTCCAAATTGTTCTCTAGATATGCTTCAAGTGTTTTTTTATCTCTTTGTTGATAAGGGTGCACTATACATTTCTTTGGATCATGATTATATGGCATACATTGTCACCTTTAGTTGCACAACCTCTCTTAAATTGAGAGGACTTGGGGACACTATCCAGTTAAATCGGGAGGAAATTGTATGGATCCCAAGAGAGAGACAATGGAGAAGTGAAGGATTACAATTGCCAAAAGTTAATGTATTTAATAAGTAGTTAGCTTTAATAGTAAATAAAGGGATTGACAAGGTCAAAGTTTTTCAATCTTCATTTTGGCTCTTCCTATCAAAAAGAGCTCGTGCTATGTAAAAGATGATTTTTCTTAAATCTACTAGAATATATATTTCTTTATTCTTCTGTTTACATATCATAAATAATACCTAAAATTGTTCTTAGCTCATATATATATATATGAGCTTGGGTTATAAAAGTCAACAATGGTTTGTAAAGATTGCCACATGACACTTTAGAAAATTCCATATTAAATGTGTTTAATTTTATTTTTTATGTTTTAAAAATAAAATCTCACTTGGATTTATGTGACATCAATAACCTTCTTGAGGAATCAAAACATTGAATGAGTAAAATTTGAAACTTCAAAAAATTATTTTTAATTTTCAAAAAGGACAATTTGATAATAAAAAAATGATTTTTTTTATAAAAATTATAATATGAAATTGAATTAACACAAAGTCAAAGAACTTTGACTTGTAAATGAAAAATATAATCTGTTTTTCTTGATAAAGGTTAATCCACAATAAATTTATTCTCCTTAGACCCATTGTGAGTGCTATAGGTGTCCCTACTCATGTCTTATCCACAAACTTAGTGGACATTTTGCGACAATTCATTGGTCAAACCATTTCATTTAATAAAGATTCTATTGATTTAATCCAAAAAATTCATAATTTACATCTAAATGAGCAAGATGTTATGGTGAGTTCTGATGTTTTTTCACTCTTCACCAAAATTCTGTTCAATGAATCCCTTGAAGTAATCTTTAACTTAGTTTATTTTGAAAACCTAAATTTGATTTGTATTTACCTCTCTTCAATGTTCTTTTGTTTCAAAGGCACATTCTATGAACAAATTGAAGGCACAACTATGTTGTCATCCTTTTTCCATGTTGTTGCCAACATATTCATGGAACATTTTGAAGCCTTATCCCTTGATGGTTTTTCTTTAAAACCTAAATATGGTTTCGTTTTGTTGATGATACCTTTGTCATATGACGACATGTCCAAGCATCTCTCAACAACTTTCATTCCTACCTCAGTAGTATTTCGCCTCACATTCAACTTACCACAGAAGTCATCATGATAAATCCCACCCTATTTGTGATATCTTAGCCGCCTTCTAAACAATCAATTCCCATTCTCATTAAATGTATCATCAAAAGAATCACACTAATAGATATCTTCACGTCAAATCCCAACAGGTCACCCAAATCAAAAACCTATTGTTCTTGAAACCCTAATCACCATAGTTATTTGCATATATATCTCCCGACATCTAAATCAAAAGAGATCCCACCACACTAATGTTGTCTTAGAAAAGGGTATACTTTAATTCAAATCAATTGCACTTTTCATACTTCCCTTCACCCAAAATCCAAGCAGCCCTGAATTAATTATCGACCCCAATCTTCAATCTCCCTTTCTTGTATCCAAGGGATTACCAATTGCATCTCCAAGATATTTGATAAAAGGGAATATCAAAACTCTCTTTAGGCCTCACAAACCCTAAAGCAATTGATTTGAAGTGTCAAAAACAAATACAATCCTATATCTCCCAAGGGGTCTACCAAATTACATGTTCTTGTGATAAATCATACATTGGAAAAAATGCCTAATCCATCCAAGCTAGGCTAAAAGATCATACTAAGCTGACACTAATAATATCCAAATTGTTAAATTTGCTACAATGGAACACTCCCACAACACTAAACAACTCACTTGATGGTAATAAACTTAGTCAATTTTGGAAGTCGTTACTTCATTTTATTGGTCATTAATGTAGTTACTTTTCTCTCATCTCCATCTTTCATTTTTTCCCTGTCTCTATCCATGCCCTTTTAATCTCCTCTCATTTGTTTATGTTAACCCTTTTGATCACCATCTTTTTATCTACTTTAGTGTGATTTTCCCTCATTTTTCACATTCCCCCCTCTCGAATTTCATATTTTTTTCTCATGTAGAATTTGAAATTGAAATTACAGGCATCCACGGGATTAGATATGATGTATAGTTGTTGTAGAGTTAGGTATAAGCAAAATGATTGACAATTTGCACCCACTTTCTGACGATTTTTCCAACAAAAATCCAGGTGGAATTGTTAAAATTGTAGTTTTAGGTTGTTGCAATTGCATATTCGGGGTGCTCCAAGAGAATCGAGGACGTTGAATCCATTTTTTCAATAAAAATTACAATTTGAATAACGAAAATCACGATTTCAACAAAAATCGCGTCACTAGATTTTTTTTTTGACACAAATCACCAAAAAGATACAAATCATCTACCATTTAAACAAATCATCTACCATTTAACTTACTCCGTAAAGTTATACTTACAAAGTATCAATGAACAGTGTCATGTGGGAAATGCATCGTACTCCTTAGCCCTAGTTTTTGTGGAATTTTGTTCGTTACGAGACAACAAAGAATGACCCCACCATGGTTGACCGAAGTAGTCTACTAGATATAATGTATAGTTATCAGTCTGTCCCATAGGCTATCTTTAGCCTCGCAGATGTTAAAATTTCTTTCTTTCTTTCAACAAGTTATATTTTCAAGGCAGTCACATGGGGCGGTGCACCGTACTCCTTAGCCATGGAGTTTTTGTGGAATTTGGTCCATTATGACAGTCACATGGGGTGATGCACCGTAGTACCATACTTCTTAGGCATGAGAAAACTACTAGATATGATGTAGCTACTAGATATGGTGTATAGTTGTCAACAAGTTATATTTTCAAGGCAGTCACGTGGGGCGGTGCTCCGTACTCCTTATGATAGTCGGCTGGTAGTCTATTATGACAATCTACTGGTAGTCTACGATTTGATCGGAAATGGGTTACACCATTGGCCCTTTGGTCTAAGCATTGTGGAATTCCATCCATTACAAATTTACAGGACAACAAAGAACGACCCCACCTTTACACAATTGATGGTCGGTTCCAAAGGAGGGTGGATGCGGATCACTTTTCCATTCCCTTGTAGTCACCTTTATGTGATGATAAATTTACACGTCTACATGATGAGACTATTTATACTTGTCGACGAGTTATATTTTCAACGCAGCAATGACAGCTGTAACGTGGGGCGGTGCATCGTACTCCTTAGCAATGGAGTTTTTGTGGAAATTCGTCCATTGTGAGAAACATAGTACGACCCCACCTTCACACAATGGGGGCAGTCTGCTAGTAGTCTACGATTTGACCGAAAATGGGTTTTAGCCTAAGCATTGTGGAATTCCGTCCATTACAAATTTATAGGACAACAAAGAACGACCCCACCTTCACACAATTGATGGTCGGTTCCAAAGGAGGGTGGACCACTTTTCCATTCCCTTGTACTCTCCTTTATTTGATGATGAATTTACACGTCTACATGATTAGACTATTTATTTATCGTCGTTCAATCGAATATGGGAGCTTCTACGAAGGCTTCACCATGTTTAGAACTTAGGACAAGGAAATAGTATACTCCATATTTATCTTGTTATTTATACTCCATTATAGAAGATTCTCTTGAATGCATATTCTCTCCTTGTTACGGGATGATATGAGGCTCTTGCCCAAGCTTTCAATTCTCCCTTTACCATTTTAGCTTATAGCTTAGATTCCCAAAGAAAGTAGGTGATCTTTATATCGTTGTCCCCCATGCCCATTATATGATTTCTCATTATACAAATTCCTCTTAGATGATTAAATTGCAGGGAAATAGGCCCAAAATCTTATGATTTATCATTATACAACTTCCTCTTAGATGATTAAATTGCAGGGAAATAGGCCCAAAGTCTTAAGGGTTTGAAAGAAAATAGAAATGCGCTTCTATCATGAAATTATGAAGAGATGATGTGAGAGAAGATTGGGACATTTTCCAAAAAAAATAAAAATTATGGATTAAAATGTGATTTAGTCATGTATCAATATGTTTTGGGGTTATCCTTTGATTGGACCATAATTTTTTCGTTTTTTGATATCATGTTTACTAGATCCCACTAAGTAATCAAATATTCTATTTCTTCCTGGAATTGTCCCCTCACCATTGTGTTGCTTATTTTCACCTTTTGTGAAATCAATACATTAAAGCAACGATGTTGTTTTTGTCCATGCCATGATCCTTCATCTTGATTAAGGATTTCTAGAAATCCATCTTCTCTCTGTACTACATGGGAGCATATACATTGAAGATTTTGATATGTTGCCATGACTCTTTGTTCTCTAGATTAGTCATAATCCAATGATGCATGGAGAGATCAAATGGGAACTCAAAGACATTTGAGTCCCATAGACTTTCAATCACCTGGATGCACCTCAAGCACTTACCACTATAACAAAGAGCTTGTTCTCCAACATTTTCTACCTATTTCAAACATTTCTTGTTCCTCCATTTTAGTCTATTGGATTAGGGGATGGTGGACTTTTCCATTATATTTTAATATTTTGACACTAGGATTTAAGGTTAACTTGGTGTAATGTAATATTAAATTAAGTGTTCCTTTGTGATTTACTAATCCAACTGTCATAATCATATCCTACACATGAGTGATAGTCACCTACCCAAATTTTGAGAATATTATTTTATTTGCAAAATACTTTATGTTAAATTATAATTACAAAGTTTTGTAATTATGACCAAGTTTGGTCAAGGATGAATGTAATTACTGATTATTATTATTTAATAAATTAAAATAGGAGACAAACACCCAAGAGAACTGTTAAATGAGTGTTCACTGACCCACTAGGTGGAATGGAAGTTGTTAGAAGGTATGGGACAGATGGCAGCATTTGCACTCCACCACTAGCTGTTGGTTGTGGGACATCTACCCCTAAATTTGTGGCATTATCCCCTAGGTGGGTGGAAGAGAGCAGGCAGCTCATTAATGACCAGTTAACCACTAAAAGGCCTAGGCAGCCTAGAAAAGGCAATTCGAATTGAGCAGGGAGCTCTTACAATATTTTCTACAAAAATATTCCTCAAGTGTATCAGGTGATCACTGAGAGATTCGAATAGGGAGGCTATGTGAGACTGCAATTGTGAGTCTGCTAGTTATACTGAGAAGGAAATCCAGAGGTGCTGGTGCAGGTCTCTTTGACTACTGAGTCTTGATGACTGGAAACTCTATATTCCATTGCAAGTTGATGTACTAAGGATTCTACAGATTCTTCCTCCTGGTGGTTCAGTGAACAGGCTCGGGGGTCCTAAGGCAATTAAGTTGGCTATCTTCAGGAGTAGGTTGGGTGGAACAGGCTCCTTGGGTGGTTTGTTCTCCTACAAATTATCAGGTTCTATTTTTCTGTTGGTATTTTCAGTCAAATAAACTCTGCATTTATCAGTAAGAAATTATTCTACTTTCTAACCTAAGTATGTTTTCTACATGAAAATGATATAATAGATGGAATGATTGATAAAATGACTTCTCTGCATTTTTTCCCATGCTGGTTTTTGCATCGTACTTTAGTACAGGAAGTGGAATTAAAATCAGATAACTGATGAGCAGAATGCCAAGTGAATAGATAGATTGATACTGTAGTGTTTTTCTAAATTCTAACATTTACATGTTTAAACTCAGAAACAGAATAATATATAATAAACAGTTATAGAAAGCATTTGTCTGTACTTAGTTATAAAAGAGAAACAATTCATTTATGTACAGGACTATATTTCTATTTATCACTAACAATTGTTGCAAATCTATTACCATGTATTCTTTTGTAAAGATGTTATGAATACCAGATGTTTCAGGCATTATTAATTCTAGATTTCTAACAGCTGCAAAAAATCTTGTAATCAGAATTATTATATTTAAATAGTAAATAGATATTTATTTTTCATATCATAAATTTATTTCAGCAAATATATCTCATATTTCCTTTTAACTACCAACTATGGTTTCCTTTTCCAAGTTTACATCATAGCTAGAATCCAAACATTCTATCTTGTTATCATTATGTTTTAGGATCAAAATCGGAACCCTTAACCTGGAAACAAATCAATTTCATTTTCATGATAGAATCAAAATTGATCCAATGTTTTGCAATGCTTAGTAATTATTTCAAACTCTCAGATTATAAACACATACTTACAATTTCCTTTAATCAAATAGAAATATGCATTCAACATCCTAATTATTTCTTGACCAAACCCTATGTATATTTTATTTTCGAAACAGTAACTGAAACCATAGATTCGGTTCATTATTGAATTTGTTACAGTAGAAAAATACTTAAATTGACTCTTGGCCAACATCCAAAACTGTTGAAACATTAACACTTTTCAATATAAAACATTGTTGTAAAGATACTGTAAAACCAAGGATCGAATCCTTCAAATATTATCCTGTTTCAAGTAAAAACTATAGTTCCATGTTCCATTCAAACCCTAAAATCGCACAGTCCATCTATTCTTTTCACAGAGACGTTTTCAATAACATAAAACTTGTTATCAAAACAAATTACTATTATTTCTTCATCGATGATTTGGGATTTCAAACATTACACAGTAAACATTGAAGTTTTAAAAATGTAAGTACCAATCAAAATAACGAGGGTTTATCCCTTAGGGTTTACAACTCCAAAAACAATATACAATTCCACTAATAATTTACAGTAGACACTGCATCAACCAGACTAGCCAACACCTTAGCAGCTGGGCACCTAGCATTATTGTTCACAAGTTACATTCAATGGACAAAAACCATGTCATAAATCCAAACACCTAGAACTTTGTCAAAACATCATTCGTCGATCTCAACTGAACCAGGATGACCAACGAGGTAAGGAAACCACTGAGGCTTACCGGTGGACAAGCAAAGCTCCTCCATTATTCTCAAGTGAATGGTCCTCCGATGAAGGCAAACCTGTCACAAAAACTGCGAATGGTTAAACAAGTTGGACCATGTTTGGACCATGTTGGACCATGCAAAGGATTCCATAAATCCTAGCCTACACAAAGGGGTTTACTCCATTCCTTGTACCTGTGGCAAACAATACATTGGGGAGACCGGTATATCTTTTCAGATAAGACTAAAGGAACACATAGCCGACATTAAACACAACAGAGTCAAGAAGTCGGCTTTGGCAGAGCACTACCACCACACGGGACACCATCTATGCATAGAGGACACTAAATTCATAGCAAAAATCGATCATTATGAGAAAAGAAAAATATGGGAAGCTCTCGAAATAGAGCTATAGAAAAATAACTTAAATAGAGACGATGGACTGCAAATTAGTGAAGCTTGGAAACCTGTACTCAATAAAATTAAAAAGAATTAAATTTAATAAGAATAAAAGAAGTCTAAAAGTTGATTGAAGTCGGCTCCAAAAGCTAATTTCTCACCTTTGATCAACATAAATAGACAATGAGAATCAATCGCTTTATTTGGGGCTGATTTAGTCTCCTGAGGATGGTCCTAGATTGAGGACCGAAACGTTGAGAACACTTTCTCCCAACACGACAAAGTATCCGTCCGCCATTTTAAGATGTATGAATTGTCGTAACTTGGATTTCAGTTAGTTAATGGATTTGTACCTTGCAAATTACGTTTAGAACTTGAGTCAGTGAACAACAAGTTTCATGATTATGATTTATGTATGTGAATTATTACTGTTAGTGTACTTATGCGGGGTATGTAAGCAGTAGCTACGCTTACATAACTCGCTTACATATTTATGAATTTCGTGAAATCTTGCTGAATAATGATGTTAATTATTGTTGATTAATGTTAAAAATGTCGATTAAGGTTAATAATGATGATTAATGTTAATAATGTAGATTAACGATTAATTATTGTGGATTAAGGTTAATAAAGTCGATTAGGGTTAATAATGATGATTAATGTTAATAATGTAGATTAACGATTAATTATTGTGGATTAAGGTTAATAAAGTCGATTAGGGTTAATAATGTTGATTAATGATTAATTATTGTCCATTAATAATTAATTGTTATTGATTAATAAACAAAGCTAAGGTTAACCTAGGTAGTGACTAATGCAATTGATTAGAATGCTTCATTGATTGTTAATTAGTTTAATTACAACTAAGGTGCAGTTAATATGGGACCATGTAAATAAGTCAATTATATCTTAATTAATTTTTATTTAATTAATATAATTACACATTGATAATGATACGAATTACATTGATAAGATTAATATTCATAATTGATAAATTAAATTAGTTGAATTTACAGTTAAAGGGAATTAGCATATTAGAAATATTATAAATCATTGATTAGATGATTAGGTTATTAATAATTAATCAACTAACAATTAGTATTAAGTAATTAATTAAGTGATTAATATGAGTAATTGGACGTTGACTAAGAATAATGATTTATTATTTTTTATTGAGAAATTTGAGTTACAAAGGCCATGAATATGTTATTTAATGATTAATAAGAGTCCAAGTTGAGGGCTCGAGGACTGACATGGGGATTGAGGAATTTATGATGAAGATAGGGGTAGTAATAGGGAGGAAGAGTCGACAAACATGGAGATAAGAAGGAGAAGGGAGGAAGAAGGGAGGATCATCTTTACCTTGGTGATTTTGGGGGAAGAAGTTTTGGAGAGCAAAGATAGAAATTTTAGAGTAGAGCTGAAAGGAGCTGATAGGGGTTTTTGGCTGGAGATGTTCCGAAGGGTATAACAGGTTGGCTTGTACTCGGTTTGGGCTCGAAGGTCCAAAGGGTTACCTTTGGAGCTGGGTGGTTGGCGAGACCTCGCCAGTTGGCAGGGTGGCAAAATTGTTTTGGGCTGGTTGAGTTTCAGAGCTTTGGGGAAGGTTTTGGTTGCAGGGAAAAGCAAAGGAAATCAGCAAGGCATTCAACAAACGGGGACAGCCTGAAGGGTGGATCTACTAGCTATCTACAAGTATTTTCCAACAGGTATATTTTATCATTTCTACCTTGTCAAATTATGTAAAAATGTAAATTACAAAAGTTTATATGTTGTTATTATATTTGCTACTCCTGCACAAACAATAAATGGTTAGAGGTAGACAAAACAGAATTATAATTGTTCAATTTTGTAAATGTAAATACTATATTTTTACAGCCAAAACTAGTAATGAGAATAGAAACATAACAAAAACAGGAACATAAACATAACAGAAACAGAACAGAAATTTTGACAAGAAGTGAAATATCTGACTTTATTAAGAGTTAAAGGAGACCCAGGTTGGGGTCTTACAACTTGTTTGTCAAGTCAAATTTTCATGTGGGCCTCCAGTTACAGCAGGTACCCATGGGGTGGACCTCCAGTTATAGAGGTATATGCTTTGCATGTTGAAGCATTAATGTTGTGTGATATATTACTAACCATGGTCACCGATTGCTATTAAGTCTCCTAATTTAGCGACTGGCCACCTCTAGAGTGAATTACTTTAGCATATGATCATTTGGTCCGATAGTAATATAATATGATCAGTACAACATCTGACAAATCTTCTGAGTATAATCTGATATGATATATAATTAAAGTTAACACATGTGGATCATGCAGACAAGACAAGGCAAAGATAAGACGTGATAAGATATGAGAGAATTCGAATTGCACATAAAAGAGTTAATTAAGAGAGAATTCAAATAGTTAAACTTCAATGAAGACTTCAATAAATCAAAGGAGAACTCTATTTGATCACTACAATGATGTTAACAAGAAAGAATCAGTTAAAGAGAGTTAACTAAGTGGTAACAAAGAATATCTATTTAACTAAGTGTTATTGTATGACGACACTTATGTTAAACTAAAAGACGACACTTATGTTAACAAGAAAGAATTAGATAAAGAGATTTAACTAAGTGATAACAAAGAAGATCTAGTTAACTGAGTGTTATTGCAAGATGAAACTTATGTTAAACTAAAAGACGACACTTATGTTAAACTAAAAGACAACGCTTGAGTTGTGACACTTAATTTAGCCACCTAACTCTGTGGGAAAGCTTTCAGTTAAGAGGTGAGTTCATCCTAAGAATCAGTTCAGTGAGTTAATGCACTACATGAGAAGTGGGGCGTACTTATCCATGCAAGATTGATGCATCCATATGGAGTGGGGAAATGACACTCCATACAACATTAATACATCAGACATTGATCGAACCATTCGAATTTGATACCACTTCAAGTGCAAGGAACAAGGTATTGGGGAAATGACACCATGTGTTCATAGTTTAGCATTTTTACATCAAATCTCTTTAAGTTTCGACCTGAAAGTCTTCTGAGCAGTAGAAGCAGAGTATATAAATCAGATTACAGTTATCCCAAAGAGTTCATCACCTCAACAAGTGCGCCTTTCCTCAAGGAGCAAGAATATGCCAAGAAATAGAAGAATGGTTGTAGAAGCAAGCTGAAAGAGATGTGACCATGAGTTGCCCTGTAGCTTCAACCTGTAACAAAAGATTCCATTGTAGATCCAAATGAAAGGTCTGAATGGCCTCTCCAATTGCCAATTAGGATGGGAATCTTTCACCCTCAAATTGATGCTAAGGCAAGTAAAGTAACACTCCACTAGCTCTCCTCTCCAAATGCAAAGATGCAAATAAAAAATGATCAAAAGCTGCTATTCTTCTTTTTTCATGAATTTTATAAACTTCTAAGGTCCTCCATGGGTCAAATTCCTTCCAAGAGCTTCATGCCAACTCCCGTTGGGAAGAGATTCCAATGTATGCCACTTGTCCCTCTAATTCTAGCCTCCTTTGCTCTTTTCCTACCAGTATTCTTCGTTGCCTGTGTCTGTGTTTTTGTTCTTTCTAACTTTCCTCTTTTCCTATCGGCGTTCATTTTTGTCCCTAAGGGACAAATGCTAGTATATAAACATTAAATTTTTTGAGAAAAAATTATATCATCATCAATACTCCACTACATGACACTAGTAAGCTCTGCTTTGCCATTTTAACTTTTCAAAATACCAAATAATTTTTTTCTAAATAAATTAAATTACCTCATAAAATCATTTCACACTATTTAACATCCAAATTTTAGTGTTTAGCATCTTTATTTTCTATTTTTTCATTTCTTTGCAGCGTTTTGGTTTCTCACATATAATCTTCTTCCAAAAGCAAAAAGTAATGACATGATGTGAAGCATAAAGCATTTATTTAAAGCATCTATACGTCAAAAGCTTTAAAGTTACTTGCAAAGTTAGAAGAGACAACTGATAAGAACATATTATTCCAACTCCAATTTAAATATGGTGCGATCCTGAGCATCGTTATTAATTTATCTCATCCCCTTGCGGCGTCATTGGTTTCTCTCCTATTCTCGCAATTATTACTTTCATCTCCGATTCCAATGGAGCCAGCTATGACAGAGCCAGTGTCCGCAACATACCACGTTTTTATAAACCACAGGGGTGATGATGTCAAGAAGACCCTTGCCAGTCTCATCTACCATCGCCTAGAAGAGGCTCATGGGCTGCGCGTCTTTCTCGATGAAGAGGAACTGCGCACCGGAGATGAGTTCCCCCCTGCAATCGTCGCAGCCATTCAAAGTTCCTCCGTTGATGTTGCCATTTTCAGTCCGCGTTATGCTGAATCGCGTTGGTGTTTGGATGAGTTGTGTTGGATTTTGGACAAGCCCAACAGGAAGATCATTCATAGCGGATTTTGGATTTATGACGTTGAGCCTACAGACCTTCGTCACATTCATAGCGGACGTTTTCAAGATGCTTTTAAACAACACCCAAGCAAAGGGAGAGTCACCGTGGAAGTCATTGAGAAATGGAAGACGGCCATCAACAAAGCCTCTGAGATTTCGGGCATAAAGTTCAAATGGAGTGAATGGTGAATACATACTTTATTAGGAATCTTGGATTTGTCAAAGTTGGTTCTTCCCCTAATTCTGACTATCATGACTGCATGTACCTGTTTGTTGTTTTTGCAGTGACCAGGGAAAGGTTTTGGGGAAGATTGTGAATGATGTATTGAAAGGGGTAAAATGGGAACCATTGGAGGTGGCTACATACCCAGTTGGGCTAGATCCAGCCGTAAAGGAAATAAATGATGAAATTAAGAAACAATGGGACCTAAATGGCAGAGCGATTGTGGTGATTGCAGGAATGGCCGGACTAGGCAAGTCAACTCTGGCTGCATATCTCTACAATTTGAAGCGTTCGGATTTTAGTAGGTCTTGTTTTTTGTCAGACATCAGAAAAAGGGGTTTACCATCTTTGCAGCGGAAGCTCCTTCGGGATCTGTTAGGTTGTGATTTTCTTATTGAAGATACCAGACAAGGAAAGGGTATCTTTCGCGATCGTCTACGAGGGCTTCGGGTTCTGATTGTTTTGGATGACGCGGATCATATCGACCAAATAAATAGTCTACTCGTGACAGATGTTGTGGAATCGAGTAGTTTAATTTTGATCACGTCTCGTGATCAAGATTTACTGAGACGCTCTTCTCCAAAAACTGTACTGTATAATCTAAAGCCATTGCAGAGAGAACATGCCCGGGAGCTTTTCTGCCGGCATGCGTTCGATCAATCCAAATCATGCGAAGGATTTGAAGATCTGGTTGAAGAGGCTCTAAAAAGTTGCGATGGGGTGCCTTTATCCTTAGAAGTGGTGGGCGGACAGTTTCGTGGCGTCGGTAAGGAGTATTGGAAGCCGGAGTTGGAAAAGCTCTCGAGAAGCCTGCCAGACGGTATAATGGACAGATTAAAAGTGAGTTACGAGGCTCTGAAGAGTGAAGAGAAGGAGATATTTTTGGACCTGGGTTGTTTCTTCGTGGGAGAGGAAAAACAGCTCGCAGTTCGAGTATTTGAGGGACTAGGTTACAAAGGCGTCTCTGATTGCCTTCAAAATCTCTGTCAAAAATCCCTGGTCAAGTATCACGATGACGTCCAATCTATATCTTATCATCATGGCCGCCACGAATCTGTAAGAATTATCTCTGTATTTTATGTTTTCTTGGCGATACCGGTATAATCTTATACGCCCTAACTGTTTTTGCTTTCTTCATATTCAGATTAGTGGATTTTTCCCATCCTTCCCACGGAAAGATGTAATTACAATGCACGATCACATTAGTCAGATGGCCAGAGGCATCGCCAGAGAAGAGTTTCATGTGCTCCCAACGCCTAAGCCACTACGGCTCAGCTGCTTAGCTGATATAGAGGAAATGTTGAAAGTCCAGGTACGTGTATTTTAATTTTTTACTTAATAATTCATTTAAATGGGTATTTAATTAAAACTGGGAGTGTATTATGTTTATGTCTCGATTGATTTTATGAAAATATTTAAAGTTTATAATAAACAATTATAAGAAGAAAAAAAAAAGGAAATGTTGCAGTTATCTATATTTTTATTTTTTATTTAATAATTTAATAAGATAATCTTGAAAAATATCACTTTTTTACGATCACTCCCTATTGATTTTAGGGAACTCAAAAGCCTCAGACATTTAGATCTATCCGACTGCACTAATCTAACCCAACTGCCCAATTCCTTCTCTGAATTAATGCATCTCCAATATCTAGCGTTGCGGAACTGCATCAATCTCTCCATCCCCGTAGATATTTTGGGTAACATATCGTCACTTGAGTATGTTGATTTCAATGGTTGCCGTAAGTTGAAGTACTTGCCGACTGGAATCACAAATCAAAGGTCTTTAATATGCCTAGATTTAAGACATACCGCTTTAAAATTGCCCCTAAATATGGCAGTTATACCAGACAAATTACAACGATTGGGAATCTCTTCATGTGCTCCCAAGAGAGAGAGATTCCGGCCGACAGAGTCACTGCAGCCTCAAATCAGATTACCGGAGGAGCATCTGCTCAATTTGAGGCCGTTTAAAGAGTTGAAAGAGTTGAATTTGATAGCATTCCATGGTCTAAAGCTCATTACATGGGAGGAAATCGCAGCGCCAAATATGGAAGTTCTGGTTATAAGGGATTGCTCTATCTTTAGTTTTAAGCAGCAGGGGAGCATGCATGCTGTCATGGGTGTTTTAAGAGATTTCACTTTGAGCGGCACACAGATAACCAAGATACACATTCCAGAAAATAGGGAGCTAATGCGGGTTGAAACGCTCGATCTTTCCGAAAATAGGGAGCTAATGCGGGTTGAAGACTTGCCATCAACATTAGTAAGACTGGACCTGCAAGGGTGCTCGCAGTTGGAGGCATTAATAAGCCTTTCAAATCTCGTAAACCTCAAATTCCTGAGAGTAAATGGATGCCATAAGCTGGAAACTCTGAATGTTGAAGGTCTGACATCGTTGGAAGAGATTCAAGCGGAGGGCTGTTGGGAACTCAAGAGCATACAAGGACTGAGTCAGCGGGAACGGTTGAAATGTCTCTGCATTTCAACAAACACTGATGTTATCTGGAATGAGATTTGCAATTTTTTGGTTAGTTTCCTTCATTGCTCAGCAGATTAATTCATATAAACTATTTATATATTTCCTGTGATAATTAAGGAATCTAGGACTATCTAGGCGTGTTCTGGTTGATCTCTGAGGTGCATCGGTGGGTGTGTAATCTTATATTTTTTATTTGCTGTAACTGCAACTGCAACTGCAACTGCGGTGAGGTGAGCTAACTGGATTTGGAAAAATCTGTGCAGACATTGACCTCACGTGAAGAGCTATCAACTCATGCCTTCTTTAGTGGGAAGTCAACAGCGGTCACCCAGCTTAATATGGTGGGTGTTTTAATTTTTCCTTTTCAAGAAAGTATAATAAAATTTGAGATTTATCAAGTGAAATGGATTTATGAACTTTATGCAGCTTTGGAAAGAAATGCATTCCATTACGAGCAAGTTTCATTCCATTACGAGCAAGTTTCAGCTGAAAGTGCTGGATGCCGTCTCTACAAGTAATGTGTTTGATACAAAGATGGAAGATTTCCAATCGTACGGTGCTGTATTGATGTGCTTTCTCACCCGCGGATGTGCTGTATCGACTAGTCGATGAATACAGAAATAATATTGTCTTGGGATACAATCCCGGTAGGTTAGTCGATGAATACAGAAATAATATTGTCTGTGAATACAAACCCGGAGATGGAGTACAGCTAATTTGTTTAGAGATTCCACAGGTAATAACATCCATATCTCATGTAGCTGGAGGCCGGCCACGAGAATGGATAATGATGGTCGATAAAAACACGGATGTTTCGCAAGTATGCAAAGAAATCATAAAAATCATAAGTGCATTGTCGAGGTATTTTCAATTAAAATGTCAAAATTTATCTCAAGTGTGAAAGTAAACTCCATCTACTCCATCTGTCGAGATTAAGGCTCTATAAATATCATCTATTTTTTTATCACGCTCTCTAATTTCATATCACTACTTGTGTAATTTTTATTTATTTTTAATTTATATCGAAAGTTATCCTATTGGGAATGTAAAATCATTGTAATGGGTGTGGGTGTAGGGAAATTTATTGTATTGGCTACGTAAAATCATTGTAATGGGTGTGGTTGAAGGAATATTTTAAAAAATATTTGAATTTTGAATTAAAAAAAATATAATTACAAATTTATCAAGTCAAAAGTTAAAATATTAGGTTTAGTTGAAATTTAGCTACTCAAAACATTAGTCGATTTGTTTTACAATTTTAAAAATTTAAAACAAATTTATTTATTTAAGGGAAATGGATATTCTGGTAACACCATTTGTATTGCTTCATAAATCTAGTAATAATGTTTGGTTTCATTTTCTATTCTAAATTATTTGATTCATGTTTCATATTCTTTTTTCAATGGGGTTTTTGAATAGCCTAACCAATCATGGAGGTGGTGTCTCATTTGCTACTACTATGTCAATATCCACATTTCATTTCTTGGTGGGTGGGATAGGGATCAATTAGAAGTATTAACTCCTATTTCCCTTATACATTAATATGTGATACTTGATCATACTAAAGGTTATGGGTGTTTATTGTATTTATCATTGTGAGGTAGAGTTTTCCTCTAAGAGAGAAGTTTGCTTAGAGAAGGAGGAACCTCAGTTCTGGTGTTGTTTTTATCCAACATTTCGATCCAACTATTGGACCATCATCAAGGAGACTGAATGATTGCTCAAGGAAAAGATGTGTAAAAATCTTTGATAAATATGAATGTTTTTTGGATTCATTATTATTAAATTATGTTGGCTCTTTCAGGAATTTTCAATTATGTTTCTTGCCATTTTTGTTATTGAAATTATTTCTCTTGTTTCGAAGAGCATTAAGAACTAGCTTCCACGTTTTGCTTAGCTTGTAGCCCTCTTCTCTATTAAGATTTTCTAGTCTTAGTGAAATATTGATTTTCTCACGAACCTTTCTCTTAATAAGGTGATCAATGTTAGCGATAATTTCTGCTCTCTCAATGCAAATTTGGTGTCCTGTGTTATGATAATGTTCAACTAAATCCGATTTTTTGTCCCTAACAATGGTATACGAGAAGTTTGCTTTTAAAGATTTAGGAGGTTATTAGATGTAGTTCGATATGATAAATTCTCTTCAATTAGTCGGTTCTTGTTTTGGTGTGTGGTTGAGATACTCTTTGAACATGTTGTTTGAGATCTAAGATAGTGTCTCTATCTTAAGGTAAAACATGATGAATTTGCATGCAACATTGTTTTATGTTAATAGAACACTCATCGTGTTTTTTGGTGTGTGTTATCTACTCCCTCACTGCTCTATAAACTTATAGCTATGTTACATGCTTTAATGTCTCGGCATATTTTTTCTAAAGCCACCCCATGGAAATTCATCATTGATTTTTTTCTCAATGTTGGGTTTGTTATTTATTTTGTATTTTTCTCTCAAGAGACCCTAGCCTTAGGGTAGACTTACTTCATACAACTTGTCTAGATGGGCTCTACAAGTGAAGGCCATAGTCAGAACCCTACTACATAGATTTTGGTATAGGAGGAAATTCCTTCTTCCCCTAGCTTGTATCTATCTTAAGAAATTTGCTTATGGAATTTCCAATTCCTACTAACTTTTGATTTTCCCACAAGTGGAGATGAAGATTCATTCTCACTAAAATTGGGGTTATGGAGATGGACATTGAAGTTAGTTTGAACTCCAGTACCAAGATTTGAGGAAAGGGCTAGATCTACCATAGATCAATGGTTCCACCATGACCTTTCTACCATTTTCTAACATGTTAAATTATATTATAAATAAGCCTCTTGAACAAATACTTACCGTGTAGACTAAAGTCTAGTCGGAATCCATCCATTTAATAGTTGTTACACATTATGTCCAAAATCTACGGAATCTATAAATCAATGCACTTTTCTTGTAGTAATTTTAGAACTTGTTCAACACTTGTGACTAAGTTTGTTACACAAGGTTGCATTTGTATTCTCCACAATAAAGGCACATGACTATGGATTCTTAGTTTTTGACGAGGAAACAATTATGTCTGAGGTTTATGTCTGAGGTCTCATCTTAAAAAAATGAAGGATTCAAAGTTTTACCCTTAACAACCCCTTCGTAAGGAGCGCGTTTTGAAGGCCTAGAGGAAGAGGTTGTCCCTCTTCTTTGAGTGCATCCATGGAGTAGGAGCACAATGTGTAGGGTTCATGCATGTTGAATTCTATAATCATCCAACACATAATCTTTGGGACAGTTTCGTATCAACAAAGAACATCCATTGTTGATCAAGAGGGCCCCTCCTTGACTTGGATTTTACTCTTTTCATTGTTAATGGATTTTGAGCTTTCTAACTCCAAGATAATAATTTTTCCAGTGAGGATTTGCACAAAATATGCAAGACAACTTTAATGTGGATGGCCATTTCCAATAACCCTTGGCCACTTTTTGTATCCCCTGATTGTATCAACAAATCCCACATGAAAAATATTAAAGTGTGTGACCAATGCAAGTAATTTGTTTGCAATTTTATGAGAATTAGTGCAATCTAATGCTCCTCTCTCATGACATGTTAGAGGTATGTGCACAACCTATTATAATATAGTGTAAAAATATGAAATGTAGAAACTCAAATAATCTGAAGAAATATAAAACGTTTATCTATGGAAAATTGGTACAACTCAAAGAAATTCCCTTTTCTTCTAACATTGTTATATTATTTTGCTCCTCTCTCATGACATGTTAGAGGTATGTGCACAACCTATTATAATATAGTGTAAAATATATGAAATGTAGAAACTCAAATAAGCTTAAGGAATATAAAACTTTTATCTATGGAAAATTGGTACAACTCAAAGAAATTCCATTTTCTTCTAACATTGTTATATTATTTTTCCTCTAAAATATAGTGCATATGTTTGCGTTAAGACCTTGGTTTAGTGTCAAAATGATGAAATTTCCTGAAAAAATTGTACACTTGAACATAACACTAGTTTCTTGTGCGCCACTATTTTTCCATATTTTTTAATGTTAATTTTATTTTATTTTTAAATTAATAAAGTCAATGAATCCATGAAATTACATGGTCAAGTGATAAGTGGAGCTTAGTGCACAAGGCCCATTATTATCTTCTTATGACATTGGAAAGGCCTCTAGATACATTCCTTGTGTACAACTAACACTAATACAAAATGAGAGATAAGTGACAAAAAAAAGACCAAAATTTGCATATAAACAACCATTTTTGAGTTGGCGACCAGTGGTAGCAAATTTCTAGTATCTTATCATGCAACCAAAAATGTAGTTGTATTTAGTTTGGTCATTTATAGCTTGTCTAGTCATATATTTGGTCATTAAATGACCAAATATATTACTACAAGACAAGCTATAAACGACTAAACTAAATACGAACACATTTTTTATCGCATGATAAGATACTAGAATTTGCTACCACTAGTCACCAACTCAAAAATGGTTGTTTATATGTGAATTTTGATCTTTTTTTGGTCACTTATCTCTCATTTTGCACTAGTGTTGATTTATGTAGATAGGGCATGGAGGAATTGAACCACCAACTTCTTGCATGTAAGGCAGGTGATCTTCCATTGAGCTAGCACCCTTATATAGAATAAAAGTTCACATTGAATCAAAGTTCATACTAAAAATATATCACAAACTCTTACAAACATTAACACTTGCACAAATATTTACATATATGTTCTCAACATTAGAAAACCAAATCTAGTTGAGCTTTGTCTATATATGTTATATATTGTAAAAACAAGTCAATTTTATCTTTGCGACATAAAATAAAAAGAAGATAGTTATAGCATATATTATATACTTGTTTCTGTTTGAAAAACAGGATCGCAGAGCAATAACAATAAACAGAAATGCAAATATAATCACACATACACATTACAAGAGAGACACAGATATATCGTGGTTCACCCAACTTGGGCTACGTCCACACTGAATTTGCCAGTCCTTATTATTATTACCGTCCAGCAAGTCGAAGGGATACAACCTGCAGCACAACCGCTGCACTTCCTCTTCTCTGTTTTACAGTCTCTCTCCAGATCTCAAAGATCTTTACAATGCATAAAACCTAATACATCAACCCTAGCCGTATTACAATGTCCTTCTTTTATAAGGGAAATACAATGGGAAAATACCACGGGATACCCAAAACTATGGGCCCGCAAAACAGCTTGCGAAAACAGCCCCAAAAATTTCCTTCGGGGGCGTTGCCCCCGAACCCCCATTTCTCGGGGGCGCTACCCCCGGACCCCCCATCCAGGGGGGATGGTCCCCCTTGGTACCCCGTGGGGGGGAAATGCCCCCCCACACCCCCCCGCTGGGGTGAGTGTACAGTCCACCTACATATCATATAGAACTGGGGTACAAACACGGCTGATACAATATCATTTATGAGACTAGAAGATCTGGCTCCACAACCAACAGTTTCAAACCATAAAATAGACTAAAGATCTCAATAGAAATGTCTGAGGTTGAAATTATGTCTTTGGTTGAATAAGAAAGAAAGTATGCCTTTCCTTCATAATCATTATACATCCAAGAGAAGTATACCGATGACCCAGTCCACCTTTTGAGTTGTTCCTCTCAGGAGAAGTACATGTAACGTTTTTGCATTTTGATAATAAAATCATATGTTGTTGGTTTTTCCCCGATTGGGGTTTTCCACGGTGAATCTGTGTCAAATGTGTGAATATGATTTCTTGTTTAGTTCCATTGCGTTGTTTTGTTGAAGATCTAAGGTATTTTTTGTTACTAATTTTTAGTTAATTATTTGTGACATTAAATCAGGTCTGGATCACTGAAAATCAACACTCACATTGTTGTTGTGACTTGTACTTTCTAGTCTAAATGACCTTTTTTGTGACTGGTGAACATCAATAAAATTCCTTTACTGCATCCTTGCTAAATGAAACAAGGACAAATTGTGCAATAAACGTTATAAATTGGATGAAGTACCTAGAATAATCAAAAGAACATGTTAAAGGAATAAAATTGCATATCGTTCTAGAAAACATTTACAACATCATGATGCTTACACAGTCAAACCAATAAAATGGCACATGGTCAAAATGTCAGTTGCATGTTAAAATATATCATTGTCCTTTAATTTATGCATTTATTAAATAAACACACATGATTAGTAACATAAAATACTTTAATGAAAGTGCAGAAATATTGACAAATATGTCTTTATTCTATCAGTTGTTTTACCAATGATGATAGACTTGCATTAAATCAAAATTCAATATAAACTAGAAAAATCCAAATTCTAACATGGAAAACAAGTGGATTCCATCATACTGGAACACAAAATAGTAGCATTCAAATCACTGTTTCATTTCACTTTTATCTACCCTAATACTTTTCAATCATAATAACATTATTCAAACTCATAGAACATAGAACAACGATCACATCAATAAATCATAATAAAAAAAAACATAAAGTAGAAACCCACTTGTATGTTCCAACTAATCAACATCTCCAACCACAAGCCTGGCCAAATTCTTGTTTGCTCAAAAAAATTTCATTTTCAACCCATACCTAATAATGCAAGGAAATAAAATAAATAAATGATGAATTACAATTACATGAAATGAAAACAAGGAATCGAGCTTTTGGAAAGAGTTAATTTATCATTTCGAGAGAACTAAACACTAAGCATTGTTGAACTACAAATGCCCACACCTTTAAGATAGTTAAAGAATGCTTGCATCCAAGACACAATAATCCTCTCAATAACAGTTAAGATGTATATGTTTCTTCCAATAACAAAAAGAGGTAAAATTTTACCTTGACGTTTCCACCATAGGAACAAATCATTGCCATATTCTTCTTTTGATGGAAAATGTGGGTTGAAATTCTAGCATCACCATCAAGTATTACATCATAAATTAGCATTCTAAATGGTAACATAAAATATACATACAGTTATAGTATTTCAAGTCACACAAGCTTACCACCCTTGTAAGAATGAAATATGTATTATTACAAATCAAGCAACCAAAGCATGATACTTAATTGTCAACAGGGAATGACCAAGACATATGTAATAACCCTAGATATTAATTCTCAACTAAAATGAAATAACACAAGAGATGGATTCTGTTGACAGGGGTTCACTTCGCACAGTGTCAACAAATCTCGACACAAACACCCATAGATACTGTCCCAGAAAGGGTTTAGCCTTTCCAGCAACACTCGCAAAGCGAGTGAGGTCTCACCCGAGGCACCTAAGGGAGTTGCAAGAACCAAGCTTCCGTAGGTATAAGAGGACATGCATCATTAACAGTTAATCACAACATAACTCAAATATCGACATAGTTAGCAATTGCATCATAACACCATCATCGCATACAAAGACATATGTTGGGACCTGGAAATGCCCCTTTTTGGCCATACTTATTACATGATTTTGCCCTGATTATATCCCATTTTCACAAGCCATATATATGCCTTTCTTCCAGATCAATCAATTATCTTGACAGGTATAACTCATTATTGCTTTATTCATTTTATGCCTAAGATTGTTAAAGTTATAAATTTTGGCATTTGATTTATGCTAACTTGAGTGATTTCATTAAGATAAGATCAAAGCATAGGTGTATCAGTCGCCATGCCTTGGGAAAGAATCATACGTGGGCCAGTTGTTACTCTTCTAACTCCATTACTCATATTTTCAAGGGATAGCGCATCTCTCCATGTGAACTGTAATAGGTCGCTGAAATAGAGCATAGCTGCAACAGACAGGACGCCCCCCGATTGGTTGAATTGTTGATCCATTGACTTCCAGTGTAACAGAATCCTTCATGACTAACGGCCTCATTCATTATGGCTGTAACAGTTAGCTGTAACTCTGCAGCATGAAGATCGTAGATCTTCATTGCTACACGAAATTAGTGGACCGCGAACTGTATTCCTCATGTATAAATTCGGGATGGTTTTCCAAGTCTGGGGTTGGATAATTATTATTTTGTATGAGCTGTAATAGAGAACTGAGACTGTGAATTACCATTTTTAATGAAGAGCAGAGTTACTTCCATTTCCGTGTCTTAATTCGTGGTAGTTCATGGAGTCTCTGTTAGAAGGCCAGGGCCCGCCTTCTCACAGAGATTGTCAAGTTAAGTAGGTAGTTAGATTTATTCATTTCCTGTTGTGTGTTGTGGAATTGCATTAGGTATATTTCTGATAGCTGCAACAGAGAGTTATGATTGCATTCTTTATTGGTAGTTTATTTCCTGCATATGAATAGCTGTAACTGCGTGGTGTGACAGTCGACTGTGTAGGTTAGTTTGATTAATACATGTGTGTTCAACAGCTGTTACAGCCAAGCTCAGCTCCATTCCTTTCAGTCATTTATGCTTTCTAGGATTTTTAATGGTTATCAATTTATAGTTCAAGTTTATTTCTTAATTCTGGTTGTTGTTGTGTCTTTCATTGAGTTCGTAGATTAGGAAGATCATGGTTGAGTTACAGTAGTTACTGGATGGATCATTTTGGTAAATATTGAATACTGTAGTTTGATAATTATAGGATTTAACTTCTTGCAAAAGTAATCTAGTTCAATTTCATTCTTAGATCAATAACTTCTAGGTTGATTTTTGTAGGAAGGTAGTTGCACTTTGAATTCCTAGATGTATGAGTTAGATTAGTTTTCTTTATTGAATGAGTTTGGCTGAGCAGATAGGTAGGATTATTATTTTCATTTGTTCAATCAAACTGTTAAAGATGTTTATGCATAGATTGTGCTTATTGCCATTGAAATAAAAGACCTCCCTGGGTTTGACAATTTATATTGAGCATCCTGTGTGTTAGTTTTAATTAATTGACATATAGGGTGACCAACATTTTGGCGTCGTTGCCAGGAATGGTAATAGATAGAAACAGTTAGTAGTTGGTTTTTTATTTCATTTTGGTTTAATAATTTACAGCATGCATGAATACAAGAAAAACAAATCGGGAGCCCCCTTTGAATACTAACACTGCAGGTGGAAGAGGTCGAGGTCGTAATGCAGGTCAGGGAAGACACACATACATTGACGAAACTATGGAACTCCACACCGGCTGTGCGTATTTCTCAATAAAGAGGAACTCCACACCGGCTGTGCGTATTTCTCAATAAAGAGGAACTCCACACCGGTGATGTGTTCCCCCCTACAATCTTCGGAGCCATTCAAAGTGCATCTGTTCATATTGCTATTTTTAGTTCGCGTTATGCTGAATCGCATTGGTGTTTGGATAAGTTGTGTTCCATTTTGGACAAGCGCAACCGGAAGATCATTCCTGTGTTTTATGACGTTGACCCTACAGACCTTCGTCACATCAGACGTTTTGAAGATGCTTTTAAACAACACCAAAGCAAAGGTAGAGTCACCACGGAAGTCATTGAGAAATGGAAGACGGCCCTCAAGGAAGCCTCTAATATTTCTGGCATAAAGTTCAAACCGAGTGAAAGGTGAATACATACTTTATTAGGAATCTTGGATTTGTCAAAGCCGGTTCTTCCCCTAATTTTGACTAACATGACTGCATGTACTTGTTTGTTGTTTTTGCAGTGACCATGGAGAGGTTTTGGAGGACATTGTGAAAGATGTATTGAAAGGGGTAAAATGGGAAAAATTGGAGGTGGCTAAATACCTAGTTGGGCTCGATCTAGCCATAAAGGAAATAAATGATGAAATTAAGAAACAATGCGAGTTAAATGGCACAGCAATTGTGGGGATTGCAGGAATGGCCAGACTAGGCAAGTCAACTATGGCGGCATATCTCTACAATTTGAAGCGTTCGGATTTTAGTAGGTCTTGTTTTTTGTCAGACACCAGAAAAAGGGATTTACCATCTTTGCAGTGGAAGCTCCTAAAGGATCTGTTGGGTTGTGATTTTCGTATTGAAGATACCAGACAGGGAAAGGGTATTTTTCGCGATTGTCTTGTAGGGCTTCGGGTTTTGATTGTTTTGTAACAGATGTTGTGGGATCGCGTAGTTTAATTTTGATCACATCTCGTGATCAAGATTTACTGAGACTCTCTTCTCCAAAAATTGTCGTGTTAAAGCCATTGGAGAGAGGACATGCCCGGGAGCTTTTTTATCGGCATGCGTTCAATCAATCGAAACCATCCGAAGGATTTGAAAATTTGGTTGAGGAGGTTTTGAAAATTTGTGGTGGGTTTCCGTTATCCTTAGAAGTGGTGGGCAGACAGTTTTGTGGCGACCTCAAGGAGAATTGGAAGCTGCAGTTGGAAAAGCTCTCAAGAAGCCTGCCAGACGGTGTAATGGTGTAATGTACCCATTTTGACCCCCTTTGTATTAAATCGTAAATGATGTAAATATTGATATTTAATCATGGTGAGGAGCTCAAGGCCAAGGCCCCACCATTGATTAGCGTTTTATGTATCGGCAATTAAAAATAGATGCCTATGGTTCTTGTGCTAGACAGGCACAATGTAAATAAGACATCATGTAAATACGAATTTTAATGAAAATACCCACAACTAGCTATGCAATGCAACAAAGAGATGGGGCATGATTCTACAAGGAATAGGGAGGGAAATTATTCAAACCCTTGAGTCAATGGTGTTAATCCATGTGTCAATGAAAAAACCCATAAACCCTCAACTACCCATTTTGGGTTATGGACCCAATCATTTAATTCTTCCAAGAGTTGGTTGAGGCAGTTAATGCCTTGGGAATGAAGAGGTATGGCAGCCAATTTCGTGCATGGGCAAGCCATCAACCTGGAAAATCGTGTTTTGTCTCCTTGGGAAAGAAAACACCCACGAAATGGTGCCCAAAGCCATTCTAAACCCACAGTCTTTCCTCTCTCACGGAGTCTGAACTACTAGGTCTTTCCTCATCACGTTTTACCAATTTTCCTACATTTTTCCATGCCCGGGAGCTCGTTTTTGCATTGGACAACAGCTGGGAGAGAAGGGCCACGATTTGGGACTGTTATGGAGGCCCTTTTTGCCCCAGAATGTCCATGGACGTTTTTCTAAAAATGGATTTGGCTTCCTAGGGTTGTTCCCCATCTTCTAGTTTCGTTTTTGGGTTTCCCACGTTTTTCTAAAGCTAATGAAAACCCCATCTTTGGGCATCTCACTGTAAAAAAGTTTCTCCATGCCCAGCACTTAGACTTCTGTTGTTATGTGCATCCTTGTTTTGGTTTGAACCTGTGAGCAAGAAACTTGGACTGGTAGTGGACAAAATTGGCTTGATAAACCTAGTGGAGGGAGTAACCTCTCAAGAAGATCAAGAGGGCTTTGGCTACTTTTCTATGCACACCCTGAGAGCACTAGAAAGGAAGGTATGACTTGAGGGACTATGTGGCAGTGAAGAGAATACTTCCTTGTGTTGGGTGTGTAGGCATTGTGAGTGCCAAGCTGAATAGATCTTGTAGAGGTATCCATAGCTCTGTGGTTGAGTTCACTAGCTTAGCAATTCTTCCTTTCCATTTCCTAGCAGCCTAATAAACCCAATTGTAGATTGGCTTGGCTCATCTTGGTGTATGCTTGGCTATGTATGAGTCTGCTGTTCCCTGATTCCTTGTAGAGATCATGCCCAGCTCGGGGGTGGCAGTTGCATCAAGAGGTTGATAAGCACAACTGGCCTATGGTTGGGTGGAACGTTGCAGTTGCATAGCCAGTTGCTTGGGAATACTTTATTGAGATAAGTATTCTCTTGTGTCAACTTTGCAATAATTATTTGATGAATATCTTGAATGTATGATGGATGTGTTGTTGATATTATTCCGTTGTGTTTTTTTCTTATAATTATACATTCTATATGTCTTTTACATTATGTGAATGCTTGGTTAAAAGTTCATGGGGCTAGATGCCCGGTTTAGTATCACGATCCTCTCTATCATGCTGGTTTGGTAGGAGGGGACGTTATAGTTTGGTATTAGAGCTGCTCGTTGCAGGATTGGACCTCTATGGGCCAAATCCAATCACAACCATCACAGGGAGAAGGAAGGAAGAATCCGAAATTGTTTTAAGAGTTTTTGGAATTTTTTTTGTTTTGTTTAAGTCTGTTTCGGGAAGAATTCGAGAAATCGTTCCGAAATTTGCGAAAGAGTTCCGCGAACCGCCCCGAAACTGCGGAAGGAATTCTCTTCCGAAATTGTGGAAGCAATTCTCTTCCGAAACTGTCACATACCCCAATTTTGCAAAAATAATGTAATTATTTTATTATATTCCTGAGCCATTATGTTAAATTTAATGCTAAGTAGGAATTGATGACTCAGTAGAGTCACCAGAAATGGAATGTAATTCTGAATATTTTATTATTAATAAATAAATTATGGAGACAACAGCATGGGAGAGCTGTTAAAAGAGGTTACTGGTCTAACTGGTGGAGGGAACTAGGTGGACAGGCAAAAGACAAGTGGCAGCATCCTCAAACAATTCCTAAGTTGCAGGTGGCAACTTCCCTATATTTTGGGGTCATGATTCCCCAAGAAAGTGGAATCTGAGCAGGTGGCTCATTAATGACAGTAACCCAACTAAGACCTAGGCAATATTTTAAATAGTACTCAATGAACTGAGCTGGGGGTTGAACATAGTTCTGGAGGGAGAATACATTGAGGTGAATGTTATTCAGGACTCCCATTGAGGAAGAGGGAAATACAGGAAGGAAGTTGTTTGAGAGGAAGGCTGTAGTAACTTGGTTCCAGTTTAGCTGTTTGGCTGAGTGAATTGTTTTGCTGCACCTAGTTCCAGCCAGGGAGACCAGAGCAAGCTCGGGGGTCCTGAGAAGTGCTGTCTGGGCACTCCCCAGGAATTGGTAGGGAGGAATAGCCTCCCATTGCTGTTGTTGTCCACAAATAAAGACAGGTTCTGATAACTACTCCTCTATGCTCTTTAAGGATGAATAAATGTATGCTGAACTTATTGTTATTATGTCTGAGTAGAAATTAATTTATTTATAGGTCGAATATCCTAGAATATCAGAAGTAAGATTTGTTAAAAGTTACTGTGTCTTCTGTATTGATAGTATGATTTAATCTCTGTTTTAAATTATATTAATGTATTTATAATCTATACGGAAAAGAAACTATTCATACTTTATGTGATGATGTATAAGTTAAAATCGTAAAACTAGTTTGTTTACATTTTTGAACAGACAAATAGGAGCGGCATATCAAGTATTTGTACTCTGTATATTATAGAAATTTATTATACAGTCATAGGAGACAAACAGTAAACCTAAATATAGATATTATAACCAATCATATCTAGGTCGATAAACCTTATAGGAGATGTTGTAAGCTCAAATAAAATCTCTATCTCAGAGTGCAAACCCCAGTCAGGAATTAACAATTTATTACACGAAAATCTAGTTAACTTTTCTTCATTTATTTATTATCAAATAAATCGATTATGCAGAAACCCTACCGAACTCTGTAGCCAAGTTAAACATCACCATAATATCTTACTCTAAGCTCCCCATCACGACAGAATTTTAAAACACAACAATAGGTGACATCACGACTGAGGAGTGAAATGGAAACTGATCATTCCAATGTTTTAACAGTAAAAATTTATTTAGCAGAGAAAACATAAGAACAAACAAAACATATAGAACAAGTTTTACAGCTCAGTGTCGAGTTCCTTTTTTATCACAAAACCCTACTTGTTATTTCAACAAGCGTTACATTACAATCCTCTCATTAAACCCTACTGAGATTTTTTATAAATAAAACAATAGGTTTAGCAGGAACCTATTAGGCTCGGCATCGAGCTCATTCAAGGTATTATTAACTTTCTTTTGACTCACTTACTTGACAGAGTTTAATTACAAAACTAGACAAGTAATTGAACCCAGACACGAAGTTGTGTTCATTTAAAACCCTTTTTATTTCAAGTTTTGACTTTTAAAAGTTAGCAGCAGAGGCAAACCTGGATACTAAATCCACAACAAAACTAAACACTCAAAACGGTAGTTTTTGCTCATTGTCGAGCTCCTTTAGTATTACTTTATCTCTGGTTGGTTTATGACTAAACAGAAGAAAATCTTGACAATAGCATCAACTATTAAAGGCAAAACATGAAACAACAAATCCTTATCCCGAACTCAGTATCGAGTTCTTTTTATTCATAGTAATTTTTTTACAATCACAAAAACCAACCACGACGGTAGAGGTCGTGTAGAACCCTATTTCCTTCTGCGTTCGTTTCCTTTTAAAAATAAACACAAGGGTTGCAGACATTAAGTTTTACTTACGGCAGCAGTGTAAATGCCTAATTTAATCATCTATAAGAGCTTAGAAATCACCAATTTATGCATTAACACCAGTTAAATCATATAGGAGAGATTCATACAAGTTTTCAACAAGACTTGTTTATACAGGTAATTCTAATATCAAAACGCGTTAACAAACCCTGAGTACAACTGTTGAGCCCGGTATTTAAAAACATTGAGAAGTATCTTCAACAAATTCATCCACGACCGTAGTTCATTTCACAACACGAGAGATTTAAAACGTAGATTCTAATTCATGTAGGTATTAAATCAACAAAAGGTTCAAATACGATTTCATAAGTCTTTAACTACAAAGTTACCCTTTTTAAAGCCTTGCAATAGAACTACAAGTCCGTAAATATTCATCTACAGGCTGACCCAGAGTCTACTTATTCTTCCTTATCATTTTTTTTTTACACAGTAATATACCTACAGGAGTTCTTGACTCGAAAACAAAACCAATAATACAAACTAAATCAAAGTCTTAAAACATTTATCTCACGATACGGGCTAAACCCTTAACCTTCTATTTAACATCATACAGTACAAAGTTTTAACCAGACTGCCGGAAATCCCTTCATCAATTTCATGCAACACAAACCCTAAGACCTACATCCATCAAGGAGGATTGCCATGGCTATCGACCAGGCTTACCCGGAGAGGCCCACCGGATTGAGAGAAGCGCCTGGTACACCATCGATAGCAAACAGGTCCTGCATTCACAAGTGGGTACTAGTTAATAAACGCGGTTACATATAATCCAAATCTTTAAAACCATAACGATAAGGGTGAAGTCCTGTAACTTACCATTTTCGGGGAGCAGTTTAAACACTGTATTTAGCATGTTAATTGTAAGCAAGGGAGATGTAAGAACTCCATTTCCTCGACAACAATTGCCATGAACTGGCAGAATACAAACTGCTACTACATTGAAAAATTCAGTAGGACCTAGCTAGGAGTAATGGCAATGCAACGACAGGGATAAACGTTGACAGGAAAAGGATAAAAACCCTGCGATTTTTCCAACTACATTTGCCATTAACAAAAATACATTGATTCTCTTGTGAAGAGCCGAATAAGCACGAAGAAATTCAAGTTGCAGAAGAGCTGAGCTCTTGACATCTCTGTAGGGTTAGGATTCAGACAGGAGGGTTTCCACAGAAGGACAAAGCCCGAAGGCAATGGAAAAATGCCGGATTTAGGGTTGAGACAGCATTTAAATACCTTCAATACTTGGCGGAGGAAGATACACGTAGCCTTTAATCTTTGCATGCTGTGGGTTGAAGTTCTATAGTCATTTGTGTTTCCAAACATGTTCTACGTTCAATTAAAATCGCAGTGGATGAACTACAATCATAGCATGGGTACCTTTACTTTAAGGTCGTGATGCCACACCTAGAATTGCTATCATTTACATAATGAACTCAATGCTATAGAATCCGCTTAGTCTATATTAATACCTTCCATACAAACATTATAATCGTGCGTATGTTATGGAGATCAAAGATTCCGATGGATTACCCATTGTTGGGTCAATAAAATATTAAAACAGAAGTAAAAGATTTATTTGCTTGGAATCATTAAAAGATTGACTTGACATAGTTCCTAAGTCATCCTTTAAACAATCAATACATTAGATAATATCTTTGAGTCTCTATTTCTCTTTTGTAGATAAAACCTTGACTCAGCAATTCATGCAATCATGGGCGTTGATCGACACTCTGCCATGTATTATTCTAGACATAGAGGGAGTGCGTGACTTTATAAAGGATATTTTGAGTAGGTAGGTAATGTAAGTTTGAAATGGCATAAAACAGTGTATCAATAATTACGTCTTAACCCTAGCCTCATAAGAAGCGGCGAGCCTACAAAATATTAAGATAAGGACAAGTAATATAACCTGCAATTCTACTACATCATTGTCACTTAAAATATCGGAAAAGCCTTGTTTATTATTATTCCAGAAAAGGAATGGTGGTGCAACCAAAGCAAACCCTAAAGGAGTATCATAGAAGATACGAACTGACAGATTTTTATACAGTGCAAGTAATAAGTGAATTATACATCGCAAATTCTAGATCTTTGTAAGTGTAAACATAAATCACACAGTAACAATAGATAAACAAAATGATTTGATTTCCATATTCCCGTGACGTTATATAATGATAGATAAAAGATATTATTTCAACACTATAATAATATCAAAGAACAAATAGAGTACTTAAGACAGTCTGATACAGAACAATATCTATCATATTCTCTTATAAGAATTGTCAACTCTCTAGCAGTAAGAATATATGAATATTACAGGAATGAAACTTCTACCTTTTTATACATGACAACCTGTCTCGCATGTTTAAACTTTACTGTACATTTTGGTACAATTAAAGAAATTATAATGCTTTAAAAAGTAATTGCAGCGACCCGTACTCTACCTGTATACCTGTAAACGAAAGACAATTGGATGCATTAGCTCGGAAGCTAAGTAAGCCCAATCTACGATGACAACTCCCCCTTGTGGTTGAAAACAGAAAAACCATCAGAACGATAAATAAAACTCACAATAGAAATTTAAGAACAATGACAAAATTATTTAGACATAGTTGTGATCCCTTAACTAAATCAAACAGATCAAGAAATGCATTTAGTAACATTTATTGCTATCTTAAAAATTTTAAATTTTTTAGAAATTATCGGGTTTTGACATGTGGTATCAGAGCATGGTTCATACACTAGGCCTTCATATGGCTCCACTAGTTTCCGTAGAACAGTGCCAATGAAAAGAAAAATTTATATATCTGTATAATGTTACTAACTTGTATTTTCTGTTTTATCAAACAGAGCAGAAAATTTTCTTCTTTCTGAATCTAACAGGCAGGTATGGAAAATCTAGAAGAATATGCTGAGGAGGAAACTCTAAACACTACGACAAGACAGATGTCGAGAGAACCTGCGACAGAGGAGGAAATTGCTCACTCCTCGGAATTGATGCAGACCATAAAAGGTTTAAAGACGGAAATAGAAACAGTCAAGAAGGATAACGAAAGAATTCTGAAAACTCAAGAGCAGCTTAATCAATTATTGATAGAAAAATTTCAGACAGGAGGAAGAAGCCAAAGAGCTGAATCTGAAGAAGCTAGTCATCAAAGAGGGTCAAAAAGGATGAAACCCGCTAAATCTGACAGCAGTTCATCATCTGAAGAAAGAAGGGAACAACACAGTCATCACACTACTAGTGACAGCAGTGGGGCTGAGTTGTATCACCGGAAGAAAAAGTACAGGCCTTACGAAGAGATTTCCGGGGAGTTTAAGAAAATAAAACCCCCAACCTTCGACGGAGAATTTGAGACAGGAGAAGAAGCAGAATCCTGGTTATCCGGGATGAGAAAATATTTCCAGATTTACAACTATTCAAATCAGCTGAAGGCACGAATGGCCATTTACAACCTTTCTGGAAAGGCGGACATATGGTGGCAAGACCTGAAAAGGGTCAAGGGGATCAAAGAAAAAGAAGTCAATTGGAGTACTTTTAAAAGGTACTTCAAAAAGAAATTTCTGTCTGAACAATACTATGAAGAAAGGGCCAAGGAATTTTACGACCTGAAGCTAGGATCTATGACTATGAAGGACTTAAACAATAAATTCTTCAGTCTGATAAGGTATGTGCCGTATTTTGTCGAAGAGAAACCAAAAATTCAGCGGTTTCTTAGATGCCTGCCCTATCATATCAAGGACAGAATTGAATATGATAACCCCAAAACGCTGGAAGAGGCTATGCGAAAGGCTAATTTCTGTTATGAACAGAATAAAAAGAAAAAAGGGATAGCCAGCTGGAAAGCTAAAAAGAACAGCAATCATCCCGAGTATAGGAAAAAAGAGTTTGTACCCCAGAAAAGTTTTAAAAATAACAAGAATAGAACCCTGTTTAATGGTAAAAACTTCCAGGGAAACAAAAATGGAACTGCTAATCATTCCAACAATTTCAAGGGCAGCAAGGAGGTTCCTAACAATCACGGAAATTACACTAAGAACTTTGAACGGAAGGAGCCTGTTAAATGCTGAGAGTGTAATGGCCCACATTATGCTTCAGTTTTCCCAAATCGGAAGAAGCCAATCAGCAATATTCATACTTTACAAGATGAAATGACTGTTGGAGACTTTGCAGGAACTATGCCCCGAATAAATGCAGCATTGGAGAACCGCCAAGCTGACTATCAAACTTCCATGGTGGAAGTAGGAGGTATGATTAACAAAACCCCTGTAACTATTTTAATAGATCCAGGTGCTAGCCTTAGTTATATTTCACCACATATAGTATAAAAATGTAATCTGACTGTTGAAAGATTTGATAACTCTTGGTCAGTACAACTAGCCACTGGGGCAAAAAGGAAGGTGAATTGTTATGTTAAAGAATGTACTTTAGATATGAATGATTTTCAAACTACTGTTCAATTAAATATTCTGCCACTTGGCTCATATGACATGCTTATTGGTATGGACTGGTTAGAACAGCATAAGGTAGTTTTAAACTGTTTTGACAAAACTTTTAGGTGTGTAAACAGTAATGGACATCCTGTAACTGTTAGGGGTATTCCTAGGAAGACAGTAGTTAGGCAAATTTCTGCTTTACAACTTAAAAGGGCAGTCAGAAAAGGGTGCAAAGCTTATGCTGTAACTATTACAGATGAGACAGATAAGTCGGAAGGCAGCAAGATAACAGTAAAGGATATCCCTGTAGTAAATGAATTTATTGATGTTTTCCTGGAGGAAATCCCAGGATTACCTCTCAAAAGAGAACTGGACTTTACAATTGAACTTGTACCAGGTGTTGTACCCAGTTCAAAAGCTCTGTATCGTATGAATATTTTGGAACTTAACGAATTGAAAACTCAGTTAAAAGAGTTAATAGATAAGAATTACATTCGACCCAGTGTATCCCCTTGGGGAGCACCAATAATTTTTGTCAAAAAGAAGGACGGGACTATGCGACTTTGCATAGATTACCATCAACTGAACAAGATGACGATTAAAAACAGATATCTGTTGCCTCGCATAGATGATCTGTTTGATCAGCTACGTGGAGCTACGGTGTTCTCTAAAATAGACCTGAGATCGGGTTATCATCAGGTGAGGATTAAAGAAGAAGACATTTTCAAAACATCTTTTAGAACAAGGTATGGAAATTACGAATTTGTCGTAATGCCATTTGGGCTTACTAATGCCCCAGCTGTCTTTATGTGCCTAATGAACAACATAATGCATAAATAATTAGATAAATTTGTTGTCGTATTCATCGATGACATTTTAATTTATTCTAAGAAGGAAGAGGAGCACAAAGAACACTTACGGATAGTCTTACAAGAACTGAGAGAGCAGCAGCTCTTTGCGAAGTTCGGTAAATGTGACTTCTTCAAAGATGAAATCCAGTACTTAGGACATGTAGTCACCAAGGAAGGGATCTCAGTTGATCCTGAAAAGATCCGGGCAATTGAAGATTGGCCAGTACCGAAAGACGTAACAGACGTTAGGTCCTTCATGGGAATTACCGGTTACTACCGGAGATTCATAGAAGGCTTTTCAAAAATAGCCAACCCAATCACTTCCTTGCAAAAGAAAGGCAAGAAGTTTGATTGGAGCTTGAAGTGTGAGGAAAGTTTTAAGAAGTTAAAAACTTTATTAACAACTGCGCCTATTCTAAGAATAGTAGATCCTAGTAAGGATTTCGTGGTTTGCACCGATGCTTGTAATGATGGTCTAGGAGGAGTTTTGACTCAGGATGGAAATGTCATTGCCTACGAATCTAGGAAGCTGAAAATTCATGAAAAGAATTATGCCACTTATGATTTGGAATTGGCTGCTATTATCCATGCTTTAAAGATGTGGCGAAACCACTTAATAGGCAGAAAATTTACTTTAATGACTGATAATAAGGGTCTGAAATACCTTTTAGATCAACCTAATTTAAATGCAAGACAAGCCAGGTGGTTGGCCTTCTTAAGTGAATATGATTTCGAAATTCAGCACATAAAAGGAAATGAAAATAAGGTGGCTGATGCTTTGAGCAGAAATGCAAGGCTGAATTTTGTATCAGCTAGCAGCACTTATACCTCTGATTTGAATGAACAGTTGGCTGAAGGGATAAAATCAGATGAAATTTATCAAAAGTTACAAGTTACAGCTAAAGATGAACCTACAGAAATTTTAATAAAGGGTTATAGTCTAAACAAAGAGGGATTTTTATTGTTTAAGGACAGGCTGTATGTTCCAAATGTACCTAAAGTGAAACTGTTAATTCTGGATGAAGTTCACAAAACCCCTTACTCAGGGCATCCAGGCTACCAGAAGACTGTCACCATGTTGAGAAAAGAATATTTTTGGCCTAATATGAAATCTGAAACAGCTGAGTATATAGCTAGATGTTTGGACTTCCAACAAGTGAAAACAGAACACCAACATCCAGCTGGGTTGCTGCAACCTTTACCTATTCCCAACTGGAAGTGGGAAATAATCAGTTTAGATTTCATTACAGGATTACCCAAAAATCAGCATCAAAATGATTCAATTATGGTGGTAATAGACAAATTAAGTAAATCAACACACTTTATTCCTGTTAAAACCACATACAAGGCTGCAAAGATAGCTGATATATTTCTGAAACAGATTTTTCGGTTACATGGTGTTCCAAAAGTTATTATTTCAGACAGGGATCCTAAATTCACTGGGAATTTCTGGAAATCCTTGTTTAAGGGATTAAACACCACACTGAATTTCAACACCTCCTTCCATCCTCAGACAGACGGACAAACTGAAAGAGTTAATCAGGTATTGGAAGATCTGCTAAGAATGTATGTTAAAGATCAACCAGGTAAGTGGGAGGATTATTTACATTTAGTAGAATTTGCATACAATAACAGCTATCAATCGTCAGCTAAGTTTAGTCCTTTTGAAATTCTGTATGGACGTAAATGTAACACTCCACCTCTTGGAGTAATCCAGTAGATATATTAGTGTTAGGACCTGATTTATTAAAAGAGATGGAACAGATTGTGAAACAAGTGCAGGTAAATTTGAAGATTGCCCAGGATCGGCAAAAGAGTCAAGCTGATTTGAAAAGAATTCCTAAAGAGTTCCAGGTAGGTGAACATGTGTTCATCAAGGTAAGGCCAAAGAAGAGCTCCCTAAGACTGGGAAGTTGTGCAAAATTAGCACCACGTTACTGTGGTCCGTTTGAAATTTTATCTAGAATCGGTCAAGTTGCTTATCATCTAGCATTACCACCTAATTTAAAAGTACACAATGTTTTTCATATTTCTGTTCTGAAAAAGTATGTTCATGATGCTACTCATGTTATTGACTGGAATATTGTATAGGTAGAACCAGAAGGGGAAGTTCTGGTGGAACCGGATTGTATCCTCGGGAGGAGGGAAATTACTCTGCGGAACCGCACCATTGGACAGTTGAAGGTGCAATGGAAGCACCTTAGTTCTGAAGAAGCTACCTAGGAACTGGAAAGTAAGATGCGGGAAGCATACCCAAATCTAATCCAAAAGGTGGCTGAGGATGAGGAATAAGTAACATCGAGGACGATGTTACATTTTAAGGGGGTGTGTATGTCACATACCCCAATTTTGCAAAAATAATGTAATTATTTTATTATATTCCTAAGCCATTATGTTAAATTTAATGCTAAGTAGGAATTGATGACTCAGTAGAGTCACCAGAAATGGAATGTAATTCTGAATATTTTATTATTAATAAATAAATTATGGAGACAACAGCATGGGAGAGCTGTTAAAAGAGGTTACTGGTTTAACTGGTGGAGGGAACTAGGTGGACAGGCAAAAGACAAGTGGCAGCATCCTCAAACACTTCCTAAGTTGCAGGTGGCAACTTCCCTATATTTTGGGGTCATGATTCCCCAAGAAAGTGGAATCTGAGCAGGTGGCTCATTAATGACAGTAACCCAACTAAGACCTAGGAAATCTTTTAAATAGTACTCAATGAACTGAGCTGGGGGTTGAACATAGTTCTGGAGGGAGAATACATTGAGGTGAATGTTATTCAGGAGTCCCATTGAGGAAGACGGAAATACAAGAAGGAAGTTGTTTGAGAGGAAGGCTGTAGTAACTTGGTTCCAGTTTAGCTGTTTGGCTGAGTGAATTGTTTTGCTGCACCTAGTTCCAGCCAGGGAGACCAGAGCAAGCTCGGGGGTCCTGAGAAGTGCTGTCTGGGCACTCCCCAGGAATTGGTAGGGAGGAACAACCTCCCATTGCTGTTGTTGTCCACAAATCAAGACAGGTTCTGATAACTACTCCTCTATGCTCTTTAAGGATGAATAAATGTATGCTGAACTTATTGTTATTATGTCTGAGTAGAAATTAATTTATTTATAGGTCGAATATCCTAGAATATCAGAAGTAAGATTTGTTAAAAGTTACTGTGTCTTCTGTATTGATAGTATGATTTAATCTCTGTTTTAAATTATATTAATGTATTTATAATCTATACGGATAAGAAACTATTCATACTTTATGTGATGATGTATAAGTTAAAATCGTAAAACTAGTTTGTTTACATTTTTGAACAGACAAATAGGAGCGGCATATCAAGTATTTGTACTCTGTATATTATAGAAATTTATTATAAAGTCATAGGAGACAAACAGTAAAACTAAATATAGATATTATAACCAATCATATCTAGGTCGATAAACCTTATAGGAGATGTTGTAAGCTCAAATAAAATCTCTATCTCAGAGTGCAAACCCCAGTCAGGAATTAACAATTTATTACACGAAAATCTAGTTAACTTTTCTTCATTTATTTATTATCAAATAAATCGATTATGCAGAAACCCTACCGAACTCTGTAGCCAAGTTAAACATCACCATAATATCTTACTCTAAGCTCCCCATCACGACAGAATTTTAAAACACAACAATAGGTGACATCACGACTGAGGAGTGAAATGGAAACTGATCATTCCAATGTTTTAACAGTAAAAATTTATTTAGCAGAGAAAACATAAGAACAAAAAAAACATATAGAACAAGTTTTACAACTCAGTGTCGAGTTCCTTTTTTACCACAAAACCCTACTTGTTATTTCAACAAGCGTTACATTACAATCCTCTCATTAAACCCTACTGATATTTTTTATAAATAAAACAATAGGTTTAGCAGGAACCTATTAGGCTCGGCATCGAGCTCATTCAAGGTATTATTAACTTTCTTTTGACTCACTTACTTGACAGAGTTTAATTACAAAACTAGACAAGTAATTGAACCCAGACACGAAGTTGTGTTCATTTAAAACCCTTTTTATTTCAAGTTTTGACTTTTAAAAGTTAGCAGCAGAGGCAAACCTGGATACTAAATCCACAACAAAACTAAACACTCAAAATGGTAGTTTTTGCTCATTGTCGAGCTCCTTTAGTATTACTTTATCTCTGGTTGGTTTATGACTAAACAGAAGAAAATCTTGACAATAGCATCAACTATTAAAGGCAAAACATGAAACAACAAATCCTTATCCCGAACTCAGTATCGAGTTCTTTTTATTCATAGTAATTTTTTTACAATCACAAAAACCAACCACGACGGTAGAGGTCGTGTAGAACCTATTTCCTTCTGCGTTCGTTTCCTTTTAAAAATAAACACAAGGGTTGCAGACATTAAGTTTTACTTACGGCAGCAGTGTAAATGCCTAATTTAATCATCTATAAGAGCTTAGAAATCACCAATTTATGCATTAACACCAGTTAAATCATATAGGAGAGATTCATACAAGTTTTCAACAAGACTTGTTTATACAGGTAATTCTAATATCAAAACGCGTTAACAAACCCTGAGTACAACTGTTGAGCCCGGTATTTAAAAACATTGAGAAGTATCTTCAACAAATTCATCCACGACCGTAGTTCATTTCACAACACGAGGGATTTAAAACGTAGATTCTAATTCATGTAGGTATTAAATCAACAAAAGGTTCAAATACGATTTCATAAGTCTTTAACTACAAAGTTACCCTTTTTAAAGCCTTGCAATAGAACTACAAGTCCGTAAATATTCATCTACAGGCTGACCCAAAGTCTACTTATTCTTCCTTATCATTTTTTTTTTTACACAGTAATATACCTACAGGAGTTCTTGACTCGAAAACAAAACCAATAATACAAACTAAATCAAAGTCTTAAAACATTTATCTCACGATATGGGCTAAACCCTTAACCTTCTATTTAACATCATACAGTACAAAGTTTTAACCAGACTGCCGGAAATCCCTTCATCAATTTCATGCAACACAAACCCTAAGACCTACATCCATCAAGGAGGATTGCCATGGCTATCGACCAGGCTTACCCAGAGAGGCCCACCGGATTGAGAGAAGCGCCCGGTACACCATCGATAGCAAACATGTCCTGCATTCACAAGTGGGTACTAGTTAATAAACGCGGTTACATATAATCCAAATCTTTAAAACCATAACGATAAGGGTGAAGTCCTGTAACTTACCATTTTCGGGGAGCAGTTTAAACACTGTATTTAGCATGTTAATTGTAAGCAAGGGAGATGTAAGAACTCCATTTCCTCGACAACAATTGCCATGAACTGGCAGAATACAAACTGCTACTACATTGAAAACTTCAGCAGGACCTAGCTAGGAGTAATGGCAATGCAACGACAGGGATAAACGTTGACAGGAAAAGGATAAAAACCCTGCGATTTTTCCAACTACATTTGCCATTAACAAAAATACATTGATTCTCTTATGAAGAGACGAATAAGCACGAAGAAATTCAAGTTGCAGAAGAGCTGAGCTCTTGACATCTCTGTAGGGTTAGGATTCAGACAGGAGGGTTTCCACAGAAGGACAAAGCCCGAAGGCAATGGAAAAATGCCGGATTTAGGGTTGAGACAGCATTTAAATACCTTCAATACTTGGCGGAGGAAGATACACGTAGCCTTTAATCTTTGCATGCTGTGGGTTGAAGTTCTATAGTCATTTGTGTTTCCAAACATGTTCTACGTTCAATTAAAATCGCAGTGGATGAACTACAATCATAGCATGGGTACCTTTACTTTAAGGTCGTGATGCCACACCTAGAATTGCTATCATTTACATAATGAACTCAATGCTATAGAATCCGCTTAGTCTATATTAATACCTTCCATACAAACATTATAATCGTGCATATGTTATGGAGATCAAAGATTCCGATGGATTACCCATTGTTGGGTCAATAAAATATTAAAACAGAAGTAAAAGATTTATTTGCTTGGAATCATTAAAAGATTGACTTGACATAGTTCCTAAGTCATCCTTTAAACAATCAATACATTAGATAATATCTTTGAGTCTCTATTTCTCTTTTGTATATAAAACCTTGACTCAGCAATTCATGCAATCATGGGCGTTGATCGACACTCTTCCATGTATTATTCTAGACATAGAGGGAGTGCGTGAATTTATAAAGGATATTTTTAGTAGGTAGGTAATGTAAGTTTGAAATGGCATAAAACAGTGTATCAATAATTACGTCTTAACCCTAGCCTCATAAGAAGCGGCGAGCCTACAAAATATTAAGATAAGGACAAGTAATATAACCTGCAATTCTACCACATCATTGTCACTTAAAATATCGGAAAAGCCTTGTTTATTATTATTCCAGAAAAGGAATGATGGTGCAACCAAAGCAAACCCTAAAGGAGTATCATAGAAGATACGAACTGACAGATTTTTATACAGTGCAAGTAATAAGTGAATTATACATCGCAAATTCTAGATCTTTGTAAGTGTAAACATAAATCACACAGTAACAATAGATAAACAAAATGATTTGATTTCCATATTCCCGTGACGTTATATAATGATAGATAAAAGATATTATTTCAACACTATAATAATATCAAAGAACAAATAGAGTACTTAAGACAGTCTGATAAAGAACAATATCTATCATATTCTCTTATAAGAATTGTCAACTCTCTAGCAGTAAGAATATATGAATATTACAGGAATGAAACTTCTACCTTTTTATACATGACAACCTGTCTCGCATGTTTAAACTTTACTGGACATTTTGGTACAATTAAAGAAATTATAATGCTTTAAAAAGTAATTGCAGCGACCCGTACTCTACCTGTATACCTGTAAACGAAAGACAATTGGATGCATTAGCTTGGAAGCTAAGTAAGCCCAATCTACGATGACAACTCCCCCTTGTGGTTGAAAACAGAAAAACCATCAGAACGATAAATAAAACTCACAATAGAAATATAAGAACAATGACAAAATTATTTAGACATAGTTGTGATCCCTTAACTAAATAAAACAGATCAAGAAATGCATTTGGTAACATTTATTGCTATCTTAAAAATTTTAATTTTTTCAGAAATTATCGGGTTTTGACATGTGGTATCAGAGCATGGTTCATACACTAGGCCTTCATATGGCTCCACTAGTTTCCGCAGAACAGTGCCAATGAAAAGAAAAATTTATATATCTGTATAATGTTACTAACTTGTATTTTCTGTTTTATCAAACAGAGCAGAAAATTTTCTTCTTTCTGAATCTAACAGGCAGGTATGGAAAAGCTAGAAGAATATGCTGAGGAGGAAACTCTAAACACTACGACAAGACAGATGTCGAGAGAACCTACGACGGAGGAGGAAATTGCTCACTCCTCGGAATTGATGCAGACCATAAAAGGTTTAAAGATGGAAATAGAAACAGTCAAGAAGGATAACGAAAGAATTATGAAAACTCAAGAGCAGCTTAATCAATTATTGATAGAAAAATTTCAGACAGGAGGAAGAAGCCAAAGAGCTGAATCTGAAGAAGCTAGTCATCAAAGAGGGTGAAAAAGGATGAAACCCGCTAAATCTGACAGCAGTTCATCATCTGAAGAAAGAAGGGAACAACACAGTCATCACACTACTAGTGACAGCAGTGGGGCTGAGTTGTATCACCGGAAGAAAAAGTACAGGCCTTACGAAGAGATTTCCGGGGAGTTTAAGAAAATAAAACCCCCAACCTTCGACGGAGAATTTGAGACAGGAGAAGAAGCAGAATCTTGGTTATCCGGGATGAGAAAATATTTCCAGATTTACAACTATTCAAATCAGCCTAAGGCACGAATGGCCATTTACAACCTTTCTGGAAAGGCGGACATATGGTGGCAAGACCTGAAAAGGGTCAAGGGGATCAAAGAAAAAGAAGTCAATTGGAGTACTTTTAAAAGGTACTTCAAAAAGAAATTTCTGTCTGAACAATACTATGAAGAAAGGGCCAAGGAATTTTACGAACTGAAGCTAGGATATATGACTATGAAGGACTTAAACAATAAATTCTTCAGTCTGTTAAGGTATGTGCCGTATTTTGTCGAAGAGAAACCAAAAATTCAGCGGTTTCTTAGCTGCCTGCCCTATCATATCAAGGACAGAATTGAATATGATAACCCCAAAACGCTGGAAGAGGCTATGCGAAAGGCTAATTTCTGTTATGAACAGAATAAAAAGAAAGAAGGGATAGCCAGCTGGAAAGCTAAAAAGAACATCAATCATCCCGAGTATAGGAAAAAAGAGTTTGTACCCCAGAAAAGTTTTAAAAATAACAAGAATAGAACCCTGTTTAATGGTAAAAACTTCCAGGGAAACAAAAATGGAACTGCTAATCATTCCAACAATTTCAAGGGCAGCAAGGAGGTTCCTAACAATCACGGAAATTACACTAAGAACTTTGAACGGAAGGAGCCTGTTAAATGCTGAGAGTGTAATGGCCCACATTATGCTTCAGTTTGCCCAAAATCGGAAGAAGCCAATCAGCAATATTCATACTTTACAAGATGAAATGACTGTTGGAGACTTTGCAGGAACTATGCCCCGAATAAATGCAGCATTGGAGAACCGCCAAGCTGACTATCAAACTTCCATGGTGGAAGTAGGAGGTATGATTAACAAAACCCCTGTAACTATTTTAATAGATCCGGGTGCTAGCCTTAGTTATATTTCACCACATATAGTAGAAAAATGTAATCTGACTGTTGAAAGATTTGATAACTCTTGGTCAGTACAACTAGCCACTGGGGCAAAAAGGAAGGTGAATTGTTATGTTAAAGAATGTACTTTAGATATGAATGATTTTCAAACTACTGTTCAATTAAATATTCTGCCACTTGGCTCATATGACATGCTTATTGGTATGGACTGGTTAGAACAGCATAAGGTAGTTTTAAACTGTTTTGACAAAACTTTTAGGTGTGTAAACAGTAATGGACATCCTGTAACTGTTAGGGGTATTCCTAGGAAGACAGTAGTTAGGCAAATTTCTGCTTTACAACTTAAAAGGGCAGTCAGAAAAGGGTGCAAAGCTTATGCTGTAACTATTACAGATGAGACAGATAAGTCGGAAGGCAGCAAGATAACAGTAAAGGATATCCCTGTAGTAAATGAATTTATTGATGTTTTCCTGGAGGAAATCCCAGGATTACCTCCCAAAAGAGAACTGGACTTTACAATTGAACTTGTACCAGGTGTTGTACCCAGTTCAAAAGCTCTGTATCGTATGAATATTTTGGAACTTAACGAATTGAAAACTCAGTTAAAAGAGTTAATAGATAAGAATTACATTCGACCCAGTGTATCCCCTTGGGGAGCACCAATAATTTTTGTCAAAAAGAAGGATGGGACTATGCGACTTTGCATAGATTACCATCAACTGAACAAGATGACGATTAAAAACAGATATCCGTTGCCTCGCATAGATGATCTGTTTGATCAGCTACGTGGAGCTACGGTGTTCTCTAAAATAGACCTGAGATCGGGTTATCATCAGGTGAGTATTAAAGAAGAAGACATTTTCAAAACAGCTTTTAGAACAAGGTAAGGAAATTACGAATTTGTCGTAATGCCATTTGGGCTTACTACTGCCCCAGCTGTCTTTATGTGCCTAATGAACAACATAATGCATAAATACTTAGATAAATTTGTTGTCGTATTCATCGATGACATTTTAATTTATTCTAAGAAGGAAGAGGAGCACAAAGAACACTTACGGATAGTCTTACAAGAACTGAGAGAGCAGCAGCTCTTTGCGAAGTTCGGTAAATGTGACTTCTTCAAAGATGAAATCCAGTACTTAGGACATGTAGTCACCAAGGAAGGGATCTCAGTTGATCCTGAAAAGATCCGGGCAATTGAAGATTGGCCAGTACCGAAATACGTAACAGACGTTAGGTCCTTCATGGGAATTACCGGTTACTACCGGAGATTCATAGAAGGCTTTTCAAAAATAGCCAACCCAATCACTTCCTTGCAAAAGAAAGGCAAGAAGTTTGATTGGAGCTTGAAGTGTGATGAAAGTTTTAAGAAGTTAAAAACTTTATTAACAACTGCACCTATTATAAGAATAGTAGATCCTAGTAAGGATTTCGTGGTTTGCACCGATGCTTGTAATGATGGTCTAGGAGGAGTTTTGACTCAGGATGGACATGTCATTGCCTACGAATCTAGGAAGCTGAAAATTCATGAAAAGAATTATGCCACTTATGATTTGGAATTGGCTGCTATTATCCATGCTTTAAAGATGTGGCGAAACCACTTAATAGGCAGAAGATTTACTTTAATGACTGATAATAAGGGTCTGAAATACCTTTTAGATCAGCCTAATTTAAATGCAAGACAAGCCAGGTGGTTGGCCTTCTTAAGTGAATATGATTTCGAAATTCAGCACATAAAAGGAAAGGAAAATAAGGTGGCTGATGCTTTGAGCAGAAATGCAAGGCTGAATTTTGTATCAGCTAGCAGCACTTATACCTCTGATTTGAATGAACAGTTGGCTGAAGGAATAAAATCAGATGAAATTTATCAAAAGTTACAAGTTACAGCTAAAGATGAACCTACAGAAAGTTTAATAAAGGGTTATAGTCTAAACAAAGATGGATTTTTATTGTTTAAGGACAGGCTGTATGTTCCAAATGTACCTAAAGTGAAACTGTTGATTCTGGATGAAGTTCACAAAACCCCTTACTCAGGGCATCCAGGCTACCAGAAGACTGTCACCATGTTGAGAAAAGAATATTTTTGGCCTAATATGAAATCTGAAACAGCTGAGTATATAGCTAGATGTTTGGACTTCCAACAAGTGAAAACAGAACACCAACATCCAGCTGGGTTGCTGCAACCTTTACCTATTCCCAACTGGAAGTGGGAAATAATCAGTTTAGATTTCATTACAGGATTACCCAAAAATCAGCATCAAAATGATTCAATTATGGTGGTAATAGATAAATTAAGTAAATCAGCACACTTTATTCCTGTTAAAACCACATACAAGGCTGCAAACATAGCTGATATATTTCTGAAACAGATTTTTCGGTTACATGGTGTTCCAAAAGTTATTATTTCAGATAGGGATCCTAAATTCACTGGGAATTTTTGGAAATCCTTGTTTAAGGGATTAAACACCACACTGAATTTCAACACCTCCTTCCATCCTCAGACAGACGGACAAACTGAAAGAGTTAATCAGGTATTGGAAGATCTGCTAAGAATGTATGTTAAAGATCAACCAGGTAAGTGGGAGGATTATTTACATTTAGCAGAATTTGCATACAATAACAGCTATCAATCGTCAGCTAAGTTTAGTCCTTTTGAAATTCTGTATGGACGTAAATGTAACACTCCTATCTCTTGGAGTAATCCAGTAGATATATTAGTGTTAGGACCTGATTTATTAAAAGAGATGGAACAGATTGTGAAACAAGTGCAGGTAAATTTGAAGATTGCCCAAGATCGGCAAAAGAGTCAAGCTGATTTGAAAAGAACTCCTAAAGAGTTCCAGGTAGGTGAACATGTGTTCATCAAGGTAAGGCCAAAGAAGAGCTCCCTAAGACTGGGAAGTTGTGCAAAATTAACACCACGTTACTGTGGTCCGTTTGAAATTTTATCTAGAATCGGTCAAGTTGCTTATCAGCTAGCATTACCACCTAATTTAAAAGTACACAATGTTTTTCATATTTCTGTTCTGAAAAAGTATGTTCATGATGCTACTCATGTTATTGACTGGAATATTGTATAGGTAGAACCAGAAGGGGAAGTTCTGGTGGAACCGGATTGTATCCTCGGGAGGAGGGAAATTACTCTGCGGAACCGCACCATTGGACAGTTGAAGGTGCAATGGAAGCACCTTAGTTCTGAAGAAGCTACCTGGGAACTGGAAAGAAAGATGCGGGAAGCATACCCAAATCTAATCCAACAGGTGGCTGAGGATGAGGAATAAGTAACATCGAGGACGATGTTACATTTTAAGGGGGTGTGTATGTCACATACCCCAATTTTGCAAAAATAATGTAATTATTTTATTATATTCCTGAGCCATTATGTTAAATTTAATGCTAAGTAGGAATTGATGACTCAGTAGAGTCACCAGAAATGGAATGTAATTATGAATATTTTATTATTAATAAATAAATTATGGAGACAACAGCATGGGAGAGCTGTTAAAAGAGGTTACTGGTCTAACTGGTGGAGGGAACTAGGTGGACAGGCAAAAGACAAGTGGCAGCATCCTCAAACACTTCCTAAGTTGCAGGTGGCAACTTCCCTATATTTTGGGGTCATGATTCCCCAAGAAAGTGGAATCTGAGCAGCTGGCTCATTAATGACAGTAACCCAACTAAGACCTAGGAAATCTTTTAAATAGTACTCAATGAACTGAGCTGGGGGTTGAACATAGTTCTGGAGGGAGAATACATTGAGGTGAATGTTATTCAGGAGTCCCATTGAGGAAGAGGGAAATACAGGAAGGAAGTTGTTTGAGAGGAAGGCTGTAGTAACTTGGTTCCAGTTTAGCTGTTTGGCTGAGTGAATTGTTTTGCTGCACCTAGTTCCAGCCAGGGAGACCAGAGCAAGCTCGGGGGTCCTGAGAAGTGCTGTCTGGGCACTCTCCAGGAATTGGTAGGGAGGAACAGCCTCCCATTGCTGTTGTTGTCCACAAATCAAGTCAGGTTCTGATAATTACTCCTCTATGCTCTTTAAGGATGAATAAATGTATGCTGCACTTATTGTTATTATGTCTGTTTAGAAATTAATTTATTTATAGGTCGAATATCCTCGAATATCATAAGTAAGATTTGTTAAAAGTTACTATGTCTTCTGTATTGATAGTATAATTTAATCTCTGTTTTAAATTATATTAATGTATTTATAATCTATACGGAAAAGAAACTATTCATACTTTATGTGATGATGTATAAGTTAAAATCGTAAAACTAGTTTGTTTACATTTTTGAACAGACAAATAGGAGTGGCATATCAAGTATTTGTACTCTGTATATTATAGAAATTTATTATAAAGTCATAGGAGACAAACAGTAAACCTAAATATAGATATTATAACCAATCATACCTAGGTCGATAAACCTTATAGGAGATGTTGTAAGCTCAAATAAAATCTCTATCTCAGAGTGCAAACCCCAGTCAGGAATTAACAATTTATTACACGAAAATCTAGTTAACTTTTCTTCATTTATTTATTATCAAATAAATCGATTATGCAGAAACCCTACCGAACTCTGTAGCCAAGTTAAACATCACCATAATATCTTACTCTAAGCTCCCCATCACGACAGAATTTTAAAACACAACAATAGGTGACATCACGACTGAGGAGTGAAATGGAAACTGCTCATTCCAATGTTTTAACAGTAAAAATTTATTTAGCAGAGAAAACATAAGAACAAACAAAACAGATAGAACAAGTTTTACAGCTCAGTGTCGAGTTCCCTTTTTATCACAAAACCCTACTTGTTATTTCAACAAGCGTTACATTACAATCCTCTCATTAAACCCTACTGAGATTTTTTATAAATAAAACAATAGGTTTAGCAGGAACCTATTAGGCTCGGCATCGAGCTCATTCAAGGTATTATTAACTTTCTTTTGACTCACTTACTTGACAGAGTTTAATTACAAAACTAGACAAGTAATTGAACCCAGACATGAAGTTGTGTTCATTTAAAACCCTTTTTATTTCAAGTTTTGACTTTTAAAAGTTAGCAGCAGAGGCAAACCTGGATACTAAATCCACAACAAAACTAAACACTCAGAACGGTAGTTTTTGCTCATTGTCGAGCTCCTTTAGTATTACTTTATCTCTGGTTGGTTTATGACTAAACAGAAGAAAATCTTGACAATAGCATCAACTATTAAAGGCAAAACATGAAACAACAAATCCTTATCCCGAACTCAGTATCGAGTTCTTTTTATTCATAGTAATTTTTTTACAATCACAAAAACCAACCACGACGGTAGAGGTCGTGTAGAACCCTATTTCCTTCTGCGTTCGTTTCCTTTTAAAAATAAACACAAGGGTTGCAGACATTAAGTTTTACTTACGGCAGCAGTGTAAATGCCTAATTTAATCATCTATAAGAGCTTAGAAATCACCAATTTATGCATTAACACCAGTTAAATCATATAGGAGAGATTCATACAAGTTTTCAACAAGACTTGTTTATACAGGTAATTCTAATATCAAAACGTGTTAACAAACCCTGAGTACAACTGTTGAGCCCGGTATTTAAAAACATTGAGAAGTATCTTCAACAAATTCATCCACGGCCGTAGTTCATTTCACAACACGAGAGATTTAAAACGTAGATTCTAATACATGCAGGTATTAAATCAACAAAAGGTTCAAATACGATTTCATAAGTCTTTAACTACAAAGTTACCCTTTTTAAAGCCCTGCAATAGAACTACAAGTTCGTAAATATTCATCTACAGGCTGACCCAGAGTCTACTTATTCTTCCTTATCATTTTTTTTTACACAGTAATATACCTACAGGAGTTCTTGACTCGAAAACAAAACCAATAATACAAACTAAATCAAAGTCTTAAAACATTTATCTCACGATATGAGCTAAACCCTTAACCTTCTATTTAACATCATACAGTACAAAGTTTTAACCAAACTGCCGGAAATCCCTTCATCAATTTCATGCAACACAAACCCTAAGACCTACAACCATCAAGGAGGATTGCCATGGCTATCGACCAGGCTTACCCGGAGAGGCCCACCGGATTGAGAGAAGCGCCCTGTACACCATCGATAGCAAACAACTCCTTCATTCAGAAGTGGGTACTAGTTAATAAACGCGGTTACATATAATCCAAATCTTTAAAACCATAACGATAAGGGTGAAGTCCTGTAACTTACCATTTTCGGGGAGCAGTTTAAACACTGTATTCAGCATGTTAATTGTAAGCAAGGGAGATGTAAGAACTCCATTTCCTCGACAACAATTGCCACGAACTGGCAGAATACAAACTGCTACTACATTGAAAACTTCAACAGGACCTAGCTAGGAGTAATGGCAATTCAACGACAGGGTTAAACGTTGACAGGAAAAGGATAAAAACCCTGCGATGTTTCCAACTACATTTGCCATTAACAAAAATACATTGATTCTCTTGTGAAGAGCCGAATAAGCACGAATAAATTCAAGTTGCAGAAGAGCTGAGCTCTTGACATCTCTGTAGGGTTAGGATTCAGACAGGAGGGTTTCCACAGAAGGACAAAGCTCGAAGGCAATGGAAAAATGCCGTATTTAGGGTTGAGACAGCATTTAAATACCTTCAATACTTGGCGGAGGAAGATACACGTAGCCTTTAATCTTTGCATGCTGTGGGTTGAAGTTCTATAGTCATTTGTGTTTCCAAACATGTTCTACGTTCAATTAAAATCGCAGTGGATGAACTACAATCATAGCATGGGTACCTTTACTTTAAGGTCGTGATGCCACACCTAGAATTGCTATCATTTATATAATGAACTCAATGCTATAGAATCCGCTTAGTCTATATTAATACCTTCCATACAAACATTATAATCGTGCGTATGTTATGGACATCAAAGATTCCAATGGATTACCCATTGTTGGGTCAATAAAATATTAAAACAGAAGTAAAAGATTTATTTGCTTGGAATCATTAAAATATTGACTTGACATAGTTCCTAAGTCATCCTTTAAACAATCAATACATTAGATAATATCTTTGAGTCTCTATTTCTCTTTTGTAGATAAAACCTTGACTCAGCAATTCATGCAATCATGGTCGTTGATCGACACTCTGCCATGTATTATTCTAGACATAGAGGGAGTGCGTGACTTTATAAAGGATATTTTGAGTAGGTAGGTAATATAAGTTTGAAATGGCATAAAACAGTGTATCAATAATTACGTCTTAACCCTAGCCTCATAAGAAGCGGCGAGCCTACAAAATATTAAGATAAGGACAAGTAATATAACCTGCAATTCTACTACATCATTGTCACTTAAAATATCGGAAAAGCCTTGTTTATTATTATTCCAGAAAAGGAATGGTGGTGCAACCAAAGCAAACCCTAAAGGAGTATCATAGAAGATACGAACTGACAGATTTTTATACAGTGCAAGTAATAAGTGAATTATACATCGCAAATTCTAGATCTTTGTAAGTGTAAACATAAATCACACAGTAACAACAGATAAACAAAATGATTTGATTTCCATATTCCCGTGACGTTATATAATGATAGATAAAAGATATTATTTCAACACTATAATAATATCAAAGAACAAATAGAGTACTTAAGACAGTCTGATAAAGAACAATATCTATCATATTCTCTTATAAGAATTGTCAACTCTCTAGCAGTAAGAATATATGAATATTACAGGAATGAAACTTCTACCTTTTTATACATGACAACCTGTCTCACATGTTTAAACTTTACTGGACATTTTGGTACAATTAACGAAATTATAATGCTTTAAAAAGTAATTGCAGTGACCTGTACTCTACCTGTATACCTGTAAACGAAAGACAATTGGATGCATTAGCTCGGAAGCTAAGTAAGCCCAATCTGCGATGACAACTCCCCCTTGTGGTTGAAAACAGAAAAACCATCAGAACGATAAATAAAACTCACAATAGAAATTTAAGAACAATGACAAAATTATTTAGACATAGTTGTGATCCCTTAACTAAATCAAACAGATCAAGAAATGCATTTAGTAACATTTATTGCTATCTTAAAAATTTTAAATTTTTTGGAAATTATCGGGTTTTGACAGAAACTGCGGAAGGATTCCGCGAGTCATTCCACAATGCGGAAGAGTTCGGGAAATCATCCCGAAACTGCAGAAGGATTCCGCGAGTTGTTCCGCAATGCGGAAGAATTCGGCGAACTGCTCCGAAACAGCGGAAAAATTTTCTGAGTGTTCGGCGTTGAAAGGGAAATTTCGGAAGGAATTCTCTTCCGAAATTGTGGAAGGAATTCTCTTCCGAAATTGCGGAAGGATTCCACGAATCGTTCCGCAACGCGGAAGAGTTCGGCGAGTCGTTCCGAAATTGCGGAAGAATTCAGCGAATCGTTCTGCAACTGTGGAAGACTTCGGCGAATTGTTCCGCAATTGTGGAAGACTTCGACGAATCGTTCCTCAATTGCGGAAGCATTCCGCGAGTCGTTCCGCAATTGCGGAAGCATTCCGCAAACTGCCCCTCAATTGCGGAAGCATTCCGCAAAATGCCCCGCAATTGCGGAAGGCTTCAGCAAACCCCCTCGAAACCGCGGAAGCGTTCGGCGAATTGCTCCGCAACTGCGGAAGCATTCGCCGAATTGCTCCACAACGGTGGAAGCATTCCGTGAATGGCTCCGCAACTGCAGAAGCATTCGCCGAATCGCTCCGCAACTGAATCGCTCCGCAACCGTGGAATCGTTCGGCGAATTGCTCCGCAATTGAGGAAGTGTTCGGCAAACCGCCCTGCAACGGCGGCATGATTTCTAAAAAAAAAATAAAAAAAAAATGAGGGCGCTGCTCTCGACTCGCCCTGCAGTGGCGCCACAAGGGGGCAAGCCCCCTTGACCCCCTTTGTTTCCCCACCCTCATATGTCGTTGATTGTGAGAAAAATTTGATGAGTTGACAATTTGTCAGTATAATATTTTTCCACGTGCATGAAAGTAATTTATGAATTCCTGAGAATGTAATGCAGCTAACAATTGTGCGGATAAGCACATTTTGCAGAATCATAGTTACATCAGGGTAGAACTCTAGATAGTACCGTTGAAAAGTTTTGGATCTTGGTTGGGCCAAGAAAATCAACATTATGGATGATGCACAGGATCCCTATGAGCCTAAGATAGATGCCATGGGGGAGAACATACATGTTGAAAATGCTGAAACTGAATCTAATGGGATAAGAAATCAAGAGACTCCTCCAGGTATTGCAGCCACCATGAGAAGCCTAAGGGTGGAATTGCAAAGTTGCAGAGAAGATAATGAAAGGATGATTAAAGCTCAGGAAGAACAAAATCAGCTGAATGCAGCTATGCTGCAGAGTTTAACAGACATCCAAAGGCAAATAAACTCTGGGCATTAGACATCAAATCTAGAAAGGGGTGGGAGTAGTTCTAGAAGGAATTCCCGTAAGAGGGCCAGTAGCCCAAGAAGAGTTTCTATAGACATAACATATAGTCCAGAAATCTCTTCTAATCAATCATCTGACTTTGAAGAATCCATTAAGGGTTAAAGCTCTTCATCCCGCAGAAGCAAGAGGAAGAAGCACTACCATACTAATTCACATGGGGAATTTAAGAAGGAGAAACCTCCTACATTTGACGGAGAGATAAAGTCTGGTCAAGAAGCTGAAGCTTGGCTTCTTGGGATGAGAAAGTATTTCCAAGTCCAAGACTACTCGGGAAATATGAAGGCAAGGGTAGCCATCTTCAACTTGAATGGTAGAGCATCTATATGGTGGGAACACATCAGGAAAGTGAAGAAGATCAATGAAAGAAAGACTGTATGGAAGCAGTTCAAGAAATACTTCAAGCAGAAGTACCTCTCTGACAGGTACTATGATGATAAGATCAAAGAGTTCCATGAGCTGAGATTGGGACAATTGACCATGGAAGAATATTCAAACAAATTCTTGGAGCTGCTAAGATATGTCAGGTACATTCGAGATGATAAGGTGAAAATTCAGTGTTTTCTAAGTGGACTGCCCCAGTCATATAAAGATAGAATTGAGTTTGATGAACCTCGAACTCTAGAGGAGGCTATAAGAAAGGCCAAGTATTGCTTTGATCAGAACATAAGCAAACCAGAATTCCATAAGGCATGGAAGGATAGGAAAAATGAAAAGTTTGATCAAAGGAAGAAGGGGTTCAAGCCTCCTCAATTCCGGAATCAGCAAAGGCAACCATCACAGGTTGTGACTAAGCCAACTAGGATGATGGGAGACAAGCCAAGAGATCCAAAGGAACCAAGAGAACCACTTCAATGTTGGGGTTGTGGAGGAGACCACATGCTTAGGAACTGTCCACATCGGAATGGGAATGCAAATCAAATCCACAACATCCAAGGAACTGAAACTGTGGGTCAAGTGGCGAGGACAATCCCTAGAATCTATGCAGCACTAGACAACCACCAGGCAAATCATCAGTCAACTGTGGTTGAAGTTGAAGGTAAGATTGCTAAGCAATCTGTTTCTATTTTGATTGATCCTGGATCTACTCACAGTTATGTCACTCCTAGAATTGTTGAGGTTTGTGCTTTCAAGAAATTAAAGCATAGTAAATCATGGTTAGTTCAACTCGCCACTGGAACCAAGAGAAAAGTTAGTGAGATAGTAGAGAAATGTCCATTAGAGATGGATGGGCTATTCACTTATGCAGATCTGAATATTTTGCCACTGGGTTCCTATGATATTCTCATTGGAATGGATTGGTTAGAAGCACACAGGGCTAAACTTGACTGCTACAATAAGACATTTGAATGCATGGACAAAGAAGGAAACCCGAGGGTTGTAAAAGGCATTCCAAAGGTGACTTCTGTTAGACAGGTTTCAGCCATGCAGTTGAAGAAGTTCTGTAGGAAGGGATGTCAATTGTATGCAGCCCACATTTTAGAGACAACAGAGAGTGAAACTCTTAAATTGGAGGACTATCATGTATTGCAAGAATTCAGGGATGTTTTTGCTTATGAGATTCCAGGACTCCCTCCAAAGAGAGACACTGACTTTACAATTGAGTTTGTGCCAGGAGAGGCACCAGTGTCTAAGACACCCTACAGGATGAGTACACCGGAATTGCTAGAATTGAATATGCAATTACAAGAGTTGATGGAAAAGAAATATATTAGGCCAAGTGTGTCCCCGTGGGGAGCACCTGTTCTATTTGTGAAAAAGAAAAATGGAACACTTAGGTTATGTATTGACTACAGGCAGTTAAACAAAGTCACTGTGAAGAACAAATACCCATTGCCCTGAATTGATGACCTTTTTGACCAAATGAGAGGAGCAAAGGTATTTTCAAAGATTGACTTGAGGTCTGGTTACCATTAGGTAAGAATCAAAGAAGAAGATATTCATAAGACAGCCTTTAGAATGAGGTATGGACACTATGAGTTTGTAGTGGTACCATTCGGTCTCACAAATGCACCATCTACATTCATGTGTCTCATGAATAATGTTTTTAGCAAGTATTTGGACAAGTTTGTTCTTGTATTCCTAGACGACATTCTCATATATTCTAAGAATGAAGAAGAGCATGAAGAACATTTGAGAATGACAATGCAATTACTAAGGGAGCATAAGATGTATGCATAGTTGAGCAAATGTGACTTTTATAAAGATAGAATTCATTATTTGGGTCACATCATCTCCGACGAAGGAATATCTGTAGACCCTGAGAAGATTGAAACCATTATGAATTGGCCAACTCCAAGGAATGTGACTGATGTGAGATCTTTTATGGGCCTTGTTGGTTACTACAGGAGGTTTATCGAAGGATTCTCCAAGGTTGCAAACCCGATCGCTTCCTTGCAAAAGAAGGGGATAAAGTTTGAATGGTCACCAAGATGTGAGGAAATTTTTCAACGGTTGAAGAATCTTCTTACAAGTGCACCTATTCTGAAGATTGTAGAACCGGAAAAAGGCTTTGTGGTGTGTACTGATGCATGCAATCAAGGACTTGGAGGAGTTCTTATGCAAGACAACCAGGTGATATGCTATGAGTCAAGAAAGTTGAAGGAGCATGAGAAGAACTATGCTACTCATGATATAGAACTTGCAGCCATAGTACATGCTTTAAATATGTGGAGGCATTACTTGATGGGAAGAAAATTTGAGTTAAGGACAGACCATTGTGGTCTGAAATACTTGTTTGATCAACCAACTTTAAATGCTAGGCAAGCTAGATGATTGGAATTTTTGTGTGAATTTGATTTCGAAATCAAACACATAAAAGGGAAAGAAAAAAAGGTGGTTGATGCACTCAGCAGGAAGGTACATGAAATGTATGTGGCAGCGCTTAGTACTTGCCAACCAGATTTGAAGCAGCAAATTGTTAACCATATGGTTGAGGATGAAGTGTATGAGCAGATAAAGGGCAAATTACATCAACAAAACCTTGAAAAGAAGTATGAAGGCTATCATTTGGAAGAAGGTGGACTTCTTACTTATAAGAATAGAGTCTATATTCCAAAAGTGGCAGATTTGAGGAGGATTGTTATGGATGAAATCCATAAAGCTCCATACTCTGGTCACCCGGGATATCAGAAAACAATTGCTACAGCAAGAAAATATTATTTCTGGCCAGGCATGAAGAAGGATGTCGCTGAATACATTTCTAAGTGCATGGAATGTCAGCAGGTGAAGAGTGAACACCAACATCCAGCAGGTTTATTGCTCCCAGTGCCAATTCCAGAATGGAAATGGGAGGTAATATCCATGGACTTTATTACAGGATTTCCAATGACTGTGAGACAACATGATTCCATCATGGTTGTGGTGGACAAGTTAACAAAGGCAACACATTTTATACCAGTTAAGTTCACACATAAAGCCGATGCCATTGCAAGTATTTTCATGAAGGAAATTTTCAGATTACATGGGTTGCCTAAGGCAATAATTTCTGACAGGGATACCAAGTTCACTTCCAATTTTTGGAAAGGTCTCTTTGCAGATTTGGGTACACAGCTGAGCTTTAGTACCGCATACCATCCTCAAACAGATGGGAAAACAGAAAAAGTAAATCGGGTGCTTGAAGACATGCTCTGCATGTATGTAATGGACAAACCATCCAAGTGGGAGGATTATCTGCACTTGGTAGAATTTGCATATAACAATGGGAAACAAGCATCATTGGGAATGAGTCCTTATGAGGCTTTGTATGGCAGAAGGTGTAGGACACCAGTGACTTGGGACAATCCAGTGAACAGAATTGTACTTGGGCCAGAATTGCTTAAGGAAATGGAACAAGAGGTTACAAAGATCAGACAGAATTTAAAAACATCCCAGGATAGACAGAAAAGCTATGCAGATAAACATAGAGTGCATAGGGAATTCAATGTTGGGGATCATGTGTATCTTAGAGTGAAATCAAGGAAGAGTTCCTTGAAGCTTGGGAGTTGTGCCAAGCTATCACCTAGATATTGTGGGCCGTTTGAAGTGCTTGAAAGAATAGGGCCAGTTGCATATAGACTTGCATTGCTTGCTAGCACTAAAGCTCATAATGTTTTTCATGTCTCTTTGCTTAAGAAATATGTACATGATCCTAACCATGTGATTAATTGGGATGTGATCCAGGTGGAACCCGAGGGCGAATTCCAAACCGATCCATTGCGCATCCTAGACAAGAAGGTAACATTGCTCCGGAACCGAGCCATCGGACAGGTAAAGGTGCAATGGAAGCACTACAGTCCCGATGAGGCTACATGGGAGCTGGAGGATGCCATGAGGGTGGCATATCCATTTTTGTTCAATTTTGATGAGCACTGAGGACAGTGCTAATGTAAGGGGAGGGGAATGTAATGTCCCCATTTTGACCCCCTTTGTATTAAATCGTAAATGATGTAAATATTGATATTTAATCATGGTGAGGAGCTCAAGGCCAAGGCCCCACCATTGATTAGCGTTTTATGTATCAGCAATTAAAAATAGATGCCTATGGTTCTTGTGCTAGACAGGCACAATGTAAATAAGACATCATGTAAATACGAATTTTAATGAAAATACCCACAACTAGCTATGCAATGCAACAAAGAGATGGGGCATGATTCTACAAGGAATAGGGAAGGAAATTATTCAAACCCTTGAGCCAATGGTGTTAATCCATGTGTCAATGAGAAAACCCATAAACCCTCAACTACCCATTTTGGGTTATGGACCCAATCATTTAATTCTTCCAAGAGTTGGTTGAGGCAGTTAATGCCTTGGGAATGAAGAGGTATGGCAGCCAATTTCGTGCATGGGAAAGCCATCAACCTGGAAAATCGTGTTTTGTCTCCTTGGGCAAGAAAACACCCACGAAATGGTGCCCAAAGCCATTCTAAACCCACAGTCTTTCCTCTCTCACGGAGTCTGAACTACTGGGTCTTTCCTCATCACGTTTTACCAATTTTCCTACATTTTTCCATGCCCGGGAGCTCGTTTTTGCATTGGACAGCAGCTGGGAGAGAAGGGCCACGATTTAGGACTGTTATGGAGGCCGTTTTTGCCCCAGAATGTCCATGGACGTTTTTCTAAAAACGGATTTGGCTTCCCAGGGTTGTTCCCCATCTTCTAGTTTCGTTTTTGGGTTTCCCACGTTTTTCTGAAGCTAATGAAAACCCCATCTTTGGGCATCTCACTGTAAAAATGTTTCTCCATGCCCAGCACTTAGACTTCCGCTGTTATGTGCATCCTTGTTTTGGTTTGAACCTGTTAGCAAGAAACTTGGACTGGTAGTGGACAGAATTGGCTTGATAAACCTAGTGGAGGGAGTAACCTCTCAAGAAGATCAAGAGGGCTTTGGCTACTTTTCTATGCACACCCTGAGAGCACTAGAAAGGAAGGTATGACTTGAGGGATTGTGTGGCAGTTAAGAGAATACTTCCTTGTGTTGGGTGTGTAGGCATTGTGAGTGCAAAGCTGAAAAGATCTTGTAGAGGTACCCATAGCTCTGTGGTTGAGCTCACTAGCTTAGCAATTCTTCCTTTCCATTTCCTAGCAGCCTGATAAACCCAATTGTAGATTGGCTTGGCTCATCTTGGTGTATGCTTGGCTATGTATGAGTCTGTTGTTCCCTGATTCCTTGTAGAGATCATGCCCAGCTCGGGGGTGGCAGTTGCATCAAGAGGTCGATAAGCACAACTGGCCTATGGTTGGGTGGAATGTTGCAGTTGCATAGCCAGTTGCTTGGGACTACTTTATTGAGATAAGTATTCTCTTGTGTCAACTTTGCAATAATTATTTGATGAATATCTTGAATGTATGATGGATGTGTTGTTGATATTATTCTGCTGTGTTTTTTTCTTATAATTATACATTCTATATGTCTTTTACATTATGTGAATGCTTGGTTAAAATTTCATGGGGATAGATGCCTGGTTTAGTATCACGATCCTCTCTATCATGCTGGTTTGGTAGGAGGGGATGTTACAAATGGACATATTTAAAGTGAGTTACGAGGCTCTCAAGAGTGAAGAGAAGGATATATTTTTGGACCTGGGTTGTTTCTTCTTGGGAGAGGAAAAAGAACTCGTAGTTCGAGTATTTGAGGGACTAGGTTACAAAGGCGTCTCTGATTTCCTTCAAGATCTCCGTAAAAAATCCCTGGTCAAGTATCGCGACGATGCCCAATCTGATGAGGAAATATGTGTAAGAATTATCTCTGTATTTTATATTTTTTTGGTGATCCCAGTTGAATCTGATATTCCCTAACTGTTTTCTCTTTCTTCATATCCAGATTAGTGGATGCTTCCAATCCTTCCCACGAAAAGATGCAATTACAATGCATGATCACATTAGTCAGTTGGCCAGAGGTATCGCTAGAGAAGAGTTTCGTGTGCTCCCAATGCGTAAGCCACTATAGCTCAGCTTCTTAGCTGATATAGAGGAAATGTTACAGCGTCTAGTAAGCGTATTTCGTCCCCAAAATTTGTCTTATTTCTATTTAATAATCCATAACATGGTCATCGTATTTCATCCCAGATTTTGTGTTATTTTTATTTAATAATCCATAACATGGGCATTTGATTTTGATTTCGTGAGGTGTATTTGTTAGGGAGGAGCAGATTCATGTTTGATACGAGGGATTCAGACTCAAAAAGGTCAGAATCTACCTGATTGCAAGAATTACATCAAGGGTGTGTGTGTACGCCTCCTTGTGGTTGAAGTTCCCATAGATTTGTCGTCATTTTTTGGTTTGTGGAATATGTTGGGAGATTTGGTGTGGCTTTGCTTACGCAAGCTCAGCTCCATCTTCTCGCCCTTTCCTAACACCATTTCACTCATAAACTTAAGAGTTTTGGAACTTAATGGTTATGGTGATCAGGAGCAGTTATTATAAAGATTTAATTCGGTAAGTACATCTACAGTTTGCTGAGTCTTTTGTCGTGAGTTTCACTTTCAGTTTCGGCCCACTTTATATTGAACAGATTATGTGCATTGCAATTTGCAGCCTCCTCAGAATTTGAGTGTGTTGAATATTGACGTAACGATTCCAAGTCGGTTGTGTGCCCCTCGGATGCTCGGAACGCGGAATCCAACTAATTCAAGGGAAGGTACATCCACCAACAGCATGTCAATGGGTTCTTGTTTTGAAGAATTTTTGAGTTGGATATGAAGGAGTATCAAATATCTGAGTAAGCTTGTGTTGAAAAATATCAGATTTATAGAATCACTCCCTATTGATTTTTGGGAACACAAAAGCCTCAGACATTTAGATCTATCAGGCTGCACTAATTTAATCCAACTGCCTGTTGGAATAATAATGTCAAAATGCTTAAAATAGATTCAGTTAGCTTGCGTGTAGGATGAGATCCGTTGAGATCCACTTTTGTAGCAGTTTGTTAATGCTCACCGAGCTTATATATTGTACCCTTATTTGCATAATAAAAAAAGTCGTGTTCTGTTTTGTACCATTCTGTTAAGTGTTGTTTGTTAATTTGGTATCAGGGCCCAGGACCGGCTGTTGTGTGTAGAAGGGAGATTGTTGAGGATCTTGGTCACCGTGTGAAGGAGTCTGCCTAGAGGAGCTGCATCGTGTGGATTGAAGGTCCAGTTGAGAGCTGCCAGCGTTGAAGGAAGAGCTGCATCAAAGTGCAAGCTCTGTTTTGTGCAAGCCCGCGTTGCTGGAGGTGGAACCGGACGCTGTTCGCTGCTTGCTGGAGAAGTTTAACGTTGGAGCTGCAGATTCGTTTTTGAATCATTGTGTGTTGCTAGAGGAAGAGCTGATCGATCGCTGGACTTTCAGTCTTGTTTATTCACGTGGATATCTCTAACTTTGCAGAATGCATCATTGTGGAGGAGCCCTGTGTGAAAGGGGTGCGGTAATACACGATTACCGCGGGTCTTCTGCCTGACAGAGTGCGGTAATTCCGTGCACACTTCTGAAATTTTCCGCTGGGGAGATTGCCGTGGGCATCACCTATCTCAAGGCGCGACAATTTCGTGTAAGTGAGTTTTGTTGTGTTATTTGTTGGACGCAATACAAATTCATTTAAGGTGTTGGTAGTGCATTTGCTGATGTCATCAATCCCAAATCGTTCAAACCTATTCTATATTCACTATTAAGATGTGTCTCTAAGAAGAAAGAAGGGAGTAGCCGGAACATAGAGAGGTATTTTGGGTATTTTTTCAAGTCGAGGAAGAATAGAGGTATTTTTTAACGAAAAAAAAAGTATTGTTTTTATTGAATTCATCTATCAGTAGCGATGACAAATTCTTTTCCCGAAAATTACTTGAATGAAGCTTCTAAGCTCGACAGGAACAATTATCTTGACTGGAAATTCAAGATATTAACTATGCTCGAAGCACTAAATGTCTGGACTATTGTCAAAGGGGATGAAGCAAAACCCACAGGTGCTACTCTTGCAGACTAGGAGAAACGAGAAACAAAGGAAAAAGTATTGTTGCGGCTGTTTGTCAAAGACAACATCATCCCGCACATCAGATATTGTACAACTTCCAAGCAGACATGGGACATCCTGAAAGGTTTGTATGAAACTACGAACTCCAATAGACTTCTGTTTCTAAAGACTAAGTTATTGTCTATAAAAATGGCTGCAAATGAGAATATCACCTGCTATGTTTCCCGGATTAAGGATTTATGTGATCAGTTAAAAGCCATTGGTGATACTGTTTCAAATACTAACATGGTAACTATTACAATAAAAGGTTTAATTAGAGATTATCATGTCTTTATTTCAAGTCTAGGAGGTAGAGCAACGCCACCCACATTTAACGAGTTAACATGGATTCTTCTACAAGAAGAAGAAAGGATGAAAGTGTTTGAGATGGACTCTCAATCTTCAGAAGTGGCATTAATGGCCAAAGGGAAACAACCCTACAGGGGCAAGACATGGGATAGAAACAAGACATGCAAGTTTCAGCCAAGAAACAGAGGTATGACTCACTCAAAATCTGATTCTCATGATAAGAAAAATGATGGTTGTTTTTACTGTGGGAAACCTGGTCGTCATGCTAAAGATTGTTATAAAAGGAAAGCTGATGAATCCAAACAGAAATTTAGAAAACATAATGGAAATTATGTGACAACTGACACATCCAATGAAGGTTTTAAGAATTTAAAGTTGTTTATTTCAGAAGGTGCATTGTCTGCAGAAACTGATGATGAAAATGCATGGTTCATAGATTCAGGTGCCTCAGCCCATGTGTCTTGTGTCAAAGAATGGTTTGATGAATATCATGAAAGCAAAGATGAAACACACATATATTTAGGAGACAATAGATCTCATAAGATTCATGGTCATGGAATAATGTGTGAGATTACCTAATGGCCAAAAGAAACAGATTCATGATGTGTTGTATGTTCCAGGCATAAAAAAGAACTTGATTTCTGTTTCCACAATAACTGATCAAAATATGAATGTAGAATTTATGCAGCCTCACTGTCTTGTGAAGGATATTCAGAATCACTATAATGTCATAGCCACAGGGACAAGAATTGGAGGACTGTACAGGCTTGATGTCACAAAGCCCACTCATCAAGCATTGACATCTACTACAATGACAACAAAAGAGCTATGGCATCGCAGGTATGGGCATCTTAATCAAAATGACTTAGTACTACTTCAAAAGAAATTAAGGGTTGAGGGGCTTCCTGTTTTGAAACATGAGCATATAGAATGTCAAGCTTATGCACTAGGAAAGCAGCATAGGGAAGAATTTCCAGTGCATAAAGAGAAGAAACCGAGAGAATTACTTGAATTAATACATACTGATGTCTGTGGTCCCATGCAAACCTTATCACTTGGTTGTAGGAGATACTTTCTTATATTTGTTGATGACAAATCAAGATTTACTTGGGTTTATTTTATAAGAAAAAAGAGTGATGTGTTTGAATATTTTAAAGAATTCAAAACTATGGTGGAAAAACAGACAGGTAAATGCATCAAGATACTCAGATCTGATCAAGGTGGAAAATACACCTCAGGACCTTTTGAAAGGTACTGCAAACACAATGGAATCATTCAGAAATTCACATTGCCTTCTACACCACAACAAAATAGTGTAGCTGAAAGAAAGAACATGACATTAGTGGAATGTGCTCGCAGCATGTTAAAAGGTAAAAATATCTCTAATGGTTTTTGGGCAGAAGCCATTAACACTGTCGTTTACTTAAAGAATAGAAGTCCAACTAAGATTCTAGATTCCAAAACGCCTTTTGAAGTTCTTTATAGCTATAAACTTGAAGTTGGTCATTTAAAAATATTTGGTTCAAAGGCATTTGCTCATATTCCTAAAGATGAGAGACGAAAACTGGATGCAAAATCTGTTAAGTGTACTTTTCTTGGTTATTATGATGAACATAAGGCATATAAATTGTTTGATCTTAATTCACATAAGCTCATAGCAAGCAGAGATGTGATTTTTCATGAGACTACAAATGAAGAAGTGAGTAAGTATGATGTCTGGCATACTCCTTATGACAATGATGTTCATGTGAAAATTGATATAGATGATGAACAGGAACAGGAACAGGAAAAGGAATAGGTACAACAAGAAGGTGAAAGCAGTGTAGACACTCCAACCACTCCTATGCCTCAGAAACGCAAAGATGAAAGTGCAGAAAGTGGTGGACCATTGAGGAGGTCTATAAGAACAATTCAGATACCCTCCAATTATAAAGACTATGCTTTGATGACTCAAGTAATGAATGTTGTAGAACCTACTTCTTATGAACAAGCCAAAACTCATAAGGATTGTAATAATGCAATGAATGAAGAATACGACTCAATAATGAAGAATGACACTTGGGAATTAATTGAGCTACCTGAAAACAAATTTACCATAGGATGTAAGTGGATGTATAAAACCAAATTTAATGCAGATGGAAGTGTTGACAAATACAAGGCCAGATTAGTTGCAAAAGGGTATTCACAAAAGGAAGGAATTGATTATGAAGACACTTTTGCACCTGTAGCTAAGTTAAATACAATTAGAGTCATCATTGCATTAGCTACAAAATACAATTGGAAAGTTCATCAGTTAGATGTTAAGTCTGCATTTCTGAATGGCGATTTAAAAGAAGAAGTTTATTTGGTTCAGCCTGAAGGATTTATAACAAAAGGGAAAGAAGATCTTGTTTGTAAACTCAAGAAAGCTTTATATGGTTTGAAACAAGCACCTAGATCTTGGTATATTAAGATAGATTCGTTCTTTGCCCATAAAGGTTTTGTGAAAAGTAAAAATGATCCTAATCTGTATGTTAAAATGGATGAAAATGGAAAAGTAGCTTTGATATCTTTATATATTGATGATTTGATTATCACTGGTAGTGCTTCTAATTTGATTGAAGAAATTAAGATTCAGTTAGCACAAATATTTGAAATGAAGGATCTTGGTGAAATACATTATTGTTTAGGTCTGGAAATATGGAGAGAAGGCAGTAAAACAATTGTCACTCAAAGAAAATACTCAAGGGAGATTCTAGAAAGATTCAATATGAGTGATAGCAAGGCAGTATCAACACCTTTGGAACAGAATGTTAAGTTATCTAGTCTTTATGAAACTAAAGAGGCAAATGGTGTTCTGTATCGCTAGTTGGTGGGAAGTTTAAACTATCTTACCACTACCGGACCAGACTTAGCATATTCTGTCAGCATCCTGAGTCAGTTCATGGCTAAACCTCTGGAAAGTCACTAGATAGCTGCAAAGAAAGTCCTTCGATATCTGAAAGGAACTGTTAATTTTGGTATTATGTATACTGATGGTTGTGATGTTGAGTTGACAGGTTACTTTGATTCAGATTGGGATGGAAATCCTGATGATAGGAAATCAACCTCAGGATATGCATTCAACATAGGCACTGGAGTTGTATCATGGAGCAGTAAGAAACCTAGAAGCTTGCCATCAACATTAGTAAGACTGGACCTACAAGGGTGTTCGCGGTTGGAGGCATTAATAAGCCTTTCAAATCTAGTAGACCTCAAATTCCTGAGAGTAAATGGATGCCATAAGCTGGAAAATCTGAATGTTGAAGGTATGACATCATTGGAAGAGATTCAAGCGAAGGGGTGTTGGGAGCTTAAGAGCATAAAAGGACTGAGTCAGTGGGAACGGTTGAAATGCCTCTGCATTTCAACAAAAACTGATATTATCTGGAATGAGATTTGCAATTTTTTGGTTAGTTTCCTTCATTGCACAGCAGATTAATTCATATATTTCCTGTGATAATTAAGGAATCTAGGACTATCTAGGTGTGTTCTGGTTGATCTCTGAGGTGCATCGGTGGGTGTGCAATCTTATATTTTTTATTTGGTGAGCTAATTGGATTTGGAAAAATCTGTGCAGACATTGACCTCACGTGAAGAGCTATCCACTGCCTTCTTTAGTGGAAAGTCAAGAGCGGTCACTTATGGGGATATAGCATTTTGTAATATGGTGGGTGTTTTCATTTTTTCCGTTTCAAGAAAGTACAACAAAATTTGAGATTTATGAAGTGAAATGGATATATGAACTTTATTCAGCTTTGGAAAGAAATGCAATCCATTATGAGGAAGTTTCAGCTGAAAGTGGTGGATGTTGTCTTTACAAAGAATGAGTTTGATACGAAGATGGAAGATTTCAAATCATACAGTGCTTTATTGATGTGCTTTCTCACCCGCGGCGTTGACGGTTACCAGACATGTAGTGTAAAATTTGTAGCGAGCAATGATGGTGGGTCAGTGGATGAATACAAAATCTTCTGTGGATGCCAACCCGAAAGTGGAGTACAACTACATGCGTTTGTGTGGACAAAAGAGTGTAATTTGTTTAGAGATTCCACAGGTAATAACAACATACATATCTCATGTAGCTGGTCGGGGAGCACGACAGTCCACAGGGGATGGATAATGATGGTCGATAAAAACACCCCAGTTTCGCAAGTCTGCAAAGAAATCATAATTGCATTGTAAGGTATTTTCAATTAACATGAAAAAATGTGGTGCTCAATAAGCATGTTATCTCAAGTGTGGGAGATAGATTAAGTTTCTATACATATTATTATTATTTAATGAGGCTTTTTACTTTTATATCACTATTTATTTTGAACAAAGAAAAATTAATCTCTATTTTTAGAATGAGTTTAACTTGTGTGAAGAGTTTTTGACTGGCAATTATTATTTTTAAATTAAGAATATGTTTTGTTCAAATCATGTTTATTAATGTTTAAATGGATTCAGGTGCTTCAAATCTTTCAAAGCACCTAGTTTAAACAAATTTAAATAATGTTATTCCAAATCTGATAATTTTTTACAAGAATTTGTGCTCGAAAATACACTATAAGCTGCGAGCTATACATATCATCTATTTATGTCGAAAAAAGAAAAATTAAGGAAAGTTACTGTATTGGTATGTAAAATTATTGACATGATGGGTATAGTTGATATAAATGTTTTCAAAAATATTAAAATTTTAAATTTTGAATATTTTAAAAAAATTTAAAAGTTAACATGTTAGTTTTGTTAGTTGAAATTTAGTAAGTTAAAATATTAATTTTTTTGCAGTTTTAAAAAGTAATGTAAATTTATTTATTTTCTTTGGTAACTATTCTAAAGTTAATATGTTATATTTTTTGGATTTTATTTTTATAAAAATGATTAAAATTCTAAAGTTAATATGTTATATTTTTTATATTTTATTTCTTGGATTTTATTTGTACACAAATGATTAAAAGGCGATGGAGGTTCTAATTTACATTGCTGTCATAATGTTTGGTTTCATTTCTTATTCTAAATTATTGGATTCTTTGTTCATAGAGTTTTTCACAAAGGGGCTTTTGAACATAATTAACAGCTTATGAAGGTGGTGTCTTGTTTGTCATGACTATGTCTATATCCACATTGTGTTCCTTGGTGTGTGGGATAGAGACCTATTAGAATTATTAACTCATGCTTTCCTTATAAACTAATGAGTGATACTTGATCATACTAAAGGTTGTTGTTTTTATTGTATTTGTCATTGCGAGGTAGAGTTTGTCCCTAAGAGAGAAGTTTGCTTTTAAAGGTTTAGGAGGTTGAGGAGAGAAGTTTTTTTTTTAAGATTTAGGGATTTGTTAGATCTAGGATATAGTTGGATATAAGAGTTTCTCTCCAATTAGTTGGCTCCTATTTGGTGTGGTTGATATATTCTCTCTACAATTTGTTAGAGGCTAAGAGAGTGTGTCTATCTTAAGGTAAAACATGATGAATTTGTATGTAACATTGTAGAGATATAAGAGAGTGTGTCTATCTTAAGAAAAAACACGATGAATTTATATGTAACAATGTTTTATGTTAATAGAGCACTCGACATAGTTTGTGGTGTGTGGAACAATGTCTAAACTCTCATTTCTCTATAGACCTTTAGCTAGGTTACATGCTTTGATGTCTCAGCATCTTTTTTCTAGAGCCACCTGGGAAGTCATCATCAAATGTTTCTCATTGTTGGGTTTCTTTTTTTTTCAACCCTTAATGATGGGCAAGGCCCTACAAACCATAAAAAATCCTATGTGGTGGTCTTAGGAGAAGTGTTCATGGTTCTTGATCCCGAGGGACTTTATTTAGGGATCCTTAAGGATGGTGTATCTCTTCCCCATGGAAATGTTAATGGCCTTAGGATGTCGCTTCCCTAACAAGACTATGGTTAATGCCTCGAGATCCATCCAATGTGCATAAAAGAGCTTAATTACACTCATATCAAACTAGTAGGGAAAATACCCCCTAGTGAGGGTTTGTGTTGTGTCTATGATTTGTTCATGCACTTGAGCTCAAGAAGGTTGATTAGATATTAATGCTCTTGTTTACACCCTTGATCATGTGGAAAAATCCATTCACATTTTTAGAGAAAAAGATCCACCCATGACACATGTATCCCACTTGAAGGCCTTCAAAGAACTGCTACAATGACTCATGTGTTGGTACAAGGAATCATTCAAGGCTCTTGAGTTTGAGAAGATTCAACAATATCCTAATGCAATTGTTTTCCTTTCTTGACCATGTTCAAGGCCTTGTGACCAATCCTCGGTGTGCAAAATCTCTTAGTGGCATCCATATCCAACCTCGATGCCAAAGACCCGAGAGGGGTTTGTGTTGTGGTTTGTAGATGTTATTCATGGTGGTTGAGACTAAAACATTTCTTTTAGTTCGCAAGGCTCATTATTATCCTCTTATGACATTGAACAGGAATCTAGACACATTCCTAGTGTACAACTAACTTATTGATAACACGCATAGCACCTTTGGAGGTGATTGTTAACCAACAAAGGTCATATGTGGAGGTTTTAGTAATTGTCAATGGTTCTTGAGAATATGAAGATCTCTTTAGGGATTGAGGATAATGTTTTCCTCCCCCAATCAGTGTCAAGGGATTTAGGATGTTTTTTCCCTACCACAACTATTGGTTAGGGCCTCGAAACCCATCCACAATATTTGAAACATTTTAATGGCACCCACACCCACCTCCTAGGGAAAAAAACCCTTATTGAGGGCTTACATTGATTTGTCTAGGATTTGTTCATGGCACTTGAGCTTGAAAATGTTCAATTAGCACTTAAATCCCTTGTTTACCACATTGACCATGTGGCACAATCCAATCCTATTTCCAGTGCACAAAGCCTACCCACAACACATGTATCCCACTCAAAGGCCTACATAGAACCCCTACAAAGGACCGATGTGCTAATATGAGGATTCATTCAAGGCTCTTGAGTTTGAGGATATTCAACAATATCCCTAAGGAACTTGTTTTCCTTCCTTGACCATTTTCAAGGCCCTATGACGTTTCTTAGGTGTGCAAAATATCTTAATGGAATCCATATCCAACTTTGATGCCAAATACCCTTAAAAGAGCGCTTGTGCTGTGGTTTATAGATGTTTTTCATGGTGATTGATCCTAGGAAGTGAAATTTAGGGCACAATGCCCATTATTATCCTGTTATGACATTGGATAGATCTCTAAACATGTGGTGTACTTAATCCTACAAATTAGTGTGATACCGAAATAAACATAGATAGATAATGCCAAAATTCCAATATTATAGTGCAAATCAACCAAACAAAGAGAATAAGCAACATAATTGATCTTAAATTATGATATCCAAATAATTAGGAAGCAGTTTTAACGCGCCTCTTAAGGTTGGGTGACCTTTCACTTGAGTAGAGCTTCAATACAATAATATCCTCACAAAACGATTCATAACCTTATATCTCTTTAAATAGGCTTCCAAGATCCAAATCCCAACTACTTGACATGGTCAAATAATTAATAAGTACCAACTTCCTCATGGACCTTAATTAATAGAGAGAGCATTTTACAATGATTGTTGACTACTAAATACTCGACCTTACTCAAAAGAGATGGATTTATATATAACTTGACTTACTCCTAAAGTAAGGGGGTTAAGGTAGGACCCTAACATGCCATCCCCCTTCAAAAGCAATGCTGTCTTCAATAGTGAAGGTGTGGAAATTACTGTAAAATCATTATTGCCTCCCAAGTGGCATCTTTTGGATTCAAAAAAATTCCACTAGATCAAAACTTCTTTGACTGTGTGCCTACACAATTGTCATTCCTTGGAATCTCAGACTGTTATGAGTTGGATCCAAATGAATCCTTCATAATCTAATTGTGGTAATCTAGTCTACACTTTACAATTAGAACCCACCACGTTTTTGAAGGCAAGAGATGTGAAATAATGGGTGAATGTTGGAGTGATCTAGTAGAGCAAGCTTGTAGGCCACCTATCCAATGCATTGGAGGATTGTGTAGGGTTCATAAAACTTCAATACTAGCTTTTGGTGGAGATGAGACTTGAGGGATGTATGTTTATAAGGTTTGAGTCAGAGAAACACTTGATCTACCTATTGTTTCATTTTTTTTTATCCATAACGAAATTTTCCTTAAGGGCGTATAAAATAGTTTTTCTAGTGTGAAGGGTGTTGTCCACAACCTGAACCCTAAAGGTGCCTTGCAAATAGGAAATCATGGATAAAGGATTTTGACCATACACTGCTTCTTATGGTTTCATATTTGTGGATCCATGATAAGTACCACCACTCGGCCAGAGGAATCTATTAGGTCCAGTGGTGTGGCATGCTCCACAAAAAGCATCATAAGTAGGTTTCAAAGCATTTATTGACCACTTTTGTTTGACCATCCATTGCAGGATGATAAGTTGTGCTTAGATTTAGCTGGGTACCCTGAAGTTTAAATATATCCTTCAAAAAGTAAATTGTGAAGATAGGGTCTTGATCATATACAATAGAAGTCAACATGCCATGGAGCATAAATCTGATCCATGAAGACTTGTCCCACTAGTGATGGTGTAAAAGGCTGTGGTAAGGCACATAACTGAGCATATTTAGTTAATTTATCTACTACCACCATAATGAATATTTGATTTCCTTCCTTAGGAATCCCCTCGATAAAATAGATAGAGATGTCCATCGAGATATGGTTGAGAATTGGAAGTGGTTGCAAAGAACCATATGAATTCAATATTTTTCCCTTATGTCATTGGCAAGTGTCGTAGGTTGCAATGGAGTTTTGTAAATGTTTTCTCATTCCTTCCCAAAATAATGAGTGATTAATTTGTTCATAGCTTCAATGAAATTCTAACTGGCCTGCTGTGGGTGGTGAATCTAACTCCTCTAAGATTTGTGGTTTTAAGGCCATAATCAGAGGTGAGAAAATTGGGCTTCTTATAATGTGAAGTATTTTGGTTCCATGTATACTTGGGTGGAGATTTTGGATTATTTGGAAGTCCATGTCCTAGGCTATCCATTCTTGACTTGCTTCATTAAGCCACCCTGAAACTAGCAAGGGAAATGCAAAGAGTGAACCCTCATCCTCAACTTTCCTAGATAAAGCATCTGCCACAACATTGTCACGATCCTTATTATATATGATATCAAAACCATACCCCAACATCATAGTGACACTATTATACTGGTATGGTGAGGACAAATGTTGTTACAAGAAATACTTAAGACTATGATGGTCTGTCTTGATTTGGAAACATTGCATGATTAAATATCATCACCATGTCTAAAGAACATGAAGGATAACCATCATTTATTTTTAAGAGGTGGAATTACCCAAGTTTCTCTCACATATATGCTTACTAGTGAATTCTTATGGAATTTGTCTTGCAGCATCATCACGCCCAAGACACGATATGAGGAATCACATTCTAATACGAAATTCATAGTGAAATCTTGCATGGCTAAAACAAGTATAGTGCACATAACATCCTTTAGGGTGGAGAAGGCCTACTCCACTACCTCATTTCAATAGAAAGAATTTTTTTTAACAATGATGTAAGAGGAGATACATCCTCGCCATATTTTTCTAGAAACTTATGGTAGTAGCCAGTAAATCCAAGGTACCCCCTCAATATTTTGAAATTTTTGGGGTGAGGACAATTATGCATAGCTTCCACTTACTTGGGATGTGGGGGTATTATTCCCTACTCTAAAATTTCATATTAAATTCATATATCATAAAATGAAAACATGTATATTACCATTCTTCTTTATTTTTAATATAATTACGTATATTAATATCCATGTATTTCAAGAAATTCAACACATTATAGAATTACCATTCTATAGTAAATTAATTCACATAGCCAACAATGGGAAAATATTATTATATTTATATTCTTTTAAAATAAGTATAAGTGCAAGAACTTATCTCTTATAATACTTGGCTTGGATTCCAGAGGAATTTTCCTTGCTCGCAACTAGCCCATGGGAATCTTTCTTGCTCGCAATTGAGAATTATATTGAGCCCTAAGTTACCCCATGTATAACACCTAGCTAGATCCACTCTCATGTATTACCATACATAGTATCTCACTTTTCACCAACACCTTTATTCTTGATTTCCTCCCCTTTCCCCCATCCAATGTCCAATTTCCAATTAAAATAGAATATGAAGGGTTTCATTACCAAATCAACGACCCTTTACTTTACATTGTAACTTTTGGTTATTACACAACCACAAAATAACTAATTACTTTTTAATTTTTGTTGTTTTTTTCAAGAACTCTTATTTTATTTATTACATGAGGAAATTGGTATGTGACATGTGGTCCACATGTACACCATCTTGACTCACAATATGGACCAAATATTTAACCTCAATTGTCCTTAAAGCACATTTAGATAATTTCACAAATAACTGGTGATCCTATAGTAATTGCATGGTATGAGCAACATGCTTGAGGTGACTTTCCTAGGTGGTGTTTTAGACCAAAATATCATTGAAGAAAGTGAGGACAAAATAGAAGAAGAAAGGGTGGAATATTTTATTCATGAGGCTATGAAAAGTGGATGGTTCATTGCATAGGATGAAGATCATGACTAAGAACACATAATGAACCTCATGAATGCAAAAGGTTGTCTTCGGTATGCCTACCTCTTTCATCTAGATTTGATGGTAGCCTGATTGAAGGTCAAGTTTAGTGAATAATTTGGCTTCATGCAACTCTCTAAGAGATCATTAATGACAAGAATAAGAAATTTATATTTGATGGTTAATTTGTTGAGATCCAAAAAATAGGACATATGCACCAAGTGACTTCCTTTTTTAGGACCATGACCACTGGAGAGGAATAATGGCTTGTGTTTGAATGAATGGTGATGGCCTCCAATAATTTTTGAACTATTTTTTCAATTGCATTCTTCTGTGCAAAAGGGTGGCGATAAGAGCATACATCAGGAGGTTGAATTCTTGGGATTAAAGCAATACCATAGTAATGTTCCCCATAGTATGGGGGTAAACCCTTTGGTGCCTCAAAATCTTGTTGATATTGGGAGATAACTTACTTCAAATCAAGGTGAAGATCATGTGTGGGTGTTTCCATGACTGGGGTGGCATTGAAATGAGTAATCATACCTAAGTGGTATTTCTTCAATAATTTCTCCATATGGTGGGAGGAGATAACTTCAAGAGAATTGGAAGTAATCCCTCTATGGTGATGTTTGTTCTCATCATGAATAAAGTTGAGAGAGAGCCCCTTGAAATCCATGCGACGACGTTGAAAGTCCTCAGACATTCTACCCCCATAACTATATCACAACCACCCATATAAATAGAGAACATATGTGTTTTGAGATGGTAGTCACCCATTTGGAGTTTCACGTTTTCACAACTGCCACCACATTTCATCATAACCCCATTTGCTACAATAATTTGAAAATTAGATATAGGGTAGATATAACAATGATTTTCTTCAATGACTCATCAATGAATGAAATTATTGGTATTGCCATTGTCAATTAATACAATGACTTTTCAGTGCTTGATGCAACCAACCAATTTCAATTTCTGAGGTGTGGAAAAAACTAATAAAGTATGGAGTGAGATTTGGTGTTGATCCTCAAGAACTGGCGTATTGGGAGAATCTTCCATGGGTGGCATAATAGTTGTTATAGCCCAAATCAACACTTCTTCGTTTGCGATGACACTTACATGATGATTCTCTCATGAAAATACTTGATGAAGCTATTATTGCTCACACAAAAGTACACTATGGATGGAAGAGCCCTAATTTGGTTCTTAATAACGTGGCCTTAACTTATTCATTGATTATCCAGCAATTAAGAAGCTTTTGACCACATTTGGAGACCAAAACACCCCTAGAAAATCCCTTAAAATGGCATTTTTAGCCCATTTTTCTTGAACACGATAGTTTCTATTGGCCCAAGGGGGTGTGACACACACCTTACCCTTGTCCCCCCCATGTGTGGCTTAAAATTACTCAAAAAATATAAAAATATCAAAATTTGGGTGGTTTGGGAGGTTGGGATAACCACCCCATCAGTTACATCTACTCCCTCCTCGAATATAACCATCTTCTTCTCCTATAAAAGAAAGGGAGATTGGCCATGAAAAGGAATATAAGCCCAAGTATTGTTATGCTAGGGCAATCATCACTCACTTTCCCTTTCCATTTATTCCCTAGTTCCTCTCAAACCCTGATGCATCTGAGTTGTGGTTGGGATTCTTGGAGAAGGGAAGCAGGATAACTAGACTCAAGGTTTCATGAGGTGCCAAAGTAGAGATAAGGTAGCATTGTACTTATTTTTACTATTTAATAGAGATTTGACGTCTTTCCCTTCCCAAATCCTAAGTCAATTTCATGTTTGAATAAAGAGATTGCTAGTTTTTTATATTGAAAGTTGAGTTTCTATATTCATGTTCTTCATTTACTTTCAATTCATAAGTCATATTGACTATTGTCAAAATTCTTTGAGGAAGGTTGTGGTTATTGGTTTTGTAGGTCTAAGCTTGGGCAAGTTGGGCTAGATTAAAAGCAGATAAAGGAGCAAAGAAAACTAGGATCAAACTCCATAAACAAGGTACATGTCCTTCTAACTTTCAAACTCCTTGTTTATTTTGCTTAATGCAAAACCCTATATGTCTCTCTTTGAACCCCTAGTATGTTGGTGACCTCAACCCTAGTAATATGATAGTTTTCCTCACAACAGAATTGGTGACTTTGCCAGGGAGAAAACATATCTGCTTTTGGGTTTTCCAAGTTTGTTTCTCCAGTTTGCTTCAAGATCTGAGTCTATTTTCAAATTAGGAATGATCTTAGGGTTTTAATACACACATTGACTGACAATTTTTCGAGTTAGACTTGTTTTTTGGAGGATTTCAATACAAACATGCAAGTTTCCTTCATGACAATAGAGTGTTTGGTATAAACACACCATTGGTGGTCTACATAGTTGTGTGCCACACCCTACTGTTCCTGTGTTTCACCAATGTGTTTCTCCTATAGGTAATGTTTTTCATTTTGGCCCTACTTGTGCGGTTTTTATTAGATTTTGGGGGTCTTTACTTGTCCTTTGTATGTTTAGGACCCCTTGGAAGTGTGATGTATGCCTTTTGATTGGTCTTGGCTTGGTTTTTGGATTTTTTGAGCCAATTTAGACTTTATTGGATCATTTTGGATTGTTTTGACCCAAGTTGGATCTGTTTGGACCAATTTGGAACTTTTTGACCCAATTTGGATCTATCTGGATCGATTTGGACATGTTTGAGCTGATTTGGAACCATTTGAGTTTGTTTAGGTCGATTTGAATCTCTTTGAGTGAAAAAGTTCTCTTTTGGAATATTTATTTTGCTCTTTGACTTTGTGTACTTTTGGATTTCATTTGAAGTGGAAGTTCAAGGGTTTTTTTGTTGTTTTTGTTCCTGATTGCACTGGTTAGGTGCAAGAATCATGCCTTCCCAAACCTTGAACCCTAGTAGGTCTTCTTGCTTGTTGGAATTTAGAGGCCATATCATGTACTTTTTTCCACTTGATATGCTTGTATGACTGAAGAGGCTTGTGTTTGTGGCTGCTTTCCCTCTGTTGATAAAGCTTCCAAATGGAATTTTCATTGATTTTGTTGTGTGTTAGATTGAGTTTGGTTTTTGTTGCTCATTTTGAAAAAGAATAGAAAAGCTGGTTCAATTTTGAGTTGGTGTTGGTTGAATACATTACAAGTATCTGTAGAGGATTTGGAGTTGCATTTTATATTGAAAAAAATAATTATTTTGCATATTTGTTTTTTTTAGATCAAGACTCATTTCAAGTTTGCATTTTGAAACAAAAAAATTCAAAAAGGTCTTGCATTTGGTTTAGTTATTAAGTGTGCATGTTGAATTGAGTTCGTTTCCTCATTGTAGGATTTGATTTGAACTTGTTTACGAAACTAAGTTGAATTTACTTTCAAATTCTAAATTGGTGTATCATTGTCAAATGGAATTTGTATGTGCACTTTGAAAGGTAGTTGCATGCTTATGTTGTAGACTTGATTTTTCATTTAGGCGTAAAAATGTTAGTTTCATTTTGCATTTAAAAAACCAAAAAATTGCATTTGCATTCCAAATTACATCATATATTTAGAACTTGCATGTACATTGAAAAGAGATTCAAAGTGAAAAGTGCATGATTGTGGTAGTATAGTGCTTCATATTTCAATTAAAGAACATTGTATCTTTAGTTGCACTCATTTTGCTTCTTTTGAAAAGTTTTTGAAATTGTATTTTAAGTAAGCAATCAATAATCGAGATAGGATACTAGGTTTACTTCTAGCAAGAAATCATCTAATAATTAAAGCTAGGATATTGGATATAGGGAGTTGTGAGTCAACTTCTCCCAGATCACATAAAATTGTGAAACATAGGTTTCTTTCATAAGGGAGGAAATCCAATACCGTAAGAGTGTGGCCGGGAATCTCCTCTAAGACAAGAGTTAAGCACGAGGTCATGTGAGGTTAAGTTGTGGAGAGATCCCTCCAATAATTAATCAAGCATCAACTAGGGATTTTACGTGTATGGGGACTTTTGTCAGAGCAAAGTGTTTTTATAGAGTTTCAGACTTATGTACCCTACCCATACGTACGATCTCGACCTGTGACTATCCCCCCGGACGCTGATTGTGTATTGGTAGCCTTAGAATCATGTCTTTAGGGTCATACACAAGTGCTGACAGAGGATTTTTTGCGACCACCTTGGGAGGACCTAGTGACTGGAGCATTAGTACCCTTGGAGGGTGTTTTCCATATCTATATGCTAAAAAAATTGCACCCAGAAGGGAAACAGGCTCGGCCTTGGTAACTACTCTTTGGTCTTCACTGACTAGACTTGGGCCCTAATCATCCCAGGATGATCGTTGGGAGACCATATCTTTGGCTCTGCATTGAAAGGTACTTGTAGCCAAGTGCTTTTCATGTGAGGGTTGTTTGCTTGCTTGAGATATTTCAAGGATTTTCTAGTGTATGATGGGTGTCTTTTTATCTTTTTAGATTTCTCCTTTCAGTCTTTTGCAAGCCATCGTGGCCGATCAACCCCTTTGCAGGTGTTGAATAATTGAAGGACACTCTCCTTAATAGAGATAAGTCCCTATGTTGAAGCGAATATTGGATTATACTAATCCATACCCTAGGGGGAATGTAGCAACCGAATTCGGTTGTCTTCATTGAGAAGCGAATCCGACTTCACATAATTGAATATAAAAATATATATATGATAAAATGATTGATAAATGGATGATTAATGTATTACAAGAGCTCGCCTTTAATATGGCTTGAGCGTTCCTAATAAAGGTTATGTCCTTTCACATTAAAAGATAACTACTTTAATGATTAACAATTTATTTATTTAATATGCTATTTATATTCATAGCATTGCCACTCTCTTAGAAAGGCTTTGTCCTCAAAGCCTTATAATTTTGTCGCATTGTTCTTTGCGATGTCATGGCTGACGAAACATGTCGATATGAATTGCTAAGTGTAGAGCATAACTTCCGATATGTGGATGGGTCAATCCATCCCAAATTGATTTGTTGTTGATTGTTGGGTTTCCCCACTGATCTGTCGTTAAGAGCTTTGATCACCTTAGTACCATCATCTTTCGACATTTCCCACTTTTCAGAATATCAGTTTTTATGGTTGGGGTGTCGATGGGGAATTTTCACAATGTCATTTTCTTTTACGAGTGTTGTCTTTTGAGCATTGATATGAGCTGGAAGTTTTATTTTCATCTCTTGAGGTTTTAAGGTTTCATTTTGTATCTTTTCCAACTTGTTTTCTAACTGCATGTTAACATTTTGAATCTTCTTAATCAATTCGACTTGCGATTTTCTGTCATCTTCAGACGTCTTAATTTATTCCTTAAGATATTCATTATGACTTCTGATACAACTATTTTCTTCCTGCTTTTTTAGAAGTTTTCCTTCAATGTCTTCCATAGATTGTTCTGTCTTCCGACTATTTTTCAACTTCTTAATTTTTGTGACTAGTATCTTGTTATGATTTCTTAGTATGAAAATTTCTTCAGCATTGTTGGATAATGCTTTATTATTCTTTGCGATCTCTGATTTGTGTGTCTTTTTAGAGTCGTCATTTTGTGTTTGAAGAACTTGTATCTGTTTTCGACATTGGTCGACCTTTGATTCTTGATCTCCTAAATTATGTCGTATCTGCTTCAGTTCTTCATCCTTGTCGTTAAGGATATTGTTCAAGCGTATTATTTCTGCTTCGTAATTATTTATTTCCTTCTTTATATCTTGATTTCCTAACCTCTGATTGAATTCATTTTCGGTTTTTAATTCATCAATTTGCGCATACAATTTTTCTATACGCCTTTCTTGGTCAGAGATTTTTATTTCATTGCACCTTTCTTGTAATTCAATTCTTATTTCTGAACTGTTATTTATGGCGCGCAATTCTTCATTGTCTTTTTGATAACATTTTAACTTGGCTTCTAATTTCTCTATTTGTAGTCGCAAACCAGCTTCCATGGTCTTGACTTCTTCGGTGATAGATGGTCTTTCTTTGATTTCTTCATTGATAGATAGTCTCAATTTTTTTTTTTATGATTCGATCCTTCTTCTCTGATTTTTTCTTCTTCTTCTGATAAAAGGTGGATACACCAAAGGTGTAATAACCTTCAATTAGGTTCCTTTTGACAAAATATATTTCAACTTTTACTTTTATTTTTCCTCTTCTTTTTCTGCTCTTTTGTAATTAATAATTGTAACTAATTATACAACTATAAAATAGATTTAACAATTACTATTGAAATATAATAATAATTTGGATATTATTAATAATTATTATAAAATAATTATAATAATATATAAAAAAAATTTTATGGATAGTGAAAAATGAAGATTGGAAAAATTTAGGGTTTGAAGAGGGTGGACGAATGGAGGGAGAAGATGAATAGGAGCGTGGAGGGTGAGCTTGAGAGACGAGGTGGCAGATCAAAAGGAGGGTGGAGGAAGAGCTCAGCGGGGTGTGAGTGGAGGAAGCAGCACGAGAATTGGCGTGCAAGAGCGGTGTGGAGGTGGGAGTGGGTGGGATTGGGAGGGAGGGTGCGAGCAGGAGGAGGAAGCACGTGAGGGCGAGTTGCAGGCGCATGAGGAGGGGATGAGCGAGGTGGTGGTGAGGGTTGTGCATGGGAGGAGGGGGAGGTCGTTGACTATACCGTGAAGGGAGGAGGTTTGCGGAGGCAGGCAGGGGTGTAGGAGCCGAACGCGGCATGCAATGCAACACAGGTGGAGCTGTGTGTGAACGGGGAGCTGACGGGGAGGTCAAGAAGGGGAATAGCGTGAGTGTGAAGAAGAGAGGGTTTGCGGGTGTGAAGAGGAGTGCGAGTTTTTGCAGGTTGCAGGTGGTGGGAAGCAAGGGAGAGGGTGTACGGGAGAGGAGCGTGGTGTAAAATTAGTCACAGCAGATCTAATGAACAAGTAAATCAATCACAACAGATGAACATAGAAAATATGGTGCAAAACTGTGCAAAACATGCAGCAATGCTCAATATCCCAATAAGGGTGAATGAATTACAATACAATCCAATATCTGTCAATGAGCAATTCGGATTGCCTAAGAAGGTCATTCGAATCACTGAATGGAGTAGCTTGACTCCAACTAGGAGTCCTCATCATCAATCGGTGGTGGTCATCAATGCACAAGAACCAGTCATCCAGGTGTCAATCTGAGTCTAACTGAGTGTAATAAGTGTAACTGAAGTGTGTAGCACTGATTAAGGATAAGGAGGCTCAGTGGGGGCGCATGGGAGGCTAACTGAAGTCAGAACAAGTCACCTAATCAAACTGGAGGTCAATCGGAAGTGAAACAGTCAGTCGGAAGTGAAACTAGCCTCAAATCAGGGAGAATCGGAGCTAACTGAATGTAACTGAAGTGAAACTGCAGTGGTAGGTGAACAAGTGCACCCTTCTCTGGCAGTAGGTGAGAAGTGGGCGCCTTTCAGCCTAGGAGGGCTAAAACTCTGTAGTAAGTGGCTCTCGGGTGCTAGAAGAAGGTGGATAAGGTGTTGGAGGCATCAAACTGGTGACTGGGATGCATGCAAGTGCATGCAGGTGCATGCAAACCCTAGATTCTGCATGCAAACCCTAATTGCATGCAAGATCCTGAAATAGATGATGTGGATATCCGAACACGTGGGATGGCAGCGGCGGGTAGGAAACGCTGTGAGTTGGTGCGGCGTGGAGGTTGTAGTGGGTAGGGAGTGGTGTGAGCGTTGAGATGAAGGTTGAATGCGCAGAGATGGAATAAGGCCGAATGGTGGAGGGTGCAAGCCGAGAGCAGAGGTCGGGGTCCTGATTTTAGATGGAGAACGAATTGTTGGGAGATGGGATGGCAAGAAGGGCATTGAAAGTTTGAGGGAGAGCGAGTTGGAGCAGTGCAGGGAGACACGCACGTGTGTACGTAATGGGGAGTGGAAGTGAGGGCACAATGGAGCAGAAGTGTGGATTGGGGAGTGAGCTGGGAAGAGGAGGACGCGGAGTGAGTTGTGGTGTGGCGAATGGAGAAGGGAGTGGAGGTAGCAGCTGGGGAGAAGATTAGGTGGACGAGAGGCCAAGGGCCTGTATTCTTGGTCAAGGGCTAGTGATGTAGATAAACTCTACTTGGATGGTTAAAAACCAAAATCGGATGCCCGAGGAAGGGGCTCTGATACCAAATGCAGCAACCGAATCTGGTTGTCTCTGTTGAGAAGTGAATCTGACTTCACATAATTGAATATAAAAATATATATATGATAAAATGATTGATGAATGGATGATTAATGTATTACAAGAGCTCGCCTTTAATATGGCTTGAGTGTTCCTAATGAAAGGTTATGTCCTTTCACATTAAAAGATAACTACTTTAATGATTAACAATTTATTTATTTAATATGCTATTTCTATTCGTAGCAAGGAAAAAGAGGAAAACTAGGAACGTCAAACAGAACAACCAATAGAAGAAAATAGTTCTAGGTCAAATGAGTCTGAGAGTTCTTCTAACGAAGGACATTTTAGAGATATCGAGGATAAGTTGCATAAATCTCATGGAGTCTATTCTCCTTAACCTGAAGATAATTTAGTTCCCATTGCAATTGAAGACCTCTCATATCCGTATAGAATTTTGAACCCGCCACAAAGACCTAGTTTTTCCCAAATACCTGGTATCAACATTCCTAATTCATTGTCTAGGTGGTTTAATATGGAAAACATAGACCAAATGTTTACTTCAGGGGAGGTAACTACTCCAGTTAGTACTACCCCTATAGGAGGAATTAATTTTAATATGGTATCCACGATAGGATCAGGATGGTCCCCACCATCCTCGATGATACTTACTGGTACTAGTTCGTCGACCCAACTGAGTTCGAACACTTTCTCTTTTGGATTACCTTTTTCAGGGTTTCAACCTATACCCATTACTATTCCTCCTAGTTCAACTTTGACCACTACTTCAGGTAGTGTCCCATCTTTCCCTTTCCATAATTTCCCACCCTTCAGTGTACAAATGTCCATGCCTAACCCACCCTTCACTGGAGTTGTTTCTAACTCCACCCTAACCCAGTTAAGCTTACCTTTCCAATCTATTGGAGGTATGAGTTCAGGTAACCCCTTTGGATTAAATTTACCACAAGGAAATTCCTTTACACTATGGGACACTAGCACTGGATTTCCATGGGGGGAAATTTCACTCAAGGAAATATTCCCTTTTCTGGGATGGGAGGTTCCAATATGGTTAACCCTATTATGACAAGTTTCTTACAAGGAAACCAACCATTAGGAGGGATGGGAGGGAATTTTGGAACAACTTTTCCTTCTTTTCAAAACCAATATGGTTAGAACTTTGGACAAACCAATCTGCTTTTCACTAATCCTAGTGTTGATGTATATGTAACTTTGAAATGTATTTCACCCATGTATGTCATCTATGTATATTGTACTCCTATAGAGATGTTATTATTCCTCTATACATAAGTGTTGTCATTTGTATTGACAAGTGTCGCAAGTGTCGTAACTTGCCGATGGGTTATTAGACCACCATGTGTGGGGTCGGCCCTGCTTAAGTTAATATTGGGTTATTGTACTAAGATAGACAAGTCGGCCCCATAAGGTTATTGGGCAGCCAGGACAAGTATAAATAGAAATCTACCGATCTCTATTTGAATCACTCATAACTCACTCTTCCTTCACTCGGAAAGTGGCGCACATGTGAGGAGGAGGTTCAGCTTCTAAGAGGAGTCTATCTCTGTGTACTTTGGTTGTACTATTGCTCTATCTATCTCTGAGGAAGTTGTGGGGTTTTTCACCTTAGGGTTTTCCCCACAAAAACTCTGTGTGTCTATTGTCTCTTATGTTTGCATCTTGTGATGATTTGATATGCTTGCTATGATTGATATGCATTGATATACTGTACATGTTATTCTCTCAGTAAAGATCCTGAAGTATATTGAATTAATGATAAAAAATTAACACCTAGAAATCCATATATTCCATGAAAAGCATATGTCAACACTAACTAATGGGCAGCTAATGCTCTTAGAACCTAGAACACAATGGATCTGACAAAGTTTCCATTTTTGGTCACTTTGAATATGCCCGATCTTTCAAAGTCGACTAACAATCCAATGTTACATGGCCCAAGATGGCCACCCCTACCCACTAAGATTCCTTCAGACATTCCTAAGTTTGAAGGTGAACCTAAGGAAGAACCAACTAACCATGTGATGAATTTTCATCTATGGTGTTCATTCAATTCTTTGATGGATGATTCTATTAGATTTTGTCTCTTCCAAAGGACTTTAACTAGGGTAGTGGCGAAATGGTACAAAAATTTACCATGAGAATTGTTTCAAACTTTTAATGCAGTCACAATGGCATTTCTAAACCACTTCTAACTACCAGTCCATTATGAAACTGGAATAGAGTTGTTAACATCCTTTCGTCAGGATAAATCTACTCATATTTCCAACCACATCCACTGAGTCTGGAGGAGGTGTAGCTTGATTAAGGATCAGGTCCTTAATGAGTTCCTTACCGATTGGTTTATTCATTCATTGCAACCCTTTATTGCAAAATATGTGGCTCTTTCTGGGGTTCAGACCGAAGACTAGGATATTATTAAAGCCCAAAAATTGGATTTGGTTTTTTCCCAATCCAGGATGCTGTATGAAATTCTTCCTACTACTCCTAGAGCAGAAAATGGCCCAACAAAGCCAATCCCCACACCTCATGTTGATGGTATGATTGGTGTAGTTAGGAAAAAACCAGTTAGCCTGGGTAATAAATTTCGTATTCAAAATTCGGTGGAAACGGGTTAGAATAACACACATAACCTTAAACATAACCATTCTTTTGATGTTTTGTTAGTAAAGAACTCTAAAGGAATCCGACAGCCTGGAGGGAAGAAAAATAAGAACAAGAAAAATGGGAATAAGGGGACTAACAATGAAAACAACAATAAAAAAAACACTAATGCAGGTGGGGAAATTAATGAAAAAGGTAAAACAATATTTCCTTGCTTTTTATGCTAGAACAATCACTTGACCTATCAATTCCCTAAGATGGAAATGGATCAGAAGTTGTTGGCCCAGCAGGAAGGGTCTCCTAACCTATTGTATTAACTAATCCATTTCCTCAACATCAGTAACATATGATTTTTGGTTCTCACCAAAACCTTGTATCCTCCCAGTGGGAAACCAGGGAACCTCCTCTCACGGGGGAAATTCAGGCCCATGTGAAGTTTTCATGTGTGAACAGGATGTTTATCTCCAGACTAGGAATAAGAATTATGAATCTAATTCTTCTGGATACAAAGTTAAAGAAGCCCTTAATGTTGATAATGACAATTCTTTACACATAGAGAATCCTTCCAACGATACTATTCCTATAATATTGAAGGGTGTTCTAAAAAAAACCGTGTATAATCCTAATGCGCGCACTGCTCAGAATTATAGTATAGTGCGTTGAAGATTTGGTTTAGGATCCATGTGCAATGTATACACTTGAGGTACTCCAGAGTTTTCCAACTCAACCAAAAACCTTACTTTCAGCTTTAGGATCTCTTGATCCTGCATATAGTCAAGATATTACTTTCGATTTTTAGAATTGGAATCCTTGTTTACCCCATCATGCTTCTTTTCAGATCTAAGTTGTATATGGAAATACTAAGATTCATCAAACAGTTGTACATGAGGGTGCCTCCATGTGTCATGGACTTATCATGTTGGAATGCTATAGGATCACATGATGTGGTTTCTCCTATCACCATGTTGAAATCTTTCGATGGCCACCTTTTCCAACCTCATGGAATTATCCCATCCTTTCCTTTAGAGATAGGGGAAAAAGTAGTCAAAGTGGATGTGGAAGTGGTTGATTCCCCACTTGATTATAATTTATTGCTAGGTAGAAGTTGGACTCAATCTATGCAACCCTAGGAATAACATTTGTAAATTAAGAGGGAATATCTACAAATAAGATCTAAGAATGAGCAATGATGGAATGGAGTATAATGGGGAGAATGTGGATGGTGACATAGTGGAGAACTGAGGGATGTAGACAAAAAAAATTTCTAATACCATATGAAATAAACAATTGTTGGAGGATACTAGTCGATCGGCCGAGTAGGTCCTCGAACTGACCATCATTAGGTCCGTCCTGAGGATATAATCGGTTGATTAAGCCGACATAACTACTTTTGTAACTGAATAAAAAAATTTAAAACAATATACATAGGCTGGTGAGCCATGATTCAAGTAGAATACCATTACTTTGTATATATTCTGTCTCTCATATAATATAATTGTTGTTGTTGTTCCCTTTACTTTGGTGTCTTATCTTGTATAATGATTTGAATGCATTATCTTTAATCTTTATGTTGTTTATATGCCATGTAATCCCTTAGATTACAACATTGGTTTCATTTCCGATTGTACTATCAAGATTAGAATATGATTGCATCTCTATAAAATGACAAGTGAAGAAGATACCAAATATTGGTGGAAGGGGAAAGTAACAAATTACATTCAAAACTATGCCAGAAGAAATAAACTGTCGATAGTGCAAGATAGAGAAAGATTCTTTACTGAAACGTGCTAGACGTTTATTGAAGTCATCCCACATGAATTGAAGAAGTTGATCAACCATTGTGATGAACCTGCAATAATTAATTAATGCAAATACACAAGAGATCAGAAATAATAGAACTCAGAATCACTTTTATATTGATCACGGGCCACTTCGAGGGGCAACCTCCTTTGAGCAAGCTCAATACAATTAACTTCACGGTGCCTTCAATGACCTCAACACACACTTATATACTAAGTCTATGCCCAATACTATGAGTCAAAACCATGGGACATATAATACTACGGGATGACTTACAAAGCATATGCGTCCAATACTATGGGTCAATACTATGGGCTAATATAAACTACGGATCAACAAATACTATGGGACGACTTACAAAGCATATGCGTCTAACAACAATATACTAACATAGTAAAGAGAAGGGTTGACATAGGTTCCTAACATCCCCTCTCCCTTAGAAAAAGCTTTGTCCTCAAATCTTTGGTTGGAGAAATTGCTGCAGAATCTGAAGGAGTGGTTCCCCGGTAGCATCCTCGGGTTGCATTTCGGGCCACTGACGCCTTTGGAGTGTCAAGGAGGATTGCTTGGAAGGCTGTAGATGAAGAAGAACCCTGTCAGCTGCGTGGAAAATGCGCTCAGAACGGTGTTGATCGGCTTGTTGTTTCAGGCGAATTCTGGCCATGTGAAGATTGTCCTGCAAAATGAGAAGAATCTGATCACGGTTTCAAAGAACCGAGTCAATTTCCTGAACTGGGGAGCTACTAAGGGTGTATGGAAGAAGAACTGGCGGTGTTTTTCCATAGACTACTTCATATGGTGTCCTTTGAGATGTGGTATTGTACCACCAGAGCGCTGTTAGGAAATCCATAGAAATAGTTGGCCAAAGCTGTGTAGGGATGGGCAAGGGTTTGAGCAATACCGAAAGGAGTGTCATTTCACCCTTGTTGACTTGGAAAGTATCATCGTCAGCCACCATCTGTTGAATTGTCATTTTTATTCCCTGCCAAAAGAAGTTACATTGTTCCCGGTCATACATTTTGCAGAACCCAGAGTGCTCTGTTGATGAAGGAGCATGGAGTTCATAGAAGAGATATCCCTGTTGAACATATTGCAACCAATTTGGAACAAGCAGAGAAAGAGCTGTAAGAGAAACTAGGTCATCACTTGTGCGAGAAGGAGCATCTTCCACCATATTGTCCTTACCCTTCTTGTAAGTGATCACATAGGGATAACTCATGAGTTGGATAACCCATTTCTGGTGTGTTGGGGAGGAGACCCATTGTTCCAGAAAATTTTCCAGACTCTGGAGATCAGTCTTGATGCAGAAAGAATTCCCTAATAGGTATGGCTGCCACTTCTGTACTGCATGCAAAATAGCCATCATTTCCTGCAGAGAGGTAGATGTGGCTAAATTCTTACCGGAAAGGTCTCTTGAAGGAAGCAAGCACATTGGTTCAGCAAAGATACCTGCATATCTATCCAAGGAAGTAGTGGAGACTGTTGATGGGTGCATTTGAATGGAATTGAGCTGAGCGATGACACCATGTGAATTCTTCTTAACGATTTTTTCCAGGCGATGTGAACTGATGATGCAGAGAGACCCTGGTTGTAAGCCCATAATTTGTGTTGTGCCACATTGACTTTAAACTGCATCCAAAGTTCAGCAAAATCCCATAAGATGGGGCCAAGTGTGCGTAACCATTGAACGCCCAAAACCATATCACATCTTCCTGAGGACAAGGCAAACATGTCAGAGCGTAGGTTATAATCTTCCATAGAGATACACGCACATTGTGACACTTCAACTTGCAAGGTAAGGTGCCCCCATTGGCAACCATGACTTCAAAGTTGGAGCAAGGAGCTTCTTGAAGTATCCCCTGACCCGCATTGTTTGTGGGGTGGTGACGCCGGTTACAGCATGGAGAGAGATCTCGGGTGGGTCGTCCTAAGATGGGGTGTCAACAGGCGGGTGTTGAATGTCAACCTGATCATCTACTGTATCTGTAGCTTCTTCACCAAGTTCTAAGGTAGGCGGAGAATCCACATCCAAGAGATAGAGCTTTTGTTGAACACATCTATGTCCCCGAGTGAATTTCTCATCACAATTATAGCAAAGCCCTTTTTCTCGGCGTGCCTGCATTTCTATTTCAGACAAATGCTTGATAGGAGTTGGTTGAGGAGTAGGCGTGATGGGAGGTCGTTGGGAACCCATATTTCTGAAGGGAACAAAGGTGGGTTTGGAGCGTTGTTGAGCTGTGATCTTGTCCTCGGCTAGCTTAGCCAACCCTAGGAATTCCATCATTGTGTTGGGACAAAACATTTTGACCACTGAGCGGATTTCATCCTTGAGACCACTGATAAAACAACTCCTGTAGAATTCATCAGACAATCCTTCTGTGTGATTGGCCAATTTCTCAAATTTTGTCTGATACTCTCTCACTGTGCCAACTTGGTGAAGTTTAGTGAGTGCTCCTGTGAAATCATCAAAAGCACTAGGACCAAATCGTGGTAAAATGAGTTGGCAAAAATCTGTCCAGGTTGTCTCGGGATGAGCTTTGATGTACCAACGGTACCATTGAAGGGATTCCTATTCCAAATGAAAGGATGCAAGTGGAACTTTCTGGGAATCAGAAGTATTATGCAGACTGAAATATTGTTCTGCTCGATATATCCATCCAGTCGAATCAGTACCATTGAAGCGAGGAAAATCAAGCTTCGTCCCACGAAAATTGTTGAAAGAAGAGAACTCGGTGGCTGCAAAAGATTCTGGTTGTCTGGTATTGTTCATGGCTGAATGCTGAAGATGGAGGCTGAGAAATTTTTCATCCATATCTTGGAGTTTGGTTTGGATGGCTGCAAGTGCTTCCTCCATGGTGTGTGCTCCTGCACGGGTGACAACCATAACCAGGTTTTTTTTTTTTTTTGGTGGAATGGGTAGAAAAACACAAACATAAGCTGATTTAGTAAAGAGAAATTTGAATTGGGGAAACAATCTGATGGGTAATTGGGATTTGACTAAATTTTGGACACTGTCGAAAGGACAAGAAAGCAAAAAGGGGGATTTCAGAAGCAGGGTGATAGAATGAGAAAATTTGGCAGAGAGGGATAAAGAAGCAGAATTCAGAAAGGAACTATGTGGCAAAATTTGAAGGTGATTGGGTGAAATCTGAGGAAGTTATGGAAAACCCTAAAAATAGAAAATGTGGGATTTCGGGATTTGGGAAGGGGAATTGGGGATAGGGTCCTCAGGAATGAAAGATGCAGAATGGGATGACAGGGGTTCCTCGAAAATTTCAAGGGAAACAGAGTGAAAACAAGGGAGATATGGAGAAAAAACCCTCCCTTTTTTTTTTCCCAGAAATGGATCGTAATAGCGGCACAACGGCGCGGAAGAGATAGAAAACGGCTGGATCTGAAATGGCGACTGGATCTGGAACGACTTTCAGAATAGATCTGAAACGGTTGGATCTGGAGCGGAAGTGATCAGCAACAGTTCAACTGAAAATAGATATGGACCCCAAGTATGTACGGCTTCCTAACAGTTCAGGTGTTTCACTTGGACACCAATGCTGTCTAACGGCTTGCGTATTGGGGAAATACCTCTCACTCCACAGCTCAGGTAAAACTGATAACCGCTTTGCCACAAACGACAGCTCTTGGTTTACCTCACAGGTGGGAACTAGTCAATCAGGTAGGGGTCGTTGCCCTTTTCGCTAGAAGGTCCTCTCAATGGGCCAGCTACTTTGAGGTTCCTGTGGTACTCCTCACAATGAGTTTTAGGGATTATTCCCAAGTACTTCCCAGAGTTAAGCGGATAGGGATTATTCCCAAATCCGAAGCTACAACAGATGTAAAAAAAAAAAATTGGTATAAATTCCACCCAACGAGCCCAAGAAAGTGCTATGATACCAGATGTGATGAACCTACAATAATTAATTAATGCAAATACACAAGATATTAGAAATAATAGAACTCAGAATCACTTTTATATTGATCACGGGCCACTTCGAGGGGGCAACCTCCTTTGAGCAAGCTCAATACAATTAACTTCACGGTGCCTTCAATGACCTCAACACACACTTATATACTAAGTCTATGCCCAATACTATGAGTCAAAACCATGGGACATATAATACTACGGGATGACTTACAAAGCATATGCGTCCAATACTATGGGTCAATACTATGGGCTAATATAAACTACGGATCAACAAATACTACGGGATGACTTACAAAGCATATGCGTCCAACAACAATATACTAACATAGTAAAGAGAAGGGTTGACATAGGTTCCTAACAACCACGTTAATGAAAAAAATAAACCCATTCAATGAAAGGATGCTAATGTACAAAATCACCAACGACAGACGAACAAACCTGTATGAGTGGCTGGAAAACATATGCAAAGAATTCTGCGAGGAACAATCTATTGAAGAAAGAACTTCCCTCGACTACATCAAGCAAAGATTTTACAAAGACCTCCACGAATCGTTCTTTATCACCATACCAAAGTTGTTATTTAAATTTTTGCCTGAACACAGAGTCATCCATATAGTGGAAACATGACCACCATTGGAGCCATGAGTAAATTCAAATTGGGAACATAAGCAGAAAGACTGGGAACGTTTCATTCAAGAAAACCAGTGGGAATAATTCTTAGTAAATGAGCAGACCAATTGAGACTATCTTTGTCATCATGCAGTAATTGGATCAGAAATAGGGGTGCCAACAACCATGTGGAATGAGTAGATAGAGAGATGAATATAGTCAACGACAAGAAATAAAAAGATGAATCTTTCCTAGAAGACCAGTCCACTTTAACGAGATAGAAATATAGCCAGTTGTAAGCTATCTGCTAACATTCAAAAGCTCGAAAGAGAAAAAATATTCAAGAGACGAGAGGAAATTAGAGACATCAGGATTCCACTGATGGAGAAAATAATTATGAAGGACTCGGAGAGAAGAGTCGAGCTACCAAAACCTTCCTGAGTCGAGGAAAATTCGACCAAAGAATGGAGAAGGTGAGGACCCAACGTCGGTAGGGCTTCCACGGTCGATGGAACTGACCTAGCAGTTGAATATTGCAATCCTCGATGTAATGAATCCTCTGTCTGTAACACCAAGTCTTATATCAAATGGACCTAGTGTTAGAGAAATTGTTGAACGTGACTTGGGGCTTGGACCAGGTGCCATTATCATTTACAGTTGTCTCGATAAATATGGATAAATTTTGGATTGAATGATGATCTAGATCTGAACATGGGAATTGGATCAATTTTATGCTAGAATATAGCCACAATTTCTTCAATCTCTTCTACTCTGAATGTGTGGAGGTACCCCCCATGCCAACAATATTATCGATTAAAACGTCTGATCAGTCGGAAGCCCAACCCTTCGGTGAAGAGGTTGTCGAAGAAGTTAAGTTGTCTCGGGATTCGTAGTCACTCCAGATAGTAATTTACTCTTCATCCGGTAGTTTGTCGACATTATCGTCATCTCCATCATCGTCGTCACCATCGCATTCATTAAGAAATATTTCAAGCAATAGTTCAGGGAACAATAATACTTTTATTAATATGGATTATACCACTCAAATAAAATTTTCCATATATGAGGGGGGTGGACATACCCATAAACATTGGTTCATAGGTGAAGCAATATGGAAAGCTAACCTCATTGTAGATGAGAATAGATAAATCACAATGTTATAGGAGGTCTTAAATATAGAGCATTAAGATGGTAGATGAATCTTGTTGAAAATGGCCCAAAGACAAAGCAAGAAATTAAGAGCTTATTTGAATTCTTCAGAACCAAGAAAATATACATCTGGTTGCACAAAGATACCTTCCTTAGAATATCTTGACTGATATAACAATGATGAAATTGAAATACAATTTAAACATCAAATACAATCAAGCATTTAATCCAAACAAATATGCAATCCATTAGACATTTGATTGGGACGGGAAGGGCATTTCAACCTTTATTGTCAAAAGCAAATAATCAGTACAATTATACCTGATCATTCAGAGTGCTTGTGCAACCAGATCCTGTTCGGATATCCATCATCTATTTCGGGATACATATCTATTTTAGGATCATCTATTTCAGGATACATATCTACTTCAGGATCTTGCATGATCTATTTCAGGATATGCAGCCCAGTCACCAGTTTGATGCCTCCAGCACCTTGTCCACCTTCTTCTAGCACCCGGGAGCCACTTACCACAGAGTTTTAGCCCTCCCAAGCTGAAAGGCGCCCTCTTCTCACCTACTGCCAGAGAAGGGCGCACTTGTTCACCTACCACTGCAGATTCACTCCAGTTACATTCAGTTAGCTCCGATTCTGATTGATTTCACTCCTAACTGACTGTTTCACCTCCGATTGACCTCCAGTTCGATTAGGTGACTTGTTCTGACTCCAGTTAGCCTCCCATGCGCCCCCACTGAGCCTCCAGATCCTATATCAGTGCTACACACTTCAGTTACATTTATTATGATCAGTTAGACTCAGCTTGACACCTGGATGACTGGTTGGTGTGATTGATGAGCACCACCGATGATTGATGAGGACTCCTAGATAGAGTCAAGCTACTCCATTCAGTGATTCGAATGGCCTATTTAGTCAATTCGAATTGCTCATTGACAGTGTGCAGTTTGAAGAACCGCTTCAAGAATTGCAACTAGTTGAGGAGAAAACTGCCGATTCACCGCCTTCACCAGAAGAAGATTCGAGCAGCGATAATGAAGGTATGAGTTTTGATATTTCTGATATTGTAGCAGCATATGATGATCATGACATATCAGGTTCGGAATCCGACCATTCAGATCCCCGTCAGTTACCAAAGTGGGCCCAAAACACTCTACAATCTGCTGGTTCTAGTCTTGGAAATCCTGCTGATCCGAGACGAACAAGAGGAGACTTTCAAAGGGCAGGTATGGCTCTTTCTATTGCTGATCCATTTCTTCCTGAGATTTGTTATTTTATGGCTGGTTCAGATCCCCAATCATACTATTCAGCCCATCGAGATCCGAGATGGAAAAGTGCCATGGATGAAGAGTACAGTTCTCTTCAAAAGAACAATACATGGGATCTAGTTTCTCTTCCACCTGGAAGAAAATTAGTGAAGTGTAAATGGGTCTACCGTACTAAAGTTGCTGCTGATGGCACTATCAGCAAATATAAAGCAAGTTTGGTGGAAAAAGGTTTTTCCCAAGTCCAAGGAGTGGACTACACAGAGACCTTTGCACCGGTTGCAAAGATGGATTCCATCCGCCTTGTTTTAGCTATTGCCGCATCCAAGCACTGGGAGGTGCATCACATGGATGTGAAGAGTGCATTTTTACATGGAGACCTTGCTGAAGAGGTCTATATGCAGCAGCCAGAGGGTTATACATCAGATCCATCATTGGTTTGTAGATTGAAGAAATCTTTGTACGGGTTAAAACAGGCCCCAAGAGCTTGGTACGCAAAGATGGACTCCTTCCTTCTTTCTCAGAATTTCCAAAGATGCAAATCTGATCCGAATGTCTATCTTCAGTGAGTTAAAGGTAATTTGTTGGTTATTGTACTTTATGTTGATGATCTGCTTATTACTGGTAGCACACTTACTTCAATAAACAAGCTAAAATCTGCCTTAAATCTAGCTTTTGACATGAGCGATTTGGGCTTGCTGAGTCATTTTTTGGGCTTGGAGATAGCTCAAAATTTCGATGGGATCACTATATCTCAGCAAAAATATGCTTCCGACCTGTTATTGAAGTTTAATATGGCTGAATGTAAGGCAGCCCCGTTCCCATTCCTCTCAGGAATCAGTCTTGAGGAGGGAGATTCCACACCGCTTGCAGATTGCAGTATGTATCGACAGTTGATTGGTTCACTACTTTATTTGACACATTCACGGCCTGATATCTCATATGCCGTGAGTGCCGTGTCAAGATATATGCAGCAGCCACATGAGCTTCATTGGAGAGCAGCCAAGCGGATCTTGCAGTATGTGCAAGGTACGAGACAGTTTGGCATACATTATGCTGCAGATTCTGAGCTAGATTTCATTGGTTTTACTGATTCAGATTGGGCAGGTGATAGCATTGATCGGAAGTCCACTTCCGGTTATGTTTTCATGATTGGTCATGGTGCTATTTGCTGGTCCAGCAAAAAGCAAGCAGCCATTGCACTTTCTTCAGCAGAGGCAGAGTATCGAGGGGCAGTCAATGCCCGCATTCAGGCAGTTTGGTTGCAGGGTATTCTTTCCGAGTTTGGTTTTGGTGGCACTACTTCGACTGTCCTATTTTGTGACAATCAAAGTGCTATCAAGATCTCCACAGATCCAGTTCAGCGGCAGAGGACCAAGCACATTGAGATTCATATGCATTACATTCGACAGTTGGTGCATGACCGCACCATCATTCTGCAATATTGCCCTACCGATGAGCAAATTGCAGACATCTTCACCAAGAGCTTCACTGAGAAGAAGTTCTCTTACCTCCGTTCACTGTTGGGGGTGAGTTCCATCATGGTGGAGACAGATTGATTCACTATTATGCTTTAGACTTGAGGGGGGGCTTTCTTCCCACTGGGTTTTCCCTCTTTCCTCACTTAGTTTATTTTCAGCATTTTTTGGATTATTGTATTGGGGTGACCTTTGGTCTTAGTTACCAGGGCCCCACATTTTTTTTAGTTGGCACATCATAGTCTAGCTTGAGGGGGGGTGTTCGGATATCCATCATCTATTTCGGGATACATATCTATTTCACGATCATCTATTTCAGGATACATATCTACTTCAGGATCTTGCATGATCTATTTCAGGATATGCAGCCCAGTCACCAGTTTGATGCCTCCAGCACCTTGTCCACCTTCTTCTAGCACCCGGGAGCCACTTACCACAGAGTTTTAGCCCTCCCAAGCTGAAAGGCGCCCTCTTCTCACCTACTGCCAGAGAAGGGCGCACTTGTTCACCTACCACTGCAGATTCACTCCAGTTACATTCAGTTAGCTCCGATTCTGATTGATTTCACTCCTAACTGACTGTTTCACCTCCGATTGACCTCCAGTTCGATTAGGTGACTTGTTCTGACTCCAGTTAGCCTCCCATGCGCCCCCACTGAGCCTCCAGATCCTATATCAGTGCTACACACTTCAGTTACATTTATTATGATCAGTTAGACTCAGCTTGACACCTGGATGACTGGTTGGTGTGATTGATGAGCACCACCGATGATTGATGAGGACTCCTAGATAGAGTCAAGCTACTCCATTCAGTGATTCGAATGGCCTATTTAGTCAATTCGAATTGCTCATTGACAGTATTGGATTGTATTGTATTCTATTGTAATTCATTCACCCTTTCTGGGATAGAGAGCACTGCTGCATGTTTTGCACAGTTTTGCACCATATTTTCTATGTTCATCTGTTGTGATTGATTTACTTGTTCATTAGATCTGCTGTGACTAATTTTACAGATCCTGGGCTCCTGCTCTTCACACTAACTTTGGAATTCCTCCAGCGTAACAACCCTTAATGCATAGTTTCGCCTCCTCTCTCTCATCTATCCCCCTTGTATTTATGGGACAAGGTAGGCAGTTTGGATCTAGAGGTAGTTTGATTGGGAAGTTGGGGAAGTTGCAAAACCAACTTCAACTAATCCCAATTCGTCAAATTAATATATTTTTGATTACTTTTTAAGGTGTACGCTACTTTTATTAAGTGGAGTAGCGTTCAACATGCAACTTCCCTGCTTTACAACCAGCGTTTGCAAGATTTCTGAGGCTGTACGCTACTCTATTGAAGCAAAGTAGAGTATTTCTAAGGTAAAACGCTACTTTAATGAAGTGGAGTAGAGTATTTATGGAGACAAACTCTACTATCATGCTTGTAGGGTAGCGTTTTTCCTTAACAGTAGGTAAAAAGAGGGTATTGTTAGTTGCAGAGGGGTAAGTCTAGGCCATTCATCATCTAGGGTCATCATGCTCTTCAATCCAAGTTGTCCTTTTGTGTGATCAATAGCTAAATGTGATCACAGACGGAGAAGTGCATATTTGACCTAGAACAGATGCCCCCCAATGTGTGAGGTCAGAGGGAAACGATGGCCGAAATACATTATAATTCCAAGTCAGCGGAGGAGCAAGAAACCACAGAACCAAGTCACAAAAGTACCTAAAATAACGATCAAGTTCAGCGAGCAATTACAATCTTTACATCATACAGATGTGTAGTATGATACAACATGATCTCCAATACATAACTAGGAGATGTATATATAGCATGGTCACTGAAATACAAGTGTGGATCCATGTCAAAATGAGAGATCATAGCCATAACAACAAACTAGATCTATGTCTCATGGAGAGCCAAAATGAGTGAGGCTCAGTCTTGCGCAGCTTGGGTGATAACATAATGAGGTAATGCTATCAAAATCCCAAGGTCTTCATCCAAACAACCCAAGGTACAAACTCTAACCATGTGAATAAATGAGCTAAAAGTTGAACATGGGGGGTATCGTTTGATTACCGGTCATTGATGTATACCGTTAACAAACGCGAGGGCTTCCACCGATAATGATAATGAAGCCCAAGGTACCTAGTACGATCTAACAAGTGTGAATAAGTGGACTTGACGTCTAATACTTGAGGACCTGTCAAATAAGAGACATTGATGTATTCTCATAATTCAACAACAAGAGAGATTGCCACTGGTGACTGCAATCCTCAAGGTACTAACTGAAACTCTAAACTTCATTCCTAGAGAAAAAGGAGTTGATGTCGATGGGAAGAAGTCCATTGGAAGGGAGGCATTAAGGAATCCTCCATCATCCAACATGAGGAACACTCAAATGGTATGAGATGATGTGGAGTAGTACAAGTAACAAGACTGACACAAGGATGGCCGACACATGAGGTTAAGGTAAACTGCAAAATGGCCGACACAAGCTGTATCCTTGAACAGTGAGCACAACACAAAGTGACTTAGGCATTTTTCAACATGATGGGGAAGTTATATAAGCCTGCAATGTAGGATACATTAGCAAACCCTCCATATGGTTGGAAGAATAACCAACTGGGGGAGTAAACAACTCGGAGATCAGGTTCACCCTAAGGTCAAAAACTAAAACCCAACTGACATGATGGACTCAAGTAGGTGCCGTGTTCAAGGATAGGACTGACTAAACTGCCTTTGAAACTGTAAGATGTGATATACCCTTCTTATCGCTTATTCTTTTTAGATAAAAGAATACCTTTCTTGTTGTTTTAATGAGTCCAAGAAAGAATGAAAACTCAATAGATCCAACCATGTAAAGAGTTTAACAAGCCCATGGGAGGAAGACTCAGGACCTTCTTCATTGTTTACAGAGTTCGAAGAAGAGATAGAAGAATACTCTATTATACTAATCTCTAGATTTTAATATTGAGCCGAGATCTATTCTTGCTCACCGGTGTTTTCAATTTTAAGGAGTCTCAAAAACTTAAACAATAACTCTATTCACCTACTCGTGGATTTTAATATCGAGCCCAAGTAGGTTAATGCTCGCCGGTGTTTTCCTGTTTATAGAGTCTGAAAAACTTAAACAATCCTCTTTTCACCCTCTCGTGGATTTCACATCGAGACCGAGTAGGTGAGTGCTCGCTTGGTGTTTTCATATTTCGAGAGCCTGAAAACCCTAAAGAAGGCTCCAAAAGGTCCTTTTTCGTAAAGTTAGTCTCCTCCCCCGAAACAGTGTAAAACAATGGAAGAACAAATCTTCTAGAGTATTCCTTTTTCGTAAGTAATCCGCAAAAGTACGGAAAATGGTTAAAATTATACTTAAGTGGATGTCGCTTCAAATCCTTTGATGAGTCTGAAATGACAACTATACTCGGAAATCTTGTCATATTTAAAGAGTCTAACAAGAGCTTAGAGAGAACTCCATAAAAATCTTTTTCGTAAAAATTTAACGAGCCTGAAAAAGTAAACTCGTGACCTCCTTACTATTTTTAACGAGCTCAAAGGAGAGATGGAAGAATGCTCATAGCCCCCTTACTGTTTTTAACGAGCTCTAAGGAAAGGTGAAGAATGCTTGTAGCCTCCTTATTGTTTTTAATGAGCTCGAAGTTAAGGCAGAAAAATGCTCGGAACTTCCTTACTGTTTTTAACGAGCTCAAAGGGAAGGTGGAAGATTGCTCGGAACTTCCTTATTGTTTTTAACGAGCTTGAAGGGAAGGTTGAAGACTGCTCGTAACTTCCTTCAAGTAGGGTCGTTGCCTAGAATCTCCTCATGAGATCGGGCAAAGATGTCATGGGAATCATTAAACAGATTGGTGTACGGAACGATCTCATCAAGATAACAGTTCGCTCCAATAAAGATATGTTCTGTGACCCCAGGTTCAGTAGGAATGTTGATGGGAATGGTCTCACTGTACTCGTCCTATTCCCTTCAGAAAAAATAGATTGTGAAGTGGAAAGGACAGAGGACCAATCAACATTCTCACTGGGTCTTGAAGGGAACTCACCTCTCTCTATCAACTTTAGAACAGAAAGTAAATAGGTCCTGGGGTGTAAATGTTCCCAAGGGCATCTCAGGCCTATAATAGCTTCAAAAAATGTTTCATCAGAAGGAAAAACCATGTCTAAACTATTATGATAGAGGGTGGAGTCTGTTTACCGTGCAAGAGCATGGTCCATATGTGACTCGGCAAAGAATGGTGGAGTCATGATATGTTCCGTTGCAACATGTTGTTCTTCCATGTATGCTACTTCTGCAACGGATAAGGGCACTAATGGTTCTGATACAGTAGGAAGGATCCACAGATCAGTCCTTAAACCGACCGTGAAAGTTTCAGTAGATGTACCTTCATCAGAATGCATGAAAAGAACGAGAGAGGGTAGGTCAAAAGTGCCTATTAATGACCCGTAAAGCCCTACTCCTAAACTCTCGTTTACTAGGGATGTTAGGAACCCATGTCTTTACTTTATTAGTATATTGTTGTTGGACGCATATGCTTTGTAAGTCATCCCGTAGTATTTGTTGTCGACAGTTTGTGTTATTGTTGTTTGGCGCATATGCTTTGTAAGTCACCCGTAGTATTGTTGATCCATAGTTTGTATTGGCCCATGGTTTTGACCCATAGTATTGGCACCTAGACTTAGTTTATAAGTGTGTGTTGAGTCCTATGAAGGCACCGTCAAGTTATTTTTATTGAGCTTGCTCAAAGGAGGTTTCCCCCTCGAAGTGGCCCGCGATCAATAAAAAGTGAGTCTGAGTTCTGTCATTTCTGCTATTTCACATATTCTTATTAATTAATTGTTGCAGGTTCTCCACATCTGGTATCAGAGCACTTTCTTGGGCACGTTGGGTGGAATTTCTGCCAATTTTTTTTTTCTTTTCGCATCTGTTGCAAGTTTGGATCTGGGAATAATCCCTATCCGCTTAACTGTGGGAAGTGCTTGGGAATAATCCCTAAAACTCATTGTGAGGAGTACCACAGGAACCCAAAAGTAGCTGGCCCATTGAGAGGACCTGCCAGCGAAAAGGGCAATGACCCCTACCTGATTGACTAGTTCCCACCCGTGAGGTAAACCAAGAGCTGTCGTTTATGGCAAAGCGATTATCGGTTTTACCTGAGCCATGGAGTTAGGGGTACTGCCCCAATACGCAAGCCATGAGACAACATTGGTGGCCGAGTGAAACCCTTGAACTGTTAGGAAGCCGCACATACCTGGGGTCCATATCTATTTTAAGATGAACTGTTGCCGATCACTGCTGCGCCGTTTCAGATCCAGCTATCCAGATCCATTCTGAACGTCGTTCCAGATCCATCCGTTTCAAATCTATTTCAGATCCAACCGTTTTCGATCCATTTGGAACTGTTTCAAATCCCTCTGTTTCTGATCACTTCCGCGACATTGTAGATCTATCTGTTTCAGATCCCTTCCGCACCGTAGCCTCGCCATATGTCCCTTGTTTTAACTCCGTTTCCCTTGAAACTTCTCTAAAACCCCTGCAATCCCATTCTGCATATTTCATTCCTGAGGACCCTATCCCAAATTCCACTTCCCAACACCCGAAATCTCACATTTGTCTATTTTTAGGGTTTGCCATAACTTCTTCGATTTTCACCCGATCGCCTTCAAATTTTACCACAGAGTTCCTTTGCTAATTGTGCTTCTTTGTCCCTCTCTGCCAAATTTTCTCATTCTTTCACCCCGCTTCTAAAATCCTCCTTTTCTGCTTCCCTGTCCTTTCGACAGTGTCCAAAACCTAGTCAAACCCCAATTACCCATCCGAGTTTTTCCCAGATCCAAATTTCCCTTTACTAAATAAGCTTATGTTTGTGTTTTTCTACCCATCCCCCCCCCCAAAAAAAAAAAAAAAAAACCGGTTATGGTTGTCACCCGTGCAGGAGCACACACCATGGAGGAAGGACTTACAGCCATCCAAACCAAACTCCAGGATTTGGATGAAATATTTCTTGGCCTCCATCTTGAGCATTCAGCCATGAACAACAAATGACATTCCGCGTCTTCATCAGACAATGGGTTCTCTTCTTCCAGCAATTTTCGTGGTCCGAAAATTGATTTTTCTCGCTTCAATGGTACTGATCCGACTGGAAGGATCTATCATGCAGAACAGTATTTCAGTCTGCATAATACTTTTGATGTCACCAAAGTTCCACTTGCATCCTTTCATTTGGAACATGAAGCTCTTCAATGGTACCGTTGGTACATCAAGACTCATGAAGAGCCAAAATGGCCAGATTTTTGTCAGCTCCTTTTGCAACGATTTGGTCCTAGTGCTTTTGATGACTTCACTGGAGCCCTCACTAAACTTCGTCAAATTGGCACTGTGAGAGAGTATCAAACAGAATTTGAGAAACTAGCCAACCACCCAGAAGGATTGTCTGAGGAATTCTACAGGAGTTGTTTTATTAGTGGTCTTGAGGATGAAATCCGCTCAGAGGTTAAAATGTTATGTCCCAACACAATGATGGAAGCTTTGGGGTTGGCTAAGTTGGTAGAAGACAAGATTGCAGCCCAATAGCGCTCCAAACCCACTTTTGTTCCCTTCCAAAATATGGGTTCTCAACGACCTCCCGTTCCGCTAGCTCCTTGACCAACTCCTATCACACATTTGTCCGAAACAGAGATGCAGGCACGCAGAGAAAAAGGGCTCTGTTATAATTGTGATGAGAAATTCGCTCGGGGACATAAATGTGTTCAGCAAAAGCTCTATCTCTTGGATATGGATTCTCCGCCTGCCTCTAATATTGGTGAAGAAGATGATCATGTCGACATTCAAGAGCCGCCTATTGACCCCCCCTCTCTGGACGACTATCCAGAGATATCTCTCAATGCTTTATCCAGTGTCACCACCCCCCAAACAATGCGGGTCAGGGGTTACTTCAAGAAGCTTCCTCTTACAATACTCATTGATTCTGGAAGCACACATAACTTCATTGACCCTTGGATCGCCAAACAAGCTGATTGTTTTATCCATCCTTGCTCACAATTTGACATCATGGTTGCCAATGGGGGCACCTTACCTTGCAAGGGAAAGTGTCACAATGTGCGTATCTCTCTGGAAGATTATAACCTGCGCTCTGACATGTTTTCCTTGTCCTTAGGCGGTTGTGATGTGGTTTTGGGCATTCAATGGTTACGCACACTTGGCCCCATCTTATGGGATTTTGCTGAACTTTGGATGCCGTTTTCCGTCAATGGGACACAACACAAATTTATGGGCTTACAACCAGGGTCTCTCCACATCATCAGTTCACATCACCTGGAAAAGATCCTTAAGAGGAATTCACATGGTGTCATCGCTCAGCTCCATTCTATTCATATGTACCCACCAACGGCCTCCACTCCTTCCTTGGATAGATATGCAGGTGTCTTTGCTGCACCAGTGAGCATGCCACCTTCACGAGACCTTTCCGGTAAGCATTTAGCCACATCTACATATTAGCAGGACATGATGGCTATTTTGCATGCAATACCGAAGTGGCAGCCATCCCTATTGGGGAATTATTTCTGCCTCAAGACTGATCTCCCGAGTTTGGGAAATTTCCTGGAACAACGGGTCTCCTCCCCAGCACACCTGAAATGGGTTATCCACCTCATGAGTTATGACTATGCGATCACTTACCAGAAGGGTAAGGAAAATAGAGTGGCAGACGCTCCTTCTCGCACATTTGATGACCTAGTTTCTCTTACAGCTATTTCTCTGCTTGTTCCAAATTGGTTGGAATCTATTCAATGAGGCTATCTCTTCTATGAACTCCATGCTTCCTCATCGACAGGTCACTCTAGGTTCCTGCAAACGTATGACCAGGAACAATGTAACTTCTTTTGGTAGGGACTGAAAATGACAATTCAACGGATGGTGGTTGACTGTGATACTTCCTAGGTCAACACGGGTGAAACGACACTCCTTTCGGAACTGCTCGAACCCTTGCCCATCCCTACACAGATTTGCACAACTATTTCTATGGATTTCCTAGAAGCACTCCAGTGGTACAATACCACATCTAAAAGGACACCATATGAAGCAGTCTCTAGATAGGCACTGCCAGTTCTTCTTCCATACACCTTCAGCAGCTCCCCAGTTCAGGCAATTGACTCGATTCTTCGAAACCGTGATCAGATTCTTCTCATTTTGTAGAAAAATATTCACATGGCAAGAATTCGACTGAAACAACAAGCCGATCAACACCATTCTAAGCGCACTTTTCACATAGTTAATATGGTTCTTCTTCATCTACAGCCTTCCAAGCAATCCTCCCTGAAATTCAAAAGGCATCAGTGGCCTGGCATTCAACCTGAGGATGCTACAGGAGGACCACTCCTTCATATTTGCATCAATTTCCACATCTCAAGCTTTGAGGACAAAGATTTTTCTACGGGGGCGGGGATGTTAGGAACCCATGTCTTTACTTTATTAGTATATTGTTGTTGGATTCATATGCTTTGTAAGTCGTCCCGTAGTATTTTTTGATCCACAGTTTGTGTTATTGTTGTTTGGCTCATATGCTTTGTAAGTCGCCCGTAGTATTGTTGATCCATAGTTTGTATTGGCCCATGGTTTTGACCCATAGTATTGGCACCTAGACTTAGTTTATAAGTGTGTGTTGAGGCCTATGAAGGCACCATGAAGTTATTTGTATTGAGCTTGCTCAAAGGAGGTTGCCCCCTCGAAGTGGCCTACAATCAATAAAAAGTGATTCTGAGTTCTGTCATTTCTGCTATTTCACATATTCTTATTAATTAATTGTTGCAGGTTCTCCATAAGCAGATTGATCAACTAAAGGAACTGTGGATTCCGATGAAGTCTGGTTGTTTCGCCGAGAGAACGAAAGCTGGTCGACTGTGACGATCTTACCTTCATGAGGGAACATAACAACTCGTAAAACTGCCGATGCAATAGCTCGCATGGCATATGTCCAGCTCCTGCCTAACAGCTTATTGTAATCAAGCGGAGCGTCCAGACTTCAATCTCTACAGCAACTGTCTTACTAGCCAGTGTGACGTCGAATGATGGAAAGACTCCTTGTGGGTGGAAGGTTCTGCCATCAAATGCAGTAAGCAGTGTGTTAGAGGGGGCTAACTCGGGAGAGCCCAAGGATTTTCAGCAGGAAATCGACATTACACACGTAGATGCGCCTTCATCTATGACAGCTCGTCCAATGGTGATAGGACCATGAACTACCTCTATCTGAAGAGCAACGTGGTACAACAACCGGTATTTGATATCAGACATATCAAAACGCGCAGTCATGTAGAATGATTCCATACTTCCAATTGCTGCCAGAAGTGCATTTCGTTGTAATGGACAACTTTGCAAGACTTCTAAGGTGGACATAGCACAAGGGGTCTGGGCTAGATCTTCAACCACATTGTAGTTGGCAGCAGCCCTTGCGTTGGGATTGTGCGAAGCCCATTTCAAGATACCTTTCAAGATCTTGGGCAGTGGGTCCACAGGTATGTGGAGAGGAGTGGAAGATTTAGGAACCTCTTTATCCTTATTCTGCGAATCCGGGGTATAATTTATTGCCTGCGTTTGTAAAAGAGCGTCCGAGTTAACCATATTAATAAAAGTTTGATCAACTGAAGCATGGGTAGTGCCAGAAGCTGGTCCCTGCCCTTTTGGAAATGGATCTTTAAGGACGACAGGTTTCTTTTCTTGAAGCAACTTCTGGGCTTCTTCAATTAGAGGGCATTGGTGAGTGAGGTGGTCCTGCTTGCAAAGCTTGCAAGGGAAATTGACCTTCTTCTTTTCTCTGTTACCCTCCTCGGCATTTTCTTTTTTTTTGGGATTTTGTTCGTTCCCCTCTCCTTTCTTGCCCTTCTTTTTGTTGTTGGGTTGCTAAGGACCCTTTTGATTAGTTTGAACCTGTTGTACAGATTTAGTAGTAGAAGGAGAGGTTGTGACGGAGTCACTTCTGTAGTCGATTGTTTGACCGATAAGGCATGAACCTGTTTAGTCAATGCTTCGAAGGCTACAGAATCAACTGAACCTACTATGTCATCAGCATGTGGTCCAGGTTTTGGTCTGCCCAGATCAATGTTCGATCGCGGTGCATCAAGTATGATCTCGTAAAGGAGTCCAGACTGAGCGTAAACCAAGTCTAGTTGCTGGGTCCTTAAAATGGATTCTTCTTCCGATGACACCCAAGAAGTAGCTACTTCCTTAGAAACATAAGGAAGGAGTGATTTCAGATACCACTCTAATAAGAATTCTGGGGGATATTGGCCTTGATGAGTCTCTTCCGTCTTCGCCACTCCTGAATGCGATCAGATAAATGGGTGGCTTTGTTTTGTCTAAAGGTAGACAAAAGATCTGTTCCGGCATCGTACCGAACATGAAGCTAGAAGTGGTTCAAAAAGACTACGGCGAGATCCCTAAAGTTAAAAAAAGTGGTTGCAATTAACTCAATGTACCATTTGGCTGTAGCACCGATCAAGGTTCTTTGAAAAAGTCTCAACCTAACGGAATCTTCGTTCAACGAGTTCGAAGAACACCAGAGATGAAAAGTGGTAACATGATCACTAGGATCCTCACCAGTTTTACCTTCAAATTTTGGAATGTCTGAAGGTAACTTAGTGGGAATTGGTGGCCACGTAACTTTATGGCACACTGGATTGTTTGTTAACTTGGAAAGATCTGGCAAATTCAAAGTTGCCAGAAATGGTAAACAGGGTCTATAAGATGGCATTTGATGAGCTGGAGTCATGAAGGGGGAACCTCCCATATTTTGACCCATAAAATGTTGGTTAGGGTTGACCCCAGCCATTTGTTGGTAGGGTTTGCCCCCCACCATCTGCTGGTAGGGGTTTCCCCCAGCCATCTGTTGTTGTGTGAAAGTGTTGAAATTCCCCCACCCAAATGAAAGTGGGTTGGTACCTTGTGTATTCGTCCACTGTGGTTGGGTGTTATCCCCGCCATATTGTTGGTTAAAAATGTTACTCCCTCCTCCAGAAAACAAAGAAAAGGGGATATTTCCTGCAGGTAAATTACTTTGATTCATATTGTAGCCTGCAAAGGTGTTAAAACCAGGGGTAGTCGAGCTGGACGATGCAGTCATGGTACTCATGACAGGCATAGTTGCAGAGGAATTCGACCCTACATTGGGTGTGGAAATCCAAGTACTAGGTATATGGTATGACTGTTGAATCACAGGAGGTGGGGTGACATTCACTGTATTACTGGGTCCAAAAGTAGGGGTAGAGGCGGATGTCGAAGCTATTGAGCTTGGCATGCCTAACGTACCAACGTTAAAATTGAAGGATGGAGTTGAAACAAAAGTTGTCTGTGTCGAACTCAGTGTAGCAATGGAAGGAGGATTTACAATACTTGTATTCATACCCATTGTGGGAGTCTGTGGAACTCCCTATTCATCTCCTGGGTTAGTCATAATATGCCCAGGTGTGAAAAAATATGCACTATACTCAGGTTGCTGGAAACCAACAGGTACCAGAAGCGGATCATTAAGTCCGGTGACAGGAGGGTTAAAAGGAGTGTTAAAATCACTAGAAGTGATATCCTCAACCTCAACAATGTTAAAAACTTGTTGATCTGGGGTTCTAGGTTGTGTTTCACTAGGAACCTCTATTTCACCAGTAGGTTAGAAAAAACCACTGGAGTTAGTCCTTCATCATCGTGGTGGCGGTAGTGGCTCCACATTGAGTGGGTGAATGTTTTGCAACCTACGAAGCTGTTGGTCTTCCACAATTATATACAAATAACACTAAGTAAAAACCTATTGGCCACTAAGACTAAGGGGTAAACAACATACCACTAAAAAATCCTAAGTAATCAAACCAATCAAACGGATAGAAAATACTCTTGGAAGTAATTCTGGGATGATTAGGGCCCATAACAGACTAACATAGTACTGATGGTCAGTTTCGTGGAGTCCACCAGAGGTCCACTGGGTGCAAGCACTTGAATCACCAAACCGCTTTCCCGGGAGTACTTCCAGAGGGTTACCTTCCATGCTTGTCCTAGGTGAAGTGGGAATAATCACCCACTCTACCTGTGTAGTATCCCAAAGGTCTGATACTAAGGCTACCATACATCCGAAATATCCTTGGGGGACAGTCATCAGCCTAGTCAAAATGCATGGGCAAGTTAGCAAAGCCCGAAGTCTGAAAGGACACCCGTATGCGAATCGACTCTGGTTTATGGTCAAAAGGAACGTGAGGGGGTTATCCTCAACAATTCCGATCTTCCACAGCCTAGTGCTTAACTCTGGTTTGAGTAGAGCATCCTAGGGTTATTTGATATATATGTGTTTACCTAAATGAAAGTTGTACTACGATTGTTGCGTAATGAAACTAGTTCAGAGCAGTTTAAGGTGTTTTAAGCTCGAAACTCTAGCCTAAGCTAGTTGGTGTCGTGTATTCCTAAAAAGAAAATGTTTCTAATTTATTTTATTAAAATTCTTTTAAGGCAACGTTTTACTCAACGGGGTAGTGCATTGTGTGGAAATGGTTTGAGAAAGTAAAGTGCAACATAAATAACTTTCAAAGCAACAAAAAGACTCTTTTTCTTTTTTCCGTTTATGCTCTTCCCAAAATGAAAGCTTAATCAAACCAAAAACAAATCTCTTTTTTCTTTGCTTTTCAAATTTAAAACAAAGTAAATTACGCTACTTCGAAATGATCATAAGCCTTACTACTTTAAACTACCAAACTCATTTTTTGCTTTTTCTGATATATGTAAAAGAAAAAGAACTCGAAAATGGAAGCAATTAAGACCTAAAAGAGCAATGTAAGTAAGGAAAAAAAACTCTAAGGTTCACAACAATCAACTTGATTACTTGACAAAGACTTGTCCTACAAAGTTTTTAAAGGGAAAAAACCCTGGGCTTGGAAGACAAAGTGGAAAGAAAAGAAGGATAAGAGACGCTTTAAAATGGAAAGGCAAACTTCAAAGGTTGCTCCAAAGCATCAAGAACCCTAAAAACACTAAGCCAATCTAATGGTAGGCAAGTGAACCAAAGATGGCCTTACAATCACAAAGGCTCAAATGGAAGAAAACTAAAAGACTTCAACTTACTTGAAACTGAAACTGACAAAGCAATCAGGAAGTGTCTAGACTAACAAACTTTTGAAAACACCCTAAAGACTCCAACTTGGGGTCAAACCCTAAATTAAAGGTCAAGACACTGTCAAAGTATGCTTGGTGTTGCAACAAACAACAAATGTGATAAACAAAGGTTTGTATACCTACAACAAGCAACTAGGGGTATCAACATGCAGCTATGTTCAACAAGGAGCAAAGCACGGTCTTCAAAAAGAGCCACAAACAAACAAGACACCTCAAAAAGTACTCAAGCAAACAAAATATGACCTAAGGGAATTAGGAGAGGCAAACAAATCTCAACCAAGGCATAAAGACCTCAAGGATCAGTTGGGAAAGCAAAGCCAGAGGCAAGAAATCAGGCCAAAGAGGCAAAAATCAAATCCCAAAAACAAACAGAGACTTACAGGAAAATACTCTACTGTGCAGTAGAGAAACCTACATTTTTCAGGAAGTGTACTCTACTGTGTAAAGGAAAACCATCTTTTTTCAGGAGGTGTACCCTACTATGTAAAAGCAAACCAACGTTTTTCAGGGGATGAATGCTATTGTGTGCACAGAAAACCAATGTTTTTGCCAGAGAAGGCCTAAAACAGGCTTCAAAACTTTAAACTGAGGTAATTCAAGCAATGGAAACAGGCTACAATAACCTACAGAGCCTCTCAGAGGATCAGAAAGATCAAAAATTACTGGAAGGAGAGTCAAATGAGTCTCCTAGAACAGAAAACAACCGGTCCCCAGTGGAGTCGCTAGTCAGTTGTTCGGGAATTCTACCCTATAGCGAGGAGAGGGACACTACCAACTTCTGGGGTGACAGGTAAACACATTGATCATATCACATGTTCTCGAAGGCATACCTTATTAACAAAGTTTGATCCTAGCTTTCGCTTGCTCCTTCGATCGATCCTCCACTTGATCTTCCGTTTGACAAACCTGCAATACAAAGATACCTTCCTCAGTGTATCTTGACTGATATAACAATGATGAAATTGAAATACAATTTAAAGATCAAATACAATCAAGCATTTAATCCAAACAAATATGCAATCCATTAGACATTTGATTTGAACGGGAAGGGCATTTCAACCTTTATTGTCAAAAGCAAATAATCAATACAATTATACCTGATCATTCAGAGTGCTTGTGCAACCGGATCCTGGGCTCCTGCTCTTCACACTAACTTTGGAATTCCTCCAGCGTAACAACCCTTAATGCATAGTTTCTCCTCCTCTCTCTCATCTATCCCCCTTTTATTTATGGGACAAGGTAGGCAGTTTGGATCAAGAGGTAGTTTGATGTTAGGAACCCATGTCAACCCTTATATCTACTTTGTTAGTATATTGTTGCTGGACGCATATGCTTTGTAAGTCGTCCCGTAGTATTTGTTGATCCATAGTTTTTATTATTGTTGTTGGACGCATATGCTTTGTAAGTCGTCCCGTAGTAATTGCTGATCCATATTTTGTATTGGCCCATGGTTTGTATTGACACATGGTTTTGACCCATGGTATTGGCACTTAGAATTAGTATATAAGTTTGTGTTGAGACCAATGAAGGCACCGTGAAGTTATTTGTATTGAGCTTGCTCAAAGGAGGTTGTCCCCTCGAAGTGGCCTGCGACCAATATAAAAGTGATTCTAAGTTTTTTATTTCTGTTGTCCCGTGTATTCTCATTAATTATTGTTGCAGGTTCTTCACATCTGGTATCAGAGCACTTTCTTGGGCTTGCAGGGTGAAATTTCTGCCAAATTTTTTTTTTTCGCATCTGTTGCAGCTTCGGATCTAGGAATAAGCCCTATCCACTTAACTGTGGGAATTACTTGGGCATAAGCCCTAAAACTCATTGTGAGGAGTACCACAGGAACCCCATAGTAGTTGTCCCATTGAGAGGACCTGCCAGCGAAAAGGGAAACGACCCCTACCTGATTGACTAGTTCCCACCCGTGAGGTAAACCAAGAGTTGTCGTTTGTGGCAAAGCAGTTATCATTTTTACCTGAGACGTGGAGTGAGGGGTACTGCCCCAATACAGAAGTTGTTAGACAACATTGGTGGCCGAGTGAAACCCTTGAACTGTTAGGAAGCCACACATTACTGGGGTCCATATCTATTTTAAGTTGAATTGTTGTTGATCGTTGCCGTTCCGTTTCAAATCCATTCTGAAAGTCGTTCCAGATCCATCCTTTTCATATCTATTTCAGATCCATCCATTTTCGATCCATTCGGCGCCACTTCAGATCCCTCTTTTTCTGATCACTTCTGCGCCGTTGCAGATCTATCTGTTTCAGATCCCTTCCACGCCGTTGCAGATCCATTCATATCTCCCTTGTTTTCGCTCCATTTCCCTTTAAACTTCCCTGACACCCCAGTAATCCCATTCTGCATATTTCATTCCTGAGGACCCTATCCCAAATTCCACTTCCCAAAGCCCGAAATCTCACATTTGTCTATTTTTAGGGTTTTCCATAACTTTTTCGGATTTCACCCAATCGCCTTCAAATTTTACCATCGAGTTCCTTTCCTAATTATGCTTCTTTGTCCCTCTTTGACAAATTTTCTCATTCTTTCACCCCGCTTCTGAAATCCTTATTTGTTGCTTCCCTGACCATCAGAAAGTGTCCAAAACCTACTTCAACCCCAATTACCCCTCCGAGTTTTTTCCAAATCCAAATTTTCCTTTACTAAAGCAGCTTTTGTTTGTGTTTTTCTATCCATTCCCTCCCAAAAAAAAAAACTCTTGGTTATGGTTGTCACCCGTGCAGGAGCAAAAACCATGGAGGAAGCACTTGCAGCCATCCAAACCAAACTCGAAGATCTGGATGAAAAATTTCTCAGCCTCCTTCTTCAGCATTCAGCCATGAACAATAACCGACAACAAGAATCTTCTGCAACCAATGGGTTCTCTTCTTCAAGCAATTTCCGTGGTCTGAAGCTTGAATTTCCTCGTTTCAACGGTACTGATCCGACTGGATGGATCTATCGTGCAGATCAGTATTTCAGTCTGCATAATACTTTTGATGTCCAAAAATTTCCACTTGCATCCTTTCATTTGGAACAAGAATCCCTTTAATGGTACCGTTGGTACATCAAGGCTCATGATGAGCCAAAATGGACAGATTTTTTCCAACTCATTTTGCAACGATTTGATCCTAGTGCTTTTGATGACTTCACCGGAGCACTCACTAAACTTCATCAAAGTGGCACTGTGAGAGAGTATCATACAGAATTTGAGAAACTAGCTAATCACACAGAAGGATTGTCTGATGAATTCTACAGGTGTTGTTTTATCAGTGGTCTTAAGGATGAAATCCGGTCAGAGGTTAAAATGTTATGTCCCAACACAATGATGGAAGTCCTAGAATTGGCTAAGTTGTCAGAAGACAAGCTTGTAGCCCAACAACGCTCCAAACCCACTTTTGTTCCCTTTCGAAATATGGGTTCTCAACGACCTCCCATCCCACCAGCTCCTCGATCAACTCCTATCAAGCATTTGTCTGAAATAGAGATGCAGGCACTCAGAGAAAAAGGGCTTTTTTATAATTGTGATGAGAAATTCACTCGGGGACATACATGTGTTCAACAAAAGCTCTATCTCTTGGATATGGATTCTCCACTTGCCTCTAAAATTGGTGAAGAAGATCCAGATAGAATGGATGATCATGTCGACATTCAGGAGCCGCCTATTGACCCCCCATATCAGGATGAACAACCAGAGATATCTCTCCATGATTTATCTGGCGTCACCACCCCCCAAACAATGCGGGTCAGGGGTTACTTCAAGAATCTTCCTCTTACCATACTCATTGATTCTGGTAGCACTCATAACTTCATTGACCCTCGGATCGCCAAACATGCTGATTGTTTTGTCCATCCTTGCTCCAACTTTGAATTCATGGTTGCCAATGGGGGCACCTTACCTTGCAATGGGAAGTGTCACAATGTGCGTATCTCTCTGGAAGATTATAACATGTGCTATGACATGTTTTCCTTGTCCCTAGGCGAATGTGATGTGGTTTTGGGCGTTCAATGGCTACGTACACTTGGCCCCATCTTATGGAATTTTGTTGAACTTTGGATGCAGTTTTCAGTCAGTGGGAAACAACACAAATTTAAGGGATTACAAGAAGGGTCTCTCCGCATCATCAGTTCATATCGCCTGGAAAAGATCCTTAAGAAGAATTCACATGGTGTCATCGCTCACCTCCATTCCATTCAGATGAACCCATCAACGGTCTCCCCTAATTCCTTGGATAGATATGCAGGTGTCCTTGCTGAACCAGTGGGCTTGTCTCCTTCAGGTGACCTTTCCGGTAGGAATTTAGCCGCATATGCATCTCAACAGGAAATGATGGCTATTTTGCATGTAGTACAGAATTGGAAGCCATACCTATTAGGGAATTATTTCTGCATCAAGACTGATCTCCAGAGTCTAGAAAATTTCCTGGAACAATGGGTCTCCTCTCTAGCACACCTGAAATGGGTTATGCCTATGCAATCACTTACAAGAAGGTAAGGAAAATATGGTGACAGATGCTCCTTCTCGCACATTTGATGACCCATTTTCTCTTACAGCTATTTTTCTGGTTGTTCCAAATTGGTTGCAATCTATTCAACAAGGCTATCTCTTCTTTGAACTCCATGCTTCTTCCTCAGTAGGGCACTCTGGGTTCCTCAAAATGTATGACCGAGAACAATGTAACTTCTTTTGGCAGGGACTGAAAATGACATTTCAACAGATGGTGGCTGACTGTGATACTTTCCAGGTCAACAAGGGTGAAACAACACTCCTTTCAGGACTGCTCGAACCCTTTCCCATCTCTACACAGATGTGGACATCTATTTCTATGGATTTCCTAGATGCACTCCAGTGGTACAATACCACATCTAAAAGGACACCATATGAAGCAATTTATGGACATGCACCGCCATTTCTTCTTCCATACACGCTCAGCAGCTCCCCAGTTCAAGAAATTGATTCGATTCTTCGAAACCGCGATCAGATTCTTCTCATTCTGCAGGACAATCTTCACATGGCAAGAATTCGACTGAAACAACAAGCCGATCAGCACTGTTATGAGCGCACTTTTCACGCAGCTGATATGTTCCTTCTTTGTCTACAGCCTTCCAAGCAATCCTCCCTGAAACTCAGAAAACATCAGTGGGCCAGAATGCAACCCAAGGATGCTATAGGGGAACCACTCCTTCAGATTCTGCATCAATTTCCACATCTAAAGCTTTGAGGACAAAGCTTTTTTAAGGGAGAGGGGATGTTAGGAACCCATGTCAACCCTTCTATTTACTTTGTTAGTATATTGTTGTTGGACGCATATGCTTTGTAAGTCGTCCCGTAGTATTTGCTGATCCATAGTTTGCATTATTGTTGTTGGACGCATATGCTTTTTTAAGTCGTCCCGTAGTAATTGCTGATCCATATTTTGTATTGGCCCATGGTTTGTATTGACACATGGTTTTGACCCATGGTATTGGCGCCTAGAATTAGTATATAAGTTTGTGTTGAGACCAATGAAGGCACCGTGAAATTATTTGTATTGAGCTTGCTCAAAGGAGGTTGCCCCCTCGAAGTGGCCTGCAATCAATATAAAAGTGATTTTGAGTTTTGTTATTTCTGTTGTCCTGTGTATTCTCATTAATTATTGTTGCAGGTTCTTCACATTTTATTGGGAAGTTGGGGAAGTTGCAAAACCAACTTCAACTAATCCCAATTCGTCAAATTAATATATTTTTTTATTACTTTTTAAGGTGTACGCTACTTTTATTAAGTGGAGTAGCATTCAACATGCAACTTCCCTTCTTTACAACCAACGTTTGCAATATTTATGAGGCTGTACGCTACTCTATTGAAGCAAGGTAGAGTATTTCTGAGGGAAAACGCTACTTTAATGAAGTGGAGTAGAGTATTTCTGGAGGCAAACGCTACTATCATGCTTGTAGGGTAGCGTTTTTCCTTAAAAGTAGGTAAAAAGAGGGTTTTGTTAGCTGCAAAGGGGTAAGTCTAGGCCATTCATCATCTAGGGTCATTATGCTCTTCAATCCAAGTTGTTCTTTTGTGTCATCAACAGCTAAATGTGATCATGGACGGAGAAGTGCAGATTTGACCTATAACACCTACTGCCTCGAATTCAGATGACATTGACTATGTCTGACTTCAACACATATGATGATGCTATTGAAAATGAAAAAAAAGTCGAACCAAACACTAACCAATTAGGTAGGTTGTTCGACTGATGAGTCAAATAAAAGCTTGAACAGATGCAACAATCATTACAACAGCTGGCGTTAAGGAATAATGATTTATGGTGCATCAACTGTTCGACCAAAGGTCGCACGAAATAGTTTTCTCGATATAACAACCGTCGACCCTTTCTAGAAGAAATAAGATACTTGCAGGAAGAACCCTGTCTTTTTCCCACAGAAAGGTGCCCTAACAACTTCAAGACTGCTCAGACATCGTATTTCAGCAATATCTGTGAAAGATTTGATCCACATACGACAACTGAATGTCCATATAACGTTGATGCGGTCAAATTAAAATGGTGCAGAATCTGTTCGAACACCCAACACAACACAACCGATTTTCTTAAAAACCTTAAGACCAAGCATAACCAACACACATACTATCAAACGTAGACGATGGAGAAAAATAATCAAAGACGACACGAAGATAATCAATAGAATGACCAGTGCAACAGCAGAGGATATAGAGGCCATGGCAGATATCAGGGTAGAGGATGCTTCAATTCTAATCGTGGTCGAGGAAGATCGAGATGCTTTATTTGCTTTAATGAAGAAAATTTGAGTCCCAACTGCCTTGGAAAGACAGAATGGACCTCAAATTTTGTACTAAATGTGGTGTCAGAGAGCATTCTCTAGAGGATTTCCCTATCATGCTTGAAAAACTTTTGAATTAAAGTAATCTTCATCTTTTATTTGGTGTTCCTAAGAATGATGTGATTAAACATAAGAATCTACAAATCGTTACAAGGAAATGAACAAAAATTGGTTATGATAACAAACAAGTAACCAAGTTGCCAAGTAAAGAGTGTAATTATCCTCAAATTAATCAGCAAAAAGATATATTTAATGATGCTTCAAGAATTTTTCAAGAATTAGCAAAAGAAGAGGACACATAAGATTATAAAAATAAAACATTGAATGAACTATTGCAATTACTTACAAAAGAGGAAGAGTTGCATGTCTTATTGATCTTATGTACACTATAAAGAAAGACACCATGAATGAAAGAATCCCTAGAAATCTATGCATCCTAAGTGTTGGGCCAGGTTGAGTTAAAGTTTTGGGAAGCACCTTTTTGAGGCAAGAAAGGAAAGCTGAGCTGAGCGCAGCTCAGAAACACAATTTTGGCTAAGTATTGAGGATGCTGCGAAGTTGCGCGCAGCATCCAATTTTTGACGAAACTGCGGAGTTGCGCGCAACATTGAAGTTTTGGCCGTGATGCGAAGACCAGTACTGCGCAGAAGCAGTGCTGCGGAGTTAGGAGGCCACGTGGAGCCAGCAAAGCGGTGTGCTGGACAAGTATCAAGTGTAGTTACCGACTAGACCGGTAGCAGCCATTTTTGGAAAGATACTTCAGGATTGCCGAGCGGCGGACGTAGGAAAAACAAGAAGGCGGCCACGCGTGGGTTGTTAAGGAAAGCGACGTTTGGCACATGCAGAAGGTAAAACCATTAGAGAGAAACGATTCGGCAGAAGAAGCCTGTAGGCATGCGTGTGACAGGAAGGCCGATAGCGACAAAATAAGGACGTGGAGATCCGCCATGATCAAGCAGACGCTACCAGGAGCCAGCAAGCCGCTTTGGAAAACCGGCACAGTTTTGGAAACCCTTAGGGTTTTGGGTTTTTAGGTCTTCGACATTGTACAGACATGACCTTCAGGCATGATCTATTTAAGAATACATTTTGTATGGGATGGGGGTTCGGTGTGTTGGGTTCTATCTTTGTGGGTTGTTCTCTCTCTGTATTATTGTTATGCTTTTGTTGTTGCTAAGAAGTTAAGGAGACATCCTTTTTGTATTGTAAAAATCTCTTTGAGTTGAGAATATTGAAAAGGCTCTGCAGCTGTGTGCGCAGAGACCTAGCCGAGAGAAAGAAGGGTCTGCAGCTGAGTGCGCAGACTAAGAACGGTTGCCCCATCCCTTTCGAAAGAAATATATTGCCAATCGTTCTTGTGGACGTAGCTTTCCATCCGGGGAAGTGAACCATGTTAAATCCTGTGTTATGTGATGATGTGTATGAATGAATGACTGTCTGTATTTTCTATAGAATGAATGCTTGAATATGTCCTTGCATGCTGTAATATGAGAACTCTGATATGCATTTACCAATAGGAGAAGTTTGGGAATGATATGCTAGGTTCCGTGGAAGCAAATGAATGGTGAACACTTCAATTCTATGTTAAGTCCGTGAATCAATCATTTAAGTATAATTACTTTCTTAAACATAGTAAAGGAACGCATCACAGTTAATCATTCTTATCATTTCAGTCATGTTGTAATAATCCAAGTTCTTGAAGAATTCTAGAAAGATAGCCAGTAAGTGCCTGAATGAATGAATGAGTGATATTCATTTCAGTGCCTTAACGTTTCCGATATTTCCCAAGTATTGAGGATAATGGTGGGTGATTCGCAGTTCCAGTAGAATATTCACAGCAGTAAGAAACCCTTGGTGCGGCCCGCAGTGTTTCCTCCACTGCGCAGTACTGCTTGCAGCATAGATATGCTACGCACCGTATCACTTTTCCCCGCAGCACACTCCTTCTGTCCTGCGCTGCGCAGCTTGTTCATATAAACAACTCATCATTTACTATGGAACCTGATTCCGCAGTACCCCATAGAGATACACCTCGAGTGAGACCTCAACCTGCTCGCAGGTTGTTGCCGAAAGGGTCGGTGCGAAGGGGTTTTGTTGGTCAAAGGGAGAACCGCAAAGAACTTGGGTCTATTTGAAAACCTCTGGGTCAGTTTAAGCCAACACTAAGACAAAAAGAGAAAATTGATATTGATCCTTTGGTTGATCTAGACTTTGACAGGTATTACATTTCACAAGTCATTCTTGACTTCAGATCACAAGCAAACATTATGACAAGGGAAACATGGGAATGACTTGGTCGGCCTTGGCTAACGGAATCAGGTATATATCTCAAACTTGCCGACCAAGTTCTTGTTGAACCCATTGGTGTGTGGAAAGCAGTGAACACAGACATCATGGGCATTGAAGCACAAGTCAACTTTGAAATCATCAACCCACAAGAGGGAGCAACTTATTTTCCTGCTTTAGTTGATCGAACATGGGGAAGGAAAATGAAAGCGCCCATTTCATTATAAAAAGACCAAATAAAGATCAAAGATGGAAAGAAAGTAATCGTTCCTATCTATCCATCAAGGGAAAATCCGTGGGAAGAACCAGGTTATCAAGAGGGATATGTAAGAAGACTCTATCAAATAATGGGAAATAATGAAGATTTCGTAGAACTAAATGAATATGGAGAAATCCATCTGGGATCCCCCATGTAAGTCAGGCATAATTCTGATACCGAATTATACGACTGGCAGGTAGAAAATTATGAAATGCATGCAAGAGACTATTGGTCTATTCAATCCATTCCCCATCGGGAAAAGAAAAATCTCTCGCAACTTTTCTAATTCCAAATATATTCGAAAGGAAAGCAAGACAATACCTGACTCTAGTACCGATGAAAGTGGAGCCGACTGTTTTGTCATCACCGCGTTATAAAGAACATGATTCTCAAGTAATGTACATTGAACAAGTATCTAAAAACATTGGAGAGGAAGGGAGATTGAAAAGTCTAGTAGAATCCTTCACAAGGAAAGTGGCTAGATGGTGGGAGATAAATTAGTGGTGAGTGCACACTTGGACGAATGCTTTGACTTATTTTATCCAAATATTTGGAGGGAACAATTTGATAGTAGAAGCTCAAATTCCAAAATTTGTACAAGGCATGGACCCGTACATCTAGATTGACAGATGTCAAAAAGAATGGAGGAGATTGGGCTATAAAGATGAAAAAATCTGGCCGCATTTCTTCCCGAGTACATTAGAAGATATTCCTAAAAAGTGGTATAAAATGGAGGAAGCAAGAGGTGGAACTTTTACTTGGAAAGAACTAAAAGAAAATTTCACAAGAGACTTTTCCTTTTCACCAGTGGAGGACTGCGTCAAGGAGGCAATGGAAGAAATTAAGAAATTCGCAGAGCCAACAAATATTGACACATCAACCAAACGCCATCGACATTAGTCGAAATGAAATAATATTACGACCAAAGTAGTTCAGTTGTCAACAAGACTAGAACTTGAAAACGATACAAACATCGGTAAAGGATTTCACTAGAAAACAGACCATCCGTCAACAAGAATACCTATAAAATCTATAATGAAAGTGTCCTAAGAAGACAAAGCTAATCCAGAAATATTCACAGGAAAATATTTCCCCCTACCTTTACAGAAGTCAAAGAAGGGGATCGACCAATAAATGAAGTAAGGTCACCGGAATGGATGGATTCCCATATCAAAATCAAAGAAGTAGATATATCAAAGGACGACCAACCAAAAATGGCAAAAATTGGAGATTACTAGACTAAACAACAAACCGCCGAAATAGCAAGTCTGTTAAAAGAATATCAAGATGTTTTCATAAGAGACTAGAAATATTTAAAGGGCCTAGTGCAAGAAATGGGAGAGATGAAAATCGACATCAAGCCAGAAGCTAAACCAATGAAAAAACTCTCGTATAAATTGGCCCATAAATACAAAGATATAGTCAAGAAAGAAATTTAAAATATGTTGGCATCCGATATCATCTACCTTGTAGATCAATCAAAATCAGCTAGTCATATGGTCGTTCATCCTAAGAAACATGATCTGACGAAACTACATATCTGCTTTGAATTCAGAGGATTGAATAAATTTACGTTGACTGAACGCTTTCCTACACCTTTTGCTGATGATATTATTAATGAAGTCGACAGACATGAATGCTATTCTTCTATAGACACACTCTCCTAATATATTCAATCCCTATTGCCAAGGAGGATCAACATAAGACAACATTTGTTTGCGAATTCGGGTCATTCTCCTATGAAGTGATGCACTTAGGTTTAAAGAATGCACCAACAGTATTTTCAAGAATAGTCATTAAAGAATTCTAGGAATACATATAAAAACTATGGCTGTCTATTTTGACAATTGGAAAATATACTCCTTATTCCGCGATCACATTGAGTGCCTTCGAATCATGTTAGAATGGTGCTGACAAATATATCTTTCCCTGAACATTAAAAAGTGTATATTTGCAACACTAATTGGAATCCTCCTGGGTCATGTAGTCTGCAAAGAAGGAATCAAAGTCAATTTTGCAAAGACAAAAGTTATACTCAATTTGAAGCCTCCAATGAATCCAAATCAGGTAAGAATACTTCTTGGACATATAGGGTATTATCGAAAATTTAATAGACATTATTTTGATACCACATATCCCTTGGAAGAATTGCTAAAAGAGAATCAAGAATTCCAATGGTCGCAAGAGTGTGAGGCATCATTTGAATTGCTTAACAGAAAATATTTGAAGCCCCCATTCTCTGGTTCCCAAACTAGTCGATAAAATTCCATGTCCATATCGATGCATATGGTGTAGCAGTCGGCACGATCCTTACTCAACCTGGAGATGATGGAATGGATTACCCCAATGCATATGCTAGAAAGAATCTCAATAAAGCTGAAAGGAATTATTCGACAACAGAGCGAGAAGCCCTCAACATGATTTTTGCATTACAAAAATATAGGAACTACTTACTAGCTAATCCATTCATCTTTTACACTGATCATCAAGCTTTGAATTACTTAGTGACAAAATCTCTCCATCAAGGTCAGATATGTCAATGGATCCTTTTGTTTCAAGAATTTGAATTTGAAATAATCCTCCAACCAAGAAAGACTAACATTGGACCCGACCACTTTTCTAGAATAGAAACAAGTGAATATCTCGTGGGGATCAATGATTGTTTACCCTATGCCCACTTATTTAAGGTCAAAGCTACACTGACGGAAATGGAGGACATTGCGCAATATCTACGAGGGTCAAGCACTAGAAGGTATGTTGGAAAATAAAAATAAGGTTCTAGCAATGAAAGACACGTTATATGCTTCAATAAATGGATTATTATATAAGTTAGGACCATATGAAATACTTAGAAGATGTGTGTTAGAGCATGAGCGACAAGACATCATCGATGAAGCACATAGCGGGCCTATAGGAGGGCACTACTAGGTTGAAACGACTACAAGAAAAATTCTACAATTAGGATTATGGTGGCCGAAACTTAATAAATATTGTCAAATGCATGTACGCAAATGTAATAAATGTCAAAGGATGGGCCGACCATTACGTAGTTACGAAATGCCCCTGCTATCTGTCAATCCAAGTCTAACTTTTGAAATTTGGGCTATCGGCTTCGTTGGTCCCTTCCTAGTTCCTGGTCGTCGGACAGGAGCCCGGTACATCATCACAGTCATCGAGTATGTTACTAAATGGGCCGAAGCTGAAATAATCTAGATATGCTCAAGCAAGGTAGAAGCTAAATTTATTTATGAAAACATAGTCACAATATTTGGTTTCCACCTTACTTTAATAAGTGACAGAGGCACACATTTCCTCAATAAAACTATAGAAGTGATATTAAAGGAATTCATGATTGACCATCGGAAAAGTATGTCCTATCACCCACAGTTGAATGGAGCAATTGAATCCTTTAATAAAACTTTGAATGAGGGATTGACAAAAATATGCAATATTGATGAATATGATTGGGACGATAAAATCTCTTCTATTTTATGGGCCTATCGTTCGACATATAAAATATCAATGGGACAGACGCCTTTCAATTTTGTCTATGAACAGGAAGTAGTCATGCCTCTGCATTTCAAATATAAATTCCTAGTTATAGCATAAGTGCTTCATTTGGACATTTCCAAAGCAAAGGAAAATAGGAATTTTGAACTAAAAAAACTCGAAGAGCATCAACAAATTGTGATTCATCGTCAAGAAGTTCAAAAGCAACAATATAAATATTGGCATGAACAGAACATAATATGGAAAGATTTAGAAGTTTGTGATCTTGCATTACTATACGACAGTCAGATTAAAGGAAAGCTGAAAAAGTTTCCCACCGCTTGGCTTGGCCCCTATATTATTGAAGAGATAAATAGTAACGGGTCGGTTCAACTTAAGACTTTACAAGGACGATTTTTCTCAATAATTGTCAATGGTGCCAAAATGTAATATCCTTGGGAATATTTGACCAAGATATTAACTCTAACTTCAAATTTTTGATAAAACTCACTAGTTAAATTTTTGACAATTTTTCTGAACAGAGCAGGAAGTAAGTGATGGGGACTGGGGCAAGATATGAGGATGGTAGGATGAACATTCAATTCTGGAAAATGTATGGAATGAGGTGCATCAGTAGGTCAGGATGTCATATCGGAGATGTCCTATGCACCGTGTAGCAGAACAATTCACTTTTCAACAACAATGTGCATTGTTGCCTACTTTGAGGCTTCCTGGGCAGTTGGCATATGCATACTAGACAGGTGGGAATCCTGGTATTTAATGGCAGAGGTAATATCATTCAAATAAGTGTAGGATATGTTTTGGAAACTGTTTGAACATACTTGGGAAATTTTGGGAAGAATTGGGGTTCAAGGGCTCTCCCGGGATTGCTGAGCTAGTAATTTTCCAAGCTTTCCAAACAGGGGTTAAAGGCTACCAAAATATCGAATTAGGGACTGATATGGATATTATAATGAGTCAATGATCTTTTCCAACTGACAGAATGAAAAATGAGTGCTTAGAATTGATTTGGCAGTAAAAGTGGTGAAACTAGTCTATAATTGACACCCATCTAGCTAATCTTGCATTTCAACTTAAAAAACTGGTCTAATGAACCATAAAATCTATTCTGATGTTAATTACAACTCTGATATAAGATGTTCAACACAGATAATTCAAAACATAACATTTATAACATTCCTCCTTTTATTAAATGCTTGCTTCTCAAAGAACAATGCTTCACAGGCTAGTTTTATGTTACAACAGTGGGAGAATGGAGAAAAGAAGAAATAAATTACTTTGGCTCTGTTCTGGAAGTTATTATAAGTCCATCTACAGATTAGATGGCTGATCTTTCTGCACTCTGAGCTGTTGATCTTCAGTGGGGCTCTATCATCAAACTAGTTCTCTCCTTTAGGGAAATCACCTCCAAATCTAGTTGTGGGAGAAGTAGAAGTAGAAGAAGAGTGGAGATAAAATATGATATTTGATCTCTGGAATTTAGACGCCATTAATCTCTGCAAATATAATATTATAGAGTTCACTGGAGGTCCTGGGCACATTTCTCCATAACTGTCTTCATCCTCTAGTGTTCCTCCACCAAATCTAGTTGCAAATCTTCAACACTGGTGGCCTCCTCTTCAATCTGACATTAATTCTTCAATGTTGATCTGAATTGGATGTTACTAGCTGTAATAATAGTTATTGGACCTTAATAACACTCACACGAAACTCATAGGGCCTTGGGGCACATCTCCCAAGAATAACTTGTTGAGGCACATCACTCAACTAGAGGGCTTAGAGCTCTCATTCACAAATTCTAACAATGATCAAAAGTTCTTGAATGGAGTTGGAAAGCTTATTTTATAGAATTCATGTTGACCTGTTGAGCAATTTACTTGGCTTGGTGACCTGTGAGAATAGGTCACCCATGAATGGAGATACTTGCTTTACTTTGGCTTTCCTTCTTTTTCCTCTTTTCTAGACTTTCCTTCTTTTCTGAACTTTCATACTTTTCATACTTTGCTGATTTCTGGATTTATGCTGCTTTTCCTAAAATATTCCTCTTTTCTAATTTTTGGCAACATTTTTGGACTCTGGTGCTTACTTGACTTCTACTCCAAGTAATTCCTCCAACCTTATCCACTAATTCGAATTGGTGGGCCAATTTCTCCATTTATTCAACATAACAAATAAAATATTAATAAAAATATTACAACTCAGAATTAATCCAAACTTTAGCATTGAATCAATTAATTAATAACTAATTAATTCCTGTGGTATAATTGCCTCCAAAAATACCCCCTACTCCATTTTTGGCAACATGTTCCACCTAGGTGTCCTCTTGGCCCACTTGCTCATTATCCATTAGTTTTATTTATCAAAATTACCTTTAATAAATCAATTTTCCAATTTGTGAGACTTAGGCTAAAATTAATTATAAGCAAATAGAATTAATACAATTTAATTCCCTTAGGGGTTGATCTTGTCCCCTTTCACTTATGGTACTGGATGAGCCAAAATTGGGGACATGACATAGACTAAAAATATACGAAGTATAGAACGGGTACGACATCGACCAATGGTCGTATTTCCATTTGGTCCATGGTCGTACCCCGGGTTAGTGGCCTCCTTTGGTCGCTGTAGTCACGCGCACGCAGAGGCAGGTCGCACTTTCGACTCCAATGAAAACAAATGGGGAATTCAGCTCTATTTTTTTTTTTTAACAGGAGCACCTACGTGCCCATATGCGTGCACGTGCCAGGCACGCACACACACCTCGGTTCGGTACCGAACCTAGCTGCGCGTGCATGCTGCCTTAGGTGCGTGCGCATAGTTGTTTTATTTCCACTAACACGTCCCCGTTGCAACGATTTTGGGGAGCAACTTTGTGTGCCCGCCCACTAGTTTCTTCCTAAAAAATGAACACGATCTTGCTTTCCTAATCCTAAATAAAAAGGGATTCTTTTCAAAATTTCTTTGGACCAAGAGGGCAGATCATTGGCTTTGATTACTTCAGTGAGATTCTCTTGGATCCTTCTTACCAGGCCAACTTGGCTTCATCCTTCCAAACCCTTCCAACACCATCCTTCCACATTTGGGTAGACATTACGCTAAGACCGATACTCCTCTGACAACGTTCTCCAATGAACTGGGAATTTAGTTGACTCAACAGTCTCACCACTACTCATCCCTCTTCCTCCTCCCTTATTTCCAAGGCATGGATCTATCTATATAATCTGCAATTCGAATATGACGTCGTATATCGATCTAATAATCGACCCAAGGTGCTTCGATTTGATCAAAATATCTGAAATGCTAGTTTACACATGGCTTATTGAGGCACATGGGTGACATGGCTCTCATTGCTTGGTTGACATGATACGTGAACAATTTAAACATAGGTTTCAAATTTTTTTTTTAATCAACCTCCACCACATTGATTGGGATTTGAATGCTTACAAAAATGAACCCATTTGCTATGGTATTTTCTAATTGAATTAAATCAATTAACTATTTATAGGTGTATAAATGAAACTATCCCTCATGGTTGGGGATTTGGATAACAAACAATCCCATGTGCCTTTTAATCATATTTTGCAAAGATCTGAGACCATCTCTTATGAATCAACTATCGGGATCCTCCCATATCAATTACTGAGAATAAGTTAGATAATAAAAAATACACTGGCAAGATGCCATAGATCTTGCAGTGCCAAGCTACCTTAAGCCAGATGAGGCACTAACAGCTGAAAGTCATCTATTTATAGAAATACGTAGAACCATGATGTTAAATACAATACTCTTAGAGGCATAATGTCATAATATGGCCTTGAACCAATGGCAATCATTTACAAATCCTACAGTTCTTGATATAAACAAGGCCGCAAACATCGTTGAAGGTGTCATTATCATGTTTAACGAGTGGAAGCATATGCAGACGCAACTTTCGGCAATATTTTACGTGAGCCTTAGAGGTCATACCACGTTACCAGAGTTATATTACTTGGTTTGCTAGTGGATTCCTAATCGATTTAAATATGCCCCATGATTTATGAAGTTGAATATTTAGAGATGGACAACCCTCACAGAAGTTGAATGATCCAAGTAACACGGAATTAAAAATTTGGAACAGTTTCAAGAATACATCCAGAAAAGAAGCTGAAAACAGTTTTAAGATATCCACAAGTATTTGTAAAAGAGTAAAAGGTTAGCTCATCAATTGACAAGAACTGAAGTGCGTCGTCGGTTTCCCATGTTTCAAGAGATATAATTAATTGCAATTCGCACATCATGTAACATGCATAGTAATTGCTTTTTATTAAAAAAATAAATAAATAAAGTTTTATTTAAATAAGTAAAAAATATTATATTCATATGAAGTGATTTATATTTATGACATTGCGGAGGATGGATGCAACTAGGGTTTCGCAGGGTTTTTTTGCCATTTCTGTGCTGGTTCAAGCCAAGGATGTGGAACGAAGAGGCGTTTCTTGAGCTATTCAACCACTTGGAGTCAAGCTGGTTCAGTGAGAACTAGCCTAGTACCAACCAAGTATAAAAAAAGTGGGAAAAGTGTTTCATTGAAGCTCTCGAAACGTCGTTTTTCTGTTTCTATTTCTTGGATTTGATTTGGTGCTAGATTTAAGGTGTTTCTAGTGGTTGCCTTTTCTGTTGTGGGGGTCCACTTTAAAGTCTTGGATACGTGGATACCTTGTTAGATATGATGCTGTATGCAGGGACAGGTGGAGTGTTGGTGACTGGTACAACCAGTTTTAGGGTTATGTCTCTCCCTGGTCCTCGCGCTGGAGTGCCTTTATCACATTCCCCCGGGGGTTCTGATCGGGATTTTTTGGCAGGATGTTCTACTTTCGATGGCAGTCCTATGAAAAACCCTAACCTAATTGGTGCTAGAGCTAAGAACAGAAGGTGGGATAAAACCCATAAAGCCAGGGAGAAGGTTGACAGGTTTGTGATTTCGGCTGGCTCTATTTTAGATAGGGTTGAGATGCTAGCTGGCCGAGCTCTGGTGGGGAGGCTTGAATTTGCCTCTGGTTCGAAAATTGAGATAGTGGAATGGGTTAATAAGTTTTGGTTGCCTGTCTTAGGTAATACCCCTCGGATAAATCTATTAGTTAACCGATGGATATTATTTATTTTCCCAAATCAGGATTCTTTGGCTCGGATATTGGCTGGAACTTGGTTATTTAAATAAGGGTCTTTGAACCTTAAGCGCCAGCGTGTATCTTTCGACCCTATTCGTGAACGGCAGGGCATTCGGCACCTTTGGATGATAATTCCTGGGCTACCCATTGAATTATGGACGGAAGATATCATTGTGGGTCTGGCAAACATGGTGGGAAAGTTCATTTGAGTTGATAAGAATTCCGTATTTGGAATTGATAGAAGATATGCTAAGGTGATGGTGGAGCTAGATATGAGCCTGGGGCTCCCTACCATTATAGAAATTATTTGGGGGGACAGAACTTGGCATCAACGGTTGGATTTTTTTAGAACCCCTTTCAGGTGCTTTCATTGCCATGATATTGGACATATTCAAGCTAAATGTCCTTCTCTTCTGGGCAGAAGGGAGTCAACTGGACACATGAAGGAGTTCATTACACCTGCTCTTGGCCTTGATGCACCGGTTTCTTCTATAAAAGGTAAGCCAAAAATCCCTCCGGAATCTGCTTATTCTTATTTTTCAAAAGTTGAATTGGACTATATTTTTTATTGGGAAATGGATTTAGATAGGAGGATTTCTAGAGGAGAAGTTTAGTTGAGGCATGATATATCTAATAAACCCAAGGACCAGCCGTCTCCTTTAGATAAGGCTTTTGGGCCCTCCTCGGTGGTTAGATGCCTAGATAGTGAGCTTGCGAAGGAGGTTTTGGTTGTTGTTTCTCCAGGGATGATTTATGAACCTCTACCTTCTGTTGATCCGGGTTCGGGGTTACCTAATGTTTCTGACCCTGATCCAAATCTTATTTCCATTCTTTCCCCTGTGGAGTCTCCCCTGGAGTTTGATACTGCTCCGGGTGTCGTAGAGGCTAAAGGTGTTGAGTTATTAAGTACTAGTGTTAATGGGTCTAAGGATGCTAATGTTTTCTCGCCTCTTCCTATTTTTTCCAAGAACCCATCCCTGGATTCGGCCATTCTACCTATAAATCCTTCAAAGTTTCAAAATGTCACTATTCATAAGGGAAGGAAGAAGAAGCTTGCTCCAGATCCTGATATTTTGGCAGGTGAGGGTTTGAATGTAGTCGAAAGGGTAAATGTTGATGATTTTTCTGAGTTGGGCCTTAGAGCAAAGACGCCCATTGTGGATGGTTCTTGATGTCGTTTCTCTCTTTGAATGTTCGTGGGTTGGGTAAGGCTACTCGGGCTAGGGCCTTAACCAACCTTTTCTTTACTACTTGCCTGAGAGTTGTTTTATTTCAGGAAACCATGTGTTCCAGTAGTGATTCTATTTCTAAAATTGGGGGTATTCTGCCAAGTTGGGAGGTTACGGCCATGAGTTCTTATGGGTTATCTGGAGGGATGGTTGTTGCTTAGAACCCTTTGTTGTTCTCATTCAAAGTCTTTAGAACTGATTGGGGGATTTTAATGGAAGGTGTTTATGTTGGTTTAAATTTAAAGTTGACTGTATTTAACTGTTATGCTCCCTATTCAGACAGACAAAGATTTTGGGATACTCTAAATTGCTCAGGGATTTTAAGGTTAGAGAATCTAATTTTTGCAGGTGACTTAAATTTTACCAAGTCACCTTCGGAAGTTTGGGGACAAAGAGCTAGACTGGATCCAATGGCAGATTTCTTTTCAAAGTTGCTGATGGATAACGATCTGGTTGATGTTTTACCAGTTAAGATGCTCCCCTCCTGGACAAATGGTAGAAGTGGTGATGAGGGAGTTCATAAAAGGCTAGATAGATTTTTGTTAAAGGTTACTTTGTTGAGAAAAATTCAGAGATACAGACCATGGGTGCATGAAGTCAAATTTTCCGATCATTGGCCAATTGTCTTCCAACTGGCAGATTATGGGTCGAAGCTACAAGTTCCTTTTAAGTTTAACAGTTCCTGGTTGTTACAAGAGGATTTTTGCAATTTGGTTAAAGATTTCTGGTAGTTTGTGAATGCTGAAGGAAATAACCCTTTGGATTTGTTTTGTAACAAAATGAGAATGCTTAAGAGAGTGGTTGTTGGTTGGATAAAGGCTCGGAAAGAAGTTAATAAAAAAGAATTGGCTCATTTGGAAGCAGAAATTCAGAAGAATCACTTGGAAAAACAAATTGGAGGGCTGAATGAGGATGGCTTTGAGGTAGTAAAGAAGTTTGAGAAGAAAAAGGAGGAGGTCCTTCTTTAGGAGGAAATGGAATGGAGATTGAAGAGCAGGGCTCTATGGATTCAGCATGGTGAGCGCAATACACAATTTTTCCATTCCTTTGCTTCTGCTCGCCGTAATATGAATTCTATTTGGGAATTGGAAGATGTGGTAGGGAATAAAATCTCTGGTGGTGATTCACTGAAAAGTGAAGCTATCAATTTTTTTGGCAAAATTTACAAGGAAGAGGGCAACAGTGAAATTTTGGACCAAATTAGAGTGGCATGTCTTTTCCCTAGGTTCTTTGATGATCAGGAGGCTGCAGAGTTGGGGAAAGAAGTTACTCTTGTGGAGGTTGAGAATACTTTGAAATTATTTGCAAGAGAAAAAATTCCTGGACCGGACGGATGGCCAGTGGAGATATACACTCATTTTTTCGACATAATGGGTTTGGATATTCTGAGTATGGTGGAATATACTCGGTTGCATGGGTTTTCTTCTGGAGCTCTGAATTCTACCTTTGTAACATTGATACCCAAAAGAAATAAACCTGCAACCTTTGGAGACTTCAGACCTATTGCGCTCTGCAATTTAGCATACAAACTAATTTCCAAAATCATTGCACAAAGAATCAAGTCTGCTCTCTCTTTGCATATTACTGAAGAACAGTTCGGCTTCTTGCATAACCGCGAAATTCATGATGCCATTGGGGTATCTCAGGAACTGTTACACACCATCAAAGCTCGGAAACATCATGCAATGTTGCTTAAAATGGATGTGGAAAAGGCCTATGATCGGGTTAATTGGACATTTTTAAGACTTATATTGATTCAGATAGGGATTCCTCCATTGGTACTTAATTGGATCATGGCCTACATCTCAACGTCCAGTATTGTTGTTTTGGTTAATGGTTCTCCCTCAGCTTTTTTTCAGTGTTCCAGGGGACTTCGTCAAGGTTGTCCATTATCTCCATTATTGTTCATGTTAGTTATTGACGGACTCAACAGGATGGTGAAATTTGCCAAGAATGAAGGATTGATTAAAGGAATTGAGATGGGAACTGGATGTGTTTTATCACATCTGATTTTTGTTGATGATGTGTTGTTGGCGGGCTTAGCAGCAGTTGCAGAATGGACGGTTTTTAGGAACATTATTAAATAATTTTGCAGTGTCTCAGGAATGAAGGTAAGCACTACAAAATTTAGTTTCCATTATTTTAATGTGGACTTAGATAGAAGGAGCGAAATTATAAATATTTTGCCTTATAATTGTTATCCTTTAGATGATGGGCTCAAATATTTAGGTTTTTTTTTAAAACCTAATAATTACCAGATAAAAGACTGGTGGTGGCTCATTCGGAAGGTCGAAGCATGTATTGCACATTGGGCTTACAGGCTACTATCAGTTGGAGGGAAACTTATCCTGGTTAAATCTATTTTATTGGGGATTCCGATCTATTGGATGTCCCTGCTTGAGGTTCCAGCTTTTATTATCAATGTCTTAAGAAATTTAATATTCAATTTTTTGTGGACTGGTTGGACTGGCCAAGCTAATCTGGTAATGACAAGGTGGGAGACTCTATCAAGGCCTGAAAAATTTGGGGGATGGGGGATAAAATATCTTTGTACCTTTAGCTTGGCACTTAGAACTAAGAGTCTGTGGAGGGGATTATTTAACAGCTCACTCTGGTCCAGGGTTATTTATGTTAATTATTTAAAAATGGATGTGATATCCTGGTTAAGGAAACTGGTGATTTATGGAGGGGGTATTTCACCTATGTGGCGTGGTCTGTTAAAAGTCTCTGGATGGATTACAGGTGACCTGAAGTGGCAGGTTGGAAATGGTGAAGATATCAGGATTGGAACGGACAAAATTCTAGGCATGGAGGATACCTTTCATCTTCCTGACAGATTGCTGTATTATTTTGAGGATTTATGGGATGACTACTTTAAATAGTATCAGAAATCATGTGGCTGGAAATTACTGGCTTAGGTATACAGATCTGGGATCACTTGGGAATGATGCTTTCGAATGGGACAGATATGTAAAAGCTCTTTCTTCTGCAGGTTGTATTTTGTCTGCACAAGCTGATAAAGTGGTTTGGAGTGGAAATGAAAAAACTGGGATAGTTACTGCAAAAACAGCATATGCAAGAATTCTTCAAGATAAATATATTTTCCCGCAAAACTGGTGGTACAAGAGGATTTGGAAATGGGAGTTTCCTTTAAAAATTAAATGTTTTTTATGGCATGCACTCCAGAGTACTCTGAAAACATGGTATAATCTAGTGAAGCGTGGATGGTGCGGCCCAAACTGGTGCATATTGTGTAAGAGAATTTCAGAAAATATTAGTCATTTGTTTGTAAATTGTTCCTTTAGAAAGAGTGTTTGGAATTTATGTTGTGCAGAGTTGAATGTCTACAATGTGTGGGAGGTGGGTGATTTTGGACAGTGTCTCCTCAATTGGTATAGAAATTCAAAGAGCTTTTTTCTGTTGCCCATTTTTGTCTCATGGGCTCTTTGGTATGTTAGAAATTGTGCTAATTTCCAAGGGAAAGATCAGGAGACCAAGGCATGCGGGATTATTGCTTTAAAATTAGCCCAGCAGTTTAATTTTGAGATTGAAAAACATGGCGTTGGAAGGATCGGTCAGTTTTCCTTTAAAGTTGAGCAACCTATTCTCTTTTTTGATGGGGCTTCTCAGCATGGTATCTGTGCGGCTGGTGGTGTGATTTATTTGAACGAGAATCATTATTTCACCCTACATCTTAATTGTGGTATGGGAACCAACATGAAGGCAGAGCTGTTAGCTTTGTGGTGTGTATTGAAAAGTGCTAACATTTTTAGATTAGTGAATTTGAATGTTTTCGGAGACTCCCGTGTAACTATTAAATGGGCATCTGGAGAGTACGAGCTTAATGTGTTGGCTCTAAGTCACTGGTGTTTGCTCATAAGGTATGAGATTGATAAGCATGAGTACATCTCTTTCAATCATCTTTATAGGGAGCACAATGATATGGCAGATAAACTTTCAAAACAAGTGCTCCATGGTACTGAAGGTCACCTGATTTGGGAAGAGTGGATGAGCTCCACTATGCTAGATATGGGAGATTTTTTTCTTTAATTAAATCTGCAATAGACTTTCTTATTTAGATTGTATTTTCGGGAGGAAAAACTGGTCTTTCAAGTATAGTTTGTAATGTTATTTTGACTTGATAGGGGATTTTGAACTCTCTGGCCTGTAGCCAAAATATGGTGATTAAAACCTTGACCAACAGGTTTGAACTATCTTTGTACTATTTGATTCTATGAATAGCAAGAGTACGTTTTTTTTTCGGTTGAAAAAAAAAGAAGTGATTTATATTTAAATCACTAATATATCAAATGTTAATATCTGAAAATATTAAAACCTCTGAATTTACATATTAAAGGTTTATATTTAAAAATTTTAAAAATTGTGAAATTACAAATTAAAAAAATATAAAATAACTAAACCTAAATAAGTTAAAAACATATTTATTTTTGAAAAAAACGATGGAACTACCTTAGCTAGAATAGTCGTCATCCTCCTCTATGCTGATGATATTGCTCTTTTGGCAAGGAGCCCCTCTGACCTTGATAACCAATTAAGGATTCTCAATGACTTCTGCTCTAACATGGGCATTTTGTTAATACCGAAAAAACTAAAGTTATGATTATCAAGTCAAAGAAATATACTTATGCTAATTTTGTTTATGGCAATAACAACTTGGAGTAAGTGTCCTACAAATATCTCGAAATTGATATCCATCACAAGCTCAATTGGAACTATAGCATTGAGAAAATGATTAACGGAAGGTGGAAAACTTATTTTGGCCTTGAAAACAATTGTAAATCAACAAATTTGGTGATGTGGGATTAAAAAACGTTCTGTTTTGAAACTCTTGTCACTCCCATTATCTTGTACGATTGTGAATATTGGGGTTGCAACATCTCTAGAGAATCCTGGAGAAAAATTAAGCAAATTTTTATTTTTTATCATGCATAACCTCAAAGTTAAGAGCAATATGCCCTATCATATTCTCCTTATGGAAGTGGATCCTCCCCCATCTAAAGCATCGCTATGTCTAGATACTTGATGTACAAAGATAAGATAAATAACATGGAAGACCATAGACTCCCTAAAATTGTTTTAAATTCTAGTCAAGGCCATCTTCGGCTCAAGAGAGGATGGTATAAGGATGCCATGACTTAGTTAAATCATTGGGGGATTGACAAAAATAACACATTGCAAGATATCAACAACCTAAAAAACACTGTCACATCTAAGTTCAAAGTGAGAATGTGGGAGGAGAAATATTTATAGGGCAAAAGAAAGTGAAGATATTACAAGGAAATCATTAATTTTAATATGAAATATCAAAAGTACCTCTCTATCTTAACCAATTCAAAGAATAAGATGAATATAGTCAAGATAAGAACGAACTCTCATGGGCTTCATAGTGAAACCAAGTGCTAGACAATTCCTAAAACACCATGGGAGGGAAGGATTTGCTAGCTATCTAAGCCTATGAGCATTGATGACAAATCTCACTTTCTTTTAGAGTGTCCTATGTACACCCACATTCAATCACAGTTTCCTAATATTTACTACAATTCTAATCTCCATGATCTTCTAGTTTGTCAAAACTATGGGGACCTTTTCTTTCTTAGCTTTTTAATCATAGAAATCAAATTTTACAGAAATCCCAATAATTCCTCTCTTTCGTTAGTGTTGGATAGACCAAAAAGTTTCAATGGATGTTTATCATCATCATCATTATTTTGACATTAATATTTAATATTATTATGAACCATTTTTAAAATACTAAATGATTTTAAAATACAATTTCTCATTATAAAAAAATTCAAATTTAAATTTGAAATTTAAATTACAAATAAAAATCAATTAAATTATTATTAAAAATATTAATAAAACAACTCATCTTCTTAAATACAAATAATAACATAATTCAAAGTATTTTTTAAAAAGGAGAGACTCAAATCCTTTATATATATATTCAGTAGACACGGCCGCTGGAATGTAACACTAAATCCACACGGTGGGGTCTGTCTATTATAGTAATGTGATATTATTTATATTCTTAATGAAATTGCATTGTAAGAGGGTGGCCTATTTGCATCAGTCTGGTCTGGCAACGTGGCCGGTTCTACACCTTCGTGTTTAAAGAATATTTCTCCTCATTCTTAAAATAAATTTTATTGTGTATTATAGTAATGTAATATTATTATACTTGCTATGGCAGGTTATATAGCAATCGGTTTGCATTTATTAGTCTATTAGTTTGTAAAAAAAAATTTAAATTTTTATATAGTTTTTTAAATTTAAATTATTAAATTGATTGAAAAACAAACAAAAAAATTATATAATCCTTATTTTTGACTGGCTAGTCTTATTTTTATTTATTTTTGATTGGATGGCAATCTTGATTTGACTAATAAGCCCTGTCTGGGATGTGACTTTTGTGAAATTAAAAATAAAATTAAAAAATATAAATATAACACCTATATACTATATACTTTTTGGGTTTATGTAATAATTGTCAAAAACACCTGTACTGTTCCATTCATTGCTAATTCCACATTATTTTTATAAATATGAAGACACCAGATTTTAATAAGAAATATGTGTATTACACATTCACTATCACGTATTTACCTTCTTAGGTCCACATATACGTGTGACAAAAGTATATTATTCTAATGATTGAAAATATTTATGTCACGTAGTCTGACAATTGCGTTTGTGGATGCTATGGGGGTTGAGAGTTACGTACGCAAAGGAACAACTGCAAAAGGTGGTACAGTAAGCTCGCGCGTCCATTAACTTCCAAGTGCCTATTTCTCGGGACACTAAATAGATTTACGAGAATCGAAGCGAAAAGTAACCAAATCTTAGCTCCCTGTAGATGACCATGCGACTGAAGTCTGACAATGCTTTGGCTCATATGATAAATTTTTAATGAATGCCATTGTATCATGGAATCTATCACGCCTGCATGACTCCAACTCTGGAACATGAGAAATCAACATCGAACGGATATCGTACCAAGATTGCAGTTACAAGACATTTGCACCAAAAAAGCAAAGTTCAAAATTAAATTTATTGTTTCGTAAATTAAATACTACTTTATATTAGTCGAATCCATAATGTTAAACAATGTATTCAAATATAAATATACCATGATTTTGATTTTGAAGGAAGTTCAAAGGGAAGAAAAACGATAACCAATACTTGAGTTGGATCAGTAGGACGCAACATGGGGCAAGAAAGCTCCGGCGATGGCGATGGCGGAAAGCTACAGTTTAGGGTTTTTACAGACTCTACGGCTAGAAAACGTTGGAATGTGGGATGGTCTCCTGTGATAGTTTATGAACGCCGTAACAATGCAGCGAGGTGTGGACTGCTGGTAGCCATTGTTATTTTCGCTACTATTTTGGGAATACAAACACAGTTTCGGCGGATTATTGCTTAGGCTTTTACCGGGTAAGTCAAACTGTTATCAGATGCGGTTATATTCATGATTGGGCGGTTATATTCATGATTGGGTAGGCCTTTGTGAACCATCTGTTGTTGTATTATGCGCCGATATTCGCTGTGGATGTTTTCATAAGCTTTGCTGTGGGATACCGGATTTGGGGTTTTTCCGAACCGTGAACACTGGAACATTCCTGCCGGCAAAACCGGGGTGGACCACCATATCTATATGCTATTATTCTATCTTACTCTGGCTGCGAGTGGATTCGGTTATTATTACAACTCTTTTGTCAGGGGTTTTTTGCCGTTTAAGGTTTGTTTCGGACCGGGATTCTGGGATCTGCTGTCGTCTAGCTGCCGATATGGGAGAAAACGGGCCGGAAAACATTTTACTTGCTAATAACAACATGAATGTGTCGGACTACAAGATTGAGGAAGCCGGGTTGTTCAAACCGGACTCATTCTTCAAAAATCAGTTGTGTGGAAAACGAGCGTCAAACTCCAACTGTCGACAGGTGGCGCCACATAAAAGGCACAAAAGGGACATCTGGTCATAGGGAAGACACCTGGGGAAGCCTCGGGCTCTGACCCATCTATCGGTAGTGCAAGGGCTAGACCGGGTCGAGGCGTCGGTGACCGACATGGGTCGTCATCTCGTGTGAATAGAAGAATGTTGGGCAAATGCTTTAGCAGGCCCAGGGAAGCTTGGATGACGGTCGCCCGGGATATCGGTCTTGATGAGATTGTGGAGTTTAACATGACTGTGCTTGTAGGTAAATTCTCCTACCATGCCATGAATCACAGGAATGTTGTTAAATGGGTCGAGGAGTTGTGGAACCCTATCCTGAACTACACCCCTCAGGTTTTTGCTATGGCATGTGGGTGGTATGGGTTTAAGTTTCAGCAGGAAGCACATTGCACCCGCATACTGGACGGCTTGTGGCTATATGGAACGGGGAGCTTAATGCTCCAGAAATGGTAGACGAACTTTAACCCTGAATCGGCCTCGGTGCGATTGAGACATCTATGGGTACTACTGCCTGGTCTTCCACTGGCTTTGTGGAACCGTGGGGCCTTTGAGGCCATTGGAAACCGACTTGGGAGATTCCTGCATGTGGAGGAGGAACACCTCAATGGATTTGATCGACGGATGGGGCGGATGTTGGTTGAGGTGGATATTTCACTTGGTCTTATTGATGTGCTGCATATTAATTGGCATGGTCGTCAGCTTACACAGGTCATTGACTACTGGGGCATTCCATTTCGTTGTTCGAATTGCAAAGCGGTGGGACACCTGTGGCGACAATGCATAGCTCTGGCTTCTTCTGGCCGCATCATGGATGGGGACCCGTTCTGGTCGTCAGATGATGGCAGTGATATAGAGATGGATGAGACGGGCGTTCTCGATGGCTTCTCCAACCGGGTACTCAACCCACTTGCACCGGACTCGATGATTTTCTGTAAGTTGGAATTACAGGACCCTAAATTTTTCCATTCACTAAATGAGTTGGATATATCTTTTATTAATACATTAGATTTGAACAATGGAAATAATGGTAATTATATGAGACGCAGACATAACATGGATTCCATTTCTTCTGTGTCTGGTTAGACAACAAATGAAAATTCTGAAAATGATGACCCGGTTTCTGAGACTGAGTTGTTGGACAAGATGAAAAACCTCAGCCCTGTGAATAACTTACCGATTATCTCGATATCCCCCAGTCCTCCTATTTCTGAAGTCCCGGCGGTTATTGTATCTACTGACTCTGAGTCACCCTTCCCTACCCAGGATGTTGTGAAGCTCCATGTGGATGTTGCGAAGTGTACTGGTAAGAACTCTAGTGACAATGATGTTGGGGGTAAGGGGACCTGTGGTTTGATTCCGGAGAATTTGTCAGTGGCGGATTGTCTCAATGTGGGAATCAATAAACCTGCAGAACCGGGTGGGAATATGTTAGTCATTCCATCATACTCAGATATGGTGAAGAAGTCTCCTATACCTACATATTTCAGGAATAGGGAGGTGGTCTCTAACGAGCCATCAGTAAGAGATTTGGGGGAATCTTTGGAATTGAAGGATACTGACCTGGCTGGGGGGGTTAGTAACACTTCTACTGCAAACATGCCCGTAACATCTGGAGATATTCGCATTCATAAGGGGGCACATAGGGGTGGCCTTGCCCTGGATTTCTCTCCTTTGAAAACTAGAAGTGCCAGAAAAAACAAGAAGGTCACTCTGGGGGGGACAGAGGATGACCATTGCATGGTGAACTCCCCAACTCTTCTGATACCCGGGCTCTTAGAGGAATGAAAGCCCTTGCGAGGGTTAGGAAATGATTTTTTTCTCTCTGAATATTAGGGGGGTGGGGGGCCTACCCAAACAACTGGCCCTCAAACGTGTGTTTGAAATTGTCAAACCAGATTTGGTAATTCTACAGGAAACTATGGTTAGTGGGGAAAAAGCCCGTACCTTTTTTAATAAAGTCAAGCCGGGATGGATGTGTTGTACAGTGGATGCGGCTGGACTTTCGGGTGGCCTTCTAGCAGCTTGGAACCCACTTGTTTTGAGACTAATTCCTTCACATATCTCCCTTGGAATTTTGCTGTTTGGAAACATCAGGGGCTCGGAGAAAAACATTAACATTGTAAATTGTTATGGACCTTATTGTGATCGGGAGACTTTCTGGAACTTGGCTGTATCGGAACATCTGCTGAACCTGGAGAATTTAATTATTGTTGGGGACTTAAATTTTACTTGGGGGGATGGGGAGTTATGGGGGGGCTTGGCCAGGAGGGACCCCCTGGGCCCCTTTTTCACAAATTTATTCAGGAAGTTTTCTTTGGTTGATGTGGCCCCGCGACCGTTGGCACCAACATGGACAAATGGCAGATTGGGGGAATATCTGATACAGAAACGTATAGATCGATTCCTAATATCGGAATCATTGCTATCATGTTTTCAGAATTATAGATCCTGGATACATCAAATTAAAATCAGCGATCATCTACCCATTATACTACAATTTGATGATGAACCCTACAATAAATCCTTCCCCTTCAAATTCAACTCTACATGGCTTTCTGAGGAGGAATACATTTCGGGAGTGAGGAATGTGTGGATGCAGGTTGATGTTTCGGGGGAGAGATCTGCCATGGATAAGCTGGCGGTGAAACTCAAGGTGTTAAAAGATTACACAATAAAGGGGGAAAAAAACAAAAAAGCCTTGATGGGAAAGGAACTTGAGGAGATTGAACTGGAAGTGGAATACCTGATGAATCGAGGTGTTGGTACTGGACTAAACACCATGGAGCTCACAAAAATCTCTACATTGGAGTGTCGGAAAATGAAAATACTTATGATGCAGGAAGAAACCTGGAGATTGAAAAGTAGAGCTACCTGGCTCAAAGCGGGGGATATGAATACAAACTTTTTTCACCATTTTGCTGATTCCCGAAGGATGCAAAACTCCATCTGGGATTTGAATGATCATTTGGGCCAGCGGATTAGGGGGGAGGAAAATTTGATGAATGAGGCTGTACATCACTTCCAGGAATACTATTGTGATCCAAAAAACACAACACTGGCCGAACAATTTAAACTTATCAAGGAATACCCACGAATGTTCAATGATGTGGATGGGGACAATATTTTCCTGGATATCACTCTGGGAGATGTGGAAAACACCCTGCGTGGGTATGCTAAAGACAGATCTCCTGGACCGGATGGGTGGACGGTTGAGATCTTCATACATTTTTTTTATATTATGGGGGAAGAACTCCGGATGGCTGTGGATGAATCTCGGAAACTGGGCATTGTCTCTGGCGCACTAAATTCTACCTATCTGGCACTCATTCCGAAGACATCCCATCCGAATAATTATGATGAATTCAGACCGATTGCATTATGCAATCTGGTCTATAAGATTATTGCTAAAATAATTGCTGATAGAATCAAACCTCTGCTATCTAGACACATATCCATGGAACAGTATGGATTTCTTTGTGGGCGGCAGATCCATGATGCTGTGGGTGTGACACAGGAAATTTTTCATACTATTAAACAGAGGCGTATTGATGTACTCATCCTTCAATTGGACCTAGTGAAAGCATATGATAAGGTTGATTGGAACTTCCTGAGACTAATCCTTATCCAGATCGGCCTGCCATGGAAGGTAATGAAATGGATTATGGCATGTATTACCTCTGTCAATTATGCTATCCTGATCAATGGACATCCTACTGAATACTTTAAGGCATCTCGGGGCCTTAGACAGGGCTTCCCTCTTTCACCTCTTCTGTTTTTGCTGGTCATTGAAGGTTTGAGTCTTCCCATACACAAAGCTCGTCGGGAGGGAGGGATTGTTGGCATTAAAATATCAAGGGAGATATTTGTTACACACTCACTGTTCGTGGATGACGTTATGCTTTTTGGTATGGGTATTCTTGCTGAATGGATACAATACAAGAAAATACTTGACCTTTTCTGCCTGGTTACTGGCATGATTATCAGCTATATTAAATCATTCTTCTTGAAACACACATTGGCGGAGGATGTGCAGCAGTTGATCAGCAATATTCTGCCATTAAAATTCAATGATCTTGAAGCCGGTACTAAATATCTGGGATTCTTCATCAAGCCAACAAATTAATTGATAAATGATTGGTCATGGCTTGTCAGAAGATTTGAAATGAGAATTAGTTACTGGAGCTTTCGGCATCTATCCTTGGGTGGCAGGCTTACTCTGGTGAAAGCCGTATTGCAGAACTTAGGTGTATATTGGTTCTCTCTGTGCAAAATTCCTCGAACCATCCTAAATCTAATCAGGAGGAAGGTTTTCAGCTTTTTATGGTCGGGTGGTGGAAATCAGGAGAAATTTCATCTAATGAAATGGAGGGTATTGGCTCGTCCCTGGTACTTGGGGGGATGGAATATTAAGGATATAGAATTGTTTGTTATGGCCCTGCATGCAAAGAGTCTATGGCGCGTCCTCTTTGACCACTCGATTTGGGGAAGGATCATCAGAGCCAAATACCTGAGAAATATTTCGGTGACAAAATGGTTACGTTTGAACAGACCTGCAACTGTGGGTGTCTCAAATATATGGAATGGTCTGATGGGTGCCTTCAGGGTTATTGTACATTGGATTGCTTGGATGCCGGGCAATGGACGTGATATAAGGTTGGGACTGGATCCGATCTTAGGGGGATCATCGAGACATACTCTATTGGTGGAATTGAGGACACATCTCAGTGCAAATGGCTACTACACTTTGGCACATGTGGCTGGAAGGTATGGGGATGGGCGACCTCAGTGGATCTCGGCTGCACAATTGGGACTAACGGGTTCCTTGAGGATCGAATGGGATGAGTATATCAGGCCGATATATCAATCTAATATGAGGTTATCCGATGAAGCTGACAGATTAGTGTGGACGTGGGATGTGGCTGGTGGGAATGTTTCAGCAAAATTGGCTTATGATGCATTATTTGCTGAGTCACAGATTTTGGTTCGTTGGTGGGATAAAACTATTTAATAACTTGTCTTGCCCCTCAAGATAAAATGTTTTGCCTGGCTTGCATTGAGTAACAAGATTCTAACTTGGGACAATCTTTGTCAGCGTGGTTTCTGTGGCCCGGGATGGTGCACCCTTTGTTGCACACAGGAGGAAACGGTTGACCATCTTTTCACTTCCTGTCCATTCATAAGGGACCTCTGGACCTTAATTGCAAACAAAGCTGGTGTGCATTTTCAATGGAACTATTGCTCTCTTAGCGATTGTCTCGATGCTTGGTCTCGCTATGTTACTGGGTGTATAGAACTACCATATTTTATGATCTGGGAGGTTTGGAAAGCACGAAACCTGTATATTTTTTAGAACAGAGTCCCTTATAGGGATGGGATATGCTTTAAAACCCTTGTTGCACATAATGAATTTGTTTCTATCCACGGAGCTGTAAGGGGCGGAGACAAACCGGATAGGAATCTTCATTATGCTCCCCCTGTGCTGATATTCCCATGCGGATTCTTTGATGGGGCTGTTGTGGGCCGATATGGGGGGGGTGGAGCGGGTGCCATTATACACATCTCCAACGATGTCTCCATTCATATCTAGCTAAATCTGGGCAATGGATCCAATACTAGGAGTGAGTTATGTGCCCTTTGGCTATTACTATTCTGGGCTCGCATGCGAAAGATCACTTCTCTTGTGGTTTTTGGCGATTCATTATCTATTATCTCTTGGGCGAGAGGCAAGACCACACTTAATATTATGCTTCTTAAACACTGGATGGATGCGGCTCATATGCTAATCAAAGACTTCCAACACATTCATTTTGATCATGTATACCGGGAAGCTAATATGGGGGCGGACATGCTATCTAAGCAGGCTCTTAGCTCTGAGGTTGGGGTCATCATGTGGCATGAATGGCGGGAGGATATTCTGATTTCACAGGGATCTTATCATTTACACTAGACTTGATGCTTTATGTTCATATTTTTTCCATTATATGTTATTATGATGCTTTCTTGCTCTTTATTATGTGGGTTGTTATACTTACATGCTCTGTTAGCTCTATGTGCAGACCTTTCATAGGGGCTGGTTCCAACTCCTTGTTGGACGTTTTTGTATACATCCACTTTTTTGCGGCACTATAGACAGTTGTTGTTGGTTGGTTTTTGATATATTTAGCACTGTTGGATATTTTATATGATATTTTTGGTGATTGGCAGCTGTGGCTGTCTGTACTTGTGAACCTTTATATATGGTTGGACACTTTGATGTTTCTGGTGATTTATGGATCCGTTTCTCCTACTGGAGGGATTCATGATATATTTTGTGGACATATGGCACTTTATATTGGACGTTTTCTGATGTTGATGATGGCACATCTGCCTATTTGACTGGCATGTCTCATATGCTCTCTAGGGAAGGATTTGTGAGCAGTTTGTATATTTCTGACAGCTGGTGTTATTTACTATTTCGTATATTAATAGTAAGTTATATTTTTCTGTGAAAAAAAAAACATGGGGCAATGTTACAAGATCTTACATTGAAATATCTTCAATACTTACGAACTATATCCAACTAAATAAGCCTACCTATGTAATCTCGTTAAAAAGAGACATCGTTTGGTTTTAATTTTATTTAAAAAGTGTATACATATTTAATTTTTGAATCATAATATTTGTTTGGATTTTATTTTTATTTTCTTTCATTTTATTAAAATAAAAGTTTAGTGTTTTGATGTGTGTATTAAGTATTTATAACACTAAATCATATAAGTAACAAAAATTTGGATGAACATAAATTTTTATTATGAAAATTAATTAAAATAAAATTATTAAATTCATGACATCATTATCTTAATAATTATAGTGAAACATAATTTAACATTATTAAAATTAAATAAAGTTAAAAACTAAAATAAAGTGGTGACATTTATTATATTTTAAAATTGATATTGATTAATATGTATATTTTCATTGAAATTCAAATTTACAATATCTCATTTTGGTTCTGAGTACATCTATCACATGTTGCCATAGTTAACTATGTCCATTGGATCTACATCATCACTAAAATATATTATTTTTAAAATAGAACTCATTAAAACTAATAAAATTTATAAATTTTCAAATTCCTTACACAGTAAAAATCTAAAAAATTAGTAATTTTTTTATATTAAATAAATTAAAAATTATTTTAATATAGGTTAATTATCCTCATTATAAAGGGAGACATCCTTGCTGAAGAAAATAATCTTATAGAAAATAGTCTTAACTAAAAGAAAAATGCATCTCCTACTAAGTGGAGACTTAGATCACTCTAGAAGATTAAAGAAGAATACAAGGTTATGTAGTAGCTATGTTTTTTTCATGCGAAAAAATGTTATGAAAACATTTAAAGTTCATTTGCTAATGTGTTAAATGTTGAAGTTATATTATTTATTAAATTGTTCAATTTTTTTATTGCTTACTTGTGTGCAATTTTTTTTAATGGTCATACTTTTGGAATTACTTGTATGAAATTTTTTTTTCAATGGTCATACTTTTGAATAACGATATACTTTTATTTTTTTAATATACATATATTTTAAATTTAATATAATTTTTTTTGAAATTTTTTTATAAAATTTAAATATTTTTCAAAAAAAATTAAAAATCTATATATAATTTAATTTGAATTAATATGAATATTTATTATTCTTAATTATTGTAAATTGTGAATATATTTACTCAAATAATAACTCTCGATTACCAAAGTTGAATTGATCTGAATGCTTCAATGCAAGATCCTTATGATAACCAATAAATACATACACACGTTATGTTAGATGATGCTCTTAATTAGAGGTACGTTGCCATCGTAGATTTTCCTAGAAGAGTTTGTCCACATTTATAAACTATTTTCATCTTAATTTTTACTTTGAGACTATGTACAATTATTAATTAAATTACTTATAAACTATTTTGAAAGACGGGTATAAGCAGCTTTGCTGCTATTTTCACTTATTTATATTATTAATGAAATTGCATTATAAGAGGGTACATCTTCCTGTTTAAAGAATCTTTCTCTTAATTCTTAAAATAAATTATATTGTGTATTATTTCAATGTTTTCCACAGCATTTCACTTTCACGTGACATTAATACGAGATAAATTTAATATTTTAGTTGACTTCACTTTCTCCATCGCCTCCATCCAATTTTCTCGGAAACATTTGAAAGTATGTATTAAGAAAACATTATTTGCTTCTTGCGATAAAATCAATGTCCACATATTCTTATTGTCTTTGGAACGTTCAATTAAGATAAAGTCAATGTCTAATATAGGAATCAACTTTTATGGTGATAGGCGATATCAGTTTTTAATGGCTAGCCACATTGTTATTGCATAACTACGAATCAATGTGGGAAAACATACAAGGAAGAGAGGAGTGAGGAGTACATAGTAAAATCTATTTTAAGAGGTCAATATTTTATTTTATTATTGTTTTTTATTAATTTTTATAAAATATTTTATATAAAAGAAGAGAAACATTTAGTAGATAAGTATACTCACCCGGTAATCAATTGACATTATTTCTTTGTTTTTGTGCTTATTGATATATGGATCAAAATATATTGGGAGTTATATGCTCATATGGACTAGTCCTTTCAACAAATGTGAGATAACATAAATAGTTGTAGACGCTATTCCAAGGTGTCATCAGAAATAAGATATTTGACTCTTATTTTGTACATATGCACGCATGCAACACCTACCACGGAGTAAGAGAATAAGTTTGAGCAACCAAGCATGTACTCCACAACTCCCATAACATTTCAGCAAAACATTAAATAGACGTTCAATATTATATGTATGCATAAATATAATTAATTCAAAATTTCAACTACTTGGGTGAGTGCAAGCTAATGATGGTCACTTTTGGCATCTTAGATGCAATAGAAAACCACTGGGGCTTCACTCAATAACCCGCTATCATAGCACGTTCGTTCGTGGCATATGAAACAATACTCCTAATTTCACTAAATATTGGAAAATACCTTCCAAAATTGTTTTTTTTACCCCCGCCCAATATGCCTTCCCAATTTAAAAAAACCCATATTTTCACTAGATATTGTATGTATCAATTTTTTCATTGACATTTTTTATACCCCTTTATATTTCTACCTAGTATATTGATATGATACCCCTCTTATGACCCCACATGTATTCTACAATGCACCTTGCTTCTTTCGATGTATATTGTGGATGCACATTACTTCAGCCACAATGCAATTACTCAACCACATATCATTATGATTTGCAACATCTAATGGTCTAATGAAGAGATTATAGGAGATCACTTCTTGTATGCCATTAGAGCCAATGCACATAGTACAACATTTAGATTGCATGTTGCAGTTCCCCAATCGCCGACTAGGGCTATTGTGGGCTAGGTATCCAAGCCCCCAGGGCCTGTAACAAGCTCTAGGAGGCTGACTAAACCTCCCAAGGCCTATAATAGGCACAAGTGGTTGGGTATTCAATCCCCCAAGGCCTATCGAGGGCCTATAATAGGCCTTGGAGGCTTAGAGCCTCCCAAGAATATTGGTAACAACTGGCTATTAATGACCACTGTCTCTCAACTATGATCGACTGGAAACCCTCTTCACCACGAAACCCCTGGCCTCAAGCATGCCTCAAGACACGATTTCTCTAAGTATTGGTAAGCCCGAGCCTTTCCTCAACCCGATTTCTCATCCGACCGTGATCCCGCCATCTCCATTTGACAGATATTTGTCAGCCCACCCATATAAAAAAGACTCCAAAGTATTTTTGTATTGTTACATTAAATTAAAAAAACCCTTTGCCCCTTAATATATAAGCAATATAATTTTAAGGTTTTAATTATTATTTAATACCCCAATATGAATGAACGTGATATTATATTGCCTTCTAGTGAAGCCCCCGTGCAGAAAACTAAAAAAATAGGCATCCCTCATCTTTTATGACTATTTTGAGACACCTGCACAATGAATCTTGGTTTCAGTAAAAATGATGAAATGTAGGAAATTGAATCACCTTTTTGAATATATAACTTTTATTTATTGAAAATTTTCATAACTAGCTCAATTATGTTTTTTTTAACATTGACATTTTTTTTGGCAAATTATAAGGTATATCTCTTTGTTGGTGCATCCTTTGAGTTCCTAAATGATGGAATCAAGATACGAAAACTTTTGAACATGTAGATAACAAATAGTACTAGCAAATTTTATCACATTTAACAGTATTATTTTTCCAAAAAAAATAGCACATTTAAATTTTTCTTTTAATTATCTAAGTGAAGAGACCTTGAAATCAATCTGCAAGTGTTGGGGCAACTTTTGAAGGTATTAATAAAATGATGAATGATTGAATTTTTTATAGTGTGTAGAGGTAGGTGTCTAGTAGTACATAATATAATTTATTATGAAATGGCTTAGAAATGAAAAAATTATGGTTGAAACACCAACATGTGTTTTTTCTATTAGGGAGTTATGTCATATGTAAAATAGAAAAAAAAATATATATATATATATATATATATATATATTAAATTACATATTTATAATCTAGAGAAATAGTTCTATCTATCTCTGCAATTTCATAAAAAATTATTGTGTGTAGCATATACTGGAACCAAGGAAATTTTTAGGAGCGAAATTTTGCCAATTGGATTTTTTTGGGCATTTTTTCAAAAAATAAATTTGTTATTTGGTCATTTGTAGTCTCTAATATAGCCTATATTTACATAAAATATGTTTTTTAATCATAATATTCGCCAAAATTTACAAGTTTCAATAGTAAATTGTATGTTTCATATTTAATATTCGCCTAACAATCTATATTTATATTTTCTTCAATCCAAAATAATCGCCTATAATACTAAACTTTAGTATATTTTTATAATCCTTAAAAAATACTATGTTTGTAACAAGTCATCAAACACATGCATATTGGGTAAAGAGAAAAACTGTGAAATTAGCTATGGTTTAATCTATTCCATAGCATAAATTTATTTAATGCAAACCCAAGTTCGAAGCAGACACATAGGATTAGAGGTAACATGCAAACTTGGTATAGGTGTTAAAGAACAAGAGCACGTTCCTTTTTAAATTCAAATTTCCTGCTCCTGCTTTTCCCGAGAAATATAAATCACGCACACGATTTAGAGCTATAATTTTATACATTAAAAGTGCGCGCATGATATGGAATAATGAAAATTGAATTGAATTTCAATAAATCGTGTGCTTAATATGGAAATAATGAAAATTGAAATGAATTTCAATAAATCATGTCCATGATTTTACATACTAATAATGTATGTGTGATATGTAAATAAAGAAAAAATTACATAACATATGCCTTTATAATTTGAACATGCAAATCTTTTACTTTATTTTATATATTTAATAAACTTTAAATTCACAACAAGACAAACCATATAGTTGATAAGGGGCATCTTTTATGAAGATAACAATATATTAATCAATATCATTTGATGATTTGAAAAAACATGGGTTATTAGTCAAAAGCCACTATTCCAAGAATACATATATTTTTCCTCAACAATTAGATATAGAAAGAGAGGGACATAGAGAAAGAGGGAAATTGAGGGAGAGGGAGGGAAGGGGGTATAGGGAGAGGAATGGGGGAAGGGGGGATAGAGAGAAAGGGAAGGAGGGAGGGTGAGCGAGAGAGTGACAAGGAGAACAAGAGGTAGGGAGAGAGGTGTTAAATGTACAGCATCACGAGTCATTCTCCAAGCCAATCTTGTGCAACCAGGATTGGGCCTCATGTGTTGAGGTAGGGAGCCTGAGTTGGAATCAGGAACTTGGAGTAGATTCTTCAGTTGGACTCAAGAATTACTAAGCCTTAAGTTGTAAAATGTTAATCCTCATGTGTTAAGGTGAATTCTTTGATGTATCAAAGTGATGATGTTGTAAAGTATTGTTGAACATGGCTCAAGACTTGTGTGTCAAATCAGATTCTCATGTGGGCCTCCAGTTACAGTAGGTACCCATGGGGTGGACCTCCAGTTATAGAGGTAGATGCTTTGCATATTGAAGCATTAATGTTGTGTGATATATTACTAACCATGGTCACCGATTGCTATTAAGTCTCCTTTAGAGACTGGCCACCTCTAGAGTGAATTACTTTAGCATATGATCATTTGGTCCGAGAGTAATATAATATGATGAGTACAACATATGACAAATCTTCTGAGTATAATCTGATATGATAGATAATTAAAGTTAACACATGTGGATCATGCAGACAAGACAAGAGGCAAAGATAAGACGTGATAAGATATGAGAGAATTTGAATTGCACATAAAAGAGTTAATTAAGAGAGAATTCAAATAGTTAAACTTCAATGAAGACTTCAGTAAATCAAATGAGAACTCTATTTGATCACTACAATGATGTTAACAAGAAAGAATCAGTTAAAGAGAGTTAACTAAGTGGTAACAAAGAAGATCTATTTAACTAAGTGTTACTACATGACGACACTTATGTTAAAATAAAAGACAACACTTATGTTAACAAGAAAGAATCAGATAAAGAGATTTAACTAAGTGATAACAAAGAAGATCTAGTTAACTGAGTGTTATTGCATGATGAAACTTATGTTAAACTAAAAGACGTCACTTATGTTAAACTAAAAGACAACACTTGAGTTGTGACACTTAATTTAGCCACCTAACTCTGTAGGAAAGCTTTCAGTTAAGAGGCGAGTTCATCCTAAGAATCAATTCAGTGAGTTAATGCACTACATGAGAAGTGGGGCGTACTTATCCATGCAAAATTGATGCATCCATATGGAGTGGGGAAATGACACTCCATACAACATTAATACATCAGACATTGACTGAACCATTCGAATTTGATACCACTTCAAGTGCAAAGAACAAGGTATTGGGAAAATGACACCATGTGTTCATAGTTTAGCATTTTTACATCAAATCTCTTTGAGTTTCGACCTGAAAGTCTTCTGAGCAGTAGAAACAGAGTATATAAATCAGATTACAAAGATATGGGGCCTCAAGAGCTATCCCAAAGAGTTCATCACCTCAACAAGTGCGCCTCTCCTCAAGGAGCAAGAATATGCCAAGAAATAGAAGAATGGTTGTAGAAGCAAGCTAAAAGAGATGTGACCATGAACTGCCTTGTAGCTTCAACCTGTAACAAAAGACTCCATTGTAGATCCAAATGAAAGGTCTGAATGGCCTCTCCAATTGCCAATTAGGATGGGAATCTTTCACCCTCAAAATTGATGCTAAGGCAAGTAAAGTAACACTCCACTAGCTCTCCTCTCCAAATGCAAAGATGCAAATAAAAAATGATCAAAAGCTGCTATTCTTCTTTTTTCATGACTTTTATAAACTTCTAAGGTCCTCCATGGGTCGAATTCCTTCCAAGGGCTTCATGCCAACTCCAGTTGGGAAGAGATTCCAATGTATGCCACTTGTCCCTCCAATTCTAGCCTCCTCCTCCACCAATTTTGAATAGGTGTCTCTTTGGCTTCCCTAACTCCCTTGAGCGCCCTCTTGGAGGCTATTTTTATCCCTGACATGTCATATATGTCAAATGTCAGCATTCAGGTCTGATTTGTGTCATATGTGTCATAGCATCTTCATCATTGTTGTCATAGAGCTAGGGAATCTAGCCCAAGTGTCCCACTAGCTCCAAATTGCCTCTTCCTCTTCCATGGGAGTTACTCTTCCACTCCAATTCGACCTTACATGACTCATGATATGAATAAGACCTCTTAAACTCCCCCCAAGTATGTTACCCTTCATCTTGAATTCGAATTGGGGAGAGAATCATGCCAAGTGTAGTGGGGAATCTTGCCACATGGGGGTCCCACAACCTCTTATGTGCCCTCATGATCCAATGCCACCTTATTTTCTTTTCATTATTATTTATTTGACCCATTTAATTTAAATTTGTAAGTATAAGGTTACTTTGGGTCTTGTAGCTCCCTTATCGCAACTTTTAATGCTTCCACCCCCAACCTAGGGAACTAGTAATTTTCCTCCATGACAATTCATTTGTATGGGTATATTACAAACTTTGAATTGGGAATTTCTCTTAATGTGACCCACCTTGTACATTTGGATCTAATTTCACATTATTAATAACTTGAACATCATTCTTGGCAATTATTTGACAAACTATCATGAGTATGGCCAAGGGGCTTAGGCCATTATGACCCAATGCAAAATTTTGAGACATGACAACTTACTCATATAAAATTTATATAAAAATGTAATATGATAAGTTATATATATAATTTTTTATATTCTTTAATTTATCTATTGTTTGATTAATTTTTTTATTTATAATTTATATTTAAATTTTTATTGTTATATGAAATTGTTAAATTTATCAATTTAAAAATAATTTAATTTTTTAAACATGGTTAATGTATTAATGATATTAGATGAGAACAATTCATATATATATAAAGCTTAAGATAATATGAATCAAATTTTAATTTATTTAACAAGTTAAAAATTTAGATTACATATATTTATTATTTTTTTTTTAATATTTAATCTATTTATATTGTAATTTAGAGTTTATATTATTATTTTAAATTTAAATATATTTAATTCATTTAAGTTGATGTACTTTATTTATATGTTAGTAATATATATATATATATAAAACTTAAAAAAATTACGGATCAAATTTGAATTTATTTATTTTATAAATTAAAAATTTAGATTATATATATATATATATATATATATAAAATTTATTTTTAATATTTAATTTATTTATATTGTAATTTATAGTTTATATTATTTTTTAAAACATTTAGGTTAATATATTTTATTTATTTAAATTATATACAATATATTTTATATTATTTTTTAAAACATTTAGGTTGATATATTTTATTTATTTAGATTATAATTATATGTTGACAATTTATCTTTTCTAAAATTTACACTTTCACAAATTTTAAAATATTAACATTTAATATTTAATATTTTTTTTAAGATATAATATCATGATTTGTATTTTAAAATATTAACATTTAATATTTAATATTTTTTTTTGAGATATAATATCATGATTTGTATGTTATATATAACAAATTTATGTTATATAAATTTTTCTGAATAATTTTAAATTTATTTATTTATTTTAATTAAAAACCAGAGATTAAGTTGCATGCAGCAGCTGTTTATATATAGTTCTTTGTATAAAGGCTGGAATAATAAATGTCCTTCAAATTGAAATTAAAACCCAGCCTGATCAGTAGATTTGGATTATATAGTTGTCGTAGAGTTGTACTTTCAAGGCAACAATGAGTTTTCCTTGGCCCTGGAGTTTTCGTGGAATTTCGTAGATAATGACCCCACCATGGTTGGTTGGAGTAGTCAACGAGTTATATTTTCAAGGCAGTCACATTGGGCGGTGCATTATGATAAAACATAAAACATAGTACTACCCCACTACAATTTGACAGGAAATGGGTTACACCGTTGGCCCTTTGGTGTAAGCATTGTGGAATTCCGTCCATTACAAATTTATAGGACAACAAAGAACGACCCCACCTTCACACAATTGATGGTCGGTTCCAAAGGAGGGTGGCCACTTTTCCATTCCCTTGTAGTCACCTTTATGTGATGATAAATTTACACGTCGGCATGATTGCATTATGAAGGCCTCACCACCATGGTTAGGACAACGAAATATTATACTCAACAATTACATTGTTATATAATATTTGTATTAAATTGTAAGGTAGATAAATCATGAAGAGAAGATTGGGACATTTTTCCAAACAAAAAAATGTATGGATTAAAATGTGATTTAGTCATGTATCAATATGTTTTGGGCTTATCGTTTGATTAGAACATAATTTTTTCCCTTTTTTGATATCATGTTTACTAGATCCCACTAAGTAATCAAATATTCAATTTCTTCCTAGAATTGTCCCCTCATTATTGTGTTGCCTATTTTCTCCTTTTGTGAAATCAATACATTAATATCTTTAGCAACAATGTTGTTTTTGTACATCCCATGATCCTTCATCTTGATTAAGGATTTCTAGAAATCCATCTTCTCTCTGTATTATATGGGATTTATACATTGAAGATTATACATTGAAGATTCTGATATGTTGCCATGACTTTTTGTTCTCTAGATTAGTCATAATCCAATAATGCATGGAGAGATCAAATGGGAACTCAAAGACATTTGAGTCCCATAGACTTTCAATCAACTGGATGCACCTTAAGCACTTACCACTATAACAAAGAGTTTGTTCTCCAACATTTTCTGCCTATTTCAAACATTTCTTGTTCCTCCATTTTAATCTCTTGGATCAGGGGATGGTGGACTTTTCCATTCTATTTTATGATATTTTGACACTAGGAGTTATTTAAGGTTAACTTGACCGTAATGTAATATTAAATTAAGTGTTCTTTTAGTGTTCCTTTGTGATTTACTAATCCAACTGTCATAATCATATCCTACACATGAGTGATCCAATGGTTCAAACACCTCCTTGGTATTAATGTCACTCGATACATAGCTTAGCACTTGATTAGTCCATGATTTCTATTTAAAGAGCATAAAAGATTATTTGTCAATAATCCATTTTGAGATGTTTTTGTCATTTATTATTTCTTGCAATAATATATGTGCTCAAGTGGCAATGTTGGTTAGGGCCATGGATTGTTTCCTTCTTTGAGGGTTTTTAACCACATAGACAACAATGTATTGATCTTTCTATATGTGCGAGAAAATTTCTTAAGATGTTCAACTTGTGTGAAGATACCCTACTTTTCTAACATTCTAATGACATCTTTCAAAGCTTCCACTCTACTTCTACAACCAAGCCCTGGAAAATTCCAAGAGACAACAATCATTATTTACTTGGTAGGGGCTTTGAATCATTGTCAAATAAATCCACTAGCTTCTGGATTTAAGGACTCCTAACAGAGAAAATTTTGACCGAGGATCAAAAAGAGCTTCCTATAGAAGTTTGAAGCCCTATAGTTGTTTTATTTCATTGCAATTTCTTCTCTTTCGTACTTAAGTGGTTTTCTTCATTGAGCTTTTTTCAAAGAGATGTTCTTCTTTTGACTCCTCTTCTCCTTCTCCTTGCAATTGTTTTTCTTTTTCTTAGTAACCATTATGTTAGAGGTGGACATAATTTTGTCTGAGAGAAAATCACTTCAGCCACATGTGTCAATGGTTGTTGTTCCATAGATTTAGATCTTGGAGCAACTTATTCAATAATTGATTGAGACAAAACATGATCAAATCCAAGGTGGCTTGGAACTTAATATTCATAGTTGGGATAAGATGGTTCGACCACATGCAGGTCTGGCTCTACATGGAAAAGGATTGAAATTTTATTACTAGAGGGGAGGACAAATCTAGAGGATTTGGAGGTAGAAGGTCCATATTTACTAGCTATTCTAGATCCCATTTTTACCTAATGCCAATTAACATCTTTCTCTATAAGTGGGTTATGTGGTGCATCTTGTTTGCAATCTCTTGCAAAATTCCCATATCCATGGCACAATTTGCATTTCAAAGGGAGTTTTTCATAATCAATTTTATGAACTTATGAGTCCTCTGAAGATAGATTAATGGCCTTAGTAATCCCCTTCTCCATGTCCACTTCCACACAGATCCTAGCAAAACTAAGCATTCATGATTTTGGTTCAGATCTATCAATATATCAATCTATCGAGTTCTTCGAGTTCTCAATAGTAGCTAAATCCTTGTTGCTCTAATGGTGAAGGGGAAAATGTGGCAAACCTACCCAAATCAACATAGCTAAGGGGACATCCACCTCTGAGTCAAAGTCCAATGTCCATCCATTCAAGTGCATGCATCTTGAACCCATGAAGTAGGGCCATTTCTAAAGATCATATCCTTGCCTTCCCTTTCTTCGAAGAGGAAAGCATAATAAATTTGACTGCAATAGTAGTGAATGACATTGCCTGAATTAAAGGTTTTAATTCTTCAAGACCCATTGATCCATCACCTCGGTCAAAGTCCAAAGTAATCTAAACTATCCAATGAGCCCTTGCTCAGCAAGGTAGGATTTTTGTGTCTAGAAGTTGCAGACTCGAAGCTTGAATTCAGGAATGTGTGCAATAATATTGATGAATTTAGGGGGAGCTTGAAGGGGTTTGGGGTTGAATTCCGAATAGATGCAATGAGGGCCTAAAATGAAACTACATCAAAAGATGAGGGAGGAGGAGTGCTCCCCCTTCCCCCTCCAGGGATACATGTCCAAGAGGGATGGTTCAATGTAGCGTGTTGAAATATGATTGTATGTATTCAAGCACTTATCCCATAAACCTTCAAAAGAAATTCCTTTTTTCTAAATATATATACTATTAAAAAAAAGGAGGTTTACAATTATGTATATACACCTAAGATATGCATTGTTACATAGTTTGATTTCATGTTTAAAAAGTTAAGAGTTGGAAATAATAATAACATAACTTAATGACAAAAGAAATATTATAGAGATAGATGACTAACACCTTGATGTGTTGTAAGAGTTGAGATATATTTTTTATAATCCCAACCACATCAATGCCCACAATTTCTTTGTCGCATATTGTGTGTATCCTGAATGTCATCCGATACCACTTGGATGTTGGAAGAGGAGGAAGATGAAAGTCTTCTAACTTGACATAGATGTGCTACAACTTTATTCATTAAATAATTTATATCAATTTTTTCCAATAAAATTATTAATTAGAGATGTGTTATATATATATATATATATATATATATATATATATATATATATATATATATATATATATATATATGTGTGTATATTATAGAAAAGCTATCATATATGCATAGATATATATAAAGAGAATGATCCATAATTACGTCGTAGGCGTTTCACCGTGGAGAAGCATAACCATCCACCTCGGCTAGATTCCTCACTCATAGAGCGAATGGAATGCTACCAGGTGGATGGTTTGTGTGATGTTTAATTTTAAATTTTATGCCAGGTTATGCCATTTAATGTCGGCGCGTCTTGTCTCTACGGGCGCCATCTGGACCCCTTCGACACCATTGCCCCGATTCTCGAGGTTTAATTTTAAATTTTATGCCAGGTTATGCCATTTAATGCCCGCGTGTCTTGTCTCTACGGGCGCCATCCGGACCCCTTCGACACCATTGCCCCGATTCTCGCTCTCGCTTGAAGCTCATGGCGTAGCAACTGCTCTTAGCGTTGATCGCACCGCTATAATCCACATGAAACGATGATAGTGCGCTGCTAGGCGAAGGCACATTAATAGTGTCGACATCTTCATTATAGTAACAAGAAGCAGGCAATTTGTTCACATCGATTCGCCTTGGCATGGTGGCTTTCGATTCTCTGACCAATCTCTCACCATCTACACACACAATTATTCATCATGATCCACAAATCGAACCAAAACACAAAGTTAAAACGCCATTAAAATTGAATAGGGCTTCAATATACTTGTCCCAAGTGAAGTTTTCCCCATGGCGACTCACAGTGCGGCAGAACTGGAGCTAAAGGAAGCAGATCTAACTGCACAGGTGCACAGGCGGACCATTGACATGATGTCTGTGAGAATGAATATCTTATGTTCTGAGACTCATCCCAAGGCCAATACTAAGAAGAGACAATTCTTCCATTGTTGCTTTGACAATGTTCCTATCTCCAGAGTTCAGATCAATCAACTGCTTCTCCAATTCTTCCAATTTATGATGTAAACAGAACACTAGCAACTCAAAGACGAGCAAGTTATGCATTTTCCTGGCGGTTTCGAAGCTCAAACGAAATGGATTTTTTTCATAAAGGAAAACTAGATCATGCCTAACCCTCTAAACAAACAAATTGTGAGTTAGTTTCGATAGGAGCCCTACCAGCCAGCATGATATAGATACTGGTGGCTATATCAGGGATAAGTTAATACCATAGTTGATTAACCATAACCCAATGAGAGAGTTAATACCATCTGTAATTTTAGCCAGTTGATCATCAACACTAGCAATATTGAAAGGAAATGCAATAAGCCCGGAATAGCTTTCGAAATGCAATTAGATTTATTTAAATAATAAAGTGGGGTGGTTTCATCCTCTTGCTAGCTGCTACCCCTGCAAGAAAGGTAGGGGTGTAAACTAGCCGGTCCATTGCGGTGCCTACTCCAAGAATGAGAACACACCTTTCTGGCACAGTGTTATATTGAAAAACAACCAATAAACCAACCTTAGAATATGATCGAATAAAGAATGACCAGTTGCTCTAAAAGCGGCGCAAGCACCAGCCCACGGTCCAGAAGCCTAATATCAAATAACTTATGGAAGTACCTAAAATTTAGGTTTGAGAAAAAGAAATGATGCATCATTACACCAATGAAGAAATGTGGGTATGGTATGTTCTGCAATAGCTTCAAAAGAATTTCCAAGCTAATATCACCATGAATAAACAAATAAAGAATGTTGGAGTTAAAGGACAAACCTTGAATTCTTTAATTTCTAGTTACTTTGGAGACCATTGTAATCTTTTCTGAATTTCTGCAATCTCATCTTAGCTATGCTAGTTATGTGTAGCTCTACCCGGAACGGTCCTTCCTTCAGCCTTTCTTGTCACCATGAAGGCAAAGATTGTGAAGAGTAAGAACATAACTAATGAAGAGGTGGTCCTGCTAACAGGCGGGGTGGCAGGGGCGGTCGACTGTGGCCATCCCCACCCTGGATCGAACCCCATGTCGAGGCTTCTACGGCGTCCCCACATTATCGGGTGCCAGTTACATTGTATTAAAAAAAAAAACAAACTAACAAAGAGATAGAGCCATCGGGATTTAGAATGTAAAACGTAAAATTATACGTGTCACATGCATTTAAACACGCGGTGTAAGGATTATTCAACATATAGTTTAAAACTTGCATTGTTTGCACATTTCTCAACTAGACTACGTGCAACAAGCTTTTAAAAAGCTAATTTACATTATCTGCTTGTCTCTATTACTTTTTTAGAGTGTAGTGTTAGATTGTTTTAATGTATTTTTAGAGTGTAGTGATTGATTTTTTTAAAATATATTTTAAATTTTAAATCATGTGCAGTTGTTTTAATTTTTTTATTATACATTTTGTGTTTGTACATAACATTTCTCACTTTTACATTTTTACTTTCCATAAAAAAAAATTTAATTTAAGGAATTTACAAGAATTCATATTAATTTCCAATCATTCAATTGTTAAGGAAACATTTAATAAAAAATGTTAATTGTTATAGAATCTTCGGGATTGACATTTAATAAAAATGTTAATTGTTATTGTTAAATGTCAAGAATGCTCTGTGTGGGCTGCATGCAATGAGGTTTCAAAATTTTAGTGATGGCTTGCTACTGGGTGGCAAGTTGGAGAGTGGCTTTGCTGCTAGGTGACGGGATTTGGAGCCTGAGGTTGACTTTTAGCTTCCACGTATTAGGATAATGTGTCTGACTATTGATTTGTTTGACAGATTGGGTTAAACGTGTACAATAATTATTCCTTACACAATGCCAATCTCTACATATATCTATTAGGTAGGTATCTAAAGGTATAGAAAGGTTGTTTTAAATATTGTTTGTCTCTTAAAAACAAATTCTAGAATAACTGTGATTGAGAAAAACAATTAAAAATATGAGATAATTGCGTTATAGAACCTGGATCATTGTCTCGGTGGATAGTAGTAGAGACAAAGAATGGGACAGAGTGAGCGATGAATGGCCTACGGGGAGTGACATTGTCAACGAAGAGAGGGAGAACCAGATGAGACTCTGGGGAATACTAATCTTCGGTGCTATCGGAGCTGCTGCCACCACCTATGCGGTAATTTATCTCTAATTTTTCTTCTTCCACTGAATTGTTAATTCAATGCCGAAAAGAATCCATGGCTTCTTGTTTATAGAATTCTTTTAGGTTTACAAGCAAGTTCTATATAACTGAACTGTTTAGTTACAGTTGAACTTTAGCGAGAATTTTCATGGTTTATTTTGGCTTGCATTCTTCAATTTTGGTTTAGTTTATTCATCTTAAAGACGATGTACAATCATGGATCTGAACTCCTTTTGTTGGTTGTGATATAGTTCGCTTTTTAAATGCTTCAATATGGAAGATAAAGGGAGTTTATGTATTTTGAATTATGGTAGGATGGTAGCATTTCTTTATAGGATAGAACTCCAATTTTCGACATCTATCTCTGATCTTTTTTGAGACTTCATTTTTTTTACAAGCTGGGATTTATCTATATCTGAGTTCTTAATTTTGGTCTTGGGAGCATTATATAGTTTTTTTTGCCTATTACCGGCACATAATATTGAAACCCTGTTATTTTATATTTTTTTTTGCCTATTTGTTTTCTTAATTTGATTACCTCCTGTGGGCAGTAGCTTGTGGTGTTTCTGCGTGTGTGTTTGCTCTCAGTTACAATAGATGAGATGTAAAATACTTCAACAATATTAAACCTTGAAGACTTTGTTAATTAAATTTTTTACACTAATAAGCATTCTTATGAAAAGTCATATTGGACAGTGTAGTAGCTTCATGATCCTGCAAATTTTTCAAACTGATGGCAATTGATTGTATTACATTTTTAATATTTTTAATTTCTCTTTCCCGGTTGCAATTTGTTCCAACATTGCCAAGAAAAAGCTAAACTTAAACTATCTAAGGTCACATGTATATGTTTAAAAATCATATTTCAAAGACATAAGGCTCTGGTATGAAATCTGATGCTATGCAAATGTAGGACAGTTCCAAATTGTATTCTTATTCTGTTATGCTGTGGAAAAGGTAGAACAGGTTCCAACTTGTATGGCTAAGAGTACCATTAAATGAATAAGAATCCACAATTATTTTATATACATAACACTATTAAATTCCCCTACTAAAACTTACATTAAAACTTCCATATAAAGGAAAAAAATAGAGCATTTTTTAAATGGTCTCTAATTATGATCGTGTTGAACCTATTTTTTATAATGTGGACAATAAAATTCACTTGTATATTGTAACCTGAAGAGTCATGAATTTTGACTGTATTTTTGTGACAGCTAAGTAAATATGTATTGTCTAAGATACTAATAATAAATATATATATATATATATATATATATATATATATATATATTAAAATATATATTTTCATAATTGGTTTTACTTTCTTTTCCCTCTCTATATCATTAGGTGAAGTTGAGTCTTGACTAAATCCTTATGAAAATTATTTCTTATAAAAATTCTACCCATAAAAATTATAGAATTATAGACCCGTCTTAAAATAGCTTTAAATGGTTTTAATGTCAAGAATCTAGTTTCAACCATTTCAACCATCAATTAGATGCCTGAATATTTATTGCAAGTATTTAATGATATGAGTTTATGGTAATTTATTTGACTTCCAAAGTATAATTTAATATTTTGAGGTCTTGGGTTGGCAGGTGCGGGGGGAGTAATTTTTGACTCCAAGGGGAACAGGCAGAAGGAGTTTGCCTGGGGCATTGGAAGAAAGACCAACAATGGAGTGGAATGGATTGGTCTCATCAAAGGGCTGGAGATTGCTATAAACCTGGGAATAAAGAAACTGATGGTCTTAGGAGACTCCTTAATCATTATCAGAGAAGCTAGACGTATTGTTGACAAAAGAAAAGACCCCACCTAAAAAATGCATCATCTCCTATTTTGCATCAGTAAAGACTTCCACGAGCTTACCTTTGGACTAAATGGGAAAGCTGACGAAATGGCTAATATCGGAGTCGGGCTCTCCTATGGCTCTCTAAGTTATAACAATGATACTTGGGAAAACTCTTGGATTCCCTAGACTAAGGCTAGTCCTTAGGGATTGGGCTCATGCCCCCCTCTTTTGGCCCCCTCAATATCTTTGGGATCAATACATTAGAATATCAAACTTTTTGAATTTTTGGGAAGCTTCCCTTGGAAATTCGACGACCTCCTCACTCCTCGTACACCGCCCTCGCATGCTCGAATTTATGGCAATTAACCAGCTTGCCAGTTGGCCGGCATGTGGGCTGGTAGTCATGGTTTATCAATAGATTTGGACGCTCCTTAGACTTCACTCCACCGTCTCTAGAACTCTGCATTTGTTGCTCGTTTTTTCGAATTGGCTCTGTGTTGTCAGGATTATGGAACGCCATGGTGATGGGCGTCCTTAGGGAGGGGGCGATTTGCTTTATCGTGGTGTTGGGCGTTCTCAGGCAGGGGGCGATGTGATCTTGAAATGTGGAAGGTGTGGTAAGCTGGGGAGAGGCCCTAATGGTGGATGTAGGTGGGGCATGCAGCCGGAGGAAATGAGGGGAGACTCGGCTGAAATTGAGAGAAACCCTGGGCTTGGCCCTTGTCCCAAGCACACCGGGTTTGGGAATTCTCATGGACAGGATGGGAATCGTGGCATATCAAAATTCGAAGTGGAATTCTTGGACCGTTTGTAGGAGTTGGAGCTGCAAGTCAGGATGATTCGTAGTGAAAATTTGGAGTACAAGAAAGTCTTATCCCACCTCTACACTTTGGCGTCTGCTACCCACTCCGAAGTAAAAGCTCAGAACAATAGCATGGCTAAGAAAATTGAACATCTGTAAGAGACCCTGGGTCTAGTCTATCCCCACAAGGCTCGCAAGCTCAAAGTTTATGGCTGTGATCTTGAAGACATCAACAGGAAAATGGAGAAATTGCAGAAGTTCATGGCAAATGCAGGGAACTTCGTGGACCTCAATACAGAGAAAAACGCGGTAGTGGACTTTGTAGGTGCTGCCATGGATATGGGTCTTTAGTAGCAACTCGTCAGTTCTGGTCACGGGTTGGCCCTCTTCTAGTTTTTGTTATGTATTTAATTTTTGGAACTCATAGCATAGATACCAGCTGCAGTTTTTCCATCTTGGAAGGACTTAATCTCCACTTTTTGTATAAGACAGTATATTAGTTATGTTTTATTTTGCATATTCCTCCTAGGGCAGTTCATAAGATGTTATAGTTTTCATATGACAGGAAGATGCCATGATAGTTATCCGCTAGAACATGATGAAATTGGAGTGATGGATGTCTTCCTCTCATGGGAGCAATTTGATCAGTTTTTGCTATGTATTTTCCTTCTTTTTAGATAATCAAAGCTGGTTAGCCGTTTCTGTTAAAAAAAAAAAAATTTAAGGTAATTTTTTTTTTAATTTGTGTCAATGAAAAATATCACTTGAAAAGAAAAATATGATGTACTAAATTTATCATTAAAAATGATTATATTATATATGAAAATTTAAAAGCTAAATGAAATGGTAATAAATTAATTAATATTTAATATAATTTAATATAAATAATTTAAAAGTTTAATTTTATAAGTATTTTAATTTGATCAAGTAAAGGAATTAATAAGGTTTTTATTAATATAGATACAATTTTATTTTTTATATTTGTTTTTTATTTTATTAATATAGATAAAAGTTTGTATTTTTATAATGTTCTATTTAGTTGAAGTTGTGATTTTATAATGTTCTTTGATAATTGATCATATCATCAAATATAGCTTTGCATGTGAACATTGCATTAATATATTGGATATTTTACTCCTTTTGCAATATATCAGGATTAAGTACACTTTTATTTTGTGATAGTGTGAATCACAAGTGTACAGTTTCAAAGCACATGTGCTAATATTTCGTATGTAGAATAGCTTCATCTAAATTAAGTTATAAAAATATCTAGCTTAATTATAAACTATCGCTTTGTTCTTTGTGTTTTGTAGACATTACATAAATCTTTTGTATCACTTTGAGCAATTTCATTACTTTGGAGCAAGCGGAGAAATTGCTCCTACTCCTACTATGTATCTTTTAATACACTATTTAAAAATTGAAATTACAATTCTTTTTCAACTTCCTTTGTTGCTTAGAAAATGCAAATAAGAAGTATTCTATTGCTTAGAAAATGTACATATGTTTAGGTCCATTGCCTTCTCCTCATCCTTCTACTAAGTCCATGGACAATGGCATCACATACCAACTTTTGGTTGATCCATTCCCTGCTCTTCATCGTTCTACTAAGTCCATGGACAATGGCATCACATACCAACTTTTGGTTGATCCAAAGCATCCAACAAGGAGAAGGAAAAACATGGTGGATCATGCTCAACTTTTGGTTGATCCAAAGCACCCAACAAAGAGAAGGAAAAAAAATGTGTTTACATTTTAGTCACTGATTCACCCCCCCCTCTCAGTGACAAGGCCCTGATCCAATACTTAACATTATTTTTTGTTATGGGTTGAGTGCCTATGTCTTTGTAATATGAGATTGTTACAAACTTTGCTCTTTTCCTACCAGTATCCTTCGTTGCCTGTGTACCGGCGTTCATTTTTGTCCCTAAGGGACAAATGCTAGTATATAAACATTAAATTTTTTTAGAAAAAATTATATCGTCATCAATACTCCACTACACGACACTAGTAAGCTCTGCTTTGCCATTTTAACTTTTCAAAATACCAAATAATTTTTTTCTAAATAAATTAAATTACCTCATAAAATCATTTCACACTATTTAACATCCAAATTTTAGTGTTTAGCATCTTTATTTTCTATTTTATCATTTCTTTGCAGCGTTTTGGTTTGTCACATGTAATCTTCTTCCAAAAGCAAAAAGTAATGACATGATGTGAAGCATAAAGCATTTATTTAAAGCATCTATACGTCAAAAGCTTTAAAGTTACTTTACGCAAAGTTAGAAGAGACAACTGATAACAACATATTATTCAAACTCCAATTTAAATATGGTGCGATCCTGAGCATCGTTATTAATTTATCTCATCCCCTTGCGGCGTCATTGGTTTCTCTCCTATTCTCCCAATTATTGCTTTCATCTCCGATTCCATCTGAGCGCCTACCATCCCATCTGCGACTGCTAGACCCAATGGAGCCAGCTATGACAGAGCCAGTGTCCGCAACATACCACGTTTTTATAAACCACAGGGGTTGTGATGTCAAGAAGACCCTTGCCAGTCTCATCTACCATCGCCTAGAAGAGGCTCATGGGCTGCGCGTCTTTCTCGATGAAGAGGAACTGCGCACCGGAGATGAGTCCCCCCCTGCAATCGTCGCAGCCATTCAAAGTTCCTCCGTTCATGTTGCCATTTTCAGTCCGCGTTATGCTGAATCGCGTTGGTGTTTGGATGAGTTGTGTTGGATTTTGGACAAGCCCAACAGGAAGATCATTCCTGTGTTTTATGACGTTGAGCCTACAGACCTTCGTCACATTCATAGCGGACGTTTTGAAGATGCTTTTAAACAACACCAAAGCAAAGGCAGAGTCACCGTGGAAGTCATTGAGAAATGGAAGACGGCCCTCAACAAAGCCTCTGATATTTCGGGCATAAAGTTCAAATGGAGTGAATGGTGAATACATACTTTATTAGGAATCTTGGATTTGTCAAAGTTGGTTCTTCCCCTAATTCTGACTATCATGACTGCATGTACCTGTTTGTTGTTTTTGCAGTGACCAGGGAAAGGTTTTGGGGAAGATTGTGAATGATGTTTTGCAAGGCGTAAAAAGGGAACCATGGGTGGTGGCTGAACACCTAGTTGGGCTCGATCCAGCTGTGAAGGAAATATATGATGAAATTGAGAAACAATGGGAGTTAAATGGCACAGCGATTGTGGGGATTGCAGGAATGGCCGGACTAGGCAAGTCAACTCTGGCTGCACATCTCTACAATTTGAAGCGTTCGGATTTTAAAAGGTCTTGTCTTTTGTCTGACATCAGAAACAAGGATTTACCATCTTTGCAGCAGAACCTCCTTCGGGATCTGTTGGGTTGTGATTTTCATATTAAAGATACCAGACAAGGAAAGGGTATTTTTCGCGATCGTCTAAGAGGGCTTCGGGTTCTGATTGTTTTGGATGACACGGATCATATCGAGCAAATAAATAGTCTACTCGTGGCAGATGTTGTGGGATCGCGTAGTTTAATTTTGATCACGTCTAGTGATCAAGATTTACTGAGACGCTCTTCTCCAAAAACTGTGGTGTATAATGTAAAGCCATTGCGGATAGAACATGCCCGGGAGCTTTTCTGCTGGCATGCGTTCGATCAATCCAAACCATGCGAAGGATTTGAATATATGGTCGAGGAGGCTTTGAAAAGTTGTGATGGTGTGCCTTTGTCCTTAGAAGTGGTGGGCCAACAGTTTCGTGGCTTCGGTAAGGAGTATTGGAAGCCGGAGTTGGAAAAGCTCTCGACAAGCCTGCCACACGATGTAATGGACAGATTAAAAGTGAGTTACGAGGCTCTGAAGAGTGAAGAGAAGGAGATATTTTTGGACTAGGTTACGATGTATTGTTTCTTCGTGGGAGAGGAAAAAGAGCTCGCAATTCGAGTATTTGAGGGACTAGGTTACAAAGGCGTCTCTAATTGCCTTCAAAATCTCTGTCAAAAATCCCTGGTCAAGTATCACGATGACGAATCTGTAAGAATTATCTCTGTATTTTATGTTTTCTTGGCGATACCGGTATAATCTTATACGCCCTAACTGTTTTTGCTTTCTTCATATTCAGATTGGTGAATTTTTCCCATCCTTCCCACGGAAAGATGTAATTACAATGCACGATCACATTAGTCAGATGGCCAGAGGCATCGCCAGAGAAGAGTTTCGTGTGCTCCCAACGCCTAAGCCACTACGGCTCAGCTGCTTAGCTGATATGGAGGAAATGTTGAAATTCCAAGTACGTGTATTTTAATTTTTTATTTAATAATTCATTTAAATGGGTATTTAATTAAAACTGGGAGTGTATTATGTTTATGTCTTGATTGATTTTATGATAATATTTAAAGTTTAAAATAAACAATTATAAGAAGAAAAAAAGAAGGAAATGTTGCAGTTAGGTATATTTTTATTTTTTATTTAATAATTCATTTAAATGGATATTTAATTAAAATTTGTAGTGTACTATATTGATTTTATGATAGTATTTAAAGTTCAAAATAAACAATTATAAAAAGAATAAAAAGAAGAAGGAAATGTTACAGTTCCAAGTATGTATATTTTTTATGTTTTTATTTAATAATTCATTTAAATACCCAATTAAAATTTGGAGCGTACCATGTCTATGTCTAGATTGATTTTATGATAGTGTTTAAAGTTCAAAATAAATAATTATAAACAGAAAAAAGAAGAAGGAAATGTTGCAGTTCCAAGTATGTATATTTTTATTTTTTATTTAATAATTTATTTAAATGGGTATTTAATTAAAATTTGGAATGTAATATATTGATTTTATGATAATGTTTAAAGTTCAAAATAAATAATTATAAAAAGAGAATAAAAAAGGAAATGTTGCAGTTTCAAGTAATATTTTTATTTTTATTTAATAATTCATTTAAATGGTATTTAATTAAAATTTGGAGTGTACTATGTCTATGTCTAGATTGATTTTATGATAGTGTTTGAAGTTCAAAATAAACAATTATAAAAAGAAAAAAGAAGGAAATGTTGCAGTTCCAAGTATGCATATTTTTATTTTTTATTTTTTATTTAATAATTCATTTAAATGGGTATTTAATTAAAATTTGGAGTGTACTATATTGATTTTATGATAGTGTTTAAAGTTCAAAATAAATAATTATAAAAAGAAAAAATGAAGAAGGAAATGTTGCATTCCAAGTAAGCATATTTTTATTTTTTATTTAATAATTCATTTAAATGGGTATTTAATTAAAATTTGGAGTGTAATTTATTATGTCTAGATTGATTTTATGATAGTGTTTAAAATTCAAAATAAACAATTATAAAAAGAAAAAAGAAAAAGAAAAAAAAAACTTGTCATAAAGGGATGGATGACTGGATGACTCATAGCTCAAAAATAAGTAAATAGATAACTTATCGAGAACACTTAGCTTGTGACCTATTGGTAATAAATGACTCTCTTTTTTTTAGCTATGTGGTAATAAAACATATTTCCTTTCAGATTTTATATTATTTTTATTTAATAATCCATAACACCTGCATTTTATTTTGACTTCGTGAATTGTATTTGTTAGGGAGGAGCAGGTTCGTGTCGGATACGAGGGATTCGGACTCAAAAAGCCCAGAATCTGCCCGATGGCAGGAATTACATGAAGGGTGTGGGTGTACGCCTCCTTGTGGTTGAAGTTCCCATAGATTTTTCGTCATTTTTTGGTTTGTGGAATATGTCGGGAGATTTGGTGTGGCTTCGCTTGCGCGAGTTCATCTCGCCGTTTCCTAATACCATCTCGCTGGCAAACTTAAGAGTTTTGGAACTTAATGTTCTAGAACCTAATGGATGTGATGATCTGGAGCAGTTATTCCAAAGATTTGAATCGGTAAGTACATCTACAGTTTGCTGAGTCTTTTGTCGTGAGCTTCGGCCCACTTTCTATTGAACAGATTATGTGTATTGCAATTTGCAGCCTCCTCGGAATTTGAGTGTGTTGAATATTAACGTAACGACGGAGAAAAGGCTGTTCCCAATTGCCCCTCGGATTTTCGGAACGCAGATTCCAACTAAGTCAGGGGAAGGTACATCCACCAGCAGCCGGTCAACGGGTTCTTATTTTCAAGAATTTCTGAGTTGGATAGGAAGGAGTATAAAAAATCCGAGTAAGATAATCTTGAAAAATATCACTTTTTTAGAATCACTCCCTATTGATTTTAGGGAACTCAGACAGACATTTAGATCTATCCGGCTGCACTAATCTAACCCAACTGCCTAATTCCTTCTCTGAATTAATGCATCTCCAATATCTAGCGTTGCGGAACTGCATCAATCTTTCCATCCCCGTAGATATTTTGGGTAACATATCGTCACTTGAGTATGTTGATTTCAATGGTTGCAGTAAGTTGAAGTACTTGCCGACTGGAATCACAAATCAAAGGTCTTTAATATGCCTAGATTTAAGAGGTACCGCTTTAGAATTGCCCCTAAATATGGCAGTTATACCAGACAAATTACAACGACTGGGAATCTCTTCATGTGCTCCCAAGAGAAAGAGATTCCGGCCGACAAAGTCACTGCAGCCTCAAATCAGATTACCGGAGGAACATCTGGTCAATTTGAGGCCGTTTAAAGAGTTGAAAGAGTTGAATTTGATAGCATTCCATGGTCTAAAGCTCATTACATGGGAGGAAATCGCAGCGCCAAATATGGAAGTTCTGGTTATAAGGAATTGCCCAGTATCTATCTTTAGTTTTAAGCAGCAGGGGAGCATGCATGCTGTCATGGGTGTTTTAAGAGATTTCACTTTGAGCGGCACACAGATAACCAAGATACACATTCCAGAAGGTGTTTTACCCAGCCTTGAAACGCTCGATCTTTCCGAAAATATGGAGCTAATGCGGGTTGAAGGCTTGCCATCAACATTAGTAAGATTGGACCTGCACGAGTGCTGGCGGTTGGAAGCATTAATAAGCCTTTCAAATCTGGTAGACCTCAAATTCCTGAGAGTAAATCAATGCCATAAGCTGAAAACTCTGAATGTTGAAGGTCTGACATCGTTGGAAGAGATTCAAGCGGAGGGCTGTTGGGAGCTCAAGAGCATACAAGGACTGAGTCAGCGGGAACGGTTGAAATGTCTCTGCATTTCAACAAAGACTGATGTTATCTGGAATGAGATTTGCAATTTTTTGGTTAGTTTCCTTCACTACACAGCAGATTAATTCATATAAACTATTTATATATTTCCTGTGATAAATTAAGGAATCTAGGACTATCTAGGCGTGTTCTGGTTGATCTCTGAGGTGCATCGGTGGGTGTGTAATCTTATATTTTTTATTTGCTGTAACTGCAACTGCAACTGCGGTGAGCTAACTGGATTTGGAAAAATCTGTGCAGACATTGCCCTCACGTGAAGAGCTATCAACTGCCTTCTTTAGTGGGAAGTCAACAGCGGTCACCCAGCTTAATATGGTGGGTGTTTTAATTTTTCCTTTTCAAGAAAGTATAATAAAATTTGAGATTTATGAAGTGAAATGGATTTATGAACTTTATGCAGCTTTGGAAAGAAATGCATTCCATTACGAGCAAGTTTCATTCCATTACGAGCAAGTTTCAGCTGAAAGTGCTGGATGCCGTCTTTACAAGTAATTACTTTGATACAAAGATGGAAGATTTCCAATCGTACGGTGCTGTATTGATGTGCTTTCTCACCCGCGGCAGTGGCGGTTACAAGACGGGGACCTGTAGTGTAAAATTTGAAGCTAGCGATGATGGTGGGTCAGTCGATGAATACAAGATGGTCTGTGGACGGCAACCCGGAGATGGAGTAGAGCTAGATGTGTTTGTGTGGACAAAAGACTGTAATTTGTTTAGAGATTCCACGGGTAATAACAACATCCATATCTCAGGTAGCTGGTGGGGGAGCACGAGAGTCGAAAGGGGATGGATAATGATGGTCGATAAAAACACGGATGTTTCGCAAGTCTGCAAAGAAATCTTAATTGCATTGTCATAAAAATCATAAGTGCATTATCGAGGTATTTTCAATTAAAATGTCAAAATGTTATCTCAAGTGTGAAAGTAAACTCCATCTACTCGGTGCGAACGAGAACACCATTTAAGTTAGTTAATTTAAGTTGAAGTTCAAGTTGGAGAATGGCGGTGAAGGCGGTATGCAGGTTAGGGTTTGTGCTGTATAGGGTTTGCAGACTCTTATCGACGTGAGGTGCTCGGTAGACACTTAAATCAACTGTTGAATGGATAAGCCTTCCTTATCTGTGGTTTCGACCGGTAGCCGTTGAAGGAATACCTGCGGTTTTGAAAATAAATCGTTTCCTATGGCGGCATATTGCAGGGACGTCATTACGGGTATGAATCTTGTTCTGCAGCAGTGATTAACACCGTTACTGTGTTTGATTATGTGCCGATTTACGAGGTGGGATATATATTTTGTTGTGCCGTGGGGCGCGTGGTTGTGATACATGAAACCGTGAAACTCTCTAATATTTCACGCCGTCACACAGGGGTGGACCACCGAATCTTTCGGGATATAAAATATTTTGGACCGGCATTCTGGGTCTGTTGTTATTTGTTCAATCTATCTGTCAGGGGTTTTCTGTTGGTAAAATTTGGGACCTGTCGTCGTCTTGTAGCAGTTATGGATGGAACTATGCCGGAACCCTTTATGCCGGCAGATAACAATCTGAATGTCTCGGATTTCATGCTTGAAGAGGCCGGGCTATTCAAACCCGACTCATATTTCAAAAACCAACTGCGTGGAAAACGGGCCCTAAACCCTAGCGGTCGACAGGTGGCACCAAATGGTAAAACACAGAAGGGACAACTGGGCATGGGGTTGACACCTGGAGAAGCCACAGGCTCGGACCCATCGGTCGGCTGTGGTAGGGTTCGTCAGGGAAGGGGCGTCGGTGAACGGCTGGGCTCGTCATCTCGAGCAAACAACAGATTAGCTGGTAAATACTTTAACAGGCCTGGGGAAGCCTGGATGACTGTCGGCCGGGATATAGGTCTCGAGGAGATTGTGGAGTATAATATGACAGCTCTTGTGGGTAAATTCTCTTATCATGCCATGAACCGTCGAAACATTGTCAAATGGGTCGAAGAAATGTGGAACCCTATTCTGAATTATACCCCTCAGGTATTTGCTCTGTCTTGTGGATGGTATGGGTTTAAATTTCAACAGGAAGCACACTGCACTCGTATACTGGAGGGTTTATGGTTATATGGCACTGGGAGCCTAATGCTCCAAAAATGGCAGACTGACTTTGAGCCCAACTCGGCATCAGTTCGCCTTCGGCATTTATGGGTATTGTTGCCTGGACTCCCTTTGGCATTGTGGAACCGTGGGGCCTTTGAGGCCATAGGAAACTGTCTTGGTCATTTCCTGCATGTGGAGGAGGAACATCTGAACGGGTTTGATCGGCGGATGGGGAGGTTGTTGGTCGAGGTAGATATTTCCCTGGGTTTGATTGATGTTTTGCATATTAATTGGCGTGGGCGTCAGCTGGCTCAAATTATCGATTATTGGGGCATACCTTTCCGGTGTTCGAATTGCAAAGCGGTGGGTCACCTGTGGCGCCAATGCAGGGCACCGGCTTCTTCTGGACGCATCAACGAAGGGGGTCCGCTCTGGTCGTCAGATGATGGCAGTGATTTAGAGATGGATGCGACGGGCGCACTTGATGGCTTCTCAAACCGGGTTCTCAACCCTCTTGCTCCTGACTCAGCATTACTCCGTAAGTTGGAATTACAGGACCCTAAATTTTTCCATTCGTTGAATGAAATGGATATAACTTTTATTAATACTTTGGATATGAACAATGGCAATAATGGTAATTATATGCGAAGTCGTCAAAACATGGAATCCCTCTCATCCGGTACTGAAAACACTTCAAATGAAAACTCTGAAAATGATGACCCGGTTTCTGAGCCTGAATTGAGGGAAAAGATGCAAAACCTCAGCCCTGTGGATTCCTCTCCGGACCTCTCGATATCTCCCGATACTCTTCCTACAGTCGTCCCGACGGTTCACATATCCCATGAATATGATCGTCCATTTATTAATAAGGACGTTGGGAAGAGTATTGAGACTGGCGAGTTGGTTTCTGATATGAATACTAATGTCAATAATGTCGTGGGGTTGGGGACCTTAGATATGAACCCTAAGAATCAGGTAGGGGAGGTCCCGTTGTTGTTGAATCGTCCCGGCGATGAACGCAGTTTAACTCCCGAAACAGGTGGGAATGCGATACGCATTCCATCATACTCTGAAATGGTGAAGAACTCTCCCATACCTATTTATTTCAAGAATAGGGTGGTGGACACTAATGAGATATCTGCTGGAGACTGTGGGCGTAATGTGGAGCTGAAGGATACCGTTCCGACAGAGGGGGTTTGTAATACCTCTGTTGGGAACATGCCTGATACACCTGGGGACACATGTATACTCAAGGGGGCACATAGGGGTGGCCTTGCTCAGGACTTCTCACCCATAAAAACTCGAAGTGCCAGAAAAAACAAAAAGGTCACTCTGGGGGGGTCAAAGGTGGACCATGGTATGACGATCTCCCCAATACTTCTAATACCCGGGCTCTTAGAGGAATGAAAGCCCTTGCGCGGGTTAGGAAATGATTTTTTTCTCTCTGAATATCAGGGGGGTGGGGGGCCTACCCAAACAACTGGCCCTCAAACGTGTATTAGAAATTGTCAAACCTGATCTGGTACTACTACAGGAAACTATGGTTAGTGGGGAAAAAGCACGAATCTTTTTTAATAAAGTCAAGCCGGGATGGATGTGTTGTTCTGTGGATGCGGCTGGACTTTCTGGTGGCCTCTTAGCGGCCTGGAATCCATTTGTGTTGAGATTAATCCCATCACACATATCACTCGGTATCTTATTGTCTGGTAACATCTGGGGTTCGGAGAAGAACATAAATGTTATTAATTGCTATGGCCCTTATTGTGATCGGGAGGCTTTCTGGAACATAGTGGTATCTGAACACTTGCTGGAACTGGAAAACTTAATCATTGCTGGGGACCTTAATTTCACATGGGACGATGAGGAATATTGGGGGGCTTCGGCCAGAAGAGACCCCCTGGGTACTTTTTTCTCTGACTTGTTCATGAAATATTCCCTGGTTGATGTGGCCCCGCGACCGATGGCACCAACATGAACAAATGGTAGAAAAGGGGAAAATCTGATCCAGAAACGAATTGATCGTTTCCTTATATCGGAATCACTGCTATCATGCTTTCAGAATTATAGATCCTGGATTCATCAAATTAAAATTAGCGACCACCTTCCTATAATTCTACAATTTGATGAGGAGCCTTTCCGTAAATCCTACCCCTTCAAATTCAACTCCACTTGGCTCAAGGATGAGGAATACACTTCGGGGGTAAGGAATTTATGGCTGCAGATGAATGTTTCAGGGGAGAGATCTGCTATGGACAAGCTGGGGGTGAAACTCAAGTTGCTAAAAGAATACACCATCAAGTGGGAAAAGAATAAAAAAGATTTGATGGGAAAAGAACTTGCTGAAATAGAAAAGGAAGTGGAATCCCTGATGATTCGTGGTGTTGAGACTGAATTAAACACTATGGAACTTTCTAGACTCTCTACCCTGGAGTGTCGAAAAATGAAAATCCTTCTGATACAGGAAGAATCTTGGAGATTGAAGAGTAGGGCTACTTGGCTCAAAGTGGGAGATCTGAATACAAAATTTTTCCATCATTTTGCTGATTCCCGTAGAATGCAAAACTCTATCTGGGATCTGAATGATCATTTGGGCCGGCGGATTAGGGGGGAGGAGAATTTGATGAATGAAGCTGTCCATCACTTCCAGGAATACTACTCTGATCCTAAAAATACTACTCTGAATGAACAGTTTAAACTTATCAAGGAATATCCACGGATGTTCAATGATGAGGAAGGGGATAACATTTTTCTGGATGTCTCTCTGGAAGAGGTGGCAAACACGTTGAAAGGGTTTGCTAAAGATAAATCTCCGGGACCGGATGGGTGGACGGTGGAGCTTTTCATACATTTTTTTGATATTATGGGGGAAGATCTCAGGTTGGCTGTGGATGAATCTCGAAAATTGGGCATTGTTTCTGGGGCACTTAACTCTACATACCTGGCACTCATTCCGAAGACATCACATCCGAATAATTTTGATGAGTTCAGACCGATCGCTCTTTGTAATCTGGTCTACAAGGTTATTGCAAAGATAATAGCTGACAGAATCAAACCTCTACTTTCTCGACACATAACCATGGAACAGTATGGATTTCTATGTGGGCGACAGATCCACGATGCTGTGGGTGTGACACAGGAAATTTTCCATTCTATCAAACAGAGGAAAATTGAGGCACTCATCTTACAATTGGACCTGGTAAAAGCATATGATAAGGTTGATTGGAACTTTATGAGACTAATTCTTATCCAGATCGGTTTACCTTGGAAGGTGATGAAATGGATTATGGCATGTATATCCTCTGTAAATTATGCTATTCTGATTAATGGACTACCCACTGAATATTTTAAGGCAACTCGAGGCCTTAGACAGGGTTGCCCTCTATCACCTCTTTTATTTTTGCTGGTCATAGAAGGTTTGAGTCTCTCCATTCACAAGGCTCACCGGGATGGTAGGATAGCTGGCATTAAAATTTCTAGGGAGATTTCTGTCACACACTCATTATTTGTGGACGACGTTATGGTTTTTGGCATGGGTATTATTGCTGAATGGATTCAATACAAGCTAATACTCAACCTTTTCTGTCTGGTTACTGGCATGTTGATCAGCTATACTAATTTTTTTTTCTTGAAGCACTTGATGGCAGACGAGGTGGAACTGGCGATCAGTAACATCCTGCCATTAAAATTCATTGAACTTGAGACCGGTACTAAATATTTGGGATTTTTCATTAAGCCATCTAACTACCTGATAAATGATTGGTCATGGCTTGTCAGACGTTTTGAAATGAGAATTAAACACTGGAGTTTTCGATATTTATCTCTGGGTGGCAGGCTAACGCTGGTGAAAGCTGTTTTACAGAACCTAGGTGTATATTGGTTCTCGCTCTGCAAAATCCCACGTAGCATCATAAGTCTTATCAGGCGGAAGATCTTCAGTTTTTTGTGGTCGGGGGGTGGTTTACAGGAGAAATTTCACATCACAAATTGGAAAGTTTTGGCTTGTCCATGGCACCTGGGGGGCTGGAATATCAAGGATCTCGAATTATTCGTTATGGCCCTGCATGCAAAGAGTCTCTGGCGTGTCCTCTTTAACAACTCGTTATGGGGAAGGATCATCAGAGCCAAATATTTGAAAAACATCTCGGTGACAAACTGGTTGCGTTTGCACAGACCTGCTACTTTGGGTGTCTCAAATATTTGGAATGGTTTGTTGGGTGCTTTCGGGATTATAACACTTTGGATTGCTTGGCTGCCGGGCAATGGACGTAATATCAAGTTGGTACTGGACCCATACATAGGTGGTTCTTCAAGACATACACTATCATTGGATTTAAGGACTCACCTCAGAGCAAATGGTTTCTATACTCTGGCTCATGTGGCTTGTCGGTACGAGGATGGACGTGCACTCTGGATTTCGGCTGAACAGCTGGGATTAACCGGCTCCATGGGGAACGAATGGGAGGAATATATCAGGCCGCTATACCATTCTAATTTAAGGTTATCCGACACAGATGACAGGCTCGTTTGGACGTGGGATGTGGCTGCTGGGAATGTCTCAGCAAAATTGGCATATGACGCAATGTTTGCTGAAACAAGAATGTTGTCACGTTGGTGGGATAAATATATTTGGAAACTTGTCTTGCCCCTCAAGATAAAGTGTTTTGCTTGGCTATCACTGTGCAACAAGATCTTAACCTGGGACAACCTTTGTCATCGTGGCTTCTGCGGCCCGAGTTGGTGCCCACTTTGCTGTTCACAGGAGGAAACCGTAGAACATCTCTTCTCATCCTGTTATTTTATCAGGGACCTCTGGAATATAATTGCACCAAATCAGGAGTGCATTTTCTATGGAATCATGGCTCTTTGAACGAAAATCTTGAATATTGGTCTTGTTATGATGGGGGGTGTTCTGAACTTCCTTTTTTTATGATCTGGGAGGTCTGGAAAGCACGTAACCTATGTATTTTTGAAAGCAAAGTTCCTACTAAGGACGGTCTATGCTATAGAACTATTGCTGCACATAAGGAATTTGTCACTATCCATGGAGCTGTTATTGGTAGAGATACACTTGCTAAAAACCATTGATATACACCACCTGTGCTTGTATATCCATGTGGCTTCTTTGATGGGGCTGCAGCGGGTCGGTATGGGGGTGGTGGAGCGCGTGCCACTCTACACATAAACAAGGACATTTCCTTTCATATCTGGCTAAACTTGGGCAATGGATCCAACACTAGGAGTGAGTTGTGTGCCCTATGGCTCATACTATTTTGGTCACGGTTGAGAAAGATCTCCTCACTTGTAGTTTATGGTGATTCACTATCTATTATCTCCTGGGCGAGGGGCAAGTCATCACTCAATGTTTTGCTTCTTAAACATTGGATGGATGCGGCTCAGATGCTCATCTGGGACTTCGAGCATATCCATTTTGATCATGTTTTTCGGGAGGCTAATATGGAGGCGGATATGCTTTCAAAACGTGCCCTTAACTCACAGGCTGGGGTCATCATGTGGCAAGAATGGCGGGAGGATACACTTTTTTCACAGGGTTCTTATCACCTTCACTGGTCTTGATTCATATATGCTATATATTTTTGTTTGTATATGTTTTTTGATACTCCATATTTTGCGGGTTGATATACTTACATATCTGTTAGCTCTATGTGCAGATCCTTCTGAGAGATCGGCTCCAACTACTTGTTGGACACTTTTGTTTGCATTATACTTCTTATTGCGGCAGATATGACAGTCGTTATGGATGTGGATGGGTATTCTGTTTTGTTTTGCTACATTTGATGTGTTTGGGATGGGCAGCTGTGGCTGTCGATATATATGAACTTTATTTTTATGGACATGAATACTTTGTTGTACTGAGTTATTTGGATCCGTTTCTCCTTCTGGAGGGATTCCTGACACTTTGTTGGACATATGGCTCTATATTTTTTTGGACTTTTCTGATGTCGATGCTGACATATGGACCTTGTCTGGCATGCCCATAGTGCTCACTTGGACTGGACTTGTGTGATGATTGTATGTTTCTGACAGCTGGCTCTATTTTACTATTTCGCACATTAATAGTAAGTTATATTTTTCTGTGAAAAAAAAAACTCCATCTACTCCATCTGTCGAGATTAAGGCTCTATAAATATCATCTATTTTTTTATCACGCTCTCTAATTTCATATCACTATTTGTGTTATTTTTATTTTTTTTAAATTTATATCGAAAGTTATCCTATTGGGAATGTAAAATCATTGTAATGGGTGTGGGTGTAGGGAAATTTATTGTATTGGCTACGTAAAATCATTGTAATGGGTGTGGTTGAAGGAATATTTTAAAAAATATTTGAATTTTGAATTAAAAAAAATATAATTACAAATTTATCAAGTCAAAAGTTAAAATATTAGGTTTTTATTGAAATTTAGCTAGTCAAAACATTAGTCAATTTGTTTTACAATTTTAAAAATTTAAAACAAATTTATTTAAGGGAAATGGATATTCTGGTAACACCATTTGTATTGCTTCATAAATCTAGTAATAATGTTTGGTTTCATTTTCTATTCTAAATTATTTGATTCATGTTTCATATTCCTTTTCAATGGGGCTTTTGAATAGCTTAACCAATCATGGAGGTGGTGTCTCATTTGCTACTACTATGTCAATATCCACATTTCATTTCTTGGTGGGTGGGATAGGGATCAATTAGAAGTATTAACTCTTATTTCCCTTATACATTAATATGTGATACTTGATCATACTAAAGGTTATGGGTGTTTATTGTATTTATCATTGTAAGGTAGAGTTTTTCTCTAAGAGAGAAGTTTGCTTAGAGAAGGAGGAACCTGAGTTCTGGTGTTGTTTTTATCCAAAATTTTGATCCAACTATTGGACCATCATCAAGGAGACTGAATGAGTGCTCAAGGAAAATATGTGTAAATTTTTTTGATAAATATGAATGTTTTTTGGATTTATTATTATTAAATTATGTTGGCTCTTTCAGGAATTTTCAATTATGTTTCTTGCCATTTTTGTTATTGAAATTATTTCTCTTGTTTCGAAGAGCATTAAGAACTGGCTTCCACGTTTTGCTTAGCTTGTAGCCCTCTTCTCTATTAAGATTTTCTAGTCTTAGTGAAATATTGATTTTCTCACGAACCTTTCTCTTAATAAGGTGATCAATGTTAGCGATAATTTCTGCTCTCTCAAGGCAAATTTGGTGTCCTGTGTTATGATAATGTTCAGCTAAATCCGATTTTTTGTGCCTAACAATGGTATACGAGAAGTTTGCTTTTAAAGATTTAGGAGGTTATTAGATGTAGTTCGATATGATAAATTCTCTTCAATTAGTCGGTTCTTGTTTTGGTGTGTGGTTGAGATACTCTTTGAACATGTTGTTTGAGATCTAAGATAGTGTCTCTATCTTAAGGTAAAACATGATGAATTTGCATGCAACATTGTTTTATGTTAATAGAACACTCATCGTGTTTTTTGGTGTGTGTTATCTACTCCCTCACTGCTCTATAAACTTATAGCTATGTTACATGCTTTAATGTCTCGGCATATTTTTTCTAAAGCCACCCCATGGAAATTCATCATTGATTTTTTTCTCAATGTTGGGTTTGTTATTTATTTTGTATTTTTCTCTCAAGAGACCCTAGCCTTAGGGTAGACTTACTTCATACAACTTGTCTAGATGGGATCTACAAGTGAAGGCCATAGTCATAACCCTACTACATAGATTTTGGTATAGGAGGAAATTCCTTCTTCCCCTAGCTTGTATCTATCTTAAGAAATTTGCTTATGGAATTTCCAATTCCTACTAACTTTTGATTTTCCCACAAGTGGAGATGAAGATTCATTCTCACTAAAATTGGGGTTATGGAGATGGACATTGAAGTTAGGTTGAACTCCAGTACCAAGATTTGAAGAAAGGGCTAGATCTACCCTAGATCAATGGTTCCACCATGACCTTTCTACCATTTTCTAACATGTTAAATTATATTATAAATAAGCCTCTTGAACAAATACTTACTGTGTAGACTAAAGTCTAGTTGGAATCCATCCATTTAATAGTTGTTACACATTATGTCCAAAATCTACGGAATCTATAAATCAATGCACTTTTCTTGTAGTAATTTTAGAACTTGTTCAGCACTTGTGACTGAGTTTGTTACACAAGGTTGCATTTGTATTCTCCACAATAAAGGCACATGACTATGGGTTCTTAGTTTTTGACGAGGAAACAATTATGTCCGAGGTTTATATCTGAGGTCTCATCTTAAAAAAATGAAGGATTCAAAGTTTTACCCTTAACAACCCCTTCGTAAGGAGCGCGTTTTGAAGGCCTAGAGGAAGAGGTTGTCCCTCTTCTTTGAGTGCATCCATGGAGTAGGAGCACAATGTGTAGGGTTCATGCATGTTGAATGCTATAATCATCCAACACATAATCTTTGGGACAGTTTCGTATCAACAAAGAACATCCATTGTTGATCAAGAGGGCCCCTCCTTGACTTGGATTTTTCTCTTTTCATTGTTAATGGATTTTGAGCTTTCTAACTCCAAGATAATAATTTTTCTAGTGAGGATTTTCACAAAATATGCAAGACAACTTTAATGTGGATGACCATTTCCAATAACCCTTGGCCACTTTTTGTATCCCCTGATTGTATCAACAAATCCCACATGAAAAATATTAAAGTGTGTGACCAATGCAAGTAATTTGTTTGCAATTTTATGAGAATTAGTGCAATCTAATGCTCCTCTCTCATGACATGTTAGAGGTATGTGCACAACCTATTATAATATAGTGTAAAAATATGAAATGTAGAAACTCAAATAAGCTGAAGGAATATAAAACTTTTATCTATGGAAAATTGGTACAACTCAAAGAAATTCCCTTTTCTTCTAACATTGTTATATTATTTTGCTCCTCTCTCATGACATGTTAGAGGTATGTGCACAACCTATTATAATATAGTGTAAAATCTATGAAATGTAGAAACTCAAATAAGCTTAAGGAATATAAAACTTTTATCTATGGAAAATTGGTACAACTCAAAGAAATTCCATTTTCTTCTAACATTGTTATATTATTTCTCCTCTAAAATATAGTGCATATGTTTGCGTTAAGACCTTGGTTTACTGTCAAAATGATGAAATTTCCTGAAAAAATTGTGCACTTGAACATAACACTAGTTTCTTGTGCGCCACTATTTTTCCATATTTTTTAATGTTAATTTTATTTTATTTTTAAATTAATAAAGTCAATGAATCCATGAAATTACATGGTCAAGTGATAAGTGGAGCTTAGTGCACAAGGCCCATTATTATCTTCTTATGACATTGGAAAGGCCTCTAGATACATTCCTTGTGTACAACTAACACTAATACAAAATGAGAGATAAGTGACAAAAAAAGACCAAAATTTGCATATAAACAACCATTTTTGAGTTGGCGACCAGTTGTAGCAAATTTCTAGTATCTTATCATGCAACCAAAAATGTAGTTGTATTTAGTTTGGTCATTTATAGCTTGTCTAGTCATATATTTGGTCATTAAATGACCAAATATATTACTACAAGACAAGCTATAAACGACTAAACTAAATACGAACACATTTTTTATCGCATGATAAGATACTAGAATTTGCTACCACTAGTCACCAACTCAAAAATGGTTGTTTATATGTGAATTTTGATCATTTTTTTGGTCACTTATCTCTCATTTTGCACTAGTGTTGATTTATGTAGATAGGGCATGGAGGAATTGAACCACCAACTTCTTGCATGTAAGGCAGGTGATCTTCCATTGAGCTAGCACCCTTATATAGAATAAAAGTTCACATTGAATCAAAGTTCATATTAAAAATATATCACAAACTCTTACAAACATTAACACTTGTACAAATATTTACATATATGTTCTCAACATTAGAAAACCAAATCTAGTTGAGCTCTGTCTATATATGTTATATATTGTAAAAACAGGTCAATTTTATCTTTGCGATATAAAATAAAAAGAAGATAGTTATAGCATATATTATATACTTGTTTCAAACCATAAAATAGACTAAAGATCTCAATAGAAATGTCTGAGGTTGAAATTATGTCTTTGGTTGAATAAGAAAGAAAGTATGTCTTTCCTTCATAATCATTATACGTCCAAGAGAAGTATACGATGACCCAGTCCACCTTTTGAGTTGTTCCTCTCAGGAGAAGTACATGTAACGTTTTTGCATTTTGATAATAAAATCATATGTTGTTGGTTTTTCCCCGATTGGGGTTTTCCACGGTGAATCTGTGTCAAATGTGTGAATACGATTTCTTGTTTAGTTCCATTGCGTTGTTTTGTTGAAGATCTAAGGTATTTTTTGTTACTAATTTTTAGTTAATTATTTGTGACATTAAATCAGGTCTGGATCACTGAAAATCAACACTCACATTGTTGTTGTGACTTGTACTTTCTAGTCTAGATGACCTTTTTTGTGACTGGTGAATATCAATAAAATTCCTTTACTGCATTCTTGCTAAATGAAACAAGAACAAATTGTGCAATAAACGTTATAAATTGGATGAAGCACCTAGAATAATCAAAAGAACATGTTAAAGGAATAAAATTGCATATCGTTCTAGAAATCATTTACAACATCATGATGCTTACACAGTCAAACCAATCAAATGGCACATGGTCAAAATGTAAGTTGCATGTTAAAATATATCATTATCCTTCAATTTATGCATTTATTAAATAAACGCACATGATTAGTAACATAAAATACTTTAATAAAAGTGCAGAAATATTGACAAATATGTCTTTATTCTATCAATTGTTTTACCAATGATGATAGACTTGCATTAAATCAAAATTCAATATAAACTAGAAAAATCCAAATTCTAACATGGAAAACAAGTAGATTCCATCATACTGGAACACAAAATAGTAGCATTCAAATCACTGTTTCATTTCACTTTTATCTACCCTAATACTTTTCAATCATAATAACATTATTCAAACTCATAGAACATAGAACAACGATCACATCAATAAATCATAATAAAAAACAAACATAAAGTAGAAACCCACTTGTATGTTCCAACTAATCGACATCTCCAACCACAAGCGTGGCCAAATTCTTGTTTGCTCAAAAAAATTTCATTTTCAACCCATACCTAATAATGCAAGGAAATAAAATAAATAAATGATGAATTACAATTACATGAAATGAAAACAAGGAATCGAGCTTTTGGCAAGAGTTAATTTATCATTTCGAGAGAACTAAACACTAAGCATGGTTGAACTACAAATGCCTACACCTTTAAGATAGTTAAAGAATGCTTGCATCCAAGACACAATAATCCTCTCAATAACAATTAAGATGTATATGTTTCTTCCAATAACAAAAAGAGGTAAAATTTTACCTTGACGTTTCCACCATAGGAACAAATCATTGCCATATTCTTCTTTTGATGGAAAATGTGGGTTGAAATTCTAGCATCACCATCAAGTATTACATCATAAATTAGCATTCTAAATGGTAACATAAAATATACATACAGTTATAGTATTTCAAGTCACACAAGCTTACCACCCTTGTAAGAATGAAATATGTATTATTACAAATCAAGCAACCAAAGCATGATACTTAATTGTCAACCAAAGCATGATACTTAATTGTTAACAGGGAATGACCAAGACATATGTAATAACCCTAGATATTAATTCTCAACTAAAATGAAATAACACAAGAGATGGATTATGTTGATAGGGGTTCACTTCGCACAGTGTCAACAAAGCTCGACACAAACACCCATAGATATTGTCCCAGAAAGGGTTTAGCCTTTCCAGCAACACTCGCAAAGCGAGTGAGGTCTCACCCGAGGCACCTAAGGGAGTTGCAAGAACCAAGCTTCCGCAGGTATAAGAGGACATGCATCATTAACAGGTAATCACAACATAACTCAAATATCGACATAGTTAGCAATTGCATCATAACACAATCATCGCATACAAAGACATATGTTGGGACCTGGAAATGCCCCTTTTTGGCCATACTTATTACATGATTTTGCCCTGATTATATCCCATTTTCACAAGCCATATATATGCCTTTCTTCCGGATCAATCAATTATCTTGACAGGTATAACTCATTATTGCTTTATTCATTTTATGCCTAAGATTGTTAAAGTTATAAATTCTGGCATTTGATTTATGCTAACTTGAGTGATTTCATTAAGATAAGATCAAAGCATAGGTGTATCAGTTGCCATGCATTGGGAAAGAATCATACGTGGGCCAGTTGTTACTCTTCTAACTCCATTCTTCATATTTTCAAGGGATGGCGCATCTCTCCATGTGAACTGTAACAGGTCGCTGAAATAGAGCATAGCTGCAATAGACAGGACGCCTCCCGATTGGTTGAATTGTTGATCCATTGACTGCCAGTGTAACATAATCCTTCATGACTAACGGCCTCATTCATTATGGCTGTAACAGTTAGCTGTAACTCTGCAGCATGAAGATCGTAGATCTTCATTGCTGCACGAAATTAGTGGATCGCGAACTATATTCCTCATGTATAAATTCGGGATGGTTTTCCCAGTCTGGGGTTGGATAATTATTATTTTGTATGAGCTGTAATAGAGAATTGAGACTGTGAATTACCATTTTTAATGAAGAGCAGAGTTACTTCCATTTCCGTGTCTTAATTCGTGGTAGTTCATGGAGTCTCTGTTAGAAGGCCAGGGCCCGCCTTCTCACAGAGATTGTCGAGTTAAGTAGGTAGTTAGATTTATTCATTTCCTGTTGTGTGTTGTGGAATTGCATTAGGTATATTTCTGATAGCTGCAACAGAGAGTTATGATTGCATTCTTTATTGGTAGTTTATTTCCTGCATATGAATAGTTGTAACTGCGTGGTGTGACAGTCGACTGTGTAGGTTAGTTTGATTAATACATGTGTGTTCAACAGCTGTTACAGCCAAGCTCAGCTCCATTCCTTTCAGTCATTTATGCTTTCTAGGATTTTTAATGGTTATCAATTTATAGTTCAAGTTTATTTCTTAATTCTGGTTGTTGTTGTATATTTCATTGAGTTCGTAGATTAGGAAGATTATGGTTGAGTTACAGTAGTTACTGGATGGATCATTTTGGTAAATATTGAATACTGTAGTTTGATAATTATAGGATTTAACTTCTTGCAAAAGTAATCTAGTTCAATTTCATTCTCAGATCAATAACTGCTAGGTTGATTTCTCTAGGAAGGTAGTTGCACTTTGAATTCCTAGATGTATGAGTTAGATTAGTTTTCTTTATTGAATGAGTTTGGCTAAGCAGATAGGTAGGATTATTATCTTCATTTATTCAATCAACTGCTAAATATGTTTATGCATAGATTGTGCTTATTTCCATTGAAATAAAAGACCTCCCTAGGTTTGACAATTTATATTGAGCATCCTATGTGTTAGTTTTAATTAATTGACATATAGGGTCACCAACATTTTGGCGTCGTTGTCAGGGATGGTAATAGATAGACACAGTTAGTAGTTGGTTTTTTATTTCATTTTGGTTTAATAATTTACAGCATGCATGAATACAAGAAAAACAAATCGGGAGGCCCCTTTGAATACTAACACTGCAGGTGGAAGAGGTCGAGGTCGTAATGCAGGTCAGGGAAGACACACATACATTGACGAAACTATGGAACTCCACACCGGCTGTGTGTCTTTCTCGATCAAGAGGAACTCCACACCGGCGATGCATTCCCCCCTGCAATCTTCAGAGCCATTCAAAGTGCGTCTGTTCATATTGCTATTTTCAGTCCGCGTTATGCTGAATCGTGTTGGTGTTTGGATGAGTTGTGTTCCATTTTGGACAAGCGCAACCGGAAGATCATTCCCGTGTTTTATGACGTTGAACCTACAGACCTTCGTCACATTCATAGCGGACGTTTTGAAGATGCTTTTAAACAACACCAAAGCAAAGGTAGAGTCACTGCGGAAGTCATTGAGAAATGGAAGACGACCTTCAAGGAAGCCTCTAATATTTCTGGCATAAAGTTCAAACCGAGTGAAAGGTGAATACATACTTTATTAGGAATCTTGGATTTGTCAAAGCCGGTTCTTCCCCTAATTCTGACTAACATGACTGCATGTACCTGTTGTTGTTTTTACAGTGACCATGGAGAGGTTTTGGAGGACATTGTGAAAGATGTATTGAAAGGGGTAAAATGAGAACCATTGGAGGTGGCTAAATACCTAGTTGGGCTCGATCCAGCCGTAAAGGAAATAAATGATGAAATTAAGAAACAATGCGAGTTAAATGGAACAGCAATTGTGGGGATTGCAGGAATGGCCGGACTAGGCAAGTCAACTCTGGCGGCATATCTCTACAATTTGAAGCGTTCGGATTTTAGTAGGTCTTGTTTTTTGTCAGACATCAGAAAAAGGGATTTACCATCTTTGTAGCGGAAGCTCCTAAAGGACCTGTTGGGTTGTGATTTTCGTATTGAAGATACCAGATAGGGAAAGGGTATTTTTCGCGATCATCTTGTAGGGCTTCGGGTTTTGATTGTTTTGTAACAGATGTTGTGGGATTGCGTAGTTTAATTTTGATCACGTCTCGTGATCAAGATTTACTGAGACTCTCTTCTCCAAAGACTGTCGTGTTAAAGCCATTGGAGAGAGGACATGCCCGGGAGCTTTTTTGTCGGCATGCGTTCAATCAATCGAAACCATCTGAAGGATTTGAACATTTGGTTGAGGAGGTTTTGAAAATTTGTGGTGGGTTGCCGTTATCCTTAGAAGTGGTGGGCATACAGTTTTGTGGCAACCTCAAGGAGAATTGGAAGCTGCAGTTGGAAAAGCTCTCAAGAAGCCTGCCAGACGGTGTAATGGACAGATTTAAAGTGAGTTACGAGGCTCTCAAGAGTGAAGAGAAGGATATATTTTTGGACCTGGGTTGTTTCTTCTTGGGAGAGGAAAAAGAACTCGCAGTTCGAGTATTTTTGGACCTGGGTTGTTTCTCTGATTGCCTTCAAGATCTCCGTAAAAAATCCCTGGTCAAGTATAGCGACGACGCCCAATCTGATGAGGAAATATGTGTAAGAATTATCTCTGTATTTTATATTTTTTTGGTGATCCCGGTTGAATCTTATATTCCCTAACTGTTTTCTCTTTCTTCATATCCATATTAGTGGATGCTTCCCATCCTTCCCACGGAAATATGCAATTACAATGCACGATCACATTAGTCAGTTGGCCAGAGGTATCGCTAGAGAATAGTTTCGTGTGCTCCCAATGCGTAAGCCACTACAGCTCAGCTGCTCAGCTGATATAGAGGAAATGTTGCAGCGTCTAGTAAGCATATTTCGTCCCCAAAATTTGTCTTATTTCTATTTAATAATCCATAACACGGTCAGCGTATTCCGTCCCAGATTTTGTGTTATTTTTATTTAATAATCCATAACATGTGCATTTGATTTTGATTTCATGAGGTGTATTTGTTAGGGAGGAGCAGATTCATGTTTGATACGAGGGATTCAGACTCAAAAAGGTCAGAATCTACCCGATTGCAAGAATTACATCAAGGGTGTGGGTGTACCCCTCCTTGTGGTTGAAGTTCCCATATATTTGTCGTCATTTTTTGGTTTGTGGAATATGTCGGGAGATTTGGTGTGGCTTCGCTTGCACAAGCTCAGCTCCATCTTCTTGCCCTTTCCTAATACGATTTCACTCATAAACTTAAGAGTTTTGGAACTTAATGGTTCTGGTGATCAGGAGCATTTATTATAAAGATTTAATTCGGTAAGTACATCTACAGTTTGCTGAGTCTTTTGTCGTGAGTTTCACTTTCAGTTTCGGCCCACTTTATATTGAACAGATTATGTGTATTGCAATTTGCAGCCTCCTCAGAATTTGAGTGTGTTGAATATTGACGTAACCATGCCAAGTTAGTTGTGTGCCCCTCGGATGCTCGGAACGCGGAATACAACTAAGTCAGGGGAAGGTACATCCACCAACAACATGTCAACGGGTTCTTGTTTTCAAGAATTTCTGAGTTGGATAGGAAGGAGTATCAAATATCTAAGTAAGATTGTGTTGAAAAATATCAGATTTATAGAATCACTCCCTATTGATTTTTGGGAACTCAAAAGCCTCAGACATTTAGATCTATCTGGCTGCACTAATTTAATCCAACTGACTGTTGGAATAATAATGTCAAAATGCTTAAAATAGATTCAGTTAGCTTGCGTGTAGGATGAGATCCGTTGAGATCCACTTTTGTAGCAGTTTGTTAATGCTCACCGAGCTTATATATTGTACCCTTATTTGCATGATAAAAAAAGTCGTGTTCTGTTTTGCACCATTCTGTTAAGTGTTGTTGTTAATTTGGTATCAGAGCCCAGGACCGGCTACTGTGTGTAGAAGGGAGATTGCTGAGGATCTTGGTCACCGCGTGAAGGAGTCTGCCTAGAGGAGCTGCATCGCGTGGATTGAAGGTCCAGCTGAGAGCTGCCAGCGTTGAAGGAAGAGCTGCATCAAAGTGCAAGCTCTGTTTTGTGCAAGCTCGCGTTGCTAGAGGTGGAACCGGACGCTGTTCGCTGCTTGCTGGAGAAGTTTAACGTTGGAGCTGCAGATTCATTTTTGAATCGCTGTGTGTTGCTAGAGAAAGAGCTGACCGATCGCTAGACTTTCAGTCTTGTTTATTCACGTGGATATCTCTAACTTTGCAGAATGCATCATCGTGGAGGAGCCCTGTGTGAAAGGGGTGCGGTAATACACGATTACTGCGGGTCTTCTACCTGACAAAGCGCGGTAATTCCGTGCACACTTCTGAAATTTTCCGCTGGGGATATTTCCACGGGCATCACCTATCTCAAGGCGCGACAATTTCGTGTAAGTGAGTTTTGTTGTGTTATTTGTTGGACGCAATACAAATTCATTTAAGGTGTTGGTAGTGCATTTGCTGATGTCATCAATCCCAAATCGTTCAAACCTATTCTATATTCACTATTAAGATGTGTCTCTAAGAAGAAAGAAGGGAGTAGCCGGAACATAGAGAGGTATTTTGGGTATTTTTTCAAGTCGAGGAAGAATAGAGGTATTTTTTAAAGAAAAAAAAAGTATTGTTTTTATTGAATTCGTCTATCAGTAGCTATGACAAATTCTTTTCCCGAAAATTACTTGAATGAAGCTTCTAAGCTCGACAGGGACAATTATCTTGACTGGAAATTCAAGATATTAACTATGCTCGAAGCACTAAATGTATGGTCTGGACTATTGTCAAAGGGGATGAACTCAAACCCACAGGTGCTACTCTTGCAGACTGGGAGAAACAAGAAACAAAGGCAAAAGTATTGTTGCGGCTGTCTGTCAAAGACAACATCATCCCACACATCAGAGATTGTACAACTTCCAAGCAGACATGGGACATCCTGAAAGGTTTGTATGAAACTACAAACTCCAATAGACTTCTGTTTCTAAAGACTAAGTTATTGTCTATAAAAATGGCTGCAAATGAGAATATCACCTGCTATGTTTCCCGGATTAAGGATTTATGTGATCAGTTAAAAGCCATTGGTGATACTGTTTCAAATACTGACATGGTAATTATTACAGTAAAAGGTTTAATTAGAGATTATCATGTCTTTATTTCAAGTCTAGGAGGTAGAGCAATGCCACCCACATTTAACGAGTTAACATGGATTCTTCTACAAGAAGAAGAAAGGATGAAAGTGTTTGAGATGGACTCTCAATCTTCAGAAGTGGCATTAATGGCAAAAGGGAAACAACCCTACAGGGGCAAGACATGGGATAGAAACAAGACATGCAAGTTTTAGCCAAGAAACAGAGGTACGACTCACTCAAAATATGATTCTCATGATAAGAAAAATGATGGTTGTTTTTACTGTGGGAAACCTGGTCATCATGCTAAAGATTGTTATAAAAGGAAAGCTGATGAATCCAAACAGAAATTTAGAAAACATAATGGAAATTATGTGACAACTGACACATCCAATGAAGGTTTTAAGAATTTAAAGTTGTTTATTTCAGAAGGTGCATTGTCTGCAGAAACTGATGATGAAAATGCATGGTTCATAGATTCAGGTGCCTCAGCCCATATGTCTCGTGTCAAAGAATGGTTTGATGAATATCATGAGAGCAAAGATGAAACACACATATATTTAGGAGATAATAGATCTCATAAGATTCATGGTCATGGAATAATATGTGTGAGATTACCTAATGGCCAAAAGAAACAGATTCATGATGTGTTGTATGTTCCAAGCATAAAAAAGAACTTGATTTCTGTTTCCACAATAACTGATCAAAATCTAAATGTAGAATTTATGTAGCCTCACTGTCTTGTGAAGGATATTCAGAATCACTATAATGTCATAGCCAAAGGGACAAGAATTGGAGGACTGTACAAGCTTGATGTCACAAAGCCCACTCATCAAGCATTGACATCTACTACAATGACAACAGAAGAGCTATGGCATCGCAGGTATGGGCATCTTAATCAAAATGACTTAGTACTACTTCAAAAGAAATTAATGGTTGAGGGGCTTCCTGTTTTGAAACATGAGCATATAGAATGTGAAGCTTGTACACTAGGAAAGCAGCATAGGGAAGAATTTCCAGTGCATAAAGAGAAGAAACCGAGAGAATTACTTGAATTAATACATACTGATGTCTGTGGTCCCATGCAAACCTTATCACTTTGTGGTATGAGATACTTTCTTATATTTGTTGATGACAAATCAAGATTTACTTGGGTTTATTTTATAAGAAAAAAGAGTGATGTGTTTGAATATTTTAAAGAATTCAAAACTATGGTGGAAAAGCAAACAGGTAAATGCATCAAGATACTCAGATTTGATCAAGGTGGAGAATACACCTTAGGACCTTTTGAAAGGTACCGCAAAAAAAATGGGATCATTCAGCAATTCACAGTTCCTTCTACACCACAACAAAACGGTGTAGTTGAAAGAAAGAACATGACATTAGTGGAATGTGCTCGCAGCATGTTAAAAGGTAAAAATATCTCTAATGGTTTTTGGGCAGAAGCCATTAACACTGTCGTTTACTTAAAGAATAGAAGTCCAACTAAGATTCTAGATTCCAAAACGCCTTTTGAAGTTCTTTTAAACCTGAAGTTGGTCATTTAAAAATATTTGGTTCAAAGGCATTTGCTCATATTCCTAAAGATGAGAGAAGAAAACTGGATGCAAAATCTGTTAAGTGTACTTTTCTTGGTTATTATGATGAACATAAGGCATACAAATTGTTTGATCTTAATTCACATAAGCTCATAGCAAGCAGAGATGTGATTTTTCATGAGACTACAAATGAAGAAGTAAGTAAGTATGATGTCTGGCATACTCCTTATGACAATGCTGTTCATGTGAAAATTGATATAGATGATGAACAGGAACAGGAACAGGAAAATGAACAGGTACAACAACAAGGTGAAAGCAATGTAGACACTCCAACCACTCCTACGCCTCAGAAATGCAGAGATGAAAGTGCAGAAAGTGGTGGACCACTGAGGAGGTCTACAAGAACAATTCAGATACCCTCCAATTATAAAGACTATGCTTTGATGACCCAAGTAATGAATGTTGTAGAACCTACTTCTTATGAACAAGTCAAAACTCATAAGGATTGGAATAATGCAATGAATGAAGAATATGACTCAATAATGAAGAATGACACTTGGGAATTAACTGAGCTGCCTGAAAACAAAGTTCCCATAGGATGTAAGTGGCTGTATAAAACCAAATTTAATGCAGATGGAAGTGTTGACAAATACAAGGCCAGATTAGTTGCAAAAGGGTATTCACAAAATGAAGGAATTGATTATGAAGACACTTTTGCACCTGTAGCTAATTTAAATACAATTAGAGTCATGATTGCATTAGCTACAAAATACAATTGGAAAGTTCATCAGTTAGATGTTAAGTCTGCATTTCTGAATGGCGATTTAAAAGAAGAAGTTTATTTGGTTCAGCCTGAAGGATTTATAAAGAAAGGGAAAGAAGATCTTGTTTGTAAACTCAAGAAAGCTTTATATGGTTTGAAACAAGCACCTAGATCTTGGTATATTAAGATAGATTCGTTCTTTTCCCATAAAGGTTTTGTGAAAAGTAAAAATGATCCTAATCTGTAAGTTAAAATGGATGAAAATGGAAAAGTAGCTTTGATATCTTTATATGTTGATGATTTGATTATCACTGGTAGTGCTTCTCATTTGATTGAAGAAATTAAGATTCAGTTAGCACAGATATTTGAAATGAAGGATCTTGGTGAAATACATTATTGTTTAGGTCTGGAAATATGGAGAGAAGGCGGTAAAACAATTGTCACTCAAAGCAAATATTCAAGGGAGATTCTAGAAAGATTGAATACGAGTGATAGCAAGGCAGTATCAACACCTTTGGAACAGAATGTTAAGTTATCTAGTCTTGATGAAACTAAAGAGGCAAATGGTGTTTTGTATCGCTAGTTGGTGGGAAGTTTAAACTATCTTACCACTATCGGACCAGACTTAGCATATTCTGTCAGCATCCTGAGTCAATTCATGGCTAAACCTCTGGAAAGCCACTGGATAGCTCCAAAGAAAGTCCTTCGATATCTGAAAGGAACGCTTAATTTTAGTATTATGTATACTGATGGTTGTGATGTTGACTTGACAGGTTACTTTGATTCAGATTGGGATGGAAATCCTGATGACAGGAAATCAACCTCAGGATATGCATTCAACATAGGAACTGGGGTTGTACCATGGAGCAGTAAGAAACCTAGAGGCTTGCCATCAACATTAGTAAGACTGGACCTGCAAGGGTGCTCGCGGTTGGAGGCATTAATAAGCCTTTCAAATCTGGTATACCTCAAATTCCTGAGAGTAAATGGATGCCATAAGCTGGAAAATCTGAATGTTGAAGGTATGACATCATTGGAAGAGATTCAAGCGAAGGGGTGTTGGTAGCTTAAGAGCATAAAAGGACTGAGTCAGCGGGAACGGTTGAAATGCCTCTGCATTTCAACAAAAACTGATATTATCTGGAATGAGATTTGCAATTTTTTGGTTAGTTTCCTTCATTGCACAACAGATTAATTCATATATTTCCTGTGATAATTAAGGAATCTAGGACTATCTAGGCGTGTTCTGGTTGATCTCTGAGGTGCATCGGTGGGTGTGCAATCTTATATTTTTTATTTGGTGAGCTAACTGGATTTGGAAAAATCTGTGCAGACATTGACCTCACGTGAAGAGCTATCCACTGCCTTCTTTAGTGGAAAGTCAAGAGCGGTCACTTTTCGTAATATGGTGGGTGTTTTAATTTTTTCCGTTTCAAGAAAGTACAACAAAATTTGAGATTTATGAAGTGAAATGGATATATGAACTTTATTCAGCTTTGGGAAGAAATGCAATCCATTACGAGGAAGTTTCAACTGAAAGTGGTGGATGCTGTCTTTACAAAGAATGAGTTTGATACGAAGATGGAAGATTTCAATTCGTACGGTGCTTTATTGATGTGCTTTCTGACCCGCGGCGTTGACGGTTACCAGACATGTAGTGTAAAATTTGTAGCGAGCGATGATGGTGGGTCAATCGATGAATACAAAATCTTCTGTGGATGCCAACCCGAAAGTGGAGTACAGCTACATGCGTTTGTGTGGACAAAAGAGTGCAATTTCTTTAGAGATTCCACAGGTAATAACAACATCCATATCTCATGTAGCTGGTCGAGGAGCACGACAGTCCACAGGGGATGGATAATGATGGTCGATAAAAATACGGAAGTTTCGCAAGTCTGCAAAGAAATCATAATTGCATTGTAAGGTATTTTCAATTAACATGAAAAAATGTGGTTCTCAATAAGCATGTTATCTCAAGTGTGGGAGATAGATGAAGTTTCTATACATATTATTATTATTTAATGAGGCTTTTTACTTTTATATCACTATTTATTTTGAACAAAGAAAAATTAATCTCTATTTCTAGAATGAGTTTAACTTGTGTGGAGAGTTTTTGACTGGCAATTATTATTTTTAAATTAAGAATATGTTTTGTTCAAATCATGTTTATTAATGTTTAAATGGATTCAGGACCTTCAAATCTTTCAAAGCACCCAGTTTAAACAAATTTAAATAATGTTATTCCAAATCTGATAATTTGTGCTCGAAAATACATTATAAGCTGCAAGCTATACATATCATCTATTTATGTCGAAAAAAGAAAAATCAAGGAAAGTTACTGTATTGGTATGTAAAATTATTGACATGATGGGTATAGTTGATATAAATGTTTTCAAAAATATTAAAATTTTAAATTTTGAATCTTTTAAAAAAAGTTAAAAGTTAACATGTTAGTTTTGTTAGTTGAAATTTAGTAAGTTAAAATATTAATTTTTTTGCAGTTTAAAAAAGTAATGTAAATTTATTTATTTTCTTTGGTAACTATTTTAAAGTTAATATGTTATATTTTTTGGATTTTATTTTTACAAAAATGATTAAAATCCTAAAGTTAATATGTTATATTTTTTATATTTTATTTCTTGGATTTTATTTGTACACAAATGATTAAAAGGCGATGGAGGTTCTAATTTACATTGCTGTCATAATGTTTGGTTTCATTTCCTATTCTAAATTATTGGATTCTTTGTTCATAGAGTTTTTCACAAAGGGGCTTTTGAACATAATTAACAGCTTATGGAGGTGGTGTCTTGTTTGTCATGACTATGTCTATATCCACATTGTGTTCCTTGGTGTGTGGGATAGGGACCTATTAGAATTATTAACTCATGCTTTCCTTATAAACTAGTGAGTGATACTTGATCATACTAAAGGTTTTGGTTTTTATTGTATTTTTCATTGCGAGGTAGAGTTTGTCCCTAAGAGAGAAGTTTTCTTTTAAAGGTTTAGGAGGTTGAGGAGAGAAGTTTTTTTTTTAAGATTTAGGGGTTTGTTAGATCTAGGATATAGTTGGATATAAGAGTTTCTCTCCAATTAGTTGGCTCCTATTTGGTGTGGTTGATATATTCTCTCTACAATTTGTTAGAGGCTAAGAGAGTGTGTCTATCTTAAGGTAAAACATGATGAATTTGTATGTAACATTGTAGAGATCTAAGAGAGTGTGTCTATCTTAAGAAAAAACACGATGAATTTATATGTAACAATATTTTATGTTGATAGAGCACTCGACATAGTTTGTGGTGTGTGTGGAACAATGTCCAAACTCTCATTTCTCTATAGACCTTTAGCTAGGTTACATGCTTTGATGTCTCAGCATCTTTTTTCTAGAGCCACCTGGGAAGTCATCATCAAATGTTTCTCATTGTTGGGTTTCTTTTTTTTTCAACCCTTAATGATGGCCAAGGCCCTACAAACCATCAAATGTGTTCATGGTGCTTGATCCCGAGGGACTTTATTTAGGGATCCTTAAGGATGGTGTATCTCTTCCCCATGGCAATGTTAATGGCCTTAGGATGTCGCTTCCCTAACAAGAATATGGTTAATGCCTCGAGATCCATCTAATGTGCATAAAAGAGCTCAATTACACTCATATCAAACTAGTAGGGAAAATACCCCCTAGTGAGGGTTTGTGTTGTGTCTATGATTTGTTCATGCACTTGAGCTCAAGAAGGTTGATTAGATATTAAAGCTCTTGTTTACACCCTTGATCATGTGGAAAAATCCATACCCATTTTTAGAGAAAAAGATCCACCCATGACACATGTATCCCACTTGAAGGCCTTCAAAGAACTGCTACAATGACTCATGTGTTGGTACAAGGAATCATTCAAGGCTCTTGAGTTTGAGAAGATTCAACAATATCCTAATGCAGTTGTTTTCCTTTCTTGACCATGCTCAAGGCCTTGTGACCAATCCTTGGTGTGCAAAATCTCTTAGTGGCATCCATATCCAGCCTCGATACCAAAGACCCGAGAGGGGTTTGTGTTGTGGTTTGTAGATGTTATTCATGGTGGTTGAGACTAAAAACTTTATTTTAGTTCACAAGTCTCATTATTATCCTCTTATGACATTGAACAGGAATCTAGACACATTCCTAGTGTACAACTAACTTATTGATAACACTCATAGCACCTTTGGAGGTGATTGTTAACCAACAAAGGTCATATGTGGAGGTTTGAGTGCTTGCCAATGGTTCTTGAGAATATGAATATCTCTTTGGGGATTGAGGATAATGTTTTCCTCCCCCAATCAATGTCAAGGGATTTAGGATGTTTTTTCCCTACCACAACTATTGGTTAGGGCCTCGAAACCCATCCACAATATGTGAAACATTTTAAAGGCACCCACATCCACCTCCTAGGGAAAAAAACCATTATTGAGGGCTTACATTGATTTGTCTAGGATTTTTTCATGGCACTTGAGATTGAAAATGTTTAATTAGCACTTAAATCCCTTGTTTACCACATTGACCATGTGGCACAATCCAAGCCTATTTCCAGTGCACAAAGCCTACCCACTACACATGTATCCCACTCAAAGGCCTACATAGAACCCCTACAAAGGACTGATGTGCTAATATGAGGATTCATTCAAGGCTCTTGAGTTTGAGGATATTCAACAATATCCCTAAGGAACTTGTTTTCCTTCCTTGACCATTTTCAAGGCCCTATGACGTTTCTTAGGTGTGCAAAATATCTTAATGGAATCCATATCCAACTTTGATGCCAAATACCCTTAAAAGAGCGCTTGTGTTGTGGTTTATAGATGTTTTTCATGGTGATTGATCCCAGGAAGTGAAATTTAGGGCACAATGCCCATTATTATCCTATTATGACATTGGATAGACCTCTAAACATGTGGTTTACTTAATCCTACAAATTAGTGTGATACCGAAATAAACATAGATAGATAATGCCCAAATTCCAATATTATAGTGCAAATCAACCAAACAAAGAGAATAAGCAACATAATTGATCTTAAATTATGATATCCAAATAATTAGGAAGTAGTTTTAACGTGCCTCTTAAGGGTGGGTGACCTTTCACTTGAGTAGAGCTTCGTTACAATAATATCCTCACAAAACGATTCATAACCTTATATCTCTTTAAATAGGCTTCCAAGATCCAAATCCCAACTACTTGACATGGTCAAATAATTAATAAGTACCGACTTCCTAGTGGACCTTAATTAATAGAGAGAGCATTTTTACAATGATTGTTGACTACTAACTACTCGACCTTACTCAAAAGAGATGGATTTATATATAACTTGACTTACTCCTAAAGTAAGGGGGTTAAGGTAGGACCCTAACATGCCCCCCCCCTTCAAAAGCAATATTGTCTTCAATAGTGAAGGTGTGGAAATTACTATAAAATCATTATTGCCTCCCAAGTGGCATGTTTTGGATTCAAAAAGTTTCCACTAGATCAAAACTTCTTTGACTGTGTGCCTACACAATTGTCATTCCTTGGAATCTTAGACTGTTATGAGTTGGATCCAAATGAATCCTTCATAATCTAATTGTGGTAGTCTAGTCTACACTTTACAATTAGAACCCACCACTTTTTTGAAGGCAAGAGATGTGAAATAATGGGTGAATGTTGGAGTGATCTAGTAGAGCAAGCTTGTAGGCCACCTATCCAATGCGTTGGAGGATTGTGTTGGGTTCATAAAACTTCAATACTAGATTTTGGTGGAGATGAGACTTGAGGGATGTATGTTTATAAGGTTTGAGTCGGAGAAACACTTGATCTACCTATTGTTTCATTTTGTTTTGATCTATAACGAAATTTTTCTTAAGGGCATATAAAATAGTTTCTCTAGTGTGAAGGGTGTTGTCCACAACCTAAACCCTAAAGGTGCCTTGCAAATAGGAAATCATGGATAAAGGATTTTGACCATACACTGCTTCTTATGGTTTCATATTTGTGGATCCATGATAAGTACCACCACTCGTCCAGAGGAATCTATTAGGTCTAGTGGTGTGGCATGCTCCACAAAAAGCATCATAAGTAGGTTTCAAAGCATTTATTGACCACTTTTGTTTGACCATCCATTGCAGGATGATAGGTTGTGCTTAGATTTAGCTAGGTACCCTGAAGTTTAAATATATCCTTCAAAAAGTAACTTGTGAAGATAGGGTCTTGATCATATACAATAGAAGTCAACATGCCATGGAGCATAAATCTAATCCATGAAGACTTGTCCCACTAGTGATGGTGTAAAAGGGTGTGGTAAGGCACATAACTGATCATATTTAGTTAATTTATCTACTACCACCATAATAAATATTTGATTTCCTTCCTTAGGAATCCCCTCGATAAAATAGATAGAGATGTCCATCGATATATGGTTGAGAATTGGAAGTGGTTGCAAAGAACCATACGAATTCAATATTTTTCCCTTATGTCATTGGAAAATGTCATAGGTTCCAATGGATTTTTGTAAATGTTTTCTCATTCCTTCCCAAAATAATGAGTGATTAATTTGTTCATAGCTTCAATGAAATTCTAACTGGCCTGCTGTGGGTGATGAATCTAACTCCTCTAAGATTTGTGGTTTTAAGGCCATAATCAGAGGTGAGAAAATTGGGCTTCTTATAATGTGAAGTATTTTGGTTCCATGTATACTTGGGTGGAGATTTTGGATTATTTGGAAGTCCATGTCCTAGGCTATCCATTCTTGACTTGCTTCATTAAGCCACCCTGAAACTAGCAAGGGAAATGCAAAGAGTGAACCCTCATCCTCAACTTTCCTAGATAAAGCATCTGCCACAACATTGTCACGATCCTTATTATATATGATATCAAAACCATACCCCAACATCATAGTGACACAATTATACTGGTATGGTGAGGAAAAATGTTGTTACAAGAAATACTTAAGACTATGATGGTCTGTCTTGATTTGGAAACATTGCCTGATTAAATATCATCACCATGTCTGAAGAACATGAAGGATAACCATCATTTATTTTTAAGAGGTGGAATTACCCAAGTTTCTCTCACATATATGCTTACTAGTGAATTCTTATGGCATTTGTCTTGCAGCATCACCACGCCCAAGACACGATATGAGGAATCACATTCTAATACAAAATTCATAGTGAAATCTTGCATGGCTAAAACAAGTGTAGTGCACATAACATCCTTTAGGGTGGAGAAGGCCTACTCCACTACCTCATTCCAATAGAAAGCATTTTTTTTAACAGTGATGTAAGAGGAGATACATCCTCGCCATATTTTTCTAGAAACTTATGGTAGTAGCCAATAAATCCAAGGTACCCCCTCAATATTTTGAAATTTTTGGGGTGAGGACAATTATGCATAGCTTCCACTTACTTGGGATGTGAGGGTATTATTCCCAACTCTAAAATTTCATATTAAATTCATATATCATAAATGAAAACATGTATATTACCATTCTGCTTTATTTTTAATATAATTACGTATATTAATATCCATGTATTTCAAGAAATTCAACACATTATAGAATTACCATTCGATAGTAAATTAATTCACATAGCCAACAATGGGAAAATATTATTATATTTATATTCTTTTAAAATAAGTATAAGTGCAAGAACTTATCTCTTATAAGACTTGGCTTGGATTCCAGAGGAATTTGCCTTGCTCGCAACTGGCCCATGGGAATATTTCTTGCTCGCAATTGAGAATTATATTGGGCCCTAAGTTACCCCATGTATAACACCTAGCTAGATCCACTCTCATGTATTACCATACATAGTATCTCACTTTTCACCAACACCCTTATTCTTGATTTCCTCCCCTTTCCCCCATCCAATGTCCAATTTCCAATTAAAATAGAATATGAAGGGTTTCATTACCAAATCAACGACCCTTTACTTTACATTGTAACTTTTGGTTATTACACAACCACAAAATAACTAATTACTTTTTAATTTTTGTTGTTTTTTTCAAGAACTCTTATTTTATTTATTACATGAGGAAATTGGTATGTGACATGTGGTCCACATGTACACCATCTTGACTCACAATATGTACCAAATATTTAACCTCAATTGTCCTTAAATCACATTTAGATAATTTCACAAATAACTGGTGATCCTATAGTAATTGCATGGTATGAGCAACATGCTTGAGGTGACTTTCCTAGGTGGTGTTTTAGACCAAAAATCATCGAAGAAAGTGAGGACAAAATAGAAGAAGAAAGGGTGGAATATTTTATTCATGAGGCTATGAAAAGTGGATGGGTCATTGCATAGGATGAAGATCATGACTAAGAACACATAATGAACCTCATGAATGCAAAAGGTTGTCTTCGGTATGCCTACCTCTTTCATCTAGATTTGATGGTAGCTTGATTGAAGGTCAAGTTTAGTGAATAATTTGGCTTCATGCAACTCTCTAAGAGATCGTTAATGACAAGAATAAGAAATTTATATTTGATGGTTGATTTGTTGAGATCCAAAAAAATAGGACATATGCACCAAGTGAATTCCTTTTTTTGGACCATGACCACTGGAGAGGAATAATGGCTTGTGTTCGAATGAATGGTGATGGCCTCCAATAATTTTTGAACGATTTTTCAATTGCAGTCTTCTGTGCAAAAGGGTGGCGATAAGAGCATACATCAAGAGGTTGAATTCTTGGGATTAAAGCAATACCATAGTAATGTTCCCCATAGTGTGGGGGTAAACCCTTTGGTGCCTCAAAATCTTGTTGATATTGGGAGATAACTTACTTCAAATCAAGGTGAAGATCGTGTGTGGGTGTTTCCATGACTGGGGTGGCATTGAAATGAGCAATCATACCTAAGTGGTATTTCTTCAATAATTTCTCCATATGGTGGGAGGAGATAACTTCAAGAAAATTGGAAGTAATCCCTCTATGGTGATGTTTGTTCTCATCATGAATAAAGTTGAGAGAGAGCCTCTTTAAATCCATGCAACGATGTTGAAATTCCTCAGACATTCTACCCCCATAACTATATCACAACCACCCATATAGATAGAGAACATATGTGTTTTGAGATGGTAGTCACCCATTTGGAGTTTCACATTTTCACAACTGCCACCAAATTTCATCATAACCCCATTTGCTACAATAATTTGAAAATTAGATATAGGGTAGATATAACAACGATTTTCTTCAACGACTCATCAATGAATGAAATTATTGGTATTGCCATTGTCAATTAATACAATGACTTTTCAGTGCTTGATGCAGCCAACCAATTTCAATTTCTGAGGTGTGGAAAAAACTAATAAAGTATGGAGTGAGATTTGGTGTTGATCCTCAAGAACTGGTGTATTGGGAGAATCTTCCACGGGTGGCATAATAGTTGTTATAGCCCAAATCAACACTTCTTCGTTTTCGACGACACTTACATGACGATTCTCTCATGAAAATACTTGATGAAGCTATTGTTTGTTAAATTTTGAGCATTAATTCACAATACTCTAGGATCTTCATTGAGAGAATAACATATACAGTATATCAATTCATAAAAATCACAATAAGCATCACAAGCATCACAAGAATCAAAAGCATGAGAGACAAGAGACACAGAGTTTCTGTGGGGAAAACCCTAAGGTGAAAAACCCCACAACTTCCTTAGAGATAGAGAGAGCAATGGCTCAACCAAAGTACAACCAAAATACACTTGAGATAGTCTCCTAGAAGCAGATGATCCTCCTCCTCACTAGTGCGCCACTTTCTGAGTGAGAGAGATGTTACTTTCCGAATGATCTAAATAGAGATCTCCTGATCTCTATTTATACTAACCTGTTTTCCCAGTGACCTTATGGGGCCGACTTGTCTAGCTAGGTACATCCACAATATAATATATATATTTCAGGGCCGACCCCACACATGGTGGTCTAATAACCCATCGGCAAGTACACACACTTGCGACACTTGTCAATCCACATGACGACACTTCCTTATAGAGGAATAACACATCTCTAATAAGGGTACAATAAATATATATGAAATACATAGATGAAATACATTCCGAAGTTACATATACATCAACATTGTTGCTCACACAAAAGTACACTATGGATGGAAGAGCCCTAATTTGGTTCTTAATAACGTGGCCTTAACTTATTCATTGATCATCCAACAATTAAGAAGCTTCTGACCACATTTGGAGACCAAAACACCCCTAGAAAATCCCTTAAAATGGCATTTTTAGCCCATTTTTCCTGAACACGATAGTTTCTATTGGCCCAAGGGGGTGTGACACACACCTTACCCTTGTCCCACCCATGTGTGGCTTAAAATTACTCAAAAAATATAAAAATATAAAAATTTGGGTGGTTTGGGAGGTTGGGATAACCACCCCATCAGTTACATCTGCTCCCTCCTCGAATATAACCATCTTCTTCTCCTATAAAAGAAAGGGAGATTGGCCATGAAAAGGAATATAAGCCCAAGTATTGTTATGCTAGGGCAATAATCACTCACTTTCCCTTTCCATTTATTCCCTAGTTCCTCTCAAACCTTGATGCATTTGAGTTGTGGTTGGGATTCTTGGAGAAGGGAAGCAGCAGAACTAGAGTCAAGGTTTCATGAGGTGCCAAAGTAGAGATAAGGTAGCATTGTTCTTATTTTTAGTATTTAATAGAGATTTGACATCTTTCCCTTCCCAAATCCCGAGTCAATTTCATGTTTGAATGAAGAGATTGCTAGTTTTTTATATTGAAAGTTGAGTTTTTATATTCATGTTCTTCATTTACTTTCAATTCATAAGTAATATTGACTATTGTCAAAAGTCTTTGAGGAAGGTTGTGGTTATTGGTTTTGTAGGTCTAAGCTTGGGCAAGTTGGGCTAGATTAAAAGTAGCTAAAGGAGCAAAGAAAGCTAGGATCAAACTCCATAAACAAGGTACATGTCCTTCTAACTTTCAAACTCCTTGTTTATTTTGCTTAATGCAAAACCGTATATGTCTCTCTTTGAACCCCTAGTATGTTGGTGACCTCAACCCTAGTAATATGATAGTTTTCCTCACAATAGAATTGGTGACTCTGCCACGGAGAAAACATATATGCTTTTGGGTTTTCCAAGTTTGTTTCTCAAGTTTGCTTCAAGTTCTGAGTCTATTTTCAAATTAGGAATGATCTTAGGGTTTTAATACACACATTAACTGACAATTTTTCGAGTTGGACTTGTTTTTTGGAGGATTTCAATACAAACATGCAAGTCGCCTTCATGACAATAGAGTGTTTGGTATAAACACGCCCTTGGTGGTCTACATAGTTGTGTGCCACACCCTACTGTTCCTGTGTTTCACCAACGTGTTTCTCCTATAGGTAGTGTTTTTCATTTTGGACCTACTTGTGAGGTTTTTATTAGATTTTGGGGGTCTTTACTTGTCCTTTGTATGTTTAGGACCCCTTGGAAGTGTGATGTATTCCTTTTGATTGGTCTTGGTTTGGTTTTTGGATCTTTTTGAGCCAATTTAGACTTGTTTGGATCATTTTGGATTGTTTTGACCCAAGTTGGATCTGTTTGGACCAATTTGGAACTTTTTGACCCAATTTGGATCTATCTGGATCGATTTGGACATGTTTGAGCTGATTTGGAACCATCTGAGTTTGTTTAGGTCGATTTGAATCTCTTTGAGTGAAAAAGTTCTCTTTTGGAATATTTATTTTTCTCTTTGACTTTGTGTACTTTTGGATTTCCTTTGAAGTGGAAGTTCAAGGGTTTTTTTGTTGTTTTTGTTCCTGATTGCACTGGTTAGGTGCAAGAATCATGCCTTCCCAAACCTTGAACCCTAGTAGGTCTTCTTGCTTGTTGGAATTTAGAGGCCATATCATGTACTTTTTTCCACTTGATATGCTTGTATGACTGAAGAGGCTTGTGTTTGTGGCTACTTTCCCTTTGTTGATAAAGCTTCCAAATGGAATTTTCATTGATTTTGTTGTGTGTTAGATTGAGTTTGGTTTTTGTTGCTCATTTTGAAAAAGAATAGAAAAGTTGGATCAATTTTGAGTTGGTGTTGGTTGAATACATTACAAGTATCTGTAGAGGATTTGTAGTTGCATTTTATATTGAAAAAAATAATTATTTTGTATATTTGTTTTTTTTAGATCAAGTCTCATTTCAAGTTTTCATTTTGAAACAAAAAAATTCAAAAAGGTCTTGCATTTGGTTTAGGTATTAAGTGTGCATGTTGAATTGAGTTTGTTTCCTCATTGTAGGATTTGATTTGAACTTGTTTACCAAATTAAGTTGCATTTACTTTCAAATTCTAAATTGGTGTATCATTGTCAAATGGAATTTGTATGTGAACTTTGAAAGGTAGTTGCATGCTTATGTTGTAGACTTGATTTTCCATTTAGGCATAAAAATGTTAGTTTCATTTTGCATTTAAAAAACCAAAAAATTGCATTGTATATTGAAAATTTGCATTTGCATTCCAAATTACATCATATATTTAGAACTTGCATGTACATTGAAAAGAGATTCAAAGTGAAAAGTGCATGATTGTGGTAGTATAGTGCTTCATATTTCAATTAAAGAACATTGTATCTTTAGTTGCACTCATTTTGCTTCTTTTGAAAAGTTTTTGAAATTGTATTTTAAGCAAGCAATCAATAATCGAGATAGGATACTAGGTTTTCTTCTAGCAAGAAATCACCTAATAATTAAAGCTAGGATATTGGATATATGGAGTTGTGAGTCAACTTCTCCCAGATCACATAAAATTGTGAAACATAGGTTTGTTTCATAAGGGAGGAAATCCAATACCATAAGAGTGTGGCTGGGAAGCTCCTCTAAGACAGGAGTTAAGCACTAGGTCGTGTGAGGTTAAGTTGTGGAGAGATCCCTCCAATAATTAATCAAGCATCAACTAGGGATTTTACGTGTATGGGGACTTTTGTCAGAGCAGAGTGTTGTTATAGAGTTTCAGACTTATATACCCTACCCATACGTACGATCCCGACCTGTGACTATCCCCATGGACACTGATTGTGTATTGGTAGCCTTAGAATCATGTCTTTAGGGTCATACACAAGTGCTGACAGAGGATTTTTTGCGACCACCTTGGGAAGACCTAGTGACTGGAGCATTAGTACCCTTGGAGGGTGTTTTCCATATCTATATGCTAAACAAATTGCACCCAGAAGGGAAACAGGCTCGGCCTTGGTAACTACTCTTTGGTCTTCACTGACTAGACTTGGGCCCTAATCATCCCAGGATGATCGTTGGGAGACCATATATTTGGCTCTGCATTGAAAGGTACTTGTAGCCAAGTGCTTTTCATGTGAGGGTTGTTTGCTTTCTTGAGATATTTCAAGGATTTTCTAGTGTGTGCTGGGTGTCTTTTTATCTTTTTAGATTTCTCCTTTCGGTCTTCTGCGAGCCACCATGGCCGATCAACCCCTTTGCAGGTGTTGAATAATTGAAGGACACTCTCCTTAATAGAGAGAAGTCCCTATGTCGAGGAGAATACTAGATTATACTAATCCATACCCTAGGGGGAATGTAGCAACCGAATCCGGTTGTCTCCGTTGAGAAGTGAATCCAACTTCACATAATTGAATATAAAAATATATATATGATAAAATGATTGATAAATGGATGATTAATGTATTACAAGAGCTCGCCTTTAATATGGCTTTAGCGTTCCTAATAAAAGGTTATGTCCTTTCACATTAAAATATAACTACTTTAATGATTAACAATTTATTTATTTAATATGCTATTTATATTCGTAGCATTGCCACTCTCTTAGAAAGGCTTTGTCCTCAAAGCCTTATAATTTTGTCGCATTGTTCTTTGCGATGTCATGGCTGACGAAACATGTCGATATGAATTGCTAAGTGTAGAGCATAACTTTCGATATGTGGATGGGTCAATCCATCCCAAATTGATTTGTTGCTGATTGTTGGGATTCCCCACTGATATGTCGTTAAGAGCTTTGATCACATTAGTACCATCATCTTTCGACATTTCCCACTTTTCATAATATCGGTTTTTATGGTTGGGGTGTCGATAGGGAATTTTCACAATGTCATTTTCTTTTACGAATGTTGTCTTTTGAGCATTGATCTGAGCTGGAGGTTTTATTTTCGTCTCTTGAGGTTTTAAGGTTTCATTTTGTATCTTTTCCAACTTGTTTTCTAACTGCATGTTATCATTTTGAAACTTCTTAATCAATTCGACTTGCGATTTTCCATCATCTTCAGACGTCTTAAGTTGTTCCTTAAGATCTTCATTATGACTTCTGATACAACTATTTTCTTCCTGCTTGTCTAGAAGTTTTCCTTCAATGTCTTCCGTAGATTGTTCTGTCTTCCGACTATTTTTCAACTTCTTAATTTTTGTGACTAGTATCTTGGTATGATTTCTTAGTCTGAAAATTTCTTTAGCATTGTTGGATAATGCTTTATTATTCTTTGCGATCTCTGATTTGTGTGTCTTTTTAGAGTCGTCATTTTGTGTTTGAAGAACTTGTATCTGTTGTCGACATTGGTTGACCTTTGATTCTTGATCTCCTAAATTATGTCGTATCTGCTTCAATTCTTCATCCTTGTCGTTAAGGATCTTGTTCAAGCGTATTATTTTTGATTCGTAATTATTTATTTACTTCTTTATATCTTGATTTCCTAACCTTTGATTGAATTCATTTTCGGTTTTTAATTCATCAATTTGCGCATACAATTTTTCTATACGCCTTTCCTGGTCAGAGATTTTTATTTCATTGCACCTTTCTTGTAATTCAATTCTTATTTCTGAACTGTTATTTATGTCGCACAATTCTTCATTGTATTTTCGATAACATTTTAACTTGGCTTCTAATTTCTCTATTTGTAGTCGCAAACCAACTTCCATGGTCTTGACTTCTTCGGTGATAGATGGTCTTTCTTTGATTTCTTCATTGATAGATAGTCTCAATTTTTTTTTTTATAATTCGATCCTTCTTCTCTGATTTTGTCTTCTTCTTCTGATAAAAGGTGGATACACCAAAGGTGTAATAACCTTCAATTGGGTTCCTTTTGACAAAAGATATTTCAACTTTTACTTTTATGTTTGCTCTTCTTTTTCTGCTCTTTTGTAATTAATAATTGTAACTAATTATACAACTATTAAATAGATATAACAATTACTATTGAAATATAATAATAATTTGGATATTATTAATAATTATTATAAAATAATTATAATAATATATAATGTGTTTTTTTTTTTATCGATAGTGAAAAATGAAGATTGGAAAAATTTAGGGTTTGAAGAGGGTGGACGAATGGAGGGAGAAGATGAATAGGAGCGTGGAGGGTGAGCTTGAGAGCTGAGGTGGCAGGTCAAAAGGAGGGTGGAGGAAGAGTTGAGCGGGGTGTGAGTGGAGGAAGCAGCACGAGAATTGGCGTGCAGGAGTGGTGTGGAGGTGGGAGTGGGCGGGAGTGGGAGGGAGGGTGCGAGCAGGAGGAGGGAGCACGTGAGGGCGAGTTGCAGGCGCATGAGGAGGGGATGAGCGAGTTGGTGGCGAGGGTTGTGCATGGGCGGAGGGGGAGGTCGTTGACTAGACAGTGAAGGGAGGAGGTTTGCGGAGGCAGGAAGGGGTGTAGGAGCCGAACGCGGCGTGCAATGCAACGCAGGTGGAGCTGTGTGTGAACGGGGAGTTGACGAGGAGGTCGAGAAGGGGAATAGTGTGAGTGTGAAGAGGAGAGGGTTTGCGGGTGTGAAGAGGAGTGCGATTTTTTGCAGGTTGCAGGTGGTGGGAAGCAAGGGAGAGGGCGTACGGGAGAGGAGCGTGGGATGGCAGCAGCGGGTAGGCAACGCTGTGAGTTGGTGCGGCGTTGAGGTTGCAGTGGGTAGGGAGTGGTGTGAGTGTTGAGTTGAAGGCTGAATGCGCAGAGATGGACTAAGGCCGAGTGGTGGAGGGTGCAAGCCTAGAGCAGAGGTCGGGGGCCTGATTTTAGATGGAGAACGAATTGCTGGGAGATGGGATGGAAAGAAGGGCGTTGGAATTTTGAGGGAGAGCGAGTTGGAGCAGTGTAGGGAGACACGCACGTGTGTTCGTGATGGGGAGTGGAAGTGAGGGCACAATGGAGCAGAAGTGTGGATTGGGGAGTGAGCTGGGAAGAGGAGGACGCGGAGTGAGTTGTGGTGTGGTGAATGGAGAAGGGAGTGGAGGTAGCAGCTGGGGAGAAGAATAGGTGGATGAGAGGCCAAGGGATTGTATTCTTGGTCAAGGGCTAGTGATGTAGAGAAACTCTACTTGGATGGTTAAAAACCAGAATCGGATGCCCAAGGAAGGAGCTCTGATACCAAATGCAACAATCGAGTCCGGTTGTCTTTGTTGAGAAGTGAATCCGACTTCACATAATTGAATATAAATATATATATATGATAAAATGATTGATAAATGGATGATTAATGTATTACAAGAGCTCGCCTTTAATATGGCTTGAGTGTTCCTAATGAAAGGTTATGTCCTTTCACATTAAAAGATAACTACTTTAATGATTAACAATTTATTTATTTAATATGCTATTTATATTCGTAGCAAGGAAAAAGAGGAAAACTAGGAACATCAAACAGAACAACCAATAGAAGAAAACAGTTCTAGGTCAAATGAGTCTGAGAGTTCTTCTAACGAAGGACATTTTAGAGATACTGAGGAGAAGTTGCATAAATCTCATGGAGTCCATTCTCCTTAACCTGAAGATAATTTAGTTCCCATTGCAATTGAAGACCTCTCATATCCGTATAGAATTCTGAACTCGCCACAAAGACCTAGTTTTTCCCAAATACCTGGTATCAACGTTCCTAATTCATTGTCTAGGTGGTTTAATATGGAAAACATAGACCAAATCTTTACTTCAGGGAAGGTAACTACTCCAGTTAGTACTACCCCTATAGGATGAATTAATTTTAATATGGTATCCGCGATAGGATCAGGATGGTCCCCACCATCCTCGATGATACTTACTGGTACTAGTTCATCGACCCAACTGAGTTCAAACACTTTCTCTTTTGGATTACCTTTTTCAGGGTTTCAACCTATACCTATTACTATTCCTCCTAGTTCAACTTTGACCACTGCTTCCCTTTCCATAATTTCCCACCCTTCAGTGTACAAATGTCCATGCCTAACCCACCCTTCACTGGAGTTGTTTCTAACTCCACCCTAACCCAGTTAAGCTTACCTTTCCAATCTATTGGAGGTATGAGTTCAGGTAAACCCTTTGGATTAAATGTACCACAAGGAAATTCCTTTACACTAGGGGACACTAGCACTGGATTTCCATGGGGGGAACTTTCACTCAAGGAAATATTCCCTTTTCTAGGATGGGAGGTTCCAATATGGTTAACCTTATTATGACAAGTTTCTTACAAGGAAACCAACCATTAGGAGGGATGGGAAGGAATTTTGGAACAACTTTTCCTTCTTTTCAAAACCAATATGGTTAGAACTTTGGACAAACCAATCTGCTTTTCACTAATCCTAGTGTTGATGTATATGTAACTTCGAATGTAGTTCACCCATGTATTTCATCTATGTATATTGTACTCCTATAGAGATGTTATTATTCCTCTATACAAAAGTGTTGTCATTTGTATTGACAAGTGTCATAACTTGCCGATGGTTTATTAGACCACCATGTGTGAGGTCGGCCCTGAATAAGTTAATACAAGTCGGCCCCATAAAGTTATTGGGCAACCAGGACAAGTATAAATAGAAATCTACTGATCTCTATTTGGATCACTCAGAACTCACTCTTCCTTCACTTGGAAAGTGGTGCACATGTGAGGAGGAGGATCAGCTGCTAAGAGGAGTCTATCTCTGTGTACTTTTGTTGTACTATTGCTCTATCTATCTTTGAGGAAGTTGTGGGGTTTTTCACCTTAGGGTTTTCCCCACGAAAACTCTGTGTGTCTATTGTCTCTTATGTTTGCATCTTGTGATGATTTGATATGCTTGCTATGATTGATATGCATTGATATACTGTACATGTTATTCTCTCAGTAAAGATCCTGAAGTATATTGAATTAATGATCGAAAATTAACACCTAGAAATCCATATATTCCATGAAAAGCATATGTCAACACTAACTAATGGGCAGCTAATGCTCTTAGAACCTGGAACACAATGGATCTGACAAAGTTTCCATTTTTGGTCACTTTGAATATGCCTGATCTTTCAAATTTGACTAACGATCCAATGTTACATGACCCAAGATGGCCACCCCTACCCAATAAGATTCCTTTAGACATTCCTAAGTTTGAAGGTGAACCTAAGGAAGAACCAACTAACCATGTGATGAATTTTCATCTATGGTGTTCATTCAATTCTTTGATGGATGATTCTATTAGATTTTATCTCTTCCAAAGGATTTTAACTAGGGTAGTGGCGAAATGGTACAACAATTTACCATGAGAATCATTTCAAACTTTTAATGCAGTCACAATGGCATTTCTAAACCACTTCCAGTTGCCAGTCCATTATGAAACTGGAATAGAGTTGTTAACATCCTTTCGTCAGGATAAATCTACTCATATTTCCAACCACATCCACTGAGTGCGGAGGAGGTGTAGATTGATTAAGGATCAGGTCCTTGATGAGTTCCTTACCGATTGGTTTATTAATTCATTACAACCCTTTATTGCAAAATATGTGGCTCTTTCTAGGGTTCAGACCGAAGACTAGGATATTATTAAAGCCCAGAAATTGGATTTGTTTTTTTCCCAATCCAGGATGCTGTATGAAATTCTGCCTACTAGTCCTAGAGCAGAAACTGGCCCAACAAAACCAATCCCCACACCTCATGTTGATGGTATTATTGGTGTAGTTAGGAAAAATCCAGTTAGCCTGGGTAATAAATTTCGTATTCAAAATTCGGTGGAAACGGGTTAGAATAACACACATAACCTTAAACATAACCCTTCTTTTGATGTTTTGTTAGTAAAGAACTCTAAAGGAATCCGACATCCTAGAGGGAAGAAAAATAAGAACAAGAAAAATGGGAATAAGGGGACTAACAATGAAAACAACAATAAAAACAACACTAATGCAGGTGGGGAAATTAATGAAAAAGGTAAAACGATATTTCCTTGTTTTTTATGCCAGAACAATCACTCGACCTATCAATTCCCTAAGATGGAAATGGATCAGAAGCTGTTGGCCCAGCAGGAAGGGTCTCCTAACCTATTGTATTAACTAATCCATTTCCTCAACATCATTAACATATGATTTTTGGTTCTCACCAAAACCTTGTATCCTCCCAGTGGGAAACCAGGTAACCTCCTCTCACGGGGGCAATTAAGGCCCATGTGAAGTTTTCATGTGTGAACAGGATGTTTATCTCCAGAATAGGAATAAGAATTATGAATCTAATTCTTCTGGATACAAAGTTAAAGAAGCACTTAATGTTTATAATGACAATTCTTTACACATAGAGAATCTTTCCAATGATACTATTCCTATAATATTGAAGGGTGTTCTAAAAAAAAACCGTGTATAATCCTAATGCGCACACTGCTCGGAATTATAGTATAGTGCATTGAAGATTTGGTTTAGGATCCATGTGCAATGTATACACTTGAGGTACTCCATAGTTTTCCAACTCAACCAAAAACCTTACTTTCAGCTTTAGGATCTCTTGATCCTGCATATAGTCAAGATATTACTTTCGATTTTGAGAATTGGAATCCTTGTTTACTCCATCATGCTTCTTTTTAGATCTAAGTTGTATATGGAAATACTAAGATTCATCAGACAGTTGTAGATGAGGGTGCCTCCATGTGTCATGGAATTATCATGTTGGAATGCTATAGGATCACATGATGTGGTTTCTCCTATCACCATGTTGAAAGCTTTCGATGGCCACCTTTTCCAACCTCATGGAATTATCCCATCCTTTCCTTTAGAGCTAGGGGGAAAAGTAGTCAAAGTGGATGTGGAAGTGGTTAATTCCCCACTTGATTATAATTTATTGCTAGGTAGAAGTTGGACTCAAGCTGTGCAACCCTAGGAATAACATTTGTAAATTAAGAGGGAATATCTACAAATAAGATCTAAGAATGAGCAATGATGGAATGGAGTATAATGGGGAGAATGTGGATGGTGACATAGTGGAGAACTGAGGGATGTAGACCGAAATTTTTTCTAATACCATATGAAATAAACAATTGTTGGAGGATACTAGTCGATCACCCGAGTAGGTCCTCCAACTGACCATCGTTAGGTCCGTCCCGGGAATACAATTGGTTGATTAAGCCGACATAACTACTTTTGTAACTGAATAAAAAAATTTAAAACAATATATATAGGCTGGTGAGCCATGATTCAAGTAGAATACCATTACTTTGTATAGATTCTATCTCTCATATAATATAATTGTTGTTGTTGTTCCCTTTACTTTGGTGTCTTATCTTGTATAATGATTTGAATGCATTATCTTTTATCTTTATGTTGTTTATATTCCATGTAATCCCTTAGATTACAACATTGGTTTCATTTCCGGTTGTACTATCGGGATTATAATATGAGTACGTCTCTATAAAATGACAAGTGAAGAAGATACCAAATATTGGTGGAAGAGGAAAGTAACAAATTACATTCAAAACTATGCCGGGAGAAATAAACTGTCGATAGTACAAGATAGAGAAAGATTCTTTACTGAAATGCGCTAGATGTTTATTGAAGTCATCCCACATGAATTGAAGAAGTTGATCAACCATGTTAATGAAAAAAATAAACCCATTCAATGAAAGGATGCTAATGTACAAAATCACCAATGACGGACGAACAAACCTGTATGAGTGGCTGGAAAACATATGCAAAGAATTCTGCGAGGAACAATCTATTGAAGAAATAACTTCCCTCGACTACATCAAGCAAATATTTTACGAAGACCTCCACGAATCGTTCTTTATCACCATACCAAATTTGTTATTTAAATTTATGACTAAACACAGAGTCATCCATATAGTGGAAACATGACCACCGTTGGAGCCATGAGTAAATTCAAATTGGGAACATAAGCAAAAAGACTGGGAACGTTTCATTGAAGAAAACCAGTGGGAATAATTCCTAGTAAATGAGCAGACCAATTGAGACTATCTTTGTCATCGTGCAGTAATTGGATCGGAAATAGGGGTGCCAACAACCATGTGGAATGAGTAGATAGAGAGATGAATATAGTCAACGACAAGAAATAAAAAGATGAATCTTTCCTAGAAGACCAGTCCACTTTAACGAGATAGAAATATAGCCAGTTGTAAGCTATCTACTGGCATTCAAAAGCTCGAAAGAGAAAAAATATTCAAGAGACGAGAGGAAATTAGAGACATCAGGAGTCCATTGATGGAGAAAATAATTATGAAGGACTCGGAGAGAAGAGTCAAGCTACCAAAAACCTTCTTGAGTCGAGGAAAATTCGACCAGAGAATGGAGAAGGTGAGGACTCGACGTCGGTAGGGGGTCCACGGTCGATGGAACTGACCTAACAGTTGAATATTGCAATCCTTGATGTAATGAATCCTCTGTCTGTTACACCAAGCCTTATATCAAATGGACCTAGTGTTAGAGAAATTGTCGAACGTGACTTGGGGCTTGGACCAGGTGCCATTATCATTTATAGTCGTCTCGACAAATATGGATAAATTTTGGATTGAATGATGATCTAGATCTGAACATGGGAATTGGATCAATTTTATGCCAGAATATAGCCACCATTTCTTCAATCTCTTTTACTCTGAATGTGTGGAGGTACCCCCCATGCCAGCAATATTATCGATTAAAACGTCTGACCAGTTGGAAGCCCGACCCGTCGGTGAAGAGGTTGTCGAAGAAGTTAAGTTTTCTTGGGATTCGTAGTCACTCCAAATAGTAATTTACTCTTCATCCGGTAGTTCGTCGACATTATCGTCATCTCCATCATCGTCCTCACCATCGCATTCATTAAGAAATATTTCAAGCAATAGTTTAGGGAACAATAATACTTTTATTAATATGGATTATAACACTCAAGTAAAATTTTCCATATATGAGGGGGGTGGACATACCCATAAACATTGGTTCATATGTGAAGCAATATGGAAAGCTAACCTCATTGTAGATGAGAATAGACAAATCACAATGTTATAGGAGGTCTTAAATATAGAGCATTAAGATGGTAGATGAATCTTGTTGAAAATGGCCCAAAGACAAAGCAAGAAATTAAGAGCTTATTTGAATTCTTCAGAACCAAGAAAATATACATTTGGTTGCACAAAAGCTTCAAGATATAACACAAAGAGTTGGAGAAACTGTTCAGGAATATGGAAAAAGATTAAAAGATCTCCTTAATCAAATGCCAGCCAAGATGGAAGAATCCATCCTCATTGAATGGTTTGTAGCTTTCCTACTATTGTTCGGGAATTATACCCTATAGCGAGGAGAGGGACACTACCAACTTATGGGGTGATAGGTAAACACATTGATCATATCACATAGGATTCTACAAAAGGAAAGAGATCAAAGTTCTTGAAGGCATACCTTATTAACGAAGTTCGATCGTAGCTTTCGCTTGCTCCTTCGATCGATCCTCCACTTGATCTTCCATTTGACGAACCTGCAATACAAAGATACCTTCCCTCGCGTATCTTGACTGATATAACAATGATGAAATTGAAATACAATTTAAACATCAAATACAATCAAGCATTTAATCCAAACAAATATGCAATCCATTAGACATTTGATTGGGACGGGAAGGGCATTTCAACCTTTATTGTCAAAAGCAAATAATCAATACAATTATACCTGATCATTCAGAGTGCTTGTGCAACCGGATCCTGGGCTCCTGCTCTTCACACTAACTTTGGAATTCCTCCAGCGTAACAACCCTTAATGCATAGTTTCTCCTCCTCTCTCTCATCTATCCCCCTTGTATTTATGGGACAAGGTAGGCAGTTTGGATCGAGAGGTAGTTTTATTGGGAAGTTGCAAAACCAACTTCAACTAATCCCAATTCGTCAAATTAATATATTTTTGATTACTTTTTAAGGTGTACGCTACTTTTATTAAGTGGAGTAGTGTTCAACATGCAACTTCCCTGCTTTACAACCAGCGTTTGCAAGATTTATGAGGCTGTATGCTACTCTATTGAATCAAAGTAGAGTATTTCTTAGGGAAAACGCTACTTTAATGATGTGGAGTAGAGTATTTATGGAGGGAAACTCTACTATCATGCTTGTAGGGTAGCGTTTTTCCTTAAAAGTAGGTAAAAAGAGGGTATTGTTAGTTGCAGAGGGGTAAGTCTAGGCCATTCATCATCTAGGGTCATCATGCTCTTCAATCCAAGTTGTCCTTTTGTGTGATCAACAACTAAATGTGATCATGGACGGAGAAGTTCAGATTTGACCTAGAACAGATGCCCCCCAATGTGTGAGGTCAGAGGGAAATGATGGACGAAATACATTATAATTCCAAGTCAGTGGAGGAGCAAGAAACCATAGAACCAAGTCACAAAAGTACCTGAAATAATGATCAAGTTCAGCGAGCAATTACAATCTTGACATCATACAGATGTGTAGTATGATACAACATGATCTCTGATACATAACTAGGAGATGTATATATAACATGGCCACTGAAATACAAGCATGGATCCATGTCATAATGAGAGATCATAGCCATAACAACAAACTGGATCTATGTCTCATGGAGAGCCAAAATGAGTGAGGCTCAGTCTTGCGCAGCTTGGGTGATAACATAATGAGGTAATGCTATCAAAATCCCAAGGTCTTCATCCAAACAACCCAAGGTACAAACCCTAACCATGTGAATAAATGAGATAAAAGTCGAACATGTGGGGGATCGTTTGATTACCGGTCATTGATGTATACCGTTAACAAATGCGAGGGCTTCCACCGATAATGATAATGGAGACCAAGGTACCTAGTACGATCTAACAAGTGTGAATAAGTGGACTTGATGTCGAATACTTGAGGACCTATCAAATAAGAGACATTGATGTATTCTCATAATTCAACAACAAGAGAGATTGCCACTAGTGACTGCAATCCTCAAGGTACTAACCAAAACTCTAAACTTCATTCCCAGAGCAAAAGGAGTTGATGTCGATGGGAAGAATTCCGTTGGAAGGGAGGCATTAAGGAATCCTCCATCATCCAACACAAGGAACACTCAAATGGTATGAGATGACGTGGAGTAGTACAAGTAACAAGACTGACACAAGGATGGCCGACACATGAGGTCAAGGTAAACTGCAGAATGGCCGACAAAGGCTGTATCCTTGAACAGTGAGCACGACACAAAGTGACTTAGGAAGTTTTCAACATGATGGGGAAGTGATATAAGACTGCAATGTAGGATACATTAGCAGACCCTCCATATGGTTGGAAGAATAACCAACTGGGAGAGTAAACAACTCGGAGATCAGGTTCACCCTAAGGTCAAAAACTAAAACCCAACTGACATGATGGACTCAAGTAGGTGCCATGTTCAAGGATAGGACTGACTGAACTACCTTTGAAACTGTAAGATGTTATATACCCTTCTTATCCCTTATTCCTTTTAGATAAAAGAATACCTTTCTTGTTGTTTTAATGAGTCCAAGAAAGAATGAAAACTCAATAGATCCAACCATGTAAAGAGTTTAACAAGCCCATGGGAGGAAGACTCAGGACCTTCTTCATTGTTTATAGAGTTCGAAGAAGAGATAGAAGAATACTCTATTATAATGATCTCTAGATTTTAATATCGAGCCGATATCTGTTCTTGCTCGCCGCTGTTTGTAATTTTAAGGAGTCTGAAAAACTTAAACAATAACTCTATTCACCTACTTGTGGATTTTAATATCGAGCCCAAGTAGGTTAATGCTCGCCGGTGTTTTCCTGTTTATAAAGTCTGAAAAACTTAAACAATCCTCTTTTTACCCTCTCGTGGATTTCACATCGAGCCCGAGTAGGTGAGTGCTCGCTTGGTGTTTTCATATTTCGAGAGCCTGAAAACCCTAAAGAAGGCTCCAAAAGGTCCTTTTTTGTAAAGTTAGTCTCCTCCCCCGAAAAAGTGTAAAACAATGGAAGAACAAATCTTCTAGAGTATTCCATTTTCGTAAGTAATCCGCAAAAGTACAGAAAATGGTTAAACTTATACTTAAGTGGATGTCACTTCAAATCCTTTGATGAGTCTGAAATGACAACTATACTCGGCAATCTTGTCATATTTAAAGAGTCTAACAAGAGCTTAGAGAGAACTCCATAAAAATCTTTTTCGTAAAATTTTAACGAGCCTGAAAAAGTAAACTCGTGACCTCCTTACTATTTTTAATGAGCTCAAAGGAGAGATGGAAGAATGATCATATCCCCCTTACTGTTTTTAATGAGCTCGAAGGAAAGGTGGAAGAATGCTCGTAGCCTCCTTACTGTTTTTAATTAGCTCGAAATGAAGGCAGAAAAATGCTCGTAACTTCCTTACTGTTTTTAACAAGCTCAAAGGGAAGGTGGAATATTGCTCGGAACTTCCTTACTGTTTTTAATGAGCTTGAAGGGAAGGTTGAATACTACTCATAGCTTCCTTCAAGTAGGGTCGATGCCTAGAATCTCCTCATGAGATCGGGCAAAGATGTCACGGAAATCATTAAACATATTGGTGTACGGAATGATCTCATCAAGATAACAGTCCGCTCCAATAAAGATATGTTCTGTGACCCCAGGTTTAGTGGGAATGTTGATGGGAATGGTTCTCACTGTACTCGTCCTATTCCCTTCGGAAAAAATAGCTTGTGAAGTGGAAAGGATAGAGGACCAAGCAACATTCTCACTGAGTCTTGAAGGGAACTCACCTCTCTCTATCAGCTTTAGAACATGAAGTAAATAGGTCCTGGGGTGTAAATGTTCCCAAGGGTGTCTCAGGCCTATCATAGCTTCAAAAAATGTTTCGTCAGAAGGAAAAACCATGTCTTAACTATTAGGAGAGAGGGTAGAGTCTGTTTTCCATGCAAGAGCATGGTCCATATCTGACTCGGAAAAGAATGGTGGAGTCATGATATATTCTGTTGCAACATGTTATTCTTCCATGTATGCTACTTCTACAACGGATAAGGGCTCTAATGGTTCTGATATAGTAGGAAGGATCCACGAATCAGTCCTTAAGCCGACCGTGAAAGTTTCAGTAGATGTACCTTCATCAGAACGCATGAAAAGAATGGGAGAGGGTAGGTTAAAAGTGCCTATTAATGACCCGTAAATCCCTGCTCCTAAACTCTCGTTTACTAGGGATGTTAGGAACCCATGTCTTTACTTTATTAGTATATTGTTGTTGGCTTTGTAAGTCGTCCCGTAGTATTTGTTGTCCATAGTTTGTGTTATTGTTGTTTGGCGCATATGATTTGTAAGTCGCCTGTAGTATTGTTGATCCGTAGTTTGTATTGGCCCATGGTTTTGACCCATAGTATTGGCGCGTAGAATTAGTTTAGAAGTGTGTGTTGAGTCCTATGAAGGCACCATGAAGTTATTTGTATTGAGCTTGTTGAAAGGAGGTTTCCCCCTCGAAGTGGCATGCGATCAATAAAAAGTGATTCTGAGTTCTGTCATTTCTACTATTTCACATATTCTTATTAATTAATTGTTGCAGGTTCTCCACATCTGGTATTAGAGCACTTTCTTGGGCACGTTGGGTGGAATTTCTGCCAATTTTTTTTTTTCTTTTTGCATCTGTTGCAAGTTTGGATCTGGGAATAATCCCTATCCACTTAACTGTGGGAAGTACTTGGGAATAATCCCTAAAACTCATTGTGAGGAGTACCACAGGAACCCAAAAGTAGCTGGCTGTAATGTCCCCATTCAAATAAATGCATAGTAAGACAATCCCATCAATCCTACTAGTTTCCTAGGTTGGATGGGCACATGTGGGATGGTAATAAGGAAACTAATAAATGATATTTAGACATTAGAAGGGTTCAAGCATTTAATAAATATGATGAATAAATAAATTCAAGAGAAATTCTAGGTGGCAAGTGGTTTTGGAGACATATGGAGGTGGTGGGACCCACACTAGCTTGATTTTTCAATGACACATGGCAGCTCTCTCTTGCCAATTCGAATTCATGGGAAGGTGAACACTCTTGGGTGAGTTGGTAAGTCATAACACATGGCATTGAGCATATTAGGTCGAAATGGGAAGGAATAGTAACCTCCATGGGAGAGGAAGAGTCAAATTGTGTTGATATATTGTAACTTCAAAGAATATTATATTTGTACTTTATTATTCCGGAGATGTTTCATTCCTCCGTGAAGATCTTATTGTATATCCAGAGATGTTTATTCCTCTGTCAGAATGTGGTAACTCGGGTTATTAGACTTCCCTAGTAGGGTTCGGCCCTGTATGTGTTATGTGGGTCAAAGGGTTATTAGACCACCCTAGAGGGGTCGGCCCAGTTAGTTGTAGTGGGGTATTTAACCTATTGGTTAAATACGAGCCTACGTGTACTTGTGTAAAATACATATCAGAGTAGTGTATAAATAGAGGAGGTGTGTTCCTCATTATACACACTCACTCACTTGAGAAAGGCGCATTTGTGGAGGAGAGGTCTGCTATGGAGGAGAAGGAGCTTATGCTCAGGGTTTGCATCTTTGTATATTGCTGGTCATCTATATTGAGGAAGCTTTGCTGGGTTTTCTACCCCATGAGGGTTTCCCAGGATAAATCTCTGTCTCTTGTGTTTATGCTATGCTTGTTGTTTCTTCAGTGATCCTGTATATGCTATTATTGTGAAATGGAATGTAATGCTGCTATTTTCTGTCTTAGCATATTGAATTTTAACATGGTATCAGAGCTGACCTGAAGGAAGACAAGGGTTTCTGCCTCTTCCAGATCTGAGTCAAAATCAGGTGACCTTGGGAAAAAGGTCATATCTTGGGCTAGGAAGCTCCAAATGAAATTTCGTAAAACGTGACAGGTAGTACACAGTCTGCAATATCTCAGAAAACGTTTTCAGAGGCCGAAGGTCAAACAGTGACACGTGGCACGCCGTACAAGTTCGCTCTCCTGTATTTTCCCAAAACAGGTCACGTTGCGACATTTGGCATAACTCTCTCTCAGAGAATCCAATTGAGGTCAGACCTGTCAGGATGGAAAGATAACAGGTCAGGCTATCTCAGGAAACGTTTTCAGACCCTGTGGATCAAAAATTTCAGAGTTACACCAGAAACAATCAGGTACATATTTCTGTCAAAACAGAATTATTTTTTGGTACCTTCATTCATGACTTCCAGAATTTAGGGCTTTGGAGAAAGTTGGAATTTTTGTAATCGGAGACCACGGCTAGATGCTACTCATCAAAATAGAAATTTAGAGACCAAGATCAGAATTTTTGGTTGGGCAGAAGGCCGGGCTTGATTAGACCCTAGTTCGGGACTTTGATCAGAAAAGTGGAAAATTAGGGCTTCTGTAAAAATGGGAATTTTTGGATTCTGTGACCACGGCTGGAAGCTCCTCAGAAAAATAGAAGCTTAGAGATTTGGATCAAACTTTTTGATGGGGAAAAAGAGTGGGCTTCATCAAACCCCAGTTCAGGGTCACGTCCAGTGAATCCGAAAGTTTCAAAGGCAAAATTAAGGAGTAAAACTTTGCAGTTTTCAAATTCTGAATATATCAGTTTGATCAGCTCATCAAGGCACATATCTCTATCCTTTCGGAAGTTTGAAATTCAAAGTTTGAATTTTTGGGGTTTCTCTGACAAACCCATATCCAGCTCCAGGTCCAGTTCTTGCAAATCAAGTGGATAGGGTTAATCCTAGAAGAAGATGGATTGGTCACCTACATAAGTGAAGGAGTTCATGTTTCAGAGGGAGATGAGGCTAAGGCTTTACATAAGGAGATTACAAGCGATCTCGACAGGTATGACTCATCGAGGTATGTTTTGAGATTTGTTCATGATTAAGTTTATGGTATGTTTGTCTTCATGTTATTACAGTTAGTACAATCTTGATTTTAGATTTGTTGTATCACCTTAACAAAATTATGAATGCATGATAGAAGATATTCATTGGTTAGGGTGTTGACACTTATGATTGTACTAATGCATTATGGTGTTGTGTGAGGTTGAGGTTGTCTGCTAACAAGATACAGGTACATCACAAAAGACAAATCAGGCTCCATGACCATGAAAACATGAAGACAAAGACTCATCCATAATCTTTGTTCTACTTACGAGGTATGTTGTACATAACCAAGTAGGTATACTAATCCAGGTATGTTTCCCATGAATCTTACCTTGTGTTAGGATCCCTTATATAAGTATACTTGGAATGATTTGTTATGCTTATTCATAAAGTTAGTAATCAAGGGATTATGCATATTATATCTTTTATCAATGATATGCATGAGTAAAAGAAGACTTCCCTGAAATCTTGAATACTAATGTTTATTAACTATAATCATGACTATACGTTTTCAAGATTATTTAGTACTATAATGTTTTGATAGCATTTAGAATATACTAATGAGTGTATGTTTGTGTATGAGATCATGAGGATGACTCTTGAGCATGCACAGTGGTACAGAATGAATAGAAGTTCAAAAGACATACAGAAGATCAAGCGGGAGGCAGCCACACAAACATAAAAGATAAGTATTTGAGTTGCTATTTGAAATAGTAATGATATTGCCTGCATGCATATTTGTATTCCTAGAATATATAATGCTGAGTGTAAACATTCATAGAACATTGAACAGTATACAACTAATGTGCATATGTTTGGACAAACATTCCATTGTTGCTTGTCTAAAACCTCTTTGCTGACATGCTGAGAGTTGTGCACACTCTCGATAGTATGTTCTGGTAGAGATGGAAGGCATCTAGATAGCCACTGTATGCATACAGGATATGGGAAAGTGTTGTGCCAAAGTATTGGTCAAAATAGTTGCATCACTATGTAAATGATATCTGTATGCATAATGGGTTATCTTTTGATGATTATGAAGTATTACTAATCATGTACTTAATTTTGATTTGTAGGAAAGGTCATGAAGAATGATGGACACCGTACAAGTGGTGGATGTTCAAACAAGAAGATTTTCAAATCAAACAAAATATAGAAGGCTCATGGCTAGAAGATTCTCTTAGAAAGGGGAAGAGAATCACGACAAGATGTTTTCTCCAAGTATGGTGTAATTAAAGAAGAAGTATGAATCAGGTTCTGTATAGGTACCTAGGATCGATAATAATTTGATAAGCTTAATGATCACCATGGGTGATGTGGATCTCAACCTTTGCTACAAGGTTGAATATGATGCACATATGACATGGATGCAAGAAGGAACTCACCACAGAGTTCGAATGATATTGAGGCTCATATCAGTAGACCCATCTAACGAGAGATGGCACAGATAGATATGCAGAAGATCATTCAATGCAGAAATGAAAAATGAAAGATCTCAAATTGATGCTTTACTTCCTAGGTCTGGAAGTATGGCAAGGCTCAGAAGGAATATTTCTCAACCAGGGAAAGTATGATGAGAAATATGACTTGAGGTGTTGGAATGGCCACTCTTATGGATTCCAACTTGAAGCTGTTAGGGGATAACTCATCAGAGTTAGTGGATATAACTCTGTACAGTCAATTTATTGGGTCTTTGATATATCTAACATATACTAGGTTAGATATATGCTTTGTTATAAACACCTTGAGTTAGTATCTAGTGGAAACTAGATGTGTTTACCTGATAGTTGCAAAGTATGTGATGAGGCACATAAAGGACACGATAGAATTTGATCTATGCTATCTTGAAGATCATGACTTCAGATGGCTATTCAGATTCTGTTTGGGAAGGAAGTGTATCAGACAAGAAGAACACATCGAGAGGATGTTATTGTCTGGGATTAGCCATGATCTCGTGGTTTAGCTGGAAGCATTCTAGTGTGGCTCTCAGCACAAGCGGAATATATGGCTGCTTACTCTGCTAGTTGTGAAGAAGTTTGGCTTTAGGATTGTTTGACTTAGAGATAGAACCAACTGAGATCCTATGTGATATTTAGAGTTGTATCAAGATGACATAGAATCTAGTCTTCCATGATAAGTCAAAGAACATAGGGAACTAACAAGATATGACACAGAAAGGAACTCTAAAAGTTTGAATTTGTAACAGGTTACCGTTGTACTAACCAAGCCTCTACGTCAAGTGAAGAAGTTACCAACCAAACCTCTGTCTCGAGTGAAGTTTGAATACTTCCGAGACAAGCTTGGTGTAGTTCAAAAGGACCCTCCTCGAAAGGGGGAGTAGTATAGTCACTACTGATGAGATTGTCTCATCAAACAACAAGGTCGTTGATGAGGTAACCTGTTCTCTACACCCAGTTACTTAGAAATTTTTAGATTTAGGACTCTTATACTTAGAATACTTAGCTTTACTTATACATGCTTTTGATGATAGATGTATTGGTGAGAATACATGCTAGATGTATACATGTTTTGGTGTGATGTATACATGTTTTGATGTATTAGTAAGAATACACGCTAGTTGTGATGTATACATGTTTTGATGTTAGATGTATTAGTAAGAATACATGCTAGTTGTGATGTATACATGTTTTTGTGTGATGTATACATGTTAGATGTATTAGTAAGAATACATGCTAGTTGTGATGTATACATGTTTTTGTGTGATGTATACATGTTTTGGTGTATTAGTAAGAATACATGCTAGTTGTGATGTATACATGTTTTGATGTTAGATATATTAGTAAGAATACATGCTAGATGTGATGTATACATGTTTTGATGTATTAGTAAGAATACATGCTAGTTGTGATGTATACATGTTTTGGTGTGATGTATACATGTTTTGATGTATTGGTGAGAATACATGCTAATGTGATAACTGCTCTTGTATAGATGAGAATACAGAAAGGGATTGGATCATCCCTGGACTTTCAGTCCTAAAGAGAGCCGTAGACGTGAGGTCTCCGAGAATGAAGTCCTTAGTGGACAGTTGAGGGGATTGGGATCATCCCTAAACTTTCAGTCCTAAAGAGAGCCGTAGACGTGAGGTCTCCGAGAATGAAGTCCTTAGTGGACAGTTGAGGGGATTGGGATCATCCCTGGACTTTCAGTCCTAAAGAGAGCCGTAGACGTGAGGTCTCCGAGAATGAAGTCCTTGGTGGACTTGAGGGGATTGGATCATCCTTGGACTTTCAGTCCTAAAGAGAGCCGTAGACGTCAGGTCTCCGAGAATGAAGTCCTTAGTGGACAGTTGAGGGGATTGGATCATCCCTGGACTTTCAGTCCTAAAGAGAGCCGTAGACGTGAGGTCTCCGAGAATGAAGTCCTTAGTGGACAGTTGAGGGGATTGGGATCATCCCTGGACTTTCAGTCCTAAAGAGAGCCGTAGACGTGAGGTCTCCGAGAATGAAGTCCTTAGTGGATAGTTGAGGGGATTGGGATCATCCCTGGACTTTCAGTCCTAAAGAGAGCCGTAGACGTGAGGTCTTCGATAATGAAGGGATTGGGATCATTCCTGGACTTCGGTCCGAAAGAAGAGCCGTAGACGTATGTCTCCGATAATGAAGGGATTGGGATCATTCCTGGACTTCGGTCCGAAAGAGGAGCCGTATACGTATGTCTCCGATAATGAAGGGATTGGGATCATTCCTGGACTTCGGTCCGAAAGAAGAGCCGTAGACGTATGTCTCCGATAATGAAGGGATTGGGATCATTCCTGGACTTCGGTCTGAAAGAAGAGCCGTAGACGTATGTCTCCGATAATGAAGGGATTGGGATCATTCCTGGACTTTGGTCTGAAAGAAGAGCCGTAGACGTATGTCTCCGATAATTAAGGGATTGGGATCATTCCTGGACTTCTGTCCGAAAGAAGAGCCGTAGACGTATGTCTCCGATAATGAAGGGATTGGGATCATTCCTGGACTTCGGTCCGAAAGAAGAGCCGTAGACGTATGTCTCCGATAATGAAGGGATTGGGATCATTCCTGGACTTCGGTCCGAAAGAAGAGCCGTAGACGTATGTCTCCGATAATGAAGGGATTGGGATCATTCCTGGACTTCGGTCCGAAAGAAGAGCCGTAGACGTATGTCTCCGATAATAAAGGGATTGGGATCATTCCTGGACTTCGGTCCGAAAGAAGAGCCGTAGACGTATGTCTCCGATAATGAAGGGATTGGGATCATTCCTGGACTTCAGTCCGAAAGAAGAGCCGTAGACGTATGTCTCCGATAATGAAGGGATTGGGATCATTCCTGGACTTCAGTCCGAAAGAAGAGCCGTAGACGTATGTCTTCGAGAATGAAGGGATTGGATCATTCCTGGACTTAAGTCCGAAAGAAGAGCCGTAGACGTATGTCTTCGATAATGATAGGACTGGATCGTCCCTGGACTTCGGTTCAAAAGGTACATGACTGGTTTACATCATTCCTTGACGATGCCGATGATCGTGTGATGACGATGCTGATGATCGCATGATGACGATGCTGATGATCGTGTGATGACGATGCCGATGATTGTGTGATGACGATGCTGATGATCGTATGATGACGATGCTGATGATCGTATGATGACGATGCTGATGATCGTGCGGTGATGATGCTGATGATCGTATGATGACGATGCTGATGACGATGCTGATGATCGTGTGATGACGATGCTGATGACGATACTGATGATCGTATGATGATGATGTTGATGATCGTGTGATGACGATGCTAATGATCGTGTGATGACGATGCTGATGATCGTATGATGACGATGCTGATCGTGTTGCTGTTGATAGTGTGATGATGATGCTGCTGATCGTGTGATTACGATGCTGATGATCGTAATGCTGATATTGATGTTGACATTGATGTACCAGTAACTGTTTGAGTTACTGATGAAGACAAATTGAAGAAAGCTTCCAATGATTTATAGATGTATCATGTATGATGTTGATGACTCCTTGCTCGTGCAGATGTTGTTATAATATCCTTCTCGTTAAGGGGGAGTGTTGAGATATTGTAACTTCAAAGAATATTATATTTGTACTTTATTATTCCGGAGATGTTTCATTCCTCCGTGAAGATCTTATTGTATATCCGGAGATGTTTATTCCTCTGTCAGAATGTGGTAACTCGGGTTATTAGACTTCCCTAGTAGGGGTCGGCCCTGTATGTGTTATGTGGGTCAAAGGGTTATTAGACCACCCTAGAGGGGTCAGCCCAGTTAGTTGTAGTGGGGTATTTAACCTATTGGTTAAATACGAGCCTACGTGTACTTGTGTAAAATACATATCAGAGTAGTGTATAAATAGAGGAGGTGTGTTCCTCATTATACACACTCACTCACTTGAGAAAGGCGCATTTGTGGAGGAGAGGTCTGCTATGGAGGAGAAGGAGCTTATGCTCAGGGTTTGCATCTTTGTATATTGCTGGTCATCTATATTGAGGAAGCTTTGCTGGGTTTTCTACCCCATGAGGGTTTCCCAGGATAAATCTCTGTCTCTTGTGTTTATGCTATGCTTGTTGTTTCTTCAGTGATCCTGTATATGCTATTATTGTGAAATGGAATGTAATGCTGCTATTTTCTGTCTTAGCATATTGAATTTTAACAAATTGGAGACTAGTGGACACATGGGCTAGATTCCCTAGTTTTATGACAACAATAATGAAGCATCTATGACATTTTATGACAAAATTCAGACCTGACTTCTTACACCTGACCATTATGACATGTCAGCCCCAAAAATAGGCTCAAGAAGGCGCTCATGGAGTTGGAGGAATCTAAAGAGACTCAAATTCGAATTTGGGAGAAGATGGAAGGTTGGAACTAGGAGACAAGTGGCAAATGAGGAATATTTTCTAAATGGAAAATTATTGAATCTATTGAGAGGATTTCGACCCCTTGAAGGCTAATGTTGGTTATAAAATGTAGAAATCAAGTATTAGAATGGCTTTTGATGATTTGAGAAAAATTGCATTTGTGAAGAGAGAGCTAGTGGATGACTAGTTTCTTGCCTTAGCCAATTTCGAGGGTGAAAGATTCCCATCCAAGTTGGTGTTTGGAGAGGCCACTCAGGTCTTTCATGGTGCTTTAATGGAGTTTGTATTTGCAGGTAGCAGCTACAGGAAGTTTCATGGTTTGGTTTAGTGCAGCACTTTCTCTCCACCGTTTCCAGTTTTGAAGGCATATTCGTGCTCCTTGAGGGAGGGCGTTTTTGGTGAGCACTTGTGCTTCTTGAGAGATATTCTCATTACATATTTATGATTGTAATAGCTTCATATCCTCTTTTATTCATATTCAGAAAGTATCAGGTCGAAATACCCACTGGTTGTATGCAAAACTATTGATTAATGAGCAAACAATGTCCATTTTCCCAATGCATTGATGTATGACACTATAATGTTGATTATTTCGAATGGATGGATGATTCTCTGATATATTTGTGATAAATATACTACCATGGATGTCTTATACAAGTTTCATGTACTGTACTTGAGCATTTGAAGCATTTTTACTCAGTTTAGTTGTATTGGGAGGTGAAATAGTGCCATTTCCCCAAGGGTCGAATTGGGGGTTTTTGCTGTTGAATGTGAGAGAGTTGGAACAGTATTAAAAATAAATTAATGGTGCATATGAGACATTAATCACATACTTAACACATTATATACCTCTATTCATAAATTTGTGGGATTTTGGAGGCATTTGGAAGGCCATTTGTAGTGTTACCCGAGGGGGATTTGATGCACAAATTACTAGTCAAAATTACATGTATTGATCAGAATACAAATCAAGTTTGCAGAAGTATTTGGAGGGACATAAAACATCCATGAACCTTATATTCAAGTCTAAATACCCTTCATACACTCCTACAGAAGATTTGGGAGCATTTGGGTTGATTTGGAGGTCAAAACAGTAAAACTAGTCAAAGGTCGAAATTGGGAAAAAAAGTGGAAAATTGGGCATTTTAATAAAATTTGAAAAAGGGATATTACACTGGCCCATTGAGAGGACCTGCCAGCGAAAAGGCCAACGACCCCTACTTGATTGACTAGTTCCCACATGTGAGGTAAACCAAGAGCTGTCATTTATGGCAAAGTGATTATCAGTTTTACCTGAGCCGTGGAGTTAGCGGTACTGCCCCAATACGCAAGCCGTCAGACAACATTGGTGGTTGAGTGAAACCCCTGAACTGTTAGGAAGCCACACATACCTGGGGTCCATATCTATTTTAAGATGAATTGTTTCCAATCACTGTTGTGTCGTTTCAGATCCAGATGTCCAGATCCATTTTGAATGCCGTTCCAGATCCAGCCGTTTCAGATCTATTTCAGATCCAACCATTTTTTATCCATTCGGCACCGTTTCAAATCCCTCTGTTTCTGATCACTTCCGCGACATTGCAGATCTATTTGTTTCAGGTATCTTCTGCACTGTAGCCTCGCCATATCTCCCTTGTTTTAAATCCGTTTCCCTTGAAACTTCTTTAAAACCCCTGCAATCCCATTCTGCATATTTCATTCTTGAGGACCCTATCCCAAATTCCACTTCCCAACACCTGAAATCTCACATTTGTCTATTTTTAGGGTTTGCCATAACTTCTTCGATTTTCACCCGATCACCTTCAAATTTTACCACAGAGTTCCTTTCCTAATTCTGCTTCTTTGTCCCTCTCTGCCAAATTTTCTCATTCTTTCACCCCGCTTTTAAAATCCTCCTTTTATGCTTCCCTGTCCTTTCGACAGTGTCCAAAATCTAGTCAAACCCCAATTACCCATCCGAGTTTTTTCCAAATCCAAATTTTCCTTTACTAAATAAGCTTCTGTTTGTGTTTTTCTACCCATTCCCCCCCCCTCCCCCCCCAAAAAAATACTGGTTATGGTTGTCACCCGCGCAGGAGCACACACCATGGAGGAAGGACTTGCAGCCATCCAAACCAAACTCCAGGATTTGGATGAAAAATTTCTTGGCCTCCATCTTGAGCATTCAACCATGAACAACAAATGATAGTCCGCGTCTTCATCAGACAATGGGTTCTCTTCTTCCAACAATTTCTGTGGTCCGAAGCTTGATTTTCCTCACTTCAATGGTACTGATCTGACTGGAAGGATCTATCATGCAGAACAGTATTTTAGTCTGCATAATACTTTTGATGTCACCAAAGTTCCACTTGCATCCTTTCATTTGGAACATGAAGCTCTTCAATGGTACTATTGGTACATCAAGGCTCATGAAGAGCCAAAATGGTCAGATTTTTGTTAGCTCCTTTTGCAATGATTTGGTCCTAGTGCTTTTGATGACTTCACCGGAGCCCTCACTAAACTTCTCCAAATTGGCACTGTGAGAGAGTATCAGATAGAATTTGAGAAACTAGCCAACCACACAGAATGATTTTCTGAGGAATTCTACAGGAGTTGTTTTATCAATGGTCTTGAGGATGAAATCTGCTTAGACGTTAAAATGTTATGTCCCAACACAATGATGGAAGCTTTGGGGTTGGCTAAGTTGGCAGAAGACAAGATTGCAGCCCAACAACGCTCCAAACCCACTTTTGTTCCCTTCCAAAATATGGGTTCTCAACGACCTCCCATTCTGCTAGCTCCTCGACCATCTCCTATCACACATTTGTCCGAAACAGAGATGCAGGCACGCAGAGAAAAATGGCTCTGTTATAATTGTGATGAGAAATTCACTCGGGGACATAAATGTGTTTAGCAAAAGCTCTATCTCTTGGATATGGATTCTCTGCCTGCCTCTAAAATTGGTGAAGAAGATGATCATGTCGACATTCAAGAACCGCCTATTGACCCCCCCTCTCCAGACGACTAGCCAGAGAAATCTCTCAATGCTTTATCCGGTATCACCACCCCCCAAACAATGCGGGTAAGGGCTTAATTCAACAAGCTTCCTCTTACAATACTCATTGATTTTGGCAGCACACATAACTTCATTGACCCTCGGATCGCCAAATAGGCTGATTTTTTTATCCATCCTTGCTCACAATTTGACGTCATGGTTGCCAATGGGGGCACCTTACCTTGCAAGGGAAAGTGTCACAATGTGTGTATCTCTCTGGAGGATTATAACCTGTGCTCTGACATGTTTTCCTTGTCCTTAGGCGGTTGTGATGTGGTTTTGGGCGTTCAATGGTTACGCACACTTGGCCCCATCTTATAGGATTTTTCTAAACTTTGGATGCAGTTTTTCGTTAATGGGACACAACAAAAATTTACGGGCTTACAACCAGGGTCTCTCCGCATCATCAGTTCACATCGCTTGAAAAATATCGTTAAGAGGAATTCACATGGTGTCATCGCTCAGCTCCATTCTATTCATATGCACCCACCAATGGCCTCCACTCTTTCCTTGGATAGATATGCAGGTGTCTTTGCTGCACCAGTGAGATTGCCACCTTCACGAGACCTTTCCGGTAAGCATTTAGCCACATCTACATCTCAGCAAGACATGATGGCTATTTTGCATGCAGTACCAAAGTGGCAGCCATCTCTATTGGGGAATTATTTCTGCCTCAAGACTGATCTCCCGAGTTTGGGAAATTTCCTGGAACAACAGGTCTCCTCCCCAGCACACCTGGAATGGGTTATCCACCTCATCAGTTATGACTATGCGATCACTTACCAGAAGGGTAAGGACAATAGAGTGGCAGATGCTCCTTCTCGCACATTTGATGACCCAGTTTCTCTTACAGCTATTTCTCTGCTTGTTCCAAATTGGTTGGAATCTATTCAATGAGGCTATCTCTTCTATGAACTCCATGCTTCCTCATCGGCAGGGCACTCTGGGTTCCTGCAAACGTATGACCAGGAATAATGTAGCTTCTTTTTGCAGGGGCTGAAAATGACAATTCAATGGATGGTGGTTGACTGTGATACTTCCTAGGTCAACACGGGTGAAACGCCACTCCTTTCGGAACTGCTCGAACCCTTTCCCATCCCTACACAGATTTGGACAACTATTTCTATGGATTTCCTAGAAGCACTCCAGTGGTACAGTACAACATCTAAAAGGACACTATATGAAGCAGTCTCTGGATAGGCACCACCAGTTCTTCTTCCATACACCTTCAGCAGCTCCCCAGTTCAGGCAATTGACTCGATTCTTCGAAACCGTAATCAGATTCTTCTCATTTTGCAGGACAATATTCACATGACAAGAATTCGACTGAAACAACAAGCCGATCAGCACCGTTCTGAGCGCACTTTTCACATAGTTGATATGGTTCTTCTTCATCTACATCCTTCCAAGCAATCCTCGCTGAAATTCAAAAGGCGTCAGTGGCCCGGCATTCAACCTGAGGATGCTACAGGGGAACCACTCCTTCAGATTCTGCATCAATTTCCACATCTCAAGCTTTGAGGACAAAGCTTTTTCCATGGGGGCGGCGATGTTAGGAAACCATGTCTTTACTTTATTAGTATATTGTTGTTGAATGCATATGCTTTGTAAGTCGTCCCGTAGTATTTTTTGATTCACAGTTTGTGTTATTGTTGTTTGGCTCATATGCTTTGTAAGTCGCCCGTTGTATTGTTGATCCATAGTTTGTATTGGCCCATGGTTTTGACCCATAGTATTGGCGCCTAGACTTAGTTTATAAGTGTGTGTTGAGGCCTATGAAGGCATCGTGAAGTTATTTGTATTGATCTTGCTCAAAGGAGGTTTCCCCCTCGAAGTGGCCTACGATCAATAAAAAGTGATTCTGAGTTCTGTCATTTCTGCTATTTCGCATATTCTTATTAATTAATTGTTGCAGGTTCTCCATAAGAAGATTAATCAACTAAAGGAACTGTGGATTCCGATGAAGTCTAGTTGTTTCGCTGAGAGAACGAAAGCTGGTCGACCGTGACGATCTTACCTTTGTGAGGGAACATAACAACTCGTAAAAATGTCAATGCAATAGCTCGCATGGCATATGTCCAGCTCTTTCCTAACAACATATTGTAATCAAGCGGAGCGTCCAGAACTTCAATCTCTACAGCAACTGTTTTACCGGCCAGTGTGACGTCGAATGATGGAAAGACTCCTTGTGGGTGGAAGGTTCTGCCATCAAATGCAGTAAGCAATGTGTTAGATGGGGCTAACTCGGGAGAGCCCAAGGCTTTCCAGCAAGAAATCGACATTACACATGTAGACGCGCCTTCATCTATGACAGCTCGTCCAATGGTCATAGGACCATGAACTACCTCTATCTGAAGAGCAACGTGGTACGACAACCGGTATTTGATATCAGACATATAAAAACGCACAGTCATGTAGAATGATTCCATACTTCCAATCGCTGCGAGAAGTGCATTTCATTGTAATGGACAACTTTGCAAGACTTCTAATGTGGACATAGCACAAGGGGTCTGGGCTAGATCTTCAACCACATTGTAGTTGGAAGCAGCCCTTGCGTTGGGATTGTGTGAAGCCCGTTTCAAGATACCTTTCAGGATCTTGGGCAGGGTCCACAAGTATGTGGAGAGGAGTGGAAGATTTAGGAACCTCTTTATCCTTATTCTGCGAATTCGGGGTATAATTTATTGCCTGCGTTTGTAAAAGAGTGTCTGAGTTAACCATATTAATAAAAGTTTGATCAACTGAAGCATGGGTGGTGCTAGAAGCTGGTCCCTGCCCTTTTGGAAATGGATCTTTAAGGAAGGCAGGGTTCTTTTCTTGAAGCAACTTCTGGGCTTCTTCAATTAGAGGGCATTGGTGAGTGAGGTGGTCCTGCTTGCAAAGCTTGCAAGGGAACTTCACCTTCTTCTTTTCTTTGTTACCCTCCTCGGCATTTTCTTTGTTTTTTGGCTTTTGTTCGTTCCCCTCTCCTTTCTTTCCCTTCTTTTTGTTGTTGGGTTGCCAAGGACCCTTTTGATTAGTCTGAACCTATTGTATAGATTCAATAGTAGAAGGATAGCTTGTGACGGGAGTCACTTCTGCAGTCGATTGTTTGACCGATAAGGCATGAACCTGTTTAGTCAATGCTTCGAAGGCTACATAATCAACTGAACCTACTATGTCGTCAGCATGTGGTCCAGGTTTTGGTCTACCTAGATCAATGTTCGATCACAGTGCATCAGGTATGATCTCGTAAAGGAGTCCAGACTGAGCGTAAACCAAGTCTAGTTGCTGGGTCCTTAAAATGGATTCTTCTTCCGATGACACCCCAGAAATAGCTACTTCCTTAGAAACATAAGGAAGGAGTGATTTTAGATACCACTATAATCAGAATTCTAGGGGGATATTGGCCTTAATGAGTCTCTTCCGTCTTTGCCACTCCTGAATGTGATCAGATAAATGGGTGGCTTTGTTTTGTCTAAAGGTAGACAAAAGATCTGTTCCGGCATCATACCGAACAGGAAGATATAAGTGGTTCAAAAAGACTACGGCGAGATCCCTAAAGTTAAAAAAAGTGGCTGCAGTTAACTCAATGTACCATTTGGATGTAGCATCGGTCAAGGTTCTTTGAAAAAGTCTCAACCTAACGGAATCTTCATTCAATGAGTTCGAAGAACACCAGAGATGAAAAGTGGTAACATGATCACCATGATCCTCACCAGTTTTACCTTCAAGTTTTGGAATGTCCGAAGGTAACTTAGTGGGAACTGGTGGCCACGTAACGTTATGGCACACTGGATCGTTTGTTAACTTGGAAATATCTGGGAAATTCAGAGTTTCCAGAAATGGTAAATGGGGTCTATAAGATGGCATTTGATGAGCTGGAGTCATGAAGAGGGAACCTCCCATATTTTGACCCATAAAATGTTGGTTAGGGTTGCCCCCAGCCATTTGTTGGTAGGGGTTGCCCCCCGCCATCTGCTAGTAGGGGTTGCCCCCAGCCATCTGTTGTTGTGTCAAAGTGTTGTTGAAATTCCCCCACCCAAATGAAAGTGGGTTGGTACCTTGTGTATTCGTCCACTGTGGTTGGGTGTTATCCCCGCCATATTGTTGGTTAAAAATGTTACCCCCTCCTCCAGAAAACAAAGAAAAGGGGATATTTCTTGCAGGTATATTACTTTGATTCATATTGTAACCTGCAAAGGTGTTGAAACCGGGGGTAGTTGAGGTGGACGATGCAGTCATGGTACTCATGACATGCATAGTTGTAGAGGCATTCGACCCTACATTGGGTGTGGAAATCCAAGTACTAGGTATATGGTATGACTGTTGAATCACAGAAGGTGGGGTGACATTCACTGTATTACTGGGAACAAAAGTAGGGGTAGAGGCGGATGTCAAAGCTGTTGAGCTTGGCATGCCTAACGTACCAGCATTAAAATTGAAGGATGGAGTTGAAACAAAAGTTGTCTGTGTCGAACTTGGTGTAGCAGTGGAAGGAGGATTTACAATACTTGTATTCATACCCATTGTGGGAGTCTGTGGAACTCCCTGTTCATCTCCTGGGTTAGTCATAATATGCCCAGGTGTGAAAAAATATGCACTATTCTCGGGTTGCTGGAAACCAACAGGTACCAGAAGTGGATCGTTAAGTCTGGTGAGAGGAGGGTTAAAAGGAGTGTTAAAATCACTAGAAGTGATATCCTCAACCTCAACAGTGTTAAAAACTTGTTGATCCAGGGTTCTAGGTTGTGGTTCACCAAGAACCTATATTTCACCAGTAGGTTAAAAAAAACCACTGGAGTCAGTCCTCCATCGTGGTGGTGGAGGTAGTGGCTCCACACTGAGTGGGGGAAGGTTTTGCAACCTTTGAGACCTACGAAGCTGTTGGTCTTCCACAATTATATACAAATAACACTAAGTAAAAACCTAGTGGCCACTAAGACTAAGGGGTAAACAGCATACCACTAAAAAATCCTAAGTAATCTGTAATGACCCTTTTTCAAAATTTTATTAAAATGCCAATTTTTCCACTTTTTCCCCAATTTCGATCTTTGACTAGTTTTACTGTTTTGACCTCCAAATCAACCCAAATGCTCCCAAATATTATGTAGGAATGTATGAATGGTATTTAGACTTGAATATTAGGTTCAAGGATGTCTTATGGCCCTCCAAATACTGCTGCAAACTTGATTTGTATTCTGATCAATATATGCAATTTTGACTAGTAATTTGTGCATCAAATCCCCTCGGGGTAACACTGCAAATGGCCTTCCAAATGCCTCCAAAATCCCACGAATTTATGAACAGAGGTATGTAATGTGTTAAGAATTTTATTAAGGTCTCATATGCACGATTAATTGATTTTTACTACTGTTCTAACTCTCTCACATTCAACAGCAAAAACCCCCAATTCGACCCTTGGGGAAATGGCACTATTTCACCTCTCAATACAAACAAACTGAGTAAAAATGCTTCAAATGCTCAAGTAAAATACATGAAACTTGTAGAATATATCCATGGAAGTATATGAATCACAAATATATCATAGAATCATCCATCCATTCGAAATAATCAACCTTATAGTGTCATACATCAAAGCATTGGGGAAATGGACATTGTTTGCTCATTAATCAATAATTTTGCATACATTCAATGGGTATTTCGACCTGAGAGTTTCTGAATATGAAGAACAGAGGATATGAAGCTATTACAATCAGAAAAATATCATATGAATCTCTCCCAATGAGTGCAAGATCTCACCCAAAGCGCAATCCCTCAAGGAGCCCGAATATGCCTTCAAAATTGGAAATGGTGGAGAGAAAGTGATGCACTAAACCAAACCATGAAAATTCCTATAGCTGCTACCTGCAAATAAAAATCCATTAAAGCACCATGAAAGACCTGAGTGGCCTCTCCAAACACCAACTTGGATGGGAATCTTTCACCCTCGAAATTGGCTAAGGCAAGAAACTAGTCATCCACTAGTTCTCTCTTCACAAATGCAATTTTTTTCAAATCATCAAAAGCCATTCTCATACTTGATTTCTACATTTTATAACCAACATTAGCCTTCAAGGGGTTGAAATCCTCTCAATAGATTCAATAAATTTCCATTTAGAAAATATTCCTCATTTGCCACTTGTCTCCTAGTTCCAACCTTCCATCTTCTCCCAAATTCGAATTTGAGTCTCTTTAGCTTCCCCTAACTCCATGAGCACCTTCCTTGAGCCTATTTTTGGGGATGACATGTCATAATGGTCAGGTGTAAGAAGTCAGGTTTGAATTTTGTCATAAATGTCATAGATGCTTCATTATTGTTGTCATAAAACTAGGGAATCTAGCCCAAGTGTCCACTAGTCTCCAATTTGACTCTTCCTCTCCCATGGAGGTTACTATTCCATCCCATTTCGACCTAAGATGATAAATTCCATGTGTTATGACTTACCAACTCACCCAAGAGTGTTCACCTTCCCATGAATTCGAATTGGCAAGAGAGAGCTGCCATGTGTCATTGAAAAATCAAGCTAGTGTGGGTCCCACCACCTCCATATGTCTCCAAAACCATTTGCCACTTAGAATTTATCTTGAATTTATTTATTCACCATATTTATTAAATGCTTGAACCCCTCTAATGTCTAAATATCATTTATTAGCTTCCTTATTACCATCCCACATGTGCCCATCCAACCTAGGAAACTAGTAAGATTGATGGGATTGTCTTACTATGCACTTATTTGAATGGGGACATTACATAATCAAACCAATCAAACGGATAGAAAATACTCTTGGAAGTAAGTCTGGGATGATTAGGGCCTAGAACAGACTAACATAGTACTGATGGTTAGTTTTTTGGCATCCACTGGAGGTCCACTGGGTGCAAGCGCTTGAATCACCAAACCGCTTTCCCGGGAGTACTGCCAGAGGGTTACCTTCCATGCCTGTCCTAGGTGAAGTGGGAATAACCGCCCACTTTACCTGTGTAGGATCCTAAAGGTCTGATACTAAGGCTACCATACATACGAAATATCCTTGGGGGACAGTCGTTAGCCTAGTCAAAACGCATGGGCAGGGTAGCAAAGCCCGAAGTCCGAAAGGACACCCGTACGCGAATTGACTCTGGTTTATGGTCAAAAGGAACGTGAGGGGGTTATCCTCAACAATTCTGATCTTCCACGGCCTCGTGCTTAACTCTGGTTTGAGTAGAGCATCCCAGGATTATTTGATATATATGGCTTTACCTAAATGAAAGTTGTACTATGATTGTTGCGTAATGAAACTAGTTCCGAGCAGTTTAAGGTGTTTTAAGCTCGAAACTCTAGCCTAAGCTAGTTAGTGTCGTGTATTCCTAAAAAGAAAATGTTTATAATTTATTTGATTAAAATTCTTTTTAAGGCAACGTTTTACTCAATGGGGTAGTGCATTGTGTGGAAATGGTTTGAGAAAGTAAAGTGCAACATAAATAACTTTCAAAGCAACAAAAAGAATCTTTTTCTTTTTTCCGTTTATGCTCTTTCCAAAATGAAAGCTTAAGAAAACCAAAAACAAATCTCTTTTTTCTTTTCTTTTCAAATTTAAAACAAAGTAAACTACGCTACTTTGAAATGATCATAAGCCTTACTACTTTAAACTACCAAACTCATTTTTTGCTTTTTCTGATATATGCAAAAGAAAAAGAACTCGAAAATGGAAGCAAGTAAAACCTAAAAGAGCAATGTAAGTAAGGAAAAACAACTCTAAGGTTCACAACAATCAACTTGATTACTTGACAAAGACTTTTCCTACAAAGTTTTTAAAGGGAAAAAACCGTGGGCTTGGAAGACAAAGTGGAAAGAAAAGAAGGATAAGAGACGCTTTAAAATGGAAAGGCAAACTTCAAAGGTTGCTCCAAAGCATCAAGAACCCTAAAAACACTAAGCCAATCTAATGGTAGGCAAGTGAACCAAAGATGGCCTTACAATCACAAAGGCTCAAATGGAAGCAAACTAAAAGACTTCAACTTACTTGAAACTGAAACTGACAAAGCAATCAGGAAGTGTCTAGACTCACAAAATTTTGAAAACACCCTAAAGACTCCAACTTGGGGTCAAACCCTAAATTCAAGGTCAAGACACCGTCAAAGTATGCTTGGTGTTGCAACAAACAACAAATGTGATAAACAAAGGTTTGTATACCCGCAAGCAACTAGGGTACCAACATGCAGCTATGTTCAACAAGGAGCAAAGCACGGTCTTCAAAAAGAGCCACAAACAAACAAGACACCTCAAAAAGTACTCGAGCAAGCAAAATATGACCTAAGGGACTTAGGAGAGTCAAACAAAACTCAACCAAGGCATAAAGACCTCAAGTATCAGTTGGGAAAGCAAAAACAAAGGCTAGAAATAAAGACAAAGAGGCAAAAATCAAATCCCAAAAACAAACAGAGACTTACAGGAAAATACTCTACTGTGCAGTAGAGAAACCTACGTTTTTCAGGAGGTGTACTCTACTGTGTAAAGGAAAACCAACGTTTTTCAGGAGGTGTACCCTACTGTGTAAAAGCAAACCAGCGTTTTTCAGGGGATGAGTGCTATTGTGTCCACAGAAAACCAACGTTTTTGCTAGAGAAGGCTTAAAACAGGCTTCAAAACTTCAAACTGAGGTAAGTCAAGTAATGCAAACAGGCTACAATAACATACAGAGCCTCTCAGAGGATCAAAAAGATAAAAAATTACTGGAAGGAAAGTAAAATGAGTCTCCTAGAACAGAAAACAACCGGTCCCCAGTGGAGTCACTAGTTTGTTGTTCGGGAATACTACCCTATAGCGAGGAGAGGGACACTACCAACTTCTGGGGTTACAGGTAAACACATTGATCATATCACATAGGCTTCTACAAAAGGAAAGAGATCAAAGTTCTCGAAGGCATACCTTATTAACGAAGTTCGATCCTAGCTTTTGCTTGCTCCTTCGATCGATCCTCCACTTGATCTTCCGTTTGACGAACCTGCAATACAAAGATACCTTCCTTAGTGTATCTTGACAGATATAACAATGATGAAATTGAAATACAATTTAAACATCAAATACCATCAAGCATTTAATCCAAAAAAATATGCATTCTATTAGACATTTGATTGGGACGGGAAGGGCATTTCAACCTTTATTGTCAAAAGCAAATAATTAATACAATTATACCTGATCATTCAGAGTGCTTGTGCAACCGGATCTTGGGCTCCTGCTCTTCACACTAGCTTTGGAATTCCTCCAGCGTAACAACCCTTAATGCATAGTTTCTCCTCCTCTCTCTCATCTACCCCCCTTGTATTTATGGGACAAGGTAGGCAGTTTGGATCAAGAGGTAGTTTGATGTTAGGAACCCATGTCAACCCTTCTATTTACTTTGTCAGTATATTGTTGTTGGACGCATATGCTTTGTAAGTCGTCCCATAGTATTTGCTGATCCATAGTTTGTATTATTGTTGTTGGACGCATATGCTTTGTAAGTCATTCCGTAGTAATTGCTAATCCATATTTTGTATTGGCCCATGGTTTGTATTGACACATGGTTTTGATCCATGGTATTGGCACCTAGAATTAGTATATAAGTTTGTGTTGAGACCAATGAAGGCACTGTGAAGTTATTTGTATTGAGCTTGCTCAAAGGAGGTTGCCCCCTCAAAGTGGCCTGTGATCAATATAAAAGTGATTCCGAGTTTTTTTATTTATGTTGTCCCATGTATTCTCATTAATTATTGTTGTAGGTTCTTCACATATGGTATCAGAGCACTTTCTTGGGCTTGCTGGGTGAAATTTCCGCCAATTTTTTTTTTTTCGCATATGTTGCAGCTTCGGATCTAGGAATAATCCCTATCCGCTTAATTGTGAGAATTACTTGGGCATAATCCCTAAAACTCATTGTGAGGAGTACCACAGGAACCCCAAAGTAGCTGGCCCATTGAGAGGACCTGCCAGTGAAAAGGGCAACGAACCCTACCTGATTGACTAGTTCCCATCCGTGAGGTAAACCAAGAGCTGTTGTTTGTGGTAAAGCGGTTATTAGTTTTACCTGAGCCGTGGAGTGAGGGGTACTGCCCCAATACGCAAACCGTTAGAAAACATTGGTGGCTGAGTGAAACCCTTGAACTGTTAGGAAGCCGCACATTACTGGGTTCCATATCTATTTTCAGTTGAACTGTTGTCGATCACTACCGTGCCATTTCAGATCCATTCTGAAAGTCGTTCCAGATCCATCCTTTTCAGATCTATTTCAGATCCATCTGTTTTCGATCCATTCGGCGCCGCTTCAGATCCCTCTGTTTTTTATCACTTCCGCGCTGTTGCAGATCTATCTGTTTCAGATCCCTTCAGTGCCATTGCAGATCCATTCATATCTCCCTTGTTTTCGCTCCATTTCCCTTCAAACTTCCCTGACACCCCAGTAATCCCATTCTGCATATTTCATTCCTGAGGACCCTATCCCAAATTCCACTTCCCAAAGCCCCGAAATCTCACATTTGTCTATTTTTAGGGTTTTCCATAACTTTTTCGGATTTCACCCAATCGCCTTCAAATTTTACCATCGAGTTCCTTTCCTAATTATGCTTCTTTGTCCCTCTTTGCCAAATTTTCTCATTCTTTCACCCCGCTTCTGAAATCCTTATTTGTTGCTTCCCTATCTATCAGAAAGTGTCCAAAACCTACTTCAACCCCAATTACCCCTCCGAGTTTTTCCCAAATCCATATTTTCCTTTACTAAGGTAGCTTTTGTTTGTGTTTTTCTATCCATTCCCCCCCCCAAAAAAAAAACTCCTGGTTATGGTTGTCACTCGTTCAGGAGCAAAAACCATGGAGGAAGCACTTGCAGCCATCCAAACCAAACTCCAAGATCTAGATGAAAATTTTTCAGCCTCCTTCTTCAGCATTCAACCATGAACAATAACCAACAACAAGAATCTTTTGCAGCCAATGGGTTCTCTTCTTCCAACAATTTCCGTGGTCTGAAGCTTGAATTTCCTCATTTCAACGGTACTGATCCGACTGGATGGATCTATCGTGGAGATCAGTATTTCAGTTTGCATAATACTTTTGATGTCCAAAAATTTCCACTTGCATCCTTTCATTTTGAACAAGAAGCCCTTCAATGGTACCGTTGGTACATCAAGGCTCATGATGAGCCAAAATGGACAGATTTTTTCCAACTCATTTTGCAATGATTTGATCCTAGTGCTTTTGATGACTTCACCAGAGCACTCACTAAACTTCGTCAAAGTGGCACTGTGAGAGAGTATCATACAGAATTTGAGAAACTAGCCAATCACACAGAAGGATTTTCTGATGAATTCTATAGGAGTTGTTTTATCAGTGGTCTTAAGGATGAAATCCGGTCAGAGGTTAAAATGTTCTGTCCCAACACAATGATGGAAGTCCTAGGGTTGGCTAAGTTGGCAGAAGACAAGCTTGTATCCTAGCAACGCTCCAAACCCACTTTTGTTCCCTTTTGAAATATGGGTTCTCAACGATCTCCCATCCCGCCAGCTCCTCGATCAACTCCTATCAAGCATTTGTCTGAAACAGAGATGCAGGCACTCAGAGAAAAAGGGCTTTGTTATAATTGTGATGAGAAATTCACTCGGGGACATAGATGTGTTCAACAAAAGCACTATCTCTTGGATATGGATTCTCCACTTGCCTCTAAAATTGGTGAAGAAGCTCCAGATACAATGGATGATCATGTCGACATTCAGGAGCCACCTATTGACGCCCCATCTCAGGATGAACAACCAGAGATATCTCTCCATGCTTTATCCGGCGTCACCACCCCCCAAATAATGCGGGTCAGGGGTTACTTCAAGAAGCTTCCTCTTACCATACTCATTGATTCTAGTAGCACTCATAACTTCATTGACCCTCGGATCGCCAAACATGCTGATTGTTTTGTCCATCCTTGCTCCAACTTTGAATTCATGGTTGCCAATGGGGGCACCTTACCTTGCAAGGGGAAGTGTCACAATGTGCGTATCTCTCTGGAAGATTATAACCTGCGCTATGACATGTTTTCCTTGTCCCTAGGAGGATGTGATGTGGTTTTGGGCGTTCAATGGCTATGTACACTTGGCCCCATCTTATGGAATTTTGCTGAACTTTGGATGCAGTTTTCAGTCAATGGGAAACAACACAAATTTAAGGGCTTACAAGAATGGTCTCTCCGCATCATCAGTTCATATCGTCTAGAAAAGATTCTTAAGAAGAATTCACATGGTGTCATCGCTCACCTCCATTCCATTCAGATGAACCCATCAACGATCTCCCCTAATTCCTTGGATAGATATGTAGGTGTCCTCGCTGAACTAGTGGGCTTGTCTCCTTCAGGAGACCTTTCTAGTAGGAATTTAGCCGCATATGCATCTTAGTAGGAAATGATGGCTATTTTGCATGCAGTACAGAAGTGGCAGCCATACCTATTAGGGAATTATTTCTGCATCAAGACTGATCTCCAGAGTTTGGAAAATTTCCTGGAACAATGGGTCTCCTCCCTAGCACACCTGAAATGGGTTATCCAAATCATGGGTTCTGCCTATGTGATCACTTACAAGAAGGTAAGGACAATATGGTGACAAATGCTCCTTCTCGCACATTTGATGACCCATTTTCTCTTACAACTATTTTTCTGCTTGTTCAAAATTGGTTGCAATCTGTTCAACGAGGCTATCTCTTCTTTGAACTACATGCTTCTTCCTTAGCAGGGCACTCTAGGTTCCTCAAAATGTATGACTGGGAACAATGTAACTTCTTTTGGCAGGGACTGAAAATGACATTTCAACAGATGGTGGCTGACTGTGATACTTTCCAGGTCAACAAGGGTGAAACGACACTCCTTTCGGGACTGCTCAAACCCTTTCCCATCTCTACACAGATGTGGACATCTATTTCTATGGATTTCCGAGAAGCGCTCCAGTTGTACAATACCGCATCTAAAAGGACACCATATGAAGCAATTTATGGACAGGCACCACCAGTTCTTCTTCCATAAACGCTTAGCAGCTCCCCAGTTCAGAAAATTGACTCGGTTCTTCGAAACCGCGATCAGATTCTTCTCATTCTGCAGGACAATCTTCACATGGCAAGAATTCGACTGAAACAACAAGTCGATCAGCACCGTTCTGAGCGCACTTTTCACGCAGCTGATATGGTCCTTCTTTGTCTACAGCCTTCCAAGCAATCCTCCCTGAAACTCAAAAGACGTCAGTGGGCCGGAATGCAACCCGAGGATGCTATAGGGGAACCACTCCTTCAGATTCTGCATCAATTTCCACATCTAAAGCTTTGAGGACAAAGCTTTTTTAGGGGAGAGGGGATGTTAGGAACCCATGTCAACCCTTCTATTTACTTTGTTAGTATATTGTTGTTGGACACATATGCTTTGTAAGTCGTCCCGTAGTATTTGATGATCCATAGTTTGTATTATTGTTGTTGGATGCATATGCTTTTTAAGTCGTCCCGTAGTAATTGCTGATCCATATTTTGTATTGGCCCATGGTTTGTATTGACACATGGTTTCGCATGGTATTGGCGCCTAGAATTAGTATATAAGTTTGTGTTGAGACCAATGAAGGCACCGTGAATTTATTTGTATTGAGCTTGCTCAAAGGAGGTTGCCCCCTCGAAGTGGCTTGCGATCAATATAAAAGTGATTTTGAGTTTTGTTATTTCTGTTGTCCCATGTATTCTCATTAATTATTGTTGCAGGTTCTTCACATTTGATTGGGAAGTTGGGGAAGTTGCAAAACCAACTTCAACTAATCCCAATTCGTCAAATTAATATATTTTTTGATTACTTTTTAAGGTGTACGCTACCTTTATTAAGTGGAGTAGCGTTCAACATGCAACTTCCCTGCTTTACAACCAACGTTTGCAAGATTTCTGAGGCTGTACACTACTCTATTGAAGCAAGGTAGAGTATTTCTGAGGGAAAACGCTACTTTAATGAAGTGGAGTAGAGTATTTCTGGAGGCAAACGCTACTATCATGCTTGTAGGGTAGCGTTTTTCCTTAAAAGTAGGTAAAAAGAGGGTTTTGTTAGCTGCAGAGGGGTAAGTCTAGGCCATTCATCATCTAGGGTCATCATGCTCTTCAATCCAAGTTGTCCTTTTATGTGATCAACAGCTAAATGTGCTCACGGATGGAGAAGTGCATATTTGACCTATAACACCTACTACCTCGAATTCAGATGACATTGACTATCTATGACTTCAACACATATGATGATGCTATTAAAAATGAAAAAAATGTCAAACCAAACACTAACCAATTAGGTAGGTTGTCCGACTGATGAGTCAAATAAAAGCTTGAACAGATGCAACAATCATTACAACAGCTGGCGTTAAGGAATAATGATTTATGGTGCACCAGCTGTTCGACCAAAGGTCGCACAAAATATTTTTCTCGATATAACAACCGTCGACCCTTTCTAGAAGAAATAAGATACTTGCAGGAAGAACCCTGTCTTTTTCCCACAGAAAGGTGCCCTAAGAACTTCAAGACTACTCATACATCGTATTTCAGCAATATCTGTGAAATATTTGATCCACATACGACAACTCAATGTCCATATAACGTTGATGCGGTCAAATTAAAATGGTGTAGAATCTGTTCGAACACCCAACACAACAAAACCAATTTTCTTAAAAACCTTAAGACCAAGCATAACCAACATACATACTATCAGACGTAGACGATGGAGAAAAATAATCAAAGATGACACGAAGATAATCGATAGAATGACCAGCGCAACAACAGAGGATATAGAGGCCATGGCAGATATCGGGGTAGAGGATGCTTCAATTCTAATCGTGGTTGAGAAAGATCGAGATGCTTTATTTGCTTTAATGAAGAAAATTTGAGTCCCAACTGCCTTGGAAAGATAGAATGGACCTCAAATTTTGTACTAAATGTGGTGTCAGAGAGCATTCTCTAGAGGATTTCCCTATCATGGTTGAAAAACTTTTGAATTAAAGTAATCTTCATCTTTTATTTAGTGTTCCTAAGAATGATGTGATTAAACATAAGAATCTACAAATCGTTACAAGGAAATGCACAAAAATTGGTCATGATAACAAACAGGTAACCAAGTTGCCAAGTAAAGAGTGTAATTATCCTCAAATTAATCAGCAAAAAGATATATTTAATGATGCTTCAAGAATTAGCAAAAGAAGAGGACACATAAGATTATAAAAATAAAACATTGAATGAACTATTGCAATTACTTACAAAAGAGGAAGAGTTGCATGTCTTATTGATCTTATGTACACCATAAAGAAAGACACCATCAATGAAAGAATCCCCAGAAATCTATGCATCCTAAGTGTTGGGCCCAGGTTGACTTAAAGTTTTGGGAAGCACCTTTTTGAGGCAAGCAGGGAAAGCTGAGCTGAGCGCAGCTCAGAAACACAATTTTGGCTAAGTATTTAGGATGCTACGAAGTTGCGCGCTGCATCCAAATTTTGACGAGACTGCGGAGTTGCGCGCAACGTCGAAGTTTTGGCCATGATGCGAAGACCAGTATTGCGTAGAAGCAGTGCTGCGGAGTTAGGAGGCCACGTGGAGCCAGCAAAGCGGCGTGCTGGACAAGTATTAAGTGTAGTTACCGACTAGACCGGTAGTAGCCATTTTTGGAAAGATACTTCAGGATTGCCGAGCGGCAAACGTAGGCAAAATAGGAAGGCGGCCACGCGTGGGTTGTTAAGGAAAGCGACATTTGGCACACGCAGAAGGTAAAACCGTTAGAGAGAAATGGTTCGGCAGAAGCAGCCTGTAGGAACGTGTGCGACAGGAAGGCCGATAGCGACAAAATAAGGACGTGGAGATCCGCCACGATCAAGCAGACGCTACCAGGAGCTAGCAAGCCATTTTGGAAAACCGACGCAGTTTTGGAAACCCTTAGGGTTTTGGGTTTTTAGGTCTTCGACATTGTACAGACATGACCTTCGGGCATGATCTATTTAAGAAGACATTTTGTATGGGATGCGGGTTCGGTGTGTTGGGTTCTAGCTTTGTGGGTTGTTCTCTCTCTGTATTATTGTTATGCTTTTGTTGTTGTTGAGAACTTAAGGAGACATCCTTTTTGTATTGTAAAAATCTCTCTGAGCTGAGAATATTGAAAAGGCTCTACAGCTGTGTGCGCAGATACCTAGCCGAGAGAAAGAAGAGTCTGCAGCTGAGTGCGTAGACTAAGAACGGTTTCCCCATCCCTTTCGAAAGAAATATATTACCAACCGTTCTTGTGGACGTAGCTTTCCATCCAGGGAAGTGAACCACGTTAAATCCTATGTTATGTGATGATGTGTATGAATGAATGACTGTCTGTATTTTCTGTAGAAAGAATGCTTGAATATTTCCTTGCATGCTATAATATGAGAACACTGATATGCATTTACCAATAGTAGAAGTTTGGGAATGATATGGTAGGTTCCGTGGAAGCAGATGAATGGTGAACACTTCAATTCTATGTTAAGGCCGTGAATCAGTCATTTAAGTATAATTACTTTCTTAAACATAGTAAAGGAACGCAACACAGTTAATCATGCTTATCATTTCAGTAATGTTGTAATAATCCAAGTTCTTGAAGAATGCTAGAAAGATAGCCAGTAAGTGCCTGAATGAATGGATGAGTGATATTCATTTTAGTGCCTTAACGTTTCCGAGATTTCCCAAGTATTGAGGATAATGGTGGGTGATTCGCAGTTCTAGTAGAAGATTCGCAGTAGTAAGAAACCCTTGGTGTAGCCTGTAGTGTTACCTCCACTGCGCAGTACTGCTCGCAGCATAGATCATGTTGCGCACCGCATCACTTTTCCCTACAACGCACTCCTTCTATCCTGCGCTGCGCAGCTTGTTCAGCTAAACAACTCATCATTTACTGTGGAAACCTGATTCTGCAGTACCCCATAGAGATACACCTCGGGTGAGACCTCAACCTGCTCGCAGGTTGTTGCCGAAAGGGCCGGTGCGAAGGGGTTTTGTTGGTCAAAGGGAGAACCGCAAAGAACCTAGGTTTATTTGAAAACCTCCGGGTTAGTTTAAGCAAACAAATGGTTCATCCTGTTTGTGCCAGAAATTGTTTCTAAGGCCAGAGAAACAAGCCAACACAATCTCAAGAGTAAAACTCAATAAATAAAACAAAGTTTAGGGTTTTTGGTATGATTTAAATGGTCATAAGCTTTGGGCACAGTCAGGGAATACATTCAAAAGAAAAGTAATAACTAAATCATAAACAAAAATTGATAAAGATGCATAACATATCACATAAGATCCAACTGAAAGACTATGCTGAGGTTCATACATAAAAGATAAGCATTACTAGAAAATACACATTAACTAGCAATGAATTTATCATTTAAGAAGCTAAACAAGCTCAATAACAAAGCCAACATAGACAAACTGAAGGGGAAAAAGTCATATATCTCATTATTTCATCAGCAAATGCTTATAAGAGTCACAGTACTTATCTTTGAACAAGTCTAAAGATACAACACAGTCTGTAGACCTCCTGATGCTCCCAAAAATCAGAACCCTCTCAATGACTTCCTAACATATCTAAATACTATGCTTTTCAAAATTAGTTAGGTCTCTAACCCTAACTGTCTCCCAGCTCCTCGATGAGGTACAACTTCTTAAACCATTGTTCGCCCTCATCTTCAATTCCTGTGGCTTCTGAAATCAATTTAACTGTCAGCTTGAATTTCAAGGTATCAAAAACCACCATATCATTCTTGTAACCTTGGGCAAATTTGCAGGACACCCTTGCATTATATCCATCAATTTTTCTGAAAAAATCCATCCAACCTGCTTGTTTGAATAGCTCCACACATTCTGGCAATTTTTCAACCCATTCTACATCTGTTGGTTCTGCCCTGTTTATTTTACCACTCCTGCCCATTATGCTTCAATCACTTCAATTTGAATGTATACTCTTGTATTGTTTGTGAACAGGGCTGAATTTTGGAAGTTAACAGCACTATTGAATCTACAGGTTATTCGTAGCACTAATAGGGTTAAATTTCATAAAAACGAAACTGTGATTTTCAACCCTCCTTCAAACTGGAGTCGCAGCTTATCAACAAATAGCTATTTCTCTGGTTAAAATTGCGTTTTAAAGCACAATTTTACCTAACCTTTGATTAATTTGAACAGAGTGAGCTCAAGCGAAAAAACCCCAAATTTGCTGCTATGTGGGTTTTTTAAGAATACCTGTAAATCGCTCCACTATGGTGGTTTGAAATCACGACCCACACTGTCAGATGAGTCAGCTTTGTTGTACAGATGTCCCACAATCTTCAATTTAGTTGTTAACACCGGAATTAGGAAGCCCTAATTTCCTGTGAAGCCCTCAACGCCTCTTACTTGTCCAGTTGGCAACGATGCTCGGTTTTTTTAAATGGCTATGGTTATCTCATTAAGTCCTCGGTGTTTGCATAATCTTGTAGATAACAACTTCATGCCACATTACCTGAAACCGTGTGGATGTCTGTCAAACTGAACTACACTTGTGCTGATGATGAGCACGACCTCCTCACGACGTGCAAGCATTTGAAATCATGATGTCTTCTGCATCAACACGTCATGAACCCTCTAAAACACATAATCAATGATTCATTAGCTCGAGCGTGCCAAAATTTGCTGGAAAATCGGAAGAATCTGGGATCACGATATTCTTGTAGTGCTTCTTTGATGAATTTCGGCTCCAACGCTACAAGAAAAGTTTTGACACTGTTTTGTGGCTTTTAAACAACTTTTTATCATTTTCCATGGGATCTTGAGACTATCAGGATTATGATTTTACATGTTCTGACTTAGATTAGTATTTATGAGCTTCTTATTTCGTATAATGAACTTTTAAAACCCCTCATCGAAAACAAATATAAAACTTTAAAATCTGAAAACTCAAAAGCAAGCCCAAAATCTTATAAAAATCCTAAGGAAAACTTACTAAGGAGGAAAAAATCAAGTTAAAGAAAATAAATAACTTAAAATAAAGTGTAAATCAAACCAAAAGTGCAAATCAAGCCAAATTTGAAAAAAAAAAATACTGACTTAACATCTGGCTCTAGCTGCGGGATGAAGAACTCCCTGCGAGGCTTCAAGAACCTGAAGACCAGTGCCTTATCCGTTGGGCTATGGAGTCTTATTGTGATTCACTCACCGGTATGTACAATGATCAGTGAAAATGCTCTTATAAACTGTAAAAATGTTTGAGGAATCGCCCATTAACAGGGCTAGACAACTCCTCACCTTCCAAGGACTGCAAAATAAAGGTATTGTTCTCTAAAACCTTTGATATCAGAAAAGGGCCAAACCAAAGATTATCAAACTTACCATGCTTACCTTTCTGCTCCTTTCTTGTGTCCCATCTTAGAACCATCTCACCTGCTATGAAAGTATTTTCTTTAATATTCCTGTCAAATCTGCTTTTAATCTTGGATCTATACAGCTGTGCTTTTTCATCCACCTTCTCTCTATTCTGCTGTAACTCTATCATTTCAAATAGTCTCCTTTGCATATCATTAGGTTCCTCAGAATTCTGGAGGAATTTCATCACTGGAATTCCCAATTGGACAGGGAACACTGCCTCTGTACCATAAACTAGCTGAAATGGAGAAGTTCCAATTGCTTGTTTCACTGTAATCCTATCTGCCCATAATGCATACTTTAGAATTGAATCCCAAGACCTTTTGTTATGCTTCAGCAGTTTTTTGATGCTCTGAATGATATTCTTATTGGAAGATTCAGCTTGACCATTTCCCTGAGGATAATAGGGAGTTGAATGTTTCAGAATGATTCCATTTCTTTCACAAAAGGTCACCATTGCCTTGGATTTGAATGCCTTTGCATTATTTGTTATTAATCTCTATGGGCAGCCAAACCTGCTCAAAATATTTTCTTCAATGAATTCCATGATTACTTTATCTGTAGCATTCCTTGTGGGAATGGCTTCTACCCATTTTGTGAAAAAATTTGTGGCAGTTAGAATCCAATGATGCTGTCCTGAAGATGTTGGATTTATTTCTCCAATAAAGTCCAGACCCCACTGTTGAAACGGGGCATTTACTGCAATAGGTTTTAAAGGCAAGGACAATAATTTATGTTTACCTGCAAATTTCTGACAAGGAATGCATGCTCTTACCTGATGGTAAACATCTGTGAATAAGGATGGCCAATAATATCCAGCTCGCAAAATTTTGTAAGCTGTTGCTTTCCAATACTTGTGACCTCCACAGGCACCTTCATGAGATTTTGAAATCACCTCTCCTATTTCAGATTGGTCTAAACATCTGAGCAAAATACCCCCTGGATCTTTCCAGAACAATTGATCCTTAACTAAACAGTATTTAGTAGCTTTAAGTTTTAAAGATCTTGCAGCTTTCTTGTCCAAATGTTCAGGACATTGTAGAAATAATAAGAAATGAACAATGTCTGCATACCAGACTGATGATGAATAAAAATCCATGATTTTTTCTTTCTCCAGTTGTATTTGATCTTCTTCAGGAATTGAGTCTTCAACCATAACATGCAGTCCTAGGGCCTGGAAATTTGAGTCAGCCAACAACTTGGCTAAACCTTGTCCCTTAACAAGCTTAGTAGGCCTAATCTCTACATCATATTCCATAATATTCGCAATCCATCTGCCTCTCTTACCTTCACTATCAGGCTGAGTTAACACCTCCTTCACAGCAGGATTAGGTACAAAAGAAATTAGCTTTGAATGCAGGATGTAGATTCTGAAATTTTTTAAAGCTTTTACCAAAGCATAAGCTTGCTTCTCCAATGTACTATACTTCAGCTCCGAATCTCTGAGAGTTTTGCTGAAGAAAGCAATAGGCTGTTCTAATCCTTCTTTATTTTTCTGAAGTAAGACAGCTGCAATCGTGTCTTCTGATGCAAATGAGAAGGTGAGGAATTCTTTAGTAAAATCAGGACTTACCAATACAGGTGCTTCAGTAAGAGCTACTTTGATTTTCTCAAATGCTACCTTTGCCTCAGCAGTCCACTTTACTTCCTGATCCTTCTTTAACATGACTGTGATTTGTTTAATGGTTTCAGCAAAGTTGGGAATAAACCACCGCAGAAAATTTATCTTGCCAATAAATGATTGAACATCCTTTTTACTTCGAGGTAAGCTAATCTTCAGTATTGCTTTCACCCTTTCAGGATCTATTCTGATGCCATCAGCAGACACCAAGTGACCAAGTAATTTACCTTCTTGCACAGCAAAATGTGATTTTTTGGGGTTTAGGGATAGGCCAAATTTTCTGCATTTTAAGAAGGTTTGCTCCAAATGTTTCAAGTGTTCATCATCAGATTTTGAGAATACAGTAATATCATCCAGATAAATAACCACAAACTTATCTTTCTCACCTACAAATGCAATGTCCATGGCTCTCTGAAAGGTTGCTCCAGCATTCATTAAGCCAAAAGGCATCTTGTCATACATAAATGTCCCCCAGGGGGTTGTAAAAGCTGTCTTTTCCTTGTCATCAGGATGCATGGCAATCTGATTGTACCCTGAGAAACCATCTAGCATAGAAATCCTCTAAGCTCCAACTACTTGCTGCAAAACCTGTTCAATCTTGGGAAGAGGATAATTGTCCTTTAATGATGATCGATTCAGATTTCTGAAGTCAACACATAATCTAATTTCCCCATTCTTTTTTCTAACGGGAACTAGATTAGCAACCCAGGAAGAGTATCTGAGAGGCACTATTATCTTTGCATCCAGCAGCTTCTTTAGTTCTTTTTCAATTACAGGAAATAAAGCTGGATTGATTCTTCTTAGTTTCTGTCTGAAAGGCTTGACATTAGGTTTCAAAGGGACCTTGTGTTGAATAATTGCTGTATCATAAGTTTTTAATTCCTTATAAGACCAGGCAAATGCATCTACATGTTTTTTCAACAGCTTGATATATCTATTTCTTTGTTCCACTGTAAAAAATTTGGAAATTTTTACCATCCTGGGATGTTCTGCTGAGCCAATATTGTAGTCCTCTACATTGTCTTCTGAAGATTGAATTACTGGCTTTGAAGGTGTATCATCCTTTGTGAATATTCTTTCTAAAGGCACTAAACCTTTAGGAATGAAATTACTCTTTAACTCAATGATTTTATGACCTGCTATTTCTTCTGCAGCAAATTCATTTAACTGTTCATCACTGTCATCTTCTTCCTGATCAATTTGAGTATTTGAAAACTCATTTACAAGCTCAAGAAAAAAATTTATTTCGATGTCATCTTCAAAAACCCTCCAGTGCTTCACATTATCAGGGACACATGGTCTATACCTCACTTCTATAGGATACTTTAGCTGAGTGGTTTTAGGGATTCTGAAATGTGTGGCAGCTAGAGCTAAAGAATCTGCAGTCTCATTATGATTCCTGGGAAAATGGGTGATATTAAAAGCTATAAAGTAGTTTTCAAGCATATCCCATACCTCATTTCGATATACTTTCAGCAAACCCTGCTTTACTTGATATTTGTTCTTCACCTGTTGAACAACTAGTTCGGAGTCGCCAAATGCAGAAATCTGCTGAATTCCCAAATCTTTAGCAGCCTTCAATCCCAGTAGGAGAGCTTCATACTCAGCAGTGTTGTTGGTGGTAACAAACTCCAACTTATACATGAGTTTCACTGTTTCACCTTTAGGAGAAATAAGTAAAACTCCAGCTCCAGCACCCTCTTTGCATGAGGATCCATCAAAATACAACTGCCACAGTGCATCTTGCTCCTCTTTGTTGTGTTTTATGGGTTGTTCTTTTTCCACTTGTAACAGACCAGCAGAATTATTTTCTTCACTAAACTGTAATTGCATGAACCAAGGTCTTTATCCACAGAGTACATTGGGTGATTTGTGGGGTTTTTATCATCTGTGACTATGTAAGCAAGCTGCAGCTCTCTGTAAAGTCTTCTATTTTCTCCACCAAAAACAGGAATAGTTGCATAAGAAAGGTCCATCTGTAATGTTCCCCCAACCTTCTTAGCCCATGACCTAGAAAGAAGCAAGCCAAATTTAGGTGTGATGTCAGCGACTACAACATCCATTATCACACTTTTCATGGGTAACTGAGCAAGGTTAACAACCATGTCTTTTATTACTCCTAGACACTTCACAGCACGAGAGTCAAAAGCATATAAATCATGGTAAGGTTTGGTGACATTAAGGCCCAGGGCTTCCATTAAAGCTTTTGGCATCAAGTTATGGGATGCTCCTGAATCTAACAGGAAATTATGAATCATTTGCTCATGTACAGTCAAAGTTACATAGAAAGGAGGAGAAGCACCAGCCTCATTTTCAGTCTTTTCAGCCAGAGCTGATCCAATGAAAATTCTAGGGTTTTTTTCCCGCAAGTTAACTGTGTCTGAAACAAGCTGATTACTGGGTATATTCATCACTTTCATAATTGTATCCTTATATGATGGATTCTTTATTAACTCAGTGAAAGTTACAGGGATCTTTAACTTCCCCAGTTCATTCTCCAAACTAAAAGTCTGGACAGATTTGTTTACCTCTTCAACTTCAGCATTCTTCTTTGATTTTTCTGCAGGTTGCTTCTTCTCAATAACAGGATCAGATATTTGTTTAGCAGGAACAGGTGCAGCAGGAAGAAGTGCCCTCTTCTTTGGAGCTTGGGCCACTTATTTTGGACCTGATCTAAGATTTAGGGTCTTCTTAGGTGGTCCATTCTGATGAACAGCAGCAGTTATAGCAATATTCTCCACATCTACCTCATCTTCTGTTTCAAACCTGTCAGCATTGTAGCATTCAGAATTCAAGAAATCTTCTTCAGTAACAAAACCTGTAAACAATCTATCTCCAATGTGATTCATGTCCTGATCAGTCTCAGTTTCTTCAAAGAGCAGCTGTTGATCAATTTCTTCTTCATCAACCAAATTATTTTGAAATGGTGGAGGCACTTTTTGATCCTCATTCTCCCTTCTTTCTCGCTGGATATCATTATTCCTGCGCTCTCTTGGCATGAATCTAGGAGCAAACTGCCTTCTGAACTGATTTTGGTTATTTGGATTTCGATCAGCTTCTGGAGTGGGTTTACTAGCATTTTTCTCAAGCTCTAGTTTATTCAATTTTGCAGTAAGAATCTTAACCATTTTAGCCATCTCATCTATCTTGGTCTCAGCAGACTGAGAAGCAGAACCTGCTGTAACAGCGTCTTTCTTTCCTTTTCTTTCATACAGCTGTTGGGCTGTTTCTTCTTAAGTCTGTTTGAAGCTAGCAAATTAGACTCTACCTCCAAAGCTGCATCTTGCATGTTCAGCAGGGTGATAGGTCTTCTTTCTCTCAGTAACAAAGAAAATTCATGATCAAAAGCATTTGCATAAGTTAGCTTAGCTGATGTTTCTGTAGGTTTAATTTCTGCTGGAATTCTACTGTACATCTTGTTAAACCTTTTGGAAAAGTCTGCAACAGTCTCATCTTTCTTTCTTCTGAGAGCTCCAAACTCAGTTATATAGTACGTGTGATCCTTTGTGTCTCCCCATTGTCTCATGAAAATATCATGGAGTTCTTCAATGATAGTAATTGAGTTGGCAGGCAAATCTCTAAACCACTTCCTTACATCCCCATCAAGGCTCTGAACAAATACTCTCATCCATACATCTTTAATCTCAATGTTTTGATTGTCAGCATAACTTAGGAATGCCTCCCAATTTTCCTCAGCATTGATTTCTCCCTGTCCATTGAATCTGGGCATATATTTCTGATAATCACCTCCAGGCAATGCATGTAAAGGTTGAGGTAGAACTAAAGGTGCATACCTAGCTGCAACCATGCGGTCCATCATATCCATGGGTGGGTTTTGGCCTGCCATTTTTGTACTGACTAACTTGGAAGATGTGGAAACTTGACTGGAACCTTTTTGAAAAGGATTATTTCCTACTTTTAGCTGGAAGATAGGAATTTTACCAGGGGAAGCAGTCTTAGCTTTCAGAAAACTTTGAGGATTAGTGAAAACTTGAAAAGTACTTTCAGAGATGGTAGGTTTTACCCAAGGTGAAGTTTCAGCTGAATGTAATGAAACACCCAACTGGTCAGGATCACAGGAGGCTGGTAAAGATTGGGACCTTATGATTTTCCTTGTCGTTTTTAAGATTTTTTCAGGGTCTGTCACACCCAGTTGCAATGGAGAAGTAGGTTTGTTTCTGGTTCCAATTCCTTGAGAAGCCACCGTGACAGCTTTTGGTGAAAATAGCCTTTGAAAAAATGCTGGTTCAAGTCCACCTCTTAAACCAGGAAAAATGATAAGTATCCCAGGGAAGATATGCTTCAGCTTCGTCCCCGGCAGCGGCGCCAAAGATGTTTGTGCCAGAAATTGTTTCTAAGGCCAGAGAAACAAGCCAACACAATCTCAAGAGTAAAACTCAATAAATAAAACAAAGTTTAGGGTTTTTGGTATGATTTAAATGGTCATAAGCTTTGGGCACAGTCAGGGAATACATTCAAAAGAAAAGTAATAACTAAATCATAAACAAAAATTGATAAAGATGCATAACATATCACATAAGATCCAACTGAAAGACTATGCTGAGGTTCATACATAAAAGATACGCATTACCAGAAAATACACATTAACTAGCAATGAATTTATCATTTAAGAAGCTAAACAAGCTCAATAACAAAGCCAACATAGACAAACTGAAGGGGAAAAAGTCATATATCTCATTATTTCATCAGCAAATGCTTATAAGAGTCACAGTACTTATCTTTGAACAAGTCTAAAGATACAACACAGTCTGCAGACCTCCTGATGCTCCCAAAAATCAGAACCCTCTCAATGACTTCCTAACATCTCTAAATACTATGCTTTTCAAAATTAGTTAGGTCTCTAACCCTAACTGTCTCCCAGCTCCTCGATGAGGTACAGCTTCTTAAACCATTGTTCGCCCTCATCTTCAATTCCTGTGGCTTCTGAAATCAATTTAAATGTCATCTTGAATTTCAAGGTATCAAAAACCACCATATCATTCTTGTAACCTTGGGCAAATTTGCAGGACACCCTTGCATTATATCCATCAATTTTTCTGAAAAAATCCATCCATCCTGCTTGTTTGAATAGCTCCACACATTCAGGCAATTTTTCAACCCATTCTACATCTGTTGGTTTTGCCCTGTTTATTTTACCACTCCTGCCCATTATGCTTCAATCACTGCAATTTGAATGTATACTCTTGTATTGTTTGTGAACAGGGCTGAATTTTGGAAGTTAACAGCACTATTGAATCTATAGGTTATTCGTAGCACTGATAGGGTTAAATTTCATAAAAATGAAACTGTGATTTTCAACCCTCCTTCAAACTGGCGTCACGGCTTATCAACAAATAGCTATTTCTTTGGTTAAAATTTCATTTTAAAGCACAATTTTACCTAACCTTTGATTAATTTGAACAGAGTGAGCTCAAGCGAAAAAATCCCAAATTTGCTGCTATGTGGGTTTTTTAAGAATACCTGTAAATCGCTCCACTGTGGTGGTTTGAAATCATGACCCACACTGTCAGATGAGTCAGCTTTGTTGTACAGATGTCCCACAATCTTCAATTTAGCTGTTAACACCGGAATTAGGAAGCCCTAATTTCCCGTGAAGCCCTCAACGCCTCTTACTTGTCCAGTTGGCAACGATGCTCGGTTTTTTTAAATGGCTATGGTTATCTCATTAAGTCCTATGTGTTTGCATAAGCTTGTAGATAACAACTTCATGCCACATTACCTGAAACCGTGTGGATGTCTGTCAAACTGAACTACACTTGTGCTGATGATGAGCACGACCTCCTCACGACGTGCAAGCATTTGAAATCATGATGTCTTCTGCATCAACACGTCATGAACCCTCTAAAACACATAATCAATGATTCATTAGCTCGAGCGTGCCAAAATTTGCTGGAAAATCGAAAGAATCTGGGATCATGATATTCTTGTAGCGCTTCTTTGATGAATTTCGGCTCCAGCGCTACAAGAAAAGTTTTGACATTGTTTTGTGGCTTTTAAACAACTTTTTATCATTTTCGATGGGATCTTGAGACTATCAGGATTATGATTGTACATGTTCTCACTTAGATTAGGATTTATGAGCTTCTTATTTGATATAATGAACTTTTAAAACTCCTCATCAAAAACAAATATAAAACTTTAAAATCTGAAAACTCAAAAGCAAGCCCAAAATCTTATAAAAATCCTAAGGAAAACTTACCAAGGAGGAAAAAATCAAGTTAAAGAAAATAAATAACTTAAAATAAAGTGTAAATCAAACCAAAAGTGCAAATCAAGCCAAATTTGAAAAAACAAAATACTGACTTAACACATCCCACTGGTCACGACGCAGAGTGAGACAGCTGAAACAATCAATGGCTCGGGGATGAGCCACATGTAAGTGTTAGGGGCATGTTGGGCCTAGGTTGAGTTAAAGTTTTGGGAAGCACCTTTTTGAGGCAAGCAGGGAAAGCTGATCTGAGCGCAGCTCAGAAACACAATTTTGGCTAAGTATTGAGGATGCTGTGAAGTTGCGCGCAACATCCAACTTTTGACGAGATTGCGGAGTTGTGCGCAACGTCGAAGTTTTTGCCGTGATGCGAAGACCAGTACTGCGCAGAAGTAGTGCTGCGGAGTTAGGAGGCCACGTGGAGCCAGCAAAGCGGTGTGCTAGACAAGTATCAAGTGTAGTTACCGACTAGACCGGTAGCAGCCATTTTTGGAAAGATACTTCAGGATTGCCGAGCGGTGGACATAGGAAAAACAAGGAGGCGGCCACGCGTGGGCTGTTAAGGAAAGCAACATTTGACACACTCAGAAGGTAAAATCGTTAGACAGAAATGGTTTGGCAGAAGCAGCCTATAGGCACGCGTGCGATAGGAAGGCCGATAGCGACAGAATAAGGACGTGGAGATCTGCCATGATCAAGCAGACGCTACTAGGAGCCAGCAAACCGGTTTGGAAAACCGGCACAGTTTTGGAAACCCTTAGGCTTTTTGGTTTTTAGGTATTTGACATTGTACAGACATGACCTTCGGGCATGATCTATTTAAGAAGACATTTTGTATGGGATGGGGGTTCGGTGTGTTGGGTTCTAGCTTCGTGGGTTGTTCTCTCTCTGTATTATTGTTATGCTTTTGTTGTTGCTGAGAACTTAAGGAGACATCCTTTTTGTATTGTAAAAATCTCTCTGAGCTGAGAATATTGAAAAGGCTCTACAGCTGTGTGCGCAGAGACCTAGCCGAGAGAAAGAAGAGTCTGCAGCTGAGTGCACAGACTAAGAACGGTTGCCCCATCCCTTTCGAAAGAAATATATTACCAACCGTTCTTGTGGACGTAGCTTTCCATCCGGGGAAGTGAACCACGTTAAATCCTGTGTTATGTGATGATGTGTATGAATGAATGAATGTCTGTATTTTCTGTAGAATGAATGCTTGAATATTTCCTTGCATGCTGTAATATGAGAACTCTAATATGCATTTACCAATAGGAGAAGTTTGGGAATGATATGCTAGGTTCCGTGGAAGCAGATGAATGGTGAACACTTCAATTCTATGTTAAGGCTGTGAATCAGTCATTTAAGTATAATTACTTTCTTAAACATAGTAAAGGAACGCATCACAGTTAATCATGCTTATCATTTCAGTCATGTTGTAATAATCCAAGTTCTTGAAGAATGCTAGAAAGATAGCCAGTAAGTGCCTAAATGAATGGATGAGTGATATTCATTTCAGTGCCTTAACGTTTTCGAGATTTCCCAAGTATTGAGGATAATGGTGGGTGATTCGCAGTTCCAGTAGAATATTCGTAGCAGTAAGAAACCCTTGGTGCGGCCTGCAGTTTTGCCTCCATCGCGCAGTACTGCTCATAGCATAGATCATGCTGCGCACCGCATCACTTTTCCCTACAGCGCACTCCTTCTGTCCTGCGCTGCGTAGCTTGTTCAGGCAAACAACACATCATTTACTGTGGAAACCTGATTCTGCAATACCCTATAGAGATACACTTTAGGTGAGACCTCAACCTGCTCGCAAGTTGTTGCCGAAAGGGCTGGTGCGAAAGGGTTTTGTTGATCAAAGGGAGAACCGCAAACCTAGGTCTATTTGAAAGCCTCTGGGTCAGTTTAAGCCAACACTAAGACAAAAAGAGAAAATTGATATTGATCCTTTGGTTGATCTAGACTTTGATAGGTATTGCATTTCACAAGTCATTCTTGACTTTGGATCACAAGCAAACATTATGACAAGGGAAAAATGGGAATAACTTGGTCGGCCTCGGCTAACGGAATCAGGTATATATCTCAAACTTGTCGACCAAGTTCTTGTTGAACCCATTGGTGTGTGGAAAGAAATGAACACAGACATAATGGGCATTGAAGCACAATTCGACTTTGAAATCATCAACCCATAAGAGGGAGCGACTTCTTTTCCTGCTTTAGTTGATCAAACATGGGGAAGGAAAATGAAAGCGCCCATTTCATTATAAAAAGACCAAATAAAGCTCAAAGATGGAAAGAAAGTAATCGTTCCTATCTATCCATCAAGGGAAAATCCGTGGGAAGAACCAAGTTATCAGGAGGGATATGTAAGAAGACTCTATCAAATAATGGGAAATAATGAAGATTTCGTAGAACTAAATGAATATGGAGAAATCCATATGGGATCCCCCATGTAAGTTAGGCATAATTCTGATACCGAATTATACGACTGGCAGGTAGAAAATTATGAAATGCACGCAAGAGACTGTTGGTCTATTCAATCCATTCCCCATCGGGAAAAAAAAAAATCTCTTGCAACTTTTCTAATTCCAAATATATTTGAAAGGAAAGCAAGACAATACCTGACTCTAGTACCGATGAAAGTGGAGCCGACCGTTTTGTCATCGCCATGTTATAAAGAACATGATTCTCAAGTAATGTACATTGAACAAGTATCTAAAAACATTGGAGAGGAAGGGAGATTGAAAAGTCTAGTAGAATCCTTCACAAGGAAAGTGGCTAGATGGTGGGAGATGCATCAGTGGTGAGTGCACACTTGGACGAATGCTTCGACTTATTTTATCCAAAGATTTGGAGGGAACAATTTGATAGTAGAAGGTCAAATTCCAAAATTTGTATAAGGCATGGACCTGTACATCTAGATTGACAGATGTCAAAAAGAATGGAGGAGATTGGGATATAAAGATGAAAAAATTTGGCCGCATTTCTTCCCGAGTACATTAGAATATATTCCTAAAAAGTGGTATAAAATGGAGGAAGCAAGAGGTGGAACTTTTACTTGGAAAGAACTAAAAGAAAATTTCACAAGAGACTTTTCCTTTTCACCAGTGGAGGACTGCGTCAAGGAGGCAATGGAAGAAATTAAGAAATTTGTAGAGCCAACAAATATTGACACATCAACCAAAGGCCATCGACATTAGTCGAAATGAAATAATATTACAACCAAAGTAGTTCAGTTTTCAACAATACTAGAACTTGAAAATGATACAAACATCGGTAAAGGATTTCACTAGAAAACAGACCATCCATCAACAATAATACCTATAAAATCTATAATGAAAGTGTCCTAAGAAGACAAAGCTAATCCATAAATATTCACAGGAAAATATTCCCCCCTACCTTTACAGAAGTCAAAGAAGGGGATTAAACAATAAATGAAGTAAGGTCACCGGAATGGATGGATTCCCATATCAAAATCAAAGAAGTAGATATATCAAAGGACGACCAACCAAAAATGGCGAAAATTGGAGATTACTAGACTAAACAACAAACCACCAAAATAGCAAGTCTGTTAAAAGAATATCAAGATGTTTTCGTAAGAGACTATAAATATTTAAAGGGCATAGTGCAAGAAATGGGAGAGATGAAAATCGACATCAAGCCAGAAGCTAAACCAGTGAAAAAACTCTCGTATAAATTGGCCCATAAATACAAATATATAGTCAAGAAAGAAATTGAAAATATGTTGGCATCCGATATCATCTACCTTGTAGATCAATCAAAATCGGCTAGTCCTATGGTCGTTCATCCTAAGAAACATGATCTGACGAAACTGCATATCTGCTTTGAATTCAGAGGACTGAATAAAGTTACATTGACTGAATGCTTTCCTACACCTTTTGTTGATGATATTATTAATGAAGTCGACGGACATGAATGCTATTCTTTTATACACAAATTCTCCTGATATATCCAATTCCCTATTGTGAAGGAGGATCAACATAAGACAACATTTGTTTGCGAATTCAGGGCATTCTCCTATGAAGTGATGCACTTCGGTTTAAAGAATGCACCAACAGTATTTTCAAGAATAGTCATTAAAGAATTCTAGGAATACATATAAAAACTATGGCTGTCTATTTTGACAATTGGAAAATATACTCCTTATTCCGTGATCACATTGAGTGCCTTCGAATCATGTTAGAATGGTGCCGACAGATATATCTTTCCTTGAACATTAAAAAGTGTATATTTGCAACACCAATTGGAATCCTCCTGGGTCATGTAGTCTGCAAAGAAGGAATCAAAGTCGATTATGCAAAGATAAAAGTTATACTCGATTTGAAGCCTCCAATGAATCCAAATCAGGTAAGAATACTTCTTGGACATATAGGGTATTATCGAAAATTTAATAGACATTATTTTGATACCACATATCCCTTGGAAGAATTGCTAAAAGAGAATCAAGAATTCCAATGGTCGCAAGAGTGTGAGGCATCATTTGAATTGCTTAACAGAAAATATTTGAAGCCCCCATTCTCTAGTTCCCAAACTGGTCGATAAAATTCCATGTCCACCTCGAGATGATGGAATGGATTACCCCAATGCATATGCTAGAAGGAAGCTCAATAAAGTTAAAAGGAATTATTCGACAACAGAGCGAGAAGCCCTCAACATGATTTTTGCATTACAAAAATATAGGAACTACTTACTAGCTAATCCATTCATCTTTTACACTGATCATAAAGCTTTGAATTACTTAGTGACAAAATCTCTCCATCAAGGTCAGATATGTCAATGGATCCTTTTGTTTCAAGAATTTGAATTTGAAATAATCCTCCAACCAGGAAAGACTAACATTGGACCCGACCACTTTTCTAGAATAGAAACAAGTGAATATCTCATCGGGATCAATGATTATTTACCCTATGCCCACTTATTTAAGGTCAAAGCTACACCGACGGAAATGGAGGACATTGCGCAATATCTACAAGAGGGTCAAGTACTAGAAGGTATGTTGGAAAATAAAAATAAGGTTATAGCAATGAAAGACATGTTATATGCTTCAATAAATGGATTATTATATAAGTTAGGACCATATGAAATACTTAGAAGATGTGTGTTAGAGCATGAGCGACAAGACATCATCGATGAAGCACATAGCGGGCCTATAGGAGGGAACTACTAGGTTGAAACGACTACAAGAAAAATTCTACAATTAGGATTATGGTGGCCGACGCTTAATAAATATTGTCAAATGCATGTACGCAAATGAAATAAATGTTAAAGGATGGGCCGACCATTACGTAGTTATGAAATACCCCTGCTATCTGTCAATCCAAGTCTAACTTTTGAAATTTGGGCTATCGGCTTCGCTGGTCCCTTCCTAGTTCTTGGTCGTCGGACAGGAGCCCGGTACATCATCACAGTTGTCCAGTATGTTACTAAATGGGATGAAGCTGAAATAATCTAGATATGTTTCAAGCAAGGTAGAAGTAAATTTATTTATGAAAACATAGTCACAATATTTGGTTTCCATCTTACTTTAATAAGTGACAAAGGCACACATTTCCTCAATAAAACTATAGAAGTGATATTAAAGGAATTCATGATTGACCATCGAAAAAGTACGTCCTATCACCCGCAATTGAATGGAGCAATTGAATCCTTTAATAAAACTTTGAATAAGGGATTGACAAAAATATGCAATATTGATAAATATGATTGGGACGATCAAATCTCTTCTATTTTATGGGCCTATCGTTCGACATATAAAATATCGACGGGATAGACGCCTTTCAAGTTTGTCTATGAATAGGAAGTAGTCACGCCTCTGCATTTAAAATATAAATTCCTAGTTATAGCATAACTGCTTCATTTGGACATTTCCAAAGCAAAGGAAAATAGGAATTTTGAACTAAACAAACTCGAAGAGCATCAACAAATTGTGATTCATCGTCAAGAAGTTCAAAAGCAACAATAGAAAGCTTGGAATGAACAGAACATAATATGGAAAGATTTAGCAGTCTGTGATCTTGCATTACTATACAACAGTCAGATTAAAGGAAAGCTGAAAAAGTTTCCCACCGCTTGGCTTGGCCCCTATATTATTGAAGAGATAAATAGTAACGGGTCGGTTCAACTTAAGACTTTACAAGGATGAGTTTTCTCAATACTTGTCAATGGTGCCAGAATGTAATATCCTTGGGAAGATTTGACCAAGATATTAACTCTAACTTCAAATTTTTGATAAAACTCACTAGTTAAATTTTTGACAATTTTTCCGAACAGAGCAGGAAGTAAGTGATGGGGACTGGGGCAAGATATGAGGATGGTAGGATGAACATTCAATTCTGGAAAATGTATGGAATGAGGTGAATCAATAGGTTAGGATGTCATATCAGAGATGTCCTATGCACCGTGTAGCATAACGATTCACTTTTCAACAACAATGTGCATTGTTGCCTACTTCGAGGCTTCCTGGGCAGTTGGCATATGCATACTAGACAGGTGGGAATCCTGGGATTTAATGGCAGAGGTAATATCATTCAAATAAGTGTAGGATATGTTTTGGAAAGTGTTTGAACATACTTGGGAAATTTTGGGAAGCATTGGGGTTCAAGGGCTCTCCCGGGATTGTTGAGGTAGTAATTTTCCAAGCTTTCCAAACAGGGGTTAAAGGATACCAAAATATCTAATTAGGGACTGATATGGATATTATAATGAGTCAATGATCTTTTCCAACTGACAGAATGAAAAATGAGTGCTTAGAATTGATTTGGCAGTAAAAGTGGTGAAACTAGTCTAGAATTGACACCCATCTAGCTAGTCTTGCATTTCAACTTAACAAACTGCTCTAATGAACCATAAAATCTGTTATGATGTTAATTACAACTCTGATATAATATTTTCAACACATATAATTCAAAACATAACATTTATAACATTCCTCCTTTTATCAAATGCTTGCTTCTCAAAGAACAATGCTTCACAGGCTAGTTTTATGTTACAACAGTGGGAGAATGGAGAAAAGAAGAAATAAATTACTTTGGCTCTATTCTGGAAGTTATTATAAGTCCATCTACAGGTTATATGGATGATCTTTCTTCACTCTGAGCTGCTGATCTTCAGTGGGGCTCTATCATCAAACTAGTTCTCTCCTTTAGGGAAATCACCTCCAAATCTAGTTGTGGGAGAAGTAGAAGTAGAAGAAGAGTGGAGATAAAATATTATATTTGATCTATGGAATTTAGAAGCCACTAATCTATGCAAATATAATATTATATATTTCACTAGAGGTCCTGGGCGCATTTCTCCATAACTGTCTTCATCCTCTAGTGTTCCTCCACCAAATCTAGCTGCAAATCTTCAACATTGGTGGCCTCCTCTTCGATATGACATTAATTCTTCAATGCTGATGTGAATTGGATGTTACTAGCTGTAATAATAGTTATTGGACCTTAATAACACTCCCACGAAACTCATAGGGCCTTGGGGCACATCTCCCAAGAATAACTTGTTGAGGCACATCACTCAACTAGAGGGCTTAGAGCTCTCATTCACAAATTCTAACAATGATCAAAAGTTCTTGAATGGAGTTGGAAAGCTTATTTTATAGAATTCATGTTGACCTGTTGAGCAATTTACTTGGCTTGGTGACCTGTGAGAATAGGTCACCCATGAGTGGAGATACTTGCTTTGCTTTGGCTTTCCTTCTTTTCTAAACTTTCGTACTTTTCATACTTTGTTGATTTCTGGATTTATGTTGCTTTTCCTAAAATATTCCTCTTTTCTAATTTTTGGCAACATTTTTGGACTCTAGTGCTTACTTGACTTCTACTCCAAGTAATTCCTCCAACCTTATCCACTAATTCGAATTGGTGGGCCAATTTCTCCATTTATTCAACATAACAAATAAAATATTAATAAAAATATTACAACTCAGAATTAATCCAAACTTTAGCATTTAATCAATTAATTAATTCATGTGGTATAATTGCCTCCAAAAATACCCCTTACTCCATTTTTGGAAACATATTCCACCTCGATGCCCTCTTGGCCCACTTACTCATTATCCATTAGTTTTATTTATCAAAATTACCTTTAATAAATAAATTTGCCAATTTGTGAGACTTTGGATAAAATTAATTCTAAGCAAATAGAATTAATACAATTTAATTCCCTTAGGGGTTGATCTTGTCCCCTTTCACCTATGGTACTGGATGAGCCAAAATTGGGGACATGACAACCCTTCCTTCCCAAGATTGCTTGTCCTCAAGCAATGTTAGTATTCCACCAAGCTTCTGCTGCACCACTCTGATTATGATTGTCCCCATCCACTGAACAATCTGAAAATTAAACTTGGGGCCTTCAAAAAGATATAAAAGAAATGCAAGATAACCATGAAGAATAAATTGCACTACAAACTCTATCTGCACTAAATCATGAACAAAATATTAACCCAGTTAAGATAACTGAGTAGAATTCCTGGATCCTATTGCTCCCTCGGTAAGGACCCAAATTTTTCTGCCCCCTTTGGAAATTTGTCACTCCAAAGAATGGCTGGATCCCATGGTCCCTGATGAATACCATCCATTATCATTGTTACATGTGAAAAATTATCACTCCAGTGTATGCTAGGATCCATCCACCATGCTAGAAGTGTGCCACTCCCAATGCAAAACTGAATAGTTGTGTGACTTCTACACCAAACATAGAACTTCTTGAGAGCATGCAAATCAAAATGCATCTCTTGTTCATGTACACTCGAGACATCTAATGGCTGCAAAATACACCTTCGTTGCTGATTACATGTCAGGACAATGTCATTTATAACAAAAAATTTATTGCATAAATAGAAGAACATTTTACTTTCCAAGGTCTTCATTGCAATGATGCATCTGCCCATCCAACCAATGGAAGGACAAACACTTTTATTTGTTGAACCATATGAAATATATTCAGCCATATGTTTTTCTTCCTCAAATAAAGATATCTCATGATCTCTATGGAAATCTACAAGTGCTCCCCTTTTCATCCAATGGCTCAACTCTCTGCCATTGATCCAAGGGTGTAAAACTCCATCAATTGACCCACACATTGAAGGTAAGTGTAGACCTGATGCCTCCTTGTAAAAAGTGGTTGCACACACATGCATGGGCTGCCTCAACTGCTGTGGGTTAAGGAACATGTCATAGGACTCAATTATAGGATCCTCCTACTCATCATGTGACACCAAGAGGAAGAATCCTTTTACCCAATTTTCATTCCCAAAATTTGTGGTTGAATGTGAAGTGGGGAATGAAGGATGGTGAGCCATGATTTTGAACATTTCATCCACTGAAGTTGTGGAAGTATCCTCTCCATTTATGGCTGACCCATCTATGGTGAACTCATTTGCCTCTTTCTTGGAAGAGGGATTTTCTTCAATGAACCTCTCAGGTTCATTCTGGAAAAAATCATATGCTTCTTTTTCATTTGCTTTTTCTGCACTTTCTTCAAGCACATACCAAATAGACTGCTCCTCATGGTCCACCCACTCATGAGGTTCCTCTAGGGAATTTTTTATGTCATTTACCCAAAAGGGATGACTCTCAGGAAAAAATGAGGATTCAGTCAATTCTTTCCACTCTTGTTGGAATTGTTCTATCTTCATTTGTGATTCTAAGAGGGCACTTTGAGTGTATCTCAAAGAATCTTGGGTGGCCAACAACTCACCTTTGAGCTTGTAGTTCTCTTCTTCATATATGAAAATAATTACTTCATCATGCAGTGTTGCTTCCCGCAACAACTCAACAAGCTCAAACATGTAATTTTTATTTGAAAGAAACTGTGAGAAATTACCTTTGATTGTGGACATCACTTTCTGGATATTCTCCATGGCTTCAAGGGAAGATTGGTCTTCCATTAAAGCATATTTCCAACACAACTTTGACACTAAAGCATGAGTGTCATGGAGAATTTTCAGGGTCTCTTGGATCTTCCGTTCATCCATCTTCAATGACCCTGCAAGAAGATGAGGTTCTTGCAGATGTTCCTCCTCTTCATTTTCCATCATCGGATCAGTTTCATGAAGTGCACTTGATGTTTTGAAATCTGATCCATATGTTTCTGATGCAATATATTCATCTTTTAGGTCCTCAAAAACATAATTTGGGCTGCAACTTAAGTGCTTGTTCATCCTTGGTGCACCAGAAAGATCTTCTCTCAAAGTTTCAGCCTTCACACTGCTTTCATTTTTGACATCGGAATTCTGAACCTCATCACTAGGGACCTCAACCATTCTGAACTTTTCAATGGAAGTGGATGCCATATCATATTGACATAATGACACATAAAAATCAGAAATTACTAACTCACCATGTGTCATGTTGTCCTCCTTCTGTGGTGGAATTATGATCGCTTGTTCATCCACCCATTTCTCTGCTTCACACCCTATTGAGATGTGCTCAATTTCTTCTTCCTTGTGAGGCTCAAGGGGTGACTGTAAATCTGAATTATGTTCCTCTTTTGGATAAGATTCAAAATATGTCTCACCATCATCAATATTTCCCATTTCTTCTGCACTTAATTTGTGATCAGCCACAAAAATATCGGTGGTGATTTTACCTTTCACATTACCAACTATCAAATGTTTGACTACTGGATCTTCTACTGTGCATTGACCTTCTTCATCCACTTCTTGGAGTAATGGGGCACCATCAAGGTCTTCTTAGTCATTTCTTTCCAAGAAACTTGATGTCTCTCCATCTTGGGTGGTGCTTAGATCACAACCTTTGGACTTCCTTCTTAAAGGAAAACCAAACAGTCTCATAATGCTTGGTCCGACCAATGGTATTGATGAAACTTCCTTCCTGATTCCTTTTCCCTGAGATTGGGATGGATCCACATGTAGGGATGCAACTTCAGCTTTAATTTTCCCTCCTTTTGCTCCACCCAAAGAATTAGGTGGCTCTTGGTTTCCTCCCTTTATTTTTCCCGGCTGTGGGGACACATATTTATTCCTCCCTTCCATCTCAGCTCCTAGGGGTAAAAATCTTGCCTCGACTTCTTTGCACACAACATCAACCATATGTGCAATCCTTCTTTTGCTATCACTATTGTAGGGGTCTTTGAAAAACCCCTGAATCTCCAAATCAAAATAGTCTCTAAAGGTTAGGGACTTCTGGATCTCCTTCTTCAAAGCAGAGTACTCCATGAAGTACTCGTAGGATTTCTTTGGGTTTCCTCTATTGAGTATTCTTCCATAACCCCAATTAGTCATAGGTAGATCATTTCCTATGTCCTCTTCAAACATATGTTCAACGAGGAAATCGTATTCAACTTTATGCAAATAGAAGTTTCCAACAGAGGTCATCTCCTCCTCTTCATATGGTTCAACATATTCATCATCATATTACTCATAAAAATCATCATCGGAGTAAGAGTCTTCTTCACTAAACATTGACATGACTGCAAATTCATTAAATTAAGAGTCTTATTTCCACAGGAGTAGAGGAAAGAGATCTGATACCACTGTAATATCCTTGGGAATATTCGACCAAGATATTAACTCTAATTTCAAATTTTTGATAAAAATCACTAGTTAAATTTTTGACAATTTTTCCGAACAGAGCAGGAAGTAAGTGATGGGGACTGAGGCAAGATATGAGGATGGTAGGATGAACATTCAATTATGGAAAATGTATGGAGTTACATGCATCAGCAGGTCAATATGTCATATCATATATGTCCTATGCACCATGTACCAAAACCATTCACTTTTCAACAACAGTGTGCACTGTTGCCTACTTCGAGGCTTCCTGGGCAGCTGGCATATGCGTACTAGATAGGTGGGGATACTTGGATTTAATGGTAGAGGTAATATAAGGACAATAAGTGTAGGAGATGTTATGGAAAGTGTTTGAAAATAATTGGGAAAGTTTGGGAAGAATTGGGGTTCAAGGGCTCTCCCGGGATTGTTGAGCTAGTAATTTTCTAAGCTTTCCAAACAGGGGTTAAAGGATACCGAAATATCGAATTAGGGACTGATATGGATATTATACTGATTCAATGACCTTCTCCAATTGACATAATGCAAAAGGAGTTCTTAGAATTGATTTGGCAGTAAAAGTGGTGAAACTAGTCTAGAATTGACACCCATCTAGCTAGTCTTGCATTTCAATTTAACAAACTGCTCTAATGAACCATAAAATCTGTTCTGATGTTAATTAAAAATATGATATAATATTTTCAAAACATATTATTCGAGATATAACATTTAGAACATTCCTCCTTTTATTAAATGCTTGCTTCTCAAAGAACAATGCCTCACAGGCTAGTTTTCTGTTACAATAGTGGGAGAATGGAGAAAAGAAGAAAGAAATTACTTTGGCTCTGTTCTGGAAGTTATTATCAGTCCATATACAGGTTAGATGGCTGATATTTCTGCACTCTGAGTTGCTGATCTTCAGTGGGGATCCATCATCAAACTAGTTCTCTCCTTTAGGGAAATCACCTCCAAATCTAGTTGTGGGAGAAGTAGAAGTAGAAGAAGAGTGGAGATCAAATATCATATTTGATCTCTGGAATTTATAAGCCACTAATATCTGCAAATATCAGATTATAGAGTTCACTGGAGGTCCTGGGCACATTTATGCATAACTGTCTTCATCCTCTAGTGTTCCTCCACCAAATCTAGCTGCAAATCTTCAACACTGGTGGCCTCCTCTTCAATCTGACATTAATTCTTCAATGTTGATCTGACTTGGATTTTACTGGCTGTAATAATAGTTGTTGGACCTTAATAACACTCCCACGAAACTCATAGGGCCTTGGGGCCCATCTCCCAAGAATACCTTGTTGATGTTAGCATTTGATAGCTCGGTGGCACTCCTGCATCAGGTGCCTAGGTGCAGGGGTCAATAACTTGAAGTCTCAGTTATATTCTTAAAGTGACTTTAGTAATGTGTTTTTTATTAAAGTACCTTTTTGATGTGACTTTATGATTTAAAGTGAGTTGTACTTTATTATGTTTTTAAAGTGACTTTAAGTCATAAAGTGTACTTTTTAATATTTAGGGTTAAGTGACTTTTTCAAAAGGAAAATTTGTTCTAAAGTTCACTTAGGAGATTTAAGTGAATGAGAGATTAGATCCCAGCCATAGATCTCTTGGCCAAGATCTAATCTCGTCCATTGAAGTGAAAAGTCATGAGAAAAACCCTAATAGGGTAAATAAAAGTGCATGAGACTTCATTTTTGGCACACATTCCAATAGAGAGAGTCTTTGGAGAGTGGCTCGAATTCCAAGGAGGAGCTTGGTGAGGAGTGTGAGAAACACACCTACAAGAGAAAGTGAGAGATAGAGTTTGAAGGAGAAGAGGAGAAAGAGATAGCTTGAAGGGGCACACTTCCCAAGGAGAGGCAACACGCACTCCAAGACTGGTACAACATGAGGAGAAAGAGTCTGCACACATTCCAAGGCAGATTTTTGCAGCCATTTCATACAACAGTTTCAGCACTGAAAACGAGGCAAGGTTGGCACGCATTTCAAGAGAGGAGATTGCTGTTGTTTGTGTTACTACAATGCACAGAAATCGAGGAGATTCCTGTAGCAGCCACTGTGGGCATTTGACTCAGAAATCGAGCATTTCCAGCACGCAAATCGAGGCAGTACAGAGCTGTGGTTACTGCTGGACTTGGCCGTACAGCTGTTGAGATAGTGGCAGCCTATTGGCCTAAATTTCGAGGTGTTTGGAAGGACTGTGGGAGATAAGTACAGTGATATTTTACTACTTAAAATGACTGCTGTAAATTCTAAGAATTTTTCCTTCATGAGCTAATAAAAATCTCTCTTGTGAACTGGTTTTCCCCAAGGGTTGGGGGGGTTTTTCCAGGGTCAAATTTGACCAAAAATTCCTGTGTTGAACACTTTTTACAGTCTGCTGATTTTGAGTTATTTTTTTTTCTCGCTGCAAAGTTTACTTAGCTACAGTATATCAGCTTGCAGAAACATGAAATTTACATGCATGTGATATGTGTTTTGTTTTATGAGGATTGAAGACAGATATCAGATTTTTGCTAAGTGTTTGGGCTGAGTTTGAGCTCATATTTTAACATGGTATCAAAGCTGGGGCTCTAAAATTTCAGTGGACTGTTGGGCAGCAGAGAAGTGCTGACTTTTTATGCAGGTGATGTGCAAGAGATTTGCATGCAAAGTGCTAATTGAGACAGATGTGTGTTAATTGTTTTTACACAAGTGAGCAGAAGGTGTTGGTTCAGTACAGCTGAGTATTTTTGGTCAAATAAGGCAGAGTGTGCCTTGTTGGAAAAAGAGCAGAAGCAGATGATGGTTTGCATCCGGTATGAAGATAGGTTGGAAGGGATTTCCAACTACTTACAGTGGAAAGCACGAATGACAGTTGTTCTAAAGGAAAACAAGTTATGGGCCTTTGTCAGTACCACAGTGGCTCCTCCCACAGCTGATCCTATATCTCTTGACATACATGAGGTGAAAGAGGCAAGAACGTAGAGACTACTTCTGGATGGTGTTAAAGATCACCTCATCTCACATTTGGCAAAGAAACTAACTGCTAAGGGGATGTGGGATACTTTAAAAGGTTTGTATGAGAACAAGAATGAAAATCGTAAAATGGCCCTAAAAGATAAGCTTCATGGCACTAAGATGGTGAGAGGTGAGAATGTAGCCTCTTACCTCACTAGGCTCAGACAGATAAAAGATGAGCTGAGTGCAGTTGGTGAGATGATTCCTGATCCCGAGCTAGTGTGGATAGCCCTGAAGGGCTTCACTAAGGAGTGGGATGTGTTCGTGAAGTGTGTAGTTGGCAGAGAGAACTTTCCCTCTTGGGAAAGACTATAGGATGATTTTACTCAGGAGGAGATCCGAGAAGGGAAGACTGAGCAGGTTGCTGATGAAGAGAATGTGGCCCTTTCAGCTAAGGGTAGAAAGAAAAAAGGTGGCTCGAGCAGTGGAGCCAAAGACTTGAGCAAAGTAAAATGCTTTGCTTGACAGATTTATGGTCACTATGCTGGGCAGTGTCCCAACAAGAAGAAGAACAAGAAGAAAGAAGAGCTTGAGAAAGTTTCTCCAGCTGAAGTGGGAGATTTTGCGGTGGAATTCAAGAGGGAATTCTCGCTCGTCTCAATTCTTTCAGATAGTAGTGTAGCAGAGAGTTTGGATACTGGAACATGGTACATAGATAGCGGAGCAGCACACCATATGACGGGGATACGAGCAGGGTTCTAAGAGTTGACAGATATTGATAGAGTTATACTGACTGAGGATGGGTATGTCGGCACCCATGCATTAGAAGGAGTTGGAAAAGTCCTATTCCAACTCGATTCTGGTGGTTATCTGGAGGTTGGCGATGTGTTGTTTGTTCCAGAGCTGAAGAAGAACTTGGTCTCAGTTTCATCTTTGGAGGATGACGTATATGTGGTTCTTCATGTGAGTGGGCATGTTTACATATATCCGGTGAGTGGGGGCTTGGGTGCAGCGAGTCTACTTGGCATCCGTGATGGCCGGATATACCGAGTTTTGGGGCATCCGGTGGATGGTGAGCTTGGTGAGAGATCAGACTCAGTGGCAGCAGCAATGGTTGTCAGTGTGGAGGATTCATCCAACTCTGTGAGGAAACAGAGTTGGTATGATATGGTTCTTCAGGATGATCAGGAGAGTGAGGAGAACTCTCAGTTCAGAGTTGTCAGACGGAGACCTTCAGCAGTTGATCCAGTGCAGGTATCTGAGAGGCATTCAGATTCAGAGGGAGCTTCAGTTATTGGAGGGAGAGATCCAGGTGGAGCTGATGACAGTAGTACCTCCCTCACTAAGAGGGAGTGTTAGCATTTGATAGCTCGGTGGCACTCCTGCATCAGGTGCCTAGGTGCAAGGGTCAATAACTTGAAGTCTCAGTTATATTCTTAAAGTGACTTTAGTAATGTGTTTTTTATTAAAGTACCTTTTTGATGTGACTTTATGATTTTAAAGTGAGTTGTACTTTATTATGTTTTTAAAGTGACTTTAAGTCATAAAGTGTACTTTTTAATATTTAGGGTTAAGTGACTTTTTCAAAAGGAAAATTTGTTCTAAAGTTCACTTAGGAGATTTAAGTGAACGAGAGATTAGATCCCAGCCATAGATCTCTTGGCCAAGATCTAATCTCGTCCATTGAAGTGAAAAGTCATGAGAAAAACCCTAATAGGGTAAATAAAAGTGCATGAGACTTCATTTTTGGCACACATTCCAATAGAGAGAGTCTTTGGAGAGTGGCTCGAATTCCAAGGAGGAGCTTGGTGAGGAGTGTGAGAAACACACTTGCAAGAGAGAGTGAGAGATAGAGCTTGAAGGAGAAGAGGAGAAAGAGATAGCTTGAAGGGGTGCACTTCCCAAGGAGAGGCAACACGCACTCCAAGACTGGTACAGCAAGAGGAGAAAGAGTCTGCACGCATTCCAAGGCAGATTTCTGCAGCCATTTCATATAGCAGTTTCAACACTGAAAACGAGGCAAGGTTGGCATGCATTTCAAGAGAGGAGACTACTGCTGTTTGTGTTACTATAGTGCACAGAAATCTAGGAGATTCCTGTAGCAGCCACTGTGGGCATTTGAATAAGAAATCGAGCATTTATAGCACGCAAATCGAGGCAGTACAGAGCTATGGTTACTGCTGGACTTGGCCGTACAGCTGTTGAGATAGTGGCAGCCTGTTGGCACAAATTTCGAGGTGTCTAGAAGGACTGTGGGAGATAAGTACAATGATATTTTACTACTGAAAATGACTGCTGTAAATTCTAAGAATTTTTCCTTCATGAGCTAATAAAAATCTCTCTTGTGAATTGGTTTTCCCCAAGGGTTGGGGGGGTTTTTCCAGGGTCAAATTTGACCAAAAATTCCTGTGTTGAACACTTTTTACAGTCTGCTGATTTTGAGTTATTTTTTTTTCCCGCTGCAAATTTTACTTAGTTACAGTATATCAGCTTGCAGAAACATGAAATTTACATGCATGTGATATGTGTTTTGTTTTATGAGGATTGAAGACTGATATCAGATTTGTGCTAAGTGTTTGGGCTGAGTTTGAGCTCAGATTTTAACAGTTGAGGCACATCACTCAACTAGAGGGCTTAGAGCTCCCATTCACAAATTCTAACAATGATCAAAGTTCTTGAATGGAGTTGGAAACCTTATTTTATAGAATTCATGTTGACCTGTTGAGAAAGTTACTTTGCTTAGTGACCTATGATAATAGGTCACCCATGAGTGGACATACTTGCTTTGCTTTGGCTTTCCTTTTTTTTCCTCTTTTTCTGACTTTCCTTCTTTTATGAACTTTCCTGCTTTTCATACTTTCCTGATTTCTGGATTTATGCTGCTTTTCCTAAAATATTCATCTTTTCTCATTTTTGGCAACATTTTTGGACTCTAGTGCTTACTTGACTTCTACTCCAAGTAATTCTGCCAACCTTATCCACTAATTCGAATTGGTGGGCCAATTTCTCCATTTATTTAGCATAACAAATAAAATATTAATAAAAATATTACAACTTAGAATTAATCCAAACTTTAGCATTTAATCAATTAATTAATAACTAATTAATTCTTGTGGTATAATTGCCTCCAAAAATACCCCCTACTCCATTTTTGGCAACATGTTCCACCTGGGTGTCCTCTTGGCCCACTTGCTCATTATCCATTAGTTTTATTTATCAAAATTACCTTTAATAAATAAATTTTCCAATTTGTGAGACTTGGGCTAAAATTAATTCTAAGCAAATAGAATTAATACAATTTAATTCCCTTAGGGGTTGATCTTGTCCCTTTTCACCTATGGTACTGGATGAGCCAAAATTGGGGACATGACATAGACTAAAAATATACGAAGTATAGAACGGGTGCGACGTCAACCAATGGTCATATTTCCATTTGGTCCATGTTCGTACCCTGGATTAGTGCACGACTTATGTTTAGTTTTAAATTAGTTGTTAATTTTGAAGAAAAACGGTTAAATAACTACTCATGCCACTATAAAAAGGGAACTCTCACAAATGATTGATCATAGGGAATTTTAACATAATGACTGTAGACTAGCAAGAAGAGAACAAGTCAGAGAAAATTACCTGTAGGGTGGATGCAAACCACTGAAGAGAAACAATGGAGGAGGTACTGGAAAGAATTGTGAGATTGGGGTGTTCAGAACGAAAAATGGACTGAGGTTGCAAGTAAACTAGTTGCACATTACTTGAGTGCACCCCTGTTAGATAATTTCGGTGGATTGAAATACTTGATCACATAGTTAATCGTGAGTAGGTATCATGATAGAAAATTGTGGTTGGATCAGCCAATAGAAATCAATGCTGAAGTAATTGGACTTGTGACAAGGTTACCAAGTAGAGGGACTTTCATACGGGTTAGGGTCAATCCAAAACTAGTTGAAGAATTTACAAGGTCAATGCAAGGGAAGAATTCAAAAGGATTATCATCAGCAAGATTCAATTCCATGTGTATAAATATGCTGCCATTATCATTTATGTCTACTTAACCAGTACCGATCGACCATCAGAAATTCATCTAGATATGTTGGAAGTAGTAAAATCCATCACTGCGGAAGGAAAACTATTCAATTGGGTGGACCATTTGGCTAGTATAGTTAGGTTGACTAGCGAGAAGTGCCAAGAAACCGGTTTGACAATTCAATACCCCTCCTTACTCATTTGGATGGCAATGTACATAATTACTCATGTCAACGATCCTTCATTCACTGCATAATAAACATCTGCCATGTACAACTTCAAAGTATTCCATACTCAGGGATGCCCCAAAGGCCCTGCAATTGTGAAAGTGTGGCTTGAAAACTAGTTTCAAGTCCTTAAAACTACATGTTCAAGATGGAGAGTTCCCCAACAGGTTCTTCGAAGTCTACCCCCGACTGTTCATGTATAATTAGACCTCGATGGACCAAGGTTTGGTACATGCAAGGAGCCACCAACAATGCAGTTGAGCTTGATTTTTACCTATCTATTCAAGACATTTTTTTGGATATCAGTGCCCAATCCTGCACTATGCATCCAATTCTTGAATATGTATGGAGAGAAATTAAATAAATCCAAGAGCCTCTAACCGAAGTCGAGAAAGAGGAAGTTTATGAAGCCGGCTTATAATTATAAATATTTGGATCCCCTCTGGAAGAAACAAACCCTCTTGCTATTATAACCATGCCCAAGAAGACCAAGTCGACGGAAGCACAAGATCCTTCTAGTGAAACTACAGAGGACAATGACATTCAAGATGAGCAGCATTTGGAGCCTAATCTATTTAAAGAAAAGTTGGATATTGTAGCAGAACAAAATTCACCAAGCAACAAAATTTCAATGAAAAGGGGTCGACTAAGCGAAAAATAATACTTCAAGCACCTACAAAAGGTGAAATCCAAGAACTACATTAGGAAGCGGAGTAAATTATCAAGGAAGCAGTCGCAGGCTGTATCACAATCGACGAACAAATTGACAAAGTTCTAGCCAGGCGAGTTACTTCCACGTAGCTAAAACTAACCCAATCAAAGAAATTAAAAATCCACATGCACTCACAAGACGATAACCTTGTACTTATTCCCGACAACTCACTGCCTCTGTCCTAAAAAATTGTTGAAGAGCATCCAGTAGCTAATTTTGAAACCCTATATGACCTTGAATTCCAACAATTCATTGCCAACCTTCCAAATCTCTTCCCAAATTGGAGGACAATAGTTGTAACATGAAGGGTTCAAAAAGCCACTAACCCTCTAGAAATTCTAGCATTACCACCACCTTGAGTCAACATTACAGATCACTTGACCGACCTGTCTTCAAAACCTCCACCTATGCCTTTTTATCAAACTAATTATCAAATAATACCAGATACTCCAGGCACCCCAATAATTATGCATACCCTTAGTCCCACTATTACTCATGTCTACGAACCTTCATCAAATCTGATTTTGGGATTAAATATCAGAAGTCCCCCTATCTCGATTTCTCATATCAACTCGACTGTTCCTCCTGCATCGATTGTTCCTCCGGATTCAGTTGTCCTACCTGCGTCGATTGTTTCACCTGCATCGACTATTCCCGCTTAGTTAACTAGATCACCCTTAACCACTACACCTTTGATTGAAGCAGCTCCAATTGATGCTTCCCAGAAGAAGAAAAAAACAAAAAGAATAAAAATAAGTTGTCGAAGGTCTCCATCAAACTCAAAAAATATCTTGCAGTACCGCCAGTTATATTCGACCCCACCATACCGAAAAATTATGATCTTGATACACTCATGGATACAATTAAAAAAGAAAATAATAAAATATGGGAAGTCGACAAGCGCAAAGTCAACCAGATTGAAGATGAACATAACAGGGCTCTACAAGCTTTTCATGAAATAGTCTATCAAGTTGCACCGACTTTATAGGTACCCCCAGCAGAAAAAACCCTAGACCAAATTACTAGCTTATTCGGGTCCCTTGCTTCAATCGTCTGGGATGCATTCCGTCAGAAAGACCAAGAAGACGTTAAGTAGACATTTTCACTTATTACAAATCAATATCAACTCTTCCTCGACCAACACAAGAAGATACAAAATAATGATGTTGAAGCACATTAGTCTACTTCAATTCTCAATAAGTGGTGTACTTTTTACAAGCAAAATTCTATTGACATGGGTAAAGTTCATAATAATTTGGCACAAATATTTTAGCAGAAGGCCACCACAGATCCTTTCACCCTTCAAATTCTAGAACAACAAATTCACATGGAGCATAACCATTTAGTCAATATTCAAAAGAAACAAGAACAGTGGGTTGCTCAGGCACAGAATGAAAGACATAAGTCGACCTAATTGCTTCCCAAATCGATCAACTACTTCTTGCCACCAACAATCAACACTGGCTCTTGGGGCCAGATCTACATAACATTAAACATCTCTCCATTACTGAAAAAATCAATTTGTTATCTAATCTCACTTACTTGAGTGTGGACATGCAGACCACTTCACATAAATGGGAATATTTTAAATGATGAATCGCTTTCTCAGCTCCAGCCATTGTTGAAGCATACATTAGTCCTGATCCATCAACTGCCTCAGCCAGTTTGCAGCCATAACTAGCAGCAATATACAATCTTGATCCAACTTTTTAGTCATCTCCTCATTCTCTTCGAGATGAAGACAAGTTTTGTTGGTGGGTGAGATGTTGGAGGAGCCTAGTCAACTGGCCGACTAGATCATCCGACCAACCACCGTTGAGTCGGTCCCAGGGATAATGTTGGTCGATTAAGCCGACATAAATACTTGTGTAACTAAATAACTAAATGTAAAACAATATATATATGCTGTTGAGCCGTGATTCAAGTAAATACCATTACTTTGTATATATTATGGCTATCATATAATATAATTGTTGTTTTTGTTCCCTTTACTTTGGTGTCTTCTCTTGCATAATGATTTGAATGTATTATCTTATATATTTATGATGTTTATATTCCATGTAATCCCTTAGATTACAACAACAATCCTGCTTACTACAATTAAGAATAGTTCCTACTGAATATGCTTGAAATAAAATATATAAATATTGATTGAATGATGTGATATGATGAATTAGAATAAGAAGGGACAAGCTTCTATAAGATTAATGGTGACTCTTAAATAAATTCACATCCTTATAAAGCACCCTTTCAATAATTAAATATTAATATTATTTGCAATTATATATTATTACTTACTTGATTGTTTTACATATAAATTGTGTTTAAAACATACTCTCCCTCTCTACCTAGGAAAAAAAATTTCCTACCAAAAGTTGTTCAAATCTGGTACTTTGGAGTTCGCTCTAACACCCATATCTACAACTGGGACCTATGCTCAACTTTTTCCCTACTTCAGCTCCAAACTAAGTGAAATCCTTATTCCAACTAGAGGATTTCATTAGATTTGGTCAGTGGAAGCCTAGCCCTCCCTTCCAGATCTCTATGGACATTTTTCTTTCAGCATTAGACTCTCAAGCAACTATTGTACTTTTGGTTGTCAATGATGTCAACCTTAGTAAAAGTACAATGTAGTAAGGACATCAAAGTGGTCCCATTATGGTGTAGTTGTTTAGCATGGCCCTCACGAGATGCGATAACATGTGGTTGTTTCCACATTGCCACTTTGAGTTGTACAAAAATGGAGAAAGTGAAGAAGCCCATAAAGTGATGATGATGTGTCCACATAACCATAATGGTGAAGTGTAAATAATCCCCTTGTTGTAGGTACAACAGATCCCGCGTTCTAATAAAACATGGGAGCCCCAAGTTTTTTTTACATGCAAAGGTAATGCTTAAATTCCTTAGTCATTTTGGGGTTTTCATCATGCTTTCATTACTTTGCTTTGACTTGATTAAGTTAGTAATTTTCCCTTTTGAAAATTCCCTTGATATTGTGTGTTTTTGTGAGTTGCAAAAAGCATAGGTTTTTCCCAAAAATTCAGTCCTTCCACAACCCGCAATTCGGCAATCCGCAATGCGGATTGCAGAAGCTTGGTTTTTCGGTTTTGAAACATGTTTGTTCCGCAACCCGGAATGTGGATTGCGGATGTGGAGTTGTTTTTTTTCAATACTCACAGTTGTTTGTACCCACAACGTGCAATGCGGATTGTGGGAACACCTTTCAAAATAGTTTTGCGCTTTGCAATTACGCAACCCGCAATCTGCGTTTGCGGATTGCGGATTGCAGAAAGTGTTGATGTATATGTAACTTTGGAATGTATTTCATCTATGTATTTCATATATATTTATTGTACCCTTATAAGAGATGTGTTATTCCTCTATATGGAAGTGTCATCATGTGTATTGACAAGTGTCGCAAGTGTGTGTACTTGGTGACGGGTTATTAGACCACCATGTGTGGGGTTGGCCTTGAAATATATATTATATTGTGGATGTACCTAGCTAGACAAGTCGGCCCCATAAGGTCACTAGGCAAATAGGTTAGTATAAATAGAGATCGGGAGATCTCTATTTTGATCATTCGGAAAGTCACACTTCTATCACTCAGAAAGTGGCGCACTAGTGAGGAGGAGGATCATCTGCTACTAGGAGACTATCTCAGTGTATTTTGGTTGTACTTTGGTTGAGCCATTACTCTCTCTATCTCTGAGGAAGTTGTGGGGTTTTTCACCTTAGGGTTTTCCCCATGGAAACTCTGTGTCTCTTGTCTCTCATGCTTTTGATTCTTGTGATGCTTGTCATGCTTATTGTGATTGTTATGCATTGATATAATGTATATGTTATTCTCTCAGTAAAGATCCTAGAGTATTGTGAATTAATGCTCAAAATTTAACATGGTATTAGAGCTAACCTGAGAAGAAGACATTTTGCAGTGACGGAAACTTAAGTTTCTTTTTTATTGGGTTTCTCTCCACAAAATTTGGAAAATTAGTATAGTAGATTGACTCTACTCATCAAGGAGAATCTATCTGTCCAATCAGAATTCAATTCTGAGCATTTTCAGATTTGGCCCTAAAAATTAGGGTTTCCATAAAAATAGGAATTTCTGAAATCTGAAGACATAGCTGGAAGTGCCTTGCAAACATCGAAGTTTAGAGCTTTGGATCGAGATTTTTGGCTAGGTAGATCTCCGGGAAACTCAAACCCTAATTCAAGGCTCTCCCTAGTGAACCCGAGAGGACAAAAAGGCAAATCTAAAGGGTAACGATTTGCTGATCTCAAATTCTGAATATACCAGGCTAATCAGCTCATCAAGGCACATCTTTCTATCCTTTCAGAAAGTTGAAATTCACATTTTGAATTTTTAGGGTTTTTTCGACAAACCCTAATCTAGGACCAGATCCAGTTTTCAGCATTTCAAGTGGTAAGACCTAAATATTTTCTATTTCCATTTGAAGTACTCTTTAAGATGTCTCACCACACCAAGCTTGAGGATAAGCTTGAAGGGGCTGATAACTTCCGAGCTTGGAAGTATAGGATTGGGTTAATCTTGAAAGAGATTGAGTTGGACTCATATGTAAAAGAAGACATTCCTATCCCAGAGGATGAAGAGGCTAAAGTATTGCATAAGAAGAACTTGGTCAAGGCAAAGAGAATCATTGCTGATTTTATCAAAGACCATCTCATACCCCATGTGTCTTCTCTAAAGACACCCAAGGAGATGTTTGACTCTTTGACCAAGCTATTCGAAGGGAAGAACATAAATCGAAAGATGACCCTGCGGAACCAATTGAAAGGAGTAAAGTTTCAAAATGGAGAAACTATTCAATCTTATTTTTCAAGGGTCTCCCAGATCAAGGAACAACTAGAAGCAGTGGATGAAATGGTGGAGAATGGTGAAGTGGTGATGACCACTCTAAATGGCCTACCGAGGTCATGGGATTCCTTTATTCAAGGAATTTATGCAAGGAAGAAGTTGATCTCCTTCAACAGACTACGGGAAGAATGCTCTCAAGAAGAAGCTAGGCTTGTGGCCCAAGAAGAAAAGATGGGAAATGAAGATCAAGCTCTCACAGCACATGCCAGGAAAGGCAAGTCCAAGAAGAAATCATCTCATAACAGGAGATTCTCACACCACCATTATCATAAAAATAAGAAAGATATCAGATGCTTCAATTGCAATGAGAAGGGACACTTTGCTTCAGATTGTCCCAAGAAGAAGAAAGACAACAACAACAACTTCAACAACAAGAAGAAGAGTAACAAAAGAATATATCATGCTCATGCTGCCAAAGATGATGAACCCCCAAAGAAGAAGGCTAGGGAAAAAAGTGACAGTGATGATGATTCATCAAGTGAAGAAGAGTATGTTCTAATTTCTGCTCTCACAAGTACTATCTCCCATGGCTTTAATGATTGGTTTATTGACAGTGGGGATTCCAAACACATGACTGGGTTTAATGAATCTTTTGTGAATCTATCTAAACATGAATCACCCCATAAGGTGAAACTTAGGGATGATTATCAATACCCAATCAAAGGAAGTGGTGAAGCGTCCTACAACCTAGATTTTGGAAAATCTTTGAAGATGAAAGAAGTCCTAATGTGGCCAAAGGGAAAGACCATAGATGATGCAGTAGTGATTGGAGAGCAAGAGGGAGGTTTGTATAAATTGAAGGGACAACCTGAACATGCCATGGTACATGAATCCATGGAGCCAAGTGAACTTTGGCATAGAAGACTTGCTCATATGCACTATAGGGCACTTCCAATTGAAAGCAAGGCTGTAGAGGGTCTTCCTAAAATCAAGACCAAACATGAAGGTGTTTTCAAAGGATGTGCAAAAGGTAAGAACATTAAGAAGGCTTTCCCAAGCAGTGAAATCAAGGCAAAAGACATCCTGGAAATCATCCACTCAGATGTATGTGGTCCTATGTCATCCAGTTCTCTGAGTGGGTATGTTTACTATGTCTCATTTATTGATGACTTCTCCAGGAAGACTTGGGTATACTTCTTGAAGAACAAAGATGAGGTGTTTGATAAGTTCAAGGAATTCAAAACCTTGATGGAAAATCAAACTGACAAGAATATTAAAACATTCAAATCCGACAATGGTGGAAAATTCACCTCTGGTGACTTCAAGAAGCTTTGCATTGATTCAGGGATTAAGAGGGAGTTGACTGCTCCTTATAATCCTCAACATAATGGAGTTTCAGAAAGGAAGAATAGAACAATCATGGAAGCAGCAAGGGCAATACTGCATGACCAGGATCTTCCTATGCACCTATGGGCAGAAGCAGCTAGAACAGTTGTATATGTGCAGAACATAACTCCCCACAAGATATTGGACAACAAGACACCAGAAGAGGTCTTTTCTGGTAAGAAACCTGAAGTCAGCCATCTTAGAATATGTGGTTGTCCAATATACACACATGTCCCAAAGGAAAAGAGGACCAAGCTATATCCTTCAGGAAAGAAGGGTATCTTTGTGGGTTACAGTGAAAGCTCGAAGGCTTACAGAATATACTTTCCAGGGTTCAAGAAGATTGATGTTAGCAGGGATGTAACATTTGATGAAAACTCTGCATTCATCAAATCAAGGAAGGCACCTATCGAATTTTATGAAGAACCTAAGGAAACTAGATTTCAAGACACTACCATGACTGAAGCAATTCCAGAAGTTGTTCGTGAGTTTGAAGATCCGCAAGAACCTATAGATCCACCCCGTGAGGATAACGCTCACAAGAGGGAACCTGCCTGGGCTAGAGAGCTCATTCAAGATGTAGAAAGATTTGGCATTCCAGAAGAAGAACACAGAGCAAAGAAGAGAACCAGATCACATACCAGCTATGTTGCTTTACTCTGTGACATTATGAACAAAGAACCTTCCAATTATGAAGAAGTAGCGGAAAAGAAAGAATGGAAGGATGCCATGGTTGAGGAATACCAATCAATAATGAAGAATGATGTTTGGGATGTTGTACCAAGACCTAAAGAGAAGTCTATTGTGACTTCTAAATGGATCTACAAAATCAAGCATGCTGCAGATGGAAGTGTAGAGAAATACAAAGCAATATTCGTAGCTCGTGGCTTCTCTCAAAAAGAGGGAATAGATTATGAAGAAACCTTTGCACCTGTAGCCAGGTATACTTCCATCAGAATAGTACTTGCCCTCGCTGCAGCAATGCAATGGAAAATACACCAGATGGATGTCAAGACTGCTTTCTTGAATGGTGTAGTTGAAGAGGAAGTATATGTGGAGCAACCACTCAGTTTCAAAATACATGATCGGGAGTCATATGTGTGCAGATTGAAGAAAGCCTTGTATGGCTTGAAACAAGCTCCCAGAACTTGGTATGGTAGGATGGACAGTTTCCTATCTAGTTTGGGCTTTACCAAGAGTAAAGCAGATTGCAACCTTTACTACAAGGTTGAGGAAGGGAATCCTATGATTCTACTCCTGTATGTAGATGACTTATTTGTAACAGGAGATGACAGATTGATTGTAGATACTAAGAGGAAGCTTGCTGCTGAGTTCGATATGAAAGATTTGGGAATGATGCATTATTTCCTAGGTATGGAGGTGTGGTAGAGTGCAAGTGGGATCTTCCTTGGTCAAGGGAAGTACACAGTAGATATCCTGAAGAGATTCGGGATGATGGATTGCAAGGCCATGGCCACACCTATGGCATCAAATCTGAAGCTTCTATGTGATGCTTCATCTGATCTAGTTGATGTATCTATGTATCGTCAGATGATTGGGTCCCTGATGTACCTGACGAACACGAGACCAGATATTTGCTTTGCGGTGAACACATTAAGCCAGTTCCTAACGGATCCAAGGAGTGTTCACCTGGTTGTGGTAAAGCATGTTTTGAGGTACCTGAAGGGTACAGTGGATTATGGGCTCAAATATGAAGCGAATCAAAATTTTAACCTATAGGGTTATGCTGATTCAGATTGGGCTGGCAGTGCTGCAGATAGGAAGAGCACATCTGGGTGCTGCTTCAGTATGGGATCAGGTGTGATCTCTTGGTTTAGCAGGAAGCAGTCCTGCGTAGCACTGAATACAGCTGAGGCAGAGTATGTTACATCCTGCTCAGCTAATTGTGAGGCAGTATGGCTACAGAAGCTACTGTCTGAGTTATTTGATCTCCCGTTGGATGCTACTGGTATCTTTTGTGATAACCAAAGTTGTGTGAAGTTGTCTGAGAAACCAATGTTTCATGAAAGGTCGAAACACATAGAGATCAAATATCACTATATCATGGATATGGTGCAGAGAGGAGCTGTGAAGCTCCTGTATATTGCGACGGACGAGCATATTGCAGATGTGCTGACGAAGCCACTAGCCAGGGTGAAGTTCGAGTACTTCAGGGAGAGGCTTGGTGTTCTTCAGATTGATGACACTTCGAGGAAGAAGTGATGTACACATTTGCTGAAGCCATTCCAAGCATGTTGGAAGGAGGATCCTTCACATGGCTGTGGATGTAAGTGCTGGATGATGAGCATCAGGATGATGTTCTGGTTTCTACTTTGTATGATCAGTTGAATCATTTTTATATGTATGTATGCATCATGTTGGATGTTGGATATGATCAGTTGGATCATTTATATGTATGTGTATGTACGCATCATGTTGGATGCTGGATATGATCAGTTGGATAATTTATATGTATGTACGCATCATGTTGGATGCTGGATATGATCGGTTGGATCATGTGTATGTATTTTGTATAAGCATCATGTTGGATGCTTGGACCATGTATCTGTATCAGGTGGATACATTGTATGATCAGGTAGATCATGTATGTTGATATGTATCATGTATTTGTATTTGTATCAGGTGGATACAATATATGATCAGGTGGATCATGTATGATGATATGTATCAGGTATATACTTGGTATGCATCAGGTAGATGCATTGTATGATCAGGATGATCATGGATGACGAGCTTCAGGATGTTTCTCCAGATGACATGCAGTAGGATGTTGCAGTGATGATAATCAGGATGATCATGTGTACATCAGGATTATGTATGGTGAGTATCAAGTTGATACTCTGTGGCCGTGGAACAGATTGTGCAGATAAGCATGTAATTTGTGCCCTGGGAGATTTGCAGATAGTCTTTCGAGGTTTTGCCTATGGCATGTAATTTGTACCCTGGAATATCTGGCAAATGCTCTTTCGAGGTTTTGCTTGGGAGGACATATAATTTGTGCCCTGGGAGATCTGCATATAGTCTTTTGAGGTTTTTCCTATGGCATGTAATCTGTTCCCTGGGATATCTGGCAGATGCTCTTTCGAGGTTTTGTCCTATGGCATGTAATTTGTGCCCTGGGAGATCCGATAGGTTGAGCTGTGTGCTCGTAATCAGTCCTGGGATGCTCTTTCGAGGTTTTGCCATGACCACATGTAATTTGTGCCCTAGGAGATCCGATAGGTTGAGCCTTGTGCTCGTAATCAGTCCTGGGATGCTCTTTCGAGGTTTTGTGGTGACCACATGTAATTTGTGCCCTGGGAGATCCGATAGGTTGAGCCTTGTGCGCGTAATCAGTCCTGGGATTCTCTTTCAAGCTTTTGTGGTGGGGTCACATGTAATAAGTCTTGGAGATTTGGATAGGATGAAAAAGGCCTCAGATGCTCTTTAGGGTTCTTGCTAGTCAAGAGACTCTTTTAAGGTTTTGTGACGCACGTAATAAGTCCTGAGATTTGCACAGTATGGCCAGTGATGATGAAGACTTGCAGGTGATGGGCCTACATCCAGTATGAAAAAGGACTGGCTCTGTAGAACTTCCTATGAAGAGTAGAGTCAGATATTGGTTGAGATAGCAGCAGCAGTGACAATGATGATGACGATGATCCCGAGAAGAAGACTTGTCTAGTAGATCTGTGTCGAGAAATACCTTCCTAGTTAAGAGGGAGTGTTGATGTATATGTAACTTCGGAATGTATTTCATCTATGTATTTCATATATATTTATTGTACCCTTATAATAGATGTGTTATTCCTCTATAAGGAAGTGTCGTCATGTGTATTGACAAGTGTCGCAAGTATGTGTACTTGGCGACGGGTTATTAGACCACCATGTGTGGGGTCGGCCCTGAAATATATATTATATTTTGGATGTACCTATCTAGACAAGTTGGCCCCATAAGGTCATTGGGCAAACAGGTTAGTATAAATAGAGATCGGGAGATCTCTATTTTGATCATTCGGAAAGTCACACTTCTCTCACTCAGAAAGTGGCGCACTAGTGAGGAGGAGGATCATATGCTACTAGGAGACTATCTCAGTGTATTTTGGTTGTACTTTGGTTGAGCCATTGCTCTCTCTATCTCTGAGGAAGTTGTGGGGTTTTTCACCTTAGGGTTTTCCCCACAGAAACTCTGTGTCTCTTGTCTCTCATGTTTTTGATTCTTGTGATGCTTGTCATGCTTATTGTGATTGTTATGCATTGATATACTGTATATGTTATTCTCTCAGTAAAGATCCTAGAGTATTGTGAATTAATGCTCAAAATTTAATGGAAAGTGTTTAAATAATAAGTTCATGTCTTGCGTTTCCACAACCCGCAATTGTGGATTGCAGATTGCAGAAACTTCTTGTTTGTTAATGTTTAGAGTTGCGATCCCGCAACCCTCAACCCACAATTGCGGATTTAAGATTGCGGGAAGGATGTATATATTTTCAAAATAAACTCCCACAACTCGTCTCTCGCATCCCACAAAATTAGATCTTAGCCATCGATCAGACTTGATCCTATGGCCTAGATTTTACCCGACGAAATTAATAAATATGTGGGTTTTTCTATTTTCCTTTATGGTTTTTCAATTTCGAAAATTACCTACTGCGTGGATTTTATTGTGAATTATTACCAGGGGTCATTTTCTGCCATTTCTCTGTTAATACAGATTGGTTTTACCTCATTTTTCGTATTTGATTGTTTACAGTTTTGTCATTTTTTTGGAATTGTTTTTTATTTGTGTTCATCTATTTATCAAAAACCTCTAGTTTTTCAAACATGTCTCGCAACACTCGCTCCAAAACGGTTCAGAAAGACTTGTTAAACAAAGACCCAAACTTCGGCATCCTTACCGACACTAGTGACAAGGTTTTTGAAACATACTTGATCGATTGGTCCAAAATTTACTCCATATTTGATAATGACGACCTATCTGATATCCAGAATGACCGCCATGCCTATGAAAAAATTAGAAATTCAGAGCTCCACGTCATAGCTTCCAGACCTGCTATTCTCCCTTACACGAATGTTGTTAAGTGGATTATCACCCATGCCAACCCTAAGGACCTCTCTTTCAATGATAGTGCAGGGTCTTAATTGGCTACCTTTCGTCCCGAGGTTTTCACCAGGGCATACGCCCTTAAACCGCCTATTCAACCCCTTAATGCTACATTACTAGATTCGTCAAAGACTAGGTATAATTTCAATGAGATGCTCAAGACTTGGATGAACAAACCTGCAAATTTCATGCCTAGGGTTGATAATTCATTCCCAATTGCCTGGTTCAAGGAACATGTTAGAAAAACAAGATCGCAGAGCAATAACAATAAACATAAATGCAAATATAATCACACATACACATTACAAGAGAGACACAGATATATCGTGGTTCACCCAACTTGGGCTACTTCCACACTGAATTTGCCAGTCCTTATTATTATTACCGTCCAGCAAGGTGAAGGGATACAACTTGTAGCACAACCGCTACACTTCCTCTTCTCTGTTTCACAGTCTCTCTCCTGATCTCAGAGATCTTTACAATGCATAAAACCTAATACATCATCATCCCTAGCGGTATTACAATGTCTTTATTTTATAAGGGAAATACAATGGGAAAATACCACGGGATACCCAAAACCATGGGCCCGCAAAACAGCTGGCGAAAACAGCCCCAAAAAACTTCTTCGGGGGCGTTGCCTCTGAACCCCCATTTGTCGGGGGCGCTGGCCCCTGAACCCCCCAAACAGGGGGGATGGTCCCCCTTGGAACCCCGTGGGGGGGCGATGCCCCCCCGCTGGGGTGACTGTACAGTCCACCTACATATCATATAAAACTGGGGTACATACACGGCTGATACAATATCATCTATGAGACTAGAAGATCTGGCTCCACAACCAACAGAACCCTACTCCCTTATGGAAGCTATATTATGTAGGCTTTATGGTCTTCCAAATTGTTCAGTGTTCAAAGCAAAATCGACACTTGTATCTCATCATATCCTGAAAACTGGGGAGTCATTCCCTTGGGCATTCATCTTATCGGCAGAATTAAAGACTCCCATTGAAATATACCAGAAGGCACCAAAGAAGCCCCATTTCTTCTACTTTGGCTATGTGATTGATGTATTCTATTTAGAGTTCCAATACCCTTCCATGGGGTAGAATTGGACCTTATTTGCACCCCTAGTTCATATTTACTGCTCAGCCTTACGGGAAAGTAACTTTGTCCCTTTGATTTATGACATCTGTGACCATTTCTTTGGCGCAATTTACCGACATATTTTAAGGGAAGATGCCCCTGGCTTTTCCCCCGATGCCAAGAATCTCATCCCTACCCTTGGTGATTGGTATGTGGGGGAATATTTTTCCTACATCAGAGTTTGGGGAAGCAACATAGTGCATCTGCTACCAAGAGTGGTCCCAGACAGACTAATGTTGGAGGAGACATATTTCCAGACTGTTACAGATGGGGTTTACCTTAAACTCACTGGACCTAAAAGGAAAGAATGGCCTAAATTCCCTTTAAACCTTGGGCCTTTGGTTATCCCAAATTCAACTTGGGCTGTAGTGTTGGGAGATAGGATTGTTGCTTTGAAATTGGGATATGCTCCCAAAAGAATGCATGACCCTAAAGCATTTCTGGATGCTCAATTCAAACAGGAACATATGAAGACGAAGATTGGCTATACCCATCAAGATGTTCCTGATGACTCCATCTACTAGGGAGTTAATGTTTTCTCTGAAGTCCTGGTGAGGGCCAAAAGCAAAGAAGAACAAAGCCATATTCTTCATTATCAATACGAGCTTAAAACCAAGGTTTTGAGCTATAGAAAAATGGAACTCATCCTTGACAAAAAAACAAGAAAATATAGGGAAGAAAAGGAAGCACAGAAAGCAAGTGCTCCACTTATGCTGACCTATCCAGATGGAGACAAAGGAAAAGGCCTTATGGATGATCCTCCGAAGTTGACAACTGCTGCAGAGTTAAAAGTGTTAATGCAAACATCCCATTAGTTGAAGAAGAAGTTAGCACAAATGACTTCGGTATTGGATACCCAAGTGGTTGCTACAGCCATCCCAATCAGTGATATTAAAGTGATTGTTGTAATCCACCCAGCTAAAAGAAAGAATATTCAAACTCATGCTTCTCAAATTCCTTCTCTTCATATTGAACATAGTGATGTTGAGGATGAAACACTTCCTTCTGTTGTGCTTGTTGTACAAGAAGTCACAGAGACCTCCCAGGATGTTAGAGATTTACTTAATAGCATAAAAATGGATGACTCTGTCCCTGATGAACATTTTTTTGGAGTTACTACTGCAGTTGACACAATGAATTCTGCACTCTCACTTCCTTCTGTTGGAGTCCTCTCCACTGCATCTTTTGATATTACACTGCCATCCACCATATCCCAGTTATTTGATGCATTAGATTCCATCACCCTTCCATTTCCAACCATGTCAGTTCCACTTCCCATTTCACCATTAATTGTTGCAGAGATCCAGCCTTCAACTGTCTCTCTCCAATCACCATCATCTACTTCATCACCAATAGCTACTGATGACCAAATCCCAGTTCATCCTTCCTTACCATCAGTTGCTGATACATCCATTTCACTTCTTGAAGTTTTCACTTCAATCCCTTCTCCAACCTCTGTACCCTCAGTTGCTGAAATCATCCCTTCATCCCCTACCACTTCTCAGATCACTATGACAATTCCTAACTCCACTGTTACCTAGACTGCTCCATTGATTGCAATAGGAGAAGTAGCTACATCTTCTACTGAGTTAGAAGCTACTTGTGAGGAGGATATTGTAGTTCCCCTTGGGGATTATTTTTATAGTAAGAAAAAAAAAGCAGTGGTTAAAATAGGAAGCAAGAGGGGCAGAGGATCAACTGTATTGCAAGCACCTGTTCCCAATCAGGTAATTTGGGCTAGACAGTCTAATGACATCCAAAAGGAGGCATTAGAAACTACAGCAGCTATGGGGGCATCTGTTGGAGTTAACTTTGATACAGTAACCTCTCTAAATAAGGAATCTGATTTGAAGAAAGAAGAGTTGAAGAAACTTCAAGAGAAGTTGGTAAAGAGTAATGGAGAACACGAGTCTTATGTCTTTGAATTGAGAAAGGATTTTGAAAATAAGCTTGAATACCTAGAGGAACAGTATGCTTCTCTTCAAACACAATTACAAGATGCTGAAGTCTTGAACACTACCAATGTAGAAAAGATAGTTCTGCTGGAAAAGCAGCTTGAGGATGCAACTGCAAGTGCAGCCTCCTCTTCCTTTTCTAAGTTCTCTCAGCAAGAGTTTAAAGACTTGGAAAATCAGGTGAATGAGGAGCATCACAAGCTCCTAGATGAACTGTTTAGTGCCCTAAATGAAATTCAAGAGACTAACAATGCTTTTGAAAAGATGTCTGTCATATTTAACCAGGAGTTGGATAAAAGACAACAAGATTCCAAGGCCATCGATGACATTGTCGATTGGAAGAGGTACATCTAAGAGAGGCTAGATGACATTCCCGTGTTTAACAGTTTCCAGTTCAAAAGGGTCAGGACTTCTTTGAATGCATAGAAGAATGTCCTTGACATGGTAGATGAAATGATCACTAAGGAAAAATCTATTTGTGGAAGAAGGTGGTACGCTGTCGATAATATCATGGTCAGTCTGAAATTTCCTATTATGGATCTAATTGGAGAGGCCTGCCCACCCAAGTTAATGATCGAGCAAGTTGAAAGTAGATGTGAGGAGGTCAAAGAAAATATCCAACAACTCGAGCAAATCCAGATTGTTGATGTGGATTAGTTCATCAAGCAACCGATCAACCTGGAAGGAAAGATCCACATCTATATGCACACTTGGCATAAGATGGCCAAGAATGAGATGCAAATATTCACATGTGATGCTCAGTTGGGGCTCGATTCAGCCAATTATCCACATGTTGATGAATTGTTAGAAATTAGAACCAAGTGGCAAAGTGCTCTTGGTTATCCTTAGATTAGTTAATTTTGTAATCCCTATTTTCATGGGATGGCCATCCTTTGTAACCATTTTGTAATTATTATTTAAAGGGTAGAAGTCTCTTGGGGAAAGGACGGAGATAATCTCCAGAGAAGGACCAGAGAAATGTTGTTTCACTTGTATTTTTTTGTAGACCAATGAATCAAAGTTAGTTTCTTTTGGCATCTTCTTTGTTTATGTTATCAAATTTCTTTGATGATACCTGATTTCTTCACCTTAATTATCAATGAATACTGTTGATTTTGCAGCCAATCATTAATGTATTGACCTATGATTTGGATTTGTCTTAATTCATGGTCTTTGTGTATTTATGTTTTAATTGAATTTATTTAATTAAAATATTTATCTATTTCTGCAAATGATTCACAGAAATTATTAAGTTCATGTTAATTTTTCAATTAGCATAAGAGAAACAGGATAACCTTGTGTATGCTTAATATTTAAACTATCATCAAGTAATTTTCATTGCTTGATTATATTTTGAAGTAATAAGTAATGATCCAATTTTTCATTTATGTCAAGCTGGTGAATTAACTTATTAAAACTCAAACCAAGTTACCCTGTACATAATCAAAATACTTTTTTAGATTAGATCTGACTTAGTTTAGATTTCCTTTAAGGTAGATTTTCTCTAGGTTTAGATCCGTTTTAGAGTTAGAACACTTTAATCTTCCCTCAAAGGAAGACTGATCCTTTGCGATCAAACCCCATAAGTCCCAATGGAGGCCTTTATATTCATGGGAGTTAACTACACCAAACAAGATGGGGATAGAACTGCTCTTGCGTAGAGCCTTTTGAAGTATTTCAGTCTGGGTTTTCACCCTCTGTTGTGAGCCTTAGAACCCATTCCAACAAACTACCCATCTGAGGCTTCAACAAATGGCGCTAGAAGGAGGGCCAGAAGCAAGATATGCCTAAATAGAATACCAATAGACCTCCTCCAGCAAGAATACTAATTGTTACCCGTAGTCACATGCAGGCATTTATCTCTGTTGAAAAACCGGTGCAAGATCCAAACGCTATTCCTGCTACCCCTCTGATAAAGTAGGAAACTAGAAGGGGCGACATTGTTTTCGTATCACCCACTAGGGGACCCCTCACACTCAAACAAATACTCAAAGGTTCTTCTGATAGTGTTTCTAGGTTACAATGAAAGATCGCTGAAGAGCGTAATCAGGGACTATCAACAATTCATCACCAGAACACCAATCCACAAGCTAACAATTCAAATAATTAGAATTCAGATCGCCCAAACCCTGAACAACATAATTAACCTTGCTACAATCTGCTCCCTGATTTCAATCTTGATATATTATTCGGAGAAACAGAACAAGACCAACCAAATGTTACCACGGGTGGACCACCGCCAAATCCTCCTTCATCTTCATCGTCCTCATATGACGAGTCACCACCTAGTGAGTCAGGCTCTAGTTCTTCTTGAAAATACATACCCATGGCTGAAGGTGCAAACAGGCCCTGGCTAGACCAGGATGTTGTGTTTATCATTGGAAACCAACACAAACTCCCTAAGAACCCTGAAAAGTGGCTACCCAAGTTTGATCCTGATGAGAAATCACCTGCTCTTGATCATATAAAAACTTGTATGCAGGCCATCATACTTATGAATGTCATTCATGAAGATGTAGTCTGTAGATTGTTTCCTTACGCTTTCCAGGGAAAAGCTTCCACTTGGTACTTTTCCCTAGAAGCCAAATCCATCTCTTCATGGGATGAATTTGAAAAAATGTTTATACAAAAGTTTGGAGATGATAAGAATCCAAAAGACTTGGTTATAGACTTGTCCTCAATGAAAATTAGAGGCAAGGAAAGAGTTAAAGATCACAATCAAATGTTTTCATACTTGAAAAATAGAATTCCTACCACAGCTCTTCCTGCAGAATAATTGTTGGTTGCTTATTATGTTAAAGGATTACCCATTCCCATTGCTATGTGGGTAAAAAGAGCACGGAAAAAAAACTTGCAGGAGGCCTTTGCTGAGGCTATCCAAGTTGAAAAAGATATATACTATTTGAAAGATAACCCAGATGCTTCAGCAGAACAACCTTCCACCTCCAAAAGAAAGCAAGAAAATCCTCCAAAAACCACAGTGCAAAAAAATACCCATTTGAGATGAATGATATGAAGAAGTTTCTCCAAAAGATCTCAAATGAGATGGTAGACCTGAAGAAAAGAAACACAGAAAACCAGAACAATAATAGGGGATTTAATAGACAACCTTTCAGAAGACCTTATCAATCTCCCCAAAACCAAGTCCCACCTAATCCTTATGAAGGATTGAACTTTGAAGAAATCCTTTCTATATTTAAAGCTTTGGTTTCAAAATCACATAATTCTCCTAATCAACAAGATGAGAACCTACAAGAGAATCAAGATCCTGAACCACCAGATGAAGTAGAAGATCAACAGATAAACACAATTAGCTTCTTCTTAGAACTCTCTATGGCTGAGGAGGAAGATGAGCCTGAGGCTATCTTCAATGTCCAACACCCCTATAATACAAGGAGTAAAGGACAACCAATGCAAGAAACTTCCACTTCAACACCCACACCGAACAAAGGTAAAGCACCAGCACATAAGGACACTTTAATTCCCGAAATAGAATACAGTCTTATTGAGGATTTAAAAAGAGTAAAAGACAATATTTCTCTTTTTGAACTTCTGAAAATCCTTGAAATGAGAGACAGTCTGCCCAAAAGTATGATTTTCAACAAACCCAGGGAGGCTCAGAATCATAATTTGAAACATACTCTAAGCCTCGAAATCAGAAACCAGGTAGCAAGAAAACACCTCCTTTCTTGCTTACTTTTGAAGTGTTCAATATAAATGTTCATAATTGTATGATAGATTCAGGGGCTTCATCAAATGTGATGCCTCTATTTGTCTGCAAGAAGTTGAATGCCTCTGTGGAGCCTTGCACTACTCAAACTGTCCAACTTGATAGATCCAAAGTTAGGCTAGTGGGAGAACTGAAAAATGTCTTGTTAACACTATCTGTTGACCCCAGAATCCACCATAAAGTGGATATTATTGTGGCTAACATCCCAGAAATGTATGGCATGTGGTTGAGCAAAGTTTGGTCAGAAAATCTCAAGGGATACTTTGCTACTGACTGGTCTCACTTGTGGCTTCCCTATAATGGAAGGCCAAACAAAATTAAAATCAATAGTGAACCTTATATGAAACAAATTGTCATAGACTTAAATGATCCCAGTGAGCCTGCTGCATACTTTAGCTCACATGTGGAACATTACACTTTCGATACTTTCTTTGGGGATCTTCTTGCGGATTTGTCGCTAGCTGAGAATGTACAAAATCAGTCTCACATTGTCAATCTTACTTCTGCTCCATTCTCAGGTATTGTTGTACATACTGTATACAATGTAAATACTAATTTTAAGATAGATTTGAATTCATGGATTCTATTTTTTGATGTCTCTATATCTAAAGATTAAGCTAGTGCAGGTTGTGTCCTAATTGATCCAAAAGGGACCAAAACTATGATTTCCTGTAGACTTGAGTTTGAATGCACGAACAATATAGCTGAGTATGAGGACCTGGTCTAGGGACTCAAGAAGGCCATTGATATGGGTGCCCAGGTAATTGAATGCTATGGAGATTATGAGATCATAGTAAAACAAGTAAGAAACAAAATACATTGTTTGTCTCCTCATTTGATTAACTATCAAAAATTGGTAAGAGATCTCACTAACTCTTTCTTTGCATTTAATATCAAGTCAGTCCCCAGATCACAGGATTTTGATGCAGATTTATTGCCTAATACTGCATCTAGGTTGATTCCACCAGAAGGTTTGTCCCCTAACACTTTTTCAATTGAACTTATGTGCAGGCCTTCTATTCATGATAATGTGACAAATTGGAAGGTATTTGATGATGACCAACAAATATTAGATTTCCTCACATCCCAGGACACTTTTCAAGATGTGGCAATAGATGAGGTTGAGCATGAGAAGTCTCTGTCTTATCCTTCCAACCTTATCCCTAAATCGGTCATCAACCTGGAGAAGTACTATGATCTGCAAGATAAGTTCAATCAAAAGACAAAATCTTTAACCCAGAGTTCATCCCTCAACTATGAGCCTTCCAACCTAAGAACTGAACATAATCCTCGTTTCATCAACCTAGGAGTTGACTACTTTGCTGAGTATTGGTTGTGGAGCCAGATCTTCTAGTCTCATAGATGATATTGTATCAGCCGTGTTTGTACCCCAGTTTTATATGATATGTAGGTGGACTGTACACTCACCCCAGCGGGGGGGTGTGGGGGGGCATCGCCCTCCCACGGGGTTCCAGGGGGGGGAATTTTTTGGGGCTGTTTTCCCCAGTTGTTTTGCGGGCCCATGGTTTCGGGTATCCCGTGGTATTTTCCCATTGTATTTCCCTTATAAAATAAAGACATTGTAATACGGCTAGGGTTGTTGATGTATTAGGTTTTATGCATTGTAAAGATCTCTGAGATCAGGAGAGAGACTGTGAAACAGAGAAGAGGAAGTGCAGCGGTTGTGCTGCAGGTTGTATCCCTTCAACTTGCTGGACGGTAATAATAATAAGGACTGGAAAATTCAGTGTGGACGTAGCCCAAGTTGGGTGAACCACGATATATCTGTGTCTCTCTTGGAATGTGTATGTGTGATTATATCTGCATTTCTGTTTATTGTTATTGCTCTGCGATCATGTTTTTCTAACACTGAGGAAAATAGAGCTTTTATCAAACTGTGCAAAGCGTTCAAAGATCTCTTTGCATGGACATACGATGAACTCAAAAATTTTGACACCAATATCATGCACCATAATATACCAATGAAACCTGAAGTAAAACCTTATCAGTAGAACTCAAGGAAGATGCATCCCAGTATGGAACCCTCTGTGAAGAAGGAGCTTGAGAAATTACTGGAAGCAAAACTTATATTCCCTATCAGGAATACACAATGGATTGCTAACCTGGTACCTGTTCGAAAGAAGAACGGGGAAATCAAACTCTGTGTTGATTTCAAAAACTTAAATAGAGCTTCCAAAATGGAAAAATAACTTGTTCCTCCTATGGAGAAGATTCTACAGAAAGTAGCAGGTTCTGAGATGTTTTCTCTCCTTGATGGCTTCTCGGGATATAACCAAGTCCTAGTTGTCCCTGATGATCAACTAAAAACAGCTTTCAGGATCCCTTGGGGAACCTTTGCCTACAGGCTAATGCCTTTTGGGCTAATAAATGCAGGTGCCACATTCCAGAGGGCTATGGACATAGCTTTCAGGGGTTTGATGCACAATTATGTCGTTGTATACTTAGATGATATTACTATTTATTCTAAAAAACGACATGAACATTGTCTGCTCTGAAACAGGTGTTTGAATGCTGCAGAAGATATGGAATCTCATTAAACCCAACGAAATCTATATTTGTAGTCACTGAAGGTAATTTGTTAGGTTTTATTGTTTCGAAAGAAGGCATGATCATTGATCTAGAATGCACAGAATCCATTTCGAAGATCGGCCTACTCGGTTCACGTAAAGCCATGCAATATTTTCTTGGTAAGATTAATTTCATTCGTAGATTTGTTCCGAATTTTGCTCAAATTGTTAAGCCATTGCAACAATTGGTTAAAAAAGATGCATAGTTTAAGTGGTCTGAGGAATAGAGAAATTCCTTTGTTGAAATACGGAGGCCCATTGCAGAAGCCCTCGCTCTGATTTCTCCAGACTTCAGCAAAGATTTTATTCTATACACCTTTGCTACTAATTTCTCCTATGCAACTATCCTTAAACAGAAACATGATAATGATGCTGAAATCCCTATTTCATTCATGAGCTCTACGTTCAAGGGAGCAGATCTCAACTACTCCCAAATCGAGAAACAAGCTTATGCGGTCTACAAATTGGTAAAACTTTATAGACCGTATTTATTGAAATCTGAGACTAAAATCATCGTTCCTTATGCAACTATCAGAAATGTTCTGGTTCAGAAGGAGCTAGGTGAAAAGAGAGCTCACTAGATGAAAACTTTGCAAGAATATGACTTGGATATCAAACCAACGAATATTGTGAAAGGACAAGGCTTATGTTTGCTAACTGCTCAATCTAATGACTGTACAACAACAGATTGAATGGGAAAAAGAAGAGAGTACAACAACAGGTTCTGTTAATGTTATCACAGCTCAAACATCTTAATGGTATGATGACATTAAATTCTTCCTTACCCATGGGTTTGCTCCTGAAACCCTTGACTTTAAAAAACGCAAAGCTTTAAGTTTAAAATATATTCCATATCAATTTATAGATGGGGTTTTGTTTAGGAAGAATTATTATGGTGTTTTTCTTAAATGTTTAGAGAAAGAAGAAACCGATAATATTGATTTACAATTTCATGCAGGACCTACGGGAGGGAACTTCTCAGGAGAAACCACTGCACATAAGATCCTGAGGGCAGGATACTACTGGCCTACTATGTTCAAGGATGCCTATGCTTATGTCAGAAAATGTGAGCCTTTCCCTTGCAGCCAGTAACAGTTCAATTTCCATTTCAACAATGGGGATTGGATTTTTTTGGACCCATCAACTATGTTTCCTCCGTGCAACACAGGTATATCTTGACGGACACAGACTACTTTACCAGATGGGTAGAGGCAGTCCCTCTTAGACAATGTAATACAAACCAAGTGATATCCTTCCTTGAAAGCCAAATAGTCACTAGGTTTGGCGCCCCCGAATTTCTGGTGTTTGACAATGCATCTTATTTTTCTTCCATTGATCTCACAAAGTATGCCCTTGAAAAAGGGATAAAGCTAAATTTTTTTGCCAATTATTACCCACAAGGGAATGGACTAGCATAGTCTTCCAACAAAAACTTGATTAATATATTGAATAAGACAGTTGCTACTCACCAGGGCAATTGCTCAAAAACTATTTTGTTTGATTGAGCAGATTCACTTACTATACATAAAGTGTGGTTTGTTTGCTTTTATGCTTTGTTTTCATTTGATTTTTCTTTTGTACATTGGTTTTATTTTCAATAAATTCCACACATTTTGGAAAACATTGTTAATCAGTATGTCTCAAGCCAACACAAATATGAAGTTTTGAGGTAAATAGTGTCAGTTTTAATTTCACTCAACCTGTATCAGAAAATGTTTTTCATGAAATTGAACAGTGAATATTTGCAAAGTATTGATTGATACCTTACCACCTTAATCAATATATTTATGGATGTTTGTCTGGTTAATTGAAGTTGAGGAAGCAATTAGATTTCCCTTCCTTATGTTTCATCAGTGAATGGCAGCATATATTCCTAAATGTGTCAGCCTTACCTATTATGGATCCCACTTTGATCACCTTAAAAAATAATTCACCTTAATAATTGTAGATTGCAATATGGGGGGCCTTATCACAAGCCAACCCATTATGTTCATATATGTTTAGGTGGAATGGCATCTCCACACCAAGCCACCAAACTTGGGAGATGAATTTCAGCTGCTACTGGAAGGTGGAAGATCCTATCACAGGTTGGTACATTCATGATCTGCAAATTATTGGTGAGTAACACTACTGTTATATGGTTACCAAGCCATGGTAGTGTCTTGTAATCTATGCATTAATAAATCTTTTTTTTTTTTGTAAGACAGCTTGTTGCATATGAGGATAAGGGGGGTCTTATCACAAGCCATCCCTACCATGATCATGGGTCTGATTTTGGAATAAAATTACCACTTGTGGTCACCAAGCCATGGTAATTGCTTTTAGTGTCAAAAGCTAAAAGACAGGGAGTCTCCTTACCGAGCTAGCTTGTTCAATTTCCAAATCAGGTCTTTGAATGGCATTGCCAATATCTTATCACCAAGTCAGGGTAATGGCTTTGTATCAACAGAAGTCTTGCTTGCATTTGAAAAGAAAAGAAAAAAAAATGAAAAGAAAATGTATATATTGTAAGTAATGCTTTTGTACATAAATAAATAATTAATAAATTTAAGGTGATTCAAGATTTCGTAACCCAGAATGGCTCTAAGTTTGCGATAAGGCTCATCATAAACTGCCTTCCTATGAATTCATAATGGTAAAGGATCCCTTTTACTTCTAAGGATGCCTTGTCATATGAACGTCATCATTAAATGGTTTTGGATGGGGATATATCAATCATATGACCAACTCTGCTATTTTGATTGTGTTTTGTGAGAACATTTTGTTAATTACAGGTTCAAATGTCAAGTTTGCTGGCATGTCTTCCTTGTAATTATAGATTTTATTTACAGAGATAACTGATTCATCCTAGCCAGTCGCCATTTGTTGTAGGTACAACAGATCCCATGTTCTAATAAAACATGGGAGCCCCAAGTTTTTTTTACATGCAAAGGTAATGCTTAAATTCCTTAGTCATTTTGGGGTTTTCATCATGCTTTCATTACTTTGCTTTGACTTGACTAAATTAGTAATTTTCCCTTTTGAAAATTCCCTTGATTTTGTGTGTTTTTGTGAGTTGTAGAAAACATAGGTTTTTCCCAAAAAGTCAGTCCTTCCGCAACCCACAATTCCGCAATCGAAAATTTGGATTGTGGAAGCTTGGTTTTTCAGTTTTGAAACATGTTTGTTCCGCAACCCGCAATGCAGATTGCGGATGCGGAGTTGTTTTTGTTCAATGATCACGATTGTTTGTACCTGCAACCCACAATGCGGATTGCGAGAACACCTTTTAAAATAGTTTTGCACTTTGAAATTCCGCAACCCGCAACCTGCGTTTGCGGATTGCGGATTGCGGATAGTGTTTAAATAAAAATTTCGCGACTTGCATTTCCGCAACCCGCAACCCCCAATTGCAGATTGTGGATTACAGAAACTTCTTGTTTGTTAATGTTTAGAGTTGTGATCCCGCAACCCGCAACCCGCAATTACAGATTGCAGGAAGGATGTATATATTTTCAAAATAAACTCCTGCAACTCATCTCCCGCATCCCGCAAAATTAGATCGTAGCAGTTGATCAGACTTGATCCTACGGCCCAGATTTTACCCGACGAAATTAATAAATATGTGGGTTTTTCTATTTTTTTATCGTTTTTCAATTTCAAAAATTACCTAATGTGTGGATTTTACTGTGAATTATTACCAGGGGTCATTTTCTGCCATTTCTCAGTTAATACAGGTTGGTTTTACCTCATTTTCATATTTGATTGTTTACAGTTTTGTCATTTTTTTGGAATTGTTTTTTATTTGTGTTCATCTATTTATCAAAAACCTCCGGTTTTTCAAACATGTCTTGCAACACTCGCTCCAAAGCGGTTCAGAAAGTCTTGTTAAAAAAAGACCCAAACTTCGGCATCCTTACCGACACTAGCGACAAGGTTTCTAAAACATACCAGATCGATTGGTCCAAAATTTACTCCATATTTGATAATGACGACCTATCTGATATCCAGAATGACCGCCATTCCTATGAAAAAAATATATATTCACAGCTCCATGCCATAGCTTCCAGACCTGCTATTGTCTCTTACACGGGCATTGTTAAGTGGATTATCACCCATGCCAACCCTAAGGACCATTCTTTCAACAATAGCGCAGGGTCTCAATTGGCTACCTTTCGTCTTGAGGGTTTCACCAGGGCATACGCCCTTAAACCGCCTGTTCAACCCCTTAATGCTGCATTCCTAGATTCAACAAAGACTAGGTATAATTTCAATGAGATTCTCAAGTCTTGGATGAACAAAACCGCAAATTTCATGCGTAGGGCTGATAATTAATACCCAATTGCCTGGTTCAAGGAACCCTACTCCCTTCTAGCAGCCATGTTATGTAGGCTTTACGGTCTTCCAAATTGTTCAGTGTTCAAAGCAGAATGGGCACCTGTATCTCATCATATCCTGACAACTGGGGAGTCATTCCATTGGGAATTCATCTTATCAGCAGAATTAAAGACGGCCATTGAAATATACCAGAAGGCACCAAAGAAGCCCCATTTCTTCTACTCAGCCTATGTGATTGATGTCTTCTGTTCAGAGTTCCAATACCCTTCCATGGGGTGGAATTGGACCTTATCTACACCCCCAGTTCATATTTACTGCTTAGCCTTATGGGAAAACAACTTTATCCCTTTAATTTATGACATATTGACCATTTATTTGCCGCAATTTACCAACATATTTTTAGGGAAGATGCCCCTGGCTTTTCCCCCGATGCCAAGAATCTCATCCCTACCCTTGGTGATTGGTATGTGGGGGGAGCTTTTGCCTACATCAGAGTTTGGGCAAGCAACACAGTGCATCTGCTACCAAGAGTGGTCCAAGAAAGACTGTTGTTGGAGGAGATATATTTCCAAACTATTATAGATGGGGTTTACCTTAAACTCACTGGACCTAAAAGGAAGGGATGGCCTAAATTCCCTTTAAACCTTGGGCCTTTGGTTATCCCAACTTCAACTTGGGCTGCAGTGCTGGGAGACAAGATTGTTGCTTTGAAATTGAGATATGCTCCCAAAAGAATACATGACCCTAAAGCATTTCTGGATGCTCACTTCAAACATGAACACATGAAGACGAAGATTGGCTATACCCATCAAGTGTTCCTGATGACTCCATTTACGAGGGAGTTAATGTTTTCTCTGAAGTCCTGATGAGGGCTAAAAGCAAAGTTGAACAAATCCATACTCTTCAGTATAAACAGGAGCTTAAAACCAAGGTTTTGAGCTATAGAAAAATGGAACTCATCCTTGATGAACAAACAAGAAAAGATGGGGAAGAAAGGAAGAACAGAAAGCAAGTGCTCCACTTATGCTGACCTATCCAGATGGAGACAAAGGCAAAGGCCTTATGGATGATCCTCCGAAGTTGAAAACTCCTGCAGAGTTAAAAGTGTTAATGCAAACATCCCAATAGTTGAAGCAGAAGTTAGCACAGATGAATTCAGTATTGGATACCCAAGTGGTTGCTACAGCCAACCCAATAACTGATATTCAAGTGATTGTTGTAAGCCACCCAGCTAAAAGACAAAAGATTCAAACTCCTGCTTCTCAAATTCCTACTCTTCATATTGAAGATAGTGATGTTGAGGATGAAACACTTCCTTCTGCTGTGCCTGTTTTAGAGGAAGTCATAGAGATCTCCCAGGATGTTACATATTTACTTAATAGCATAACAATGGATTACTCTATCCCTGATGAACATTTTTCTGGAGTTACTAATGCAGTTGACACAATGACTTTTGCACTCTCACTTCCTTCTGTTGGAGTGCTTTCCACTGCATCTTTTGAGATTACACCACCATCCACCATATCCCATTTATTTGATGCATTAGATTCCATCACCCCTCCATTTCCAACCATGTCAGTTCCACTTCCCATTTCACCATCAATTGTTGCAGAGATCCAGTCTTCAACTGTCTCTCTACAATCTCCACTATCTACTTCATCACCACCAGCTACTGATGACCAAAGCCTAGTTCATCCTTCCTCACCATCAATTGTTGATACATCCATTTCACTTCCTGAAGTTTTCACTTCAATCCCTTCTGCAACCTCTGTACCCTCAGTTGTTCAAATCATCCCTTCATCCCATACCACTTCTCAGATCACTATGACAATTCCTAACTCCACTATTACCCAGACTGCTCCATTGATTGCAATAGGAGAAGTAGCTACATCTTCTACTGAGTTAGAAGCTACTTGTGAGGAGGATATTGTAGTTCCCCTTGGGGATTATTTGATATTAAGAAAACAATAGCAGTGGTTAAAATAGGAAGCAAGAGGGGCAGAGGATCAGCTGTATTGCAAGCACATGTTCCCAATTAGGTAATTTGGGCTAGACAGTCTGATGACATCCAAAAGGATACATTAGAAACTGCAGTAGCTATGGGGGCATTTGTTGGAGCTAACTTTGATACAGTAACCTCTCTAAATAAGGAATCTGATTTGAAGAAAGAAGAGTTGAAGAAACTTCAAGAGAAGTTGGTAAAGAGTAATGAAGAACATGAGTCTTATGTCTTTGAATTGAGAAAGGCGTTTGAAAATAAGCTTGAATACCTAGAGGAACAGTATGCTTCTCTTTAGACCCAATTACAGGATGCTGAAGTCTTGAACACTACCAATGCAGAAAAGATAGCTCTGCTGGAAAAGCAGCTTGAGGATGCAACTGCAAGTGCAGCCTCCTCTTCCTTTTCTAAGTTCTCTCAGCAAGAGTTTAAAGACTTGGAAAATCAGTTGAATGGGGAGCATCACAAGCTCCTAGATGAACTGTTTAGTGCCCTAAATGAAATTCAGGAGACTAATAATGCTTTTGAAAAGATGTTTGCCATCTTTAACCAGCAGTTGGATAAAAGACAACAAGATTCCAAGGCCATCGATGACATTGTCGATTGGAAATGGTACATCCAAGAGAGGCCATATGGCATTCCCGTGTTGAACAGTTTCCAGTTCAGAAGCGTCAGAACTTCTTTGAATGCCTGCCAGAATGTCCTTGACATGGTAGATGAAACGATCACTAAGGCAAAAGTTATTTGTGGAAGAATGTGGTACGCTGTCGATAATATCATGGTCGGTCTGAAATTTCCTACTATGGATCTAATTGGAGAGGCCTTCCCACCCAAGTTAATGATCGAGCAGGTTGAAAGCATATGTGAGGAGGTCAAAGAAAAGATCCAACAACTTGAGCACATCTAGATTGCTGATGTGGATCAGTTCATCAAGCAACTGATCAACTTGGAAGGAAAGATCCACATCTATCTGCGCACTTTCCACAAGCTGGCCAAGAATGAGATGGAAATCTTCACATGTGATGCTCAGTTGGGGCTCGATTCAACCAATTATCCACATGTTGATGAATTGTTAGAAATTAGAACCAAGTGGCAAAGTGCTCTTGGTTATCCTTTGATTAGTTGATTTTGTAATCCCCGTTTTCATGGGATGGCTATCCTTTGTATCCATTTTGTAATTATTATTCAAATGGTAGAAGTCTCATGGGGAAAGGGGGGAGATAATCGTCAGAGAAGGACTGGAGAAACGTTGTTTCACTTGTGATCTTGTAATTTTTCGCAGAGCAATGAATCAAAGTTAGTTTCTTTTGGCATCTTCTTTGTTTATGTTATCAAATTTTTTTGATGATACCTGATTTATTCACCTTAATTATCAATGAATACTGTTGATTTTGCAGCCAATCATTAATGCATTGATCTATGATTTGGATTTTTTTTAATTCATGGTCTTTGTGTATTTATGTTTTAATTCAATTTATTAAATTAAAATATTTATGTATTTCTGCAAATGATTCACATAAATTATTAAGTTCAGGTTAATTTTTCAATTAGCATAAGAGCAACATGATAACCTTGTGTATGCTTAATCTTTAAACTATTATCAAGTAATTTCCATTGCTTAATTGTATTTTGAAGTAATACTGTAATGATCCAATTTTTCATTTCCGTTAAGTTGGTGAATTAACTTATTAAAACTCAAACCAAGTTACGTTATACACAATCAAAACACTTCCTTTAGATTAGATCTGACTTAGTTTAGATTTCCTTTAAGGTAGATTTGCTCTAGGTTAGATCCATTTTAGAGTTAGAACACTTTAATATTCCCTCATAGGAAGACTGATCCTTTGGGATCATGTCAGCAGAGGCCTTTGTATTTGTGGGATTTAACTACACCAAACGAGCTGGGGATAGAACTGCTCTTGCGCAGAGCCTTTTGAATCCTTACAGTCTGGGTTTTCACCCTCTGGTGTGAACCTTAGAACCCATTCCATCAAAATAACCATTTGAGGCTTCAACACCCATTGATGAAGACATGGAGTGGTCATGAAGACAAATCCAGGGGGAGTTTCATGAAAATGATGCTAAAGACAAAAGGGGACTCTTACCCAATAAAGGTAGATCAAATGAAAGAATGCATTCCATAATCATATAGCCTATTTTGATACCTTTTCGGTGATAGGTGGCACAATTCCTAACTCCCCGTGGTTGGGAAGATATGAATTTTTCTTTGTACTGGGCCAAAAATTTTGTTAGGGTTGACCTAACTGGGCTAGAATTTTGTTAGGACCGACCTAACATGACTGTAATTAAAAGGATGGTGCATTAGTATAAATATTCCTTAAAAGTGGCACATTTTATATCACGCATCCAAGATATCAAGTCTAAACTACGCAAAACATAAGAAGATGTGCTAGAAGAGGTCAAGGGGTGCAAAAAGAAGTATATGAAGTCTATAATTGAAGAAGAAGAAGCGTTATATCTTGGAGAATCTATGTGATCTAGGGTTTATCTTATGGTCTTGTAAAAGGCATGGAATAGGGTTTATGTTGTGATCTTGGCAAAGGCATGGACTGTTAGCATTTTGTAGCTCAGAGGCACTTCACATCAGGTGCCTAGGTGTAGGGGTCCGAGAACTTATGAAGTCTCATTAAATAATTCATAAGTGACTTTATGAGTTTTATTAAAGTCATTTATGATGTGACTTTTAATTTAAAAGTGAAATGTACTTTATAGTGATTATAAAGTGACTTTTATGAGATAAAGTGACTTTTATTATTTAGGGTTAAGTGACTTTTCAAAAGGAAAAATTTGTTATATAATTCACTTAGGAGTTTTAATTGAATGCAAGATTATATCCCAGCCCTAGATCTATTGGATTGGATTTGATCTCAATCGTTGAAGTTGAAGAGTCATGGGGAGCTACCCTAATGAGGAAATAAAAGATGAGTGTGAGACTTCATTTACACACAACTCAAGAAGAGGAACACATCTCAAGAAAGGAGGTGGAGAGGGACAGATTTCTAGAGAAGAAGAGAGAGTGAGGGTTGGGATGAGAAAGGAGGAAAAGAGAATGAAGGCTGAGCTAGTGGGGGTGCATTTACCTAAGTGTGAGAGGGGCTAGTTCAATCCGAATAGTAGCAGCATTCTTCAGTTGCAGCAAGTGAAGAGTACGGTTCTCAAGGAAAAGGGCACGAATTCCCAGGAGAAATTGCAGCTGATAGAAACTGGTTCGTACAACAGAGAAACAAGAAGAGTGAATTATTGAAGAAGATGGCCACACAACAATGAGGATGCACTAAAATTGAGACAACCTGAGAGGCACGATTTTCAAGGTGACATTTGCTGAGTTTTGCACTTCTTTTATGCTCTTTTATTGAGATGTATTTCTGTTGTTTGGGAGGCTAAATTCTATATTCCATACTTTTGAAAACTGTGCACAGTTTTCAAGGCAGTATACTGAGTCTGTTGTGTGAAATGTTTGGCATAGTTTTCAAGACAATTGTTGTGTACCTTCTGCTGTTTATAATTGTTGTTGTTCTCTTTGATATTTTCCTAGAAGCTCAATAAATCTCTCTCTTGACTGCTTTTTCCCGGGAGGTGGGGTTTTTCCATGGTCTTATTTGACCAAATATACTTTGTTCATATATTTTACAGTTTGTTGTAAATGTGTTTATTTCTACTGCTAATGGTGCTTCATGAGGAGTATATTCACCTACAATGTCTTTTAATATATGTTTGATAATTGTGTAAACTTATTTTCTGTTGTTGAGGTTAATATCAAAGGTTTACGAAGCATTTGACATCTTTCTCAGTTGGTTGTTAAGTGGACAAATTACTAATTTTTGTCATTTTCTAATATGGACTAGGGTTTATCTTCTGATCTTGGTGTGTGGATGAGGGTTCTTATGGCATGATCTAGGGTTCCTCTCTTTGACTGAACTAGGGTTTAAATATGATGATAATGCTAAGGGACTGAAGGAGACAAGGAAAATATGAAGTCTATGGATGATTGTTTCTAGGGTTTGTTTAATAAGGACTTGATGACGGTGATAATGAAGATAGTGGCAGTGACAATGAAGACAATGGAAATGACAATGATAGTGAAGACAATTATAGTGACATTGACAATGGCATATTGATACTCTTATTCATATCAAGGTGGTAGGGTGGTGCAAGGAAAGGGAGTTAGTACTTCCTTCTAGTTGTTGCTGGAGAAACTAGGGGGTTATAGCCTCCTTCTAGCTAGAGCTGTAGAAACTAGGGTATTGGAGATTCCTTTAGGTTAGAGCCTATAAATTAGAGGGTTGGTTCCTCCTTCCATTTGCTGTTGTATAATCTTGGAATTTGGTGCTTCCTATGAATGTAATCTTGTAATCTTGTTATGTTATAATAAAAGCATTATCTCTTGTGTATTGTGTATGATTTTATGTGTTGATGAATGAAGTTGTTAGTGGTTATTATTACATGATGTGCTTAAAGTTTGAAATGGTAAAAAGTGCTTAAAATTGATTCACCCCCCCCCTTAGTATTGGTGGTATTTCCAAAAACAACATCTCTTATGGATACATTGTACACTGGAAATTTTTGTTGGTGGTTTTTTAATAGTAGCATGTCTTCAAGTTTCAATGCCCTTCCTATGTGATAATATGCAAGGGATCTAGCAACTGTAACAACTCACAATCAAACTCTCACGAATGGTGCAAAGAAGAAGAGAAGGAGGTACTCAATAATCACTCATAAACACAGAATAATAGACAATAATCAATATCATACATGGAATTATGAATGTAAAGAATGTAAGTACAATAACTATGATGTAGCATCATATAGGATTCGAATTAGCCAAGTAGGGCGGTCAAATATGAGCTCAAATTCTAGCTTGGATAAATATAGATAAATCATCCAATCCATACCATCAGTCATAAATGGTAATAGTCAGTCAAGTGTGTCTAACTGAGTCTAACAGAACCATCTAGGCATAAATCAAGGAATGGAGACTCCAAGGGAGGCGCATGAGGCTGTCATAGAATCAAGTGGCACTCCAAAACTAACTAAATAGGAGCTACAGGTAGTTAGGATGAGCAATCAGTGGAAGAACTAATCATTCCATGCACTAACTGAGTGATCACTCCCGGTAGGTGAGAAAAGGAGCCCTAACTGAGTGATAACTGGTGGTAGGTGAGCAAAGGCACCCAAACTAGCTATGGTAGGTGGGAAAAGGCACACTAGGCATGCATAAACTCAAAGAAGGCGCATTAGGTAGGTGGGAGGCCAATTGGGGGCTGCAGACAGACTTTGGAGAGCTAGGAATAAGCTCTAGGTGCTCGGAGGACCATCAAGATGATGACTGGATGCATGCAATTACATGCAGATGACTGGATGCATGCAAAAATGCATGTAGAGATGCAAAACTGAAAAATGATGGGGAGAATATTCCAACACCCTCTCTCAAGCTATACTATGAGGAAATAACAAAAGAATAGGGCCCTGGTGACTAAGACCAAAGGTCACCCCGTAAAACAGTAAGATAGGACCCTAGTGACTAAGATTAAAGGTCACCCATACAATTAATCTAAATAAACTAAGTGAGGAAAGAGGGAAAAACCAGTGGGAAGAAATCCCTCCCTCAAAATAGACTGAAGGATGCTAATGTAGCATATCATCTCTCATCCCTGAAGGAGGTAAGTGTCCTTCTTTTTCGAAGAAGGATCGATAGATCTGAAATGGATCAGGAATTTCACAAGGATGAATCCTTACATGTGAAAATTATGATCTAGCAGATCGGGGAGCAGTGGTTTCCCATTGAAGAAGAGGATCAATAAAGTAAGAATATTGAAACGTTCCATGTTGAAAATATGATCTGGATGATCGGGGAGTAGTGGCTGCCCATCGAGGAAGAGGATCAACAATGTGAGAAGAATGAAACCTTTCATGCTGAAAATATGATCTGGCCGATCGGGGAGCAGTGGCTGCCCATCAAGGAAGAGGACAGATAGGTGAGAGATCTTCAGGTTCTTGTGGATCTGGATCTCCCATTCGCTCATCTTCATCAATTGTTGTACCTTCAAGATCTTCTAGATATGGGTCTAGAATTTCCTCATCATCATCTCTATCTTCAGATTATGAATCTGAAATATCATGTGAAGATGCATCATCACATCCAAACTCTAAATCTGAAATATCATGTGAAGAAGCAAGTAGAACTGGCTCATCATCACATCCAAACTCTGAATCTGAAATCTCATGAGGAGAAGCAAGTAAAACTAGATCATCATCACATGCAAACTCTGAATCTGAAATCTCATGAGGAGAGGCAAGTAAACTGGCTCATCATCACTCGAAGGGGGAACATATCCAAAAATGTTGATGTCATGAAACTGCTCAAGAATGTGCATGTAGTCCTCATTTGAACCATCATGATTGTGATCAATATCAAAAGAACTAGAACTAGATGATGATGGATCTTCATTAAGATCAAAGGAGGATGCAGTAGTGGAGGCCCATTTTGAAATAGGAGTTGGACAAATAGGTGCTAGATCTACAAGTTTTTGTGGATCTGGATCTAGCATTCGCACTTCTTCAAGAGTCCTCTTTTTCTCAATCTCTTTTGGTGTATCTTCCCCCTTTAGGAAACCTTCGAAGGTGCCATGAGCAAACTTTCCATTTAGAAGATTATCAACCACATTTCAAGCTAGCTTGTAGTTGAGATGAGATAGTCTACTCTCTTCATGAGTATGAGAGCGAAGAACAAACTCCTTTGAGAGAGGTAAGAAATGTGAAAACTCATAGAGTTTCGTCTCATGATTTGCAACTCCTTTTGCAATTATTTCCCCTAAAACCATGTGTTGTACCTTGACTTTATATGGAGTAAAGATAACTCTTTTGGGCTCTCCAATATGAGTCATTTGATACACTGAAAGAACATTAGCTGCAAGAGAAGGAACATAAAGTACATCAGAAAAGTAACCATTATCAAGATCGAATCTTCCAATCCCTAGAGAGGAGACTTCTGAATCATTGCCCAATCTGATGCAAGGGACAATAGAGATTTCAAAACTGGAGAAGAGATCTTTGGAGGAAGACATTTGTCTTGTAGCTCCTGAATCTATGATGAAAGAAGAATCTGTTGATGCACTTTCCATGAGGGCATGAAATCATTCTTTGTCTTCGTATCTAGAAGATTCAGTATCAGGATCTTTCTTCCTTGCACATGCTGGAACATGAAGATTGTTCTTCTCAAGTAACTGAGCCATCAAATCTATGGTCTTCTTCATGCAAGAACTCTCAGGATGGAACCCTCTATGACAATATGTGCACTTGGATCTTTCCTTCTGAGAATGCTTGGTCTTCCTTGAGTTCGAAGCCCCATCTGACTGGTATGGACTATATGTAGGCCTTGTATCATTCGATCTCTTTTCATAAATATTTTGCTTGCCTTTACCATTCGATCTCTCAACAGCTATAAGGGCAGAATCCAATTTGGGTTTGATCATTCCCATAGAGATCAACTTCTCTTCCTCTTGAGTAAGAGATGGATGAAGTCATCTAGTGAGGGAAACTTCCATCTTGGAATGGAAATCTTAGCTAACTAGAAAGTAGAGACAAAAACTGAGAAGTTTGGCCCCAACTTTGAGAGAATGGCAAGAATAAGTTGCTTGTCTTCTTTCACTATCTCATATCTTTTCAACTGTGATATCAAATTTTTGAACTTGGTGAGGAAGGAATTGATAGATTTGAAGCTGTTAGGACTCAAACATATGAGTTAATTCTCCAATTTGTGTCCTTTCATATCATCTTTATGTCCAAAAAGGGATTCAAACTTGTCCCAAACCTCTTTAGGAGATGTAATATCGATGACATGGAAGTGAAGATCTTCAGAAATTGAGAGAAGGAGGAGGCCAACTGCTTCATCAAGCCTATCCAAGTACTTGGACTTTTCAACTATACTCAGAGGTTCTACCATCGTTTCGTTGATTATTCGGGTGAAGATCTTGGATCTAATGAAGAGAGTCATCTTGGCTTTCCACTCAACATAGTTGGAAGATGTGAGCTTTAGATCCATCTGAACAAAGAAAGTTGAATAGTTGAAGAAGAATTCGAACGGGTGAATAAACCTGCAAAACAAGAAGAGTTTTTGCTGATGGAGAATGCTACACTTCGACTAAACACTACCTTAAGAACACTGAGCATATAGACTAAGTCCTTCACACCTGGATATACCTCACTGGATTTCTCCAATGAATTCAAGTAATAGCACCAGGATTTGTTGTGGAAACTCAGAGGCTTCTGGTGCTCTAGAGAAAAGATAGTTGCTTAAAGAAATGATGCAACTGTTGTTGCTGTAACTATTGTTGCTGCAATTCGAATAGTTGCTTCCTGATCTGATACCATGTGATAATCTGCAAGGGATCTAGCAACTGTAACAACTCACAATCAAAATCTCAAGAATGTTGCAAAGAAGAAGAGAACCATTTAGTAGTATTAGTCATAAATGGTAATAGTCAGTCAAGTGTGTCTAACTGAGTCTAACAGAACCATTTAGGCATAAATCAGGGAATGGAGACTCCAAGGGACATGCATGAGGCTGTCATAGGGTCAAGTGGCACTCCAAAACTAGCTAACTAGGACCTACAGGTAGTTAGGTGTTAAATTTTGAGCATTAATTCACAATACTCTAGGATCTTCACTGAGAGAATAACATATACAGTATATCAATGCATAACAATCACAATAAGCATGACAAGAATCAAAAGCATGAGCGACAAGAGACACAGAGTTTCCATGGGGAAAACCCTAAGGTGAAAAACCCCACAACTTCCTTAGAGATAGAGAGAGCAATGGCTCAACCAAAGTACAACCAAAATACACTTGAGATAGTCTCCTAGAAGTAGATGATCCTCCTCCTCACTAGTGCGCCACTTTCTGAGTGAGAGAGAGATGACTTTTCGAATGATCTAAATAGAGATCTCCTGATCTCTACTTATACTAACCTGTTTTCCCAGTGACCTTATGGGGCCGACTTGTCTAGCTAGGTACATCCACAATATAATATATATTTCAGGGCCGACCCCACACATGGTGGTCTAATAACCCACCGGCAAGTACACACACTTGCGACACTTGTCAATCCACATGACGACACTTCCTTATAGAGGAATAACACATTTCTAATAAGGGTACAATAAATATATATGAAATACATAGATGAAATACATTCCGAAGTTACATATACATCAACACTCCCTCTTAACTAGGAAGGTATTTCTCGACACAGATCTGCTATACAAGTCTTCTTCTCGGGATCATTGTCATCATCATCGTCGCTACTGCTGCTATCTCAACCAATCTCTTACTCTACTCATCATAGGAAGCTCTACAGAGCCAGTCCTTTTCCATACTGGATGTAGGCCCACCACCTGCAGGTCTTCAGCATCACTGGCCATACTTTGGAAATCTCAGGACTTATTACGTGTGTCACAAAACCTTAAAAGAGTCTTTTGACTAGCAAGAACCCTAAAGAGCATCTGAGGCCTTTTTCATCCTGTCCAGATCTCCAAGACTTATTACATGTGACCCCACCACAAAACCTAGAAAGAGAATCCCAGGACTGATTACGAGCACAAGGCTCAACCTATCGGATCTCCTAGGTCACAAATTATATGTGGTCACCACAAAACCTCGAAAGAGCATCCCAGGACTGATTACGAGCACAAGGCTCAACCTATCATATCTCCCAGGGCACAAATTACATGTGGTCATGGAAAAACCTCGAAAGAGCATCCCAGGATTGATTACGAGCACACGGCTCAACCTATTGGATCTCCCAGGGCACAATTTACATGCCATAGGAAAAAACCTCGAAAGAGCATCTGCCAGATATCCTAGGGCACAAATTACATGCCATAGGAAAAACCTCGAAAGACTATCTGCAGATCTCCCAGGGAACAAATTATATGTCCTCCCAAGCAAAACCTCGAAAGAAGATTTGCCAAATATCCCAGGGTACAAATTACATGCCATAGAAAAAACCTCGAAAGACTATCTGCAAATCTCCCAGGGCACAAATTACATGCTTATCTGCACAACCTGTTCCACGGCCACAGAGTATCAACCTGATACTCACCATACATCATCCTAATATACACATGCTCATCCTGATCATCATCACTGCAACATCCTGTTGCATGTCATCTGGAGCAACATCCTGAAGCTCGGCATCCATGATCATCCTGATCATACAATGCATCTACCTGATGCATACCAAGTATCTACCTGATACATATCATCATACATGATCCACCTGATCATACAGTGTGTCCACCTGATACAAATATAAATACATGATACATATCAACATACATGATCTACCTGATCATACAATGTATCCGCCTGATACATATACAGATACGTGGTCCAAGCATCCAACATGATGCTTATACAAAATACATACACATGATCCAACCGATCATATCCAACATCCAACATGATGCATACATACATATAAATGATCCAGCTGATCATATCCAGCATCCAAGATGATGCGTACATACATATAAATGATCCAACTGATCATATCCAGCATCCAACATGATGCGTACATACATACATATAAAAAAATGATCCAACTGATCATACAAAGCAGAAACCAGAACATCATCCTGATGCTCAGCATCCAACGCTTACATCCACAGCTATGTGAAGGATCCTCCTTCCAACATGCTTGGAATGGCTTCAGCAAATGTGTCCATCACTTCTTCCTCGAAGTGTCATCAATCCGAAGAACACCAAGCCTCTCTCTGAAGTACTCGAACTTCACCCTGACTAGTGGCTTCGTCAACACATCTGCAATCTGCTCGTCCGTCACAACATACAGGAGCTTCACAGCTCCTCTCTACACCATATCCCTGATATAGTGATATTTGATCTCTATGTGTTTCGACCTATCATGAAACATTGGGTTCTCGGACAGCTTCACACAACTCTGGTTATCACAGAAGATACTAGTAGCATCCAATGGGAGATAAAATAATTCAAACAATAGCTTCCGTAGCCATACTGCCTCACAACTAGCTGAACAGGCTGCAACATACTCTGCCTCAGCTGTACTCAGTGCTACACAAGACTTCTTCCTGCTAAACCAAGAGATCACACCTGATCCCATACTGAAGCAACATCCAGATGAGCTCTTCCTATCTGCAACATTGCCTTCCCAATCTGAATCAACATAACCCTGCAGGTTAAACTTTTGATTTGCTTCATACTTGAGCCCATAATCCACTGTACCCTTCAGGTACCTCAGGACATGCTTTACAGCAACCAGGTGAACACTTCTTGGATCTGTCAGGAACTAGCTCAATGTGTTCACCGTAAAGCAAATATCTGGTCTCGTGTTCGTTAGGTACATCAAGGATCCAATCATCTGATGATACATAGAGACATCAACCGGCTCATATGAAGCATCACATAGAAGCTTCAGATTCAATGCCATAGGTGTGGCCATGGCCTTGCAATCCATCATCCCAAATCTCTTCAGGATATCTACTGTGTACTTCCCTTGACCAAGGAAGATCCCACCTGCACTCTGCCACACCTCCATACCTAGAAAATAATGCATCATTCCCATATCTTTCATATCGAATTCAACAGCGATCTTCCTCTTTGTATCACACCAAGTTCTTGCTACAAGCCATACAAGGCTTTCTTCAATCTGCACACATGTGACTCCTTGTCAGGTCTTGGGACTGCATCCCAAACATCTTCTTCATGATCGACGGATCATGGCATTCCATTTCTTCATCCCAGATCCTGGGAACTTCAATATCTTCAATAGATATCTTTGTTGCTGGAGCAAATGTTGTAGTCCTTCTTTTGTAGGTGAAGATATACGGTCTTTCCTACAAAACAAGTTAAATTGCATGATTAGAAACATCTCATAATTTTCAGAACAAATTCTTTACACATAAAGAAATATGTCATGCAGTCATGCAGTTATCTTAGCCAATGCTTCAATACAACATTTATCCATGTTCCACAACTTTCTAGATGCCTTCCAGTCTCTACCAGAACATTGTTAAGAGTTTTCACTACTCCCAACATGTCAGCAAAGAGGTTTCATTCTAGATAAGTAGAACTGGAATGTTGTACAGTGCCATAGGCCACTTACCCATCACATGCATATTAGTAGTATCATGTTCATTAATGCAATCATTCTAATATGCACAATACATCTCCTAAGCATAATATTATTTAAACAAAAATAGGCAAGAAATGATAATTGAAATACTTATCCTTGTTTGTTTGTTGGTTGGGTGGACTCCCTCTGAGTCTTTGCTTCCTGGCAGGAGCTGCTAAAGTAGCTTCTTCTACACCTTTCTATTGTGGAATGTAGGAAGATGGTCAATTCCCTCTGAAAATATGAATCCTTACAGGAGCTGCTGAAGTGTGCTCCCTCTTGATCTTTGCTTCCTGGATTACCTGTCCTTGAACTTATATTCATCCTTGCTGACATCAATCTTCTTGAACCCTAGAAAGTATAATCTGTAAGCCTTCGAGCTTTCACTGTAACCCACAAAGATACCCTTCTTTCCTGAAGGATCTAGTTTAGTCCTCTTTTCCTTTGGGACATGAGTGTATACTGGACAACCAAATATTCTGAGATGGCTGACTTCAGGTTTCCTACCAGAAAATACCTCTTCTGGTGTCTTGTTATCCAATATCTTGTGGGGTGTTCTGTTCTGCACATATACAGCTGTTCTAGCTGCTTCTGCCCATAGATGCATAGGTAGATCCTATTCATGCAACATTTCCCTTGCTGCTTCCATGATAGTTCTGTTCTTCCTTTCTACAACTCCATTCTGTTGAGGATTATAAGGAGCAGTCAACTCCCTCTTAATCCCTGAATCACTACAAAGTTTCTTGAAGTCACCTGAGGTGAATTCTCCACCATTGTCGGATCTGAATGTTTTGATCTTCTTGTCAGTTTGATTCTCCATCAAGGTTTTGAATTCCTTGAATTTATCAAACACCTTATCTTTGCTCTTCAAGAAGTATACCCAAGTCTTCTTGGAGAAGTCATGAATAAATGAGACATAGTAAACATACCCACTCAGAGAGCTGGATGACATAGGACCACATACATATGAGTGGATGATTTCCAGGATGTCTTTTGCCTTGCTTTCACTGCTTGGGAAAGCCTTCTTAATGTTCTTACCTTTTGCACATCCTTTGCAAACACCTTCATGTTTGGTCTTGATTTCAGGAAGACCCTCTACAGCCTTGCTTGCAATTGGAAGTGCCCTATAGTGCATATGAGCAAGTCTTCTATGCCAAAGTTCACTTGGCTCCATGGATTCATGTACCATAGCATGTTCAGGTTGTCCCTTCAATTTATACAAACCTCCCTCTTGCTTTCCAATCACTACTGCATCATCTATGTTCTTTCCCTTTGGCCACATTAGGACTTGGCCATCCAAAAATGCAACCCTCATACCTTTTGCATCCAATGCAGAGATGGAGAGTAAGTTCTTCTTGAGCCCAGGTACATAAAGGACTTCTTTCATCTTCAAATATTTTCCAAAATCTAGTTTGTAGGAGGATTCACCACTTCCTTTGATTGGGTATTGATAATCATCCCCAAGTTTCACCTTATGGGGTGATTCATGTTCAGATAGATTCACAAAAGATTCCTTAAACCCAGTCATGTGTTTGGAAGCCCCACTGTCAATCAACCAATCCTTACAACCATGGGAGATAGTACCTGTGAGAGCAGAAATTAGAACATACTCTTCTTCACTTGATGAGTCATCATCACTATCACTTTCTGCCCTAGCCTTCTTCTTTGGGGGTTCATCATCTTCGGCAGCATGAGCATGATATCTTCTTTTGTTCTTCTTCTTCTTATTGAAGTTGTTGTTGTTGTGTTTCTTCTTCTTGGGACAATTTGAAGCAAAGTGTCCCTTCTCATTTCAATTGAAACATCTGAGATCTTTCTTATCTTTATGATAATGGTGGTGTGAGAATCTTCTGTTATGAGATGATTCCTTCTTGGACTTGCCTTTCCTGGCATGTGCTGTGAGAGCTTGATCTTCATTTCCCATCTTTTCTTCTCGGGCCACAAGCCTAGCTTCTTCTTGAGAGCATTCTTCCCGCAATCTTTTGAAGGAGATCAACTTCTTCCTTGCACAAATTCCTTGAATAAAGGAATCCCATGACCTGGGTAGGCCATTTAGAGTGGTCATCACCACTTCACCATTCTCCACCATTTCATCCACTGCTTCTAGTTGTTCCTTGATCTGGGAGACCCTTGAAAAATAAGATTGAATGGTTTCTCCATTCTGAAACTTTACTCCTTTCAATTGGTTCCGCAGGGTCATCTTCCGATTTATGTTCTTCCCTTCAAATAGCTTGGTCAAAGAGTCAAACATCTCCTTGGGTGTCTTTAGAGAAGACACATGGGGTATGAGATGGTCTTTGATAGAATCAGCAATGATTCTCTTGCCTTGACCAAGTTTTTCTTATGCAATACCTTAGCCTCTTCATCCTCTGGGATAGGGATGTCTTCTTTTACATATGAGTCCAACTCATTCTCTTCCAGGATTAACCCAATCCTATACTTCCAAGCTCGGAAGTTATCAGCTCCTTCAAGCTTATCCTCAAGCTTGGTGTGGTGAGACATCTTAAAGAGTACTTCAAATGGAAATAGAAAAGATTTAGGTCTTACCACTTGAAATGCTGAAAACTGGATCTGGTCTCGGATTAGGGTTTGTTGGAAAAACCCTAAAAATTCAAAATGTGAATTTCAATTTTCTGAAAGGATAGAAAGATGCGCCTTGATGAGCTGATCAATCTGGTGTATTCAGAATTTGAGATCAGCAAAGCTTTACCCTTCCGATTTGCCTTTTTGTCCTCCCGGGTTCACTAGGGAGAGCCCTGAATTAGGGTTTGAGTTTCCCGAAGATCTACCCAGCCAAAAATCTCGATCCAAAGCTCTAAACTTCTATTTTTGCAAGGAGCTTCCATCTATGTCTTCAGATTTCAGAAATTCCTATTTTTGTGGAAACCCTAATTTTTAGGGCCAAATCTGAAAATGCTCAGAATTGAATTCTGATTGGACAGATAGATTCTCCTTGATGAGTAGAGTCAATATACTATACTTATTTTCCAAAATCTGTGGAGAGAAACCCAATAAACAAGAAACTCAAGTTTCCGTCACTGCAAAATGTCTTCTTCTCAGGTTAGCTCTGATACCATGTTAACTTTTGAGCATTAATTCACAATACTCTAGCATCTTCACTGAGAGAATAACATATACAGTATATCAATGCATAACAATCACAATAATCATGACAAGCATCACAAAAATCAAAAGCATGAGAGACAAGAGACACAGAGTTTCCGTGGGGAAAACCCTAAGGTGAAAAACCCCACAGCTTCCTCAGAGATAGAGAGAGCAATGGCTCAACCAAAGTACAACCAAAATACACTTGAGATAGTCTCCTAGAAGCAGATGATCCTCCTCCTCACTAGTGCACCACTTTCTGAGTGAGAGAGAGATGACTTTTCGAATGATCTAAATAGATATCTCCTGATCTCTATTTATACTAACCTGTTTTCCCTGTGACCTTATGGGGCCGACTTGTCTAGCTAGGTACATCCACAATATAATATATATTTCAGGGCCGACCCCACACATGGTGGTCTAATAACCCATCAGCAAGTACACACACTTGCGACACTTGTCAATCCACATGACGACACTTCCTTATAGAGGAATAACACATCTCTAATAAGGGTACAATAAATATATATGAAATACATAGATGAAATACATTCCGAAGTTACATATACATCAACATTAGGATGGGAAATCAGTGGAAGAACTACTCATTCCATGCACTGACTAAGTGATAACTCCCGGTAGGTGCGAAAAGGTGCCCTAACTGAGTGATAACTAGTGGTGGGTGAGCAAAGGCGCCCAAACTAGTTGTGGTAGGTGGGAAAAGGCGCACTAGGCATGCAGAAACTCAAAGAAGGTGCATTAGGTAGGTGGGAGGCCAACTGGGGGTTGTATACAGGCTCTGGAGAGCTAGGAATAAGCTCTAGGTGCTGGGAGGACCATCAAGATGATGACTGGATGCATGCAAAAATGCATGCAGACATGCAAAACTGAAAAATGATGGGGAGAATATTCCAACATCCTAGGGAGATTTCCAAGAAACTACAAAAAAATTTATCTTATTTTCATGAATCTATGGTAGATTATCTCATGGACCTCTACCTCTCTAATGTCCTCACCCTCCAAGACCTCCTCCATCCTTTCCTTGCTTACTAGCATGGGCATTCCATCATATCATACCACTAAACTCTTTTATTTTGGATATACTACCAAATAACCTTTGTACCACAATCACTAACCCTCATTCTAATTAAAACGTGAAACACCATACTCCTTACACAAGTATACTATATGCATCCTCCATAAATACCTAAAACCAACCTTCCATATCACTATTTCCCCTTTTTATGGCAATAAACATCTCCTTTCCATCACCCAGCCTCCTTCTTCCCCTATAAGTGAAAATAATCTCCTTCTCACTCTAAAACCTTTGACATTTGAATCCAATCTTAGCGCATTGACTTTTTCACCCTTACCATTGAATTCCATTTCCATTGAACTTTTGGGTTAAGGAACACAAGATTTGGTATCAAATCCCTTCCTTAGCAAAGTAAGTGGGGAATATTTTTTTCTTTTTACATTTTTTTGAGGAAAAACAGAGCAACGGTTTTCAAATCAATTTCTGAAAATTTATGTGTATAATTTGAATAATCTAGTTACATATATGAGGTTCTATGATGAAAACACCCAATTTAATTTTTTTTTTTAAAACATCCAAATTAGAATCCTAGAAGTAAAGTTATCATTGATTTAAAATCAATTGTTTAAGGGTTTTTCTAGTGACGGCTTTGCAAATTGCAAAAAATGTATTTTACAACAAAATATGATGGTTCTACTATTCAATAATACATTGCATATTATAAGACAAATAAGGCATTTTGGAAAATCTACTTATATTCTAATTTAATAGATGAAGCAACTATATGGGCTGAAACACTTTGCTTTAAGGAGTTATTAAATCTTTTAGATGATGAATATGAAAATGTGTTTTTAGACAGGTGGTCTATTGTTGTGAAGAAGGATACTGATATCTATAAGGGTTTATTTTCAGGTGAGAAATTCCTATTACATGTTCATTGATCCGAAAATGGGTAACTGACTTCCCTTCCATTAATGAATACTTAATCAAATTCTCAATTTCTCATTAAACATAAAGAAATTTGCATAATCGTTCAAATTTTGATCTGCAACTAATTAAAGATTTTGCAAAACACATATGAAAAAGATATGCAAACCAGATTTGTTAATGGAGTCCGTCAGGCCTCCTGACTATGTCTTCGGACTCATTGGAACTTTGAGTCGCTTTATTATATCCTTCAAAGATATACAACTTCATAAGTACATTTGTATGCTCTTCATTTCAAGTGGCTCATTCCCATCTTGGGATGCCTTTCCCTTCCTCACCAATAAGAACCAAGGCTCTCACATGAACTTAACTGTTTCTCCCATCTTAGGATGAAATTCTTCATACAAAGCTTAATATAACTCTCTCCAACAAAAGCTTACCTTCCTTCTCCAAATGAGAGGTTTTAATAGTTTTTTCATTGGTGATTACTCATCACACATTTTAAGGAGAATATCTCTCCCATGATCCCCTAAATTCGGATCAAGAGACACCTTAAGGGGTAAGTGGAGAAAAGGTCTCATCTTTCTCCATGAAAATCTCAACACCCCTTAGGAATAGGAAACCAATTGGTGAGGTGTGTTCTCACACCTTTTTAATTTCCTTTTTACAAATTAAATGAGAATTTGTAAGAGCATCTTCATCTAATTCCCTTTTACATAGTTTTTCATTGAATTTCGAACGAAACACTTTATGAACTTTTTGTTGGATAAACCTCCTTTTTTCCCGTAATTTCAACCTGCAATTTCTTTCACATACGAAATCCATTCGACTCCGCTCAAATTGCATCAGGAAGATTTCTGCGGGCTCTTCATGGACTGAATTCCTTTTAAGCTAATGGAGACCTTATGCATTCTTTGACTTGTGGAGATCCTCCTGGATCATTGATCTATATATTCAATAAGAGAATGTCATTCTTTCTATAAACCCTAATAGCAAACATAATTTCGTAAATGTTAAAGTCTCTAAAAGGTTGCAAGTCCCCACAAAGTGCATTGAAAGCACATAGATTGATGGTGAAAATGTTCAAGTTTTTAAATATTTCAAGATTATTATGGTCAAATATGCACTACATTCAAAATTTCATGTTATAGATATGGATAATGTGGATATTGTTTTGGGATATCCTTGGATGGACTCAATGGGTACAATTAATATTAATGTGCCAAAGAAGTTTTTGAAGCTTTGGTATAAGAAAAAGACAATTACATTGAATGATATTTCTCTTACTAAAGGGTTCAAAGGGGCACATGAAGAAGCCCTTGTAGGTAAAATACTTGAAGTACCTACAAGCACAACAGATAAATAGTTTGAGGTTGAATCAGAGAAAAGGGCTACAAAAGCACATGAAGAAAAGGCCTAGGAGGGGCATAAGCGAAAAGAATAAATCAAGGGGATACATGACTCAAAGGTACCACATGTTATAGAGTTAAAGACCAAAGATCCAATAGTTAACATTGTTGTATGTCACCCCCCGCACCATTCAATGTAACAACAATCATTAAGAAATGTCATGAACATCTACAAATTTACTATGGAGAAACATGGCACTAGAAAGGTAACCAGTATGGAGGCACATGGAGAACTAAAAATAATGTTCAAAGATATTAAAGTAGAACAATGATGTTGGGGCCAAGGTCGCAGCTATAGTAAAAGCTGCGAATTTTGGGAAAAAGCACGAGTATGGAAGGAAAGTGCTAATTTTGGGACAAGCACTAAGTTTTGGGTAAGAAGGAGACGGTGCGCAGTACAGTGCCAGATGGATGATCTCAGCGCAGATCACGGACCGGAAATTGCGGAGCTCGCGCGCACGTCATCAAAGAATGAAGGTGGCTCAGCTACCATAATAAATAAGGCGATGGAGTAGAGGGCTCAGCTACCCTCATTTAAAGGCTTAGTACAGAAGTTATGGTTGCTCGGATCAAGGAGGAGCAACGGACCAGAGCATTGAAGGCGAAGGACGATCGCCCATACCCACAATCTGCGCCGGAATTCACGGAGCCTGCAGGAAGCGGCGACGTGACTGCAAGCGGCGCCTACAGTACACCTAGCCATGTGCGTGGTTAGGGTTTTTGGGAATCACTGTTGGGAAAGGCCCACAGTTTTGTAAAGGTGTGACCGTCATGGCCACCTATATATATGAATAATTGTAATGGGTAGAAGGGTTAGAGAGTTAGAAAGAGTTAGATGTTAGACTGTTAGATAGCCAGTCTAAAGGATAGATCATGTGTTGATTATCCTTCACTGTATTTCCTACCCAGTGTGTAGAACTAGAGAGGAAATCGGATAGCCGAGGAGCTAATCCCTGAGTTGCCAGACAGTCTGAGTCGACATCTGTGCCTTTGTAATCTCCATAGAGAGGAGACTAGATTGAGAGAAGGGCTCCCAGCTGTGTGCGTGGAGTTTCCTGTAAAGATCTAAGGTTGCAGCTGTGTGCGCAGCATATTGTATGACTCTATCATTTTCTGGTTAATATAACACTCCCGTGGACGTGGTTTTCCTCGAGGAGATGAGCTTCACATATATCTTCTTGTTATAATGTTTGCGTGAATAATAACTGTTTAAGATCATTACCTGTGTGTACATCTCTTGCATCATCCTTGCGACTGTTTAAGTGAGTATAGGAAGGTCCGTTATTGTTATAATCCTTTATTGTTATAATCGCCAAGTATAGAAGGAGTGGTGGAACGCTGTCGCTGCAGCGACCGAGCTTCGCGTGACTGCGGTGAGCGCGCAGGACGAGAAGGTATTTTAGCGCGTCGACGCAAGGAATAGGCGCCTTCCGCGCCCGGAGGACGAGACTGCGCAGTGGGTCTGCAGGAAGGAAGGCATCCGCGCAGTGGTGTCGCGGGGCCTGCGGGAAAGACCGACCGCCGATATAAGAGGAAGAAGGGAGATATATAGAACAATCTCAGCGTCACCACGGTTAAGGAAAGCTGATTCCTTAACCCCCCATAGCCACTTCGGGTGAGACCTCGAGCTGCCGCGCAGCTCGTTGCCGAGAGGGCCAGTGCGCCAAGGGGTTTTGTTGCTGCGCTTCATTAAAACCCGGGTCTGCCCAGTAAAGCAGCCAACAAATGACAACATGGGACCAAGGGAGTAACCATAATCAAGATCAAGATGGAAAGGAAGTAGTTGGAATCCATTTCCACATTTCATTAGGATGGATGGATTCTCAGGCTTTTCACTAGTAGGATACATTGATTAGTAGATCATATTGTATGGATTCCTCCCATGTTTTGAGGACAAAACATGCAAAAGGGGATGGAATGTAATGTACTCAGTGAGGATAATATGGGGTACCTATGGAGCTACCCAAGGGTGTAATGATATGTATTAAGCCACATTTATTAAATAATTCTCATGTAGTGTCAAAGGAAACAATTGCAATAAGGCTTACTAGAAGGTTTTTCCTTCTAGAAATTTTCTTCTCTATAAAGAATCTAGATGGTTCATCTACTAGAAAGTTCTTTCTCTAGAAAGTACCTAGAAGGTTAGATATAAACTATACAAAGAAGTAGAAGCTATGGAGTGAGATGTCTTATGAAATATATTGGATGTAGTAGTTATAAATAGCATATATCTTGTGGAGTAATTCTTTCCATAAGAAATAGTTAATGGTGTTACCCTATCTTAAGGGTTCTCTCCATATTATTTTTTTTCATTCTCTTGTGCATGTATTTGTGTTTATTTTTGAAGTTTAAGTGTTTATATTGTTTGTGATTAAATTATGGGTTAAGGAACATAACATATAGTATGGTCATTTCGGAAGACACATATCTATGTCTTCTATGACATGCATTCCACTGACCCTCTAGCAACCAATACTCCTCTTGTGGCATTGGTTCTCTTCGCACCAACTCCGTTAGGCATCCAACAAGAGGTTCGGTTTGGTATCAATGGTAGTCTAGTGTACCAGTACTTTCTTGGCACTTTTATTTGTGCTAGCAATCAATCTTTCTAATTATCGTGTCTATTGATGATCACTTGTAGTCACCATGATTTAGGGTTTAGAATGGGGTGAATCCCATGTTGTGGGGTTCTACCTTTTTAGTTTCTTGTAGGGATGAACTTTGCCTTCCACTACCAAATTTCCTTCCTTTTCTCTTTGTCATATGTGAATAAAAAGGAAGCTCAATTCACCACTATTCTACATTCATCATGCACACACTAATATGGGATTTGACAATAATGCTTCAAGAACTGTTGTATCTCCTCAATAGTAATCATTCCCTAGCTTACTTTGGCCATATATACTCATCTCCACATATATCCAAGAAAGTAAACAGGGTTTGCAATTTGTCAAAAGCACTCAATTATGTTGGAAATCACTAATGGCTTGTTCAAGCCATTGAGGAATGTTTCATATGCCTTGGAATGCACATGGATTCAATCATTTAACCAAGTGCATGGAAACCATAGATTGGACTATAGTTGTGCTACCAAATAAGAAATTCCCTCTCTCGAACATGTCACACAAATATATGTGGAAGGAAGTTATTTAATTTGGAGGTTACTAGAAATGTAGAAATGGTAAAAAGAGGTTTCTCACATCCTTGCACACCTACTGAGGCAAGGTTTTGATATTCTAACTTGGTACACCAGTTTTATTCCAAACTCTATCATTTTTCCACAGTAACACCGCCTGCACCAGTCATCTCAGCATTCCCACTAGCATTCTCCATGACCTCCAAATTGTTCTCTAGATATGCTTCAAGTGTTTTTTTATCTCTTTGTTGATAAGGGTGCACTATACATTTCTTTGGATCATGATTATATGGCATACATTGTCACCTTTAGTTGCACAACCTCTCTTAAATTGAGAGGACTTGGGGACACTATCCAGTTAAATCGGGAGGAAATTGTATGGATCCCAAGAGAGAGACAATGGAGAAGTGAAGGATTACAATTGCCAAAAGTTAATGTATTTAATAAGTAGTTAGCTTTAATAGTAAATAAAGGGATTGACAAGGTCAAAGTTTTTCAATCTTCATTTTGGCTCTTCCTATCAAAAAGAGCTCGTGCTATGTAAAAGATGATTTTTCTTAAATCTACTAGAATATATATTTCTTCATTCTTCTGTTTACATATCATAAATAATACCTAAAATTGTTCTTAGCTCATATATATATATATGAGCTTGGGTTATAAAAGTCAACAATGGTTTGTAAAGATTGCCACATGACACTTTAGAAAATTCCATATTAAATGTGTTTAATTTTATTTTCTATGTTTTAAAAATAAAATCTCACTTGGATTTATGTGACATCAATAACCTTCTTGAGGAATCAAAACATGGAATGAGTAAAATTTGAAACTTCAAAAAATTATTTTTAATTTTCAAAAAGGACAATTTGATAAAAAAAAATGATTTTTTTTATAAAAATTATAATATGAAATTGAATTAACACAAAGTCAAAGAACTTTGACTTGTAAATGAAAAATATAATCTGTTTTTCTTGATAAAGGTTAATCCACAAGAAATTTATTCTCCTTAGACCCATTGTGAGTGCTATAGGTGTCCCTACTCATGTCTTATCCACAAACTTAGTGGACATTTTGCGACAATTCATTGGTCAAACCATTTCATTTAATAAAGATTCTATTGATTTAATCCAAAAAATTCATAATTTACATCTAAATGAGCAAGATGTTATGGTGAGTTCTGATGTTCTTTTGTTTCAAAGGCACATTCTATGAACAAATTGAAGGCACAACTATGTTGTCATCCTTTTTCCATGTTGTTGCCAACATATTCATGGAACATTTTGAAGCCTTAGCCCTTAATGGTTTTTCTTTAAAACCTAAATATGGTTTCATTTTGTTGATGATACCTTTGTCATATGACGACTTGTCCAAGCATCTCTCAACAACTTTCATTCCTACCTCAGTGGTATTTCGCCTCACATTCAACTTACCACAGGAGTCATCATGATAAATCCCACCCTATTTGTGATATCTTAGCCGCCCTCTAAATAATCAATTTCCATTCTCATTAAATGTATCATCAAAAGAATCACACTAATAGATATCTTCACGTCAAATCCCAACATGTCACCCAAATCAAAAACCTATTGTTCTTGAAACCCTTATCACCATAGTTATTTGCGTTTCTATCCCCCGACATCTAAATCAAAAGAGATCCCACCGCACTAATGTTGTCTTAAAAAAAGGGTATACTTTAATTCAAATCAATTGCACTTTTCATACTTCCCTTCACCCAAAATCCAAGCAGCCCTGAATTAATTATCGACCCCAATCTTTAATCTCCCTTTCTTGTATCCAAGGGATTACCAACTGCATCTCCAAGATCTTTGATAAAAGGGAATATCAAAACTCTCTTTAGGCCTCACAAACCCTAAAGCAATTGATTTGAAGTGTCAAAAACAAATACAATCCTATATCTCCCAAGGGGTCTACCAAATTACATGTTCTTGTGATAAATCATACATTGGACAAAATGGCTAATCCATCCAAGCTAGGCTAAAAGATCATACTAAGCTGACACTAATAATATCCAAATTGTTAAATTTGCTACAATGGAACACTCCCACAACACTAAACAACTCACTTGCTGGTAATAAACTTAGTCAATTTTGGAAGTCGTTACTTCATTTTATTGGTCATTAATGTAGTTACTTTTCTCTCATCTCCATCTTTCATTTTTTCCCTGTCTCTATCCCTGCCCTTTTAATCTCCTCTCATTTGTTTATGTTAACCCTTTTGATCACCATCTTTTTATCTACTTTAGTGTGATTTTCCCTCATTTTTCACATTCCCCTCCTCTCGAATTTCATATTTTTTTCTCATGTAGAATTTGAAATTGAAATTACAGGCATCCACGGGATTAGATATGATGTACAGTTGTTGCAGAGTTAGGTATAAGCAAAATGATTGACAATTTGCACCCACTTTCCGACGATTTTTCCAACAAAAATCCAGGTGAAATTGTTAAAATTGTAGTTTTAGGTTTGTTGCAATTGAATATTCGGGGTGCTCCAAGAGAATCAAGGACGTTGAATCCATTTTTTCAATAAAAATTACAATTTGAATAACGAAAATCACGATTTCAACAAAAATCGCGTCACTAGAATTTTTTTTTGGACACAAATCACCAAAAAGATACAAATCATCTACCATTTAAACAAATCATCTACCATTTAACTTACTCCGTAAAGTTATACTTACAAAGTAGCAATGAACGGTGTCATGTGGGCAGTGCATCGTACTCCATAGCCCTAGTTTTTGTGGAATTCCATCCATTTTTTGGGCGGTGCATTGTACTCCTTAGCCATGGAGTTTTCGTGGAATTTTGTTCGTTACGAGACAACAAAGAATGACCCCACCATGGTTGACTGGAGTAGTCTACTAGATATGATGTATAGTTATCAGTCTGTCCCATAGGCTATCTTTAGCCTCGCAGATGTTAAAATTTCTTTCTTTCAACCAGTTATATTTTCAAGACAGTCACATGGGGCCGTGCACCGTACTCCTTAGCCATGGAGTTTTTGTGGAATTTGGTCCATTATGACAGTCACATGGGGTGATGCACCGTAGTACCGTACTTCTTAGGCATAAGAAAACTACTAGATATGATGTAGCTACTAGATATGGTGTATAGTTGTCAACGAGTTATATTTTCAAGGCAGTCACATGGGGCGGTGCTCCGTACTCCTTATGACAGTCGGCTGGTAGTCTATTATGACAGTCTACTGGTAGTCTACGATTTGACCGGAAATGGGTTACACCATTGGCCCTTTGGTCTAAGCATTGTGGAATTCCATCCATTACAAATTTACAGGACAACAAAGAACGACCCCACCTTTACACAATTGATGATCGGTTCCAAAGGAGGGTGGATGCGAACCACTTTTCCATTCCCTTGTAGTCACCTTTATGTGGTTACACGTCTACACGATGAGAGTATTTCTACTTGTCGACGAGTTATATTTTCAACGCAGCAATGACAGCTGTCACGTGGGGGGCATTCTGCTGGTAGTCTACGATTTGACCGGAAATGGGTTTTAGCCTAAGCATTGTGGAATTCCATCCATTACAAATTTAGAGAACAACAAAGAACGACCCCACCTTCACACAAATGATGGTCGGTTCCAAAGGAGGGTGGACCACTTTCCCATTCCCTTGTAGTCACCTTTATGTGATGATAAATTTACACGTCTGCATGATTGCATTATCTATTTATCGCTATTCAATCGAATATGGGAGATTCCACGAAGGCCTCACCACCATGGTTCGGACAACGAAATATCATACTCAACAATTACATTGTTATATAATATTTGTATTGAATTGTAAGGTAGATAAATCATGAAGAGATGATGTGAGAGAAGATTGGGACATTTTTCCAAAAATAAAATAAAAATGTATGGATTAAAATGTGATTTAGTCATGTATCAATATGTTTTGGGCTTATCGTTTGATTAGATCATAATTTCTTCCCTTTTTTGATATCATGTTTACTAGATCCCACTAAGTAATCAAATATTCAATTTCTTCCTAGAATAGTCCCCTCATTATCGTGTTGCCTATTTTCTCCTTTTGTGAAATCAATACATTAATGTTTTTAGCAACAATGTTGTTTTTGTACATCCCATGATCCTTCATTTTGATTAAGGATTTCTAGAAATCCATCTTCTCTCTATATTATATGGGAGCATATACATTGAAGATTTTGATATGTTGCCATGACTTTTTGTTCTCTAGATTAGTCATAATCCAATAATATATGGAGAGATCAAATGGGAACTCAAAGACATTTGAGTCCCATAGACTTTCAATCGACTGGATGCACCTCAAGCACTTACCACTATAACAAAGAGTTTGTTCTCCAACATTTTCTACCTATTTCAAACATTTTTTGTTCCTCCATTTTAATCTCTTGGCTCAGGGGATGGTGGACTTTTCCATTCTATTTTATGATATTTTGACACTAGGAGTTATTTAAGGTTAACTTGACCATAATATAATATTAAATTAAGTGTTTTTTTAGTGTTCCTTTGTGATTTACTAATCCAACTGTCATAATCATATCCTACACATGAGTGATCCAATGGTTCAAACACCTCCTCGGTATTAATGTCACTCGATACATAGCTTAGCACTTGATTGGTCCATGATTTCTATTTAAAGAGCATAAAAGATTATTTGTCAATAATCCATTTTGAGATGTTTTTGTAATTTATTATTTCTTGCATTAATATATGTGCTCAAGTGGCAATGTTGGTTAGGGCCATGGATTGTTTCCCTCTTTGAGGGTTTTTAACCACATAGACAACAATGTATTGATCTTTCTATATGTGCGAGAAAATTTCTTAAGATGTTCAACTTGTGTGAAGATACCCTACTTTTCTAACATTCTAATGACATCTTTCAAAGCTTCCACTCTACTTCTACAACCAAGCCCTGGAAAATTCCAAGAGACAACAATCATTATTTACTTGGTAGGGGTTTTGAATCATTGTCAAATAAATCCACTAGCTTCTGGATTTAAGGACTCCTAACAGAGAAAATTTTGACGTAGGATCAAAAAGAGCTTCCTATAGAAGTTTGAAGCCCTATATTTGTTTTATTTCATTGCAATTTCTTCTCTTTCGTACTTAAGTGGTTTTCTTCATTGAGCTTTTTTCAAAGAGATGTTCTTCTTTTGACTCCTCTTCTCCTTCTCCTTGCAATTGTTTTTCTTTTTCTTAGTAACCATTATGTTAGAGGTGGACATAATTTTGTTTGAGAGAAAATCACTTCAGCCACATGTGTCAATGGTTGTTGTTCCATAGATTTAGATCTTGGAGCAACTTATTCAATAATTGATTGAGACAAAACATGATCAAATCCAAGGTGGCTTGGAACTTAATATTCATAGTTGGGATAAGATGGTTCGACCACATGCAGGTATGGCTCTACATGGAAAAGGATTGAAATTTTATTACTAGAGGGGAGGACAAATCTAGAGGATTTGGAGGTAGAAGGTCCATATTTAATAGCTATTCTAGATCCCATTTTTACCTAATGCCAATTAACATCTTTCTCTATAAGTGGGTTATGTGGTGCATCTTGTTTGCAATCTCTTGCAAAATTCCCATATCCATGGCACAATTTGCATTTCAAAGGGAGTTTTTCATAATCAATTTTCTGAACTTATGAGTCCTCTGAAGATAGATTAATGGCCTTAGTAATCCCCTTCTCCATGTCCACTTCCACACAGATCCTAGCAAAACTAATCATTCATGATTTTGGTTCAGATCTATCAATATATCAATCTATTGAGTTCTTCGAGTTCTCAATAGTAGCTAAATCCTTGTTGCTCTAATGGTGAAGGGGAAAATGTGGCAAACCTACCCAAATCAACATAGCTAAGGGGACATCCACCTCTGAGTCAAAGTCTAATGTCCATCCATTCAAGTGCATACATCTTGAACCCATGAAGTAGGGCCATTTCTAAAGATCATATCCTTGTCTTCCCTTTCTTCGAAGAGGAAAGCATAATAAATTTGACTGCAATAGTAGTGAATGACATTGCCTGAATTAAAGGTTTTAATTCTTCAAGACCCATTGATCCATCACCTCGGTCAAAGTCCAAAGTAATCTAAACTATCCAATGAGCCCTTGCTCAGCAAGGTAGGATTTTTGTGTCTAGAAGTTGCAAACTCGAAGCTTGAATTCAGGAATGTGTGCAATAATATTGATGAATTTAGGGGGAGCTTGAAGGGGTTTGGGGTTGAATTCCGAATAGATGCAATGAGGGCCTAAAATGAAACTACATCAAAAGATGAGGGAGGAGGAGTGCTCCCCCTTCCCCCTCCAGGGATACATGTCCAAGAGGGATGGTTCAATGTAGCGTGTTGAAATATGATTGTATGTATTCAAGCACTTATCCCATAAACCTTCAAAAGAAATTTCCTTTTTTCTAAATATATATACTATTAAAATAAAAGGAGGTTTACAACTATGTATATACACCTAAGATATGCATTGTTACATAGTTTGATTTCATGTTTAAAAAGTTAAGAGTTGGAAATAATAATAACATCACTTAATGACAAAAGAAATATTATAGAGATAGATGACTAACACCTTGATGTGTTGTAAGAGTTGAGCTATATTTTTTATAATCCCAACCACATCAATGCCCACAATTTCTTTGTCGCATATTGTGTGTATCCTAAATGTCATCCGATACCACTTGGATGTTGGAAGAGGAGGAAGATGAAAGTCTTCTAACTTGACATAGATGTGCTACAAATTTATTCATTAAATAATTTATATCAATTTTTTCCAATAAAATTATTAATTAGAGATGTGTTATATATATATATATGTGTGTGTGTGTGTGTGTATATTATAGAAAAGCTATCATATATGCATAGATATATATAAAGAGAATGATCCATAATTACGTCGTAGGCGTTTCACCGTGGAGAAGCATAACCATCCACCTCGGCTAGATTCCTCGCTCATAGAGCGAATGGAATGCTACCAGGTGGATGGTTTGTGCGATGTTTAATTTTAAATTTTATGCCAGGTTATGCCATTTAATGTCAGCGCGTCTTGTCTCTACGAGCGCCATCCGGACCCCTTTGACACCATTGCCCCGATTCTCGAGGTTTAATTTTAAATTTTATGCCAGGTTATGCCATTTAATTCCCGCGTGTCTTGTCTCTACGGGCGCCATCTGGACCCCTTCGACACCATTGCCCTGATTCTCTCTCTCGCTTGACGCTCATGGCGTAGCAACTGCTCTTAGCGTTGATCGCACCGCTAGAATCCACATGAAACGATGATAGTGCGCTGTTAGGAAAAGGCACATTAATAGTGCCGACATCTTCATTATAGTGACAAGAAGCAGGCAATTTGTTCACATCGATTCGCCTTGGCATGGTGGCTTTTGATTCTCCGACCAATCTCTCACCATCTACACACACAATTATTCATCATGATCCACAAATCGAACCAACACACAAAGTTAAAATGCCATTAAAATTGAATAGGGCTTCAATATACTTGTCCCGGGTGAAGTTTTCCCCATGGCGACTCACAGTGCGGCAGAACTGGAGCTAAAGGAAGCAGATCTAACTGCACAGGTGCACAGGCGGACCATTGACATGATGTCTGTGAGAATGAATATCTTATGTTATGAGACTCATCCCAAGGCCAATACTCAGAAGAGACAATTCTTCCATTGTTGCTTTGACAATGTTCCTATCTCCAGAGTTCAGATCAATCAACTGCTTCTCCAATTCTTCCAATTTATGATGTAAACAGAACACTAGCAACTCAAAGACGAGCAAGTTATGCATTTTCCTGGTGGTTTCGAAGCTCAAACGAAATGGATTTTTTTCATAAAGGAAAACTAGATCATGCCTAATCCTCTAAACAAACAAATTGCGAGTTAGTTTCGATAGGATCCCGACCGGCCAGCATGATATAGATACTGGTAGCTATATCAGGGATAAGTTAATACCATAGTTGATTAACCATAACCCAATGAAAGAGTTAATACCATCTGTAATTTTAGCCAGTTGATCATCAACACTAGCAATATTGAAAGGAAATGCAATAAGCCCGGAATAGCTTTCGAAATGCAATTAGATTTATTTAAATAATAAAGTGGGGTGGTTTCATCCTCTTGCTAGCTGCTACCCCTGCAAGAAAGGTAGGGGTGTAAACTAGCCGGTCCATTGTGGTGCCTACTCCAAGAATGAGAATGCACCTTTCTGGCACAATGTTATATTGAAAAACAACCAATAAACCAACCTTAGAATATGATCGAATAAAGAATGACCAGTTGCTCTGAAAGCGACGCAAGCACCAGCCCACGGTCCAGAAGCCTAATATCAGATAACTTGTGGAAGTACCTAAAATTTAGGTTTGAGAAAAAGAAATGATGCATCATTACACCAATGATAAGAAATGTGGGTATGGTATGTTCTGCAATAGCTTCAAAAGAATTTCCAAGCTAATATCACCATGAATAAACAAATAAAGAATGTTGGAGTTAAAGGACAAACCTTGAATTCTTTAATTTCTAGTTACTTTGGAGACCATTGTAATCTTGTCTGAATGTCTGCAATCTCATCTTAGCTATGCTAATTATGTGTAGCTCTACCCGGAACGGTCCTTCCTTCGGCCTTTCTTGTCACCATGAAGGCAAAGATTGTGAAGAGTAAGAACATAACTAACGAAGAGGTGGTCCTGCTAACAGGTGGGGTGGCAGGGGCGGTCGACTGTGGCCGTCCCCACCCTGGATCGAACCCCATGTCGAAGCTTCTACGACGTCCCCACATTATCGGGTGCCAGTTACATTGTATTAAAAAAAAAAAAAACTAACGAAGAGATAGAGCCATCGGGATTTAGAATGTAAAACGTAAAATTATACATGTCACATGCATTTGAACACGCGGTGTAAGGATTATTCAACATATAGTTTAAAACTTGCATTGTTTGCACATTTCTCAACTAGACTACATGCAACAAGCTTTTAAAAAGCTAATTTACATTATCTGCTTGTCTCTATTACTTTTTTAGAGTGTAGTGTTAGATTGTTTTAATGTATTTTTAGAGTGTAGTGATTGATTTTTTTAAAATATATTTTAAATTTTAAATTATGTGCAGTTGTTTTAATTTTTTTATTATACATTTTGTGTTTGTACATAACATTTCTCATTTTTACATTTTTACTTTCCATAATTTTTTTTTTAATTTAAGGAATTTACAAGAATTCATATTAATTTCCAATCATTCAATTGTTAAGGAAACATTTAATAAAAAATGTTAATTGTTATAGAATCTTTGGGATTGACATTTAATAAAAATGTTAATTGTTATTGTTAAATGTCAAGAATGCTCTGTGTGGGCTGCATGCAATGAGGTTTCAAAATTTTAGTGATGGCTTGCTGCTGGGTGGCAAGTTGGAGAGTGGCTTTGCTGCTAGGTGACGGGATTTGGAGCCTGAGGTTGACTTTTAGCTTCCACGTATTAGGATAATGTGTCTAACTATTGATTTGTTTGACAGATTGGGTTAAACATGTACAATAATTATTCCTTACACAATGCCAATCTCTACGTATATCTATTAGGTAGGTATCTAAAGGTATAGAAAGGTTGTTTTAAATATTGTTTGTCTCTTAAAAACAAATTCTAGAATAACTATGATTGAGAAAAACAATTAAAAATATGAGATAATTGCGTTATAGAACTCGGATCATTGTCTCGGGGGATAGTAGTAGGGACAAAGAATGGGACAGAGTGAGTGATGAATGGCCTACGGGGAGTGACATTGTCAACGAAGAGAGGGAGAACCAGATGAGACTCTGGGGAATACTAATCTTCGGTGCTATCGGAGCTGCTGCCACCACCTATGCGGTAATTTATCTCTAATTTTTCTTCTTCCACTGAATTGTTAATTCGATGCCGAAAAGAATCCATGGCTTCTTGTTTATATAATTCTTTTAGGTTTACAAGCAAGTTCTATATAACTGAACTGTTTAGTTACAGTTGAACTTTAGCGAGAATTTTCGTGGTTTATTTTGGCTTGCATTCTTCAATTTTGGTTTAGTTTATTCATCTTAAAGACGATGTACAATCATGGATCTGAACTCCTTTTGTTGGTTGTGATATAGTTCACTTTTTAAATGCTTCAATATGGAAGATAAAGGGAGTTTATGTATTTTGAATTATGGTAGGATGGTAGCATTTCTTTATAGGATAGAACTCCAATTTTCGACATCTATCTCTGATCTTTTTTTAGACTTCATTTTTTTTACAAGCTGGGATTTATCTATATCCGAGTTCTTAATTTTGGTCTTGGGAGCATTATATAGTTTTTTTTGCCTATTACCGGCACATAATATTGAAACCCTGTTATTTTATATTTTTTTTGCCTATTTGTTTTCTTAATTTGATTACCTCCTGTGGGCAGTAGCTTGTGGTGTTTCTGCGTGTGTGATTGCTCTTAGTTACAATAGATGAGATGTAAAATACTTCAACAATATTAAACCTTGAAGACTTTGTTAATTAAATTTTTTACACTAATAAGCATTCTTATGAAAAGTCATATTGGACAGTGTAGTAGCTTCATGATCCTGCAAATTTGTCAAACTGATGGCAATTGATTCTATTACATTTTTAATATTTTTAATTTCTCTTTCCCGGTTGCAATTTGTTCCAACATTGCCAAGAAAAAGCTAAACTTAAACTATCCAAGGTCACATGTATATGTTTAAAAATCATATTTCAAACACATAAGGCTCTGGTATGAAATCTGATGCTATGCAAATGTAGGACAGTTCCAAATTGTATTCTTATTCTGTTATGCTGTGCAAAAGGTAGAACAGGTTCCAACTTGTATGGCTAAGAGTGCCATTAAATGAATAAGAATCCACAATTATTTTATATACATAACACTATTAAATTCCCCTACTAAAACTTACATTAAAACTTCCATATAAAGGAAAAAAATAGAGCATTTTTTAAATGGTCTCTAATTATGATCGTGTTGAACCTATTTTTTATAATGTGGACAATAAAATTCACTTGTATATTGTAACCTGAAGAGTCATGAATTTTGACTGTATTTTTGTGATGGCTAAGTGAATATGTATTGTCTAAGGTACTAATAATATATATATATATATATATATATATTCATAATTGGTTTTACTTTTTTTTTCCCTCTTTATATCATTAGGTGAAGTTGAGTCTTGACTAAATCCTTATGAAAATTATTTCTTATAAAAATTCTACCCATAAAAATTATAGGCCCGTCTTAAAATAGCTTTAAATGGTTTTAATGTCAAGAATCTAGTTTCAACCATTTCAACCACCAATTAGATGCCTGAATATTTATTGCAAGTATTTAATGATATGAGTTTAAGGTAATTTATTTGACTTCCAAAGTATAATTTAATATTTTGAGGTCCTGGGTTGGTAGGTGCGGGGGGAGTAATTTTTGACTCCAAGGGGAACAAGCAGAAGGAGTTTGCCTGGGGCATTGGAAGAAAGACCAACAATGGAGTGGAATGGATTGGTCTCATCAAAGGGCTGGATATTGCTATAAACCTGGGAATAAAGAAACTGATGGTCTTAGGAGACTCCTTAATCATTATCAGAGAAGCTAGACGTATTGTTGACAAAAGAAAAGACCCCACCTCAAAAATGCATCATCTCCTATTTTGCATTAGTAAAGACTTCCACGAGCTTACCTTTGGACTAAATGGGAAAGCTGACGAAATGGCTAATATCGGAGTCGGGCTCTCCTATGGCTCTCTAAGTTATAACAATGATACTTGGGAAAACTCTTGGATTCCCGAGACTAAGGCTAGTCCTTAGGGATTGGGCTCATGCCCCCCTCTTTTGGCCCCCTCAATATCTTTGGGATCAATACATTAGAATATCAAACTTTTTGAATTTTTGGGAAGCTTCCCTTGGAAATTCGACGGCCTCCTCACTCCTCGTACACCGCCCTCGCATGCTCGAATTTATGGCAATTAAACAGCTTGCCAGTTGGCCGGCATGTGGGTTGGTAGTCATGGTTTATCAATACATTTGGACGCTCCTTAGACTTCACTCCACCGTCTCTAGAACTCTGCATTTGCTGCTTGTTTTTTCGAATTAGCTCTGTGTTGTCAGGATTATGGAACGCCATGGTGATGGGCGTCCTCAGGGAGCGGGCGATTTGATTTATCGTGGTGTTGGGCGTTCTCAGGCAGGGGGCGATGTGCTCTTGAAATGTGGAAGGTGCTGCAAGCTGGGGAGAGGCCCTAATGGTGGATGTAGGTGGGGCATGTAGCCGGAGGAAATGAGGGGAGACTCGGCTGAAATTGAGAGAAACCCTGGGCTTGGCCCTTGTCGCAAGCACACCGGGTTTGGGAATTCTCATGGACAGGATGGGAATCGTGGCATATCAAAATTCGAAGTGGAATTCTTGGACCATTTGCAGGAGTTGGAGCTGCAAGTCAGGATGATTCGTAGTGAAAATTTGGAGTACAAGAAAGTCTTATCCCGCCTCTACACTTTGGCGTCTGCTACCCACTCCGAAGTAAAAGCTCAGAACAATAACATGGCTGAGAAAATTGAACATCTGGAAGAGACCCTGGGTCTAGTCTATCCCCACAAGGCTCGCAAGCTCAAAGTTTATGGCTGTGATCTTGAAGACATCAACAGGAAAATGGAGAAATTGCAGAACTTCATGGCAAATGCAGGGAACTTCGTGGACCTCAATACAGAGAAAAACGCGGTAGCGGACTTTGTAGGTGCTGCCATGGATATGGGTCTTTAGTAGCAACTCGTCAGTTCTGGTCACGGGTTGGCCCTCTTCTAGTTTTTGTTATGTATTTAATTTCTGGAACTCATAGCATAGATACCAACTGCAGTTTTGCCATCTTGGAAGGACTTAATCTCTAGTTTTTGTATAAGACAGTATATTAGTTATGTTTTATTTTTGCATATTCCTCCTAGGGCAGTTCATAAGATGTTATAGTTTTCATATGACAGGAAGATACCATGATAGTTATCAGCTAGAACATGATGAACTTGGAGTGATGGATGTCTTCCTCTCATGGGAGCAATCTGATCAGTTTTTGCTATGTATTTTCCTTCTTTTTAGATAATCAAAGCTGGTTAGCCCTTTCTGTTAACAAAAAAAAAAATTTGAGGTAATTTTTTTTTAAATTTGGGTCAATGAAAAATATCACTTGAAAAGAAAAATATGATGTGCTAAATTTAGTATTAAAAATGATTATATTATATATGAAAATTTAAAAGCTAAATGAAATGGTAATAAACTAATTAATATTTAATATAATTTAATATAAATAATTTAAAAGTTTAATTTTATAAGTATTTTAATTTGATCAAGTAAAGGAATTAATAATGTTTTTATTAATATAGGGTGGATAAGCAAAAGCTAAGGACTGACAGAATTAGTATTTTCAACCTCATTGTAGACCAACCAGTATTGTTCTTTGATGGAGCTTCTCAGTCAGGTATTTGTGCGGTTGGTGGCATAATTTATCTCAATGAATCACACTACTTCACTTTTAAGTTAAACTGTGGATCTGGTACCAACATGAAGGCTGAATTAATGGCACTCTGGTGTGTGTTAAGGGTTGCAAACATTTTTGGGTTGGTCAACTTAAAGGTTTTTGGTGATTCAAGAGTCACCATAAAATGGGCGACTGGTGATTTTAAGCTCAATGTTCTAAATTTGAGACATTGGGCATCCAGGACTCAGCTTGAAATCACAAAACAGCATAGTATCAAGTTTGAACATATTTACCGGGAGCATAACTCCTTTGCTGACAAGCTCTCTAAGCAAGCCCTTGCAGGTTCAGAAGGTCATCTGATTTGGGAAGAATGGTTTGAAAGTTGCTTGCTGGATGGTGGCTCTTTGTACTTTTTGGATTGACCATTAGTATTTTGAGTCTGATATTAGTAATTTTGAAGCTCTGTATTTTTGTAATAGAGTCTGCGAACTCTGTACTTTGATCCGAGTTTCTTGATGTTTTTCAGTCCTTATGGTTGGTCAGTTATCAGCAATATTTTGGAACAGTATTGATTCATTTTGATATGAATCAGGATCATTTCTTTGTACTTTTTGATTCATCATGAATATCAAAAGTAGTTTTTTTTCCTGGAAAAAAAATGTTTTTATTAATATAGATAAAGTTTTATTTTTTATATTTGTTTTTTATTTTATTAATATAGATAAAAGTTTGTATTTTTATAATGTTTTATTTAGTTGAAGTTGTGATTTTATAATGTTCTTTGATAATTGATCATATCATCAAATATAGCTTTGCATGTGAACATTGCATTAATATATTGGATATTTTACTCCTTTTGCAATATATCACGATTAAGTACACTTTTATTTTGTGATAGTGTGAATCACAAGTGTACAGTTTCAAAGCACATGTGCTAATATTTCGTATGTAGAATAGCTTCATCTAAATTAAGTTATAAAAATATCTAGCTTAATTATAAACTATCCCTTTGTTCTTTGTGTTTTGTAGACATTACATAGATCTTTTGTATCACTTTGAGCAATTTCATTACTTTGGAGCAGGCGGAGAAATTGCTCCTACTCCTACTATGTATCTTTTAATACATTATTTAAAAATTGAAATTACAATTCTTTTTCAACTTCCTTTGTTGCTTAGAAAATGCAAATAAGAAGTATTCTATTGCTTAGAAAATGTATATATGTTTAGGTCCATTGCTTGCTCCTCATCCTTCTACTAAGTCCATGGACAATGGCATCACATACCAACTTTTGGTTGATCCATTCCCTGCTCCTCATCGTTCTACTAAGTCCATGGACAATGGCATCACATACCAACTTTTGGTTGATCCAAAGCATCCAACAAGGAGAAGGAAAAACATGGTGGATCATGCTCAACTTTTGGTTGATCCAAAGCACCCAACAAGGAGAAGGGAAAAAAATGTGTTTACATTTTAGTCACTGATTCACCCCCCCCTCTCAGTGACAAGGACCTGATCCAATACTTAACATTATTTTTTGTTATGGGTTGAGTGCCTATGTCTTTGTAATATGAGATTGTTACAAACTTTGCTCTTTTCTTACCAGTATCCTTCGTTGCTTGTGTCTATGTTTTTGTTCCTTCTAACTTTCCTCTTTTCCTACTGGCATTCATTTTTATCCCTAAGGAGCAAATGCTAGTATATAAACATTAAATTTTTTTTAAAAAAAATATATCATCATCAATACTCCACTACATGACACTAGTAAGCTCTGCTTTGCCATTTTAACTTTTCAAAATACCAAATATTTTTTTTCTAAATAAATTAAATTACCTCATAAAATCATTTCACACTATTTAACATCCAAATTTTAGTGTTTAGCATCTTTATTTTCTATTTTATCATTTCTTTGCAGCGTTTTGGTTTGTCACATATAATCTTCTTCCAAAAGCAAAAAGTAATGACATGATGTGAAGCATAAAGCATTTATTTAAAGCATCTATACGTCAAAAGCTTTAAAGTTACTTTACGCAAAGTTAGAAGAGACAACTGATAACATATTATTCCAACTCCAATTTAAATATGGTGCGATCCTGAGCATCGTTATTAATTTATTTAAAGCATCTATACGTTAAAAGCTTTAAAGTTACTTTACGCAAAGTTAGAAGAGACAACTGATAACAACATATTATTCCAACTCCAATTTAAATATGGTGCGATCCTGAGCATCGTTATTAATTTATCTCATCCCCTTGCGGCGTCATTGATTTCTCTCCTATTCTCGAAATTATTACTTTCATCTCCGATTCCATCTGAGCGCCTACCATCCCATCTGCGACTGCTAGACCCAATGGAGCCAGCTATGACAGAGCCAGTGTCCGCAACATACCACGTTTTTATAAACCACAGGGGTTGTGATGTCAAGAAGACCCTTGCCAGTCTCATCTACCATCGCCTAGAAGAGGCTCATGGGCTGCGCGTCTTTCTCGATGAAGAGGAACTGCGCACCGGAGATGAGTTCCCCCCTGCAATCGTCGCAGCCATTCAAAGTTCCTCCGTTCATGTTGCCATTTTCAGTCCGCGTATGCTGAATCGCGTTGGTGTTTGGATGAGTTGTGTTGGATTTTGGACAAGCCCAACAGGAAGATCATTCCTGTGTTTTATGACGTTGAGCCTACAGACCTTCGTCACATTCATAGCGGACGTTTTGAAGATGCTTTTAAACAACACCAAAGCAAAGGCAGAGTCACCGTGGAAGTCATTGAGAAATGGAAGACGGCCCTCAACAAAGCCTCTGATATTTCGGGCATAAAGTTCAAATCGAGTGAAAGGTGAATACATACTTTATTAGGAATCTTGGATTTGTGAATACATACTTTATTAGGAAGCCTCTGATATTTCTGGCATGTACCTGTTTGTTGTTTTTGCAGTAACTATGGAGAGGTTTTGGAGCAGATTGTGAAAGATGTATTGAATGGGGTAAAATGGGAACCATTGGAGGTGGCTAAATACCTAGTTGGGCTCGATCCAGCGGTAAAGGAAATAAATGATGAAATTAAGAAACAATGGGAGTTAAATGGCACAGCGATTGTGGTGATTGCAGGAATGGCCGGACTAGGCAAGTCAACTCTGGCTGCATATCTCTACAATTTGAAGCGTTCGGATTTTAGTAGGTCTTGTTTTTTGTCAGACATCAGAAAAAGGGATTTACCATCTTTGCAGCGGAAGCTCCTAAAGGATCTGTTGGGTTGTGATTTTCATATTAAAGATACCAGACAAGGAAAGGGTATTTTTCGCAATCGTCTAAGAGGGCTCCAGGTTCTGATTGTTTTGGATGACGCGGATCATATCGAGCAAATAAATAGTTTAATCGTGACAGATGTGGGATCGGGTAGTTTAATTTTGATCACGTCTAGTGATCAAAATTTACTGAGTCGCTCTTCTCCAGAAACTGTGGTGTATAATGTAAAGCCATTGCGGATAGAACATGCCCGGGAGCTTTTCTGCTGGCATGCGTTCGATCAATCCAAACCATTCCAAGGAGCTTTGAAAAGTTGTGATGGTGTGCCTTTGTCCTTAGAAGTGGTGGGCGAACAGTTTCGTGGCTTCGGTAAGGAGTATTGGAAGCCGGAGTTGGAAAAGCTCTCGACAAGCCTGCCACACGATGTAATGGACAGATTAAAAGTGAGTTACGAGGCTCTCAAGAGTGAAGAGAAGGAGATATTTTTGGACCTGGGTTGTTTCTTCTTGGGAGAGGAAAAAGAACTCGCAGTTCGAGTATTTGAGGGACTAGGTTACAAAGGCGTCTCTGATTGCCTTGAAAATCTCCGTCAAAAATCCCTGGTCAAGTATCATGATGACATCCAATCTGATGAGGAAATATCTGTAAGAATTATCTCTGTATTTTATGTTTTCTTGGCGATCCCGGTATAATCTTATACGCCCTAACTGTTTTTGCTTTCTTCAAATTCAGATTAGTGGATTTTTCCCATTCTTCCCACGGAAAGATGTAATTACAATGCACGATCACATGAGTCAGTTGGCCAGAGTTATCGCTAGAGAAGAGTTTGGTGTGCTCCCAATGCGTAAGCCACTACGGCTCAGCTGCTCAGCTGATATAGAGGAAATGTTGCAGCGTCAAGTAAGCGTATTTCGTCCCCAAAATTTGTCTTATTTTTATTCAATAATCCGTAACACGGTCAGCCTATTCCGTCCCAGATTTTGTGTTATTTTTATTTAATAATCCATAACATGGGCATTTGATTTTGATTTCGTGAGGTGTATTTGTTAGGGAGGAGCAGATTCCTGTTTGATACGAGGGATTCGGACTCAAAAAGGTCAGAATCTGCCCGATTGCAAGAATTACATCAAGGGTGTGGGTGTACGCCTCCTTGTGGTTGAAGTTCCCATAGATTTGTCGTCATTTTTTGGTTTGTGGAATATGTCGGGAGATTTGGTGTGGCTTCGCTTGCGCATGCTCAGCTCCATCTGCTTGCCCTTTCCTAACACCATTTCACTCAGAAACTTAAGAGTTTTGGAACTTAATGGTTCTTGTGATCTGGAGCAGTTATTCCAAAGATTTAAATCGGTAAAGTACATCTACAGTTTGCATAGGGATCAATTAGAAGTATTAACTCCTATTTCCCTTATACATTAATATGTGATACTTGATCATACTAAAGGTTATGGGTGTTTATTGTATTTTTCATTGTGAGGTAGAGTTTTTCTCTAAGAGAAGTTTGCTTAGAGAAGGAGGAACCTGAGTTCTGGTGTTGTTTTTATCCAACATTTCGATCCAACTATTGGACCATCATCAAGGAGACTGAATGACTGCTCAAGGAAAAGATGTGTAAAAATCTTTGATAAATATGAATGTTTTTTGGATTTATTATTATTAAATTATGTTGGCTCTTTTAGGAATTTTCAATTATGTTTCTTGCCATTTTTGTTATTGAAATTATTTCTCTTGTTTCGAAGAGCATTAAGAACTGGCTTCCACATTTTGCTTAGCTTGTAGCCCTCTTCTCTATTAAGATTTTCTAGTCTTAGTGAAATATTGGTTTTCTCACGAACCTTTCTCTTAATAAGGTGATCAATGTTAGCGATAATTTCTGCTCTCTCAAGGCAAATTTGGTGTCCTGTGTTATGATAATGTTCAACTAAATCCGATTTTTTGTGCCTAACAATGGTCTACGAGAAGTTTGCTTTTAATGATTTAGGAGGTTATTAGATGTAGTTCGATATGATAAATTCTCTTCAATTAGTCGGTTCTTGTTTTGGTGTGTGGTTGAGATACTCTTTGAACATGTTGTTTGAGATCTAAGATAGTGTCTCTATCTTAAGGTAAAACATGATGAATTTGCATGCAACATTGTTTTATGTTAATAGAACACTCATCGTGTTTTTTGGTCTGTGTTATCTACTTTCTCACTGCTCTATAAACTTATAGCTATGTTACATGCTTTAATGTCTCGGCATATTTTTTCTAAAGCCACCCCATGGAAATTCATCATTGATTTTTTTCTCAATGTTGGGTTTGTTATTTGTTTTGTATTTTTCTCTCAAGAGACCCTAGCCTTAGGGTAGACTTACTTCATACAACTTGTCTAGATGGGCTCTACAAGTGAAGGCCATAGTCATAACCCTACTACATAGATTTTGGTATAGGAGGAAATTCCTTCTTCCCCTAGCTTGTATCTATCTTAAGAAATTTGCTTATGGAATTTCCAATTCCTACTAACTTTTGATTTTCCCACAAGTGGAGATGAAGATTCATTCTCACTAAAATTGGGATTATGGAGATGGACATTGAAGTTAGGTTGAACTCCAGTACCAAGATTTGAACAAGGGGCTAGATCTACCCTAGATCAATGGTTCCACCATGACCTTTCTACCATTTTCTAACATGTTAAATTATATTATAAATAAGCCTCTTGAACAAATACTTACTGTGTATACTAAAGTCTAGTTGGAATCCATCCATTTAATAGTTGTTACACATTATGTCCAAAATCTACGGAATCTATAAATCAATGCACTTTTCTTGTAGTAATTTTAGAACTTGTTCAGCACTTGTGACTGAGTTTGTTACACAAGGTTGCATTTGTATTCTCCATAATAAAGGTACATGACTATGGATTCTTAGTTTTTGACGAGGAAACAATTATGTCCGAGGTTTATGTCTGAGGTCTCATCTTAAAAAAATGAAGGATTCAAAGTTTTACCCTTAACAACCCCTTCGTAACGAGCGCGTTTTGAAGGCCTAGAGGAAGAAGTTGTCCCTCTTCTTTGAGTGCATCCATGGAGTAGGAGCACAATGTGTAGGGTTCATACATGTTGAATGCTATAATCATCCAACACATAATCCGTGGGACAGTTTCGTATCAACAAAGAACATCCATTGTTGATGAAGAGGGCCCCTCCTTGACTTGGATTTTACTCTTTTCATTGTTAATGGATTTTGAGCTTTCTAACTCCAAGATAATAATTTTTCCAGTGAGGATTTTCACAAAATATGCAAGACAACTTTAATGTGGATGACCATTTCCAATAACCCTTGGCCACTTTTTGTATCCCCTGATTGTATCAACAAATCCCACATGAAAAATATTAAAGTGTGTGACCAATGCAAGTAATTTGTTTGCAATTTTATGAGAATTAGTGCAATCTAATGCTCCTCTCTCATGACATGTTAGAGGTATGTGCACAACCTATTATAATATAGTGTAAAAATATGAAATGTAGAAACTCAAATAAGCTTAAGGAATATAAAACTTTTATCTATGGAAAATTGGTACAACTCAAAGAAATTCCCTTTTCTTCTAACATTGTTATATTATTTTGCTCCTCTCTCATGACATGTTAGAGGTATGTGCACAACCTATTATAATATAGTGTAAAAATATGAAATGTAGAAACTCAAATAAGCTTAAGGAATATAAAAATTTTATCTATGGAAATTGGTACAACTCAAAGAAATTCCATTTTCTTCTAACATTGTTATATTATTTTTCCTCTAAAATATAGTGCATATGTTTGCGTTAAGACCTTGGTTTAGTGTCAAAATGATGAAATTTCCTGAAAAAATTGTACACTTGAACATAACACTAGTTTCTTGTGTGCCACTATTTTTCCATATTTTTTAATGTTAATTTTATTTTATTTTTAAATTAATAAAATCAATGAATCCATGAAATTACATGGTCAAGTGTTAAGTGGAGCTTAGTGCACAAGGCCCATTATTATCTTTTTATGACATTGGAAAGGCCTTTAGATACATTCATTGTGTACAACTAACACTAATACAAAATGAGAGATAAGTGACAAAAAAAAGGCCAAAATTTGCATATAAAAAACCATTTTTGAGTTGGCGACCAGTGGTAGCAAATTTCTAGTATCTTATCATGCAACCAAAAATGTAGTTGTATTTAGTTTGGTCATTTATAGCTTGTCTAGTCATATATTTGGTCATTAAATGACCAAATATATTACTACAAGACAAGCTATAAACGACTAAACTAAATACGAACACATTTTTTATTGCATGATAAGATACTAGAATTTGCTACCACTAGTCACCAACTCAAAAATGGTTGTTTATATGTGAATTTTGATCGTTTTTTTGGTCACTTATCTCTCATTTTGCACTAGTGTTGATTTATGTAGATAGGGCATGGAGGAATTGAACCACCAAATTCTTGCATGTAAGGTAGGTGATCTTCCATTGAGCTAGCACCCTTATATAGAATAAAAGTTCACATTGAAGCAAATTTCATACTAAAAATATATCACAAACTCTTACAAACATTAACACTTGTACAAATATTTACATATATGTTCTCAACATTAGAAAACCAAATCTAGTTGAGCTCTGTCTATATATGTTATATATTGTAAAAACAAGTCAATTTTATCTTTGCGATATAAAATAAAAAGAAGATAGTTATAGCATATATTATATACTTGTTTCAAACCATAAAATAGACTAAAGATCTCAATAGAAATGTCTGAGGTTGAAATTATGTCTTTGGTTGAATAAGAAAGAAAGTATGCCTTTCCTTCATAATCATTATACATCCAAGAGAAGTATACCGATGACCCAGTCCACCTTTTGAGTTGTTCCTCTTAGAAGAAGTACAGGTAACGTTTTTGCATTTTGATAATAAAATCATATGTTGTTGGTTTTTCCCCGATTGGGGTTTTCCACGGTGAATCTGTGTCAAATGTGTGAATATGATTTATTGTTTAGTTCCATTGCGTTGTTTTGTTGAAGATCTAAGGTATTTTTTGTTACTAATTTTTAGTAAATTATTTGTGACATTAAATCAGGTCTGGATCACTGAAAATCAACACTCACATTGTTGTTGTGACTTGTACTTTCTAGTCTAGATGACCTTTTTTGTGACTGGTGAACATCAATAAAATTCCTTTACTGCATTCTTGCTAAATGAAACAAGGACAAATTGTGCAATAAACGTTATAAATTGGATGAAGTACCTAGAATAATCAAAAGAACATGTTAAAGGGATAAAATTGCATATCGTTCTAAAAATCATTTACAACATCATGATGCTTACAGAGTCAAACCAATAAAATGGCACATGGTCAAAATGTAAGTTGCATGTTAAAATATATCATTATCCTTCAATTTATGCATTTATTAAATAAACGCACATGATTAGTAACATAGAATACTTTAATGAAAGTGCAGAAATATTGACAAATATGTCTTTATTCTATTAGTTGTTTTACCAATGATGATAGACTTCCATTAAATCAAAATTCAATATAAACTAGAAAAATCCAAATTCTAACATGGAAAACAAGTGGATTCCATCATACTGGAACACAAAATAGTAGCATTCAAATCACTGTTTCATTTCACTTTTATCTACCCTAATACTTTTCAATCATAATAACATTATTCAAACTCATAGAACATAGAACAACGATCACATCAATAAATCATAATAAAAAACAAACATAAAGTAGAAACCCACTTGTATGTTCCAACTAATCGACATCTCCAACCATAAGCCTGGCCAAATTCTTGTTTGCTCAAAACATTTTCATTTTCAACCCATACCTAATAATGCAAGGAAATAAAATAAATAAATGATGAATTACAATTACATGAAATGAAAACAAGGAATCGAGCTTTTGGCAAGAGTTAATTTATCATTTCGAGAGAACTAAACACTAAGCATTGTTGAACTACAAATGCCCACACCTTTAAGATAGTTAAAAAATGCTTGCATCCAAGACACAATAATCCTCTCAATAACAGTTAAGATGTATATGTTTCTTCCAATAACAAAAAGAGGTAAAATTTTACCTTGAAGTTTCCACCATAGGAACAAATCATTGCCATATTCTTCTTTTGATGGAAAATGAGGGTTGAAATTCTAGCATCACCATCAAGTATTACATCATAAATTAGCATTCTAAATGGTAACATAAAATATACATACAGTTATAGTATTTCAAGTCACACAAGCTTACCACCCTTGTAAGAATGAAATATGTATTATTACAAATCAAGCAACCAAAGCATGATACTTAATTGTCAACAGGGAATGACCAAGACATATGTAATAACCCTAGATATTAATTCTCAACTAAAATGAAATGACACAAGAGATGGATTCTGTTGACAGGGGTTCACTTTGCATAGTGTCAACAAAGCTCGACACAAACACCCATAGATACCGTCCCAGAAAGGGTTTAGCCTTTCTAGCAACACTCGCAAAGTGAGTGAGGTCTCACCCGAGGCACCTAAGGGAGCTGCAAGAACCAAGCTTCCGCAGGTATAAGAGGACATGCATCATTAACAGTTAATCACAACATAACTCAAATATCGACATAATCAGCAATTGCATCATAACACCATCATCGCATACAAAGACATATGTTGGGACCTGGAAATGCCCCTTTTTGGCCATACTTATTACATCATTTTGCCCTGATTATATCCCATTTTCACAAGCCATATATATGCCTTTCTTCCAGATCAATCAATTATCTTGATAGGTATAACTCATTATTGCTTTATTCATTTTATGCCTAAGATTGTTAAAGTTATAAATTCTGGCCTTTGATTTATGTTAAATTGTGTGATTTCATTAAGATAAGATCAAAGCATAGGTGTATCAGTCGCCATGCCTTGGGAAAGAATCATACGTGGGCCAGCTGTTACTCTTCTAACTCCATTCCTCATATTTTCAAGGGATAGTGCGTCTCTCCACATGAACTATAACAGGTCCCTGAAACAGAGCGTAGCTGCAACAGACAGGACGCCTCCCGATTGGTTGAATTGTTGATCCATTGACTGCCAGTGTAACAGAATCCTTCATGACTAACGGCCTCATTCATTATGGCTGTAACAGTTAGTTGTAACTCTGCAACATGAAGATCGTAGATCTTCATTGCTGCACGAAATTAGTGGATCGCGAAATGTATTCCTCATGTATGAATTCGGGATGGTTTTCCAAGTCTAGGGTTGGATAATTATTATTTTGTATGAGCTGTAATAGAGAACTGAGACTGTGAATTACCATTTTTAATGAAGAGCAGAGTTACTTCCATTTTCGTGTCTTAATTCGTGGTAGTTCATGGAGTCTCTATTAGAAGGCCAGGACCCTCCTTCTCACAGAGATTGTCGAGTTAAGTAGGTAGTTAGATTTATTCATTTCCTGTTGTGTGTTGTGGAATTGCATTAGGTATATTTCTGATAGCTGCAACAGAGAGTTATGATTGCATTCTTTATTGGTAGTTTATTTCCTGCATATGAATAGCTGTAACTGCATGGTGTGACAGTCGACTGTGTAGGTTACTTTGATTAATACATGTGTGTTCAATAGCTGTTACAACCAAGCTCAGCTCCATTCCTTTCAGTCATTTATGCTTTCTAGGATTTTTAATGGTTATCAATTTATAGTTCAAGTTTATTTCTTAATTCTGGTTGTTGTTGTATCTTTCATTGAGTTCGTAGATTAGGAAGATTATGGTTGAGTTACAGTAGTTACTGGATGGATCATTTTGGTAAATATTGAATACTGTAGTTTGATAATTATAGGATTTAACTTCTTGCAAAAGTAATCTAGTTCAATTTCATTCTTAGATCAATAACTGCTAGGTTGATTTCTGTAGGAAGGTAGTTGCACTTTGAATTCCTAGATGTATGAGTTAGATTAGTTTTCTTTATTGAATGAGTTTGGCTGAGCAGATAGGTAGGATTATTATCTTCATTTATTCAATCAACTGCTAAATATGTTTATGCATAGATTGTGATTATTGCCATTGAAATAAAAGACCTCCCTGGGTTTGACAATTTATATTGAGCATCTTGTGTGTTAGTTTTAATTAATTGACATATAGGGTGAACAACATTTTGGCGTCATTGCCGGGAATGGTAATAGATAGACACAGTTAGTAGTTGGTTTTTTATTTCATTTTGGTTTAATAATTTACAGCATGCATGAATACAAGAAAAACAAATCGGGAGACCCCTTTGAATACTAACACTGCAGGTGGAAGAGGTTGAGGTCATAATGCAGGTCATGGAAGACACACATACATTGATGAAACTATGGAACTCCACACCGGCTGTGCATCTTTCTCGATCAAGAGGAACTCCACACCGGCGATGCATTCCCCCCTGCAATCTTCGGAGCCATTCAAAGTGCGTCTGTTCATATTGCTATTTTCAGTCCGCATTATGCTGAATCGTGTTGGTGTTTGGATGAGTTGTGTTCCATTTTGGACAAGCACAACCGGAAGATCATTCCTGTGTTTTATGATGTTGACCCTACAGACCTTCATCACATTCATAGCTGACGTTTTGAAGATGGTTTTAAACAACACCAAAGCAAAGGTAGAGTCACTGCGGAAGTCATTGAGAAATGGAAGACGACCCTCAAGGAAGCCTCTAATATTTCTGGCATAAAGTTCAAACCGAGTGAAAGGTGAATACATACTTTATTAGGAATCTTGGATTTGTCAAAGCCGGTTCTCCCCCTCATTCTGACTAACATGACTGCATGTACCTGTTTGTTGTTTTTGCAGTGACCATGGAGAGGTTTTGGAGGACATTGTGAAAGATGTATTGAAAGGGGTAAAATGGGAACCATTGGAGGTGTCTAAATACCTAGTTGGGCTCGATCCAGCCGTAAAGGAAATAAATGATGAAATTAAGAAACAATGCGAGTTAAATGGCACAACAATTGTGGGGATTGCAGGAATGGCCGGACTAGGCAAGTCAACTTTGGCGGCATATCTCTACAATTTGAAGTGTTCGGATTTTAGTAGGTCTTGTTTTTTGTCAGACATCAGAAAAAGGGATTTACCATCTTTGCAGCGGAAGCTCCTAAAGGATCTGTTGGGTTGTGATTTTCGTATTGAAGATACCAGATAGGGAAAGGGTATTTTTCGCGATCATCTTGTAGGGCTTCGGGTTTTGATTGTTTTGTAACAGATGTTGTGGGATCACGTAGTTTAATTTTGATCACGTCTCGTGATCAAGATTTACTGAGACTCTCTTCTCCAAAAACTGTCGTGTTAAAGCCATTGGAGAGAGGACATGCCCGGGAGATTTTTTGTCGACATGCGTTCTATCAATCGAAACCATCTGAAGGATTTGAACATTTGGTTGAGGAGGTTTTGAAAATTTGTGGTGGGTTTCCGTTATCCTTAGAAGTGGTGGGCAGACAGTTTTGTGGCGACCTCAAGGAGAATTGGAAGCTGCAGTTGGAAAATCTCTCAAGAAGCCTACCAGATGGTGTAATGGACAGATTTAAAGTGAGTTACGAGGCTCTCAAGAGTGAAGAGAAGGATATATTTTTGGACCTGGGTTGTTTCTTCTTGGGAGAGGAAAAAGAACTCGCAGTTCAAGTATTTGAGGGACTAGGTTACAAAGGCGTCTCTGATTTCCTTCAAGATCTCCGTCAAAAATCCCTAGTCAAGTATCGCGACGACGCCCAATATGATGAGGAAATATGTGTAAGAATTATCTCTGTAATATATATATTTTTGGTGATCCCGGTTGAATCTTATATTCCCTAACTGTTTTCTCTTTCTTCATATCCAGATTAGTGGATGCTTCCCATCCTTCCCACGGAAAGATGCAATTACAATGCACGATCACATTAGTCAGTTAGCCAGAGGTATCGCTAGAGAAGAGTTTCATGTGCTCCCAATGCGTAAGCCACTACAGCTCAGCTGCTCAACTGATATAGAGGAAATGTTGCAGCGTCTAGTAAGCGTATTTCGTCCCCAAAATTTGTCTTATTTCTATTTAATAATTCATAACACAGTCAGCGTATTCCGTCCCAGATTTTGTGTTATTTTTATTTAATAATCCATAACATGTGCATTTGATTTTGATTTCGTGAGGTGTATTTGTTAGGGAGGAGCAGATTCATGTTTGATACGAGGGATTCAGACTCAAAAGGTCAGAATCTACCCGATTGCAAGAATTACATCAAGGGTGTGGGTGTACGCCTCCTTGTGGTTGAAGTTCCCATAGATTTGTCGTCATTTTTTGGTTTGTGGAATATGTCGGGAGATTTGGTGTGGCTTCGCTTGCGCAAGCTCAGCTCCATCTTCTCGCCCTTTCCTAACACCATTTCACTCATAAACTTAAGAGTTTTGGAACTTAATGGTTCTGGTGATCAGGAGCAGTTATTATAAAGATTTAATTCGGTAAGTACATCTACAGTTTGCTGAGTCTTTTGTCGTGAGTTTCACTTTCAGTTTCGGCCCAATTTATATTGAACAGATTATGTGTATTGCAATTTGCAGCCTCCTCAGAATTTGAGTGTGTTGAATATTGACGTAATGATGCCAAGTCAGTTGTGTGCCCCTCGGATGCTCGGAATGCGGAATCCAACTAAGTCAGGGGAAGGTACATCCACCAACAGCATGTCAATGGATTCTTGTTTTCAAGAATTTCTGAGTTGGATAGGAAGGAGTATCAAATATCTAAGTAAGATTGTGTTGAAAAATATCAGATTTATAGAATCACTCCCTATTGAATTTTGGGAACTCAAAAGCCTCAGACATTTAGATCTATCCGGCTACACTAATTTAATCCAACTACCTGTTGGAATAATAATGTCAAAATGCTTAAAATAGATTCAGTTAGCTTGCGTGTAGGATGAGATCCGTTGAGATCCACTTTTGTAGCAGTTTGTTAATGCTCACCGAGCTTATATATTGTACCCTTATTTGCATAGTAAAAAAAGTCGTGTTCTGTTTTGCACCATTATGTTAAGTGCTGTTTGTTAATTTGGTATCAGTGCCCAGGATCGGCTGCTGTGTGTAGAAGGGAGATTGCTGAGGATCTTGGTCACCGCGTGAAGGAGTCTGCCTAGAGGAGCTGCATCACGTGGATTGAAGGTCCAACTGAGAGCTGCCAGCGTTGAAGGAAGAGCTGCATCAAAGTGCAAGCTCTGTTTTGTGCAAGCTCGAGTTGCTGGAGGTGGAACCGGACGCTGTTCGCTGCTTGCTGGAGAAGTTTAACGTTGGAGCTGCAGATTCATTTTTGAATCGCTGTGTGTTGTTAGAGGAAGAGCTGACCGAACGCTAGACTTTCAGTCTTGTTTATTCACGTGGATATCTCTAACTTTGCAGAACACATCATCGTGGAGGAGCCCTGTGTGAAAGGGGTGCGGTAATACACGATTACCGCGGGTCTTCTACATGACAGAGCACGGTAATTCCGTGCACACTTCTGAAATTTTCCGCTGGGGAGATTGCCACGGGCATCACCTATCTCAAGGCGCGACAATTTCGTGTAAGTGAGTTTTGTTGTGTTATTTGTTGGACGCAATACAAATTCATTTAAGGTGTTGGTAGTGCATTTTCTGATGTCATCAATCCCAAATCGTTCAAACCTATTCTATATTCACTATTAAGATGTGTCTCTAAGAAGAAAGAAGGGAGTAGCCGGAACATAGAGAGGTATTTTGGGTATTTTTTCAAGTAGAGGAAGAATAGAGGTATTTTTTTAAAGAAAAAAAAAGTATTGTTTTTATTGAATTCATCTATCAGTAGCTATGACAAATTCTTTTCCCGAAAATTACTTGAATGAAGCTTCTAAGCTCGACGGGGACAATTATCTTGACTGGAAATTCAAGATATTAACTATGCTCGAAGCACTAAATGTCTGGACTATTGTCAAAGGGGATTAAGCCAAACCCACAGGTGCTACTCTTGCAGACTGGGAGAAACGAGAAACAAAGGCAAAAGTATTGTTGCGGCTATCTGTCAAAGACAACATCATCCTGCACATCAGAGATTGTACAACTTCCAAGCAGACATGGGACATCCTGAAAGGTTTGTATGAAACTACGAACTCCAATAGACTTCTGTTTCTAAAGACTAAGTTATTGTCTATAAAAATGGTTGCAAATGAGAATATCACCTGCTATGTTTCCCGGATTAAGGATTTATGTGATCAGTTAAAAGCCATTGGTGATACTGTTTCAAATATTGACATGGTAACTATTACAGTAAAAGGTTTAATTAGAGATTATCATGTCTTTATTTCAAGTCTAGGAGGTAGAGCAACGCCACCCACATTTAACGAGTTAACATGGATTCTTCTACAAGAAGAAGAAAGGATGAAAGTGTTTGAGATGGACTCTCAATCTTCAGAAGTGGCATTAATGGCAAAAGGGTCTTCTATTCATGATAATGTGACAAATTGGAAGGTATTTGATGATGACCAACAAATATTAGATTTTCTCACATCGCAGGACACTTTTCAAGATGTGGCAATAGATGAGGCTGAGCATGAGAAGTCTCTGTCTTATCCTTCCAACCTTATCCCTAAATCGGTCATCAACCTGGAGAAGTACTATGATCTGCAAGATAAGTTCAATCAAAAGACCAACTCTTTAACCCAGAGTTCATCCCTCAACTATGAGCCTTCCAACCTAGGAACTGAACATAATCCTCGTTTCATCAACCTAGGAGTTGACTGCTTTACTGAGGAAAATAGAGCTTTTATCAAACTGTGCAAAGGGTTCAAAGATGTCTTTGCATGGACATCCGATGAACTCAAAAATTTTGACACCAGTATCATGCACCATAATATAGCAATGAAACCTGAAGTAAAACCTTATCAGTAGAACTCAAGGAAGATGCATCCCAGTCTGGAACCCTCTGTGAAGAAGGAGCTTGAGAAATTACTGGCAGCAAAAATTATATTCCCTATCAGACATACACAGTGGATTGCTAACCTGGTACCTGTTCGAAAGAAGAATGGGGAAATCAGACTCTGTGTTGATTTCAAAAAATTAAATAGAGCTTCCAAAATGGAAAAATACCTTGTTCCTCCTATGGAGAAGATTCTACAGAAAGTAGCAGGTTCTGAGATGTTTTCTCTCCTTGATGGCTTCTCGGGATATAACCAAGTCCTAGTTGTCCCTGATGATCAACTAAAAACAACTTTCAAGATCCCTTGGGGAACCTTTGCCTATAGGCTAATGCCTTTTGGGCTAATAAATGCAGGTGCCACATTCCAGAGGGCTATGGACATAGCTTTCAGGGGTTTGATGCACAATTATGTCGTTGTATACTTAGATGATATTACTATTTATTCTAAAAAACAACATGAACATTGTCTGCCCTGAAACAGGTGTTTGAATGCTGCAGAAGATATGGAATCTCATTAAGCTCGACGAAATCTATATTTGTAGTTACTGAAGGTAATTTGTTAGGTTTTATTGTTTCGAAAGAAGGCATGATCATTGATATAGAATGAAAAGAATCCATTTCGAAGATCGGCCTACTCGGTTCACGTAAAGCCATGCAATATTTTCTTGGTAAGATTAATTTCATTCGTAGATTTGTTTCGAATTTTGCTCAAATTGTTAAGCCATTGCAGCAATTGGTTAAAAAAGATGCACAGTTTAAGTGGTCTGAGGAATAGAGAAACTCCTTTGTTGAAATACGGAGGCCCATTGCAGAAGCCCTCGCTCTGATTTTTCCAGACTTCAGCAAAGATTTTATTATGTACACCTTTGCTACTAATTTCTCCTATGCAACTGTCCTTACAAAGAAACATGATAATGATGCTGAAATACCTATTTCATTCATGAGCTCTACGTTCAAGGGAGCAGATCTCAACTACTCCCAGGTCGAGAAACAAGCTTATGCGGTCTGCAAATTGGTAAAACTTTATAGACTGTATTTATTGAAATCTCAGACTAAAATCATCGTTCCTTATGCAACTATTAGAAATGTTCTGGTTCAGAAGGAGCTAGGTGAAAAGAGAGCTCACTAGATGAAAACTTTGCAAGAATATGACTTGGAGATCAGACCAACAAATATTGTGAAAGTCCAAGGCTTATGTTTGCTAACCGCTCAATCCAATGATCCTGTACAACAATAGATTGAATGGGAACAAGAAGAGAGTACAACAACAGGTTATGTTAATGTTATCACAGCTCAGACATCTTAATGGTATGATGACATTAAATTCTTCCTTACCCATGGGTTTGCTCCTGAAACCCTTGACTTTAAAAAATGCAGAGCTTTAATTTTAAAATATATTCCATATCAATTTATAGATGGGGTTTTGTTTAGGAAGAATTATTATGGTGTTTTTCTTAAATGTTTAGAGAAAGAAGAAACCGATAATATTCATTTGCAATTTCATGCAGGACCTACGGGAGGGAACTTCTCAGGAGAAACCACTGCACATAAGATCCTGAGGGCAGGATACTACTGGCCTAATATGTTCAAGGATGCCTATGCTTATGTCAGAAAATGTGAGCCTTTCCCTTGCAGCCAGTAACAGTTCAATTTCCATTTCAACAATGGGGATTGGATTTTTTTGGACCCATCAACTATGTTTCCTCCGTGCAACACAAGTATATCTTGATGGACACAGACTAATTTACCAGATGGGTAGAGGTAGTCCCTCTTATAAAATGTAATACAAACCAAGTGATATCCTTCCTTGAAAGCCAAATAGTCACTAGGTTTGGTGCCCCCGAATTTCTGGTGTTTGACAATGCATCTTATTTTTCTTCCATTGATCTTACAAAGTATGCCCTTGAAAAAGGGATAAAGCTAATTTTTTTTTCCAATTATTACCCACAAGGGAATCGACTAGCATAGTCTTCCAACAAAAAATTGATTAATATCTTGAATAAGACAGTTGCTACTCACCAGGGCAATTGCTCAAAAACTATTTTGTTTGATTGAGCAGATTCACTTACTATACATAAAGTGTGGTTTGTTTGCTTTTATGCTTTGTTTTCATTTGATTTTTCTTTTGTACATTGGTTTTATTTTAAAGTCCACACATTTTGGAAAATGTTGTTAATCAGTATGTCTCAAGCCAACACAAATATGAAGTTTTGAGGTAAATAGTGTCAGTTTTAATTTCACTCAACATGTATCAGAAAATGCTTTTCATGAAATTGAACAGTGAATATTTGCAAAGTATTGATTGATACCTTACCACCTTAATCAATATATTTATGGATGTTTGTCTGGTTAATTGAAGTTGAGGAAGCAATTAGATTTCCCTGCCTTATGTTTCATCAGTGAATGGCAGCATATATTCCTAAACGTGTCAGCCTTACCTATTATGGATCCCACTCTGATCACCTTAAAAAATAATTCACCTTAATAATTGTAGATTGCAAGATGGGGGGTCTTATCACAAGCCAACCCATTATGTTCATATATGTTTAGGTGGAATGGCATCTCCACACCAAGCCACCAAACTTGGGAGATGAATTTCAACTGCTACTGGAAGGTGGAAGATCCTATCACAGGTTGGTACATTCATGATCTGCAAAATATTGGTGAGTAACACTACTATTATATGGTTACCAAGCCATGGTAGTGTCTTGTAATCTATGCATTAATAATTTTTTTTTTTTTTTTGTAAGACAGCTTGTTGCATATGAGGATAAGGGGGGTCTTATAACAAGCCATCCCTACCATGATCATGGGTCTGATTTTGGACTAAAATTACCACTTGTGGTCACCAAGCCATGGTAATTGCTTTTAGTGTCAAAAGCTAAAAGACAGGGAGTCTCTTTACCGAGCTAGCTTGTTCAATTTCCAAATCAAGTCTTTGAATGGCATTGCCAATATCTTATCACCAAGTCAGGGTAATGGCTTTGTATCAACAGAAGTCTTGCTTGCATTTGAAAAGAAAAGAAAAAAGAATAAAAAAAAAACGAAAAGAAAATGTATATATTGTAAGTAATGCTTTTGTACATGAATAAATAATTAATAAATTTAAGGTGATTCAAGATTTGGTAACCCAAAATGGCTCTAAGTTTGCTATAAGGCTCATCATAAACTGCCTTCCTATGACTGCATAATGGAAAAGGATCCCCTTTTACTTCTAAGGCTGCCTTGTCATATGAACGTCATCATTAAATGGTTTTGGATGGGGATATATCAATCATATGACCAACTCTGCTATTTTGATTGTGTTTTGTGAGAACATTTTGTTAATTACAGGTTCAAATGTCAAGTTTGCTGACATGTCTTCCTTGTAATTATAGATTTTATTTACAGAGATAACTGATTCATCCCAGCCAGTCGCCATTTGTTGTAGGTACAACAGATCCCATGTTCTAATAAAACATGGGAGCCCCAAGTTTTTTTTACATGCAAAGGTAATGCTTAAATTCCTTAGTCATTTTGGGGTTTTCATCATGCTTTCATTACTTTGCTTTGACTTGACTAAGTTAGTAATTTTCCCTTTTGAAAATTCCCTTTATTTTGTGTGTTTTTGTGAGTTGTAGAAAACACAGGTTTTTCCCAAAAAGTCAGTCCTTCCGCAACCCACAATTCCGCAATCCACAATTTGGATTGTGGAAGCTTGGTTTTTCGGTTTTGAAACATGTTTGTTCCGCAACCCGCAATGCAGATTGCGGATGCGGAGTTGTTTTTGTTCAATAATAACAATTATTTGTACCTGCAACCTACAATGCGGATTGCGGGAACACCTTTTAAAATAGTTTTGCACTTTGAAATTCCGCAACCCGCAACCTGTGTTTGCAGATTGCGGATTGCGGACAGTATTTAAATAAAAAGTTCGCGACTTGCGTTTTCGCAACCCGCAACCCCCAATTGTAGATTGCGGATTACAGAAACTTCTTGTTTGTTAATGTTTAGAGTTGCGATCCCGCAACCTGCAACTCGCAATTACAGATTGCAGGAAGGATGTATATATTTTCAAAATAAACTCCTGCAACTCATCTCCCGCATCCCACAAAATTTGATCTTAGCCGTTGATCAAACTTGATCCTACGACCCAGATTTTACCCGACGAAATTAATAAATATGTGGGTTTTTCTATTTTTTTATCGTTTTTCAATTTCAAAAATTACCTAATGTGTGGATTTTACTGTGAATTATTACCAGGGGTCATTTTCTGCCATTTCTCAGTTAATACAGGTTGGATTTACCTCATTTTCGTATTTGATTGTTTACAGTTTTGTCATTTTTTTGGAATTGCTTTTTATTTGTGTTCATCTATTTATCAAAAACCTCTGGTTTTTCAAACATGTCTCGCAACACTCGCTCCAAAACGGTTCAGAAAGTCTTGTTAAACAAATACCCAAACTTCGGCATCCTTACCGACACTAGCGACAAGGTTTCTAAAACATACCAGATCGATTGGTCCAAAATTTACTCCATATTTGATAATGACGACCTATCTGATATCCAGAATGACCGCCATTCCTATGAAAAAAATAGAAATTCACAGCTCCATGCCATAGCTTCCAGACCTTCTCTTGTCTCTTACACGGGCGTTGTTAAGTGGATTATCACCCATGCCAACCCTAAGGACCGTTCTTTCAATGATAGCGCAGGGTCTCAATTGGCTACCTTTCGTCTTGAGGGTTTCACCAGGGCATACACCCTTAAACCGCCTATTCAACCCCTTAATGCTGCATTCCTAGATTCAACAGAGACTAGGTATAATTTCAATGAGATTCTCAAGTCTTGGATGAACAAAACCGCAAATTTCATGCCTAGGGATGATAATTAATACTCAATTGCCTGGTTCAAGGAACCCTACTCCCTTCTGGCAGCCATGTTATGTAGGCTTTACGGTCTTCCAAATTGTTCAGTGTTCAAAGCAGAATGGGCACCTGTATCTCATCATATCCTGACAACTGGGGAGTCATTCCATTGGGCATTCATCTTATCAGCAGAATTAAAGACTGCCATTGAAATATACCAGAAGGCACCAAAGAAGCCCCATTTCTTCTACTATGTCTATGTGATTGATGTCTTCTGTTCAGAGTTCCAATACCCTTCCATGGGGTGGAATTGGACCTTATCTACACCCCCAGTTCATATTTACTACTCAACCTTATGGGAAAACAACTTTCTCCCTTTAATTTATGACATATTGACCATTTATTTGCCACAATTTACCAACATATTTTTAGGGAAGATGCCTATGGCTTTTCCCCCGATGCCAAGAATCTCATCCCTACCCTTGGTGATTGGTATGTGGGGGGAGCTTTTGCCTACATCAGAGTTTGGGCAAGCAACACAGTGCATCTGCTACCAAGAGTGGTCCCAGAAAGACTGTTGTTGGAGGAGATATCTTTCCAAACTGTTATAGATGGGGTTTACCTTAAACTCACTGGACCTAAAAGGAAGGGATGGCCTAAATTCCCTTTAAACCTTGGGCCTTTGGTTATCCCAACTTCAACTTGGGATGCAGTGCTGGGAGATAGGATTGTTGCTTTGAAATTGAGATATGCTCCCAAAAGAATACATGACCCTAAAGCATTTCTGGATGCTCACTTCAAACATGAACATGTGAAGACGAAGATTGGATATACCCATCAAGATGTTCCTGATGAATCCATCTACTAGGGAGTTAATGTTTTCTCTGAAGTCCTGATGAGGGCTAAAAGCAAAGTAGAACAAATCCATACTCTTCAGTATAAACAGGATCTTAAAACCAAGGTTTTGAGCTATAGAAAAATGGAACTCAGCCTTGACAAACAAACAAGAAAAGATGGGGAAGAAAAGGAAGAACAGAAAGCAAGTGCTCCACTTATGCTGACCTATCCGGATGGAGACAAAGGCAAAGGCCTTATGGATGATCCTTCGAAGTTGAAAACTCTTGCAGAGTTAAAAGTGTTAATGCAAACATCCCAGTAGTTGAAGCAGAAGTTAGCACAGATGAATTCGGTATTGGATACCCAAGTGGTTGCTACAGCCAACCCAATAACTGATATTCAAGTGATTGTTGTAAGCCACGCAGCTAAAAGACAAAAGATTCAAACTCCTGCTTCTCAAATTCCTACTCTTCATATTGAAGATAGTGATGTTGAGGATGAAACACTTCCTTCTGCTGTGCCTGTTTTACAGGAAGTCATAGAGATCTCCCAGGATGCTACAGATTTACTTAATAGAATAACCATGGATTACTCTATCCCTGATGAACATTTTTCTGGATTTACTAATGCAGTTGACACAATGACTTCTGCACTCTCACTTCCTTCTGTTGGAGTGCTTTCCACTGCATCTTTTGAGATTACACCACCATCCACCATATCCCAGTTATTTGATGCATTAGATTCCATCACCCCTCCATTTCCAACCATGTCAGTTCCACTTCCCATTTCACCATCAATTGTTGCAGAGATCCAGTCTTCAACTGTCTCTCTACAATCTCCACCATCTACTTCATCACCACCAGCTACTGATGACCAAATCCTAGTTGATCCTTCCTCACCATCAATTGTTGATACATCCATTTCACTTCTTGAAGTTTTCACTTCAATCCCTTCTCCAACCTCTGTACCCTTAGTTGTTGAAATCATCCCTTCATCCCATACCACTTCTCAGATCACTATGACAATTCCTAACTCCACTGTTACCCAGACTGCTCCATTGATTGCAATAGGAGAAGTAGCTGCATCTTCTACTGAGTTAGAAGCTACTTGTGAGGAGGATATTGTAGTTCCCCTTGGGGATTATTTTTATATTAAGACAACAATAGCAGTGGTTAAAAGAGGAAGCAAGAGGGGCAGAGGATCAGCTGTATTGCAAGCACATGTTCCCAATTAGGTAATTTGGGCTAGACAGTCTGATGACATCCAAAAGGATACATTAGAAACTGCAGTAGCTATGGGGGAATTTGTTGGAGCTAACTTTGATACAGTAACCTCTCTAAATAAGGAATCTTATTTGAAGAAAGAAGAGTTGAAGAAACTTCAAGAGACGTTGGTAAAGAGTAATGAAGAACATGAGTCTTATGTCTTTGAATTGAGAAAGGCGTTTGAAAATAAGCTTGAATACCTAGAGGAACAGTATGCTTCTCTTTAGACCCAATTACATGATGCTGAAGTCTTGAACACTACCAATGCAGAAAAGATAGCTCTGCTGGAAAAGCAGCTTGAGGATGCAACTGCAAGTGCATCCTCCTCTTCCTTTTCTAAGTTCTCTCAGCAAGAGTTTAAAGACTTGGAAAATCAGTTGAATGAGGAGCATCACAAGCTCCTAGATGAACTGTTTAGTGCCCTGAATGAAATTCAGGAGACTAATAATGCTTTTGAAAAGATGTCTACCATCCTTAACCAGCAGTTGGATAAAAGACAACAAGATTCGAAGGCCATCGATGACATTCTCGATTGGCAGAGGTACATCCAAGAGAGGCCATATGGCATTCCCGTGTTGAACAGTTTCCAGTTCAGAAGCGTCAGAACTTCTTTGAATGCCTGCCAGAATGTCCTTGACATGGTAGATGAAATGATCACTAAGGAAAAAGCTATTTGTGGAAGAAGGTGGTACGCTGTCGATAATATAATGGTCAGTCTGAAATTTCCTACTATGGATCTAACTGGAGAGGCCTGCCCACCCAAGTTAATGATCGAGCAGGTTGAAAGCATATGTGAGGAGGTCAAAGAAAAGATCCAACAACTTGAGCACATCTAGATTTCTGATGTGGATCAGTTCATCAAGCAACTGATCAACTTGGAAGGAAAGATCCACATCTATCTGCGCACTTACCACAAGCTGACCAAGAATGAGATGGAAATCTTCACATGTGATGCTCAGTTGGGGCTCGATTCAACCAATTATCCACATGTTGATGAATTGATAGAAATTAGAACCAAGTGGCAAAGTGCTCTTGGTTATTCTTTGATTAGTTGATTTTGTAATCCCCGTTTTCATGGGATGGCTATCCTTTGTAGCCATTTTGTAATTATTATTCAAATGGTAGAAGTCTCATGGGGAAAGGGGGGAGATAATCGTCAGAGAAGGACTGGAGAAACGTTGTTTCACTTGTGATCTTGTAATTTTTTGTAGAGCAATGAATCAAAGTTAGTTTCTTTTGGCATCTTCTTTGTTTATGTTATCAAAGTTTTTTGATGATACCTGATTTATTCACCTCAATTATCAATAAATACTATTGATTTTGCAGCCAATCATTGATGCATTGATCTATGATTTGGATTCGTCTTAATTCATGGTCTTTGTGTATTTATGTTTTAATTGAATTTATTAAATTAAAATATTTATGTATTTTTGCAAATGATTCACATAAATTATTAAGTTCAGGTTAATTTTTCAATTAGCATAAGAGCAACATGATAACCTTGTGTATGCTTAATCTTTAAACTATTATCAAGTAATTTCCATTGCTTAATTGTATTTTGAAGTAATACTGTAATGATCCAATTTTTCATTTCTTTTAAGCTGGTGAATTAACTTATTAAAACTCAAACCAAGTTACCTTATACACAATCAAAACACTTTCTTTAGATTAGATCTGACTTAGTTTAGATTTCCTTTAAGGTAGATTTGCTCTAGGTTTAGATCCATTTTAGAGTTAGAACACTTTAATATTCCCTCACAGGAAGACTGATCCATTGGGATCATGCCGGCGGAGGCCTTTGTATCTGTGGGATTTAACTACACCAAATGAGCCGGGGATAGAATTGCTCTTGCGCAGAGCCTTTTGAATCCTTACAGTCTGGGTTTTCACCCTCTGGTGTGAGCCTTAGAACCCATTCCATCAAAATAACCATTTTAGGCTTCAACACCCATTGAGGAAGACATGGAGTGGTCATGAAGACAAATCCAGGGGGAGTTTCATGAGAATGATGCTAAAGAAAAAAGGGGACTCTTACCCAATAAAGGTAGATCAAATGAAAGAATGCATTCCATAATAATATAGCCTATTTTGATACCTTTTCCGTGATAGGTGGCACAATTCCTAACTCCCCGTGGTTGGGAAGATATGAATTTTTCTTTGTACTGGGCCAAAAATTTTGTTAGGGTTGACTTAACTGGGCTAGAATTTTGTTAGGGCCGACCTAACATGACTGTAATTAAAAGGATGGTGCATTAGTATAAATATACCTTAAAAGTGGCACATTTTATATCATGCATCCAAGATATCAAGTCTAAACTGCGCAAAACATAAGAAGATGTGCTAAAAGAGGTCAAGGGGTGCAAAAAGAAGTATATGAAGTCTATAATTGAAGAAGAAGAAGCGCTATATCTTGGAGAATCTATGTGATCTAGGGTTTCTTATGGACTAGGGTTTATCTTATGGTCTTGGCAAAGGCATGGAATAGGGTTTATGTTGTGATCTTGGCAAAGGCATGGACTGTTAGCATTTTGTAGCTCAGAGGCACTTCACATCAGGTGCCTAGGTGTAGGGGTCCGAGAACTTATGAAGTCTCATTAAATAACTCATAAGTGACTTTATGAGTTTTATTAAAGTCATTTATGATGTGACTTTTAATTTAAAAGTGAAATGTACTTTATAGTGATTATAAAGTGACTTTTATTATTTAGGGTTAAGTGACTTTTCAAAAGGAAAAAATTGTTATATAGTTCACTTAGGAGTTTTAATTGAATGCGAGATTATATCCTAGCCCTAGATCTATTGGATTGGATTTGATCTCAATCGTTGAAGTTGAAGATTCATGGGGAGTTACCCTAATGAGGAAATAAAAGATGAGTGTGAGACTTCATTTACACACAACTCAAGAAGAGGCACACATCTCAAGAATGGAGGTGGAGAGGGACATATTTCTAGAGAAGAAGAGATAGTGAGGGTTGGGATGAGAAAGGAGGAAAAGAGAATGAAGGTTGAGCTAGTGGGGGTGCATTTACCTAAGTGTGAGAGGGGCTAGTTCAATCCGAATAGTAGCAGCATTCTTCAGTTGCAGCAAGTGAAGAGTATGGTTCTCAAGGAAAAGGGCACGAATTCCCAGGAGAAATTGCAGCTGATAGAAATTGGTCTGTACAACAGAGAAACAAGAAGAGTGAATTATTGAACAAGATGGCCACACAACAATGAGGATGCACTGAAATTGAGACAACCTGAGAGGCATGATTTTCAAGGTGACATTTGCTGAGTTTTGCACTTCTTTTATGCTCTTTTATCGAGATGTATTTATGTTGTTTGGGAGGCTAAATTCTATATACCATACTTTTGAAAACTGTGCACAGCTTTCAAGGCAGGATACTGAGTCTGTTGTGTGAAATGTTTGGCACAGTTTTCAAGACAATTGTTGTGTACCTTCTGCTGTTTATAATTGTTGTTGTTCTCTTTGATATTTTCCTAGAAGCTCAATAAATATCTCTCTTGACTACTTTTCCCCGGGAGGTGGGGTTTTTCCATGGTCTTATTTGACCAAATATACTTTGTTCATATATTTTACAGTTTGTTGTAAATGTGTTTATTTCTACTGCTAATGGTGCTTCATGAGGAGTATATTCACCTACAATGTCTTTTAATATATGCTTGATAAGTGTGTAAACTTATTTTTTGTTGTTGAGGTTAATATCAAAGGTTTATGAAGCATTTGACATCTTTCTCAGTTGGTTGTTAAGTGGACAAATTACTAATTTTTGTCATTTTCTAATATGGACTAGGGTTTATCTTCTGATCTTGGTGCGTGGATTAGGGTTCTTATGGCATGATCTAGGGTTCCTCTCTTTGACTGAACTAGGGTTTAAATATGATGATAATGTTAAGGGACTGAAGGAGACAAGGAAAATATGAAGTCTATGGATGAATGTTTCTAGGGTTTGTTCAATAAGGACTTGATGACAGTGATAATGAAGATAGTGGTAGTGACAATCAAGACAATGACAATGACAATGATAGTGAAGACAATTATAGTGACATTGACAATGGCATATTGATACTCTTATTCATATCAAGGTGGTAGGGTGGTGCAAGGAAAGGGAGTTAGTACTTCCTTCTAGTTGTTGCTGGAGAAACTAGGGGGTTATAGCCTCCTTCTAGCTCGAGCTGTAGAAACTAGGGTGTTGGAGATTCCTTTAGGTTAGAGCCTATAAATTAGAGGGTTGGTTCCTCCTTCCATTTGGTGTTGTATAATCTTGGAATTTGGTGCTTCCTATGAATGTAATCTTGTAATCTTGTTATGTTATAATAAAAGCATTATCTCTTGTGCATTGTGTATGATTTTATGTGTTGATGAATGAATTTGTTAGTGGTTATTATTACATGATGTGCTTAAAGTTTGAAATGGTAAAAAGTGCTTAAAATTGATTCACCCCCCCCTTAGTATTGGTGGTATTTCCAAAAACAACATCTCTTATGGATACATTGTACACTGGAAATTTTTGTTGGTGGTTTTTTAATAGTAGCATATCTTCAAGTTTCAATGCCCTTCCTATGTGATAATATGCAAGGGATCTAGCAACTGTAACAACTCACAATCAAACTCTCACGAATGGTGCAAAGAAGAAGAGAAGGAGGTACTCAATAATCACTCATAAACACAAAATAATAGACAATAATCAATATCATACATGGAATTATGAATGTAAAGAATGCAAGTACAATAAATATGATGTAGCATCATATAGGATTCGAATTAGCCAAGTAGGGCGGTCAAATATGAGCTCAAAGTCTAGCTTGGATAACTATGGAGAAATCATCCAATCCGTACCATCAGTCATAAATGGTAATAGTCAGTCAAGTGTGTCTAACTGAGTCTAACAGAACCATCTAGGCATAAATCAGGGAATGGAGACTCCAAGGGAGGCGCATGAGGCTGTCATAGGGTCAAGTGGCACTCCAAAACTAGCTAAATAGGAGCTACAGGTAGTTAGGATGAGCAATCAGTGGAAGAACTAATCATTCCATGCACTAACTGAGTGATAACTCCCAGTAGGTGAGAAAAGGCGCCCTAATTGAGTGATAACTGGTGGTAGGTGAGCAAAGGCACCCAAACTAGCTATGGTAGGTGGGAAAAGGCACACTAGGCATGCATAAACTCAAAGAAGGCGCATTAGGTAGGTGGGAGGCCAATTGGGGGCTGTAGACAGGCTCTAGAGAGCTAGGAATAAGCTCTAGGTGCTCGGAGGACCGTCAAGATGATGAATGGATGCATGCAATTGCATGCAGATGATTGGATGCATGTAGAGATGCAAAACTGAAAAATGATGGGGATAATATTCCAACACCCTCTCTCAAGCTATACTATGAGGAAATAACAGAAGAATAGGGCCCTGGTGACTAAGACCAAAGGTCACCCCGTAAAACAGTAAGATAGGACCCTAGTGACTAAGATCAAAGGTCACCCGTACAATCAATCTAAATAAACTAAGTGAGGAAAGAGGGAAAACCCAGTGGGAAGAAATCCCTCCCTCAAAATAGATTGAAGGATGCAAATGTAGCATATCATCTCTCACCCTTGAAGGAGGTAAGTGTCCTTCTTTTTCGAAGAAGGATTGATCGATCCGAAATGGATCAGGAATTTCACAAGGATGAATCCTTACATGTGAAAATTATGATCTGGCAGATCGGGGAGCAGTGGTTTCCCATCGAGGAAGAGGATCAATAAAGTAAGAAGAATGAAACCTCCCATGCTGAAAATCTGATCTGGATGATCGGGGAGCAGTGGCTGCCCATCGAGGAAGAGGATCAACAATGTGAGAAGAATGAAACCTTTCATGCTGAAAATATGATCTGGCTGATCGGGGAGTAGTGGCTGCCCATCGAGGAAGAGGATAGATAAGTGAGAGATCTTCAGGTTCTTGTGGATCTGGATCTCCCATTCGCTCATCTTCATCATCAGTTGTTGTACCTTCAAGATCTTCTGGATATGGGTCTAGCATTTCCTCATCATCATCTCCATCTTCAGATTATGAATATGAAATATCATGTGGAGATGCATCATCACATCCAAACTCTAAATCTGAAATATCATGTGAAGAAGCAAGTAGAACTGGCTCATCATCACATCCAAACTCTGAATCTGAAATCTCATGAGGAGAAGCAAGTAACACTAGATCATCATCACATGCAAACTCTGAATCTGAAATCTCATGAGGAGAGGCAAGTAAACTGGCTCATCATCACTCGAAGGAGGAACATATCCAAAAATGTTGATGTCATGAAACTGCTCAAGAATGTGCATGTAGTCCTCATTTGAACCATCATGACTGTGATCAATATCAGAAGAACTAGAACTAGATGATGATGGATCTTCATTAAGATCAAAGGAGGATGTAGTAGTGGAGGCCCATTTTGAAATAGGAGTTGGACAAATGGGTGCTAGATCTTCAGGTTTTTGTGGATCTGGATCTAGCATTCGCACTTCTTCAAGAGTCCTCTTTTTCTCATTCTCTTTTGGTGTATCTTCCCCCTTTAGGAAACCTTCGAAGGTGCCATGAGCAAAATTTCCATTTAGAATATTATCAACCACATTTCGAGCTAGCTTGTAGTTGAGATGAGATAGTCTACTCTCTTCATGAGTATGAGAGTGAAGAACAGACTCCTTTGAGAGAGGTAAGAAATGTGAAAACTCATAGAGTTTTGTCTCATGATTTGCAACTCCTTTTGCAATTATTTCCCCTAAAACCATGTGTTGTACCTTGACTTCATATGGAGTAAAGATAACTCTTTTGGGCTCTCCAATATGAGTCATTTGATACACTAAAAGAACATTAGCTGCAAGAGAAGGAACATAAAGTACATCAGAAAAGCACCCATTATCAAGATCGACTCTTCCAATCCCCAGAGAGGAGACTTCTGAATCATTGCCCAATCTGATGCAAGGGACAATAGAGATTTCAAAACTAGAGAAGAGATCTTTGGAGGAAGACATGTGTCTTGTAGCTCCTAAATCTATGATGAAAGAAGAATCTGTTGATGCACTTTCCATGAGGGCATGAAATATTTATTTTTATTCGGATCTAGAAGATTCAGTATCAGGATCTTTCTTCCTTGCACATGCTGGAACAGGAAGATTGTTCTTCTCAAGTAACTGAGCCGTCAAATCTATGGTCTTCTTCATGCAAGAACTCTCAGGATGGAACCCTCTATGACAATATGTGCACTTGGATATTTCCTTCTTAGAATGCTTGGTCTTCCTTGAGTTCGAAGCCCCATCTGACTGGTATGGACTATATGTAGGCCTTGTATCATTCGATCTCTTTTCATAAATATTTTGCTTTCCTTTACCATTCGATCTCTCAACAGCTGTAAGGGAAGAATCCAATTTGGGTTTGATCATTCCCATAGAGATCAACTTCTCTTCCTCTTGAGTAAGAGATGGATGAAGTCATATAGTGAGGGAAACTTCCATCTTGGAATGGACATCTTAGCTAACTAGAAAGTAGAGACAAAAAATGAGAAGTTTGGCCCCAACTTTGAGAGAATGACAAGAATAAGCTGCTTGTCTTATTTCACTATCTCATATCTTTTCAACTGTGCTATCAAATTTTTGAACTTGGTGAGGAAGGAATTGATAGATTCGAAGCTATTAGGACTCAAAAATATGATTTCATTCTCCATTTGTGTCCTTTCATATCATCTTTATGTCCAAAAAGGGATTCAAACTTGTCCCAAACCTCTTTAGGAGATGTAATATCGATGACATGGAAGTGAAGACCTTCAGAAATTGAGAGAAGGAGGAGGCCAACTGCTTCATCAAGCCTATCCAAGTACTTGGACTTTTCAACTATATTCAGAGGTTCTACCATCGTTTTGTTGAGTATTCGGGTGAAGATCTTGGATCTAATGAAGAGAGTCATCTTGGATTTCCACTCAACATAGTTGGAAGATGTGAGCTTTGGATCCATCTGAACAAAGAAAGTTGAATAGTTGAAGAAGAATTCGAATGGGTGAATAAACCTGCAAAACAAGAAGAGTTTTTGCTGATGGAGAATGCTACACTTTGACTAAACACTACCTTAAGAACACTGAGCACATAGACTAAGTCCTTCACACCTGGCTAGACCTCACTGGATTTATCCAATGAATTCAAGTAATAGCACTAGGATTTGCTGTGGAAACTCAGAGGCTTCTGGTGTTCTAGAGAAAAGATAGTTGCTTAAAGAAATGCTGCAACTGTTGTTGCTGCAATGGCTGCAATTTGAATAGTTGCTTCCTGATCTGATACCATGTGATAATCTGCAAGGGATCTAGCAACTGTAACAACTCACAATCAAAATCTCAAGAATGTTGCAAAGAAGAAGAGAAGGAGGCACTCAATAATCACTCATAAACACAGAATAATATACAATAATCAGTATCATACATGGAATTATGAATGTAAAGAATGTAAGTATAATAACTATGTTGTAGCATCATATAGGATTCGAATTATCCAAGTAGGGCATTCGAATCTGAGCTCAAAGTCTAGCTTGGATAACTATGGAGACATCATCCAATTAGTAGCATTAGTCATAAATGGTAATAGTCAGTCAAGTGTGTCTAACTGAGTCTAACAGAACCATTTAGGCATAAATCAGGGAATGGAGACTCCAAGGGAGGCGCATGAGGCTGTCATAGGGTCAAGTGGCACTCAAAAACTAGCTAACTAGGAGCTACAGGTAGTTAGGTGTTAAATTTTGAGCATTAATTCACAATACTCTAGGATCTTCATTGAGAGAATAACATATACAGTATATCAATGCATAACAATCACAATAAGCATGACAAGCATCATAAGAATCAAAAGCATGAGAGACAAGAGACACAGAGTTTCCATGGGGAAAACCCCAAGGTGAAAAACCCCACAACTTCCTCAGAGATAGAGAGAGCAATGGCTCAACCAAAGTACAACCAAAATACACTTGAGATAGTCTCCTAGAAGCATATGATCCTCCTCCTCACTAGTGCGCCACTTTCTGAGTGAGAGAGAGATGACTTTTCGAATGATCTAAATAGAGATCTCCCAATCTCTATTTATACTAACCTGTTTTCCCAGTGACCTTATGAGGCTGACTTGTCTATATAGGTACATCCACAATATAATATATATTTCAGGTCCGACCCCACACATGGTGGTCTAATAACCCATCAGCAAGTACACACACTTGTGACACTTGTCAATCCACATGACGACACTTCCTTATAGAGGAATAACACATCTCTAATAAGGGTACAATAAATATATATGAAATACATAGATGAAATACATTCCGAAGTTACATATACATCAACACTCCCTCTTAACTAGGAAGTTATTTCTCGACACAGATCTGCTAGACAAGTCTTCTTCTCGGGATCATCGTCACCATCATCGTCACTGCTGCTGCTATCTCAACCAATCTCTAACTCTACTCGTCATAGGAAGTTCTACAGAGCCAGTCCTTTTTCATACTGGATGTAGGCCCACCACCTGTAGGTCTTCATCATCACTGGCCATACTGTGGAAATCTCAGGACTTATTACGTGTGTCACAAAACCTTAAAAGAGTCTCTTGACTAGCAAGAACCCTAAAGAGCATCTGAGGCCTTTTTCATCCTGTTCAGATCTCCAGGACTTATTACATGTGACCCCACCACAAAACCTAGAAAGAGAATCCCAGGACTAATTACGAGCACAAGGCTCAACCTATCGGATCTCCCATGGCACAAATTATATGTGGTCACCACAAAACCTCGAAAGAGCATCCCAGGACTGATTACGAGCACAAGGCTCAACCTATCAGATCTCCCAGGGCACAAATTACATGTGGTCATGGCAAAACCTTGAAAGAGCATCCCAGGACTGATTACAAGCACACGGCTCAACCTATTGGATCTCCCAGGGAAAAAATTACATGCCATAGGACAAAACCTCGAAAGAGCATCTGCCAGATATCCCAGGGCACAAATTACATGCCATAGGAAAAACCTCAAAAGACTATCTGTAGATCTCCCAGGGCACAAATTATATGTCCTCCCAAGCAAAACCTCGAAAGAGCATTTTCCAAATATCCCAGGGTAGAAATTACATGCCATAGGCAAAACCTCGAAAGACTATCTGCAAATCTCCCAGGGCACAAATTACATGCTTATCTGCACAACCTGTTCCACGGCCACAGAGTATCAACCTGATACTCACCATACATCATCCTGATATACACATGGTCATCCTGATCATCATCACTGCAACATCCTGCTGCATGTCATCTGGAGCAACATCCTGAAGCTCGTCATCCATGATCATCCTGATCATACAATGCATCTACTTGATGCATACCAAGTATCTACCTGATACATATCATCATACATGATCCACCTGATCACACAGTGTATCCACCTGATACAAATATAAATACATGATACATATCAACATACATGATCTACCTGATCATACAATGTATCCACTTGATACATATACAGATACATGGTCCAAGCATCCAACATGATGCTTATACAAAATACATACACATGATCCAACCGATCATATCCAACATCCAACATGATGCGTACATACATATAAATGATCCAACTGATCATATCCAGCATCCAACATGATGCGTACATACATATAAATGATCCTACTGATCATATCCAACATCCAACATGATGCGTACATACATACATATAAAAAAATGATCCAACTGATCATACAAAGTGGAAACCAGAACATCATCCTGATGCTCATCATCCAATGCTTACATCCACAGCCATGTGAAGGATCCTCCTTCCAACATGCTTGGAATGGCTTCAACAAATGTGTCCATCACTTCTTCCTCGAAGTGTCATCAATCCGAAGAACACCAAGCCTCTCTCTAAAGTACTTGAACTTCACCCTGGCTAGTGGCTTCGTCAACACATCTGCAATCTGCTCGTCCGTCGCAACATACAGTAGCTTCACAGCTCCTCTCTGCACCATATCCTTGATATAGTGATATTTGATCTCTATGTGTTTCGACCTGTCATGAAACACTGGGTTCTCGGACAGCTTCACACAACTCTGGTTATCACAGAAGATACCAGTAGCATCCAATGGGAGATCAAATAATTCAGACAGTAGCTTCCATAGCCATACTGCCTCACAACTAGCTGAACAGGCTGCAACATACTCTGCCTCAGCTGTACTCAGTGCTACACAGGACTGCTTCCTGCTAAACCAAGAGATCACACCTGATCCCATACTGAAGCAACATCCAGATGAGCTCTTCCTATCTGCAACACTGCCTTCCCAATCTGAATCAACATAACCCTGCAGGTTAAACTTTTGATTCGCTTCATACTTGAGCCCATAATACACTGTACCCTTTAGGTACCTTAGGACATGCTTTAAAGCAACCAGGTGAACTTCAGGATATCTACTGTGTACTTCCCTTGACCAAGGAAGATCCCACTTGCACTCTGCCACACCTCCATACCTAGGAAATAATGCATCATTCCCATATCTTTCATATCGAATTCAACAGCGAGCTTCCTCTTTGTATCACACCAAGTTCTGGGAGCTTGCTACAAGCCATACAAGGCTTTCTTCAATCTACACACATGTGACTCCTTATCAGGTCTTGGGACTGCATCCCAAACATCTTCTTCATGATCGATGGATCATGGCATTCCATTTCTTCATCCCAGATCCTGGGAACTTCAATATCTTCAATAGATATCTTTGTTGCTGGAACAAATGTTGTAGTCCTTCTTTTGTAGGTGAAGATATACGGTCTTTCCTACAAAACAAGTTAAATTGCATGATTAGAAACATCTCATAATTTTCAGAACAAATTCTTTACACATAAATAAATATGTCATGCAGTCATGCAGTTTTCTTAGCCAATGCTTCAATACAACATTTATCCACATTCCACAACTTTCTAGATGCCTTCCAGTCTCTACCAGAACATTGTTAAGAGTTTGCACTACTCCCAACATGTCAGCAAAGAGGTTTCATTCTAGATAATTAGCACTGGAATGTTGTACAGTGCCATAGGACACTTACCCATCACATGCATATTAGTAGTATCCTGTTCATTAATGCAATCATTCTAATATGCACAATACATCTGCTAAGCATAATATTATTTAGACATAAATAGGAAAGAAATGATAATTGAAATACTTATCTTTGTTTGTTTGTTGGGTGGACTCCTTCTGAGTCTTTGCTTCCTGGCAGGAGCTGCTGAAGTAGCTTCTTCTACACCTTTCTATTGTGGAATGTAGGAAGATGGTCAATTCCCTCTGAAAATCTGCATCCTTGCAGGAGCTACTGGAGTGTGCTCCCTCTTGATCTTTGCTTCCTGGATTACCTGTCCTTGAACTTATATTCATCCTTGCTGACATCAATCTTCTTGAACCCTGGAAAGTATAATCTGTAAGCCTTCGAGCTTTCACTGTAACCCACAAAGATACCCTTCTTTCCTGAAGGATCTAGTTTAGTCCTCTTTTCCTTTGGGACATGAGTGTATACTGGACAACCAAATATTCTGAGATGGCTGACTTCAGGTTTCTTACCAGAAAATACCTCTTCTGGTGTCGTGTTATCCAATATCTTGTGGGGTGTTCTGTTATGCACATATACAGCTGTTCTAGCTGCTTCTACCCATAGATGCATAGGTAGATCCTTGTCATGCAACATTTCCCTTGCTGCTTCCATGATAGTTTTGTTCTTCCTTTCTACAAATCCATTATGTTGAGGATTATAAGGAGCAGTCAACTCCCTCTTAATCCCTGAATCACTACAAAGTTTCTTGAAGTCACCTGAGGTGAATTCTCCACCATTGTCGGATCTGAATGTTTTGATCTTCTTGTCAGTTTGATTCTCCATCAAGGTTTTGAATTCCTTGAATTTATCAAACACCTCATCTTTTCTCTTCAAGAAGTATACCCAAGTCTTCTTGGAGAAGTCATCAATAAATGAGACATAGTAAACATACCCACTCAGAGAGCTGGATGACATAGGACCACATACATCTGAGTGGATGATTTCCAGGATGTCGTTTGCCCTTCTTTCACTGCTTGGGAAAGCCTTCTTAATGTTCTTACCTTTTGCACATCCTTTGCAAACACCTGCATGTTTGGTCTTGATTTCAGGAAGACCCTCTACAACCTTGCCTGCAATTGGAAGTGCCCTATAGTGCATATGAGCAAGTCTTCTATGCCAAAGTTCACTTGGCTGCATGGATTCATGTACCATAGCATGTTCAGGTTGTCCCTTCAATTTATACAAACCTCCCTCTTGCTCTCCAATCACTACTGCATCATCTATGTTCTTTCCCTTTGGCCACATTAGGACTTGGCCATCCACAAATGCAACCCTCATACCTTTTGCATCCAATGCAGAGATGGAGCGTAAGTTCTTCTTGAGCCCAGGTACATAAAGGACTTCTTTCATCTTCAAATATTTTCTAGAATCTAGGTTGTAGGAGGCTTCACCACTTCCTTTGATTGGGTATCCCCAAGTTTCACCTTATGGGGTGATTCATGTTCAGATAGATTCACAAAAGATTCCTTAAACCCAGTCATGTGTTTGGAAGCCCCACTGTCAATCAACCAATCATTACAACCATGGGAGATAGTACCTGTGAGAGGAGAAATTAGAACATACTCTTCTTCACTTGATGAGTCATCATCACTATCACTTTCTACCCTAGCCTTCTTCTTTAGGGGTTCATCATCTTCGGCAGCATGAGCATGATATCTTCTTTTGTTATTCTTCTTCTTCTTATTGAAGTTGTTGTTATTGTCTTTCTTCTTATTGGGACAATCTGAAGCAAAGTGTCCCTTCTCATTTCAATTGAAGCATCTGAGATCTTTCTTATCTTTATGATAATGGTGGTGTGAGAATCTTCCGTTATGAGATGATTCCTTCTTGGACTTGCCTTTCCTGGCATGTGCTATGAGAGCTTGATCTTCATTTCCCATCTTTTCTTCTCGGGCCACAAGCCTAGCTTCTTCTTGAGAGCATTCTTCCCGCAATCTGTTGAAGGAGATCAACTTCTTCCTTGCACAAATTCCTTGAATAAAGGAATCCCATGACCTGGGTAGGCCATTTAGAGTGGTCATCACCACTTCACCATTCTCCACCATTTCATCCACTGCTTCTAGTTGTTCCTTGATCTGGGAGACCCTTGAAAAATAAGTTTGAATGGTTTCTCCATTCTGAAACTTTACTCCTTTCAATTGGTTCCGCAGGGTCATATTGCGATTTATGTTCTTCCCTTCAAATAGCTTGGTCAAAGAGTCAAACATCTCCTTGGGTGTCTTTAGAGAAGACACATGGGGTATGAGATGGTATTTGATAGAATCAGCAATGATTCTCTTTTCCTTGACCAAGTTTTTCTTATGCAATACCTTAGCCTCTTCATCCTCTGGGATAGGGATGTCTTCTTTTACATATGAGTCCAACTCATTCTCTTCCAGGATTAACCCAATCCTAGGCTTCCAAGCTCGGAAGTTATCAGCTCCTTCAAGCTTATCCTCAAGCTTGGTGTGGTGAGACATCTTAAAGAGTACTTCAAATGGAAATAGAAAAGATTTAGGTCTTACCACTTGAAATGCTGAAAACTGGATCTGGTCTCAGATTAGGGTTTATCGAAAAAACCCTAAAAATTCAAAATGTGAATTTCAATTTTCTGAAAGGATAGAAAGATGCGCCTTGATGAGCTGATAAACCTGGTGTATTCAGAATTTGAGATCAGCAAAGCTTTACCCTTCGGATTTGCCTTTTTGTCCTCCCGGGTTCACTAGGGAGAGCCCTGAATTAGGGTTTGAGTTTCCCGAAGATCCACCCAGCCAAAAATCTCGATCCAAAGCTCTAAACTTCGATTTTTGCAAGGAGCTTCCAGCTATGTCTTCAGATTTCAGAAATTCCTATTTTTGTGGAAACCCTAATGTTTAGGGCCAAATCTGAAAATGATCAGAATTGAATTCTGATTTTACAGATAGATTATCCTTGATGAGTAGAGTCAATCTACTATACTTATTTTCCAAAATCTGTGGAGAGAAACCCAATAAACAAGAAACTCAAGTTTCCGTCACTGCAAAATGTCTTCTTCTCAGGTTAGCTCTGATACCATGTTAAATTTTGAGCATTAATTCACAATACTCTAGGATCTTCACTGAGAGAATAACATATAAAGTATATCAATGCATAACAATCACAATAAGCATGACAAGCATCACAAGAATCAAAAACATGAGAGACAAGAGACACAGAGTTTCTGTGGGGAAAACCCTAAGGTGAAAAACCCCACAACTTCCTCAGAGATAGAGAGAGCAATGGCTCAACCAAAGTACAACCAAAATACACTTGAGATAGTCTCCTAGAAGCAGATGATCCTCCTCCTCACTAGTGCGCCACTTTCTGAGTGAGAGAGAGATGACTTTTCGAATGATCTAAATAGAGATCTCCTGATCTCTATTTATACTAACCTGTTTTCCCAGTGACCTTATGGGGCCGACTTGTCTAGCTAGGTACATCCACAATATAATATATATTTCAGGGCCGACCCCACACATGGTGGTCTAATAACCCGTCATCAAGTACACACACTTGCGACACTTGTCAATCCACATGACGACACTTCCTTATAGAGGAATAACACATCTCTAATAAGGGTACAATAAATATATATGAAATACATAGATGAAATACATTCCGAAGTTACATATACATCAACATTAGGATGGGAAATCAGTGGAAGAACTACTCATTCCATGCACTTACTAAGTGATAACTCCCGGTAGGTGCGAAAAGGCGCCCTAACAGAGTGATAACTAGTGGTGGGTGAGCAAAGGCACCCAAACTGGTTGTGGTAGGTGGGAAAAGGTGCACTAGGCATGCAGAAACTCAAAGAAGGCACATTAGGTAGGTGGGAGGCCAACTGGGGGTTGTATACAGGCTCTGGAGAGCTAGGAATAAGCTCTAGGTGCTGGGAGGACCATCAAGATGATGACTGGATGCATGCAAAAATGCATGCAGACATGCAAAACTGAAAAATGATGGGGAGAATATTCCAACATCCTAGGGAGATTTCCAACAAACTACAAAAATTTTTATCTTATTTTCATGAATCTATGGTAGATTATCTCATGGACCTCTACCTCTCTAATGTCCTCACCCTCCAAGACCTACTCCATCCTTTCCTTGCTTACTAGCATGGGCATTCCATCATATCATACCACTAAACTCTTTTATTTTGGATATACTACCAAATAACCTTTGTACCACAATCACTAACCCTCATTCTAATTAAAACGTTGAAACACCATACTCCTTACACAAGTATACTATATGCATCCTCCATAAATACCTAATAAACATCTCCTTTCCATCACCCAGCCTCCTTCTTCCCCTATAAGTGAAAATAATCTCCTTCTCACTCTAAAACCTTTGACATTTGAATCCAATCTTAGCGCATTGACTTTTTCACCCTTACCATTGAATTCCATTTCCATTGAACTTTTGGGTTAAGGAACACAAGATTTGGTATCAAATCCCTTCCTTGGAAAACTAAGTGGGGAATATTTTTTTCTTTTTACATTTTTTTGAGGAAAAACAGAGCAACGGTTTTCAAATCAATTTCTGAAAATTTATGTGTATAATTTGAATAATCTAGTTACATATATGAGGTTCTATGACGAAAACACCCAATTTAAAAATTAAAAAGAAAAACATCCAAATTAGAATCCTAGAAGTAAAGTTATCATTGATTTAAAATCAATTGTTTAAGGGTTTTTCTAGTGACGGCTTTGCAAATTGCAAAAAATGTATTTTACAACAAAATATGATGGTTCTACTATTCAATAATACATTGCATATTATAAGACAAATAAGGCATTTTGGAAAATCTACTTATATTCTAATTTAATAGATGAAGCAACTATATGGGATGAAACACTTTGCTTTAAGGAGTTATTAAATCTTTTAGATGATGAATACGAAAATGTGTTTTTAGATAGGTGGTCTATTGTTGTGAAGAAGGATAATGATATCTATAAGGGTTGATTTTCAGGTGAGAAATTCCTATTACATGTTCATTGATCCGAAAATGGGTAACTAACTTCCCTTCCATTAATGAATACTTAATCAAATTCTCAATTTCTCATTAAACATAAATAAATTTGCATAATCGTTCAAATTTTGATCTGCAACTAATTAAAGATTTCGCAAAACACATATGAAAAAGATATGCAAACCAGATTTGTTAATGGAGTCCGCCAGGACTCCTGACTATGTCTCCGTACTCATTGGAACTTTGAGTCGCTTTATTATATCCTTCAAAGATATACAACTTCATAAGTACATTTGTATGCTCTTCATTTCAAGTGGCTCATTCCCATCTTGGAATGCCTTTCCCTTCCTCACCAAGAAGAACCAAGGCTCTCACATGAACTTAACTGTTTCTCCCATCTTAGGATGAAATTCTTCATACAAAGCTTACTATAACTCTCTCCAACAAAAGCTTACCTTCCTTCTCCAAATGAGAGGTTTTAATAGTTTTTTCATTGATGATTACTCATCACACATTTGAAGGAGAATATCTCTCCCATGATCCCCTAAATTAGGATCAAGAGACACCTTAAGGGGTAAGTGGAGAAAAGGTCTCATCTTTCTCCATGAAAATCTCAACACCCCTTAGGACTAGGAAACCAATTGGTGAGGTGTGTTCTCACACCTTTTTAATTTCCTTTTTACAAATTAAATGAGAATTTGTAAGAGCATCTTCATCTAATTCCCTTTTACATAGTTTTTCATTGAATTTCGAATGAAACACTTTATGAACTTTTTGTTGGATAAACCTCCTTTTTTCCCGTAATTTCAACCTGCAATTTCTTTCACATACGAAATCCATTCGACTACGCTCAAATTGCATCAGGAAGATTTCTGCGGGCTCTTCATCGACTGAATTCATTTTAAGCTAATGGAGACCTTATGCATTCTTCGACTTGTGGAGATCCTCCTGGATCATTGATCTATATATTCAATAAGAGAATGTCATTCTTTCTATAAACCCTAATAGCAAACATAATTTCGTAAATGTTAAAGTCTCTAAAAGGTTGCAAGTCCCCACAAAGTGCATTGAAAGCACATAGATTGATGGTGAAAATGTTCAAGTTTTTAAATATTTCAAGATTATTATGGTCAAATATGCACTACATTCAAAATTTCATGTTATAGATATGGATAATGTGGATATTGTTTTGGGATATCCTTGGATGGACTCAATGGGTACAATTAATATTAATGTGTCAAAGAAGTTTTTGAAGCTTTGGTATAAGAAAAAGACAATTACATTGAATGATATTTCTCTTACTAAAGGGTTCAAAGGGGCACATGAAGAAGCCCTTGTAGGTAAAATACTTGAAGTACCTAGAAGCACAACAGATAAATAGTTTGGGGTTGAATCAGAGAAAAGGGCTACAAAAGCACATGAAGAAAAGGCCTAGGAGGGGCATAAGCGAAAAGAATAAATCAAGGGGATACATGACTCAAAGGTACCACATGTTATAGAGTTAAAGACCAAAGATCCAATAGTTAACATTGTTGTACATCACCCCCCGCACCATTCAATGTAACAACAATCATTAAGAAATGTCATGAACATCTAAAAATTTACTATGGAGAAACATGGCACTAGAAAGGTAACCAGTATGGAGGCACATGGAGAACTAAAAATAATGTTCAAATATATTAAAGTAGAACAATGACAACATGGGACCAAGGGAGTAACCATAATCAAGATCAAGATGGAAAGGAAGTAGTTGGAATCCATTTCCACATTTCATTAGGATGGATGGATTCTCGGGCTTTTCACTAGTAGGATACATTGATTAGTAGATCATATTGTATGGATTCCTCCCATGTTTTGAGGACAAAACATTCAAAAGGGGATGGAATGTAATGTACTCAGTGAGGATAATATGGGGTACCTATGGAGCTACCCAAGGGTGTAATGATATGTATTAAGCCACATTTATTAAATAATTCTCATGTAGTGTCAAAGGAAACAATTGTGATAAGGCTTACTAGAAGGTTTTTCCTTCTAGAAATTTTCTTCTCTATAAAGAATCTAGATGGTTCATCTACTAGAAAGTTCTTTCTCTAGAAAGTACCTAGAAGGTTAGATATAAATTATACAAAGAAGTAGAAGCTATGGAGTGAGATGTCTTATGAAATATATTGGATGTAATAGTTATAAATAGCATATATCTTGTGGAGTAATTCTTTCCATAAGAAATAGTTAATGGTGTTACCCTATCTTAAGGGTTCTCTCCATATTATTTTTTTTCATTCTCTTGTGCATGTATTTGTGTTTATTTTTGAAGTTTAAGTGTTTATATTGTTTGTCATTAAATTTTGGGTTAAGGAACATAACATATAGTATGGTCATTTCGGAAGACACATATCTATGTCTTCTATGACATGCATTCCACTGACCCTCTAGCAACCAATACTCCTCTTGTGGCATTGGTTCTCTTCGCACCAACTCCGTTAGGCATCCAACAAGAGGTTCGGTTTGGCATCAATGGTAGTCTAGTGTACCAGTACTTTCTTGGCACTTTTATTTGTGCTAGCAATCAATCTTTCTAATTATCGTGTCTATTGATGATCACTTGTAGTCACCATGATTTAGGGTTTAGAATGGGGTGAATCCCATGTTGTGGGGTTGTACCTTTTTAGTTTCTTGTAGGGATGAACTTTGCCTTCCACTACCAAATTTCCTTCCTTTTCTCTTTTTCATATGTGAATAAAAAGGAAGCTCAATTCACCACTATTCTACATTCATCATGCACACACTAATATGGGATTTGACAATAATGCTTCAAGAACTATCGTATCTCCTCAATAGTAATTGTTCCCCATCTTACTTTGGCCATATATACTATCTTCACATATATCCAGGAAAGTAAACAGGGTGTGCAATTTGTCAAAAGCACTCAATTATGTTGGAAATCACTAATGGCTTGTTCAAGCCATTGAGGAATGTTTATATGCCTTGGAATGCACATGGATTCAATCATTTAACCAAGTGCATGGAAACCATAGATTGGACTATAGTTGTTCTACCAAATAAGAAATTCCCTCTCTCGAACATGTCACACAAATATATGTGGAAGGAAGTTATTTAATTTGGAGGTTACTAGAAATGTAGAAATGGTAAAAAGTGGTTTCTCACATCCTTGCACACCTACTGAGGCAAGGTTTTGATATTCTAACTTGGTACACCAGTTTTATTCCAAACTCTATATTTTTCCACAGTAACACCGCCTACACCAGTCATCTCAGCATTCCCACTAGCATTCTCCATGACCTCCAAATTGTTCTCTAGATATGCTTCAAGTGTTTTTTTATCTCTTTGTTGATAAGGGTGCACTATACATTTCTTTGGATCATGATTATATGGCATACATTGTCACCTTTAGTTGCACAACCTCTCTTAAATTGAGAGGACTTGGGGACACTATCCAGTTAAATCGGGAGGAAATTGTATGGATCCCAAGAGAGAGACAATGGAGAAGTGAAGGATTACAATTGCCAAAAGTTAATGTATTTAATAAGTAGTTAGCTTTAATAGTAAATAAAGGGATTGACAAGGTCAAAGTTTTTCAATCTTCATTTTGGCTCTTCCTATCAAAAAGAGCTCGTGCTATGTAAAAGATGATTTTTCTTAAATCTACTAGAATATATATTTCTTTATTCTTCTGTTTACATATCATAAATAATACCTAAAATTGTTCTTAGCTCATATATATATATATATGAGCTTGGGTTATAAAAGTCAACAATGGTTTGTAAAGATTGCCACATGACACTTTAGAAAATTCCATATTAAATGTGTTTAATTTTATTTTCTATGTTTTAAAAATAAAATCTCACTTGGATTTATGTGACATCAATAACCTTCTTGAGGAATCAAAACATTGAATGAGTAAAATTTGAAACTTCAAAAAATTATTTTTAATTTTCAAAAGGGACAATTTGATAATAAAAAAATGATTTTTTTTATAAAAATTATAATATGAAATTGAATTAACACAAAGTCAAAGAACTTTGACTTGTAAATGAAAAATATAATATGTTTTTCTTGATAAAGGTTAATCCACAAGAAATTTATTCTCCTTAGACCCATTGTGAGTGCTATAGGTGTCCCTACTCATGTCTTATCCACAAACTTAGTGGACATTTTGCGACAATTCATTGGTCAAACCATTTCATTTAATAAAGATTCTATTGATTTAATCCAAAAAATTCATAATTTACATCTAAATGAGCAAGATGTTAGGGTGAGTTCTGATGTTTTTTCACTCTTCACCAAAATTCTATTCAATGAATCCCTTGAAGTAATCTTTAACTTAGTTTATTTTGAAAACCTAAATTTGATTTGTATTTACCTCTCTTCAATGTTCTTTTGTTTCAAAGGCACATTCTATGAACAAATTGAAGGCACAACTATGTTGTCATCCTTTTTCCATGTTGTTGCCAACATATTCATGGAACATTTTGAAGCCTTATCCCTTAATGGTTTTTCTTTAAAACCTAAATATGGTTTCATTTTGTTGATGATACCTTTGTCATATGACGACATGTCCAAGCATCTCTCAACAACTTTCATTCCTACCTCAGTAGTATTTCGCCTCACTTTCAACTTACCACAGAAGTCATCATTATAAATCCCACCCTATTTGTGATATCTTAGCCGCCTTCTAAACAATCAATTCCCATTCTCATTAAATGTATCATCAAAAGAATCACACTAATAGATATCTTCACGTCAAATCCCAACAGGTCACCCAAATCAAAAACCTATTGTTCTTGAAACCCTTATCACCATAGTTATTTGCATATCTATCTCCCGACATCTAAATCAAAAGAGATCCCACCACACTAAAGTTGTCTTAGAAAAGGGTATACTTTAATTCAAATCAATTGCACTTTTCATACTTCCCTTCACCCAAAATCCAAGCAGCCCTGAATTAATTATCGACCCCAATCTTCAATCTCCCTTTCTTGTATCCAAGGGATTACCAACTGCATCTCCAAGATATTTGATAAAAGGGAATATCAAAACTCTCTTTAGGCCTCACAAACCCTAAAGCAATTGATTTGAAGTGTCAAAAACAAATACAATCCTATATCTCCCAAGGGGTCTACCAAATTACATGTTCTTGTGATAAATCATACATTGGAAAAAATGCCTAATCCATCCAATCTAGGCTAAAAGATCATACTAAGCTGACACTAATAATATCCAAATTGTTAAATTTGCTACAATGGAACACTCCCACAACACTAAACAACTCACTTGCTGGTAATAAACTTAGTCAATTTTGGAAGTCGTTACTTCATTTTATTGGTCATTAATGTAGTTACTTTTCTCTCATCTCCATCTTTCATTTTTTCCCTGTCTCTATCCATGCCCTTTTAATCTCCTCTCATTTGTTTATGTTAACCCTTTTGATCACCATCTTTTTATCTACTTTAGTGTGATTTTACCTCATTTTTCACATTCCCCCCTCTCGAATTTCATATTTTTTTCTCATGTAGAATTTGAAATTGAAATTACAGGCATCCACGGGATTAGATATGATGTATAGTTGTTGTAGAGTTAGGTATAAGCAAAATGATTGACAATTTGCACCCACTTTCCGACCATTTTTCCAACAAAAATCCAGGTGGAATTGTTAAAATTGTAGTTTTAGGTTGTTGCAATTGCATATTCGGGGTGCTCCAAGAGAATCGAGGACGTTGAATCCATTTTTTCAATAAAAATTACAATTTGAATAACGAAAATCATGATTTCAACAAAAATCGCGTCACTAGATTTTTTTTTGACACAAATCACCAAAAAGATACAAATCATCTACCATTTAAACAAATCATCTACCATTTAACTTACTCCGTAAAGTTATACTTACAAAGTAGCAATGAACGGTGTCATGTGGGAAATGCATCGTACTCCTTAGCCCTAGTTTTTGTGGAATTTTGTTCGTTACGAGACAACAAAGAATGACCCCACCATGGTTGACCGGAGTAGTCTACTAGATATAATGTATAGTTATCAGTCTGTCCCATAGGCTATCTTTAGCCTCGCAGATGTTAAAATTTCTTTCTTTCTTTCAACAAGTTATATTTTCAAGGCAGTCACATGGGGCGGTGCACCGTACTCCTTAGCCATGGAGTTTTTGTGGAATTTGGTCCATTATGACAGTCACATGGGGTGATGCACCGTAGTACCGTACTTCTTAGGCATGAGAAAAATACTAGATATGATGTAGCTACTAGATATGGTGTATAGTTGTCAACAAGTTATATTTTCAAGGCAGTCACATGGGGCGGTGCTCCGTACTCCTTATGACAGTTGGCTGGTAGTCTATTATGACAGTCTACTGGTAGTCTACGATTTGATTGGAAATGGGTTACACCATTGGCCCTTTGGTCTAAGCATTGTGGAATTCCATCCATTACAAATTTACAAGACAACAAAGAACGACCCCACCTTTACACAATTGATGGTCGGTTCCAAAGGAGGGTGGATGCGGATCACTTTTCCATTCCCTTGTAGTCACCTTTATGTGATGATAAATTTACACGTCTACATGATGAGACTATTTATACTTGTCGACGAGTTATATTTTCAACGCAGCATCGTACTCCTTAGCAATGGAGTTTTAGTGGAAATTCGTCCATTGTGAGAAACATAGTATGACCCCACCTTCACACAATGGGGGCAGTCTGCTAGTAGTCTACGATTTGACCGGAAATGGGTTTTAGCCTAAGCATTGTGGAATTCCGTCCATTACAAATTTAGAGGACAACAAAGAACGACCCCACCTTCACACAATTGATGGTCAGTTCCAAAGGAGGGTGGACCACTTTTCCATTCCCTTGTACTCTCCTTTATTTGATGATGAATTTACACGTCTACATGATTAGACTATTTATTTATCGCTGTTCAATCGAATATGGGAGCTTCTACGAAGGCTTCACCATGTTTAGAACTTAGGACAAGGAAATAGTATACTCCATATTTATCTTGTTATTTATACTCCATTATAGAAGATTCTCTTGAATGCATATTCTCTCCTTGTTATGGGATGATATGAGGCTCTTTCCCAAGCTTTCAATTCTCCCTTTACCATTTTAGCTTATAGCTTAGATTCCCAAAGAAAGTAGGTGATCTTTATATCGTTGTCCCCCATGCCCATTCTATGATTTCTCATTATACAAATTCCTCTTAGATGATTAAATTGCAGGGAAATAGGCCCAAAATATTATGATTTCTCATTATACAACTTCCTCTTAGATTATTAAATTGCAGGGAAATAGGCCCAAAATCTTGAGGGTTTGAAAGAAAATAGAAATGCGCTTCTATCATGAAATTATGAAGAGATGATGTGAGAGAAGATTGGGACATTTTCCAAAAAAAAAAACAAATTATGGATTAAAATGTGATTTAGTCATGTATCAATATGTTTTGGGGTTATCCTTTGATTGGACCATAATTTTTTTGTTTTTTGATATCATGTTTACTAGATCCCACTAAGTAATCAAATATTCTATTTCTTCCTGGAATTGTCCCCTCACCATTGTGTTGCCCATTTTCTCCTTTTGTGAAATCAATACATTAAAGCAACGATGTTGTTTTTGTCCATGCCGTGATCCTTCATCTTGATTAAGGATTTCTAGAAATCCATCTTCTCTCTGTACTACATGGGAGCATATACATTGAAGATTTTGATATGTTGCCATGACTCTTTGTTCTCTAGATTAGTCATAATCCAATGATGCATGGAGAGATCAAATGGGAACTCAAAGACATTTGAGTCCCATAGACTTTCAATCACTTGGATGCACCTCAAGCACTTACCACTATAAAAAAGAGCTTGTTCTCCAACATTTTCTACCTATTTCAAACATTTCTTGTTCCTCCATTTTAGTCTCTTGGATTAGGGGATGGTGGAATTTTCCATTCTATTTTAATATTTTGACATTAGGATTTAAGGTTAAATCGGTGTAATGTAATATTAAATTAAGTGTTCCTTTGTGATTTACTAATCCAACTGTCATAATCATATCCTACACATGAGTGATTGTCACCTACCCAAATTTTGAGAATATTATTTTATTTGCAAAATACTTTCTGTTAAATTATAATTGCAAAGTTTTGTAATTATGACCAAGTTTGGTCAAGGATGAATGTAATTATTGATTATTATTATTTAATAAATTAAAATAAGAGACAAACACCCAAGGGAACTGTTAAATGAGTGTTCACTGACCCACTAGGTGGAATGGAAGTTGTTAGAAGGTATGGGACAGATGGCAGCATTTGCACTCCACCACTAGCTATTGGTTATGGGACAACTCCCCTAAATTTGTGGCATTATCCCCTAGGTGGGTGGAAGAGAGCAGGCAGCTCATTAATGACCAGTTAACCACTAAAAGGCCTAGGCAGCCTAGAAAAGGCAATTCGAATTGAGCAAGCAGCTCTTACAATATTTTCTGCAAAAATATTCCTCAAGTGTATCAGGTGATCACTGAGAGATTCAAATAGGGAGGCTATGTGAGAGTGCAATTGTGAGTCTGCTAGTTATACTGAGAAGGAAATCCAGAGGTGCTGGTGCAGGTCTCTTTGATTGCTGAGTATTGATGACTGGAAACTCTATATTCTATTGCAAGTTGATGTACTAAGGATTCTACATAGTCGTCCTCCTGGTGGTTCAGTGAACAGGCTCGGGGGTCCTAAGGAAAGTAAGTTGGCTATCTTCAGGAGTAGGTTGGGTGGAACAGGCTCCTTGGGTGGTTTGTTCTCCTACAAATGATCAGGTTCTATTTTTCTGTTGGTATTTTCAGTCAAATAAACTCTGCATTTATTAGTAAGAAATTATTCTACTTTCTAACCTAAGTATGTTTTCTACATGAAAATGATATAATAGATGAAATGATTGATAAAATGACTTCTCTGCATTTTTCCCCATGCTGGTTTCTGCATCGTACTCTAGTACAGGAAGTGGAATTAAAATCAGATAACTGATGGGCAGAATGCCAAGTGAATAGATAGATTGATACTGTAGTGTTTTTCTAAATTCTAACATTTACATGTTTAAACTCAGAAACAGAATAATATATAATAAACAGTTATAGAAAACATTTGTCTGTACTTAGTTATAAAAGAGAAACAATTCATTTCTGTACAGGACTATATTTCTATTGATCACTAACAATTGTTGCAAATCTATTACCATGTATTCTTTTGTAAAGATGTTATGAATACCAGATGTTTCAGGAATTATTAATTCTAGATTTCTAACAGCTGCAAAAAATCTTGTAATCAGAGTTATTATATTTAAATAATAAATAGATATTTATCTTTCATATCATAAATTTATTTCAGCAAATATATCCCATATTTCCTTTTAACTACCAACTATGGTTTCCTTTTCCAAGTTTACATCATAGTTAGAATCCAAACATTCTATCTTGTTATCATTCTGTTTTAGGATCAAAATCGGAATCCTTAACCTAGAAACAAATCAATTTCATTTTCATGACATAATCAAAATTGATCTGACGTTTTGCAATGCTTAGCAATTATTTCAAACTCTCAGATTATAAACACATACTTACGATTTCCTTAATAAAATAGAAATACGCATTCAACATCCTAATTATTTCTTGACCAAACCCTATGTATTTTTATTTTTGAAATAGTAACTGAAACCATAGATTCTGTTCATTATTGAATTTGTTACAGTAGAAAAATACTTAGATTGACTCTTGTCCAACATCCAAAACTGTTGAAACATTAACACTTTTCAATATAAAACATTGTTGTAAACATAGTGTAAAACCAAGGATCGAATCCTTCAAATATTATCCTGTTTCAAGTAAAAACTATAGTTCCATGTTCCATTCAAACCCTAAAATTGCACAATCCATCTATTCTTTTCACAGAGACGTTTTCAATAACATAAAACTTGTTATCAAAACAAATTACTATTATTTCTTCATCGATGATTTGGGATTTCAAACATTACACAGTAAACATTGAAGTTTTAAAACTGTAAGTACCAATCAAAATAACAAGGGTTTATCCCTTAGGGTTTACAACTCCAAAAACAATATACATTTCCACTAATAATTTACAGTAGACGCTGCATCAACCAGACTAGCCAACACCTTAGCAGCTGGTCACTTAGCATTATTGTTCACAAGTTACATTCAATGGACAAAAACCATGCCAGAAATCCAAACACCTAGAACTTTGTAAAAACATCATTCATCGACCTCAACTGAACCAGGATGACCAACGAGGTAAGGAAACCACTAAGGCTTACCGGTGGACAAGCAAAGCTCTTCCATTATTCTCAAGTGAATGGTCCTCCGACGAAGGCAAACCTGTCACAAAAACTACGAATGGTTAAACAAGTTACTGGATATAATTATGCAAGCTTTTAAAATAACAGTAATGGGTTAGAAGAATACTTTACTTCGTGTTGAGAAGACTCTCCTACAAACAAGGTTAATAAAGCCACCCATCCAGCTTATGAAAGAGAGAGTTCCAGTTCTAAGTTCGATAGCTACCATGGTATGAAAAGTCGAAACTGGTCCAAATACTTCAACACAGACCTTGAACTAACACTCTCTCAAGAATTACACAGATATTTCATCTAAAGAATTGTCCCTTCGACGTTTTAGCTACTGTAAAAACTCTGCCAGAGGTTTGGCTTCTTAACGTGACTTTCACTTGCAGGTTGAACGCACTCAGGCCATGGGTTCGAGCTCGGAGAACCTCCAACTATCAAAACCCTAGAAATCCTTGGCCTGTCGGCCTCTCCCCAAGACCATTACCTAGCAGAATGAATGCCGAGGAATGTGTTTCAACGTTGTTGTAGTATGCAGTTAGGGTTTTCCATTACAATCTCAAGAAACTTAGATCAACGGTGAAGACTGCTGCCAACTATGCATGTTGGAAAGTGGGAAACCACTACATTTCAATACTTCATTAATGTCACAACCATGACAATGCCAATTCAACAGTCCAAAGGGCATAGCTAGTTACAACTGAGACTCGTATCACAATTTTATCAACTCCTTCACGTGCTCATAGCCTACACTCATACATCCACTAACTACAACTGTAAGAAGACTTCAATGCTAAGACCATAACCGGTGATGTGCCAGAGCCTTTTCATACTCAACATTCATTACCATCGTAACACCTACCATGTCAAGGTTTTCAACGTTAAATGTATCTCATATCATTCCATTGTATTGATAAATCAAAGTTATGATGAATGGCATTTGTTTGTGTATAGTCGACTTTGGATAAGTTGTGTTACATTCCAGTATTTTCATATTATGCAACATAAATATATTCGTATAGTTTGTCCAATGAATTCATATATATTCCTAAGTTGATACATATAGTAACCCTTAGTTGGAAACCCATATTGTTTTGCATCGTATTATTTGTTCATATAGCATAGCTCATAACATCATGGATTTAATAAATTTAAAAGGGTCAAATCTCTCTAGTTTGTTGCAATTCTATAGTGGAATCATCATTATAATATAAAGGTAGGATACTATTGAATATTACACCAATAGTATGCTTGTTCATGCATTTAGAAAAGCATAAATATTATATTTGCAATTATAATAGCTTTCAATTCATTCATGTTGTTTTTCTAGTACTCTAATTGTTTTCACATTCTTCAATAGTCTAAAACTCTAACCGGAGTCAAGACGATGTAAATCAATACTTGTAGAAATAATATTTCTTATGAAAGGAAAGGATATCAATAATGTCATTTTAGCGTTAGATATTGTAACCTAGTACATTTCTTGGAATTCTCATAAGCATAATTATTTTCCTTTTTGACGAATGTATCATTGAGTATAGTTCTATAATTCATTTATCGCAACTTCTGCAGCATGTATTTATGCTCAAAACAATACATCTAGGATAGACAAAGACTCATACCTGAAGAAAGGGAAGAACTTAGAAATTCTACCAAATATTGATGGCTATTTGTAAAACATAAATACTATTAAAACTTGTTTTGTCGCGTTCTCTTACCTGGATTCTGCGCAAGAGGAACATGAACAAATGCTTTAGCTAAACATAGCTAAGTAAGCCTCAGGGACCTCGTAGGACCCCTTTCAAAACCATCCAAAAAAAAACTGTCAGTACATTGTCAAGAAAACATAAACACATGATTTTCGAATTACTGTTAACACAAGCAGAACTAATGTCATAAGCATGTTAAAAGAAGTATGTTGCGTTGCTGTCATTTCAAACACTTTCAGTTATGAGACTCAGTAATTAATATGTTTTCTATATTAATGAATTATTAATTCAAGGCTATCTTGTCAAGCTTTTATTACTTCCGTAATCGCAATTTATGTTACATTTAATGCTATTATAATTTTTTTTAATTTTTATGAAAATATCGGGATGTTACAGTGATCCAATACTTCAAACACCTCCTCGGTATTATTGTCACCTCCTCGGTATTATTGTCACTCGATACATAGCTTAGCGCTTGATTGGTCCATGATTTCTATTTAAAGAGCATAAACAATTATTTGTTAATAATCCATTTTGAGATGTTTTTGTAATTTATTATTTCTTGCATTAATATATGTGCTCAAGTGGTAATGTTGGTTAGGACCATGGATTGTTTCCCTCTTTGAGGGTTTTTAACCACATAGACAACAATGTATTGATCTTTCTATATGTGCGAGAAAATTTCTTAAGATGTTGAGCTTGTGTGAAGATACCCTATTTTTCTAACATTCTAATGACATCTTTCAAAGCTTCCACTCTACTTCTACAACCAGGCATTATGATAAAACATAGTACGACCCCACCTTCACACAATGGGGGTCGTTTGCTGGTAGTCTCCGATTTCACTGGAGATGGGTTATATCGTTGGCCCTTTGGTCTAAGCATTGTGGAATTTACAGGACAACGAAGAACAACCCCACCTTCACACAATTGATGGTCGGTTCCAAAAGGAGGGTGGATGCGGACCACTTTTCCATTCCTTTCTGAGAAGGTGGATTGCAATATTTATTTATCGCTATTCAATCTAATATGGGAGCTTCCACGAAGGATTCACCACCATGGTTAGGACTTAGGACAACGAAATATTATACTCAATAATTATATTGCTATATAATATTTGTATTAAATTGTAAGGTAGATAAATTAATAGGAGTTATCATTATTTAGTGGATGGAATATTATATTTACACCGAAGACGTTCTTTCATTGAGAAGTTGTTTCTTGACACTGTTTAAAGATTCTTCGTTTATTAAGCAAATGATATTACACCACGTGTCTTATCCGTTTACTTCATGTTTACTTCGTATCTCTGTCTTCTTGTCCCTTCGCACTCCACTCCATTTAACGTTTCCCGCACTTCACATGGTGCGGTCTCGTGGTACTTCCATCTACTCCCTTTCCTGATAGCGAAGGACTGAGGTTTCCTTGAGTTATAGTCGACGAGTGAAATCAGGCATGTTCCATTGCATGTTCCAACTAGAAGTTTAGAATTTCGGGTCTCGTCATTGTACTCCAAGATTGCTGTGATAATCTCTTTTGGGAGTGTATTGAGATCTCTTCTGAGATTGAAGTGATAATTAGTGAGGTCACTACCAAAAATCTCTCCAGAGATTGTTGCGATTATTAAAGTTCCATTGTTGTGATTATTAAAGTCGGAGATTGGGGAAACACTGTTGTTGCGATTATTAAAGTTCCATTGTTGTGATTATTAAAGTCAGAGATTGGGGCAACGCTGTTCATGGAAGAAGAGTAAAATGCCTCATCAGTACAGGTGATCCATCATACTTCGAACTCTACTCTACTGTCAGGCCCTTCAATGCATCGCTATTGTTCTAAATCGTTTTCTCTTATGTATGTGCGTTTATGTGTTTTTCGGCTCGGGTTTCTTCATTTAAAGGGGGAATATGAGATAAGAGTAAGAATGGATTTTATTGTTGTTTCACTTGCTGTAGAACACGAACACGAGATTGAATCCAAGCAGAGGAGGGCATTAGATTTGATAAAAAAATGGATTAGTTAGTTCGAGGTAGTGAAGGACATCGACTCTGGTAGTTTTGGTGTGGCGAGAGTGATGCAAAACAAGAAGACAAAGAAGTTTGTCGCCATGAAATAAATCGAGAGAGGCTGTAAGGTATGGCCTAATGATTTGCAGAGACCCGTAGTTGTTGATTATTTGGGTGTTTTTCACAATTGTTCCTCCGCTTATTGTCATTTAGCTATTTAGAGAGTCCAGTTATTGATGATTATATGAATGTTTTTGTCAATTTATCATAGGCTATCATTTGGTTGCTTTTGTTTTGGGGGTATTTATTTAATGTGTAAAGCATGTATTTCATGTCTAAATTTATTCGATAGTTGTGAAAATAGTGAATAGCCATTGTAAAATACTTAGTTTCCTTGTTTTTTTCTTTCCTGGAATATTCATTACAGGGGATGCTCGGACGCTATTACTCTGGTTCTGGCAATAGTTTCCACTTCCGATTGGGGAGTGCAGGAGAAAATTCTGTGAGCAGGTTCTAGCGTCGTAAGTATGGGAGGAGGAGGCAGTGGTGGTGGAGGGGACAAGGAGGAGGTGGTGGCAGTGACGGTGGAGGAGCTACGAAGGTGGGTGAATTACAACTGCATCTATCCCAGGATCAACTTACGAGAATATATTGCTACATAACTAGTCCTCCTCCATAGCCTATGATTTCTTTAACATGATAATAGTTTGTAATGCTTTCTGTCCTCAATTGTATCTCTTGAATATTTTTTGTATTAAACCCATAAGGTTATCGAACTATGAGACTGTTTATGTTTCTCGTTACCTATGAAACTCGTCTATCACTACATTTTGTGCTTGACCCAACTACAAATCTTTCTCAATACTCTCTTAAATGCATTATTTTTGTGATTGATTTGCGTCTATGTTTACTGAAGCTGCTATTTGAATCAGCAGTTATTCCATTAGCAGAGCACTATGAATGAGGGTTTCTGGAAAAATTTAATCGACATAAAGCTAGAGTTCCTTGACATTCCTGAAAATCCGATCCAAAGCCACAGCTTGGAATCCTTTGAATATTCACTGCATTTTTTGTCTTCATGGGTTAGCCTTTCTCGGAGGTAGACTTAGTTAGCCCAAATCGACATCATTAATAAAATCCCATCCCAAAATTTTGTTAAGAGTTGTAATCTCATGTGTCAAGTTGGTTAGTTAGTTGAGTCAATGGTCCTAAGTTAGTTGAGTTAATTGTTGACTAGGTCATTTGTTGACCCATGGTTTACACTGGCCCATAGTATTAGCCAGTGGTTTTGGTCTTACGTGAAACTATATATATGTGTGCTTAATAATGAGAAGGCAATCAATATGCCCTTTGTGTTTCTGCTATTTATGTTCTGTGTGTTGCAAACTTTATCATGGTATCAGAGCTGACGGTCTGATCCTTCGATCTTGTTTTTTGGGTAAGCCTTTTCAGAAGTTGGAGTGCACACACACATAGTTGGAAGTTGCAGCACGGGACAGAGACGGAACACTCAAGCCACAAAAAAAATTTAAAAATTTAAAAAACAAAATAAATTTTTTTGGGCAAAACAAAATGAAGAAAAAATAAAAATTCCGGCCCTAAAGGGAGGCTGTCGCACCCTGCCCGAAGGAAAAGTGTGACGTCTCACCTTGCCTGAAGGAAAAATGTGACGGTGTCGCAACTTGCTTGAAGAGAGAAAAGTGCGATGGTATCGCAACTTGCTTTAAGAGAAACTGCAACGGCATCGCACCTTAGCTGAGGACAACTTGCGACAATCGTCGCAAGCTTGTTAGAAGGAAAAGTGCGACTTATAGGATTTTGTCCGTCGCACCCCACCGATGCACTGTGTCAGTTAGTAGACTGCGACGGTCAGTTTAAACAATTGTCATAATCCATGGCAAACATGAACATGAAGCCGATCTCAGGTCCAATGCTGAACGACAAGAATTATGAGTTCTGGTCTATCAAGATGCAGACCATTCTCCAACTCAAAAAGTGTTGGGACATGGTCGAAAAGGAGTTCACGGAACCGGCGGAAGCTACTGCCACTGCTATGTCGAACACAAGTAAGAAGGTCCTCAACGAAAGTAGAGATCAGGATCTCATTGCGAAGTGGTTGATCTAGAGTTACATTGAGGATTCCATTTTCCCACGGATCGCTGGAGCTACGATCGCACATCAGGCATTGAATCTTCTCTAATCTGCATACAAAGGTACAGATAGAGTTAAAACGGTAAGACTCCAAACTCTTCGACTCCAATTTGAAAGTCTTAAGATGAAAGACACAGAGACTATTGATCAGTTTATGACTAGGATTTCTGGGATTGTCACACAATTCGAAACCTATGGCGAAGCCCTAGAGCAGAAAGCTATTGTTGAAAAGGTACTTAGATGCCTCACTAAGAAATTCTCTATGGTGGTTACAACCATAGAAGAATCTAAGGATCTATCGACGTTTACTCTAGAGGAGTTAACAGGGTTGATTTTGTCTCATGAAGCTCAACTCAGTCAGGAAGACGAGTCTTTGTCTCATGCATTTAGCACTCAGACTTCTTTCAACAAAAGTCAAGGTCGAGGAGGCAGAGGACGAGGTAGAAGAGGAAGGAGTTCTAATTCCACAGAGGGTAGAACTGCCCATGAACACCATGAGCACACAGATCACTGTGAGCACAGTCATAACTCTCAGAACCAGAGAGGAAGAGGAGGTAAGAGATGGACTAATAGGTCCAATGTTCAGTGTAACTACTGCAAGAAATATGGCCACTATGAACGTGACTACATAAAGAAGCAAGCAGATCAGAACAGTGGAAGAGCAAATGTCTCCAATGTTGAAGAAGATTCATCAGAAGTTATGTTTCTGTCACACCAAGCTACTGAAGCAGAACATCAGTCAGATCTATGGTTGCTCGATAGTGGATGCAACAATCATATGACAGGTAACAAATCATTGTTCTTTGAACTAGATCCATCTATTAATTCAAAGATCAAATTGGGTGATCACTATCTCGTTCCAGCTGAAGGAAAAGGTACTGTTCCTATACTTACCAAACAGAATGAGAAGAAGTACATAAATGATGTATTCTATGTTCCAAATCTTAAGGTCAACCTGATCAGTGTGGGTCAACTGATTCAGAATAAATATGATGTTAGGTTCATTGATTCCTAATGTGTTGTCTATGAAAAAGCCCCTAGTAGAAGACTCCTGGCCAAAGTAGAAATGACCAAGAATAGAATTTTCCCAATCAACCTAAGGAGTGCTATCCTGTCACAGTCATATGCTCATACTGTCTCTAGTCAAGAGGAAACCTGGTTGTGGCATTGTAGGTATGGTCATATACCCTTTCAGAGTCTCTCTCATCTGCAAAAACAGTCCATGGTCAAAGGATTACCAGTCATGAATGAACAGTCAAGCTCTTGTGAAGATTATATTTTAGGGAAACATCAAAGGGACAGCTTTCCCCCTTCTACAAACAGGGCCAAAGAACACCCTGAACTTGTTCACACAGACCTCTGTGGACCCATGCAAGCCCAGTCTATAGGAGGTAGTCTATATTTCCTAACATTTATTGATGACTATAGCAGGAAAGTATGGATTTACTTTCTCAGACATAAGTCAGAAGCCTTCTCCAGATTTAAAGAGTTCAAAGCATTGACTGAAAAGCAGTCAGGTAAACCACTCAGAATACTCAGATTAGATGGTGGAGGTGAGTATGTCTCTCATGATTTTGTAGAGTTCTGTAAGCAGCATGGAATCCAGCATCAGTACACCACCAGATACACTCCACAACAGAACGGAGTTTCATAACGGAAGAATCGGACCATCATGAACATGGCCCGAAGTATGCTGTCATACAAGAAGTTATCCGATGATTATTGGGAAGAAGCAGTTGCATGTTCAGTATATCTACTGAACAGGTCTCCCACAGTAGCTGTCAAAGACAAGATACCTGAAGAAGCATGGAGTGGCACTCAGATTAGTGTATCACATCTTAGGATATTTGGACGTGTTGCATTTGCACACATACCTGATGAGTTAAGAAAGAAGTTGGACAGGAAGAGTGAAAGGTGTATTTTCACAGGCTATAGTGAACACCAAAAATCCTATAAGTTGTATAATCCTATCACCAAGAAAGTAGTGGTGAGTAGAGATGTCAAATTTCTGGAAGATAAATGCTGGATTGATACAACAGACATTCAACAGACTGACAGTCCAATACCACCATAACCACTCAGAATGCCCAGACTTGAGGTGCAGCAACAATAGCAAGAAGGGACACCAGCAGGCAGTCCACAACAGAACCACATAACCAGAAGCTTAAGGGAGTTATATGATCAAACTTTTGTCATTTATGAACAGCTATAGTATGCACTATTTTCATGTCAGCCAACATGTTTTGAAGAAGCAGCAAAATATCCATAGTGGATCCAAGCAATGAATGAAGAGATTGATTCTATTGAGAGGAATTAGAATTGGGATCTAGTTGATCTCCCATTAGATAAAATCTACATTGGTGTAAAATGGGTCTATAAGACCAAGTTGAATGAAAAATCAGAGATAGAAAAGTACAAGGCAAGGCTTGTTGCAAGAGGTTTTGCACAGCAATATGGTGTAGACTATGAAGAAACCTTTGCTCCAATAGCAAGGATGGACACCATCAGAGCTGTACTTGCAATATAAGCTCAAAACCAGTGGCCTGTTTACCAAATGGATGTGAAATCTGCCTTTCTCAATGGCATACTTGAGGAAGAAGTCTATGTAGATTAGCCACCTGCTTATGCTGTCAAAGGTCAAGAACACAAGGTATGTAAGATGAAAAAGGCCTTGTATGGTCTCAAACAAGCTCCATGAGCTTGGTACAACAGAATTGATTCTTACCTCATCAAAAATGGTTTCAACAGAAGCAACAATGAATACCCTCTGTATGTTAAAACAGATTAGGAAGGTAACATTCTACTTGTTTGTCTTTATGTTAATGATATGATCTATACTGGAAATTTGATTATAGAAGAGTTTAAGACAGTCATGAAAAAGGAGTTTGAGATGACTGATCTTGGTCTTATGAAGTTTTTCCTTGGTTTGGAAGTTGATCAAAGTGAAAATGGCATCTTCATCTATCAGCATAATTATGCTACAGACATTCTACACAGATTCAGAATGGAAAAATGTAAACCAACAGAAACTCCCATTGCTGTAGGAACCAAGTTAAGCCAAAATGATGATGAACCAGCAGTAAATTCTACACTTTACAAAAGATTAGTAGGCAACTTAATGTATTTAACTACTACTAGACCTGATTTAATGTATGCTGTCAGTATTATTTCTAGATCCATGGAATCTCCCAAAGACTCACTAGAAAGTTGGAAAAAGAATACTGAGATATGTTGCAGGTACAATTGATTATGGACTTTGGTACACTCATTCACATGACTGTACTCTCATAGGGTACACAGACAGTTATTTTGCAGGTAGTAATGATGATAGGAAAAGCACATCTAGTTATGCTTTCCATCTTGGTACCAGTCTTATTTCTTGGGCTTCTCAGAAACAACCTATTGTGAGCATGTCTTCTGCAGAAGCTGAATATATTGCAGCAACTACAACAGCCTGCCATGCAGTTTGGCTTAGAAGACTCTTGAAGGACATGGGACATACAGAAACAAAACCAACAACCATCTATTGTGACAACAGTTCTGCTATATAGTTGTCTAAATATAATGTATTTCATAGGAAGAGTAAACACATTGACACTCGCTATCACTTCATACGTGAGCTAGTCAATAATGGAGAGATCAGTTTGATCTTTTGTGGCTCTAAGGAGCAGCTTGCTGATATGTTTACCAAACCTTTGGGTACATCCACATTTGAGTTTCAGAGGAAGCACTTAGGCATTGATAGTGCTGACAACACCATCCCACTTGAGATTAAGAGGGTGTGTTAAGAGTTGTAATCTCATGTGTCAAGTTGGTTAGTTAGTTGAGTCAATGGTCCTAAGTTAGTTGAGTTAATTGTTGACTAGGTCATTTGTTGACCCATGGTTTACATTGGCCCATAGTATTAGCCAGTGGTTTTGGTGTTATGTGAAACTATATATATGTGTGCTTAATAATGAGAAGGCAATCAATATGCCCTTTGTGTTTTTGCTATTTATGTTGTGTGTATTGCAAACTTTATCAAATTTAACTTATTAATGAGCTAGCAACTTTATATCTCTTTTTTCTTCAAACTTTTAATTCTTATAAATTTCTTAAGATGATTTTTTTGAATTTGGTTTTATTTCTTAAAAGATTATGTTGTTCAAAATCCGATTGGTTTAAAGTTCATATGGGTAAAGAAAATGAACAATGCATCCGGGAACACCATTGGGTATTTCGTAAAAAATAACTAAACCATGGCCTTCATTGGTTATGTTGTTGTTATTATTATTTAAAATTTTAAAGAGAAACATACCAGAAGTTTTGTTATATATATGCAATGAATGGTAAAACACCCGGGCTATAACTGTAGTGCTTCGGACTGGACTGTAATGGAAACTTGTCTAGATATAAAACTTGTGCGTTGTTGTCTATATAATTTAGCATCCATTCGTGCGGTGTTTATGATTTTCAAAACAACATACATACATAAAGTTTGGGGCAGGGAATTCATGGCCCCATTGAACTCGATTTCTTTTAGTGTTATTGTATGTCGAAGCACCAGTTTTGATTTCTATAGTTTGACAATTTTGATAGAATGCATGGTGGTATCGTTTAAGCTTTAATTAAAGTTCTTCATCTTCTATGGAATGTGGCAAATTATTATTTTTTTAATTATGAACAGTCCATTGTTGATATTGTAATCCTGAAATTCTGGATCGATTCAAAGACCTCACAAACCCCTAGATAAAAATTTTAGCTTCTTTATAAGTTGAACTGTTGGTTCTATTTTACAACTAGCTAAATGCATGGAAACTTGGAGGAGATGACAGTGTACTTGGAGAAATTAGATATTGTATGTTTCTCATATTCCATAATGCTAAAAGTAATAAATTGTTATGTTCTTTTGAGATGCCCATTGAAAATTCTCAGAATATTTCAAACGGGTTTTTGTGATCTTAGCTAGATTGTAAGCTCTTTATCTTTTTTCAATATTATCTAGAGTGGTTTTTTCAATCCCACTTTCTACCTACACTGGATGTACTCTAATCTCACTGACCTACTTTTGTGTTGATTTGTTGGCATTAATAAAACTATCTTATCTTCTCTTCCTAACAAATGCAAAGTGACCTCGCTACAAACTCCACACACAAAATTACCGTTGAAGATTTCCACTAACAAATGTAAAGTGACCTCACTACAAACTCCACACACAAAATTACCATTGAAGGTTGCCAAAAACTTCTGTAAAGTTTATCCTTATTTTAATTAAAAAATCAATTCAAAGCAGAAAATTTCGATTATAAGTTACACCTGCTATTGTGTGTGGTAGTACATTTTTTAGTTGTTAATTGTACAATTCTCAATAATGAATAATAACCTATATTGTGTTGCTTATTCATCTTTCAGAGCCAAGCCATTGAAATTGTTTATTATTTATGTATTTGATAAATTATGAATACGTCAGACCTTTGCAGTATCATATTTATGGTGAACTACATAGCTCTCTATTCAAAGTGGTAAATTTTCATGTCCATGTATGTTTTCCACCCTCTAATTTGGATTTGTCAATTGACTTCTTAATTTTATGTGTTTATAGTTATACGTTATAGAAATTTCGAAATGTAAGGATTATAAATGGCAGTGGGACTAAAGTTATGTTGTTACAACTTTGGGTGCATCCCTGGATATATTATAGAACTAGAGACGATGATATCTATGTGAGTGTCCCTTTTCCTTTGTTGGATGACGAGGATCCATGGATTCAAACCTTGGACTTCACTCCTAACAATGCATTGGGTAGATGCCTGGCCTACAAAATTGATCTGTCTCCTCCTGATATGATGAAAAAGGCCATCGACTATTTCAAACATGACAGGTTGTTGGATGAAAAACCACCTCCAGCAGGGGAATTTTTTTCACCCTGCCACACTGCCCAAAAATTCCTTTTTAGACCATGTTCCTTCTGAATGGGAATTGTCAATTATCAAAGAATAAATCCCGAGTTTTAAAATTTGTTGGATCCTGTTGTGACACCAACCAAGTTGAGTACCATGGCACTTAGGGATATGCTTGCCTACATCTACCCAATCTTTTATGCCCTTGTAAGTTTTAGGAGTGTTCTTAATTGGATTTCAGAGAATCCAAAGCTACTGAAGGCCCAAAGATAGTCGAGGAATGGTAACTCAGGCATATGCTTGCCTACATCTACCCAATTTGTTTATGCTCTTGGAAGTTTTAGGACTGTTCTTAACTGGATTTGAGAGAATCCAAAGCTCCTGAAGGCCCAAATATAGTCGAGGAAACAATTGAAGTGAGGAGATTGGTCATCGCACCTAGAAAAGCCTACTGTCTTGCTCCAGAGGTGGAATGGTCAAACAGAGTCTTAATGCCACCTTAAGAGGTTTGCAGATTGACTTCTGCGAGTAATTTTCATGGATGATATCATACAAGCAATGTATTCAATGGTTAAAGAAGTTTCCTCTGGCTCTATTGCATATAGGATAGCTATTTTTGAGCATGTAAAGCAAATACTCCATAAGGTTTTTAAGCTATGTGGACGTCACTAATTATTTTTACAAATTATTTTTAGCGTTCTTTGCAAATCAATTAAGAGAGAGACCTTTCTGCATGATTGGAAAAAGGAATGAGATACAATGCAGAACATGTATTGGATATAATTGATTTGCTCTTACAGAGCCTTTAGGAACTCGATCCATTAACTTTAGAAACATTTACAACAAGGATTGATATGGTCTTTAATGTTGTGATTCTTTTACCTCATGGTTATTTTTGGCTAGGCAAATGTTCTATAAATGCTAGACACTAAGTTGGAATAATAATGTCGAAATTCTTAAATTAGTATATTGTTAGTTTGTTAGAATACGTGTAGGATGAGATCCGTTGAGATCCTCTTTTGTAGGAATTTGTTAAACAGCTCTCAGAGATTATATATTGTAACCCTTCATAATAATGCAAGCTGTGTTGTGTTTTGTTTTGTATTCATTCTGTAATCTATTTTGGTATCAGAGCGCAGGAGGAGCCGTAGAGAAGTGAGACGCCATCTGCAGGAGAGATGCCATCATTGAATGAGGAGCTTCTGCATGGATAGGAAGTTTTTTTGCTGGAGGAGGAGCTACAGATCCAACCGCCATTGATCTAAGCCTGGGCAGAGGCCGAGCCGTCGATTGTGATGAGTTGTGGTGAGAGGGCGTGAGACGTGGGGCAGAGTGGGGGCAGATTTCTGTCATCATAAAAGAAGAAGTGACACCTATATAAAAGAAGGATCGTTACAGAGGGGAGTTTACAACTACAACAAAGGGAAGTTGCAATAACTCAAAACCACTGCCAAAGGAGGAAATGCTAATATTTTTGCATTTTCGTAAAGGAGGAGCGTTGTCAAATTGCAAGGCAAGTTCTTTTGTGAGGTAATATGGATTCTTTACCCATGGATAAGTTTAATGGTAACAATTTTCATACTTGAAAGTTAAATTCCAAATGCATCTGATGAATAGAGGTTTGTGGAGCATAGTAAAAGGCACTGAACTAGCTCCTACTGATCCCAGACTTCTTGTTGAATGGGAAAATAAGGAAGAAAAGGCTAAATCTATTATTGGTTTGGCTCTGTCAGATACACAATTGCATTTGATTGATTTAGCAAAAACGTCTAAAGAAATTTGGGAGCAATTAAGTAAATTATTTGGGAGAAAGGAAAATAATGCAAAGTTCTCTTTAAACCTACAATGTTTTAGTCTCAAAATGCATGATGAGACACATCTCTTTACTCATATAAATGAGTTAATGTCTCTCTTTAGGCAATTAGCTGAAACTGGTGACAAGGTAGAACCAGATGATGCTAAAGCAATTCTATTGAATAACCTATCTTCTAAGTATAGCAATGTTGTATTCACATTAAGTCAGTTATCCACACAAACTTTGGAAGAAATGGTAGCATCATTGTTAGCTGAGGAAAAAAGGGCATATTTTGGAGACTTGCATGTAGGTGGCCAGCATGAAATTGCATTGTACTCAAAAGGAAAGATGAGAAAAACCAAGGGTTCAACATAATGTTTCTACTGTCACAAGAATGGACATATAGCCTGGAATTGTAGAGCTCGTGCTAGGGATCTTCTGAATGACAAAGAAACTGCAAACATTGCCAATTTGGATGAATTATCAGAATCAGAAAGTGATGAAGAACCATGAGTGTCATCTCTCAAACTGTTCTAGAATGAGAGTCGGTATTTTTATATGTATGTGTGGTGTGTTTAAAGTTTTATGTATGTAAGTGTTTACATAAAATAGGAACTCTTGTATCTTGATATAATATGGAAGCCCCAGTTTCAAGGACAACCATTCTTATGATGGAAGTCACCTTGTATAAGTGACTTTTGAAGACATTCTGTACCTAGACTTCCTTTCTGCAAACTGACAGACAACCAAAAGTGAAATATCTGACAGATGGAGGTATGTCCATAGGATGATTCATTACTTGACAACTTTTCTAATGGAAGCCCCGGTGAGCCAAGTTTGTCAATATTGTCTATTGTGCAAGTGCAAGAATGATGGTCTGAAGCGTTTATGCTTTAAAGGAGTTGAATGGTAAGCTCGAAGAAGAGGAAGAGAAAGAGCACAGTCCAGATGCATTTGAGTGGGTGTAGGAGCTTATGAAGGCCAGACAAACAAAGTTAAAGTGTTGTAAGAATCCATTTCTCCATTAAGGGGAAGAGTTGGAATAATAATGTCGAAATTATTAAATTAGTATATTGTTAGTTTGTTAGGATACGTGTAGGACGAGATCCGTTGAGATCCTCTTTTCTAGGAATTTGTTAAACAACTCTCAGAGCTTATATATTGTAACCCTTACTTCATAATAATGCAAGTTCTGTTGTGTTGTGTTTTGTATTCATTCTATAATCTATTTCACTAGTGGATAGGTAAGATGCTTCAGTTACAAGAGTTAATAGACAAAGGGTACATTCGACCAAGTGTGTCCCCTTGGGGCGCACCGATACTATTCGTCAAGAAGAAAGACAGAACGATGCGGATGTGCATCGATTACCGCCAACTCAACAAGATGACCAATAAGAACCTCTGCCCACTCCCTAGGATTGACGACTTGTTTGACCAAGTCGTAGGGGCAAAGATCTTCTCGAAGATCGACCTACGATCCGGATACCACCAAGTGAGGATCCTTGATGAGGATATCAATAAAACCGCATTCCTAACCCGTTACGGCCACTACGAGTTCGTTGTGATGCCCTTTGGGTTGACAAACACACTGGCCAACTTTATGTGCATGATGAACAACATCTTTAGTAAATACCTCGATAAGTTCGTTCTAGTCTTTATTGACGACATTTTGATCTACTCCAAGAACAAAGTAGAACACGAGGAGCACCTCCGAATTGTTTTACGGATACTAAGGGAACACCAGCTTTACGCCAAGTTTAATAAGTGTGATTTATACAAACCCCAGATTCAATACTTAGGACATATAATTTCCGAGAAGGGAATAGCCGTCGACCCCGAAAAGGTAAAAGCTATCGAGGAATGGCCCACACCTACTTGCATATTCGATATAAGATCATTCTTAGGATTAGATGGCTACTACCGAAAGTTCATTGAGAACTTTTCACGGATTGCATGTCCCATGACCGCCTTGCAGAAAAAGGAAAACAAGTTTATCTGGACGGATAAGTGCAAAGAAAGCTTTCAAAAACTGAAGCAAATACTGATTAGTGAACTGATTCTGCATATTGTGGATCCCAATGGGGGCTTTGTAGTTTTCATGGATGCAAGCAAGGAAGGACTCGGGGGAGTCCTTATGCAAGAAAATTTTTCCATATGCTACGAATCGAGGAAGCTAAAAGAACATGAGCAGAACTACCCTACTCATGACCTCGAACTAGCCGCCATCATCCATGCTCTAAAAATGTGGCGACATTATCTCATGGGAAAGAAATTCCTATTGATGACTGATAACATGAGCTTGAAATACCTTTTCGATCAACCCGGCCTAAATGCCAGGCAGCCCAGGTGGTTAGCCTTCCTTAGCGAATACCATTTCGAACTAAAGCATATAAAAGGCAAGGAAAACAAGATTGCGGATTCCTTGAGCCGTCGAGCACATATGCTTTACGAGGTCATGGTGAGCCAAAACGACTCAGACTTACACCACATAATTCGAACGTCATGTAAGAGTGACTGTTATTACACGAAAATCCTCGCAAAGATCCAGGAAGACAGACTTTTCCAACAGCAAAAATAATATAAGATAGACGAATCGGGACTATTGTGGTCTAAAGACCGACTTTACGTCCCAGAGAGTGGAGACATTAGATTAAACATTCTCACCAAATTTCACCAGAAACCCTATTCAGGGCATCCCGGATATCAAAAGATGATATCGGATGTAAAGAAACATTACTTTTGGCCTAAGCTGAAAGCTGACATCGCAATGTTCATCGCAAAATGTCAGGAGTGCCAACTGGTCAAAGCAGAACACCAACAACCCTTCGGATTACTTCAACCTTTACCCATTTCGGAATGGAAATGGGAGGTAATAAGTATGGACTTCATTACAGGCTTACCCAAGAGTAAGAAACTGAATGACTCCATCTTTGTAGTGGTAAACAAGTTGTCTAAAGCAGCCCACTTTATACTGGTGAAATCTACCTACAAAGCAGTTCACATCGTAGAAATATTCTTAAAAGAGATCTTTTGATTGCACGGGATACCCAAAGCAGTCATTTCTGATCGAGACACGAAGTTCACTAGTAACTTCTGGAGAGCATTGTTCTCCGGTTTGGAAACCCAGTTACAATTCAGTACCGCGTACCATCCCCAGACTGACGGACAAATAGAACGAGTAAAACAAATCCTCAAGGACATGTTGAGGATGTACGTCATGAACAACCCCACCAAGTGGGAAGATTATTTGCACCTCGCTGAGTTCGCATACAACAATGGTTATCAAACTTAGGCCAAAATGAGTCCCTTCAAGGTACTCTACGGCAGGAAATGTCGGACACTCATGACTTGGGACAGTCCAATAGATAGACTTATGTTAGGACTTGACCTACTAAAGGACTTGGAACATCTAGTCTCCAAGGTGCAATTGAACTTAAAAGAAGCATAAGACCACCAAAAGAGTTATGCGGACAAGAAAAGAAAGGACAAAGACTACCAAGTCGATGAACATGTGTTTCTAAAAATAAAGGCAAAAAAAAGCTCGTTGAGCTTGGGACGTTTCGGGAAACTAGCCCCAAGGTTTTGTGGACCTTTCGAAATACTGGTCAAGAAGGGCCCAGTGGCTTATGAGTTGGCCTTACCAGCTCATATAAAAGTTCATAATGTTTTTCATGCTTCACTATTAAAGAAATATGTATACGATACTAAACATGTTATTGATTGGTCCTTATTACAGGTGGAGCTCGAAGGGGAGTTCATGCCAGAACCACTCCACATTCTAGACAAGAGAGAGGTCGAGCTTAGGAGGAGGACCATTACTTAGCTGAAAGTGTAATGGAGGCACTTTGGACTAGATGAAGCTACTTGGGAGAATGAGGCCACCATGAAAGAGGCATACCACGCCTTGTTTCATGACTTCATTCCTAGTCCGTAGAAACACCGGGGCGGTGTTGTTCTAAGCGAGGAGGGATGTAATATCATGAATGTTGGACTGACTATTTTATGATGTTATATTGGGCCACGGACCCAGCACATATGATTTATTCTGATTATTGGGAATAAGCCCTAGTGCATATGATTTATTCTTTCGTAGACTGACATATTGGGCATGGACCCTGACTAAATTTCATTATTTGATTATATATTGGGCAAGGAAGCCCCAATGTTTTGATTCATGTTTTTACCATATGATGTGGGTACAAAACCCTAATATACTGAGATGATCATTTATTACATACTGTGCAGTGATGTGAATGACATGATTGACTTATATGGTGTGTTGAGCGTGGACTCAAGAACACACGAATGACCTATGTACTGGGAAAAAGCCCCGATGTACCTAGAGGAAATATTATGTATTGGGAGTAAGCCTCGATGTACATTGAGTGTTGGGCATAAGCCCTGGAGCACTCCAAGCTTGATAAATGAATACCGGATCCTAGGCAACTTAAATATTCTAGATGTGCCTCATAACCACATTCTAGCACTAGTGTTGAGCAGAGGCTCTGGAATTGCACTAGCATAACGCCCATGTGAGAGTGTTGAGTTAAAAGGCTCTGAAGAGCACTCGGGGTTACTGGATCTCAAAGTGTTGAGTCGGAAGGAATCTGAATAGCACTTTTACTTTCATCACACTTATCTTATTTGATTAAATGATTCATCTTTTATCTATCAGCAAGTACTGCGGGAACTACCATGTTAAACGAGGGAATCCGACATGCAAGAGAGAGACTAGAGGTACCTAACCAAGCCGACCGAGACCATCCAAAGAATTGGACCTTGTCCTTAGAAGATAAAAGAAGTGTCATGTGATGACACAGAACTAAATAAAAGATAATTACCAGTAGTCTTTTATGACTAACATGTATAAAGGCCTCAAGGATAATATTATTATTAAGAACTTTAATAATAATGGTGCCATTATTTAATTATGGAATATAATTAGTATATATGATTTATGCATTATTTTATATTATAAAATGGTGTATTAATAGTTAAGTGAAATATAATTATTGTTAGTATAATTATTGTTAGTATAATTGTTGTTATTATAATTATTGTTATTATAATTATTATTAAGAGCATAAATCAAAATCACTTATAGTTAAACAATTGGAAAAGTCCTGGTTCAAGAGGACTAGATATTTAATTAAATAATATATTTTAATTATTAATTATTTAATTTAAATAAACTAATTATTTCAACAGTCCTAATTAAAAGACTTCCCTACTTAAAGAGGGAAGATCCCAAGTTTGGGGATCATCTATCATTCTTGGTCATTATCATTCTCTTATGGTAATCCAAGAAGAGTATTCTACTCCAAGAAACTGAAGCAGCCTCACTTAATAATTCTCAGATCTGAACTAGCAGTGGACCTAGGGCCTCTATCTCTCATTGCATGTTGGAATCCAGCTCGGGGGGATCCATACAGAACTAGGAACGGTTGTAGGATCATGGTTGGGAGGAACATGGTAGTCCCAAGGTTATCCAACTAAGAATATCATCCTAATAGGTCAGCTAAATACAATAGATCTACATTAACTACTGTTTGAGTGTGCACGCTCCTACAGGAAGGGATCAAGTGCCAAAGTAGCCAAACTCCTATAGGAAAGAACCAGGTGCCTAAGAAGCCAGTATGTGGTTTTAATTACTCCTATCTTTCGGTTATAGTAGACATAGGTTATATTTCTGACTAGCATTGATACTTTAGCATTGTTTAAATTTCTCATCACAAATATTATCAACTTAGTGGTTTTGGCCCAGAAACCAGTGGAGGGTCTAGCAGGTCTATCCAAGCTAGCATGTGCTAGATGACACCCTAATTATCTTCTAGGTTAGGATTATTATTTTTTCTTTTGAAATTAAATGTGACCTATGTTGGAATCGTCTTATCAACTTATAACGCAGGGTTTATTTCTGTTTCTTTTAATTCTTTTATTATCCCTTCTATGCTTAGGAAGCATCAAACAGAATGACAACAGTACCATTTCAGGCATCGTTTCTCTTAAACCATACTATACACCCAAACCATAGATTTAAACATTAACAGTAATTTAATATCGTTGTTCTTTTAAAAAGTAGGGTATCATTCGATAACTCCACGATTTCAATAAATAGACAGAAATTATATCAAATTCAAACCACAGATGCTTTCCACATGAATCAAGTCCCACTACCAAACAAGTGTTTTCCATACCATTTAAACCTTATTACGTTTTGCCATCAAAGGAGTTGGTCACAAGTTCAAGCCTCACTAAAGTCGTATTAATTTAAACAGTAGCTAGACAACATAGAGATTTCACATAGGAACATTTACATTTATACCCAAGTGTTTTCACTACCTTTAAACAAACACTTACAGTCATCCTTTAAACATAAAATAAAAGCCAGGGATCGAATCCCTCTTTTCCCCATTTAAAGTAAAACTACCAGAAAACGCAGTAAGAGGAACCGATAGACATATAAGAAGTTTCAGGCAAGGGTTTAGACCCATCTATCAACACATACATCTAGCAGTGATTATAAAAGCTGAGAAATCCAAATCCTTTCAACATACAGAGCCACGTTATCCACTTGAAAAGAAAACACCCAAACATTATTTCAAATAGAGAGAAGACGCATAGATTAGTTCCAAGTTCAAAGCCTCCTAGAAAATCAACACAGATACCAAATCACGACAGAGGCAATCGCAGCTCATAATAAACGCAAACCATGGTAAGATCATGATATCCTATTTTTTTACAAATACTCAATCATCAACCTCCAGAGCAAAGGCAACGATAGCAACAAAGACATCAAAACTACACTTGCCATAAGGAAACGCAGAGACCAGACATCACACAAATCAACTATAGAATTATGCAGAAGACCATTACTCTTTTCCACAAGTCCAAGGACTCTTTATATAAACCCCAGTTTGATATTGGGCATTATTATAATTACAACTTCTACCAAGTTCAACATTGAGATGAATGACCAAAACCCTCTAGTGCCATATAAACCAAAAGATACATTTCGCAGTGGTCCAGCCAATGGAGACCCCAAGGAACCCAACAACTTATTACAGGAAACCCAACCGGGCTCACATAGTTCCTCATAAGCAAACACCAACAGTACCCTCCACAGAGGCAAAAGGAGGAGATAAGAAATGGAAAATTCTGGACTTACCATTTTGCAACATCATCACTATTGAGTATTGGCCATGCAGAAGAGAAACGCCCGCCAACACCTGTTAACCAAACATGCCATACAAAGTCAGAACTCTGAATTTTATATCATAAGATATCTAAAATGCAATAGCAGGAATGTAGTATGAACCTGAGAGGAATTACCTTCGAATATTTCAGTCGCCATCTCTATTCCATATGGTGTGCTGACCATGAGCCACAACTAAGGTGAGTAACGAAACCCTAAATGCACCCACAGTAGACAAGAGAAATGAACCATGAAAATGCTTCTTCGTTGGTGTAGAACCCTAGAGTAAACCCTCGTCACAGCTGGCAGCGTGGCCATGTGCCATCGCAGTGCTACATTCAATGCTACCACCAACTACAAGTATTTCGATGTTGACCCAAAACTCTATAGTATTAGGATCATTTGAAATCAACAAGTGTTGTAAATACAATCAACATTGCAATGACCCCAAACATTACATAGTGCCATTAAAATATTACAAGGTTAACAAGTGGTGCAATTTCACAAGTATTACAAACCCCAACAAGGCTTTCAAAAAAATGTCAACCTTCAAAACTCTCACACTTGAGACTTCAATAATTGCTAGAAAGGTGGAGTAGGAATTCTCAGTAGATGCCTCACAGTCACACCTGCAAACCAAGAACAAATTGAATGCATTAGCAAAACTCGCTAAGTAAGTCAGAAGATTCCATATCTTACACCCTACCTCTCAGCAGCTCCGCCGGGGTACGTAGCCCTTGAAAGACCATGCATCTCATCACAGGTCATCAACCGCTACCATTAGGGATCCATCCCACCTGAATGGTCAATTAGACTTTTATAATTATGCACATAAACTATTGAAACAATAAGAAAATGATTTGTATTATTACACTTTAAAACACTTGTTCACTTATGACAGAGTTTCATTTATATTCATTACACCGCTTCCGCAAAGCTGTAGAAATCACAACCAGTAAGACCTTGATAACTAAGAAGTTAAGACACAATCAAATACTGCAGATAAGTACCAGTGTAGTAAGTTTAACATTAGTGCTGAAGTTAATTTGCAGATCATCATCTCCTAAATGGTTTATTTCAGTGATAGATTTTTTTTTTTTTTTTTACTATTTTGGGACATTACACTATTTTAAGCGTGATGCAGGCTCTTCTTTACCCCTACTTTAGTCGATGTACCTATTTGATAAAGTTCTGCCTATATAACATTTGTATAGCCTCTGTTAAAGATTTTATTTTGGTTTGCTTTTATATGTAGTTTGTATATCACCTTGTTTTTCATTATATCTACTTTTCTTAAGAATGGTTTCATCTTGTCAATCAATATTTCTTTCATATATGACTTGTACAACATATATGCAGTGGATATATTTTTTTCATTATGTCTAGTTTTAAAAATATTTTCATCTTGTCAATCTATATTTATTGGATATATGACTTGTACAACATATCTGCATTGGATATGTTTTTTTTTCATTATGTCTACTTGTTTTAAGAATATTTTCATCTTGTCAATCTATATTTCTTTGATATATAACTTGTACAACATATCTGTAGTGGATATGTTTTTTTTTCATTATGTCTACTTGTTTTAAGAATATTTTCATCTTCTCAATCTATATTTCTTTGATATATAACTTGTACAACAAATCTGCACTAGATTTGTATTTTTTCATCTTCTCAATCTATATTTCTTGATATATGATTTGTACGACACATCTGCATTGGATATGTTTTTTTTTCATTATGTCTACTTGTTTTAACTTTTAAGAATATTTTCAACTTGTAAATCTATATTTCTTTGATATATGACTTGCATTGGATATGTTTTTTTTTGCATATGCTTAATTGCTTGCGGTTATATCCATCATTTTTTTGTAAGTTTTTAAGAATGGTCAGACCATTTCTTTGTGTTTCTTTTGTGATGAGTCTTCTCTCATGCAACTTCATAGAGTTTTTAATTCTTAAAGATGGGAAAATGTTTAAAAAAAAATACATGATGGTTGGAAATGTGTAGTGATGGTTTGTTTTCCAAAATATATAATTTTTTGATATGGAGGGTTTTTAAACCAGTGATGCTTTGTAATATCTATAAATTGCATTTGGAAGTTTTAGAAATTTAGTCAAGCTACTTATCTATCTGACTGGAGAAATCATGCGGATCATCCAATTATTGTCTTTTCGGAAATCGTTATAGTCTATTTACTTTTTTCCAGATTAACAAACAGGTATCTGTTTAAGTAGTATTGGACTATGAACATAGGAAGGATTGCATGATAGAGAAACCGTGAGGACCTCCTTCATTAGCTTTGGCCTTTGAATAAGGAAGGAGTTATTAATTGTGAGACTTCAAAGTTTATTGACGAAGTGCCAAAGTGTATTAATATAGGTTCACACTGTGAGACTTTGGTATATGACTTGTACAACATATCTGCACTGGATATGATTTTTTTTGCATATGCTTAATTGCTTGCGATTTTTAGTATATCCGTCGTCTCTTGTAAGGTTTTTTTACAATGATCAGACCATTTTTTGTGGTTCTTTTGTGACGAGTATGTTCTCTCATGCAACTTCATTGAGTTTTTAAGGATGGGAAAATGTTTTAAAAAAATATTTGATGGTTGGAAATATGTAAAGATGGTTTGTTTTTCAAAATATATATTTTTTCGATTTGGACCGGTTTGTAAACCAGTGATGCGTTGTAATATCTATAAAATGTATTTGGAAGTTGTAGAAATGTAGTCAAGCGACTTACCTATTCGACTGGAGAAATCATGTGGATCATCCAAATATTTTCTTTTTGGAGATTGTTATCGTCTATTTACCTTTTCCAGATTAACAAACAAGCATCAGTGTAAGTAGTATTGGACTATGAACATGGGAAGGATCTCATAACAGAGAAACCATGAGAACCTACTTCATTAGCTCTGGCCTTTAAATAAGGCAAAGTTATTAAATGTGAGACTTCCAAGTTTATTGACGAAGTGCCAAAGAGTATTAATATAGGTTCACACTGTGAGACTTCTAAGTTGGTGCCGAAGTGTATTAATATGGATTCATAGAAAATCATGGGAATGCTTGTTGTTGAAGTGTTATAGACCGTATTGTTGCTCTTACTCCAATAAATTTGTGCTTTTCTAAAACCACTTGATCCAAAGTGGAAGTAGAACAAGGAGATTAAATCTTATGTTAGTGCATGTCGTAATTGTTGGGAGATTAAATCTTATCTTAGTGCATGCTGTAATTGTTGGTAGAGGATGCACCGGTATTTAATTTAGACTATTATTTTAAAGTAGCCAAAGTCTATTTAGATAGAAAAGTGTACTTAACCGCAATATTATAATGAGAATGAAACGAGATTAAATCTATGCTTGTGTGGCATCGATTTTTTTGCTAGAGATGCAATATGAACTTTCATTGTACCTACGTGTGGAAACTATATCACTAATAGTAGTGTCAGCTTTTTTTTATTCTTTTCTTAATATGGATTTTCATTGTAAAAATTGTACCTATGTGTGGGAACTATATCACCAATACTAGTGTCAGTTTTTTGTGATTCTTTTCTTAGTGGGTTGTATCTAAGGCTTAGTGTTTAATATCTTTTTTGGGTTGTGGTAACCTTTTTTTTAAATGGTGGTTCACTATTAGTTAGAAGGCTAGTCCACCAAATTCTAGGACTATCATGGTTATTAGAAAAAAACATTGCTTTCATGTTCTTATTTGACGATGGGTTGTGTATATACTCATCGAGTTCATGCCTTGGAGAATGAAATGCTAATGAGCATAAAACAAGGAATGAACAATGTACTTGAGATTATTGTGGTAAAGTGCTCCGCAATTAGTGATGTTATTGCTAACATATTTAAATTAATAGTTACATGATTTGATTAAGTTATTTACTGACATAATTAACTCTAGCATTTGATGAATGAGGTGTTTTTTTATTATGTAAGCCCATATGCCAATTGGTTTCCTTTGGCTTACACACACTTGTAAAATCAAGTACCTCGTCACATCTACATATTAGTGGATATGGTACTTCTTCCTCTATGTGTGTGTTTGTGTTTAGGTTGAAATGTGGTCTTCCTTATGGTTTCCTAAGTTCTTATAATGCATTACAAACAAACATAGTTGTTAATCATTTTATCAATCTCAATTTAAATGATGTCATTTAATCCTTATAGTGTATACACATTCTTTGTTTGGTTGTAGACCAACATTGCATGTGATATCAGTGAAGAGTCATAAAAGTCTAAGTCCGAGGTAAATGTTGAGGATGACAAATAAAGTGGAGAGTTATTTGAACCTTTGTTGCTTACATTGCTATTTTTAATGGTGGAAATATTGCTATTTCTTTCTAGCTGATGATCAAGAGTAAATATCTCAATGGCCTCTCTTAAGATGGCCTTGTATGAATATTGGAATTAAAGTTGGAAGACTTGGTAACTTGACTAATTGGCTACCGATAGAGCATTTTGTTATATCATACCTTCTTTTGCAGGGGGATAGAATAAGGAGACTAAGTCATTGGAAGTGTATGCCTAGGGTACTTCATATATGTATTTATTCATGAACATGTTATTGTCTTCTCTATTCATGTTATTAATGGTTTTTAAAACATGGATTAGGTAATCGTACATAAAATGTTTTCTTTTATATCCATAAGTTCACATGTATCCTTTATTTAGCAAATTCATTTTGATCACTTTGTTGTTTTTTTGGTATGCATGTGATGAATGTCTCATAATATCAGATAGATTCCATGTCTTGTAAATATGTAATGGTGAGATATTGGGAGATTCAATGATGCTCTATGCTCTGGTAGTGCTTGATTTGTTAGAACCCTTGTGGGATAGGTTTTATGTGCACATGAAATGCTTTATTGAAGGATGAAATTTCTCAGAATATATGGATTCTTTAACAAAGAAAAACAAAAACCTTGATCGCTTATTGCTACTTCCCAAATAACATATTATGTACAAGGGAGAACCAACTTAAGAGCTACTTGTGAATAATTTATTTTTCTTTGTTTCTCTTTTACTTCAATGCAAAACAAATGTCCTCCCTTTACTTGTTTTTTTCTCCTTTCAACGTTCCTCACATTCACAAGATAGAAGGATTTTGGGGAAAAAGAGTTTGAGAAGAAATTCAAATAAACTACGGTGTAAACCTGCTCCGAGTGAAATAAAGTTCACAAATTCCACCTTTTTATATAGATAACCATAGGATGTTTGACCTATTTCAAATACTTGGTAGATCCTGAATTTTTCAGTTTAAGGAAAAAACTGATTTTTTTTTATCTCTAGCCATGCAGAGTAAAGTAGTTCTTGGGGTTCAACACTTTCCAAACAAAAAATCAGAGTGTTATCCTCCCCACCCATGTTTGAGTTGTGCGTGTGACATGTTTTCCCTCCTCATGGGCTAATTTACACCCGCGAGGATTTATCTCATTTGTATGGGGCTAGGTGCAATCTTTTTTTACATATTAGATCCCCTTGAATCGTAACCACTTGGTTAAGAATTAATTTCACAAGGTTTGAAGCCTCCTAGATAATGTTATTATATCATGTTCTTTATGATTCTTGGGTTCACTATGGTTTGCATTGGGCTTGATGGACAAATAAGAGAGGCAGAGAGTATTGTTCTTCTTGCATCTATTGAAAACATGCAATATGCTGTGACTTTTGATGTTTCGCATACAATATGTTGACAAACTCTTAATTATGTTTTGCGTGCACAAGTTTTTTTAATTTTGAGTTCCATTTACAATAAGTAGTTTGTCTCTTTTCCTTGAAATAACATGCGTTCTCTACATTTGCTATAGTTCAGAAAATTACAATGTTTCAGGATAATGTAGCATGCCAGGATTTGATTCAGTATGTAGGTATTCTTACCATGATTATTTTTGGCACAATTATCATTATGAAATATAGTGTGTGTTTAATTCTTCCTATGATTCTTCTTAGTGACATATGACCCTTACACAGGTTAATATTGATTGGAGTAGAAACTACACAGTTCCAAAAGTAAGCATTGTACAAAATCAACCATAAGTTCTTGGAGTTGGTCGATACCTTCCATCTGCACAATATGTGTATCCAATAAATAATTTTGTATCTGCTATACATCCATTGCAACCAACTAGTGTTACCGGACTTGTATCACAAGCAACAGGATCGGACTTGTATCACAAACAACAGGATCAATGTTTCAAGGAACTGCACCAAATCAAATGTACATGAACTCACCTGCTCAACATGCTACACCTTTAGGAACAACTTGGTAACCTCACGTGTAAGTTCCACCTTATTCTTCGGCTACAGATCTCCCTGGTGGTCCTCCCATGCAGAATCCAAGATCTTAGGCAAGCCCTATGAGTTCAAGCATGCCATCACTTACCATTCAATGTACTAATTGTGGCCCAACCTTTTCAATTCTTCCATATAGCCATTAGTCAATGCATATGCAAATGGATTCGGGGAAAGTTCTTGCAAGTGCTTCTTCTATTTATTACATCTAAATACCCCTGTAACATTATTTCCCTCTCCATTGATGTGGATGACAATCTCCATTTTGTTCTTATAAATTGCATTGCTTTTTATCTAAAGGAAATCAGCATAAGTGTGGATGGAAATCTCCATTGCTTTTCCTTGCTGATGAGAACACAGACCAAAAAAATCAGTTAATGCTGACAGACCCTATATATGTATATGTACTCTTATAATATAATGTCACCTTGCTTCATCAAAATTTTGGCATATTAATATTGTTAGCATCTCTCTTTGGGTCATTTTTTATGGTGGAGTTTAGAGGAGGAATGTGTTGCTACAATCTATGTAGAAAAAAATTATCTCCTTTGATCTTATCTTTCTCTTTCTCTTTTTTATTTTATTTTTTATTTTGTCATTTTGCAAATTAAGTTATTTTCCTAAATCATGAAGGTATGGAATTGAAGAAACTCAAACTTAGTTGTTTGCCTAGATTTATTTTCCCAATTAGTAGTCAGCCAAAGATATATGTTTCCATATTTGTCCACTTTCACCTATAAGATACATTTGCTTGTTAGATTAAGTTCTATGATCTTGGGATGTTGTGATTATTATCTCTATAAATGACACTATCTTTGAAATTATAAATCCCATAAGATGTATTCAGTCAAATGAAGATTAAACATTCATAGAAACATATTTCATATTTGACATTTTCAAATCCAAACATTCATAAAAATAACCTTCATCTCTGGCCATATCAAGTTTAAAGTAAGTTCCCTTTTTGTTTTCGTTTTTTTCATGCATACCTTTGTTTCATGCATCTACTTGGATTTATCTATAATATCCACATTAGGGCTCTACCCCTTCTCATTAGACACAACAATCTCAAAATAATCACCCTGTGTGAACACCAAACTAGGCGTTTTGGATAGTTTTATTTATTTATGAATATGAGCACTCAAGTAGGCCATTTATATAGTTTTTCCACTGTAAAGATATCAACTCTTTTGGTTTAATCTTTGAATAGTTGTCTCCAAGAAGTAGGTGATAAGCGTGCAATTTTGTCTTAAAAAAACTATACAAAAACAATGATCTAACTATAGAATTTCTCTTATTTTCTAGACATGACATTATAGATGTGTTCAAAATTTTCTGGACATGACATTATAGACATGATTTTTTTTCTTTTTCAAATCTTAATTAAATGGAATATTAAAAAAATAACTCAATTGGAATTGTGTTTTTCAAAAAATAACTTAATTGGATTTTTGTTTTATTTTTATTATTATTGATTAAATAAAAGTTCAATTTTTACATTTTTTATAATAAGAAATATTATAAATTAATAATGTTAGAGACTATTTTTATTTGTTTATATTGATTTAATTGTGTAATTGTAAATTAAAATAAACATCTCCAATATTAAAAAATAATTTTAACATTAAATTTATTTTAATAATTTTAACTAAATTAAATATATTTTTAGAAATTTAATCAAAATTATAAATAAATATATTCACCTTAAACTTCCAACAATGTAAAACATATTTTATATATCATTATATATGTCAGTTGGGTTTAAAGCGACTGTTTGAATGATGACTGTTATTCTTCCTAGTTAAAACTTATTTTATATATCATTATATATGTCAACTGGTATTAAAGTGAGTGTTTGAATGAGGAGAATTATTCTTCCTAGTTAAAATGGGCTCATTAAACCTCAATCAATGAGATTTTTTGTTAACATAATTGCATATTGCATATTTAAATATTATCACATTTTGAAATCTTTAATTCACTACAAATACAAATATTATATATGTGTTGTCCTTTAAAATTGACAATTACGTGGTTAAGAAAAGGATGTTACATATCCATTGTGGTTGAGGCTTGTCATGTATTTCACAAGACAAAATCAATAAATAAATAAAAGATATTGCCTTTAAAAACTCATTGAAATTCTTGAAACATTATTACATATAAATATTATTATAACCCTATTTTAGTAATATGTATGATGATTATTTCCAAACTAACCATTAATCAATAAATTGACACACTAAACAAAAAAAAATAACAACATAGTCTTAATTGAACATTAACTCAAAATATTTTGTACAATGTCAAAATATCCATAATGTCTTTTAAAATGGAGACAACTTCACTAAGCATAGATTTAATGCTACAATATATGAAATATATTCTAACTTCAAAATGATGTGAGTGAGTCACATTAATTAAATTATAGCAAAATAGAAAAAAAGTTCAATTTATCAATTTTTGACAAAATAAATGACAATGACAATGTCATTTATTGTTGAGAATTCAATGTTTATATGATTTATTGACTTATATGTTATAATAGAATTCATTATGTATATTGAAGTGTGAGAACATTAATTTTGATTATCATGATAAGTTAAAAGGCTTTGAGTTTTATGTCTTGGTGTATTGTGTCTTGATGGATTATATGTAATAAATTAAATATTTGGAATTAAGAATTAGTAATTAGTAGGTTAGATGTTATGCTTAATGAATTGTATACTTACATAGTTATAGAGTTAATAGATTTGGAGAAATCTAATTACCTCAATGTTTATTAGAATGTCAATATCAAAGGAGTTTTGCAAATCTATATATGGTTTGCCCCAAGTTTTATGCTTACAACATAAACAATATTATATTATAGAACGTATGTGCTAACTTTCTAACCATTTTAACAAATTGTTATAATTAAAAAATTTTAATATCAAAATTCAATCACAATTTTTATTAATATATTTCAATAGGCACCATAGCTATGTTGTCAAATTGTATAACTTACAAATTGTTATAATTTAAAATAGTTGGTTAACAATGTCCAAATTGGATGACAATTTTTTTAACATATTACAATTTTTATTAATATATTTTTATGTGCCATCTTACAGTTTGAAATCTACTTATTATGAATAACTATTAAGGAATTCCAAGTAATTCATAAAGTAACTAAATTATATTCAAATTTGATGTTGATTGACAACCTTGATTAAAGTTCAGTTTAAAATTATTTGTTGATAATCATGACTTACAAATATGAGAATTTTATTTTTCCTTTCGACGTTCCTTTGCACCTTATGGGGCAATTGCTAGTTTTATTTATTATAGTGCCCTTAGTGCACAGAAATTAAAGGTAGATTCATTAAATTTGGAAAACTACACAATCTAGCTATTATTGATTTAATACTTAATATTTTTATAACTAGCATACCCCCAAAGCGGGGGAAATGAAACGCCGAGATGAACTTCAATATGTTGTAAAATGAGAGAAAGTCGTGTGTATGTAGACGAAAGGAAAACTTTATTGCAAGTATCTATAAAAATCAGAGTTGTCTAAAAATTCCACGATAAACTAAACTTTGGAATTTTCTATATAAATTAATAATGGAAAGGAATCACACCAATTTCAAATGGAATTTACACAGGTTAAAACAAAGACACTCACATCCATTAACCTGAGTGAGATCACACCAACAGAGAGGAGAGCCGAATTTCAAGCCCTAATGGTAGCGGTTCAAGAAGAAAACCCAGGTCACTAATTTTGATGTTAGTCTTGTTATGTCTTTTGCCTTGAAGTGTGCACAAATCTATACCTACTTGTTCTTTTGAGTATTCATAGGCCTTGTAATATAAACAATGTTTTACTCTTAGTTTTTCGTTGTAGAGAACTAAGACAAATCTTTGCAGCCACGGGGAAGCATCCTGGGAAATGGCTCAAAACTATCTTATTTGGAAAAAAGTCCTCAAGATCCCAATCTTTTGAGAAGCTGACAAAGACAGATAGTGGCAGAGATTATAGGACATGAGATCCTGCACTGGATTGGAGACATGAATTCCCAATGAATCTTTATCCTCTATATGTCTAGACTCCACAAGTGAAAGGTTTGTTTGTAACCTCAATCCCCTTGAGCCATCAACCATTTGTTTGCATGCCTAAATTTTGGTAGGGTTGAAAAACAAATCTATTTAGGGAAATTTTGTTTTGGATTTGCAAATGGTTGGACTAATTTATACATTATTTAAAACCAACCTGTTTTGGGTGGATTGGGCATATCTTTAAAGATTGTGTGAAAACAAATTCCCAGAACATCATTGTACCTCAATTGATTGTAGGTATGGTAAGCTTCCACATTATTTAACAAAAAGAAGAAGTTAATACATGTTTTTACATTGATTGGAGAGTTTGGAGTCTCGAAGGCCCTAGCTTTGAATCTTTACAGCATCTTGATTCCGCATATCCAGGAAAGAAGGATCACATGGAAATGAAACACCGAAGAGAAATTTGAAATGTTGCAAAAGTGAGAGAAAGTTGTGTGTATGCATATAAGATAAGTTTATGTGTTGAAATCAAGTCTAAGAAGGAAAAATATAGTACAAGTCCTAATAAGCAATAAATAGAAACTCATGTAATCGACGACAAGTAAAATGAAATGTACATTAATTTGTCATACCAGAAAGTATGCATATGAGTAACACAATAAAGGGCTTGGTAGTTATCAAGTTTAACTCTAATTATATTGGCAATCAACATTTCTATTTCCATTTGGTTAGAGGAGTGCAGGGATTGATGGATAGTCAATGCCCAAGCCATTTTGAAGGGGATTAAGTACATGTGTGATTGTATGCCTTATTGAAAGTTATAAATGATTGAACCATCAAATATATTTTTTTCTTTCATATTTCATTCCCTCCCTAGTTAACTTTCCTACCTAATTAATTTTACGAGTGAGCTTATTACAATAGAGCTACCATATCTATTCGGTTCAAAGCTCATCCTTCGTCTATACGTACTCAACCTCAATCATTGCAAACTGTTAAGTTTATACTAATTTGACTAGCAAGATCACTGAAAGAAACACAATCATAAGATAGACAGAGATTTTACCCTAGGAAACCCTCATGGGGTAGAAAACCCAACAAAGCTTTCCTCAATAAGATGATCAACCAAATACAAGATGTAGTCCAAGACTAGAGCTCCTTCTCTACCTCCTATGCAGACCTGTCTCTCACTTGTGTGCTACTTTCCGAGTGATGGAAGAGTGAGATAAGTGAGGAACAACCTCCTCTACTTATACTTGTTTCCCGACTGAATTTTTACCCTATGGGGCCGACCTCTCCTAAGAGAGTCTAATAACCCCTAATAAATTAACTCAGGGCCAACCCCCACATGGGAGATCTAATAACCCTAGTTACCATAATCCATCGGAGGAATAAACATCTCCGAATACATAATAAAGTCCCATCGGAGGAATGAAACATCTCCGAAATAATACAAATATAATATTCTTAGAAGTTACAATATTTCAACACTCGCCCTTAACAAGAAGGATATTATAACAACATCTGCAGGAGCAAGGAGTCATCGACTACATGATACATGATACATCTATAAATAATTGGAAGCTTTCTTTATACATCATCATCAATAACTCAGACAGTTACTGGAACATAATCAGTACTGGAACATCAGCATCGTTAGTATTGAGTCTTCATCTTCTGCAGCACTCGATCAGCTACAGCATCATCATCTGGATCTCTCGATCAATATCATCATCTAGATCCTCATGATCAACAACATCGTCATCCCGATCAGCAACATTGTCATCTTCACCATCACGACCACATCATCATCTTCTAGATCATCATGATCACAGCATCGTCACCACACGATCTGCATCATCGTCATCACACGATCTGCATCATCATCATCAACTGGATCCTCTCGATCAACATCACAATAGCAGTATACCCTGCAACACACATGATCTATTTAAGACACCATATCATGTCTAGGGACGATGCAGTCCACTCATTAACTTAGACAAACTCTAAGGACCACGTCTCGGAGACATATGTCTATGGATCAATTTAGGGACCGAAGTCTGGGGACGATACAATCCCCTCACTCTCGGAGACATCTATCTGCGGATCAATTTAGGACTAAGGTCCAGGGATGATACAATCCCCTCACTCTCGGAGACATCTGTCTGTGGATCAATTTAGGACTAAGGTCCAGGGATGATACAATCCCCTCACTCTCGGAGACATCTGTCTATGGCTCAATTTAGGACTAAGGTCCAAGGATGATACAATCCCCTCACTCTCGGAGACATCTATCTGTGGCTCACTTTAGGACTAAGGACCAAGGATGATACAATCCCCTCACTCTCGGAGACATCTGTCTGCAGCTCAATTTCGGACTAAGGTCTAGGGATGATACAATCCACTCACTATCGGAGACATATGTCTGTGGATCACTTTAGGACTAAAGTCCATGGATGATACAATCCTCTTACTCTTGGAGACATCTGTCTGTGGATCACTTTAGGACTAAAGTCCATGGATGATACAATCCTCTTACTCTCGGAGACATCTGTCTGCGGATCACTTTAGGACTAAAGTCCACGAATGATACAATCCTCTTACTCTTGGAGACATCTGTCTGCGTATCACTTTAGGACTAAAGTCCATGAATGATACAATCCTCTTACTATCCACTTAGACAAAGTCTAAGGACCATTTCATCGGAACAAGCAACCTTATCATCAACCTCATCGTTGGAACAGGTAGCCTCAATATCATCAATACAAGTATCCACACCAATACAAGTATCCATATCATCAATACAAGTATCCACACTAATACAAGTATCCATATCATCAATACAAGTATCCACACCAATACAAGTATCCATATCAAATACAAGTATCCACACAAATACAAGTATACATCATCAAATACAAGTATCCACACCAATACAAGTATACATCATCAAATACAATTATCCACACCAATACAGGTATATATCATTAAATACAAGTATCCACACCAATACAGATATACATCATCAAATACAAGTATCCACGCCAATACAGGTATCCTTAATATTGACCTTACCATCAATATAAGCAATCTAATCATCGATAAAGGTATCCACATTGATACTAGTATCCAAATATTATCATCGACCATATCACTCCCCCTTTCGAGGAGGATCCTTCTGAACTACACCAAGCTTGTCTCATAAATACTCAAACTTTACTCGAGACAGAGGTTTAGTCAATACATCGACAACTTGTTCATCAGTGCCTACATACTCGAGCTTGATAGCTCCTTCTGCACCATATCCTGTATATAAAAATATCGAATATCTATGTGCTTTGACTTATCATGGAACACTAGATTCTCTGTCATCTTGATACAACTCTGGCTGTCACATAGAATCACAGTGGGGTCCATATCTAAGTCAAACAATCCTGATAATAACTTCTGAATCCATACCGCTTCGCAACTAGCAGAGCAGGCAGCTATATATTCTACTTCAGCTGTGCTGAGAGCCACACTTGACTGCTTTCTGCTAAACCACGAGATCATGGCAGATCCCAGACAATAACATCCACCCGATGTACTCTTCCTGTCTGATACATTTCCTTCCCAATCAGCATCTGTGTAGCCATATAATCTGAAGTCATGATCTCCATGATAATAGAGACCAAAATCTACCACACCTTTTAGGTACCTCATCACATGTTTTGCAGCAATTAGGTGAACTTGTCTAGGTTCCACTAGATACTGACTCAGAGTGTTCACCGCAAAAGATATGTCTGGCCTGGTATTCGTCATATACATTAATGACCCAATAATATGTCCGTATAGAGTCACATCCACTAACTCTGAAGAGTCATCAACTAATAGATTTAAGTTTGAATCCATGGGAGTGGCCATGGATTTTCATTCCATATCGAATATTTTCAGGATTCCTACAGCATACTTACCTTGGTTGAGAAAGATTCCATTTGGTCCTTGCCATACTTCCAGATCTAGGAAGCAGTGCATCAATCCGAGATCTTTCATCTCAAACTTTGATGAGAGCTTCTTCTTGCACTCGATAATCTATTTCTCATTTCTAGTCAGAAATAGATCATCCACATATAGCAACAATATGACAGGTTCATCATTCATAACCTTGAGATAAAGATTAGGATCAACTTTACTTTTGGTAAAGCCCAAGTTTGTCAAGAAACTGTCAATTCTTCCATACCAAGCTCTGGGAGCTTGCTTCAACCCATACAAGGCCTTCTTCAGTTTGCATACATGGGTTCTTCCATTTTCCACCTCAAATCCTTGTGGTTGTTCTATGTACACTTCTTCCTCAATCACACCATTCAGGAAGGCTGTCTTTACATCCATCTGGTGTAAATCCCATTTCATCATGGATGCAAGTGCCATGGTGGTTCTAATGGAAGTGTACCTTGCAACTGGTGCAAATGTGTCTTCATAGTCAATTCCCTCTTTCTAAGAGAATCCCATGGCCACAAATCTTGATTTATATTTTTCAATGCTACCATCCGCAGCATGCTTTATTTTGTATATCCATTTGGAGGATACCACACTTTTGTCTTTTGGCTTGGGAACTATATCCCAAACATCATTCTTCATTATTGATTGGTATTCCTTTGTCATTTCCTCTACCCATTGTTTCTTATGAATTGCCTCTTCATAAATAGTAGGTTCTTGATATACAAGATCACACATCAAATCCATATAGTTAGAGAATGGATTTGGTTTCTTGCTTACTCTAGTGGAGCCTTCAGGAGCTCCATACTTTTATGCTCTTAGTATAATATCTCTTGCCCATGTTGGATTTCTTTTCCTTGAAATGTTTGAAAGGGGGGGTTCTTTTGGTTCTATCATATCATGGTCTTCAGGTGTTACATCTTCAGGGATGGGTACGGCCTCTGTAGTTCTGGGAGGTGCATCTTCTTCATATAATTCTTCATACTGGCACTTCCTAGATCTCTTGAGAGCTGCTTCTTCATCAAATGTCACATCCCTACTTATTTCCATATGATGAAAACCTAGGATGTGAATTCTAAATGCTTTGGATGCTTCACAATATCCAACAAATATTCCCTTCTTCCCAGAAGGATCTAACTTGGTCCTCTTTTCTTTTGGAATGTGAATGTACACTGGACATCCAAATATCTCGAGGTGACTTACCTCAGGCTTCTTTCCTGTGAACACTTCTTATGGAGTCTTGAAATCAAGATCACTGTGGGATAGTCTATTTTGCACATAGACTGTTGTCCTAGCTGCTTCAGCCCATAGATACATAGGTAGGTCTTGATCATGTATCATTGTCTTCATAGCTTCCATGATGGTTCTATTCTTTATTTTCGCAACACCATTTTTTTGGGGATTGTAGGGAGTGATTAGCTCCCTCTTGACTCCAGCTTCCTTACAGAAATCTTCAAAGTCCTTTGAAGTATATTCTCCGCCATTATCTGTCCTGAGTATTTTGATTTTCTTTTATGAATGATTCTTTATCAAGGCTTTGAACTCCTTGAACTTTCCAAAGACTTCATTCTTTCCTTTTAGAAAGTATATCCAAGTCTTCCTTGAATAGTCATCAATACAATGTGAGATAGTATTCATATCCACTCAAGGATGTGGAGGGCATTGGTCCACATACATTAGAATGAATTAAATCCAAGGTACTCTTAGTCTTTGTTTCACTCTTTGGAAATGGGTTCTTGATATTCTTCCCTTTTTCACAACCTTTGCATGTGCCATCATAATCAATCTTTAAGTCTGGCAGACCTATAACTACCTTGCTTACATGAGGTAGTGCGTTGTAATTAATATGAGCAAGCCTCCTATTCCATAGCTCATTTGGGCTAGTGGCTTCATGTACAAGGGCAGCTTCTGGATGGACCTTGAGCTTGTACAGACCTCCTTCCCCTTCACCAATGAAAATTGCATCCTTAATAGATTTACCTTTGGACCACATTAATACTTGTCCATCAATGAATGCAACTCTATAACCTTTCTTATCCAATGTTGAGATGGAAAGCAAGTTCTTCTTCAATCTTGGTATATGCAATATTTCCTTCATCTTCATGGGGGTTACAGAATCAAGATTGTAGTTTGTTTCACCAATTCCCTTGATGGGATATTGATAGTCATCTCCTAATGACACTTTCTGTGGGGAGGTCTTCTCTTCCAATTTTGAAAGAGTTTTCTTTTGTCCAGTCATGTGCTTTGAAGCACCACTATCAATAAGCCATGTATCTTCTCCAAGTGTTATAGATCCAGAGAGTGCAGAGAATAGAACATACTCTTCTGCATCTTCTTCTTCATTTATTCTAGATCTTCTCTTGAAGAAGGGCCTTTCTTCCTCTTCGTCTTCTCTTCTAGATATTTTCTTGTGAGGCCTTTATTCCTCTTCTTCTTCTTCTTCTTCTTCTTCACTATCATCTTCTGCAAGATGTGCTTGATGTCTTCTATGGTGAAGATCTTTCTTCTTCTTTGAAGGACAATGTCTAGCAATGTGTCATATTTTGTGGCAATTGAAACATTGGAAAGAAGAGTGTTTTATTCTTCCTTTCTTCTGAAATCTTTGTGGAGATTAAGACTCCTTGTGACTGTCCTTCTTGAAGTAGGATTGATTTCTTCTTCTTTTGGTGTGTGTAGCCAAGGCTTGGTCATCTTCTTTGAGCAGGGCTTCTCTATTGGCAACCCTAGCTTCTTCTTGGATGCAATCTTCCCATACCACATCAAACTTCATGCTCTCCTTTCTGGCACACATGGTTTGGATAAATGACTCCCATGGTCTAGTGAGACCATTTAGAGCAGTCATGACTAGTGCATCTTCATCAAGGGTATCTCCAATAGCATCTAGTTGTTCCTTGAACTAGGAGATCCTTGAGAAATAGTCTTGAACAGATCCTCCTTTATTCATCTTTGTGCTCTTCAATTGAGCTCTCAGATTCATCTTCCTATTGATGTTCTTTCCCTCATACATTCTGGAAAGGGCATCATACATTTCCTTTGGAGTCTTCTTGGATTCCACTTGGGGAATCAAGTGGTCTTTAATAGAATCAACAATGATTCTCTTTTCCCTAATCAAATCCTTCCTATACTTCTCTTTGGTTTCATCTTCTCCAGGTTCTGCAATCTCATCCTTGATATACTGGGCAAGATCATTCTCTTCAAGAATGAGGCCAATTCTGTATTTCCATGCCCGAAAATTTTCTATACCCTCTAGCTTGTCTTCAAGCTTAGTGCTTTGAGCCATCTTCTCCAGGGGTCAAAGAGATTGAAGTTTCTCAATAGATATAATAACACTTACTAGGAGATGTGCTTGATTGAAAGTTCTAGTGTGTTTTGCTTCTAGAAACTTCAACTTTTCACCTTCCGGATCTGCAACAGAATTTCTGATTTTCTGGTGCACAGGTGCGCAGCTTTTCTGGTTCTCTGGTTTTTTGGTTTTCTGCACTTTTGGTCAAACTAGGGTTTGACTTTCCCAGAGTTCTACCCAAACAAAAACCTCGATCTAGGGCTCAAAACTTTGATTTTGAGGAGGGCTATCCAGCCATGCAATCAGAATCCAAAAATACCAACTTTTGCAGAAACTCTAATTTTCACCGGAGGAGAGAGAGAGAGAGAGAGAGATTTTCACCTTGTGAAATATGTCCTATTCAAGCTAGCTCTGATTCCATGTTAATTTTATACTAATTTGACTAGAAAGATCACTGAAAGAAACACAATCACAAGATAGACATAGATTTTACCCTGGGAAACCATCATGGGGTAGAAAACCCAGCAAAGCTTTCCTCAATAAGATGATCAACCAAATACAAGATGTAGTCCAAGACTAGAGCTCCTTATCTACCTCCTATGCAAACCTCTCTCTCACTTGTGCGCTACTTTTCGAGTAATGGAAGAGTGAGATAAGTGAGGAACAACCTCCTCTACTTATACTTGTTTCCCGACTGACTTTTTACCCTATGGGGCCGACCTCTCCTAAGAGAGTCTAATAACCCCTAATAAATTAACTCAGGGCCGACCCCCACATGGGAGATCTAATAACCCTAGTTACCATAATCCATAGGAGGAATAAACATCTTCGGATACATAATAAAGTCCCATTGGAGGAATGAAACATTTCCGGAATAATACAAATATAATATTCTTAGAAGTTACAATATTTCAACACAAACATCATAGATCATAAAACTTATAAAACCTATCCATGCAATACACATACAATAGTTTATTCATTAGCGATCACAGTGGAAACATGTGACCAATAAACCAGTGAGTGTATCTATCGAGGAAATTGGGGTTTCTACTTATTGCTTAAGGCTTTAATATCTTATTTTAATTAACACAAAATGAAATCCATATTCATGTTGCAAACTTTAGTGACATTGGCATACCCAAAACTTTATCACAACAATCTCTTTCACGTGCAACATCACCACCTTAGTAGTAACATGACCTATTTATATCAAAGCCATGGTTAGCCAATTATAGTTATCGTTATCCATCACATACCATTAGATATAGGAAGGCCCTTCATAGATAACTAAATACCTATATGACGTGCTCAAAGGAAATGCTTGTCAAATGTTATTTCCATTCGTGTATAATTCCCGCCCCAATCCAATCAACTATTATTTTTAAGTTCCAACCTTCTTCTAGTTATTCTCTTGGTCATGCCATTATTATTTAATTTGCTACCCTCTTCATTGTTTTATTGATGAACTATTGCAAGTTGCTTTGACCATCTCCTATATAAATTATTTATCAAGATTTCTTTTTTTATGATTTTACTAGTAACATTATGGTATTTTTTTGGGTGCAAGATGATATGATGTTGGACAGTAATTATTAAAAACACTATTAAAAAAAATAATGCTTTTCATGGTAGTTATTCAAAACAAATGTATGCTTTGTGATTTGTTTCATTAATTGGTTTATGTGTTGAAGAGAAAAAGTTGTTTTGGTCTACAACTTGTTGCTTAGAGGAAGTTTAGAGGGGGTTATAGGAAGATATGAACCCCAATGGTACTCCGATGATATTTGTTTTTCTCTCTTGAAATCTCTATCAGCAATGAAGAGTTACAACTAAGAATCCTTGTAACCTTAAAACAACAAACTCCCCAGGATAGAACTTTTGATAAGCCCAGGGCCTTATCTTATAGGTGCACAAATTTATCTAGAATCCAGACAAAGAATGAAAAATAAGGCTACCATTAGAGAGATTTTGAGGTCAAAAAATGTCCTCCTAAGAGATGTACTACAAAAATATGAGATATATTAAAATATTAGGAATTGGGGGTTTTATGGGGTAGGTATATATGACAAATCACCTCCCACACTATTTTCTATGCACAATATAAATAACCATGGTTGAATTACTTTTTAAAATTCACTAGAAATCAAATTAATAAAATAAGTCTACATTGATGTGACTAAGATTCATTGTAAATTCCCAAAAATTTATTGTCCTTTAGCATTTATTTGTCTTGAACTTGCAAATGAAATTAAATAATAAAAAATATTTTTAAGAACTATTTTTTTAATTCTATGTTGACTTTGTATAATTAGTATTTTTCTCATGAATTTAATATAATGTAATTTAATTGAGAATTTATTTACATGTAAAATGCTAATAATATTATTATAATCCACATTGCATTATTATTATTTATTAAATCTATTATTATTCTTTATTAGTTTGAAATTATGTTATTAAATAGAGTGGAGTGAATATATAATTTAAAATTAAAAACATAAAAATGAATATATGTTATTTTATAAACAAATATGAAAGGACTTTCTTTATGAATTAAGAGTACTTCACTTGAAAATGACAATAATATTATTTTATGAGAAAGTGTGAAAATACATTCATTATGAGTACTTTACTTGAAAATGACAATAATATTATTTTATGAAAAGACTATCATTATGAGTACTTTACTTTATGACTTAAAAGTACTTATACCACTACCTTGGTTAACTATGTGTTTTCATCCACCATAGAAAATTTGACAAATAAACATTCTTAACTCATGCAATGCCACCTCAACCAAGGGGGATGATGTCATCAACTAGAATGTGATTGGTTGTTTTTTATAGTACATTTTCTTTGTTTTGAGGCCATTTTTTAACCTCAAAATTTCTTTAATGAAATAGGAAATTTTCGTCTGTCTTGATAATTGCAAATTAGGGCAATGAGATCATGGATCGATTCCCCGCAATTTTATAGTAGCTTTCAACAACCTACAGTGTATAGATACCAAATTACATGGATCACCATTAGCTGGTTTAAATTTTAATTCCGTGACAGAGATAAAATAACATGCAGAAATCTAAATGGAAGAGGAGGAGAATAGTCTAGCTAAGTTTAGTTCATAGTTCTGAGAAAATATTGTGTTACATGAGGAAAGGATAAGCCACCAGTCCATTGGAAAGAAGTAATATTTTGCCTTTTAAAGTTTTGTTGAACAAATCGAAAAGGTCTCGACACTGATGACCTCTACATGATGTATTTTGGGATAGACAACAACTCTCGTCTTCAAATTTCTATTGATTTCGTATTATCTTGATATCATTATGCTCGTGATAACCATTGAGGGATTTTTTAGAAAACATCTTTTAACACATAACTATATTATAGTTCCGCTTTATCGTTTGGCTTTGGAATTGCTTCGTAAAAACAGTTATAGGGGACTTTGATATAGCTTTTACTTTTCCCTTATAACCAGGACCGAGGTGGACTTTAAGATCGAGGCGCTAAAATAATGTTGGTCTGAGCTGATCTCTTTTGCAAACACGAACATCAACATAATACGCCTGGAGCAATAAGCTTGTTCGTCGTATTTTTATTGATGATTCAGAAAGGAGTATATCCCTCTCCCTTAGTGTTGCTCCAAACACTTCGCCTAATCAAGGTCTGTCCTAGTTTTTCCCCACTATTGCGACCATTGAACAAACTTGGTTGATGAACATAGTTTATGCACCGCCAATAGTATCTGCTTTTTTTTAACAGTTTTGAGTGGTGTGTCTTTTTCGAACCCAGAATTTGGTTGTGTCATGGTGTCAATATGTTTTGGTTACCAGAGTTATGTCAAAACCTCTATGGTTGGGGAAGTTAGTTTATTGAGTCTTGAATACAACTATGGCCATGCCATTGTGGTTGGGCGAGCCTATTGAGTCGGTACATTGTGAAGGTAGCAACTTCAATTTGAAATTGAAAGTAGTCAGTGAGTTTGTCAGCTCTTGCATAAGGCCCCCAAACCTCCAAACTATAGTGTGTAAAATTTTAATTTCCTCTGAACATTTTCAAAACTATTGCTCCATTATTGCTCCATAGAGTCCGTGACCATTTAATCTTTCATATTGGCTGGTGAATCTGGCTCTCTTCGGATGACTTCCCCCATGAATGAATAGACTCGTTCAAACCTGCGCGGATTCATGTGCATCGATTCAGCTCTTGGCTAGCGAGCTAGGGTATGATTATTTTCCCAACATATCATAGCTGTGTGTATGCTTGGAGCCACCTTCTAGTTAGGGCGTGGTGTTTATTCTTTCAGTTCTAACCGTGGCGTTAATTTTTTCATGCTATGAAACGTATATCTTCATCCCATAACCAGATCGAATGCCTGTAGCGGAGGTTTCACCGATGGATCCATGTCCCGCCATTTAGTTAGAGGGAGAGATAAGAAGTGTATTCAATTTATTTTGGGCCTCACTCATCGCCTTTCCCGGGGAGAAAGTTATGAAAGAGGGGAGTAGGCTGTGAAGAAATGGATAGAGCAGCATGGGTTAGCGACAGTGGTGTGATGTGAAGGGGGATAGCAGTGAAATAGAAGCGTTGGGGATTGTGGTGTGAGGCAGGCACAGGGATGATGGATGCGGTAGAGGAGCGATCACTTGGGAGGGTGTGAGGGAAGCACAAGGATGAGGGAGTGCAGTGGTAAGCGAAGATAGGAGCTGCGACCTAGGAGAGCGTGGAAGAATGTGGTGGTGGGATGAAGGGCCAAAATGAGAGTGTAGGGCGGGAGTGCAGAGTGGGTGAGCAGAGTAAAACCCGTCTATCAACTAAGCGTCTATCAACTAGGTTCCTCTCCAGGAAGAAGTGCAGCCGATCACCATAATGACATGGCGGCACGAAACTTTGACGAAGGGAGGGGCTTTAGACTCCATTTATTTTTAATGCAAGGAATTATTAGACGATAGGTTGCGGCTCCTCATAGGCCGTCGATAGACGACAAAATCTTGAGGGGAGCCGGCCCCTTAAAATACGCCTTCGACGTAATTAGCGAAAGTATAATATTAGAGTTGTCCATTGAAACTTAGCCATTAGCATTATCTTTTTTAATCAAAATATTGTATGGAATAATACAATGATAATGATGGTGGTGGTTAACATCCACTTTGACCAATTTTTGTTTGGAAAAAGGTAAGGAACAACTTAGTTTGCTTTAGAATTTTATCTCTATGCACAAAAAATTTTAGAGCGTTCCTAAATTACCATAATTTTGATAAGTTAGAAGGTTAGGCAAGTTTGTGTTGTAACAAAAAGATTGAAATTGAGATCTAATGTGGGCGTACATAGGGCATTATAACAGAAAGTGTTTTTCATCCTCAACACTCGTATTCTCACAGAGATGACAAATCTTTTCAGCCCACATAATTTTGGGAATTGTTCAATGTCCTATTGCAGTATGCAGCTCATGAGAGTTAGTTCTTATTGTATCTATGTTGATTTTATTCTTTACGCTAGTTAAAGCAGTGTTATTTATCGTTTTTATGTACATTAGGTACCTAGTCATAGCTATACTCGCAATGGGGGAAATACCCACTTTTATGAGGGGAATAGGATAGGGTTGTACTGCTTTTAATTTTAACAATATGTTATAAAACACTTCTAGATTTGCTCAATCTTTCTCTATGATTCTCTAAAGATGTTGCAATTGCTTATCAAGATCAAAGGGACACCTTGCCATAAGAACAATATTCTCGGCATAAAGAAGAAGGATGACAACTATTTCTACTAATGTCGTGCCAATGCAAACTACCTCTACTAAACAACCTTCTAAATAATCGATGTATATGCCAAAAAGAGTGGTGGAGAGGGGACAACCTTGCTTGACTTCTATATTACAATTAATATCTTCTAACCAGCCTTCAATGTTCTTAAACTTGGAAAGGACATTCGTACAACCTTATAGAAACATAAGAGATTGTATTTCTTATTATGACATTCCTCTACAATGATCCTGAGAGTAATGAGGTGGTGATCTATCATTGAATGATACCTTCTAGAATTGCCTTCACATTTAGCCCTTTTAGCTTGACTTTCTAGTCATCTGCTAATCTTATTTTCCAAAATAATACCATACAACTTGGTTAAGAGAGGGCTAATCATAATGGTATTATAATTAGAGGGGTTATTTGTATCCCTCCTTTAAAATGGGAATAATAAGGGTCTACATCCAAGGTTTAGGGAATCCTTGCTTGACTGCTAGATTGAAGAGCTTGTAGACAAGCCCTCCAATTTTTAAGATTTATGCTTGGTAACCTTCGATGTCCTTATCTTTCCCATTCGCGAGTCACTTAATCCAAAATGTATGTCTTCTAAAGAATTTTTTTTTTCCTTTATAGATAAAGATTGAATGTTGTCCACGACATTAAGGGATTCATAAAGCTTCTTAAGATTAGAATTTCAGTCCTTCAAAACAATCACATTCTTTTCTTTAGTTTTTCAAGTTAGAATTTGCATCCATAATTTCTTAGGATCCATCTTAGAGAGGTGTAAAAGCTTCTCCTGCTTTTTTTTTATTTGCTCCAATGTACCTAAATTGCAGGACTAGATTTTGGTCTAAGAAACCATGAACCAGGGGCATCTAAGCTGTCAAAATCTCTTGGGGATTGCACTTAGCCTAGGCCACTCGAACCCTTAGCATGGTTGAATTTTTTTGGTGTCTCCTCTCACCACTGCTGACTTTCAAACCCTAGGTCGTCTAACAAACGGAACCCCTCGAATACCGATTGTGCTAGTGAGACTTGACAAAAGATTCTCCTGCTTATTGTTTTTATACTTATTTTTTTCTTTTAATAAGGGATCTGTACCTATTTATTTTGTCAACTTTTAGGGAATCATCAACAACTTCCTTAATTTCTCTTCTTGCAATTTTACACTCTTTATCAGACCAAGGGTTTTCCGTTATGATTCCCTTTTTACATGACACTTCAATAGAGAAATTTTTAATGGAATATGAGAGGGTTGTAGAAAAAATATTATAAAGGTCTTCTATATTGTTTTTAAGAGGAAATAGTTAATTTTTTTAATCATTAAGAAAAATATAATATTTATTTTGTTGAAGATTAAGTTCTTTTGGCTATGAGATTTTTTTTGTATGAGACTTCTATGCATAACAAAATTGAGGGTTACAATCAAAGGTCTTACATCCGAGTTGGGTCTGTGGTCATTTAAGATGTAAAAAAATATTATTTGGTTGTATAAAGAGATATCAACTATTACATAATCGACCACATTATTTCCAAGCCCATGAATACAAGTCATTCTACTAGAATTTGGCCATTTCATAAGACCAATGCAAATTATTTAGATCTTGACCACTACAGATCTTGATTGCTCGAAACCAAATAAATTTCCCCCCAAATCTTCATAACTTATTTTGAAGCTCTAGCTAAAGGAAGTTCTTTGTCTAACCATAGAAGATTAGGTTTTAAATCATTGCTTACAAGAATAGATTGGTTACTCATTGTTCAAGCATTAAAGTCACCCCTTAAGAGGATATTGCATTGATTTCTTAAAGTTACTAGAAATACCATGTTCTAAGCCATTATAAGGACAAATTTTATGTAAATTGTTCTTCTTATAAAAGTTAAAATCAATAGGCACAAAATAACATATTGATATATAGGTTTTTAAAGCATTAATGTCTACAATCTTCATCCAAATGTACTGGTAGAAAGGGTCTTTCTTGTAAATCGTAACATGAGGGGAGATGTTCTTCCTAATGTAACAAGATATGCCTCAAATGCCCCCGCGATAAGATTTGGTATTCCTTATAGACCATAAGACAAATCCTTCTATCTTAGGGGCCTTAGATTCTTCATGCTCCCAAGTTTTAACTAGCAATATCATATCAATTTCATTCAAAATCCAACTTAACTTGGGACCTTTGTTCCATGGAAAGCCCCAATAGTTCCAAGATAGGATCCAGAGCATGCCAACTTCCTATTTATTATTATGTTTTTGTCTCTATCGTGAATAACAACTTTTCTATTTCTAATTAATGCCCATTTTCTTATCTCCCTATCTTCTTTTACCTCTTGAACCACCTTTCTTAATTTAGCTTTATATTTTGGAGTGAGATCTTCATTTATAAATAGTCTTGATACTTTTTGGATTTGGGTATTTACTCAATATGCCAAATTTGTGGTCAGTAGAGATAACCCCTAACCTGGATTGGCCTATCTCTATCTTTAATCCCAATTAGCTTTCCCAACCTCTTTGCTTATGTGAGACAAGCAGTTTCAATTTGTAACTTATTATGTAGTTATGTAACTTATATATCAAGGATAATAAGCCATATAAGATATATTTGATATTATAAATATGGATATTTATATTAGTGGGCATTTATTAGTTTAGTTAGGGTAATAGTTATTATGGAATAATATATAGTAATTTAGTCGCATTGTTTATATTATAAGTATATTCCTCATATACTTTATAATTATGATATTATATTATAATGTAATGGAGTTTAGTTATAACATTTATATTATAAATATATCTTTCGTTATTAATAATATAAGGGGATAAAATTAACATGGTGATGATGATTATTGTTAGCATCAACTATACAAACTATTGAGGGGTCTCCCTTGGGCCCCATAAATGCCATCATGTTTATGTAATTTAATATAGTCTAAAGTGGGTAAATTGCACATAACTATATGTATAAACCCTACTATGTGATTAGTTGGAGTGGGTGTAATTGCTCCAACCATTCCTACACTGTATAAATATATATTCAAGAATGAATACAAATTAGTTGTACGTCCTTCCCAATACTTCATATTGATGGATGTATCTGCCTGTGCAATATGCTCTTCTTGAATGCAGTTGGAATCCTAGACTTCCAACATCTTGGCATCGTTTCCTCCTCCATTTGATCTGGGTGACAACAACAATGACCAGGGGTTGTATGAACTTGAACAAAATAATGAGATGGAGAAAGCATACAAGATGGAAAAAACTCTACTCATGGATTGAATTTTTTTTTTTGCTTATGAATGGTGTAAATCAATAATGTTGCTCCCAGGTCGATGTTCATTTCCTACAGATGTAAATAATATGAATTCAAGGCTATTGGAGATGCATTGTCGAAGATGCTCCTGAAAATAATCATTGAAGAATGCATTGTAGGGGATTTATTTGCAACTATATCTCTATAAGGCACCTTGACACCTCACTAGCTCGACCTCTCTCATTAGATGAATGTATCAAAACTTGGGTGCGTGCGGATCGTAACGAATCCAACAATGACTAGAGGAAGTGTATGTTGACCATAATCCATCAACCATAGTCCGTTGACCTATTGTCTAGGGCAGTCCGTTGACTAGAGCGCCCAATCAACCAATGTGAAAAACTAGAAGACTATGCTCCTGGATGGTTCATACAAAAGGAAGTTACTTTATTAAGGTATGCCAAACCGACTTTTGCAATTGTTTCGGTAGACAGTGACGAATGTTTTAAATTCCATTTGACTTGGTTGATGAAATCTGTTTGAAAAGCTAGGAGGAAGTAGTAGGACTGTTATATCATTATAATACCTAAAATGATGGTTGTAATTAGTGGGAAAATCGATGGATATCCACTAGAGCTTTACGAGTTGTCTCGCCTTGGCTCGTTCACAAAAATAACAAAAGGAGTTATTATACGTTATACTTAATAGGGTCAATGTAAACAATTGAGAATGTAAACAATTGAGTCTGTATATAGGCACGTTGGGATCTAGCTGACTTAGTCGATGCTTCATCAACAATTATTTTTGTAAGTCGAGTCAAGTCATGCAGACATCAAAGTAGTTGACAATGAAGCAAAGAGTAATCACATGATCACGCACATTGTGTAGACATAATAATAAGCTTGTAGGAATAATAAATCCCCACCATAATGAAGATAATATTAAAGCAAGAGACATTACATACCACATAAAAATATATATTAATGAGAAGTTGATGACACAATAATAACTGAATTTGATCCCCTTGGTACATGAATTGTAAAGCATTTCTTGGGTTGTGACCTTGTAGGAAAGAAGGTAGAGAAATGGTAGGGAGTGTTGTGTAGGTGGAAAGTTGGAGCCTTAAGATGATCCCCACACCACCTGGAATGCACCAGACAAAGAAATGTAACAAGAGAGTTCAGAGGACCATTGTTGGGTGGGAACAAAGTGAGGAAAGTGCTTTGAGATTCACTGACTACGCACACACATACTATAATGAAGACAGAGGCTGAAGAGTATCAGGTCACAGTAGAACCTTGTATACACGTATCTTCCTATCAAGCTGACAGTTGAGATACCTATGTAGTCGAGTATGCATGGTCGATGCACAAATAAGATTACTTCGACAAGAAAAAAGACCTTGGCTATTACTGTCTATTACTACACAACTTCTTTGGGGTGAAGAAGGATTTGAGGGTGGGGGAGATGTTGAGGAGACCCCTTGGAACCCATAAATTTTATCATGTTTATGTAATTTAATATATTTTAAAATGCATAAAGTCATAACTATATGTGTAAAACCCTAATATGTGATTATGTGGAATTTGCACAACAAAAAAGAATGACCCCACCTTCACACAATTGATGGTCGCATGGGGCGATGCACTGTAGTCCTTAGCCATGGAGTTTTTGTGGAATTTGGTCCATTATGAGAACCCCACCTTCACACAATGGGTAGGCTACGATTTGACCAGAAATGTGTTATACACCATTGGCCCTTTGGTCTAAGCATTGTGGAATTCCGTCCAATACAAATTTAGAGTAAGCTAAACTCTAGACCATTTGCGCCAAGAATCCGGCGATTTTTCCGGCGAAAATCCGGCTGAAATTGTTTAAATGAAAGTTTTGGGTTGCTAGAATTGCATAATTGGGGTGACCCAGGGGTAATCGAGGTCGCTGAATCCATTCCTGCAACCAAAATTGCAATTCAAGCAACCTAAATCGTAGTTTCAGCAATTTCCCCTTCACCGGATTCCAGTGAAAATCGCCAATAAAGATACAAACGGTCTAGAGTTTAGCCCATTCCCAAATTTACATGACAACAAAGAACGACCCCACCTTCACATAGTTGATGGTCGGTTCCAAAAGGAGGGTGGATGCGGATCACTTTTCCATTCCTTTATGAGATGATAAATTTACACGTCTACATGATTTCAATATTTATTTATGGCAGCTTCCACGAAGGCTTCACCACCATGGTTAGGACAACGAAATATTATACTCAATAATTATCTTGCTATATAATATTTGTATTAAATTGTAAGGTAGATAAATTAATAGGAGTTATCATTATTTAGTGGATGGAAATATTATATTTTTATATATTATATTGCCCTTAGTGCACGGAAATCAAAGGTAGATTCATTAAATTTGGATAACTACACGATCTAGCTATTAATGATTTAATGCTTAATATTTTTATAATTAGTGAAAGTATAATATTAGAGTTGTACATGGAAACTTAGTCATTAGTATTATTTTTTTTTATCAAAATACTGTATGGAATAATATGATGATAATGATGGTGGTGGTTAACATCCACTTAGACCAATTTTTGTTTGAAAAAAGGTAAGGAACAACTTAGTTTGCTTAAGATGTTTATCTCTATGCTCAAAATTTTTTAGAGTGTTCCTAAATTACCATAATTTTGATAGTATGTTATAAAACATAGGGTGTATTGCCCACTTTTATGAGGAGAATAACATATGGTGTATTACTTCTAATTTTAATAGTATGTTATAAAACACTTCTAGATTTGCTCAATCTTTCTCTATGTTTCTCTAAAGATGTTGCAATTGTTTATCAAGATCAAAGGGACACCTTGCCATAAGAACAATATCATTGACATAAAGAAGAAGGGTGACGACTATTCATGCTAATGTCATGCCAATGCAGCCTACCTCTACTAAACAACCTTCTAACTAATCGATGTATATTCCAAAAAGGGTGGCGGAGAGGGGACAACCTTGCTTGACTTCTATATTACAATTAATATCATCTAACCAGCCCTCAATGTTCTTAAACTTGGAAAGGACACTCGTACAACCTTATAGCAATGAGCCTCAACTCGGAAAGAACCTTTAGCTCTTCTAATATATTCGAGAAGTTATTTCTAGGCATGTATCAAAATAATTTCTAAGTCCGCAAAGCAACAAAGGAGATTGGATTTATTATTATGGCATTCCTCTACAATGATCTTGAGAGTAATGAGGTGGTGATCTATCATTGAATGATGCATTCTAGAATTGTCTTCACACTTATCCCTTTTAGCTTGACTTTATAGCCATCTATTAATATTATTTTCCAAAATAATACCATACAACTTGGCGAAGAGAGGGTGTAATACCCCTAGTTTTGACTTGAAATGTATTTATCCAATATTATGTAAATGATGTAAATATGCTAGTGTGAATTCCTAGTGCGGAGCTAAAGGCGAAGGCCTGGCTAGTGAATGGATAAGCATTTATGATGTTATATTTCTGTTTTGGACCATATGATTGGCTTATTATGCCTAATTCGAAATGTATGTAAATATTGTGCTGAAAATTAATAGAATGGTCCAACAATGGGTGTGTAAAGAGCACCAAAGGGGCTATGATTCCATCAGAGGGGAAGAGGAAGGGGGCTTATGGGAAACCCAATCCTATGTTTCCATGTGTCGACCTTAGGACTCACCCTAAATTCTGTCATGTGATGAGAATAAGCCAATTATCTCTTTATTTGACTATTTTCCAATCATTTATTACACATGTGAGGTTGGTGGGAAAAGTCACTTCATGTAGTTATTGAAGCATGGGGGTTGTGTCAGTTAGTTCAGTTGTCTTTTCACCCTTGCCCCATATCCTTAGATTCAACACTCTTTTGATGATTATCATTCCATTTTTCACTCTCTCATGTAAGTTGTTGCTCCATTTTTGTTCATGTCAATTAGTAGATTGTGTGTTAAGCCCATAAATTTGAATTAGAGGGCAGAGTTGTATTTTTGGAAGGAAAAACAGTTGGCTGTAGATGAGCAGAGAGGTTGGGGGCAAGCTAGGAACCTTACCCATGGATTTATGCTACTTATAGGTGCTTGTGAAGTCACAAATCAAGGCTACAGGTGGTTTTATAGAAGCCATATCAGATTGGACTTCTTCTATGCACACACTAGAAGCACCCAACAAGATGGATCTCCCAAGAGAACCATGGATCGATGAAGGGGATACTTGATCTAGAAGGGTGTTATGTGGGGCAGGTATTGTGGAAGCCAAGGCTATGAGGGCTGAGTGAGACTCTTGTGGAGCTCTGTATGAGCATTTGACTAAGCACAAAGAGCAGAATGGGTTGTAGGCTGAGAGGTAGAAGCCTGTAGATGTTTCCTTCGCCCTGGTCGCCTCATATCCTAGCTTGGGGGTGTCCTCAGCAGCGGAAAGAGTATATGCTGGACTGAGTGCCTATGGTTGGGTGGAAAAACGCTCTTACACAGACAATTGCTTGGATCCGCGTTTCTTAAATATAAGTATTCTTATGTGTTTAATTCTGAACTGTTTTATTGATGCCTATAATGTTATGCTGATGTATTTTCATATTAGATGTCTGTGGATTTTTTGGAATTCTGTTATGCATGCTTAAATTAAATTTCTGCACACACTCTATTATTGAAAATCGTATTATGCATTGGGGTGAATTTTTAGAGCCCAGGTTTTCCAACGTCCCCTCTCGATGGTCGAACTGGGTGAGGGGGACATTAGAGAGGGCTAATCATAATGGTCTTATAATTAGAGGGGTTATTTTTATCCCTCCTTTAAAATGGGAACAATAAGGGTCTACATCCAAGGTTTAGGGAAGCCTTGCTTGACCGTTAGATTGAAGAGCTTGTAGACAAGCCCTCCAATTTTAGGATATCTGCATTGTAACCTTCGATGTCCTTAGCTTTCCCATTCGTGAGTCAATTAATCCAAAATCTATGTCTTCTAAAGAAAATAATTCTTCCTTTATAGAGAAATCTTGAATGTTGTCCATGACATTAAGGTATTCATAACGCTTCTTAAGATTAGAATTTCAGTCCTTCAAAACAATGACATTCTTTTCTTTAGTTTTTCAAGTTAGAATTTGCCTCCATAATTTCTTAGGATCTATCTTAGAGAGGTGTAAAAGCTTCTCCTATTTTTTTTTTTTTTCTCGAATGTCCATAACTTATAGGACTGGATTTTGGTCTAAGAAACCATGACCCAGGGGCATCTAAGCCGTCAAAATCACCCAAGGATCGCACTCGGACTGGCCCACATGAACCCTTAGCATGTTTTTTTTTTTGGTGTCTCCTCCCACCACTACCGAGTTTTGAACCCTAGGTCGTCTAAAAAATGGAACCCCTCGAATACCAATTGTGCTAGTGAGACTTGACAAAAGCTTCTCCTGCTTATTGTTTATATACATTTTTTTTTTTTAATGAGGGATCTGTACCTATTTATCTTGTCAACTTTTAGGGACTCATCAACAACTTCCTTAATTTCTCTTCTTGCAATTTTACACTCTTTATCATACCAAGGATTTTCCATTATGCTTCCCTTTTTACACAACACTTCAATAGAGAAATTTTTAATGGAAGATGAGAGGGTTGTAGAAGAAATATTATAAAGGTATTTTATATTGTTCTTAAGAGGAAATAGTTCATTTTTTTAATCATTTAGAAAAAGATAATATTTATTTTATTGAAGATTAAGTTCTTTTGGCTATGAGATTTTTTTTGTATGACTTCTATGCATAACAAAATTGAGAGTTACAATCAAAGGTCTTAGATCCGAGTTGGCTTCATGGTCATTTAAGATGTAAACAAATATTATTTGGTTGTATAAAGAGATATCAACTATTACATAATCAACCACACTATTGCCAATCCCATGAATACAATTCATTCAACTAGAATTTGGCCATTTCATAAGACCATTGCAAATTATTTGAGATCTTGACCACTACAGATCTTGATTTCTTGAAACCAAATAAATTTTCCCCCAAATCTTTGTAACTTATTTTGAAGCTCTATCTAAAGGAAGGTCTTTGTCTAACCATAGAAGATTAGGGTTGAAATCATTGCTTATGAGAATAGATTGGTCATTTATTGTTCAAGCATTAAAGTCACCCATTAAGAGGATATTGCCTTGATTTCTTAAAGTTACAAGAAATACTGTGTTCTAATCCATTATAAGGACAAATTTTATCTAAATTGTTCTTCTTATAAAAGTTAAAATTAATAGGCACAAAATAACATAATGATATATAGGTTTTTTAAGCATTAATGTCTATAATCTCCATCCAAATGTACTGGATGAAAGGGTCTTTCTTGTAAATCCTAACATGAGTGGAGATGTTCTTCCTGATGTAAAAAGCTATGCCTCCAATGTCCCTGCGATAAGATCTCTTGTTCCTTATAGACCATAGGACAAATCCTTCTATCTTAGGGACCTTAGATTCTTCATGCTCCCAGGTTTGAACTCGCTATATAATATCAATTTCATTCAAAATCCAACTTAACATGGGACCTTTGTTCCATGGAAAGCCCCAATAGTTCCAAGATGGGATCCAGAGCATGTCAACTTCCTATTTATTATTATATTTTTTGTCTCTATGTTTAATAACAACTTTTCTATTTCTAATTAATGCTCATTTTCCTTTCTTCCTAGCTTCTTTTACCTCTTGAACCACCTTTCTTAATTTAGCTTGATGTTTTGGAGTGAGACCTTCATTTATAAATATTCTTGATCCTTTTTGGATTTGGGGTTTTACTCAATATGCCAAATTTGTGGTCAGTAGAGATAACCCTAAGCGGGATTATCCTATCTCTATCTTTATTCTCAATTAGTTTTCCCAGCCTTTTTGCTTATGTGAGACAAGCAGTTTCAATTTGTAACTTATTATGTAGTTATGTAACTTATATATCAAGGATAATAAGTCATATAAGATATATTTGATATAATAGATATGGATATTTATATTAGTGGGGGTTTATTAGTTTAGTTAGAGTAATAGTTATTATGGCATAATGTATAGGAATTTCATCGCATTGTTTATATTATAAATATATTCCTCACATACTTTATAATTATGATATTATATTATAATGTAATGGAGTTTAGTTATAACATTTATATTATAAATATATCTTTCGTTATTAAAAATATAAAGGGATAAAATTAACATGGTGATGGTGATGATGATGATTATTAGCATCCACTATACCAACTGTTGAAGGGTCCCCCTTGAGCCCCATAAATGTCATCATGTTTATGTAATTTAATATAGTCTAAAGTGGGTAAATTGCACATAATTATATGTATAAACACTACTATGTCATTAGTTGGAGTGGGTGTAACCGCTTCAACCATTCCTACAATGTATAAATATATATTCAAGAATGAATACAAATCAGTTGTACGTCCTTACCAATACTTCATCTTGATGGATGTTTCTGTGTGTGCAATATGCTCTTCTTGAATGCAGTTGGAATCCTAGACTTCCAACATCTTGGCATTGTTTCCTCTTCCATTTGATCTAGGTGAAAAAAGCAATGACTAGGGGTTGTATGAACTTGAATGAAATAATTAGATGGAGAAATCCTACAAGATGGAAAAAGCTCTACTCATGGATTGAAGAAATTTGTTGCTCATGGATGGTGTAAAATAATGATGTTTCTCCCAGGTTGATGTTCATTTCCTATAGACGTAAATAATATGAAGTCAAGGCTATTGGAGATGCATTATTGAATATGCTCCTGAAAAGAATCATTGAAGAATGCATTGTAGGGGATTTCTTTGCAACTATATCTCTATAAGGCACCATGAAACCTCACTGGATCGACCTCTCTCATTAGACGAATGTATCAAAACTTGGGTGCATGCGGATCGTAACGAATCCAACAATGACTAGAGGAAGTGTCCGTCGACCATAATCCATCAACCATAGTCCATTGACCTATTGTCCAGGGCGGTCCGTTGACCAGAGCACCCAATCGACCAATGTGAAAAACTAGCAGACTATACTCCTGGATTGTTCATACAAAAGGAAGTTTCTTTATTAAGGTATGCCAAATCGAATTTTGCAATTGCTTCGGTAGACAATGACAAATGTCTTAAATTCCATTTGACTTGGTCCATGAAATTTGTTGGAAAAGCTGGGAGGTGTTGAAAAGTTACCTAGGAAGTATTGTTCACCTAGTGTTGCCTTGGGGTGGACAAGAACACTTTAAATGGTGACCCCTAGTCATTATTAATTAATAAAGTGATGTGTACTTTATAATTTTAAAGTCACTTTATTAAAAGGTAAAGTCATGGTTTATTCTAAGTTCACATTTAATGAAAAGTCAAGTGAGTGATTAATTAAAAGGGGTGCTCACTTTATTAAATGACATGAAGTGCACTAAATTTCATTTATTAATTATTTAATTGAGAATTTAATGAGAAACCCTCATCTAATCTAATCCGGACCATTAGATTGAAAAGAAGAAGTTGCCATGAACAGAAAAGGACTTGGGCAAGGTAACCACATTCATTATTCACTTTTCAAGAGAGGAGAGGAGGAGAGGAGGAGAAGGAGACAAGAGAAGTCGACTTTGGGAGAAAGAAGACAAAACCTAGCACAAAAATCGATGAGGGTTCTGCTGGGCACATTTCCCAAGATATTCAGCACGCATTTCTAGAATCCATACAGCAGAAACTGGGCACAGATTTCAAGGAGATACAGAGAATCCGTACAACAGAAATATAGTGATTCTGTACAACAGAATTTCGACACATTTTTCGAGATAGTCATACAACATTTATTGTTGTACATGCATCATGAAATTCGAGGCAACTGGTTTTTTTTTTTAACAGTCCGTACAGACACAGAAATCGAGGCAGTTGTTCACATGTGTGAATGCATAGTTTTCAAGGTGACCATACAACACAGATTTCTAGGAATCCGTACAATAGTTTTTTGTGAAATGCTGGCACAATTTTCGAGATGAAATTTAGGAGATAAGTACTGCTGTAATTTTTATTTAAAAATTATCTGAAGAAATAAAATCTCTCTCTCTCTCTCTCTCAATTAGGTTTTTCCTTCGGGGTTTTATCCTGGACCAATTTGGTCAAAAATTCTTTTGTTAAAAAATTATGTGGTTGGCTGATTTAAATTTCTGAGCATGAGTTTATTGGTTGAAAGTTAAAACTTATGAGTTGTTTAAATTTAAAAAAGAATCTCATGTGTTTCATTTTAGTCATTTTTTATGTTAAAAATGTGCATAATGGGGTTTGAGCATTAAACCATGTAGAGAAGCTATCAAGCTTGAAACTGGGTTGGGGTTCATAAAATTTTTAGGAGGAAGTAATAGGACTGTTATATCATTATAATACCTAAAATGATGGTTGTAATTAGTTGGAAAATTGATGGATATCAACTAGATCTTTACTAGTTGTCTTGGCTTGTCTCGTTCACAAAAATAACAAAAGGAGTTATTATCTGTTATACTTAATAGGGTCAATGTTGTTTATGGAATTTTGTTGTATACTACATGAAGGACAAAAGTCTCTAGTCGAGTCCATGTTAGTCAAAGCACTTGATTTGAGTCGAGTCAATATAGTAGGGTCTGAAGTTCTTTGTTATTTAAAAGTTAGAATAAAAAGAAACCATGCGTTTATCAAGTCATTAATGTCAACAAGTGAGTCCATTGTTAAATTTGAGATGATTATGTCATAATCAATTGATTTTGTATATATGTACGTTGGGATCTATCCAACTTATTTGATGCTTCATCAACTTCAGTCAACAGTTATTTTTGTAAGTCGAGTCAAGTCATGTAGACATCAAAGCAATTGACAATGAAGCAAAGAATAATCACATGATCATGCACATTGTGCATGCATAATAATAAGCTTGCAGGCATTATAAATCTTCACCACAATGAAGATGACATTGAAGCAAGCATCACATACCACATAAAAAATAGATTAATGAGAAGTTGATGACACAAGAACAACTGAATTTGAGCCCCATGGTACATGAATTATAAAGCAGTCCTTGGGTTGTGACCTTGTAGGAAATAAGGTAGAGAAATGGTAGGGAGCATTGTGTAGGTGGAAAGTTGGATCCCCAAGATGATCCCCACACCACCTGGAAGGCACCAGACAAAGAGGTGTAACAAGATTCTGATTTAAGAGGACCATTATTGGGTGGGAACAAAGTGAGCAAAGTGCTATGAGACTCACTGACTGTGCACACACATACCATATTGAAGACAGAGGATGAAGAGTATCAGGTCACGGTATAACCTTGTATACATGTATCTTCCTATCGAGATGACGGTTGTTGCGGCTGAGATACCTATGTAGTCCAATGTGCATGGTCGATGCATAGTTAGGATTACTTCGACAAGAGAAGAGACCCAGGATATTACTGCACAACTTTTTGGGGGCAAAGAAGGATTTGAAGGTGGAGGAGATGTTGAGGGGACCCCTTTGGGACCCATAAATTTTATCATGTTTATGTAATTTAATATATTTTAAAATGCATAAATGCATAACTATATGTGTAAGACCCTAATATGTGATTAGTTGGAGTAGGTGTAACTACTCCAACTATTCCTGCAATGTATACATATATATTCAAGAATGTATATAAATCAAATGGACATCCTTCCCAATACTTATTCTTGATGGATGTTTCTATGTGTGCATTGTATTCTTCTTGAATGTTGTTGGAATCCTAGGCTTCCAACACCAACTTTGGTCTGTCATAACTTAAAAAGGATAAGGAATCGCTTAGTTTTCTTTGTATTTTTCTTCAAAAATATTTAAGAAAAACATTCCCACATCACCATAGTTGTGATGAGTTAAAATGTTAGGAAGGTTACTATTGTAGAAAATTCTTTGAAATTACAATCTAATGTGGGTGTATGTAGGACATTCTAAGATAAATTGATTTTCATCATTAACCTCTCATTGTCACAAAGATGATAAATTATTTATTCCCATGATTTTTTATCAATTGTCCAACACCTAGATTCACTATGCAGCTCATGAGAATTTATTCTTATTTTAGCAATGTCGATTTTCTTCTTTATACTAGTTAAAACATAGAGATACTTTTGATATTCTAGATTGATCACCTCCTTGTAGTATCTTAATTTTCTCTTATCCTCTAATAATTTATTGCACCGCAAATTCTCCTTAAATTTATATGTAATCATACTTTTGGTATTATCACTATTATGTAGAATGAACTCTTCCTCGACTCCCCAATAATTTATCCAACACCTGGCATCTTGATGCCAACCTCACTTAAACTAAAGGTATCTTTGAATAGAGTTTGAAGAAATCTTAGGGAGCCCCTTCTTTCCTATGTTGTTTATCTTGTTCGTGTACATTAGGTACCTAGTCATAGATATGCTCTCAATGGAGGAATGATTCGCTTCTATGAGTAGGATACAATAGTGTGTATTACCTTTAATTTTGAGATTATATGTTATAAACTAGTTTTAGATTTGTTCTATCCTTCTCCACAATTCTATACAGATGGTGTGACCCCAAACTTTACATCCATGTATGATAACAAGAGTGATGAGAGTCTCAAAAAGGAGTTTCTTCTTATCCCAATGCCAAAGGTATATTGATTTACAATTGTTTTAAAGTCCATAATAAGATTTGCACCCTCTATTATTCATTTTCTTGATGCTATATTTCCAGTTAAGCTTATGATGATGATCAATTCTAATATATTTGTATGAAGACATTTTTTCCAAATTGTTGTTTTCACACATGAAATTTGCATAAGTGATATTTTTGGATTTAATTACCATAACCTTTGTTTTTTCAATGTTAACATTCATATACTAGAGAAAAAATCCTTGATATTTTTTAGTTATTTTTCAAGATCATAGGGACTCCTCACCATAAGAACAATATCTTAAACATAGAGAAGAAAAATGATACTATACCAGCTAGAGTCATACTAACACAACTTGCAAATTTTGTTGTCTTCTATTACAGAATGCAGTCTTCCCAACTTCTCTTGATTCATATTCTGTCCTTGTTATGGGGTGATAGTAGGCTCTTTCCCGAGATTTTAAATCTCTGTTTACCATTTTTAGCTTAGATACCAAACAAATGTAGGTAATCCATAACCCTTGTCCCCCATGCCCACTATATGATTTCCCATGATACAAATTCCACCTAGAGATAAATAGGATTAAATTGCAAGGGAATATGACCAAAATCATAGCGGTTTGAAAGAAAATAGAAATGGGGTTGTGATATGAAACCCTTGAATGGATGATGTGAGAGAATATGGAGACACTTTCTAGAAAAAAAAAATCATTATGGATTAAAATGTGATCCAATCTTGAAACAATATGGCTTGGGCCTACCCTTCGATTGAAGCATAATTTTTTACTTTCCTGGGTATAATGTTCACTAGATCCCACTTGGTAATCAAATATTCCATTTCTTCTTGGAATTGGTCCCTCACTATTATGTTTCCTTATTTCTACTTTTGTGAAATCAATACATTAAAGTCTCCAACAACAATGTTGTTTTTGTCCATGCCTTGATCCTTCATCTTAATTAAGGATTTCTAGAAATCCACGATCTCTTTGTATTGCATGTGAGCATATACATTGAATATTTTGATATGTTGCCATGACTCTTTGTTCTATAGATTAGTCATAATCCATGATGCATGGATAGATGAAATGTGACCTTAAAGACATTTGAGTCCCTTATATTTATCAATCGCCTAGATGCACCTCAATCACTTACCATTATATTAGAGAGCTTTTTCTCCAACATTTTCTACCTATTTCAAACATTTCTTATTTTCCTATTTTAGTCTCTTGGATCAGGAGATGGTGGACTTTTCCATTCTATTTTACGATATTTAGATACTAAGAGTTATTTAAGTTCAAATTGGTCTAATGTAATATTAAATTGAAGTGTTATTTTAGTGTGTCTTTGTAAGTTACTAATACAACCGTCATAATCATATCCTACACATGAGTGATTTGACAGTTCAAACACCTCATCGATATTAATGACACTTGACACATAGTTGAACACTTGATTAGTCCATGATCTCTATTTAAAGAGCATAAAGGATAATTTGTCAATGATCAATTGTGAAAGATGTTTTTGTAGTTTATTATTTATTGCATTAATATATGGCCTCAAGTGGCGATGTTGGTTAGGGCCATGGAGTGTTTTCCTCTTTGAGGGTTTTTAACCACATATACATCGATGTATTGATCTTTGATCTATGCGTGAGCAATTTTCTTAAGGTGTTCAACTTGTGTAAAGATACCCTATTTTTCTAACCTTCTATTGACATCTTTCAAAGCTTCCACTCTACTTTTACTATCAAGCCTTATACAATTCCAACAGACAATAACCATTATTTACCTAGTGGGGGTTTTGAATCATTGTTAAAGAATTCGAGTAAATTATGGATTTAAGGACTCCCAACGGAGAAATTTTGACTCAGGATCAGAAAGAGATTCCTATAGAAGTTTGTAGCCCTATATTTTCTCTTTCGTTGCAATTTCTTCTCTTTTGTACTTAAGTGGTTTTCTTCAATCCTTTTGAGGGATATGTTCTTGTTTTGACTCCTCTTCTACTTCTCCTTGCTAGTTTTTTTCTTTTTCTTGGTAACCATTATGTTAGAGATTGACTTGATTTTGTTTGAGAGGAAATCACTTCAACCACATGTGTTGATGGTTGTTGTTCCATGGATTTAGATCTTGGAAAAGTTTCTTCAATAATTTGTTGAGATGAAACATGATTGGATCCAAGGTGGATTGAAACTTAATATTTATATTCAGGATAATCTAGTTCAACCACATGCAGATCTAGCTCTACATGCAAAATGATTGAAATTTTATTTCTAGAGAGAATGACAAATCTAGAGGATTTAGAGGTTAAAGGTCCATATTTACTAGCTATTCTAGATCCCATTTTTACCTATTTCCAATTAGCATATTTTTCTGTAAGGGGGTTCTATGGTGCATCTTGTTTGCAATCTCTTGCAAAATTCTGATATCCATGGCACACTTTGCATTTGAAAGGGAGTTGTTCATAATCAAGCTTCTGAGTATGAGTCTAATTGTACAAACATAGATTAATGGCCTCAGGAAGCCCCTTCTCTAGGTCCACTTCCACGCATATACTAGCACACGCAAAGATTCTTGATTTTGGTTATCTGTCAATATATCAAACTATTTAGTTCCCAATAGTAGCTAAATCCTTATTGCTCCAATGGTGAAGGGGAAAATGTGGCAAATGGACCGAAATCAACATAGCTAGAAAGGAACATCCACCTTCGAGTGAAAGTATAATGTCCATCCATTCAAGTACATACCCCTTGGACCCATGAAGTAGGGTAATTTCCAAACATAATATCTGTGTCTTCCTTTTATTCGAAGAGGAAATCATAATAAGCTTAATTGCAAGAGTAATGAAAGACATTGCCCTAAATCAAAGGTTTCTAGTCCTTCAAGACCCATTGATTCATTACCTCGATAGAAGTCCAAATTCATTTAAATTATCCAATGAGCCATGTCTTAGCTAAGGCGAGAGATTTATGTCGAGATGGTGTAGAGGGAGGCTTGACTTTATGAGTGTTTGTAGCAATTTAGATGAATTGAGAGGGAACCTAAAGGGGTTTGGGATCCTTTCAAATAGATGTAGTGAGGGCCTGAAATGAAACCACATCAGAATATGGGGGTGGAGGAGGAGTGCTCTCCCTCCCCCCTCATAGGATCCATGTCCAGGAGGGATGGCTTAGTGATCTGCATCATAGTTGGAAAGTCATCGATGTCGATACAACTTTGACAAGTTTCGACTCGACACGACTTCGACAGGTTTCGATTTCGACACAACTCCAACGAGTCTCAACTTCAACACGTTTCGCACCTTCGACATGTTCAACAACCTCATAGTTCGTTACATTGACAGGAAGCGTCGACATGCGACCAACGACTGTTGAACTTCAACAAATTGTCTCTCTGTCTTCCAGTGGACTATAACGGTTGAATTGTTGAAACCATTCTAACTTATTCTTTGTAACTTAACGTAATGAGCATGCACCCAAGCGTCTCATAATTCTATATAAACATGCATAACACTATAACATACATCAGTTTTGATCTGTTTTCAAGTAATAGAAGAACAATTCGCATTCCTGCATATTGTCTGTGTGTATTTGTGTTCATCTCTGTTGCGTAATCCTGCTTTTGCTCATTCTGTTTATTAAGCTTTCGCCATAGCAAAGTCGAATCATTCAGTCAAACTGTTGTCCCCCTCGTGCTTCCTGGACATGACCCGGATCATTGGTATCAGAGCACTCAGTCTTGTTCATGCTTAAGTTCTGCGTATACACTTCTCTCAAAGTTACCTGACTTATGCCAGTTCAAACTCGTTCACAATCTCAGCAATCCAAGCAGACGGTAACTCTAGAGATGACAAAAGAAACAGACGATAGACATGTATCCAATGAGACATCACAGCTTATTGAGCAATCTATGGCTCGACAACAGACTGAAATGTTTCCCTAGTTCAATGAGATTATCTTGCGATTCGCTTTGACATCTGGAGGATCCTCGACGAGAACTCACTCCGATAAAATCAGTCCCTTCTGGATATACCGAATCTTGAAGGTAAGATTGACGCAGAATCCGTCGACAATTGGGTGCAACAATTGGAATCCTATTACGCTATAAATCAACTCTCCGAAGATGAAAAAGTCACCATTGCGTCCTTAAAGCTGTCAACCTCCGTGCATTGCTGGTGGGAAAACCTCTCGACAAAGATGGAGAAAAGCGGAGACCCCATTGACACATGGGATAAATTTGTCAAACACATCCAAAAGGAGTTTTACCTGCCTAAATACCTTGAGCAGTAGTATAAGAAGTAGCAGCAACTAAGGTAATGGAAAGACCAATCAGTACAGAGTTACACCGACGAGTTCTACCGACTCATGGTAAGACTTGGCATCCAAGAAGAAGAGAAATTGCTTGTTTCGGAGTACACTAGCGGATTGTCCCAGTACATCCAACATTAGATGGAATTTCTGACTGTCAATACGCTTGCGGATGCTTTCCACTACGCCAACAAACTAGAAACCAAGCAAAAAGGAAAAGCACGTTTCGCGACAAAGCCGACATCAGGACGACCACCCGACAAGAAGGCACCAGCCAATTTCAACAAGTCGAAATCTTCTCAACCGACACCGCCAAATCCTAACAATGGTAAGAAGGATTTTCACAAGAGGGAACATAGCAAACAACCGTCGACCGGAAAATGGTGCGATTACCACCACGCATCCTGGCATGATACATCTGAATGCAAAGCTCGGAAGACATTTTTTACAAAAGTGTCGACCTCCGACGCGTTCGACAAGACGGTGGAAGAATCTGATCCAGATGCAACGACCCTTTTGACCTCGACCACTCCAGCAGCCTCGACTATCGTCGACAAGGAGGAACGAGAATGCCTGTTCCATACATGAATATGGGTCCAGAGCAGCCCATTGCATCTGATTGTGGACAACGGGAGCTAGAAAAACTTCGTTTCTGAAGAACTTGTGAAGAAACTAGGTCTTGTTACCACCCTACATCCTCGGCCTTACAACATTGGTTGGATGAAGGATGGACAATAAATTTGGATCACTCGACAATGCAAACTCGCCTACTTCATAAATCCTTTTGAAGATGAAGTACTCTTTGACGTGGCACCACTCTCCGTAGCTGACGCCCTATTTGGGAAACCTTACCTCTGGGATGGACATGGAAGTTATCAGTCGTGGCCTCAGAAGGTGATTGTCAGAATCCGAAATCGATGGTTCAGCATACCAGAGCGTCAACCTACACCGACGATTGCACTGATATCTGCCAAACAGGCAAAGAAGCTCATCAATCATGCTCAGAAGTTTGCATTAATCATGATCAAGCCGCAACATTCTAAGAAGACTGCAGCAACGAGTTGAGTCACCGACCAATGTAGTTCTCGACAGAAGCAACAAGTCGATCATATTCTTGATGAGTACCAGAACCTCTTTCAAGCTCCAGACGGAGTACCTCAACATTTTCAGGTAAAACACTCCATTGAACTTGTTCCTGGTTCTTCTTTTCCTAACGCATCTATTTACAGAAGATCCATTCTTGAAAATGAAGAGATTCGCAGATAAATCAAAGAACTAATCAAAAAAGATCACATCCGATACAAGTCCTCTCCTTGTGTAAGTCCATTCGTCCTACTTCCGAAGAAAGATAAGACTTGGCGCATGTGCATCGACTACAGAGCTCTCAACAAAATATCAATGAAGAATTGGTACCCTCTACCACGGATAGACTATCTTATCAACTATCTAAAAGGTGCTAAATTCTTTACTAAGCTCGACCTCAATTCGGGATACCATCATATTCCAATCGATCCCTCAGATGTCTGGAAAACTGCTTTCAAGACCAAGGAAGGATTGTTCGAATGGTTAGTCATGCCTTTCGGCTTAACCAATGCACCTGCGACCTTCATGCGACATATGGATAACCTTTTTCTACCTTTCATCGGCAAATAGGTTATTGTCTATCTCGACAATATACTGATTTTAAGTCGATCATGGGAAGAACATGTCGGACATCTTCGACAAGTCCTCGACACTCTCCAGCAACATCGACTCTATCTGAACATGGACAAGTGCTCTTTTGCGATGACCAACATAAAATATTTGGGGTATGTAATTGACTTTGCAGGTATTCACGTCGATCCAGACAAAGTATAGATCCTCAAAGATTGGCCCATTCCTAGAAGCATTCAATAACTAAGAAGTTTTTTTGGTTTGGCGAATTTCTTTCGATGATTCATACTCAGCTTCAGTCACATAGCCTGGCCCTTGAATTAGTTGATGAAGGGAAACAGGAAAACTGTCTTCCAATGGACAACAACACAACAAGTAGCTTTTGAACAGCTCAAACACAGGCTCTGCACTGCACCAGTACTTGTGTTACCTGATTTGCATCAGCCCTTTGAGATTGAGACGAATGCATCAAACTATGCCTTGGGCATAGTGATCACTCATTTTGGTCACCCAGTCGCTTTTCAATCCGAGACTTTTAACGACATAGTTAGAAGATACTCAATGTACGAAAAATAATTGTACACCATTTTCCAAGCTCTCAAGCAATGGAGGCATTACATCCTTGGCAAGGAAACAGTCATTCTCACTGATCATAAGCCTCTACAGTTCTCTCCGACACAATCAAAGTTGCAAAAAAACTGACAACTCAAGTGGATTAATTACCTACAACAATTCCAGTTAGTGATTAAGTATCGGAAAGGTAAAGCTAATGCTGTCTCCGATTGCCTCAGTTGACCACCCATTACTCTCCTTTTGATAGTGATGAGTATGCAGGGATATGACACGACCACTTGGAAACAGTTGTACGAGGATGACAACAACTTCTCAGCAGTCTACCGATATTTACATACTAACAAGTCATCGACCTCAGACTCCGATTACTTCCTGAAAGAAACCTTGCTATATAATATTGGACAGCTTTGTGTACCAACCGGTGAGCACCGACAGCATCTCATTTGGGACACGCACTACAACAAGACTGCAAGACACTTTGGAGTAGCAAAGATACTTTCTATTCTGCAGAAGTATTTCTTCTAGCCGACACTTAAATCTGATGTCAACAAGTACATTCGATCATGCGTGGTTTCTGCCATTGCTAAGCCACCTAATCGACAATAGGGATTGTATACACCTCTACCAGTTCCTAGTCAACCATGGGAATCTATTTCTATGGACTACTTGATGGGTTATCCTACTACCAGACATCAACATGATGCGATATTAGTAGTAGTCAACTGATTTTCCAAGATGGCCATTCTCATACCATGTAAGAAGACCACGACATTGCAGCAGACTGCTCATCTCTTCTTTACACATGTTTGGAAACACTTTGGTTTACCCACAACCATCATTTCCGATCGAGATGCCAGATTCATCAGCATCTTTTGGAAGACCCTCTGGAAACAGATGGAAACACGACTCTCATTGTCGACAGCTTTCCATCCTTAGACCGACAGACAGATGGAAGTTGTAAATCGCCTTGTAGTACAACAACTTCACATGTACAATCACAAGCATCGATGCACATGGGATGAAAGTCTTCCATACATACAGCACAACTACAATCATGCTCATCACAACTCTACATGCAAGAGTCCATTTGAAGTCTGTTACAGATTTAATCCCTCAGTGCCTATCGACTTGATCAGCTCCTCGACACAGCCAAAATCCAACACAGACCATAGCCAGCGAGAAGTTGATAAAGCAGTCAAGTTTCGAGAACATATTTGCGACATCCAAAAGCAAGCACAGGAAATGTTGCACAGAGAAAACAAGAGAGCTAAGGCCCGACATGAAAAGCATCGTATTCCTCATACATTCCAAATTGGGGATAAGGTCTAGCTACATCTTAAGAAGGATCTCTTCACTGGTCCTTTCAAGAATCTCAAGCCTTTGCGATATGGTCCATATAGTATTCTTTGACAGATTGGCGAAAACTCTTTCCAGCTCAACATTCCTGCATGCCTTGGTCTGCATCCTGTCTTCAATATGGATCTACTTCGACCATACCATGCACCCTTGTTGGAATAGAATGATTTGTAGATAGAAGAACTTGAAGACATCCATCCATATGTTCAGGAGCCTCTTCCTTGCAACACCATTTTGGGATGAGGATTACGCCTTGCAAGGACAAACACAATTCCCTTGTTTCAGGTTGCCAAAGCTGGCTAGATCCCATCTCAAGGAAAGTGGTACTCTACTACTGAAGTGACCAACAAGTTTCCTCACCTTCATGATCAAATAATGGGGTCCATTGTTTCTTAAGGAAGGAGGTCTGATCTGCATCATAGTTGGCAAGTCATCGATGTCGATACAACTTTGACAAGTTTCAACTCGACATGACTTCAAAAACTTCGACAGGTTTCGATTTCGACAAAAATCCAATGAGTCTTGACTTAGACATACTGCGACACATTCCGCACCTTCAACATTTTCAACAACCTCACAGTTCGCAACATTGACAGGCAGCGTCGACATGCGACTAGCAACTGTCAAACTTCTACAGACTGTCTCTCTATCTTCCAGTCGACTGTAACAGTTGAACTGTTGAAACCGTTCTAACATCTTCTTTGTAACTGAATGTAATGGGAAGGCACCCAAGTGTCTCAGAATTCTATATAAACATATATAACACTGTAACATACATCAGTTTTTATCTGTTTTCAAGTAATAGAAGAATAGTTCGCATTCCTGCATATTGTCTGTGCATATTTGTGTCCATTTGTGTTGTGTAATCCTACTTTTGCTCATTCTGTTTATTAAGCTTCCATCGTAACAGAGCCGACTCATTCAATCGAACTGTTGTCCCCCTTGTGCTTCCTGGACATGACCCATATCACTTAGTGAAGATGGTAGGCATAGGATGAGGGATAGGGAAAAATGCTGAACATGTAGCATGTTGAAATACGATTGTATGTAGTCAAGTACTTATACCAAATTTGTCTTCAAAATAAATTCCCCTTTCCAAAATATATAAACTATTCAAAAAGAAATAGATAAGTTTTGTAATTATGTATATACCCCTAGTATATGTATTGTTACATCATGTGATTTAAAATTTAAAAAGATAAGAGTTGGAAAGAATAATAAATAAACTTAATCAAAGAAGATTACAAGGACAGATGAAAACACCTTGATGTGTTGTAAGAGTTGTGATGTATTTTTTATAATCCCAACCACATCAAAGCCCACAATTTCTTTGTCACATATTGTAATTGGTGTGTTTATATGTGTGTTCATGCATGTGCGCGCACGTGCACGCCCATGCGTGTGTGTGTGATGAATGACATCGGATACGGTTTGAATGTTGGCCGAGGAGGAAGATGAAAGTATTCCATTGATGTGCTGCAACTTTAACTACTGGTTTTGAATAAGAGGAGTTACCTATGGATGGAATTTTTTGAGGGTCTTTATGTGTTACAAATTTTAGGCCGGTGGTAACACCAACAAAGTTGATTATAAATTAGCAATGGTAGAAGAAGAAAAATGACAAAATAAGAAGAAGATGGGCTAGTAGGCATAGCCATAACTAGGAAAGTCTTTGAATAAGGAGGGTGTAGACTCTGGGCATCATTTTCAAAACCAGCTTTAACTCTAACTCCACCATTACCCTAAACTAAAGTTCTACTTAAGCACACATTTCCCATTGATGTGATCTTTTCCAATTTCAAACTCACTTTGTAGAATGGAATCTCAATAGTCTAATTATAATAATTGTCATGTGAGAATGAATCACAATGTATAACACATTTCACTTTCGCATTCCATTGTAACAACCTTGATGTCAATGTGGACATCACCCATCTTAATGGACATTAAAATTCAAGATTTATTCAACGTATAAGCATAATAATCCAAAATTTATGGACAACAAGATTAATGCTCAACATAAGCCAATCATTTGACTTTTCTACTTAATGTCCAGGCTATCAAAAGCATAACTATTGAGTCCTAGTAAGTCCAACTATAACCAAATACAAAAGAAGGCATCCACAATGACATGAATGAATGGTTGGCACTAATACTAGATGCGGTTGGTGTGGCACAAGAAACGTTTCATAGCATAAATTTAGGAATCTTAAGGCACCTATTCTCCAATTGGACCTCTCACGTGCATATGACAAAGTCAATTGGGGATTCCTTCGGCTGGCACTGATTCAAATAGGTTTACCATGGAAGGAAATGAAGTGGATTATGGTTGCGTAACTTTGGTAAAGTATTCTGTTCTGATAAACGGTAGCCCTAGAGATTTTTTTTCATTTTCTCGTGGCCTTAGACAAGGATATCCATTGTCCCCACTCCTGTTTTTGACAGTCATCAAAGGTTTAAGTCAGATACTAATCAAAGACAAAGAAAATGCAGACATTGTGGGCATCAAGGTTTCACAAAATGTTCGGGTAACACATCAACTCTTTGTTGATGATGTTATTCTTTTCGAGGGAGAAAGAATAGTTGAATGGGAATGTATCAAGAAAAATATTGATCTTTTCTGCAGAACCACTGGACTGGATATCAGTGGAGGAAAATATTTCTTCTTAGAGAACAGGTTTGATCCGCTAGTGAAGAGGGACATACTGGATCTTAAGAATTATGATATGAAGGACATCATTAATGGAACTTTCTACTTGGGTTATTTCATCAAGCCAAATGCATATGCTATCAAGGACTGGTTTTGGCTATATAAAAGATTCGACAGGCGTATTCATCATTTATATTGGCGGTGGTTTTCTATTGGGGGTAGGGTAACCCTTGCAAAACCGGTTATGCAAAACCTGGGGGTGTACTGGATGTAATTGAGTAAGCTGGGCCTAAGTCCATCTTGAATGGAATTAGGAAAAGAATCCATAACTTCATCTAATCTGGGAAGGAATCCCCTAAATTTCATTTAGTGCAGGCTTGGAGAAAGATAGCTAGCCCCTTTGTAAATGGTGGATGGTTTATAAAAAATATTTATGCATTCTCACTCACACTTTTAGAAAAAATTCTATGGCGGGTCCTGATGGTGAAGGGATTATGGGGAGAAATCATAAAATATAAGTATCTCTAGGTACTATCAGTTCTACAGTGGCTCCAATCACCTGCTAACCGGGTAAAAACCATATCACATTGTTGGGCAAGTATGATTTTGTCACTCTCCATTATGGAAAATTGGATGGGTTGGATCCCCGGAAACGATCGATCAATCCAATTGGGGGAAGGTCCCATTGTGGGTGGCCTGAGTGGCTTTAGATTATTGATGAATCTATTACAGGTGCTACATTTGCGCGGATTTCACTTTCTCCACCATGCTATCTCAGTTGTACCATCTGCATATCTCTGTCAAAATTGGATTTCTGCAGATCATATTGGTCTTCGGGGTAATTTGGCGGTGGAGTGGAATGCTTATACTCGCAACTTATATCATAGGAATGTTAGATTGGAGGAGACCAATGACACCCTTGTTTGGTCATGGAACTCTTCATCAAGGGTCCTGACTGCCAAACTGGCTTATGAGGCTATATTTCATGCCTTCCC